>CAWUFW010004896.1:80000-1441934 GCA_963921515.1 Calotriton arnoldi | reverse complement strand
TGGCAAGATGCTGTTGCGCATTATGTGTGCGTCATGTGCCGAGCCTGGAAACTTGGCACACACGTGGGTGATCACCATGTCCGCAAGGCACACCACTTGCACATTCAGGGAGTGCGTGTGCTTCCTGTTGCGGTACAGGTGCTCAGTGGCCTGTGGTGGAACAAGGCCAACATGTGTGCAGTCAATGGCTCCCACGACGTGTGGGATTCTGCCAAGGGCATAGAATGCACCCTTCACTGCCGCCAATTCACGAGCCCTGGGGAATCTGATGTACCTGTTCCGGCACAGCATCATGGCTGCCAGTACATCCCTCAGCACCTTGCTGAACATGGGCTGGGACATCCCTCCTCCACTGCCCACTGTGTGCTGGAATGACCCAGTGGCGAAGAAATGCATGGCGGCCATCACCTTAGCCGTGGGGGTGACAGCAGTCGGATACACCCTGCGGGGACGGAGATGGGGCTCTAACATGGCACACAGTCGATGCAGGGTTGGCCTGTCCAGCCGAAACTTCCTGATTACCTCTGTATCGTCCATGTCCGCCAGCAATTGGTATGGGCGGTCAATGTTCGGTCTCCGCCTGGGTTAAATGGCAGAGGACACATGTCAAAGCAACACGGCACATAGCAATTTCGCATACACATCACTGACATGACTGAGCAAGCACATGAGCCACAGCCCAGCTGTCAAGCTGGGACGGCACGGCCACAATACACTTACACAGGTCTCCCAACAATGGCAATGGCAAGTGAGACATACCACTGCCATGTGCATGCACATGGGGATCTAGGCCCCAATGACTTGCGGGGCGTGCTGATGGGGACTGACTGCATATTCGTCAAGCGGCAACGCCACGGCAACATGAGTGTCTGCTGAGCATGGAACTGCTTCCGAGGCTGGATGAGTATGGCACACGACGACGACGATGTGGGCACGGGCTGAGCGGCCAATACAAGTGGGACCTGTGGCACGAGGGGATATGAGACAGTAGTAGGTGTCAGCACTGCACCCTATGTACAGCACTGTACGGATCACAGCTCCCGAAACATTGACTGGTGTCCACATTGACAGCCCCATGCCAAGACGGCTGTGTGCTTGCAGTCACACGTCACAGGTGAGAGGTTACATTGCACGTGCCAGGTGGCAGACGTACATAGTGGGAGCTGGCATGTGTGTGCATGTGTCTCCTGTTCAGGATCCACCAGATGGGCGCTGACTCTGTACTGACCATTGGACACAGCATGTTCCGTGGAAGGCTTGTGTGTGTGGGATGGTGGCACTGGATGTGCCTCCGTTGGGTGGGGGCCATGCACAGGGCAGGTACGTCGATGATTGCGCATTGTTGGTCACGGTGGGTGCACCAACTAAGATGTGTTGCCCTGTGTTCAATTCCTATGTCCGCATGATGATGGACTGTGGATGTGGGCAGACTACACATTGGTCGATGTGCTGTCTATATGCATGTGCCTTCACACCAGGCACAGCTGCCCCTGCACATGTGACCCCTGCTGGACTCGCTGCTGGGTCTGTGGAGCTGATGCACCTTCTGCGCGTGGGGCGGACAGCTCTCCTCACTTCCCTCATTGCGCATGTCATGTCTTTGCCGCAGGTGACATGGATCATGGAGGGCCCACATGTACGCGTGGGTAGGCTACACATGATTGTTCACTGGTCGCCACCCCCAGTCAGTGTTTCGAATGGGAAGGTTGTCGTGCTGGTGGTATGTTCGATGTGGCGGATGGGCGGGCCTAGGTGCGGGCTTACATTCCGGACATGGGGGTAGTTGGATTGGCGACTAGTTGCAGTACACACGGGACACGTCTCTTCCTTTCCACATCTGGGTCATCCCTTGTACTAACTGACAGTGATACAGTCATCTTCGCCCAGCCCTCATGTCCTCCCCTCGCCCCCCAATATGCATGCTCACCTGCGAGGCTAGCGCTTGCACAGGCAGCCCCAAGCTCGCACCAGAGAGGGCAAGGAGTGTATGTGTGGGTCCAGTTGCACGAGTGGGCTGTCTCAGGGTATGATATGTGGCGGGACGCCGTCCACCTGCGTGGTGCCCCAAATGGAGACCCGGCCTGCATGGACTATGCATCACAGTCTTCGCCTTCCGGATCCGCCACCTGTGACACCCAGTGGCTGTGGCTGCCCTTGCGGCCAGGCCGCGTCCGTCTGTGGCTGATGGCCCACACATTCACTCTTTGGCCTCTCTGGGGAGGGCTCGGGGTGGTGGCGCACGCGCTTGCACTTAGTCGCAATGGCATGTGGCGTGGTTGGTATGATGGGCAATGGATGGGATGGTGCGAGCCACCTCCCGTGACGTCAGTGCTGCTCGTGCTGTGGTGCGTCCCCCTACACTTCCATCTGACTTGTGCCATGCTAGACGTTGAGGTTCTATTGCCTGCGTGATATGACCAGGAGGAGCGCGAGGAGACCTCTCACACACCATGCTCCACTGCCATCCCGTGCCCTGTATCGCCTGTGCGGATTGACTATGTTGGGGTTACACCTGGTCGACTGGGGCTGTGTGTGCCTTGTCAAGGGGCATGGCGGGCGCACAACAGGATCCAGCTTGTCCACAGAGGGTGGGCTGAGGTGCGCCTGGTACCGCTTTGTACGTGTGCCCGGCTGCTGTGCACACACGTGTTCACTCCCCCCGACAGGTGTCCTCTCACAATGCCCAGGGAAGCGGTGGTGTACTGTTCATGACCCCTCCCAACACGGCGTGCTCCAACTTGGCATGTGCGCATCTACCCGTCGCACCCACCCACCTGAGCACTGCGTCCATACGACTTCACACGACACATGTGTGTCTTCCACAGTAGTGCTACTCATTTGCGTTGACATCCAATACCAGTGGACTACATGGTCATGTCACGACTGCCGTGTACTTCACATACTCTCATCCTCTCTCATTCGTACTTCGTGAAATGAGTCAGCGGAGACAGTTTTGGTTTCAAACATTATATTGAGTCTTCTGTCCTCTGTGATGCAGTATAGTGGACACTACTGGCAGCGGAATACATGTTGAGGATATACTGAGCATGA
The DNA here is from genome assembly GCA_963921515.1 of Calotriton arnoldi. Classification (NCBI taxonomy): domain Eukaryota; kingdom Metazoa; phylum Chordata; class Amphibia; order Caudata; family Salamandridae; genus Calotriton; species Calotriton arnoldi. The sequence continues at coordinate 1,438,883 of CAWUFW010004896.1, read as the reverse complement.
TTACAAATTGGATAGGGTGTGGGGTTACATGTGATTGGCTGTTGCATGTGGGATGTGGGCTTCAGAGTTACATCTGCTTGGCCAAGGCTGTGCTAATGTACATTTACGTATAGCTGCGGAGCTGCGGACTTTGACACAGACGGTATACATGTAGCCTACCAGACCGCTCGGCATCATGGGCACAGTCCATCTCAGTTCCATGTGACAGGTTTGCTGCGGTTGTTCCTCATGCACGCGTGCATGTGAGATGACATCAGGGCATGTGCTTGCGTAGCATGCAGCGGCGTGCCACTTGTTGTTGCACTGTGGTGGTTACTGGACATGTCACAGTCACTGGGGTCGTGTTGTTGTTGTATGCACTTGTCGTCCATGCAAAGGTCCTGGTATGGGATTCCCGGGCGGGGGTGGGAGGGGTGCAGCACCCACAGACTCCAGGCGACCTATTCATGTCCACTGAGCGGTGTGTGTGTCCATGTGCGCTGGATCCATGTCGTGTCCTGGTTGTTCGTGCAGTTCCGTCCATGTGGGTGCGATACACAGAGCCCATGCCACTGCCTCCCACGATGCATGCGGTGTTCCTGGATGTGATGGGGAACAGTGTGCATGTCCCGGTCATATCCGATGTCATGGCGATGTCGTTGATGGTGTGGTTACAGTTGCCGGTCGTTTGGTATGGCTGTTGTGGTGGTGACTGGCCAGTCCGTGCGGAAGCTGAGCATGGGTGCGGGGTTGGACTTCATAGGTCACTCGGGGAACCTGCGTTGTGGTCCGACGTATTTACAGGTTGTCAGGTATGCGATGCCGTCCAGCAGGGCTTCCATGTCATTGGTGGTGTACATGTTTGCCAGCCAATGAAGCGGATGGTGGCTCTCAAGGTGTTGTTCGTAAGTTGTCCCTTGGAGGACCATGATGGGGCATGCTGGGTGACATTCGATGTAGCTGTTCTCGATGATCCGTCGTGTGGAGGCACAGTGGTCCCATTTCAGTGCGGGTGCGATGTTGGCCACATACGCCATGCCCCCATAGGCAGAGCAGGCCCTGTCGTGTGCGTCCAGAGGGAGGAGTAGTGGTAGCAGGTCCGCCTTCAGACATGCCGGGTTGGAGAGGCATATCTCGACGGGATGCTGGTAGGGACACCTCCGACAGTAGAAGACGGGCATGACGCAGCTGAACAATGTGATGCGGTAAGTCAGTCGGTAACTTACGTTCAGCAGGGACAGGAGATCGCATCCCAATGTATGTATCGTGTTGGTTTTGTACAGCTTGAGCTGTTCGGCGTAGTTGGGTAGGTGTGTTGCGGTTGCCATTTCGCAGCGGTTCGTTGAGGTGGCGTGCTCCGGCTGTGTGTGCAGTCTGCAATGTGCACGCTCCGGGTTGCTGTGAGCTCTGTGTAGTCGTAGGGAGACAGGACTTGTGTTCTGTTGGCTTGTTTGGAGGACACGGGCCCTCTTCCCACATGCTTCTCAGACAGTTCAAGGTCAGTGCTGTGTGACTCCTTCCAATTAACTTGCATGTGGCCGACATGGGGGAGTGTTTTCTTCTTTCTTCCCCGTCCGTTGTGTGCTTCTGTGATATGCGCTATCTGCCCTGTGGTCGGCCCTCGGCATGCCTGTGTTGGTCTATTCTTGGACAATGGCTGTATTCACCGGCTTCTGTCGTAGGGCTGTGGTTTCGGAGTTGGAATGGAAGGTCATTCAGTGCTATCTGCTCTCCCTTGTGTGGGTGGCAGCCTGCCTTTCCGCTCTGCGTTGGGCCTTGTGTGTGGATGTTATTCTTGGGCCACCTGTTGTCGGTCCCCGGGCTCTTTGGTGTTCCGTTTCATGTGTCTTGTTCATATGTGCAGGGTGGTATGGGTTTTTCAGTGTGGTACTGGCGTTCCTCTTCCCGAAGGGGCCCTGCTTCTCCTAGTTGGTGTTGCCGCCGCTGTGTGCTTCGCCATGTTTGTTACTCTGGGGTGTGTCCTGCTGTTGCGTGACTTCACTGACATGTGTGCGTCGGTTGTGTGGCGTTGGCTGTTGTCCGTGAATTGGGCGTTGGGGACATGTCTGTGGCAGGCCTGTCACGTGTCATGTGCGTTCGGGGTGGGGCTGATGTGTGTGCTGCTTGGTTGTGTCCCTGTGTCTGTGTGCGACGCATGCATGGCGCTGCGGTTGGCCTCTGCGTTGTGCGCATGTGTGGCGGCGCCATCGGTGCTTTGTGGCCGTGACGGGGTGGTTGGTTCCTAGTCCCAGGTGGTGTGTACACATGTGTTCCGCGATGTTAGGATTTGGCCTGTGTGTCATATGTGGATGCAATGGTGGATGTGTAGTGTACACGCGCTGGTGGGGGTTGTCCGCTTTTTCCGCCCTTGCACTGTGTGCGCTGTTTGCGTGCACTTGTTGTGTGTGTGCCTACCTGCGTCTCCGCGGTACGTTGCGTCCTTGGTGGTGCATCAGCAGAAGCATGGGAAGGGCCTGCAGTGCTGGATTCATGCCCGGGTGCCGCTTCTTCGTTGTCCGTGCTCTGCGTCCGTGTTACCGCTCTCTTTCACGTGCGGTGTCTCTTAGCCGTGGGAGCCGTTTGTTTGCGGCATCGTAATTTATGCGCCGGGCGGGACGTGTTTCGTCGGACGGTGTGTGTCAGTTAGCTGCGCCGCTACGTGTACGGGCGCACTTTGATGGCGGACGGTGTTGCTGGCTTGCCGGCGGTGTTTGGCCTACTTTTCGCATCGTAATTGTGCGGGCGTGTGGACTGCTGCGTGCCGGCGGTAACTGGTGGTTTTTGCATCCGCCAGCACGGCGGTTGTGCTTCCGCCCGCCATCGTAATGGGCCCCCTAGTCATCTCAATTCTCAATGCATTTAAGGTAGTCTTTAACTTTTTTTATATATTTTCCCACGGCACAAGCTATGTCTAAATTAATCATTTCCACTAAAAGTTTTACTGCTTGTGTCCTATTTTTAATGTCATACTTTTTAAATATCAAACATAAAAGCTCCCTTCGAATCTCTAAAAACTTCTGACAATCCAATAAAATATGTATGATATCACATTTTGTTCCTAAGGTGCAGGTACATTTTCCTTTAATATTTATCATGCAATTTTTTACCCCTTTGTTCGCATAACATGGATTTACTCTAATGATTAGCCTTAACACTTCTCGCCTTAACGGGCATCTGGGTAGCCTGTCAATATAGGGGAAGTGTAGTTCCTTTTGCCACGCTGTGGCCATATGGAGAACTGAGCTTTTCCTCAAGAGGTAATCTTGGTCCTGTACTCGAGATGTTTCTTTTCCCAGGATCCTAAGTTCCCTCTTGTCTATCTTGAGGTGAAGGGACAGGGGGCACAGCTTAAGCTTTAACATACTACACGCTTTATTGACAATGTCTCTGGTCTCTTTAGCCCAATTTAACTCACTATTTACAATTTCATTCCTACACCATTGTGAGATTTTGTGTTCATCACCCGAACCCAAACGTTGCCAAAAGCGTAGTAGTGCCATGCAAGCTGTTATACCCCATGAGGTGATTCCCAATTCTAGTCACGCTGCTTGTACCATTGACGATTTAGGCAGAGAGAATAGATTTTTCAGGGTATTTCTCTCTTCCATGTCCCACCAATTTTTGCCACTCAAGTAAAGCACCTCTGCGCCATACAAGAATTGGGGTGGAACCATTGCAGAGTAAGCTTTTAGAACCGGTCTGTCGGACATTTCACCATAGACACTATTGAATCTTTTTAAACCCTTCACTGAGGCAGCTGTCCTCAGTTTTAGTGCGCCGAGATGGGTATGCCATTGCAAGTTTCTCTCAAACCACATCCCCAAATATTTGTATTCTATTACTTTTTCCAACTTTTCGGTCCCCAAATGCCAAGAAAACCCTGATTTCCGTCTCACCGAAACATAAGATCTTAGTCTTCTCCATGTTAACCACTAGTTTTTTGACCTGGCAGTATTCTTTAAACATGTTTAATTTTCTTTGTAAACCAATCTCCGTCTGGTCCATGATTACCAGGTCATCTGCGTAAAGTAAACATGAAATATGTTTCCCACCTTGCTTCGGGCTTGCCCCTCTTGCGTTTCCTAAGATTAGGGGCAAGTCCGCGATAAATAGGGAAAAGAGCAGGGGGGCCAGTACGCACCCCAGCCTTAGCCCATTACCAATTTGGATTTTCCGTGATAGACTCCCCTCTACATCCAAAATTATCTGGACCCAGTTTTCCGTATGCAGGGCTCGAATCAAGCTCAGTAAATCCCCCGGGATATTATAACCTATCAAGGTCGACCACAGCTGCTCCCTGTCCACCAGGTCAAATGCTGCACGGAAGTCCACGAATCAGCAAAACAGACTACCCTTCTGCTCGAGCGACTTCCGTGCAATTGCCCAGAGAGCAAAGCAATGGTCCACCGTTGAGTGTCCCTCTTTAAACCCTCCCTGTTCTGGGGACACAATCTGTTTTTCTTCCACCCAGTCTTTTAGTAGTCCCAAGATTACTTTGGCGAATACTTTTTCACCTATGTCTAGTAGGTTTATTAGGCTGTAGTTTTTTGGGGCATTTACGTCGCCTTTTTTGTGGATAGGTCTAACGATAGCTCCTTTCCAATTATCTGGCACGATCCCTGTCTCAAGAATCCCCTGGAACGTAATCGCAAGGAACTCTGACCACCATTCTGGCTTAGTTTTTATAATAACAGCCGGCAAATTATCTGGGCCAGCTGCACGGGTTAAGTTTAGGCTAGATATTATCTTCCTAATGTGGCTAGGGGTAAAGTGGTCTTTTAACTCTTCCCTCACACCTGGCCATGCCATTGTACTTATTTTATCTATAGTTGGCCACTTCCCATAGATTACCTCCAGGTAATCCACCCATTTATCATCAGGAACCGAGCACTGCAGAGACCCTAATATTTTACCGGAGCTTTCTTGTACCAGGCGCCAGAAACCTTTCACATTTTTGTCTTCAATAACCTCTAGTAAGGATGCCCAGCATCTGCCTTTATAAGATCTTTTCTTATTCCTAATGATTGTTTTATATTTTATCCTTAGATTCCTAAGGTTAGTTAATAATTCTTCATTAAACCTTCCTTTAAGTTTTCTTTCCTTTTGCCTGATATTAGCTTTTGCTTTGCGACATTCCTCATCAAACCATGGATTCTTTTTGGAGTGTGATCTTTTATTGATGTCTGCCCCGGGTTTACCACATTTAATCTTTACCCTTAGGCATTCTACTAGTTGACTTATTGTTTTTGCATACCATGTGTTATAATCCTCAGATGTCAATTTTTCTAATGGGAGGGTCAGCTGGACAGCACTTAATTTTTGAATATGCTCCTCTGAAATACGGGTTGTGAGCCACTTTGGGTATTCTACATGTACTTGGAGAGCTGACTCTCTCTGGCTACCCTTTTTTGCGTATAGTTTAGTCAACAAGGGGTAATGATCGCTACCTTCCACCCTTACTACTTCAAAATACTTGATTAATTCAAAGCTCCAGGCGTGTGTAAACACGTAGTCTATCGGACACAGTTGCTGACCTAAAATAAATGTTCGCTTGGCCGGCCGGTCGGCTTCCGTTCTACCATTTACACATATAAAGCCCATGGAACCCAGCAATTGACCAAGAGCCATATCTTGGGGCGAAATATCGCCAGGAGGGAACTTTGCGGTCTCTATATTATAGGCTCTTAGAAAATCACTACACCATAGATCAGTTCTTCAGGGGTCTAATCTGTGATTAAAGTCGCCCATCATCAAAAATATATCCTTCGGGTAGGTATCACATATAATTTCCATGTCTTTTTTTTAGATTTTCCAGGTCCACCTTGTAAACCTCTTCCTTTCCCTTCTGAATATATACATTAATAATACATATTCCTTCGTAACAAGGGTCATCATTCAGTGTCAGCACTCTACTACCTAGTGCCCACTGACATTTTAGATCAAGGTATTCTATTTTTCTGGCAATTTTTGTGGATACCAACGTCAATTGTCCTCCTGAGGGTCTACCAAATGGGTTCTTCCTTGCTGCTTTCAGGTGGTGGGCAAACCCCTCAGTGACTAGGGTTTCGTCACACAGCCAAGTCTCCTGTAAACATACGATGTCAGTGCTCTTAAGTATATTATTAAAACTCTCTTGGGACGATATTTTTCTATATCCATTTATATTCCAAGTTAGTAAGGCCAGGCTGTGCGACGTCCCGAATTCTTAATCAATTTCACTCAGGCACCCCTCGTCCTCATACTCCGAATATGCTAGGGCTCTATATCTATTTCCAGCTAGGACGTCTACATCATCGTCCCTTATTTCCTTAGGGGATATAGTAATTTCAAGTCCTTCCTTTTTACCCCAGCAGTTGTTAATCACTCTTATTTGCCGTATTCCCAACCCAGCATGATTTCTAAGAAATGGCTTCCCCTGCTTATCCAGCAACATTTCATCCCTTTTTTTAGACTGATACCTTCCTTTATACCAATGTGGAGAGCACCACCAATGTTCCATTTAAGAAATTGCTGTCCATTCAATGTAGGTATCAAAAAACGTGGTTTCTTTATTCTTTAGTGTTGCCCACAAAAAAACAGCCAACGCGTTTCGTCCATAGATATGGACTTCATCAGGGCTTGAATGAGAAGAAGACTTGGCTGTGTGTTCAGAAATAAAAAAGGGTCAGAAATACAGTAGGACCCCACCCGAACAGGGTCAGGCACAAGTAACGAAGGTTCTGAGAGTTGAACCGATGGAAAAGGCCTGATCGGATTTTTCAGGCTAAAAATGATCAATCCATCAAGAAAAAGTATGTAAAGTACATATGCAAGAACTGAGCCCTCCTAGATCCAGGGTCATTAAAATATTAACTGGCTAGTGTGCCCGTAAAAGTCAAGATGCGGCCTCCCCAGGTGACGGGCCTTCGGTAATGGTAATACCTTCCTTTAGCAGCTCAAGTTCTGCTTTTTCCAGTGCTGCTTTTACTAGTGCTGAATAAAGGAGGACCTTGGTTACTTCACCCCCTTTATTATTTGTCATAAACCCTACTTCTTTGAGGTCCTCTGAGCTAACGTAACGTAGGCTTGCACATTTTGAAAATGAAAAGAGGAGTTGGGAGCGATTTAGGGGGTTCAGTTTCTTAACTTTTTTCCCACCTTTTCCCTGATCTGTTGGCTCCAAAAAGAGCCATAGGTCCTGTTATCCTTCTTGCTAAAATCTTGGTGGGGCCTCGTCTTTTATAACCTCCCTTTTTCTACTAAGTTCCACTTCAATGTCTCTCTTCCTAGGGCCCTTATTAAGGTTGGGGTTGCTAGGTCCTATACCTGTAGGCATACCGGAACTTCTTACCTCCTTACTCAATTTTTCTTCTCTCAGGTGTTCCCTAGATATAATTTTAGTACTCTTTGGGATTCCTTTGGCTTCTAACCACCTTGTTTTCTGTTCAAGGGTATAAGCTTTTTTTCCTTTTTCCAGGGTATTTATCTTTTTAGGTTCAGGGGGCACTTTCCTACCTGTGGATGTAGTTACTATCTTTACTCCCTTCCCACCTTCCTGTCGTCTTAGGTGTTTTGCCCTTGCCTGGGTGGTTTCTCCCCTTTCTTGGCCACGGGATGTATTGCTTATGATACCTTCTTTCTCCACGTCTTTTTATAATCATCGGGCGTCGAGATATGTAAACACTTGGTTCCTCCCTCTGTGTTTGGGTGACCCTTACCACTTCTTCCTCCCTCCCAACATTCATTTCATAAGGGTCTCCTACTGGCCTAACTAAAGTGGGCATTAGACCTTTGATTTGTGTCAGTTCCTCAATCATATTTTTAAACTGTAGGCTTTGTGTCTTTAAAATATCATTATTCAATACAGAAACCTCTAATAAACCTTGCAAAGTTTTTTGAAGGATCAACATCACCTCCAACGTAGAGGTGCTAGATGTTCCCGTGACCTGCAAACTATACAATGATGGACCCATTAAATCTGTTTCAATAACATCAGAGCTTTCCAATCTTTCAATCTCTTTGGAGCTCTTATTCGTGTAATTATTGTCCCCTTTACTCTGTGTCATACTAGAAAACACTTCTTCTTCCTCCTCCACCTCAACCTCAATTTCTTGATCGAACGAGGGCCGAAATAACCTTGGAGAGGAGGACAAACGAGGATCTAGGGGGATCCCAGAGATGTTAAAATGTAATTGGTTCGGAGAATCCAAACTTTGGGCTACCGGGTTCTCGGGGGTTTGACAAATCTCTACAACACTCAGCTCCTTTTCAGATGGATCCTTCCCTTTAAAGTGTTTCCCCAAGAAGTCCTTGCTCGCCTTAGTAGCTGATGGTCCTCCTTTTACACCCTTTGTCTTTACTGTCTGAGGGGTCAAGTTCAGTGATTGGGTGTTTCTCTGCACGGGTGGCTTCCTTCCCATCGGTACTTCCAAACCTCCATTCTCCTCTCCCACTTCTTTCTGTGTTTCTGCCATGATCTCCGCCCCAAAGCCCTTATTTTCAGATTTTTTGGCGTTTTTTAAGGTTTTCCGGGTTTTAGCTTTCCCTAGGGCCATACTTCTGTCACTGCCTCCACTACCTTTTGAGATCCGTTTTTCCTATACAGGGAAGAAGCCAAACCAGACGTCCTTTTTCCTCTACTTTCCTTCTGCGCCCTTAATATTCTTTATCTCCAGCCTTATTGCCGGCTCCAATAGCTCCAACCACTACCACAGCTTGTTTATTGTCTGTGGCTAATTTATTTTCTTTTATCAGGGCATTCCCTATTTCACTTACCTCTGTTCACTGGCCGTACGCTCTACCTGCACCACAGCTCCACAGCTCCACTGCAATTATTTTGCTTCTCTGCCGTGCTGCCACTACTACAGAGCCACTGATAGGCACTGTACAGCCAATACTCTCTCGGAGATCCTCTGGGTCTCTACTTGGTAGAATGCTGCATAAATCCCCGCTGGAGTCTGCTAGCTAGCAGGGAAGCTGCTCTCCTACCGGCACTGCTCCGTCCTCCGTTGTTGGGCCCCTGGGGCCGTTTTGACTGGGCTGTAGCTCTCCAGCCATATCCGCAATTTCTCCTCGGATTAGCCCTTAAATGATGAAAAAGTAAAGTGTCCTCGCGGTGTACGCGGTTCGCGGCTCGGTTCTCCCGCGTTCACCCACGTCCTCAGCTGCTCGTGCATGTCCACATCCGCGTCAAGGGCGTTTGCGCATGCGCGTGGTCCGTTTGCGTCATTCGCGTGGGAGGTGCAGGGTGAGCGTATCCCGACCAGGAACAGAGGGGAATTCTGGATAAGAATAGATAGCGATGGGGGAAAGGACCTGCTAGTGCAGCACAGGAGCTGTGCATGGGTAGTCTGCAGCATTTGCAGAGACCTTCTGGCTCCCCTTGCAGACCCCATTGAGCCCCCAAGCCTGTGGGTGTCTTAGGGTTGGACCAGGGTGCCCATCAACAAAAAGAAATTGTGGAAATTAAAAGATTGCAGGCTCTGGGGTGCAGGGAGCCTTTGTGATTGGTCCTTTGGCTGCATTACGTGGCCTGCAGAAAGTGAAAAAACACTGTGACACACATGTTTTAATTTAAAAATTCTTCATTGGCAGTACTGCTTATGAACACTGTAATGGTTATACATATAATGAATGCATTTGAATATGGTTATTCCCCCGTTGGTTTTAAAGGTTAGACAGTGGTGAATCATGACACTTTTATTCATGTGGTTACACCCTGACAGAACCAGTAGGCCTGCCTCATATATTTTGATACCCCTTATATTGTTGCATTTGTTATAGCTGGTGGGGGCATTATGATTATAGGGTTCAAGACCCATTAGGAGTGTAGTGTGATATGAGGGTGTCACCCAAGGTACGTACATCTACCTGAATGTATATACTGTAATTTAATGCATGGTATTTAGTAGCGTGTGTGTGTGTGTGTGTGTGTGGGTGTGTGTGTGTGTGTGTGTGTGTGTGCGTGTGTGTGTGTGTGTGTGTGTTGTGTGGGTGTGTGTGTGTGTGTAATAAAAGTACTTTTCATTTTTAAAAGAAAAAGCACTGACTGGAGAATAATTTATTGAATATTGTTGCATGTCGGTGAATTGAGATTGCTAGCTTACACCTCCTCTCCTTAGAAGCCTTGAACTGCTCTGCTTAACTACTCTGAGAAAGTCAAGTACTACACTGGGGTACCTAGTTCCAGTAAAGAGACAATTGTGGATCTATTACTTGTGAAAGACTCACATCCTTCGCAATTAATGACCCAATTTCTTACACACCACAATAATTTATATGGCATACGTACAATGCCTTGGTTCCCTACCAACCAAGATCAGATTGTTATGATGACCAGCCATTGTAACCTCTGTTCAACAGGACACACAGATGTGTATTAATCTACAATCTCCCCAAATATTAAATGTAGACTGCTGAAATTGTACATGTTATATTTTGTCTCTTGTACATTATGCTATGCCCGGGTGAACGTGTCCACGTGAAGTGTATGTATGCCACTGTGTTCACTGCTTTTAATGCGGCAGGAGAAAGGTGAAAAAAATCTTATAAAGCTTGACAAAAAAACAATTGACAAGAATAACACATATTGCTTTTTGTATTTGATCTACTAAATTAGTTATTCCAGTATATTTTGTGGCTTAGAAGCAATGCTTAATTTGAGCCGGTGATTTCCGGTGCTTGGTACCGGTTCTTTATTGTCAACACTGACACTTATGACAGTCTGCCACATGGTAGCGCTGTTTGTCTAATTTAGTGGTGAGCACAACAACATTTGTTTAATAACTCAATATACATTAAAATGACTAATACCTGCCACACAAAGCTATAGGAATAGCTTGGGCGGCATTTGTTAGTCATTTTTAATGTACATTAAAAGTCTAAATTGTCACTCCTGTAGGAGGAATTAGATGGTTAGTTGTGTTGGTACCGTCATTGGCAGCACTAGCGGAGGCAGTGGGTGGTGCAAGCTGCAGTAACCTTCCTGGCACTTATGCATTTTTTTTTCACAAATTAAGCACTTCTTTAAAGTTAGCCTTATTAAATATGTTTCGGGATACGTGGGCAAAAACCATATTCTGATTTCGTTTCCCATCTCACCAGTCTCCATATCTTCCGTGAATTCTCTTTTTTCATCTTTCTTTCTTTTGTACTGTTATTTTAGTTATTTAATGGTGGTTCTATTCCCTCCTCATTTAAATCGAGCTACTTCCGGTTCTTCTCTTTTCCAGTCTGTACAGTTCTTGATCTCTTGCTTCCATCTCTTTCACTCTCACGTTTTCCTTCTTTATCCTGTTTTAAGTCCCAAGCCTTTTTCTCTCTTTTCTACCTTTCTTTTTTTTTCTTCCTTACATGCTTTTATTCTTTTTTTCTTGCGATAAGTCACTCTCATTTACCTGCTTGAGAAATCAGTTTGGGTGGACCCACTTCATGTTTTCACACTGGCTTCCCTCTTTGAACCTGGTGGGAATGAGGCAAGGCACGCACGCATAAAAGCACAATACAAACGATACATTATGTTCTAAGAGGGACGAGATCACGTACACAGCAGGTTATCTAAGACACTCAGCTTTTGTAAGTGTGCCACTTGGACAGGCTGTGTGATTTGGTTTCCTGCGGGGTACTTTGTCTGCAGTATGGATGTGTTCAGTACCCCTGTGCCAAAGGAAGAAACATAATGGGCAGGTTGTAGCAGGTCCCAGGCCGGGTGCCCAAGATTTTAACTTCAAAGTAATTTGCCAACCGGAAAAAAGCTCTTACTGCAGATTATATCTGAGAATTTCTTCAGACACCTCAATCTCGTGCGTAAAAGAATGGAAAATGTATGAACGCGACATGGTAAATATATTTCTCTTTGTTTAGGATTAGTAGGTGTAACGTTTCTTCTGCCATAAAAGGCTCAATTGAGCAAGCAACTGGATATTTCTTTGAAGTGCATTCCAAGTACTGTGAAGGTTTTAGGGATATCATAAAATGATACAATTAAGTGAGGACTAAGAAGTTACAAAGGTCATAAAGTGAAACAGAAAGAGAAGACAAGAATATGTTTTTCTCGAAGGAAATTTGCAGAGTAATAATCCAAGTTATGTGCACTTTCTATCCTTAGCTGAAGCAAACTTTTCAAAAAGCAAAATTGTCAGTGAAAAGACCACCTAAACTACAAAAATAGGAAAACAGTATAAAACAAGCAATCAAAAAGCCAATTGGTCTGGCCTAATAAGCATGAACAGAGTGATGAGTTGGCCAGTGCTTGTTTGCTTTGCAATCCTGCACAGCAAAAAATATATAAATAAATAACATTCAGAATGGCTGCAGGTGCGTCAGTCAGCACGCATGCCATGCGAGAGAGTTGAGGTGCAGGGGGGATCTTGGAGTGCTTTTATTTATATTTAGTGAAAAAAAAACATTCCAAGATGCTCAGTGGTGCATCAGCACTTGCACACAGGGATGGCCATCTTGGAATGCTTTTTGTCATGAAGAAAAACATTCCATGATTGCAGCCCATGCATACACATGCATGTGTATTCGTGCTGACGTCCCAGGGCCATCTTGGTATTTTTTTATTGTTATACTTTATTTTAATTCACTGTTCCAAGATGGCTGATGGCCATTTTCAAATAGAAATTTAAAAAAGAAAAGTATGCACAGGATGCTGTGCAAATTGAGAGCAGCGGCCCAAGGGCAGTGTGCAGTAGCCAGGCCCTTGCAATGAAGGTTAAGAAAATTAAAAGCAGATGAAAAAGGACAGGTATAGGAGAGACAGCAGTAATTGGAAGAGCCTAATGGGAGGTGGTTCAGGGGTCGGTGGTGGGAGCAGGAAGAAAGAGCAGCAGTGAAAAGAGTAAAAATACAGCTGGGGAGAGAAGATAAACAATGGAGCCAGGAGTGTGGAAGAAAAGCAAAGTGCTCCAACGGAGTGCTATAATCTAAATCTACACAAAAAATAGTTTATTTCACATCAGAAGTGGAAATGGACAACTCAGCCATCTAAAGCCGCCTGTAGTATATATATATATTATCTACTGGCGGTCGCCAGTAGATAGTTATAGTTACAACCTATTATCCATAGGAAATCCGCGACATTCTATTTGAAATAACTCTCTTGCCGGTTGACGTATCTTTGCAAAATTTTCAAACTTTATGGCCCGCTCCGGTCCGCTCCTACCCTGAAAGTCTCGGGGGATTCGCTAAGCGGGGGCCGAGAAAAAGGGGGTCCCAAAACGCGTTTTCCCCATGCAATTTTCCATAGGAAACTTTAGACACGGCTACAGCCTGAACTGCTGAACGGAATTACACCAAATTTGGCAAAGAGGTAGTTCTTGGTTCAGAAAGAACCCTTTTGTTAAATGGTGTAAATCCGTTCAGTAGTTGCTGAGAAAATCAAAAGTAAAAAGATAGTGATATCTAGGGCCGCGGATCCTCCCGAGCACGAGCTTTATGTTAATTGGCTGTCAACACTCCAAACCAGGAAGTGTTGGCAGCCATTTTGTCCCTTGGTAGAACCGAGGACAGAAACAAGTGCGCAAAGCGCACAAAGGGGGCAGGGTAGAAACACCCTGACCCCCTAGGTCTGCTCAGGGGGTCCCACAAGGACCCCCTGGGCAAAAATATTATTATTTTTTTTGAAAATCGGCAGGATGCGCTCAGGGAGCGCGAACCCTGCCGAAAAAATCAAAGCGCGGTCTCCGCGCTCGATAGTTAATTGGCCCCCGGGTGGGCCAAGTCCCGGGGGCATGCTGGGGGGTTAATTTTATGTGTGGGGGCCTCTAAGGGCCCCCAAGCCCCGGGGACCACCACCCCCGGGGCTTTATGTAGAATGGTGCGGGAGGGCTCTGAGCCCTCCCGCAGCCCCGGGGACCGCCACCTCCCCGGGGCTTCTTTTTTTATTTTAAAAAGCCTGTGTGGGGGCTCCAGCCCTCACACGCCCGGGACCACCACCTCCCCGGGGCACTAAGAAAAATTAAAATGGGGGTCCGTTTTGGACTCCCAGAGCCCCGGGGACCACCACCTCCCGGGGCTTTCAAAATGTAGGGAGGGGGCCACGCGGCCCCCTCCTGGAGCCCTTGATGGCCCTGGGGACCACCACCCCCAGGGCCGGGCTCCTGCAGTGTCCCGGGGTGCCTACCCCGGGACACTGCTGTTTGCAATGACAGGACGGAGCCTCGTGGCTCCCGTCCTGTCATTGCAACTTGCTTTGGATATTGGAAGAGAGAGCAGGAAACCTGCTCTCTCTTCCAATATCCAAGCCGATTGCTTTTCCACATGGGGAGCAGCATGTTAGCTGCTCCCATGTGTAAAGCAATGCCGGCTCCCGTAGGACACGGGGAGCCGGCGGGACTGTGGGGATTTGGGGACCCCCCACAGTCCCCAATGAGAGGCCAAGCCCCGGGGGATGGGGTCCCCGGGGCCATAAGAGGCCACGGAGGGGGCCACGCAGCCCCCTCCCCAAAGTAACAAAAATTTAAAAAAAAAAAAAAAGTGCAAGGCCGGCCCCGGGGGATGGGGTCCCGGGGCCTTAAATGGCCTGAGGAGGGGGCCACGCAGCCCCCTCCAAATAAAAAAACAAAGAGGCCATGCCCCGGGGATGGGGTCCCGGGGCCAATACAGGCCCAGGGAAGGGGGCCACGCGGCCCCCTTCCCGCTTTTTTTATTTAATTTAATTTTTAAAAAGGGGAAAGGCCCTGGGGGATGGGGTCCCCAGGGCCTAAAAATAGGAAAAAGGAAGGGGGCCACACAGCCCCCCTTCAGGGGGAAAAAAAAAAAAAACGATCGGGCCCGTAGGCCCCGCCCCTTCCTTCACCACTCTGCAAACGCGCCCCTGGCGCGTTTGCAGAGGGGAACGAATTCCCCTTGAATACTGGGGTCCCTGGGGCCAACTAGCCCACCAGGAACCTCCAGTATGCGCCAGGGGCTGCCTTGCAGAGAGGTGTACAGAGGCCACGCCCCTTTTACACCTCTCTGCAACGCAGCTCTATGGCGCTTTTGGAGGTATATGGTGGACTAGTTGCACCCCAGGGACCCTCAGGATTCAAGGGAGTTAATCCTCGACTTAAAACGCGCCACGGGGCGCGTTTGCACAGTGGTGAAGGGAGGGGCGGGCTTCAGGTGACATGTGTGCAAACAGGCCCCGTGGCGCGTTTTAAGATGGGGAATTAAATCCTCTTCAATCCTGAGGGTCCCTGGGGGCCAACTAGCCCAACAGGTACGTCCAGAAAGCGCCACAGAGCTGCGTTGCAGAGAGGTGTAAAAGGGGTGTGGCCTCTGTAAATGTCTCTGCAACGCAGCCCCCTGGCGCATACTGGAGGTTCCTGGTGGGCTAGTTGGCCTGTAGGGACCCTCATGATTCAAGGGGACTTAATCCCCAACTTAAAACGCGCCACGGGGCGCGTTTGCACAGATGTCACCTCAGGCCCCGCCCCTCCCTTCACCATTGTGCAAATATTCCTCTAAAATCAGCCGAAATACGAATTCTGATTTACTCACCTGTTATCAGGAGAGACCTCAGTGCTGCATCTTTCAGCCCAGTACTGGTCCTGAAAAGTAATTTTAACCGTACTTACCAGTAACTCGAATTTCCTTCCATAGGCTAACATTGACTGGTTTCACTTGGAAATTCTTCTAAGTGTGGAGTTTTGGAACTTTAAAATATTCCTCTAAAATCAGCCGAAATACGAATTCCGATTTACTCACCTGTTATCAGGAGAGACCTCAGTGCTGCATCTTTCAGCCCAGTACTGATCCTGAAAAGTAATTTTAACCGTACTTACCGGTAACTTGAATTTCCTTCATAGGCTAACATTGACTGGTTTCACTTGGAAATTCTTCTAAGTGTGGAGTTTTGGAACTTTAAAATATTCCTCTAAAATCAGCCGAAATACGAATTCCGATTTACTCACCTGTTATCAGGAGAGAACCCAGTGCTGCATCTTTTAGCCCAGTACTGATCCTCAAAAGTAATTTTAACCGTACTTACCAGTAACTTGAATTTCCTTCCATAGGATATCATTGCCTGCTTTTTGCTGAAAAGTTTCGAAGTGTTGATTTTTGAAACATACAAATATTCCTCTAAAATCAGCCGAAATCCGAATTCTGATTTACTCACCTGTTATCAGGAGAGACCTCAGTGCTGCATCTTTCAGCCCAGTACTGGTCCTGAAAAGTAATTTTAACCGTACTTACCAGTAACTTGAATTTCCTTCCATAGGCTAACTTTGACTGGTTTCACTTGGAAATTCTTCTAAGTGTGGAGTTTTGGAACTTTAAAATATTCCTCTAAAATCAGCCGAAATACGAACTCCGATTTACTCACCTGTTATCAGGAGAGACCTCAGTGCTGCATCTTTCAGCCCAGTACTGATCCTCAAAAGTAATTTTAACCGTACTTACCAGTAACTTGAATTTCCTTCCATAGGATATCATTGCCTGCTTTTGCTGAAAAAGTTTCTAAGTGTTGATTTTTGAAACATACAAATATTCCTCTAAAATCAGCCGAAATCCGAATTCTGATTTACTCACCTGTTATCAGGAGAGACCTCAGTGATGCATCTTTCAGCCCAGTACTGGTCCTGAAAAGTAATTTTAACCGTACTTACCAGTAACTTGAATTTCCTTCCATAGGCTAACATTGACTGGTTTCACTTGGAAATTCTTCTAAGTGTGGAGTTTTGGAACTTTAAAATATTCCTCTAAAATCAGCCGAAATACGAATTCCGATTTACTCACCTGTTATCAGGAGAGACCTCAGTGCTGCATCTTTCAGCCCAGTACTGATCCTGAAAAGTAATTTTAACCGTACTTACCAGTAACTTGAATTTCCTTCCATAGGAATCCATTGTCTGGTTTTCAGCAGAAAAGTTTCAAAGTGTCGATTTTCACAAACTACAAATATTCCTAAAAAATCGCCTGTATGACTTAAAC
The DNA here is from genome assembly GCA_963921515.1 of Calotriton arnoldi. NCBI lineage: Eukaryota > Metazoa > Chordata > Amphibia > Caudata > Salamandridae > Calotriton > Calotriton arnoldi. Next base: position 1,422,008 of record CAWUFW010004896.1, on the reverse strand, counting down.
GCATTCTTTCAACTGTTTACAGGAGATGCACCAGTGCTGGATCCAGGATCCAACACTGAGTAAGAAAAAGTAACGATAACAGTTTTTAACTTCTAAGTGAATTTCCTTCCATAGGATAACATTGGTGATTCTATGAGAAAAAGTTTCTAAGTGTGAACTTTTAAAGTACAATAATATTCCTTAAAAATCACGACTGTAACCAAAACGCTTTTACTCAACTGTTTACAGGAGATGTCCCAGGACTGAATCTAGGATCCAGTAATGTGGTTAGAAAAGTAATCCATAAAGTAACTAATTGCATTTAACTAGAAATTCACATTGAGCTGAATGTTGCATTGTGTTTGAAAATGTGTTGCCCATTGCAACAACTGTAACTACTGTACTTAAAAGTCTATTGCCTATGTGCAAAGTAATTAAACTAAAGTAATTCATTCTGAGAAAGTATTTTTTGTAATGTAATGTATAATGTAATTACAATGTAATTTAAAAAATAAAATATGTAAAAAAAATTGTTTCTAAAAAATTTGGAAATCAGTATGAAAAAAATGTATATAACAATTAATACATTTAAAAATTGTCATTTACAAAACCTTTGAAATTCACTGAAAAAACTGTAGGTTTCAGACATGTTATAGTTACAAATTAGCATTTAAAAACCTTTGAAATTCACTGAAAAAACCATAGGTTTCAGGGACGTTATAGTTACAAATTAGCATTTAAAAACCTTTGAAATTCACTGAAAAAACCATAGGTTTTAGGGACAGTTATAGTTAGTTGGACATTGCACTCGTACAAAACCCGTGAAATTCCCACGTTATAGTTAGTCCAGCTAACTATAACTTGCGCCCCGCAATGCACTGCTGATGACGTCACATATTACATCACTCATGACATGGTCAGTGACATCACTGATGACATCACTGATGACATCTCAAATGACATCACTGATGACATCATCCACGTGATAATCTGATGCACCTCCTCACACCCTAATATAACCTTTGATACACCCACTCTAAATTACAGACTGCCATTCGCAAAACCATAGACACTCCAACACCAATAACTACATACCCACTCACTGATTCTTAGGTCTACGCACACATCCACTCACTCACCCGTACAGTCACTCATACTTACGGTCACTCAGTACAGGACTATCATATGCACTCATACTCCTATATAGACACTCAAACACCGCCACTCATCCATAGAGGTACTCACACACCTAGTCAGTCATGCAAATAATTAAACACACTACCATTTACTCACCTATACAGTTATACACACACCAGCTCACTTACTCATACAAATAGTAGCACATTCTTACGCTCTTATACAATCACTGATACAAGCACACACTCATCCATACAGCCACTATCACAATCACTCACTCTCGCTTATAGCTATTTATATACTCCAACACACATATATACTGCCTTTCACATATGTAGTTACTCACACATGTACCACTGGGACATACATTCACTCACTAACACACTCTTACACACACTTACCCACCCATACAGTCTATCACAGTTGCACTCTTGAAACCATCCACCCAGTGAATCACCCACTCACACATCTATGCACAGAGTTGCACACACCCCTCCCACACAAACACTCAGGCACCCATACAGATACTCAGACAAGCATTCAATAACTCATATAGACACTCATGTAGCTATTCACAAACACATGCAGCCACTTACACAGCAACAGACAGACGGATACAGACATTCACCCAGTTTAGTCACTAACCCATGCATTCAGTAAGATACGTTAAATCACTCACTTATAGAGTCAGTCACGCACCTACTAAATCATCCATACAGACACTTACACACCCACTCATTCTTCAATACGTCTTTTCCTATATATATTAAAAATATATAAACTTTACAGAAACACACAGTCACTGGATGATGTCATCAGTGATGTCATCAGTGATGTCATTTGAGATGTCATCAGTGATGTCATCAGTGATGTCACTGACCATGTCATGAGTGATGTAATATGTGACGTCATCAGCCGTGCATTATGGGGCGCGAGTTATAGTTAGCTGGACTAACTATAACGGGGGAATTTCACGGGTTTTGTACGAGTGCAATGTCCAACTAACTATAACTGTCCCTAAAACCTATGGTTTTTTCAGTGAATTTCAAAGGTTTTTTAAATGCTAATTTCTAACTATAACGTCCCTGAAACCTATGGTTTTTTCAGTGAATATATATATATATATATATATATATATTATCTACTGGCGGTCGCCAGTAGATAGTTATAGTTAGGACCTATTATCCATAGGAAATCCGCGACATTCTATTTGAAATAACTCTTGCGCCGGTTGACGAATCTTGCACATATCAGCACTATTTGCACTTTATTTAGTAAATATTGAGATATGTAGTACAAGATTGTGAAATTATCTATGTTGAAAGAGTATATATGGCCGCAGTGTTTTTACCATTTTCATTGTAACTATGGTCACGTGGTGGGTTTTGAATAATGCACTGTCACTTTAAAAGCTGTGATCTGCCATTATCACATTGTCATGTGAACAAGGCTCGGACGAGCCGAAACGTTATGGCGGCATATAATTAACAAATACATTTTGCACTTATTTGCTGGTCCGTGTCCGTGCTGGTTGTGGAGGTGACGAGGAGGAGTTACTGCTGCTCAGCTGCGGAGTTAGCGATATATTTGGCTGTTGGTTTCACGCAGCCATTACACGGGACCCTCTCCACATTTGGACAACGTCGAAAGTGAAACTCGATCCTGGTTCTCCTGGAGGAAAGTGTGTTCCGGAAGGAAAACGACGTTTGACCCCCCTGAACCTGTACAGGATACGCCGGAAGAGAAAGAAGACCTACGTGAGCCGGGTCGGAGGACGCGGAGTACACAGAGGAGATTCTTGACTGTTCGGCTTCCAAAATTCAGGTATTCAGGGGTGGAGAGTTTATGTGCAAGGACGCTATCGGGTTCAGCTATTTAAGGATCCCGTATTGGCTGTCCGATTAAAGTTTAAAGACTGTGATTTAAATATGTCGGCTGACAATGTGAAAGATAGGGAGGCTGCAGCCATGGCCATGTTTTCTGACAGCCTCCCGATTCCATCTAACATTCGGGGAAGAGATAATGTGGAAAGTAACCCCAGTAATACCACACTAAAAGAAAAATACAAAATACTTGAAAAAAAACTAAGAGGTGAACAAAGCAAATGGTGGGAATCGAAATCCCTACAACGGTATATTGACTTTAATCGCATCCCTAGAGGGTTAAGAATCTTAATGGCCCGAGCTACGAAAATCCTAATCCTGAACTTATGCGAGAATGGGCCGAGAGCAATCTTGAATCCTCCCGTAAACTGGTGTTGATCTTAATAAAATATGCGGATATAGACAGGGCACAGTTACTCAAGGAAATCACGGAAATCTATGAAGAACTTGAGAAAATAGATCAACCTGAGGAAAAAACTAAATTGGCAAGTGAGATGACGGCCAGATTAAAAAAAGAAGAAGCAAAAATAATGGAAAGAAAAGCTTTCAAATTTCAAAGGGATCGCAATGACTATGACCTAGGCCAAATATTCACCTTTGCCAGGAAATATGATGCTCTGCGAGGCCCTGCCACAAGAATACACGCCGATTACAAAGCCGGTCATAGAAACAAGGACCAGACGGATACGTCGCTTTCAGACTTGAGTTCGGCTGCAGGCAGTGATTCTGATTTGGAACTCCGTGGCAGTGATATGAGGGGACAGGTCGTTAAACCCTCTCCGGGAGAAGAGATTGTTTTTTTATGCCACGAGCGTATGCAAACTCTCCGACCCAGAGTACAAAGGAATTACAACGAAAATACGCAAATTTCAGAAGGCGGCAGAGGCATAGGGCAAGGAAGAGGCACAACTCAAAGAAAAAAGAGGGGCAGGGGTCAATGGTCAATGAACAAGCAGTAGAGAAATGTATGAATAAAACCATCATCAATCTGACACAAAGTAAACTAACTAAAGAAGAAGAAAATATCCTGAAATTGGGCCTATCCTATGCACCACATAGGAACGTTGACTATGCAACAACTAGGCTGGATATTTATAAAGCAATAAGAAAATTAAAATTGCGTAAATTCTACATGTTGAAGGCAAGCAAGAATACAATATCTCACACCAGTGTAAATACAGAGGAAGTAACATCATCGGGCTTACCAATTTCCAATGAATTATTAGAACTATGGGTCACTGAGGGAGCAGGTTATGATACAGGTCATGGACAAGATGTAGGTACAAATAAAGAAATATATAATATTGAACAAATGATTCCGAGTACCCCGTTCAAACCTGTGTCAACATTTAACCCGTTAATGCCCCGAGATACGGTTGATATTTTTCATGAAAATATAATCATGCAACTGAAGAGGCTACAGAGATCAACCCAGAATCAAAGAATAAAGTACAGCAATCAATCGAGACAGTACGAGGCACTTGTGACCAAACTAAGGAAAGAAAAAGATGTCATCATCAGGGGCAGTGATAAAGGTGGCAATATTGTCCTGCTCACACGTACGAACTATGACAAAGAGGCATACTTACAGCTAAATGACAGACAATGTTATGAACGTCTGAATTCAACATCTATGAAAACAGCATATAAGGAATATTATCACAAATTGGCCAAATGGAGAGGAAAATGTTTGATCTCGGAAAATGAATATAAATACCTTAAAATTGACAATCCTTTAACCCCTTGATTTACTTCATCCCTAAAGTCCATAAGAATATTGACAATCCGCCTGGCAGGCCCATCATTTCAGCCAGGGGAGGGATGTTGGAAAAACCTCTGTGTATATTGATTATTTTTTACAGATATATGTGAGATCTTTAAAATCATATGTACAGGACACAGGGGATTTCCTTTATAAAATACAGCAGGTAACTTGGGAGGAGGGTTACTGGTTGATGGCCTTGGACGTTACATCACTCTATACGAGTATCAAACATGCTGATGGACTGCGTGCAATACGTCACTTTTTATCCCAGAGACCAGAACAGTTTGAAGATCACAGTGAAATGATTTTGCAAATGTTGGAGCACTGCTTAAACAATAACGTATTTATGTACAATAGCCTGCTTTATCGACAAATACAGGGAGTGGCAATGGGGGCCAGCTTTTCCCCCAGCTACGCCTGTTTGCACATGGGCTGCTGGGAGGAACTGGTCCTCAATGTGCGGTTTAAATCTATTTGTGAAGAAAATTTTATTGTCTGGCTACGTTACATTGATGACCTGTTTGTAGTGTGGAGAGGTACCAGGGAACTGGCTGAACATTTTGTTACAAACATCAATGAAAATGACCTAAATCTTAAATTTACAGCAACATTGAGTCAGTCAGCTGTTCCATTTTTAGATACAGAGGTTTATATTAAAAATAACAAGATGGAGACTAAGTTATTCAGAAAAAGCACCTCTGGCAATACAATTCTACACGCAGGCAGTGCACACCCGGCACATTTGATAACAAGCATACCGAATGGGGAGATGCTTCGCCTTAGGAGGGTGTGCAGTAATGATTTGGAGCTAACAGCAGCACAACAGGCCAGCAAGCACAGGTTTTTAGAAAGAGGCTACACAGAAAACATCATTGATACTGCTATAACTAAATCTATGAAAACCAGCCGATGTGAGCTCCTTAAAAAATACAGGCCAGATGGGGCTGTAGTGTCAGTAACCAGCGAAAGGAACTTGGACCAGGAAGTTACTCCATCTAGTACATTTAGAATCATTATGGGCTATAGCAAACAACACTCTGACCTATACAGAATTGTCAATCGCAGTTGGCCTATTATACTAAATGATCCAGTTATAGGTCCAACATTACCACGCAAGGCCTCTATCACGTTTAGCAAGGCGCCCTCTATGAAGGACTGCCTGGTCAACACTAGCCCTGAGACCATTGAAAAAACAACATGGCTTCAAACAAACAGTGGCTTCTATAAGTGCAAAACATGTAAATCCTGCACGCATGGTATCAACATGAAGACATACAAAGATGCTTTCAGCAACAAGGAACACCAAATTAGCAAAGTGCTAACCTGTAAAACCGAATTTGCAGTATATGTACTTATATGCCCTTGTGGACTCAAATATGTTGGTAGTACCAAACTTGCAGTACATAAGCGTATATTACAGCATCTACGGGCAATAGCCAACCAAGATAATACTTATCCGGTGGCTAGGCATTTTAAGGAGTTACATCATAGTGATAACCAAGGTTTAAAGTACTTTGTTATTGATGCAGTAGCTGCAAGTAGAAGAGGCGGTGATAGGGAGTCCAAGCTTCGCAAGATGGAAACTAGATATATTCTCCAGCTCGATACCAAAAATCCTGGCGGGCTTAATGTTACGGAGGATTTACATACATGTTTGGCGTAAAAATTGATAGATAGATAGGTACATTTAAAAGAGGGAAAACGGATACTGTCTTTTTTAGAAAAGATAGGGAAGGGTATAATGAATTTTAGATACTATATTTTTTATACAAGGAATAATTGTTCATCTTATTGGCTTTTCCCCTCCAGCCCCCCCTTCCCCGCTCCCCCTCCCCCTTCCTTTATCGATGACTATATGAATTTTAACATCTTTTTAACATTTTTGTAGTCTGTTTTACCCATGCTGGACTGTAGTGAAAGTATACTCCATAGATACCATCTATATCAGCTTTCTAAATAACCCTTTAGAACTAGTCATAAGCCATCAAGTTTGATTTAAAAACATAGATGCTATAAAATTACTTTGTAACAGGTAGGAGGTGAAACTAAAATGAAGATGAGGAGATTAAGATTGGCAAAATAAGAGCATGAAAGGCTAGAGATATCTATAAAAAGTGTGGATAATATTTAAAGAAACAAGGGGAATTAACAGGAGTGAAGAAAAATATATTAGATGGATCACTGTTTTTAATCATCACTAAACACTTAGCACAGCACTAGTTTGCACATAGTTAATAGGAATATGATAAAGATAATTTATGAATGACATACCACCAAACAAAATGTAATAGGGATTCATCCCATTAATTTTGTTTTACAAATATAGCGTGGTTTGCATACACAGGCCATTTGGGATTTGTGGGTTGACTATTATCTTCAGGGATTTATCCTATGAATAATGATATTGAGCATTATGAGTTTTAATTTGTCGTAGGCCCTCGATAAGGACATTCCCAGCCACTAATTTTTATCATTCAAAATTGTGGTATTTTAAAAATGTATTTTACATGAATGCAGTTTTGCACATATCAGCACTATTTGCACTTTATTTAGTAAATATTGAGATATGTAGTACAAGATTGTGAAATTATCTATGTTGAAAGAGTATATATGGCCGCAGTGTTTTTACCATTTTCATTGTAACTATGGTCACGTGGTGGGTTTTGAATAATGCACTGTCACTTTAAAAGCTGTGATCTGCCATTATCACATTGTCATGTGAACAAGGCTCGGACGAGCCGAAACGTTATGGCGGCATATAATTAACAAATACATTTTGCACTTATTTGCTGGTCCGTGTCCGTGCTGGTTGTGGAGGTGACGAGGAGGAGTTACTGCTGCTCAGCTGCGGAGTTAGCGATATATATATATATATATATATATATTATCTACTGGCGGTCGCCAGTAGATAGTTATAGTTAGGACCTATTATCCATAGGAAATCCACGACATTCTATTTGAAATAACTCTTGCGCCGGTTGACGAATCTTCGCGAAAGCTTCCAACTTGTTGGGGCGCTCCGGTCCGCTCCTACCCTGAAATTCTCGGGTTGATTCGTCAAGCGGAGGCCGAGAAAAAAGGGGGGTCCCAAAACGCGTTTTCCCCATTCATTTTTCCATAGGAACCTTTAGTCGCAGCTACAGCCCGAACTGCTGAACGGAATTACACCACATTTGGCAAAGAGGTAGCCCTTGGTTCAGTGTCGTGCCTTTTGCTTAAATTGTGTAAATCCGTTCAGTAGTTCCTGAGAAAATCAAAAGTAAAGTCACATATATATCTATGGGCGAGTAGGGTCCGCGTATCCTGAGCGCACACTGCGCGCACCGTCCCGATCACGAGCTGCATGCTAATTGGTTGTCAAGTGGCTGTCAACACTCCAAATCAGGAAGTGTTGGCAGCCATTTTGTCCTCGGTAGAACCGAGGGACAGAAACAAGTGCGCAAAGCGCAAAAGGGGGCAGGGTAGAAAACCCTGACACCCTAGGTCTGCTCAGGGGTCCCACAAGGACCCCTGGGCAGAAAAGCATATTTTTTTTTTTAAACGGCGGGATGCGCTTAGGGTGCGCGGATCCCGCCGATTAAAAAAAAAAAAGCACAAGAAACAAGTGCACAAAACGCACAAAGGGGGCAGGGTAGAAACACCCTGACCCCTAGGTCTGCTCAGGGGTCCCACAAGGACCCCTGGGCAGAAAAAAGCAACAAAAACAAAACAAACAAAAAGACCGGCATCGTGCCGAGGCCCCGCCCCTCCCTGCAGCAGTCTGCAAACGCGCCCCTGGCGCGTTTTAAGAAGGGGAAGTAATTCCCTTGAATACTGGGGGTCCCTGGAGGCCAAATAGCCCACCAGGAACCTCCGGTATGCGCCAGGGGGCTGCGTTGCAGAGAGGTGTACAGAGGCCACGCCCCTTTTACACCTCTCTGCAACGCAGCTCTGTGGCGCTTTTGGAGGTACATAATGGGCTAGTTGGACTCCAGGGACCCTCAGTATTCAAGGGGACTTAATCCCCAACTTAAAACGCGCCACGGGGCACGTTTGCACAATGGTGAAGGGAGGGCGGGGCTTCAGGTGACATGTGTGCAAACAGGCCCCGTGGCGCATTTTAAGATGGGGAATTAAATCCTCTTCAATCCTGAGGGTCCCTGGGGGTGAACTAGCCCACCAGGTACGTCCAGAAAGCGCCACAGAGCTGCGTTGCAGAGAGGTGCAAAAAGGGGCGTGGCTTCTGAACACCTCTCTGCAACGCAGCTCCCTGGCGCATACTGGAGGTACAGGGTGGGCTAGATGGACCCCAGGGACCCTCATGATTCAAGGGGACTTAATCCCCCAACTTAAAACGCGCCACGGGGCGCGTTTGCACAGATGTCACCTCAGGCCCCGCCCCTCCCTTCACCATTGTGCAAATATTCCTCTAAAATCAGGCGAACTACGAATTCCGATTTACTCACCTGTTATCAGGAGAGACCTCAGTGCTGCATCTTTCAGCCCAGTACTGATCCTGAAAAGTAATTTTAACCGTACTTACCAGTAACTTGAATTTCCTTCCATAGGATATCATTGACTGGTTTCACTTGGAAATTCTTCTAAGTGTGGAGTTTTGGAACTTTATAATATTCCTCTAAAATCAGCCGAAATACGAATTCCGATTTACTCACCTGTTATCAGGAGAGACCTCAGTGCTGCATCTTTCAGCCCAGTACTGATCCTGAAAAGTAATTTTAACCGTACTTACCAGTAACTTGAATTTCCTTCCATAGGATATCATTGACTGGTTTCACTTGGAAATTCTTCTAAGTGTGGAGTTTTGGAACTTTATAATATTCCTCTAAAATCAGCCGAAATACGAATTCCGATTTACTCACCTGTTATCAGGAGAGACCTCAGTGCTGCATCTTTCAGCCCAGTACTGATCCTGAAAAGTAATTTTAACCGTACTTACCAGTAACTTGAATTTCCTTCCATAGGATATCATTGCCTGCTTTTTGCTGAAAAAGTTTCTGTCGATTTTTGAAACATACAAATATTCCTCTAAAATCAGCCAAAATACGAATTCCGATTTACTCACCTGTTATCAGGAGAGACCTCAGTGCTGCATCTTTCAGCCCAGTACTGATCCTGAAAAGTAATTTTAACCGTACTTACCAGTAACTTATATTTCCTTCCGTAGAATCCATTGTCTGGTTTTCAGCAGAAAAGTTTCAAAGTGTTGATTTTCACAAACTACAAATATTCCTTAAAAATCGCCTGTATGACTTAAACGCATTCTTTCAACTGTTTACAGGAGATGCACCAGTGCTGGATCCAGGATCCACCACTGAGTAAGAAAAGTAACGATAACACTACTTACCTGCTAAGTGAATTTCCTCCCATAGGATTACATTGGTGATTCTATGTGAAAAAGTTTCTAAGTGTCAACTTTTAAAATACAATAATATTCCTTAAAAATCACTACTGTAACCAAAACACTTTTACTCAACTGTTTACAGGAGATGTCCCAGGACTGAATCTAGGATCCAGTCCTGTGGTTAGAAAAGTAATCCATAAAGTAACTAATTGCATTTAGCTAGAAATTCACATTGAGCTCAATGTTGCATTGTGTTTGAAATTGTGTTGCCCATTGCAACAACTGTAACTACTGTACTTAAAAGTCTATTGCCTATTTGCAAAGTATTTAAACTAAAGTAATTCATTCTGAGAAAGTATATTTTGTAATGTAATGTATAATGTAATTACAATGTAATTTAAAAAATAAAACATCTAAAAATAAATAGTTTAAAAAAATGTAGTAAATCAGTATAAAAAAAAAATATATAACAATTAATACGTTTAAAAATTGTCATTTACAAAGCCTTTGAAATTCACTGAAAAAAACCATAGGTTTCAGACATGTTATAGTTAGGAATTAGCATTTAAAAAACCTTTGAAATTCACTGAAAAAACCATAGGTTTCAGGCTTGTTATAGTTAGGAATTAGCATTTTAAAAACCATTGAAATTCACTGAAAAAACCATAGGTTTCAGGCCTGTTATAGTTAGGGTTTAGCATTTAAAAAACCTTTGAAATTCACTGAAAAAACCATAGGTTTTAGGGACAGTTATAGTTAGTTGGACATTGCACTCGTACAAAACCCGTGAAATTCCCCGGTTATAGTTAGTTCAGCTAACTATAACTTGCGCCCCCGCAATGCACTGCTGATGACGTCACATATTGCATCACTCATGACATGGTCAGTGACATCACTGATGACATCACTGATGACATCTCAAATGACATCACTGATGACATCATCCAGTGACTGTGTGTTTCTGTAAAGTTTAAATATTTTTAATATATATAGGGAAAGGCGTATTGAAGAATGAGTGGGTGTATAAGTGTCTGTATGGATGATTTAGTAGGTGCGTGACTAACTCTATAAGTGAGTGATTAAACGATCTTACTGAATGCATGGGTTAGTGACTAAACTGGGTGAATGTCTGTATCCGTCTGTCTGTTGCTGTGTAAGTGGCTGCATGGGTTTGTGAATAGCTACATGAGTGTCTATATGAGTTATTGATTGGTTGTCTGAGTATCTGTATGGGTGCCTGAGTGTTTGTGTGGGTGGGGTGTGTGCGACTCTGTGCATAGATGTGTGAGTGGGTGATTCACTGGGTGGATGGTTTCAAGAGTGCATCGGTGATAGACTGTATGGGTGGGTAAGTGTGTGTAAGAGTGTGTTAGTGAGTGAATGTATGTCCCAGTGGTACATGTGTGAGTAACTACATATGTGAAAGGCAGTATATATGTGTGTTGGAGTATATAAATAGCTATAAGCGAGAGTGTGTGATTGTGAGAGTGACTGTATGGATGAGTGTGTGCTTGTATCAGTGATTGTATAAGAGCGTAAGAATGTGCTAGTATTTGTATGAGTAAGTGAGCTGGTGTGTGTATAACTGTATAGGTGAGTAAATGGCAGTGTGTTTAATTATTTGCATGACTGACTAGGTGTGTGAGTACCTCTATGGATGAGTGGCGGTGTTTGAGTGTCTATATAGGAGTATGAGTGCATATGATAGTCCTGTACTGAGTGACCGTAAGTATGAGTACGGGTGAGTGAGTGGATGTGTGTGTAAGAATCACAGTGAGTGGGTATGTAGTTATTGGTGTTGGAGTGTCTATGGTTTTGCGAATGGCAGTCTGTAATTTAGAGTGGGTGTATCAAAGGTTATATTAGGGTGTGAGGAGGTGCATCAGATTATCACGTGGATGATGTCATCAGTGATGTCATCAGTGATGTCATTTGAGATGTCATCAGTGATGTCACTGACCATGTCATAAGTGATGTAATATGTGACGTCATCAGCAGTGCATTGTGGGGCGCGAGTTATAGTTAGCTGAACTAACTATAACGGGGAATTTCACGGGTTTTGTACGAGTGCAATGTCCAACTAACTATAACTGTCCCTAAAACCTATGGTTTTTTCAGTGAATTTGTAAGGTTTTTTAAATGCTAATTTCTAACTAAAACGTGCCTGAAACCTATGGTTTTTTCAGTGAATTTCAAAGGTTTTTTAAATGCTAATTCCTAACTATAACATGTCTGAAACCTATGGTTTTTTTCAGTGAATTTCAAAGGTTTTGTAAATGACAATTTTTAAATGTAGTAATTGTTATATTTATTTTTTTGATACTGATTTACTACATTTTTTTAAACTATTTATTTTTAGATATTTTATTTTTTAAATTACATTGTAATTACATTATACATTACATTACAAAATATACTTTCTCAGAATGAATTACTTTAGTTTAAATACTTTGCAAATAGGCAATAGAATTTTAAGTACAGTAGTTACAGTTGTTGCAATGTGCAACACAATTTCAAACACAATGCAACATTGAGCTCAATGTGAATTTCTAGTTAAATGCAATTAGATACTTTATGGATTACTTTTCTAACCACAGGACTGGATCCTAGATTCAGTCCTGGGACATCTCCTGTAAACAGTTGAGTAAACGTGTTTTGGTTACAGTAGTGATTTTTAAGGAATATTATTGTATTTTAAAAGTTGACACTTAGAAACTTTTTCACATAGAATCACCAATGTTATCCTATGGGAGGAAATTCACTTACCAGGTAAGTAGTGTTATCGTTACTTTTTCTTACTCAGTGGTGGATCCTGGATCCAGCACTGGTGCATCTCCTGTAAACAGTTGAAAGAATGCGTTTAAGTCATACAGGCGATTTTTAAGGAATATTTGTAGTTTGTGAAAATCGACACTTTGAAACTTTTCTGCTGAAAACCAGACAATGGATTCCTATGGAAGGAAATACAAGTTACTGGTAAATACGGTTAGAATTACTTTTCAGGGTCAGTGCTGGGCTAAAAGATGCAGCACTGGGTTCTCTCCTGATAACAGGTGAGTAAATCGGAATTCGTAGTTCGGCTGATTTTAGAGGAATATTATAAAGTTCCAAAACTCCACACTTAGGGGCCGATTCCGATCTCAGCCGGTAGGGCTCCGAATCGGACTCGGCATTACCGGATCCGATTCGGAGCCCTGTTTCCCGACCGAGTCGGACGTACGTCCGGGCGAGCGAGTACGATGCGAACGTACGCGAAATCGCCGACCTACTCGTTCGCGGGACCCAACCGCTCCGACCGACTCACACGGACACGACTCGCACCGCGCAATGGAGACGTTCCCCGGCCGGGCAAGTACGATGCGCGCCGTGAGCAGTCCGACCGACTCGCGCCGTCCGGCTCGAAAGAGCAGTCGGAGCCGCACTTTGGGGGTCCGTGTCTGACCCCCCTGTACGCCTAGCCGCGCGAGTCGCACACAGGGGGGACCCATGGGTCCCCCCTACCTGTGCATGTACGGCGCGACCCGCTTCGATGCGTACCCGCTGTAGGGGGCGCCCTTGTTCGCCTCGCACCCATTGAGTCAATGGGAGCCCGCGTTCGCGTTGTACGACCGGCTCCCATTGACTTCAATGGGAGTCCGACCGAATCGAGTCCGATAGCATGCGAACGCATCGTACTCGTTCGGTCGGACTGCTAGGGTCCGATTCGGTCGGAAATCTCTCCGGGTCCGGCTCGGTCGGAGAGATTTCCGGCCCGAATCGGAATCGGCCCCTTAGAAGAATTTCCAAGTGAAACCAGTCAATGTTAGCCTATGGAAGGAAATTCAAGTTACTGGTAAGTACGGTTAGAATTACTTTTCAGGATCAGTACTGGGCTCAAAGATGCAGCACTGAGGTCTCTCCTGATAACAGGTGAGTAAATCGGAATTCGTAGTTCTGCTGATTTTAGAGGAATATTTGTATGTTTCAAAAATCGACAGAAACTTTTTCAGCAAAAAGCAGGCAATGATATCCTATGGAAGGAAATTCAAGTTACTGGTAAGTACGGTTAAAATTACTTTTCAGGATCAGTACTGGGCTCAAAGATGCAGCACTGAGGTCTCTCCTGATAACAGGTGAGTAAATTGGAATTCGTAGTTCGGCTGATTTTAGAGGAATATTATAAAGTTCCAAAACTCCACACTTAGAAGAATTTCCAAGTGAAACCAGTCAATGTTAGCCTATGGAAGGAAATTCAAGTTACTGGTAAGTACGGTTAGAATTACTTTTCAGTATCAGTACTGGGCTCAAAGATGCAGCACTGAGGTCTCTCCTGATAACAGGTGAGTAAATCGGAATTCGTAGTTCTGCTGATTTTAGAGGAATATTTGTATGTTTCAAAAATCAACAGAAACTTTTTCAGCAAAAAGCAGGCAATGATATCCTATGGAAGGAAATTCAAGTTACTGGTAAGTACGGTTAAAATTACTTTTCAGGATCAGTACTGGGCTCAAAGATGCAGCACTGAGGTCTCTCCTGATAACAGGTGAGTAAATCGGAATTCGTAGTTTGGCTGATTTTAGAGGAATATTTGCACAATGGTGAAGGAAGGGGTGGGGCCTGAGCTGACATGTCTGCAAACACGCCCTGTGGCGCGTTTTAAGTTGGAGAATTAATTCCTCCTCAATCCCGAGGGTCCCTAGGGGCCAACTAGCCCACCAGATACCTACAGTATGCGCCAGAGAGCTGCGTTGCAGAGAGGTGTTCAGAGGCCATGCCCCTTTTTGCACCTCTCTGCAACGCAGCTCTGTGGCGCTTTCTGGACGTACCTGGAGGGCTAGTTGGCCCCCAGGGACCCTCAGGATTGAAGGGGATTTAATTTCCCATCTTAAAACGCGCCACGGGGCCTGTTTGCACACATGTCACCTGAAGCCCCGCCCCCTCCTTTCACCACTGTGCAAACGCGCCCCGTGGCGCATTTTAAGTTGGGGTATTAAGTCCCCTTGAATCATGAGGGTCCCTGGGGTCCAACTAGCCCACCCTGTACCTCCAGTATGCACCAGGGAGCTGCGTTGCAGAGAGGTGTTCAGAGGCCACGCCCCTTTTTACACCTCTCTGCAACGCAGCTCTGTGGCGCTTTCTGAACGTACCTGGTTGGCTAGTTGGCCCCAAGGACCCTCAGGATTGAAGGGGATTTAATTCCCCATCTTAAAACGCGCCACGGGGCCTGTTTGCACACATGTCACCTAAAGCCCCGCCCCCTCCCTTCACCCCGTGGTGCGTTTTAAGTTGGGGGATTAAGTCCCCTTGAATCCTGAGGGTCCCTGGAGTCCAACTAGCCCACCATGTACCTCCAAAAAGCGCCACAGAGCTGCGTTGCAGAGAGGTGTAGAAAGGGGCGTGGCCTCTGTACACCTCTCTGCAACGCAGCCCCTGGCGCATACTGGAGGTTCCTGGTGGGCTAGTTGGCCCCAGGGACCCCCAGTATTCAAGGGGAATTACTTCCCCTTCTTAAAACGCGCCAGGGGCGCATTTGCAGACTGCTGCAGGGAGGGGCAGGGCCTCCGGCACGATGCCGGTCTTTTTTTTTTTTTTCTTTTTTTTTTTTGTATGGGAGGGAGGATGCGTGGCCCCCCTTCCCTCGGCCACTTTTGGCCCCGGGGACCCCATACCCCGGGGCCTGATGATTTTCTTTTTTTTTTTTTAAATAAAAAAAAACGGGAAGGGGGCCGCGTGGCCCCCCTTCCCTTGGCCTCTATTGGCCCCGGGGACCCCATCCCCCGGGGCATGCCCTCTTTTTTTATTTAATTAAAATATTTGGAGGGGGGCTGCGTGGTTTTTTTATTTTTATTTGTATTTAATTTGTAGAGGAGGGGGGCCACGTGGCCCCCCTCCTGGGCCACTACTAGCCCCGGGGACCCCATCCCCCGGGGCTGGCCCTCTCCGTTGGGGACCGTGGGGGTCCCCAATCCCCCCACGGTCCCGCCGGCTCCCTGCGTCCTTCGGGAGCCGGCATTGCTTTCCACATGGGGAGCTGCTAAGATGCAGCTCCCCGTGTGGAAAGCAATCGGCTTTAGTTTTTGGAAGAGAGAGCAGGTTTCCTGCTCTCTCTTCCAAAACCAAAGCAGTTTGCTATGACAGGACGGGAGCCGCGAGGCTCCCGTCCTGTCATAGCAAACTACAGTGTCCCAGGGGTGGGCACCCGGGACACTGCAGGAGCCGGCCCTGGGGGTGGTGGTCCCCAGGGCCATCAAGGGCTCCAGGAGGGGGCCGCGCGGCCCCCTCCCAACCAATGCACAGCCCGGGGAGGTGGTGGTCCCCGGAGCTCGGGGGTCCTTAACGGACCCCCTAATTTACATGTTAGAGCCCCGGGGAGGTGGCGGTCACCGGGGCATTTGTGGGGGTCGAGCCCCCCCACACATTAGTTTATTTTAAAAAAAAGAAGCCCCGGGGGGTGCCAAGAGCCCTCCCGCACCATTATTTTTTTAAAGCCCCGGGGGGGGTTGCGGGGGGGGAGACCGCGCTTCGATTTTTTTTTTTATGGGCTAGATCCGCGCACCCAGCGCGTTTTTGCCGATTTTTAAAAAATCCTTGTAGGACCCCCTGAGCAGGCCTAGGGGGTCAGGGTGTTTCTACCCTGCCCCCTTTTTGCATTTTTTGCGTCTGTTTTCTCTTTTCTTGTGCCTCGGTTCTACCGAGGCACAAGATGGCTGCCAACACGTCCTGGTTTGGAGTGTTGACAGCCAATTAGCATACAGCTGGTCATCGGGAGGGTGCGCGGATCCTGCGCGGCCATAGATATATATGTGATTTTACTTTTGATTTTCTCAGGAACTACTGAACGGATTTACACCATTTAACAAAAAGGGTTCTTTCTGAACCAAGAACTACCTTTTTGCCAAATTTGGTGTAATTCCGTTCAGCAGTTCGTGCTGTAGCCGTGGCTAAAGTTTCCTAAGGGAAAATGAATGGGGAAAACACGTTTTGGGACCCCCCTTTTTTCTCGGCCCCCGCTTGACGAATCACCCCAAGACTTTCAGGATAGGAGCGGACCGGAGCAAGCCACAAAGTTTGAAAATTTCGCGAAGATTTGTCAACCGACGCAAGAGTTATTTCAAATAGAATGTTGCGGATTTCCTATGGAAAATAGGTCCTAACTATAACTATCTACTGGCGACCGCCAGTAGATAATATATACATATATATATATATATATCACCACGAAAATCCCAGGAATGTATCCGCTACGGCAGCAGCGCAACACCACAGGCACAGACTCCAAAGGCAGAAGTATTCAACAGATGGGTTTATTCACACATCTATGTCCAAAAGTATATATATATATTTACAATGTAAACAAACTATGGTAGCCCAAGAGAGATATTATTTTTGGAAGAAAATCCTGTGCAACACCTGAGGAACCAAAGTGTTATTATAGGGGCCATGACAAATGAAAATAATAAAATTCCCTACTTTAAACGATTTATCGAAGTACAGTTTCCTCTGAATACCTACTAAGTGTCTGTCAGATGCGTTCATTGAAGAAAGGTTTTGCAGTCAACCTACCTTACTGCTAAAGAGAGAAGCCAATCATTGAGGGTTCACCAAAGTCTATACTACCAAGTAATGACAAGTAACTGAATTACATTGAAAAAAACCTGCATGAAACGTTTAATTGGAATTTAGCGAGTGAAGTGGCAAAGAAATCTCACAACTGAAAAAACATCAAATGGGTCAACGTATGTCAATGAGGCCTTCCTTTCAAGTAGTAGTAGTAGTAGTTAATTATATTAATCAATGATTATAATAAACTATACTTTATCGCCACGGAACCGAAACCGGTCCTAGCAAACAGTCTGGCCTTCCCGGGGGGGGGGGCAGGGATTCTAGTTGGAAGCACCACTCCTGTCTCACTGCTGCAGCTTTTGTTACAGGGGGTCGATATAGCATCTATGGTACAAAGCTGGTCCCCGGTAACAAAAACGGCCCCCCGGGGGTCCAAAACCAGCCCCCACGCTGGCAGCCCACCGGGGAAATGCCTGGTGCCCTCTACGGCCAGTCCTGCCCTGTTCTGATCATTGCATATAGCATTTAAATCTCTTTAACAAAATGTGTGCAAATAAAAACTTTCAAATCTGACTTACAGCGATACATCTTAAAAAAACATCTGTTTAAATTCCAACATCAATAGTTATTTACATATAGTTAATTCATAAAATCTTTCCATTGCTGCTATTGACAGCACTGGTCACATTGTTCGACGTACGACAGCTGTATTTACTACCATCTTTACTAGAATATGTTACCTTTCGATAATAATAAAGTGCTAATGTGCCTAATTGTGCAAAACGCATACAAATCCTTAACTTTGTGCAATTGACAATTGCCCCCAAAAAAGAGGCCCAATACTCTTTTGAATGGTTTTATCATTTCCCTGTCTGTGCGTAGATATAGTGAATAATCATGCAGATAGTACTTTAAAGACCTGATCTAAAAATGTTATCATCGCTGTTATTGTGCTGTCTTCTCTACATCTAAAACATTATCTGATAGCTTCAGCAGTTGCTCTTATTTTAGCCTTTTTAAACAAGGGGCATAGATATTTCTTCCTTATAATCAACAATTAGAGACAATTACATATAATATGTATAAGAGATTCAACTGTGGCACCACAGAGACGACAGGCTGTATTTCCTTTAAAAACTGGATTCCATCTCCCTTGCAGCTCCCAAATCAGAATATATAACCATCTGATTCTTAAAAATGTCTTTTTTACATGGTCCAGCAAGTTTAGCCCTAGATAATTTTGACTCTGTGCAATATGTGTCAATTACTAAGTTTGTGTGTTTATATTTTGCGGCTCCTGTCAGATTGTCGGCCCACTGCTTGGTAATAAATGTGTCGCGAATAAAGTTTTTCCCAGCACAGAGGTTCATTTGGCCCAATGTCTGTGTCAGGCAGATCATAGGCTTCTAGACTTCTCGATAACTTGTGCAATTCTGAATCTTTATATATAGGTCTCCTTAATTCTTCATATGATAGGTATTTTAATGAGGTTGGGTCAGCCATGGCACAATCGACGATATAGTTCACAGTACTTCTATAATGGAGTGTTACCGAAGATTTTAGGCCTAATTCCAATCTCATGATACAGTGAGGCATTGCCGACTGTAGATGCAATAAATTGCGTACACATTTCAATAAGATTTTATCAAAATTGGAAATGATCTTGTTGCTCATTACCAGGGATGCATACAAAAGATATAGGACCAGTTTCATGTGTAGTGCTTTGAGTGATGGGTTAATCGCTTTTCCTCCAAACATATTGAAATGAATGAAATGAAATGAAAAGACAATTTATTGAGCGCGATAGCTACCCTTAGGCGTCCTAGCGCTGCAGACAAACACGTGCGGGCAAAACAGTTGAAGCTATACAAGTTTATTAAAGAGAAAAGTTTTTAGGAGCTTACGAAATGGGAGCAGATTGGGCTCTGAACGCAGGTGCAAAGGGAGAGAGTTCCAGAGTTTGGCTGCGTTATAAGCGAAAGAGCGGCCACCACATCTGGTTCTTTTTATCCTGGGTACTCTGGCGAGGAGAGAAGATGCTGATCTAAGCTGTCTGTTAGGATGGTAGGGGGTGATCAGTGGTTGGTTGATAGCAGGGCCTGTCTTCCAGAAGGCCCTGTGGGCAATACAGAGAGCCTTAAATTCGATTCTCTCCCGGACTGGGAGCCAGTGGAGGTGTTTCAGACCAGGATTGATAGAAAGTCGACGGGGAACCTGAAGGAGTGTTCGGGCAGCGCAGTTTTGAATAACCTGGAGCCTGCGCGAGGTGGACTGAGGGGCTCCCAGATAGAGGGCATTCCCAAAATCCAGGCGTGACAGAATGAGGCCCTGGACCATAATCTGTCTCGCCTGGAATGGAAGTAGGGGAAGAATCTTCCGCAGTAATCTCAGTAGACCATAGCAAGTGGCTGCAAGTTTAGCTGCTTGATGGTTAAAGCTGACGGTGTTGTCCAGCCAAATGCCAAGGCTCTTGATCGTGTCCTTTGGTACTGGGGCAGGGCCGAGGCAAGGGGGCCACAGTGAGTTCATAATGAGCTTGGGAGCATTACCCAAGAGCATAAGCTCCGTCTTGTCTCCGTTCAACTTTAAACAGGACAGTGTCATCCATTTAACCACCTCCTCCAAGCATCCGCTCAAGTTGTTATGGACGGTGTTAGGCTGGTTAAGGGCCACCACTAGCTGAGTGTCGTCGGCGTAAGTGATGATTTTAAAGGACGGACAATCTCAGCTAGGGGGCTCATATATATATTAAACAACGTGGGGCTCAGGGAGGAGCCCTGAGGCACACCGCAACTGAGTGGCTTGCTGGGAGAGGTGGTTTCGCCCTCAAAAACCTGGAAGGAACGGTCTGCCAGGAATGATTTAAACCACTTAATGGCATTTCCTGAGACTCCCAAGTTGACAAGTCGGTGTATTAATATGTCGTGATTTACAGTTTCAAAAGCTGCACTTAAGTCGAGGAGAATAATTGCCGCTGCACCTCCTTGATCCAGCATCCTCCTGGCTTCTTCAGTTAACGCAAGGAGTGCGGTTTCGGTCCCGTGCATGGGACGGAAACCTGTCTGGGAAAGATCGAGCAAATGATTGTTCTCCAGAAACTCTGTCAGTATGGTATTGACATATTTCTCCAAGACCTTGCTCAGCCATGGTAACAAGGAGATTGGCCGGTAATTACTGGGGTTGTCTTGATCCAGGTTAGATTTTTTCAAAAGGGCCTTGATCATGGCGCGTTTCCAGGGGAGGGACTATGCCGAAGGACAAGGAGGCATTGAGCAAGTCAAGTGTGGTAGGGAGAATATTACTGATCGCTGGCAGCAGGGCACGTGGAGGTGCCGGGTCTAGGGGGAACCGGATTTCACCTGATGCATAATGGATTCCAGTGTATATTAATGAATCTCAGCACCGACCTAGTAATTACTGGTGCCTTTGATTTCCTATTGGCCTGGTGACTTGCCCAAGATAACTTATTATCGAAGGTCACTCCAAGATAGTCATAGTGGTTTGCTACTTCAATTGATGATTCTCCTAGTACCCACTCCCTAGCTTTTGTTTGATGTCCCAAGATCATGATTTTTGTTTTAGACAGATTGACGGTTAGTCTATTCTCCATAGTGTACCAGTGTAGTTGATTGAGTTGGTGTTGTAGTCCTTTTGGCGTCTGGGACAGGATCACTAGGTCATCCGCATATGCCAGATATATTATTTTTGTACCTCCTAACTTTGGAGGAATACCCTGGTCAGCCTTTAGCGTCTATTTTAGGTCAGCAATATATAGGGAAAATAATAATGGGGCTAGCATACATCCTTGTCTAAGGCCTTTTCAGTACAAAATGTAGGTGATAATGTATTGTCGGTCAATAGTTTTACCTGTATCCAAGTATCAGAGTGCAGTTTAAAGATAAGGTTCAAAAGGTTACAGTCTATATCCCATGCTATAAGTTTGTTCCATAGCTTTTGCTGATTAATCTTGTTGAATGATGTGGAATAATCCACAAAGCAGACATATAATGTTGTTTTCTGTATGCATGCTTTTTTCCCAAGTAAGGACAATGTTAAATGTTATCGACCATTAGGCATCCTGAGCGAAAACCTGTTTGAGTTATAGGAATTAGTGATTTATCCTCTGCCTATAGCCTTAATTTATTTTGAAGGTGTTTAGCGATCAGTTTCCAACCAAAATCCAATCATGCAATTCATCTGTAACTAGTTGGATCTACTTGCGGCCCTCTTTTGTATATTGGATATGCAATTGCCCCCTTCCAGGCAGATGGAACTTGCCCTGACTTGATTACATGTGAGAACAACTGTTCTAACAATGAGCTCCAATAGGTTATATTTAATTTGACCAGATCTATTGGTATACCATTGGGTCCAGCTGCTCTAGATGGACGAGAGCTTTTTATTAGGTTAGATATTTCTTCCTTCGTAATATCAGGGTATGTTCCAACATTTTTTAAAGGTGTATAGTGACAGATAATGTTTGATTTGCACAAGGTTTTAATATGGGTTCCCCCATTTATCACTAGAGATAAACAAGTCGTCTGGCTGCTTATACGAAGTTGTACCATATCCTACCCAGGTCCAATAAGCTCATTCATTTCGGGTTTAAATAACATGAAATAGCTTTCCATAAGCATTGTCCTCACTGTCGCACTTTATTTGTTGGTTTCTGTTCTTAAATTCCCTCTTTAATTTTTGCAACCTTAGATTACGTTCCTTAGTCTCGGGGAGTTTTAGCGTATGCCGCACCATATTACGATATACTCTCTTTGATTCTGTTAGTTGCTGCGCATTAGTTGGAGTAAAAGTATATAATCGCGTTATTTTTAATTGAGTTGTCAAGATCGATAGTATATACTTTAAAATGGATTGCCAAGTGTTCATCCAATCGTCTCCTGCTTCCAGGTGTAAGGCAGCTTTTTGAATGCGTGAAGACATAGTTCAATGTAGGTTAGATGCCTTATTCCAGATAAGCTTTTTTCCGTTAAGAGAAATCATTCTATCGTTGTTTGCCGTAGTTTGTGCCTTCCACCGATCATATCTAATATTGATGACTAATATTTGCGGATCATGATCGCTCTCGGGCCTTTGTATGATTGCATATCCTTTAAATAGGTGAAAATATGAATAATGTTGAATAATGTACGAATGTATAATCTATGATGGTGGAGGCCATGAGTCCATGGTAAGTTGGTGCCGCTAGTTGGTCTTCTGCCAACCTTCCGTTCAGTACTCTGTATCCAGAGTCTACTAAAAGGTCAAACGTCAACCTAAATGGAACGGTGGAACCCTTTGATTTTTTCTGTGATAGGATTTTTAGATGAGGGATGTTATAACTTAAATCCGGCTCTTCCGTGATTTAACCCTGATTTGCAAGAGGCAGTAGCGTTTTATTAAAGTCCCCACTACAATAACACATGATTGACTGTGTGCATCCATAATTTGTTCCAATTCCTTAAGTATTTTTTGATGTCTATAGTATCTTTTCACAAGCTGTGGGGGAAAGTAGATATTTATAATCAGCCATTTTGTTGCGAATTGGTTCGTTAAAAGGACTGCCAATATATACCCCGAGGATGGTTTTATTTTTTTCACTTGTCATACTGAGTTTGTTGCTGATTGATGTTGACAAACCGCCGCTCGGTCTTCCAAAGGCATTCTTTTTTGCTCTAATTTCGATTGAGTATCATTTGAAATTGTTAAATTTGAGGATTGCCAGGTCTCCTGAAAACAGGTTAAGCACTGTTCTTGAATGAAACTAGTCATTTTTGTCCCAGCATTTGTCAATTGCCGTTCATAACCAGCAACATTTCACAATAAAATGGAGAATTCATAGCACCAAGCTTCCCTTCTTTCCTGTTCATTAGGAGTACTGTTTGGTTGGATGTGGATGATACAGTATCCATAGGTTCCCTGGTCCTAAGACTGATCGCACATTAGGATCTGTTTCCCTTGTAGCAATTTGTAATTCTTCAAATCTTATTACTCCCTCTGAACCTTTATATGGTTGTCTGATTGTCATTGTTGATCTTTGGTAATCTGGTTGCCTGTATGAGGTTCTTAACATACACGGGTATTTGGGTTTCTCCGGTTGCGTAACTGTAATGCCCCAGTCTGCTAAGGTTTCTGTTACAGACAGTATTTTTAATGCCACCTCTTGTAATGCCCATGTTGTTCTAGAGGTTTTGTAGTCCCAGTTTATTTTCTGGCAAACATAGAATCCAACTGCTAGGAGACACTGTGAGTCTAGATCTTTTAAATCATCAAAAGAGTTTAAAAGCTTCAGTATATTTTGACGATTTAATATATCATGCAGGCCTTCTGATTTGTAAAAGGGTGCAAAATCAATTATATATTTTTCTTGGTTGAGCGTTGGTTCCTTATTTGGTGTCGGCTTGATGTCCTGGCTGGAATCTCCATTTGCTGCTCTTTGCATCTCTTATCTTCTTGTTTGCTGTGAGCTCACAAAACCCTCAGTTTGATCATTTTCTATTTCTGTATAATTTTTAATTTCCATGGTAGTTTGCATGCAATTTGAGGTTGCTAAAGTTGCCGACCTAGGGTGCTTATCTTCAAATTTTTTTGTTAGCCCCGCTAAACCTTCCATAATCAGTTACAATTACAAAGAATTATCACTTGTAGATATAATCGCTTTATTATTTGCTTGAATATTCAAACTAATAATGGGGAGCCGTACGTTATATTTGTTTATTTATTTGAAAAGTTTTATATAGCGCTTGCTAGACCCGGAGGTATCAGAGCGCTTCACATGAGGATCCGCAGGTTACAGGTTACGAAAGTTACATCAGTTACAGTTACAGTTGCAGTTACAAGTATACGCTGAGGAGAAAAACATGAGATTACACGATAAAATAAGTTATTAGCGCGTAGCCTAAACCAAGACTCGGGTCATATGGGGAAAGGAGGGAAGGGGGAAGGAGAAACAGGGGAGAGGAATGCAGATAGTGTCAGGAAGACCGGAAGGGGGAAAGTACTTCAGGGGGAATAAAGCATTGAAAGCGGTCTAAGAGGCAGACAGATAAAACCGTGAAGAACCGTGAGAAACAATGTCCGATGTCCGGCTGGGTAGGTGACAGCCGAGGGGGTGAACCATAGCCAGACTCCTCTATAGCTGCGTGGGACAGCTCCACCGGGCAACGGCCAAGGGTACTCAGGCTCTGCGATAAGGCCAAACAGTTTCTGAGCAAAGCATTCAAAGCAGTCAAAGAGAAAGACAGATGAAGCCATGTAGAACAGTGAGAACAAATGTCCGATGTCCGGCTGGGTAGGTGACAGTCAAGGGGGTGAACCAGACTCCTCTATTGCTACATAGGACAGCTCCACCGGGCAACGACCAAGGGTTGTCGGGTTCTGCGGTAGGTACAAATAGTTTCTGTTGCCGCCCATAAGGCAGCGTCATAGATCCATAGAAGGCAACCATCCAGGTGTTACTAGGAGACGCTGTCCTCCTCATCCTCCAGCTTGCCCCATGGGAGGAGAGGTGGAAGAGCCACTGTGGTCACTCTCGGAGAGGTCCCTGTAGCCCCGGAGAAACAAATGCTGGATCCCTCGCCCACACGGGGAGAAAGAGTGCTTGTGTGGAAGGCCCACTCGTGGCGGCCATTTTAGGGTCAGGCACTCCTCGCATGATTATGTTGTCCAGATAGGGGCGCATAGTCCACTGACCTCCTGTATCGTTCTGCGGAGGATCCCTTGCTAGATGCCCCATAAAGTTCAGGCTCAAATCCGTGGCTGAGGTGGGATGGTACATCCTCGGAGCTCCGAGTCCGCCATGTTGGAGTCAGGCAATGGCAACTGAGTGCTCCCCACCGCCTTGTTGCTGTCCTATGAGACCCCCCTAGCTTCCAGGTGCCTCCCGCTGGAGGTTCGGGCTTGCAATCTACCATGGGCTCCTGCCTGTGGTACTAGCTGCTGGGTCGTGTTCAGTGTCCCTGGTGCATCGCGCTGCCGCTCATTGGCTGCTGCAAGGCCATGAGCTGTGCGGTTCTTGGTCTGCGGGCAGCAATGTAGGCAATTCTCTCCTCACTGGATTCCTGCAGCAGGGGCGATGGGGACGCGGTGCAGCCCCAGAAGCTCATAGGTTGTACTCTGTAATAATTCGCTATACATTGCTTGTGGTACTATTTCTGCTGCACTAATGTTAGAAGTCATATTAGTTCAATTAGATTTAGTGTATGAGAATTTGCTGTCTGAATCTGTTTAGATATCGTGTCCCGAATTTAATCGCTTTTCTTCATTTATTGTAACTTTACCTGGTTCTTCCTTGGAATGTTGTTCTATTTGAGCTTGATTTATTACATCTATCTTGGTTTTCCTCTCAATGTTTGTAATGGCCTCTTGGTCATTAATGCTTCTTATATGTGGTTTCGGAATAGATTTTTTAAATATAGGGACATTTTCTCCGACTTCTGGTGGTGGTATGTCTACAATTTCTTGTTTAGAGCCTGTGTTCTTCTTGAGTTTTTTCAAGTTTTTTAGTTGTCTCTTACTTAAATAACGGGCAAAGCTATCTTGATGTTCTGATGGAGCCCTATCACTTTGCATTTAGTTCGAGGACTCAGTTCTTACTGATGTTAATACTGTCCTACTCGTAAGGCACTCTCTCTGCTTTGGATTTTTAGGGCCCAGGTTGCTTATCTCATTATTTGTCTCTTTCATTTCATTGGTCTTCTCCCTAATTGGAGATAGAGCGTAATTCTTTCCGTGGCCATTATAAGATTTTCTATATTTTAGGAAGTAATTGTAGCAAATTGACGATATCATCCAGCCTCTCAAGGTTTTTTGATGCAGTAATTAATTCATTCATTTTCTGTTTAATTGACAATAGTATATTAGAGTTTTCTTTTATCAGTGCTAGTTCTCCTGCACTTTGATTAAGATAGTCAACCTGTTCTGTCAGGAGCAATGATTGCTTTGTTAGGAAATCTGATATTTGCGACAGTGTGTTGCTAATTGCCCCCATCACATTTAGCACACGAAACATAGGAGGAGTGTCTTCATCCTCAACAGATTTGGTGTCTTTATTCTCCTTATTCAGATATTTTATGCCTTGACTCACTTTCAGCTGTAGACTTAAATCTGAATTGTTTTGTAAAGAGTTATGTTGTAGTATGGATTTGAATAGAGAGTAATTGGTATGATCCAATTCCAGCAACTGACCAGATGTTAATGAAATGTTGAAGGACTCATACGAGATTTCAATTTGATCAGATTCTGGGTCAATGTCACCCCCGTCCCCTAATGTGTTTGATTCCTCGTGACCATATATTGAATCTGTTTCTGAATTTACCTCATAATTTCCTACGACTGTGTTTGCATGATACACTGATTTCCCATTATCCTCTTCAGCCACTCTATGTAGTACTGACAATGGAGAGCACTCTGGTTCGGCTGAAATCATAGCCTCTTCCGATCCGGCAATATTATCTTGGGTAGTTTGCATGCCTTCTATGATTTGGAGTAACACAGCTTGCGCCAGGGACGTGCCCAAGATTGCATCACTCCTTGATTTATCACTTCTCTCAGAGTTTGTCAGCCAAGATCTCTTTTCTCCTAAAACACACTTTAATCATCTGCTCCTTTGTGTACTGTGGTTCCGTTAGGTCATGCGCCCATACTTTTAGTGTATTTTTTAGCATTGCATTGAGTGCCAAATCCCCCTCCCCGGTTCCTCTTGCTAGACTGTTTTTTTTTCATGTTCACGGGTTTTCATGCTTGATTCTCCTACTATGTCTACTCTGTCTGATGTATCTGGTGTACCTGTATTAAGCTTTTTCATCAGATCGTCCTTGTGTCCCCTCGTTTTCTTTTGATTTTTAGAACTTAGATTTTGCATACGTTGTACCGAAATCTTAGCTGATCGGGTTTTCATCCTCTAGTTGTTCAAACAGGGTTATCTTAGCAGTAGAGATTTGTAGGTGAGAGTAAAATATACGCATTCACACTATGGCTTGCTCCTTGATCCTTGACATCCTTGTGTCACCTAACACTTGACCCCAGATTAAATAGGTGCTGCTCTTTATCGGTGCCGACCCCTTATTACCCTTATTTTCCAGATGACTTGGAATATTGAATATTGAAATTTTACATGGCAGGCAGAGGTACAGCCAAGAGAAACCATAAGGGACTGTGAAAAGCCGAAGTTGTTCTCCAAGTTATTCTCCACTCCCCTGTTATTCCAAGAATAACAGTAGCAGCGGCAACAAACAGGGCAGACACAGAAGCAGTCCAACCAAAGAAGCTGGCCCGCCTTACCCGGCAATTTCCCCCCTACTCCTCCTTAAGTAATTAAGCAATCATGAAAATACTTGTGCAGGAGTCAGAACACAACACACACAAAATACAAATCAGTGAGTATCGGCACAATGGCTCAATGGCTGAACAGCCAAGCAGCCCCAGTAGTCCAACAGCCTGATCCTCATCCGATAGGCTCAATGGGGGCCAAGTAAGGTTTAAATAGAGGTGCACTGCAGCCATTAGCGAACCATTAGCAACCCATCTCATAAGCGTATCAAGAAAAGTAGATTAAAAGTCATGGAAATTTTGTCTTTGACTCACATGTATTCCATGCATTCCATAAGTTTCCAGCACACGCTTGTGCAATCGATGTGACGCAATATACAATAAATATGCACCTCGGAAGATGACTGCAGCAGCGGGGGAGTAGGAATGGTCCCCTCTGATGCACAAGCTGCACCGGCCTAATGCCGGCCGCCTCCGCGCAACACAGACAAAACCGAGACTCTAGCCTCCCCTTTCCCACTCACCGCTGCTACTTCCGGAGCGTATGCGGTACTTATCGGTCCTTATCAGCAGTTCCATCGCCTCTATCACCTCCTCAAAATAATCCTGCCGTGGACCCTGTGTTGTAATCACAGTTACTGCTGCGTGCCATGACGCGACAATAACTGACTCGAGACTCACCTGCACGCGAACTGGCATTACGTAGTCATGCCTTTCCTCCCCATTGGTTTCCCCCAACATTCCACATTCCATAGTACACCGTTAATGCCGTTATGTTAACGTTTACACCGACAGTTGCTCCCCAGCTGTGGTACTGCCAAGACGTGTATGGGGCTGTTATAATAAAGCTTCATTCAACGAACCTCATCGGATTTGCTTCATTATTACAAGTGGCGACGAGCGGAAAGCCCCTCACGTCAACCACCTTCCACCAAGAATTCAATCAAGATTTCTGTGGGAGCAGTGTACTCACCGGTCCGATGTGTGCAGCTCTGAAAAGGTGAACTTCACTTCATACTGGGAAAACTGAAAGGGAGTATCGCACTCGATGTCTCCTGTCAGCGGCAACCTGCGGCAACCTGGGAAATTTCAACCCACGATCCTCTTGCCTTTCTACAGCACTTGCGGTGAGATTTGTGTGTGCCGGTTACCTGGGGGAGACTTGTGGCGCCTTTGCCAGCGCGCGTTGAAATGATGACATATGGCAACATACGTCATCAGTGACACGCTGAGAGGTTTATCCCCACAACGCGCTCCACTCTACAAAGACACTACGACGTAAACCAGCGTGAGGCGGCCATTTTATTCACACGGCTTGCACTCACATTTTATCCCTAGGCAACCAATGCCGTGTGTGCCCTTCCGGTGACACGCACACCCCTGTAAGTTAATAGCGAAGGATATCGTCATCCCAACATCTGGCACTCTCAAAACCTTGTATGTATCACCGCGTGTGATCTTCCAGTGGAGCGCACTCCTTTCATAGCAAAAGTTACGGAATCAATTTTGTTTGAAACTTTGCACCTGCTTTGTGCACATCTCTTTGCTGCGTGCACTATCCGGTGATACGCACACCTTCTACAACGTAAAAGATACATTTTAACATCACTAAATTAATTAAACTTACAAATCAGTTAAATTACAATCCTCACTTTTAAAAGCCTTAAATATTTGAGTAAGTTCTTTGCTCTTGGTCTAACCAATTTCTCTTCAGTCAACTGTGCATATCTCACGGTGATGTGCACACCTTGCTAGTAACTCGAATCTCACGCAGTGATTGACAAATTAGCATATTTATTGCGTTGTTAAATACTTGGATAGCTACATTTGCTCAAGCAGTGAAATACTATGTGTGCCTTAAGTTCTTTAAATCTATCACAGCCACAACCCTTCCTTCCACTCAAGGGAGAACCTTGCATGCCATGGAAAGAGTGGAAGGAATACTTTTGTAACTACATTGAAACTGTTGAAGATGAAGATTTCACTCCGGATAAAAAAAACAAAGTCCTACTTTATTGCCTCGTTCCTGGTGGTCTTAAAACTTATAACCAAATAGAGAAAAAAGTTAGAGAGGGTAATGATGTATTCAAGCACACTATAGATGATCTGGATGCACACTTTTCACCAATTGTTTGTGTAGCCGTTGATCGCTACAAATTTTCATGAAGGAAAGAAGGCAAAAACGAGAGCATTGATGAGTATGTGTCAGCTTTAAATACTTTGGCTTTAACATGTAGATTTGGGCAGGTACAAGAAGAGTTCATACGTGATCAGATCATAATGCACGCTAGTAACCCCAACATTCAGGACAAACTTTGGGTTAATGGCGAATCTCCGTTAAAAGAAGTGGTTGCTTTAGTCAAAAAAGCAGAACTCACTGGTAGGTGTGCAAAAGCTGTTTTAGAGGAGCCCAATGAAGTTAAGTTAGTTAACACACCTAATGCCAACAAACACAAAAATAAGGAAAACACTAATAGGAACAATACAAATGTAGATCTTAAGAAAAAGAGCAGTGATGAGAAAACCTACATGAAGAAATCCAGTGAAGACACTGATAGGAAATGTTATCGTTGCAGATCTTCTTCCCACCTTGCTGACTTCAAAAAGTGTCCAGCTAGATTTCAAAAATGTACCTCGTGTGGTTTGGTTGGGCACTTCTCTAAAGTATGTAATAGGAAATTCTACAAACGTAGTAAGCCTGTTCGACACATTCAGAGTGAGGATTGTGTGAAATCAGATGAATCTGAAGATTCAGATTCCGACAGAATCAACTATGTATTTTCAATTGAGTATGGCATCCTGGATGTTAATCCAATGACAGTCAAGAAACACATATGTGAAATTAAAATGGGTGGGGTGTCAATGAACATTGTTGCTGATTCAGGCTCTCCGTTTACAATTGTCAATGAGAATATCTGGAAACAACATTTTGCTAACAAAATTGGTGCTTCTCTTGAAAAGTCTAACGTAATAGCCAAAAGTTATACAGGTGACAATATTGAATTCATTGGAACTCGAGAACTTGAATTTGAATTCAAAAGTAGGAAAGCCTTTTGCAAACTCTTTGTGTCAAAATGACCCCCTCCTTGGGTGGAACGATCAAGCTGACTTAGGGATCATTCTGAATCCAAACAGCACTGACCCAGTCATGTCAATCGAAGATAACAATGAATTTAATGATAATCTACTCAAAGAATATCAGAAGTCTTCTCTGGAAAAGTGGGTCTACTCAACAGTTTTCAACATAAAATTGAGTTAAAAGATAATGCTTCACCATATGTCCATAAAGTAAGACACTTACCGTTATCAATCAGAGATGACGTTCAGACTGAACTCAACAGACTAGTCACTAATGGGGTGATTGAGAAAGTTGAATCTGCAGAATGGGTTTCTCCCATGGTTGTTGTAAAACGTCCCAATGGTAAAATCAGACTCTGCATTGATTTAAGAGATCTCAATAAGAATATTATTGTTGACCAATTTCCACTGCCACGTATAAATGAAATCTTTAATGTGACTAAGGATATGAAACTGTTTTCCATCATAGATCTAAAGTCTGCTTACCACCAGGTACTTTTGAATGTTGATAGTAAAAAATATACAACCTTCATTACACCATTTGGTTGCTATCGTTTCACTCGGGTACCTTTTGGTTTAGCTTCGGCCGCAGCCCTTTTTCAAAGGATAATGTCAACCATCTTTGAGGGCGCTGTTGGCATTAAGTTTTTCCAAGATGATATCCTAGTCATGGGCAGTAACAAAACGGAACATGATGCACGTTTGAAGCAGGTGTTTGAAATTTTAAAACAAAATGGGTTACTGTTGAATTAGACAAATGTAAATTTTCGCAAACCAATGTTGTTTATCTTGGTCATTGCATAAGTCAAGATGGTATAAAACCCAAACAAGGTGTTGTTGAAGCCATTCTCCAAGCACCTTGTCCCACCAGCAAAGATGAGGTAAGAGCATTCCTTGGTTTAACCGAATACTATTCGAAATTCATACATAACTTTTCAGAAAAGGCATACCACATTCGGCAACTGCTCAAGAATAAAGTGAAATTCATATGGTCCCAAATGTGCCAGAATGCGTTCGACCACATTAAAAAAGATATAAGTGGTGCACCTTTTCTTAAAGGTTTTGATCCCAAAGCTCAGATTTTCGTTACAACAGATGCCAGCAACAAGGAGCTTGGGGCTGTTCTTTCACAGAAAGACTCTGACAACAATGAGTGGGTTGTAGCCTTTGCGTCTCGATCACTGACCACTGCAGAGGAAAGGTATTCAGTGATCGAACGTGAAATACTTGCATGCTCATGGGCTCTTAACTACTTTAGAGTGTATATCTGGGGTTACAATGTTCGCTTACGAACAGATCACAAACAGCTCATCAAAATCCTTTCCGCGGCAGGCTGCAAAACGCTTCTCCCAGACTAAGCAAAATGTCTGTCAAATTGCTGGATTACAATTATACTGTTGAATACTGGCCTGGTGTCAAGAACAAAGTTGCAGACTTTCTAAGTAGATTACCTTTACCTAATGAGGAGGTCAATGAAGATCAGGAAGACATTGGGAAAGTAGCCCTACTATTTGATGTTGATGTTGATTTCGGTGGCATTACTAGAACTGAATGGAAAGAACACATGCAGAAAGACCTCACACTTCAAAACGTCTGTAAATACATCAATAGCCAATGGCCAGACAAAAGACATCTTGACAAAGATGTCAGGATTTATTGGGAATTAAGAAATGAGTTAAGTTTTGAAAATGATATACTATTTAGGATTGGAAAAGCTGTTCCCCCCGACACGCTCAAAAAGAAAATTCTAAACCTTTGCCACATTGGTCACCTTGGAATATCTAAGACCAAACTAAGAGTCAAAAACAACTATTGGTGGCCTGGGGTTGATAAACAAGTTGAAGTCCTTATCAGAAATTGTGTGAGTTGCAACGACTCTGACAAAAGTCTAAAGGTTTCCAGAGTTCCCCTAAATCCCATTGTATCCCCGAGCATGCTGTGGGAAAGAATAGGTTTGGACATAACTGGGCCCATTGAAGGTCATGATGGTGAAATCAAATTCATTCTGGTGGTCATGGATCATTTTTCGAAATAGCCTGAGATCAAAATTGTTCCAAGTGCCGACAGTACCTCTGTCATTTCATTCTTGGACAAACATTTCATGAGTGAGGGGTTACCCAAGTGCATCCTAACCGACAACGGACCCCAATTCTCCTCTGAAGCATTCAAATCGTTCCTTGAGAGGAATTGCATAACTCACAACACCACCTCGCTCTATCATCCTGAAGGAAATGGCCTTGTTGAACGCGTCAACAGGGTCATAAAAGGCAACATACAACTGTCCAGAAATAGCAATCTTAATTGGGAAGAAGAAATATTTAAACTCATATGGGCTTACAGAATTACACCCAGTACCAGTACTAATAAATCTCCTTTTGTTCTCATGAGGAGTAGACAACCCATCAGCAGAGACTTAGGGTGGATGTCAACATCAAAACAGATTGAGTGGTCACCCGAAACCATCAGAAGCAACATTGAAAAAGCACAAATGTGCTAGAAAGAGTGGTATGACAATAGACATGGTGTCAAGGATCATTCATTTAATGTTGGTGATCTGGTTACAGTCCATCTAGAAAAGAAAGTCAAGAAAGGTGAAAGTAGATTCACTACACCCCTTCGCATCTGCAAATTGTACAATAACGCAGCTAAACTCTGTGATGGTAAAGTGTGGCATATGAACAGACTAGCTAAATGCAGCACTGATGGCAAACAGCTTAGTCAACAATGTGTGGGCAATTCTAATAATGATTTATGGGTTGATTATGATGAACCAGGAAATGTGCACAGGTTTATGAATACTAGTGACGAAATGCATTTAAGAAACAGTAACTCCAGTGTTGATGACGTCCCATCTTCTACTGTACCAACTGATCATCACACACCTGACCTTAGTGATGAAAATGAGTCACACTCTGTGATGTTGCGGGTGACAGTCATGGTATCACAGGAAGATTTGGTAGACTCATCAACAAACCAAAAAAATACAAGGATTTTGTATGTGACTAACATACTCTTGTCTGCAATGTTTTAAGAGAGAAAGATGTGTTGTAATCACAGTTACTGCCGCGTGCCATGACTATGGCACGCATCAATAACTGACTCGAGACTCACCTGCACGCGAACTGGCATTACGTAGTCATGCTCAACAAGAAAGATATGCTGTTCCCCTAAGAACAAAGTGATCAAGGGATACAAGGAGGGAAGTCCTCCTTGTCGGAACTATATCCGGTGTTTTGCGGCTGCACGCGCGGGAGGTGTACCGGCGCACGTCTCAATGAGGACAGGACACCACGAATCTGGTGTCTAAAGCCCAAAAACCGAATGGAGTGAGTTTTATCCCATAACTAGGTTACCACTAGGATTGGCGGGACTTCGCGCTCGCTTCCAAGAAGTGTGGTAGGTAGGAGCCTCATTGCCCACCACCACCACGTGTAGATAGTATAGTAACATAAGGTCCTAATGAAATGCAATGGATCAATATTGACCACGATGCATGAAACATGTCGACCATACGATATGAGATGAGCTAGGCTCCACTGGACCATAGAGCCAGAGAGCAGCCACTCTGTTTTTAAGAAGGTGGATTACCAGCCGAATAAAGATTTTATGTGGACTATCCAACCTTTTTTAACGTCACTCACCTGCACCACATCTACACTGTTTTTTAGGGCCCTCACACCCATGCACCTAACGGCAGGAACTAAAGATCTCCGTTAAAGTGCCCCTTTAAGGGAGCCCGTTGGGTATTGCAGCGCCGACCCGACGAGGAGCAAGTCCATATGATGAAGCATGACACCTAGCTTGCTGGGTGTGTGAGGACTCTAGTTCCGACAAGGAGGACTTCCCTCCTTTTATCCCTTGATCACTTTGTTCTTAGGGGAACAGCATATCTTTCTTGTTGAGCATTGTTTGGGCACGTATGCTGGACCCCGTTATCAAGCCCTTGAGTCCCCCCTTTTTTGTTGAAGATTACGTAGTCATGCCTTTCCTCCCCATTGGTTTCCCCCAACATTCCACATTCCATAGTACACCGTTAATGCCGTTATGTTAACGTTTACACCGACAGTTGCTCCCCAGCTGCGGTACTGCCAAGACGTGTATGGGGATGTTACAATAAAGCTTCATTCAACGAACCTCATCGGATTTACTTCATTATTACACCCTGACGTGGGCCTGTGCTCCGACCCCCCTCGGCTCCCTTCTCTGCTCCCGTCTCCAACTACCGACTCTCTGCTGTGTCACGTCACATCCAGTTCCCTTCAAGTAACTATACTTTGATTATTGAAACCAGCATTGGCAAAAACCAATTGTTCTGGGTTTAAAGTGGTAACCTACGCATTCAAAGATATCATAAAAATAAAAGGATGTCTATATTTCAGGCTTGCTTATCTTTCATTCAGTCCTCTGTTTATTTCTTCCAAATGAAGGTTGTATTGCAAGGGATCCTTCTTTACAGTTCTTTTTTTTTTTTTAGTACCTATAAAAAATGAAGGACTATAAGGAAGGCCCCTTTGCAACCTTGTGTTCATTTGACTTTGGAAGAAACAGAGGACTGTACTGGAGGCAACGAAGACTTCACTACAGCTAGCCTTTATTTTTTGGAAATGGAAAAAAAGAAGATAAAATAAAAAGCAGCAAATGTTGGCGCATTCATGAGAAGCCAGAGGGAGAGGAGAACAGGCAGGGGAAGGAGAAACAGTGACAGGCAGAGAGAACAGAGAGCACACAGAGGAAACAGGAATGGATGTGAGGGAGGAACGAAAGGGAGTAATTGGTGAACGAGAAGCACACAAGGTAAAAAGTCAATGGATGGAGGAAGCAGCAGGAGGTGTTGGGGATCGGAAGAAATAATGAGTGGAACACATAGGAGGAGCTGGAGGGAGACAGCAAGAGTGGTCAGAGAGGTCTATAACTGTTAAGTAATCCTTCATAGAGTTCAATACAACATTGCGCTGGAGGCTGCAAGATACGCCCGATGAGCCAATAGTATCAAGTGGGAGAGTATTTAATCATTTATGCTGTGTAGTAAGTGCATGACTGGATAAAGGATTGGCTGGATATATGGATAAGCTGGTAAATGGAAGTTTATAATTAACCTTGGCAAGCTAGACATATAGCACCACACTCAGAACTCATTGATGGTCATTCAGAAAAAAGCCTCAAGCTGTTGGGGAAGCTTCCCCTGGCAGCCAGAACTTAGGCTATGAAAAGGGAATCCCTCTTGTTTGAGCACCTGAAGGATTTCTTCCCTTTAGTGGGAGGATGAGGCGTTCATATATTCAGCACTGGTGAGGTAGTGCTGTGGATGTCAATGTCTCGTTCTCCACACTAAAGTGGCCCATGTTAAAATGAAGAAGTGTTTTTAGTCTTTACCACATGTTGGACTGGCATAGAGCTTTGCAGCACTGGATTGTACTAACATTGAAAATGAACAGTGCTTGCACAGAAAAGGCCTGTTTTGCGTGAACCAAAGCATTGTGTTACAGTGCAAAAAAGAGCAA
This sequence comes from Calotriton arnoldi, assembly GCA_963921515.1. Taxonomy (NCBI): domain Eukaryota; kingdom Metazoa; phylum Chordata; class Amphibia; order Caudata; family Salamandridae; genus Calotriton; species Calotriton arnoldi. The sequence continues at coordinate 1,385,519 of CAWUFW010004896.1, read as the reverse complement.
GCAGAATCTAGCAAGAGATTCGTGCTTGGTAGGTATATCATCCAGTACAAATTTCTATTTGAGGATAACCACACGAGGATAAACTATGTAGGGTATATAATTTTGTAACAATCCAGTTACATGTAGATCCCTAGATTGTGCTTGGTTTCACTTGGCATAGGGATTTCACAAAAAGCTAGGTCAGCCGATTTTAAATGACATGGCTTTCTGCTAAATTCTGTGGGTGTTTGAGCAGTTCTGCCATTTTCGTGCCTCCTTTGCTTATATTAAAATGGATATTAGTCCTTCGTGGCTGTAAGAAATGCTTCTTTTTGCATGATCACCTGCAATGTTTGGACTGATGCTGCTAGTTTTTTTACTACTAGCAAGGCCCCAATGCATGTGCTCTGACTCCTAAAACATGTGTACAATTGGCACATCCCTGATTGGCATATTTAACTTACCTGTAAATCTCTAGTATATGGTACCAGGTGTAGACAGGGCCTATAAGTTAAATGCCACTAGTGGACTTTAGCACTTATTGTGCCACCACTGCAGTGACAAGGTAAAACATGGCCCTAGGGTTGCCACATCAGCCTAGCTGGCCAGTTTTAAATGCACCATTTCGACCTGTTAAAATCACTCTTTTAGCAGTCCTAAACCTTCCTTTTAAATAGGAGTAAGTCACTCATAAAGTAGGCCTTACCAGCCTTAAGGCAGGGTGCATAGTATTTAAAAGTAGGACAAATGTATTTAATGTTTTTGTCCAAACAGTGAAAAAGACCCCTACCCCATTTTTCACTATAGCAAGGCTGGCTGTGCCATAGAAAACACTGGGTTACTTTATTACTCTTATTAAACTAAAATTAAGAAAAATACTTCAAACACTCATTTTTAACTCATAGTTAAACAAAATCCAACTTAATGCTAAAGTTGAATATTGTCTATTTCAGAAATAATGACATTAGAAAGTCACTATTTTCCTTCCTTAAGCCTCTGGTAGCCTTGTCAGAGTAAACCCCCAACTGTCACCTGGTAGCCTGCTGGCCCCCTGCAAGGAGGTGTAAATGATTCCCAGAAAAGGGAACAAAAGGGCTTTGCTTGGGTGGGTGGAGGTGTGACCTCCTATTTGCAGGGTAGCCTGGGGGATGCACCTACCTGCCTCAGAAGCTTCAAAGGGGCATCTCCTGTCACAGGCAGATGCAATTCACACCTAGACCTGCCAATTCCATTACCCAGGTAGTCAGGCTGACACCAACCCCAGAACTGCTTTACATGGAAAGTGTCTGATTTCCTTAGACACAGCCCAGGAGTATGCCCTGAGCAGAGCTCTGCCCAGGGGACGAAAGGTTCTGCCATGTTGGATTTTGGCAGAGCAGTGCACTATGGGATTTAGAGCCGGACCCCCAGGAAATGATGTCAAAGTGGGTAGGGTTGCCCTTTGAACATTTTCTACCCCACCTACAAGCCAGTGTCAGGCATAAACATGGTGCCCCTGGATACCTTCTTCAGAAGCCTTCTCGGCTTGTGGAAGACAGTTGAAAGACTGCACCTGCTGGTGAACCTGTGGGAGAAATCAGAAGAGCTGGACCTGCTCCCACTCATACCCAGGGCAGAGAAGTGATCTGCAAGAGTCAGTTGGTTGAGCTCCTGTAAGCTACAGGGCCACAAAAGCTACAAGAAGCCTACATTTTCTAAGAGCCCAGTTGACCAGCTACAATGGATGTGCTCTGGACCCTGCTGTGGTTTCTGGGAGAATGAGTCCTAACCCTCAAGTGGCTCCCACAAGTTCCTGGACCCTCCACGGTGTTAGAGTGTACTCCTCTTACCCTAAACCCTGCAAAACTGGACACTTGGAAACTTTTTCAGAACTTTTCCTCCAGAGAACCAGCGGTGACTGGGACTGGTGCCAAATTTGCAGCCACCAATGTGGTATTGCTGGTCAGATTCAACTCGCCGGTTCCCCTGCTGAAAAGATTTTGACTTCAAGAAAAGTTTCTAAGTCCAAACATAGAGGGGCAATGAACAGCGTACGACTACCGTCAAGACTTTCCTGGGTACAGATTCCAACTCCGCCTGCTTGGAGCTTTGCCACTGTTGACGCAGACTGCACCAAGTTTCTCACTGGAGCCAAGGCTCCCACCGATGATCCACGCTTCACTAGGCCACAATCATCAAGCCTTCCTTTAGAGCCAGCCTGCAGCCCAACCCTCCAATGACCCGTTGGCATGGACTTTTCTCCAGAAAATCTTATAAGTCAGAAGGTAAACATTCCACTGGAACAAACCTGATCCCTATATTCAATCAGCAGTCACTCGCATTCGGTCTTAACTTTTGACTTGGATTTGGTCTTGAGGGACTAGATAACTGCAATTGGTGCTTTGCGCTTTTAGGCGTTTTTTTACTTAAAACTTCTAACAATCATTTCTCTGGTTCCCTTTATCTGATTTTTGTCGATTTGGTGTCATTTGTTCATTAAATGTTGCTCTATGTTTATAAATTGGAGCGGGATTTTTATTGTGTCGTGTTTTCTACTTTTAACTGTTTTGCTACTGATAAATGCTTTACACGTCTCCTAAGTCAACTCTGTCTGCTCTGTGCTCCAACTACCAAGGGTTGAGCTCAGGTTTAAATTATTAAGAGTTAACTGGACCTGGTACGGAATGTGACATTATTACTTGTTGAAGGCTCACATCCCCTCAAACTAATAATCCACATTCTCAACGTGGCAAAAAGCGATTTTGAAGCTGCATTACTGTCAACTGTCAGTGTAAAAAAGGTTTTAAGCACAAACTGATTGACCCAGCCATTTGTGCCATAAAGGAAAATTAAAAGCTGTGCGTATGGGCCTTTCAAAGCAGAAAAGTAAGAGAAAGTTCATATGTATAGTGATTGATGTGGTCAGAATACAGACATAGGGATTATGTATTTTTATAATACGTCTTCGTTTTCAGAACAAGTTTATTGTATATGGTTGACAAAAACCATTACAATACTACATTACAAAACGTTAAAACAGTCAATTAAAATCTTACGGCGACTGAGTAACTATTGTTGTATGACAACTGCCAATGCCTGCTGTAGATATAATCATCAAGTTAAAACAACATAGCAAGAAAATAGATGCATAGCAATATAAATATTTCAAATTTCAAATATATTAAATTCCTGAAACAGTAGCAATGATTAATAGCTTAAAAAATGCAGCTGTAGCAAAACTCCAATGACTTGATAAAACATTTAATCACATACAGTGTCTAAAAGCATTATGACCAATCATTTAGAAAGTTAGTGATTCATGCGACCATCTGTGTTAGCCAAATTGAATGTGCTAAGGACTGGATTTCACTAATCTATATAATACCAATATCTGAACATTACAATGTTGCAAAATTGACATTTTGGGTGAGAAAGTGATACTTAGTATACGTAAAGCATCTGCACCTTCATCTGTAATACCAAAGTGTCTGCAGGCTGCAAAAAGCAGGCACACACGTCTGATGTGCCCCCAGGCACTTTCTAAGACATAGTCACAGGTGAATTCTAAATAGTTACTTATTCTAAACTAAAATTAACAACCCTTTGCTTAACATGATGTGTGTTGCACTGGCTCTTTTCAGACAGTTCACTGAACTTGTGAAACATAAGTTTCCTTTATTCAACTATAACATGAGGTCTGATGCCCCTTAATATCAAAAGATTCATGCTGCTTAACATAGCGCCCGATTAAACCTTGAACTCTGAGGATCAGGCTTGTTTCATCCTACATCATCTCAGGTGCTGGGCATCTTCTTTGATGGCCCTGAGGTACAGGGGATTCCGTGTGGCACCTGTGATCGATGTAGTGGATGCCGAGACTGCGGCTCTGAAGGCGGCAGAGGCCAAGGAGACGCAAGGCCGAAGGGGATGGCCCAACTCTGTGAAAGGTCGGTAGAGCGGTAAGGAGCGCCGGTTGAGGCAGCTGAGGGGTGAGGGATGCCCCCCCCCACTTCACTGAGGCAGGCACTCCAGTCTCAGGCCCTGCCAAATCTCCGACTTCCGGTGTCAGTGATCTGTTTACCTCAGAACTCTGAAAGGTGCTAGGGTCGTGGGTGCACTTTGATGACTGCCGGGACACTCCCCATGCTGGCCCACAGTGGGCCCGAATGCGTCTCCGGTGGTGGAGCCCACGCCTGTCCCTGAGAACGACGCAACTTCTAAGGTGGCTCAACGTGCTAAGGTGCGGCCTGCAGGCTCCTCCGGGCCGCACCCGAGACGGCTGTGGGGAGTGTGACTGGACTAGCGCCCCTGTGCCACTGAGAAACCAAGTGTCGGACATACAGCCTTTACCACGACGCAGAGGCTATGGCGAGAGCATGCCAAGACTGTGTGGCCCACTGCTTAAGCCGTTTCCCAGAGCACATGATTCATTGTAGGACACGTGGGAGATCATACTGAAGAACGGGCTGTAACAGACCTTCCCTCCCCCTGGGGACCATCTGACTTGTACCCGCAATTCAGAACAATGGCCCTCCCTCGGTGACCTGGTGAGTAACTTGGGCCACTCAATACTCAGAGATTTCCCAGGGGACACTCTTGAGGGCACTGGTGAACTTTATGATTCCGAGCTTTGTCCTGTCCTTCGATGCTGGGGCGAATGTGGAGCACCCATAGAGGGTTATTAAACAGCATCATTAAGCTTCATGGGCTACTGTGCGGAGCGCAGGGGTGGTGAGAACAGCTTTGAAGAGGGTTCGACTGTGCTCTATATTGGAACTCCCCCTCCCGCTCACCGTATGATATAAGACTACAAAATCTCCTGACGCCAACCTCAATCCTCACAGCTTGCTGACAGGGACCTGACTGAGCTCAGTGGGCTGCTCCTGCTGCACCACCATAGACCTCCACCCTTGTGGACTAGCAGTCACAAGCAGGTCCATGCTACTGCTCCCTTTGCCCCCGCAGGGAATCCTCTGCCCCAAAATATCTGCAAACTCCCACACGATGGGGCACACGAAGCCACCCAAACTGGATCACCCATCATCCTCCCCCGTTGATGCCACTACCCACAAAACAGAATGAACCAAGCTGGACTCCATCCTCCAGGCAATTGATACATTCCATCTCTCCCCAGAAGTCAAAACTGATTCGGTGGCGGTAGGCCTGACCCTGTTGCCCGATTACCACCACAAACTCTCAGATCATGTCACCCAATCCGAAAAGACCCCAGACTGCCAATCTCTGGGCCCATATGGTGGACCTTGAGGAGCGGGTATGATTTCTGGAGCACTGGGCAGAGGATGCAGAGGGCCGCTTCCGTAGCAGTAATAACAGAGTGATGGGGTTGGCGGAAGCAACTGAAGGTCAACAAATGGAAGATTTTCTGGAAACCTGGCTGTGTGATCTGGTCCTGAGTGAGGAGTTGACCCCATACTTTTTAGTAGAGCGAGCACACTGGGTACCTTCACGAAGACCAGGGGCACCATCCTGACCGATTGTAGCCAAGATCCACCATTATAAGGACTGGAACACTATCCTGTGCAGGGATAGGCAAGCAGACCCTATTATCAGAGACAATCACAAAATTCTTATCTTCCCAGACTACATAGTGGCGGTCCAGGGGAAATGAGCCTCCTTCCTGGGGGTTAAGCAGTGACTCGGAGACCTGAGCCTGTCATATGCCCTTCTCTTCCATGCAAAACTTAAAGTTATAGTGGATCAGAAATCCTACTTCTTGACAGACCTAGAAGATACCTGGAGATGGGTGGGGGCCAGAGAGGCTCCTACAGAGATGGATAGATCACAGGCCATCCCACCTAGGCCACCCTGGAGATGCTGCTGCAACACCGTTGGGGCCTGTGCTGGAAGCACAAGTATCAGCCATGTCTTCCCCCAACCAGGGTCAAGATAGTCAGCTTTTGGCCCTGAACATGCCACCATGTTCTGTGATATCCACCCCCTCTCCTCTGATCCATCTAGTGTGGACTCTGGGGGTTTCACCTCTCCCTCCATTACTCTACACAGCCGCAGCCCTTCACCACAGGTAACCCCACAGATAGCCGAGGATCTCATCTGAGCCTTTGTGGGTCTACTTTCTCTGTTCCCTATGCCCAGCCCCTGAGGACACTGGAAAGCACCTCGCATTCACCCTGCTGTCCAAGATGCCTTATCATGACCGTTCCTTCCTGTCCCCATCATTATTGGGGGGAGGACCTTGTGAGGGCGTCTGCTGTATGGCACCCCTGATAGTGGTCACACCCTCCCACGATATAAATGTCTTGGGGGCCCCCCCGACATCCTTCTGTTTATGAGCCTAACCCAGCTCTGGACTCTTACCGCCCCCTAAGATGCCAGTCCCCAAGTTGGGGGTTCTTGTTAAGTGGTTTGGACGATGAGCCACAAGCTTGTCGCCTATGGTACTATTGATGGCTGATACCCGGTTGGTATCTGATTTTCCTGTTTATACTTTGACCTCATCCTAAGGTAGGAGCTACATCTCACTCCTAAACCGGACGCACAGCTTAATCCTTATGAAATAACCAAGGTATTGCGTGTTTCCAATTTCAATTAAACTTTATTGACAATATTCCATGATTTCTTGATGCTCAATCCATTTTTATGTGTCACATGGGAGACGATATGTATATAAAAGCTTCTACTGTGACAGATGCGCCAATCCAGGCTTTATTCTGCAGCACGTAATATACATTAAACCATCCTCAGTCGTAGTTGATTATATGCCCAATGCATTTCGGGCCTTCCATGGCCCTTCATCAGGGGTTCACTATAATTTTAAAAAAGACAACGACATTAAATTATGCTATCAAACCTCTGTGTTAATCTGTTGTTAATAAATGCATCAACAAATTTTGCGCTTCACTTTTGTTCAGACCACATTACCCACGTTTTTACCCTCTAACGTACGTGACATCACACGCTAAAGCTACAAACAGGATCTCTAGTCAGGTTTCATGTCCATACAACCTCATACGTCAGCTGTATTAGTAGTGCACTCCATGAATTGAGGTCAATCGCTGTTTCCCAACATCATCAGTTGATTGAACCCTATTCACAATACATCACATGATTATGAACAGCGAGGTGTTGGATCAACCTTTTCACGTACCTACGAACCGTTAAGTAATTCGATCATCCTTCGCATCATGCTCTTTCCTTTCCATTTCTGTGGACTGTAATCTTCTCCCACCTATCACTCGTGTTTATAATCATGTGGCGTATCTCCACCGCTTTCAATCAACCAATGAGATTTGCCTTGCGATCTTACATTCCTCCAATTCCCAAAATGCACTTCTATACCGTCTAACGCACAATCTTTAACTGAACATGAAACCTTCTAGACACCCTAATTGAAGATTTAGGAGTGAGATGTCGCTCCTACCTTAGGTAGTGTTCACAAGTGCGTGGTGACAAGGCGAACCACAAAATCCGGGCAGCACGCAAAAAGTTTAAATCATGGACAATTTTACATGGAAACATTGAAAAGTATGGTGTGCATAATTCTGTCACTCTTGTTAATTTTATTGTATTTTTGATATGTATTTGAATGTATTGCTACGAGCTGCACAGCTACCTCCAACTGAGGTGTCCCGGCGCTAATTGCGGAGAACAGAAGGCGGAAGCAAGCTGCCAAAAGTTCCAGGTACTAGGGGAGGCTAAAAAACCAGGTCTTTATGTCAACGAGCACCTTCCTCGGGATCTGCGTGTAGATTATTTATTCCACCTCCAGGCAGCTCCAACTCAGAAAGCTATAATAGCACAGAGTATTGGAGTGGCCAGGTGAGGGAAGGGTAGGATGGGGACTGCAGGGAGGGAGACCTGTAAAAGAAAGTAAAAACACACACACAATACCAGATATATATATCTGTATGAAGCACAATGATGACTTAGTAATCCTTAAGGAAAGTCCCTTATCAGTATTCACTGAAGGAGTCCTGGTTCTGCTCTGGTTTATATCTAAAGGAAACAATAGGTTGTAATGCTCAAAGCTAAAAGAATAATGCAGAGTAAAACATCAAGCTACACATAGCTGCAAAGAAAATACATCAGAAGGATCAAACATACACCCTAGTGCATTTGTTACAAGCACCCCATTCTCTCATCACACACATATGCACTTGTTAACTTCACAAGTGCGCCACAAAATGGATTTGCACCAAACATAAATGTGCGTGTCACCGACACCTCCGTCTTTCTTAACGTGCACTCGTGCTGGTTGACTTCACCAGTGCGCTTAACAATGCATCTGCACCAAAATGTATACGTGTATGTGATACGAGGCACCATGAAGTAATTATTCCTCGTTCGTCTCTTTCTCTCAAGTGTGCACTTGTTGACAAATCACAAATGCGTAATTGACATGTGTTTTCATCACAGGAACTCACCAATACTATACATGATTACCCTATAATCAACATCACTGCATGATTGAAGGCGCTGGCGCCGTAAATACTTTTAAACCCAAACACTCAACCGTGCCGCAAGTGGAATGCTCTTGCCGACCGGGAGGAAGTATCAAGAATGCGCTTACCTCTAAGACCGGGCAGGTCTTACCTTGCCTTGAAGTAAAGTTCGAGCGTCAGGACTCGGTCAGAGGCGAAGATCAACACTGAAAACGCAGCGCCACCAATCCAGCAGTCAGCGCGGAAACGTCCTCTCACCAGCAGGAATTCGGAATAATGAGCCCCGAGATACGTGCTCACGCTGACTCATAGGCAGTCAGGAATCCAAGATGGCCGCCACCCGAGGCTTCTGGGACTTGTAGTCCCTTGTGAGAAAGACATGAAAAAACACATACAAGCTACAAAAGAAAACAGAGGAGCTCTCATAAACATGTGAGAGGGTCTTGCCCTTGTATGCAACATAAGAAGGAGTGACATCAAAAGTGGTTACATATTATAAGGCATCCCATCAACATGTAGCACAGGTAGCACAGCGCCACCACCAGCGAAACTGTGGGAAAGGGAAATGGGCCTTTCCACACGGTATATTCTGCACCTGGCGTCGAGAACAGTACACCCTTGGGGATTGTGCGACAGAGGGTGGGGCGGGCCCTAGACCGCGCACCGCCACGTTAACAGTACTTCCCCCTCCCAAGCGCGGTCTTGTCAGGATAACGGAGGTGGAAGCGACGCACCAATGGCGGAGCATGCACACTCACCGCAGGTTCCCAGGAATCATTCTCCGGGCCATAACCTTTCCATGAAACAAGATACCAAAGGGCGGAGCCCTGCCATTTGAAATCCAAAATTGCTTGTACAACATATTCCCATTCGCCCTGAACAAGGACAGGAGGAGGAGACGTAGAGTTCCCCCATGGGGCTGGTTTTAACAAAGAGGTGTGGAAAACGGGATGAACTTTCATTGTACCGGGTAATTGCAATTTATATGTTACTGGATTTATTTGTTTTATTACACTATAGGGTCCAATAAACCTGGGGTGAAAAGGGGATTTCTTTCGAAACAGAATGTGTTTAGTGGATAACCATACCTTGTCCCCTGGCTGATAACTGAATCCCTTGACGTGATGTTTGTCATACTGATCTTTATATTGTTGTTTAACCTGGTTCAAATGATGACGTATTTAGAGGTGTACTTGTTGTAAGTGCGTTAAAGCATCTTGCACAGCAGGATTTGTGACGATACAATCAGGTAATGTTACCGGTAATGTAAGGGGATGAAAGCCATAGTTTCCAAAGAAAGGGGACACACCGGTAGATGTATGAAGGGAATTATTATACGCCAATTCGGCCAACCACAGATGATTTACCCATGACTGTGTGGATTCCTCCACATAACAACGCAAATACTGTTTGAGAGTCTGATTCAGCCGTTCAGTCTGTCCATCAGTCTGTGGATGGTGACTAGTGGATAACGCGCCTGAAATTTGTAGGGCCTTGCACCACGTTTGCCTGAATCGGGCAGAAAATTGCGAGCCTCTATCGGAAAGAATGATTTTTGGTAGACCGTGTAACCGAACCACCTGATGTAACAGCAACATGGCTAATTGACTGGATGTGGGGACGCCTTTGCAAGATATAAAATGTGCATATTTAGTAAGGCTATCTACGACCACCAAAATCACTGTCTTCTTCTGATCTTCAGGGAGACCAGTAATGAAGTCCATTGAAATATGTTCCCACGGTCTTTCAGGCGTGGGAAGGGGTTGTAATAAGCCCACTGGTTTTGAATGACTAGATTTAGCCCGTGCACATATATCACATTCTTTTACCATTTGGTGAATGTCTTTCTTCCAATATGGCCACCAGAAATATCGTTGAACTAAATCCAACGTCTTTGGGAGTCCTGGATGTCCTGCAAGTGGATTGTTGTGCAACCATTGGAAAATTTGTTGACGGAGTCCTTTTGTGGGGATGAACAGTCGGGACTCGTACAAAGGTAGACCTTGCTCTATGGTTCTCTTGGTATTCCCAGTTACCCAATCTTTCCATTTTGGGAGCAAAAAGGTGTCTCATACAGAATCCAAAAAGTCTTCAGCCGATATTACACATAGTACCTTAGATGGAGTTATGATCGACTTTGGAGTTCCTTGAGCATGACCAATTGTGGACTCTTGCCGCGATAAGGCATCCGCCTTTTTGTTATCACTTCCGGGCCGGAAGGTTACTACAAAGGCAAATTCGGCAAAGAAGGACATCCAGCGTAATTGTCGTGGGGTTAACATTCGAGCAGAGCGCATGAACTGCAAGTTCCGATGATCTGTATGTACAGTAGTGGTGAATTTAGCTCCTAATAAATAATGTCTCCACTCTTTGAAGGCGTCTCGAATGGCCAGCAGTTCTTTTTCTGCGATAGTATAATTTTGTTCCGCTTCATTGAGTTTTCTGGACATATATGCCACTGGATGCAACTGTCCTGAATCAAGATGTCTTTGGGATAAAATTGCTCCTACCGCAACATCCGAAGCGTCTGCTTCCACTAGAAAAGGTTTGTTGGGATCTGGGTGAGCCAATACAGGAGCTGATGTAAAGGTAGTTTTCAAGGTTTGAAATGCGGTCTCTGCGAGTGGCGTCCACTCAAAAGGTGTATTCTTCCGCAGCAATTTGGTGATAGGAGCCACTGTTTGTGAAAAATGATCAATAAATCGGCGATAAAAGTTCGCAAAACCAAGAAAACACTGGATGTCTCGAACGTTTTTTGGTTGGGGGAATTTTGCGACTGCCTCTACCTTTCGTTCAGCCATTTGCATTCCTGAGGGAGTCAGTACTACTCCTAGAAATTCCACCTGCGTGACGTGGAATTCACATTTGCTAAGTTTGCAATAAAGTTGATGATCTTGTAATGCCTCCAAAACCTTTTTAACATGCTGTTCATGAGCATCTTCAGAATCCGAGTAAATCAGGATGTCGTCGATATAGACGATTACGAAGAGATCTAAAAAGGCCCGTAAAACATCATTCAAAAAAAATTGGAAAGCGGCCGGGGCGTTGCAGAGCCCAAAGGGCATTACTAAATATTCAAACAGACCGTATCGAGTCTTGAATGCGGTCTTCCACTCGTCCCCCTGTCTGATGCGCACCAAGTGATAGGCCCCCCTCAAATCCAGTTTGGTGTAGATGACCGCAGTTTTCACTTGGTCCAATAACACTGGAATGAGGGGAAGAGGATATCGATTTTTTATCGTGATCTTGTTCAGGGCTCTATAATCGATACAGGTGCGCATCTCTCCATTAGCTTTCGAAATAAAAAAAAGAGGGGAGGCAGCTGGAGAGCGAGAGGGTCGAATAAATCTGTTTTCCAAAATTTGGTCCAAATATTTTCGTAGATGTAAATTCTCGGGCTCTGACAGCGCATAAATCCTACAACTGGGCGTAACAGTACCAGGTTCTAAATCAATTTGGCAATCATATGGCCGGTGCGGAGGTAACTGCACTGCTTGTTGTTCACTAAAAACTGTAGAAAAATCTGCATATAGTTTAGGTAACTGAATATCTTTTTCTGCTGCTGTAAGAAGCGCTAAGGGAGGATCTTGCTTCAGGATTTGTCTTGAGTTTAAACAATGTTGTTGACAATACTCGGAGGAGAACTGAATAGACCTCTTACTCCAATTAATCACAGGATTGTGCACGGTTAGCCAGGGTAATCCTAAAATAACTCCATATTGTGGGGCTTGAATAATATTGAACCTAAGATGTTCTAAATGTACTTCCTGATTGGTGGAATGACTAAGCGTAATCATTTCCGTCTGTAATGTTACAGGACCACCAGATAGATTGCTACCATCCACTACCTGTACTAATTCGGGAGTTTGTTTTTTCTCATAGGGGATTGTCAGCTTTTTCACCATAGCTAAGTCCATAAAATTACCAGTTGCCCCAGAATCTAATAGAGCATGCACTGGATATTGACTGGTACGTGTCTCTATGGTAACTAAGAGTCGAAAGTGGGATGTAGCTTTTCCTTTCGATCCTGCCAATGAAGGGATAGTGAAACCGCCCAAGCTTGTCCCTTCAGATAGACTCAGGCGTTCTAGTTTCCCGTAGGTACATCGATGCTAGCAATGCCTTGTTTAGAGGTATATGATACCGGAAACTTCCCTTTTGGCTTTGTGGGGCATTCTTTCACGAAATGCCCTTTCTGACCACAATAAAGACATAATCCATTCTTTTGCCGGGTTTCTTTTTCGTCTTTCGAGAGTGGTTGTCGAATGGTACCGATTTCCATAGGTTCGCTACGATTCTCAGATCCTGTTGAGTGGGTTCGAGGTCGCTCGGTAAAACGCCAGGCTGGTTTGTCAGATCTTTTCTTCTCTCCTCTTCTTTCCGATAGTCGGTGATCCAACCTCAAAGTGAGATTAATGAGCTCGGCACACTCTGTGGGTTTTGGGTCAATTTGTGCAAAGACATCTTTTAGATCATCCTTGAGTCCTTGATAAAAGAGTGCTGAGCGTTTTTCTTCAGGCCATTCAGTCTCCGCAACTAAACGATTAAATTGTGTAAGATAGGAAATGAGGTCTCTATTCCCTTGGCGTAATTCTAGCAATTCTCTGTCAGCTGACAGAGTAACAGCACGACGGTCAAAGACTTTCTCAAATTCGTGAACGAACCTTTTCCAGTGATACAGTAAAGGACTGTCTTGACGTACCAGAGGGACTGCCCAGGAGGCAGCATCACCCGTCAAATAGGAAATAAGGAATGCTATCCTAGATTGAGGGTTTGGGAACGCTGTAGGTCTACATGTAAAATGTAATTCTATTTGTGTTAAAAAAAATTGGACCTTCCCCGGATCTCCAGAGAATCGCTCAGGTGCCGCTAAAGGGATGGTTGGTGGGACATGTACTGCAATGTTTGTAGTGGGAGTGACTGTTTGACCCAAGGTAGATGTTCCCGTTGAAACCTTAGCCCAAGGAGTAGAAGTTGACTCTGTTCTAGCTGGACCACCTCCCAGGGCCCCCACTTGGTTTTGTAACTGGGACACCTGTGCGGCCAGGGCTGTGGTGGCATGTTTAGAATCTGCCAGATCGTTCTGCATCTGAGAGATTACCTGCAGTAAGTCATCTAAGGTGGCCATCATAAAGAATCTACACTCAGATCAAGAGGAATACAATTCGTGGGCTCATTATTCTGTCAACGAGCACCTTCCTCGGGATCTGCGTGTAGATTATTTATTCCACCTCCAGGCAGCTCCAACTCAGAAAGCTATAATAGCACAGAGTATTGGAGTGGCCAGGTGAGGGAAGGGTAGGATGGGGACTGCAGGGAGGGAGACCTGTAAAAGAAAGTAAAAACACACACACAACACCAGATATATATATCTGTATGAAGCACAATGATGACTTAGTAATCCTTAAGGAAAGTCCCTCATCAGTATTCACTGAAGGAGTCCTGGTTCTGCTCTGGTTTATATCTAAAGGAAACAATAGGTTGTAATGCTCAAAGCTAAAAGAATAATGCAGAGTAAAACCTCAAGCTACACATAGCTGCAAAGAAAATACATCAGAAGGATCAAACATACACCCTAGTGCATTTGTTACAAGCACCCCATTCTCTCATCACACACATATGCACTTGTTAACTTCACAAGTGCGCCACAAAATGTATTTGCACCAAACATAAATGTGCGTGTCACCGACACCTCCGTCTTTCTTAACGTGCACTCGTGCTGGTTGACTTCACCAGTGCGCTTAACAATGCATCTGCACCAAAATGTATACGTGTATGTGATACGAGGCACCATGAAGTAATTATTCCTCGTTCGTCTCTTTCTCTCAAGTGCGCACTTGTTGACAAATCACAAATGCGTAATTGACATGTGTTTTCATCACAGGAACTCACCAATACTATACATGATTACCCTATAATCAACATCACTGCATGATTGAAGGCGCTGGCGCCGTAAATACTTTTAAACCCAAACACTCAACCGTGCCGCAAGTGGAATGCTCTTGCCGACCGGGAGGAAGTATCAAGAATGCGCTTACCTCTAAGACCGGGCCGGTCTTACCTTGCCTTGAAGTAAAGTTCGAGCGTCAGGACTCGGTCAGAGGCGAAGATCAACACTGAAAACGCTGCGCCACCAATCCAGCAGTCAGAGCGGAAACGTCCTCTCACCAGCAGGAATTCGGAATAATGAGCCCCGAGATACGTGCTCACCCTGACTCATAGGCAGTCAGGAATCCAAGATGGCCGCCACCCGAGGCTTCTGGGACTTGTAGTCCCTTGTGAGAAAGACATGAAAAAACACATACAAGCTACAAAAGAAAACAGAGGAGCTCTCATAAACATGTGAGAGGGTCTTGCCCTTGTATGCAACATAAGAAGGAGTGACATCAAAAGTGGTTACATATTATAAGGCATCCCATCAACATGTAGCACAGGTAGCACAGCGCCACCACCAGCAAAACCATGGGAAAGGGAAATGGGCCTTTCCACACGGTATATTCTGCACCTGGCGTCGAGAACAGTACACCCTTGGGGATTGTGCAACAGAGGGTGGGGCGGGCCCTAGACCGCGCACCGCCACGTTAACAATTTAGGAGTTTGCGGAAGGCAGATTCTGAATTGGCCTTCCTTATGAACTCGGGTAAGGAGTTCCAAAGATGGGCAGTTCTTACCGTAAAAGACCGGCCACCTAATCTAGCTTTTTTGAAACGGGGAGTGACAAGAAGTACTTGGTGATTAGATCTCAGAATCCTCGTCTGATGATATTTGCGGAGTCTTTTTCTCAGGTAGTGGGGGCCCGTATCTTTAATTGCCCTGTAGGCGAGGGTTAGCGCCTTGAATTCTACCCTCCTTTTTACTGGCAGCCAATGTAGGCTCCGTAGATGGGGGGAGATGTGGTGTCGTGTTGGGATATTTCTAATGAGCCTGGCAGCCGCATTTTGTATAGTCTGTAACTTTCTTATCAGGTAGTCAGGCAGACCCAGGTACAGACTGTTGGCATAATCTAACTGAGACGTAATGAGTGCATGAACTACAGTCTTTCTGCAGTCCATGGGTAATAGATGGAGAAATCTCCGTAGGGACTTCATCTTCCAAAAGCATAAAGAGGAGACATGACTAATCTGAGTCTTGCAAGAGAGGGCGGAGTCAAACTTGAACCCCAGGTTCCTGGCCGAGGGCACAGGGTGAGGTGGGGGATTGAGCTCGGGTGGCCACCATTCGTCCGAATGGGGCAGGGATGGCTGATTGAAAAATAGAACCTCCGTTTTGTCGGTATTCAATCTCAGACAGTTCTCAGTCATCCATGCTGAAATATCGACTAAACAATGTCTAAAGTTAGAGAATGCTGCCTCAGATATATCCCTGAAGGAAAACACTAGCTGAGTATCATCAGCATACGAGATGACATTTACCCCATGTTGTTCAATAAGCGGGGCTAACGGGGAGAGGTAAACATTAAAAAGAGTCGGGCTCAAGCCGAGCCCGGAGGGACTCCACAAACTATAGGGCGTGACGATGAGATGTGAGGATGCAGTAGTATTTTCTGGGACCGGTCTTCCAGAAAGGAACCAAACCATGATATAGTGGTCCCTGTCACTCACAGTTGTCTTAGTCTGTCAAGCAGGATCATGTGAGACACCGTATCGAACGCTGCCGACAGATCGAGCAACACGAGCATAGCACAATGGCCATTATCCAAGGTCTCCCGGACATTCTCAGTTATTTCCAACAACGCTGTCTCAGTGCTGTGTCCTGACCTGAAGCCAGACTGGGAGTCATGGAGAAGTTTATTGGATTCTAGGTATTCGGAAAGCTGTTTTTGTACTTCCTGTTCCAGAATTTTGGCCGGTGCTGGCAAGAGGGAGATGGGCCTGTAGTTTTTCAATTCAGCCGGATCTGCATCTACTTTCTTAAGGATAGGTTGAACAAGTGCAGTTTTCCAGACTGAAGGGTAGATACCAGTATTCAAAGAAGAATTCCAAAGAAGATTAAGGTGGGGGTTTAATAGAGGGGCCAGAAGTTTAAAAAGCCTAGCTGGACAGGGGTCAAGTGGAGATCCAGATTTCGTTTTTTCCAGCTGACTAAGAGAAGCCTCCAGGCTAAAAGGGCTAAATTCGGACCAGGTATAAGGAAGGGGAGAAGAGGAAGGAGGTGAGGTAGTTAGTTCCCTTATGGGAAATGAGGAGTAGATGGTTTGTATTTTGTCTTGAAAGAAGACTGAGAGATCTTCGATATACTTTGACCTCGGCATATACCCACACCCTTCGACCCTCCCTCCCCTGGTGTCCCCTACCACAGATGGGCCCGCTACCCCCTAAGCCCTCATGGGAATCTACGGGGACCGCTCTACTTTAATGCTTGTATTGCGAATTTTGCTGATTATTTCCTGAAATATCATGCAAACACCCACACAGCGTTATAAGATTAATTCCTTTCTTAAGCGAAGGGGCCAATATTGCACTCCTGCAGGAGTCACACCTCACCCGTGTAGAAGCAGAACACCTCCAGAGGCGATGGAGGGGGCAAGGTTACTCCACTAACTATTTACCCTATGCTACAGGCACTTATCTGGGTGAGGGCAGGTATCTCCCGTCAGGTCCTAGCCCAGTAAATAGACTCAGAGGGCCGTTTCGTTCTCCTCAAGGCCAGATTATATGACACCCTCATACCGTTGGGCAGTGTTTATGCCCCTAACTTCGATCAACTGACATTTATTATTGCCTCTCGACCTGCCTGGCACACTGGGCCCCATTGCTGTGGTTCTTGGGGGGTGATTTCAACTGTGTCCCGGATTCTATCCTGGATAGATCCCACCCTCCACTTCCATCGGTCCCTGTGACAGCTATGGTCTATGACCTAACAGCCTGGCTCCACCAGTGGTCACTGTGTGATGCTTGGCACCACCTAAACCAGGACACTCAACTCTATTCGCACTATTACTGGGCCCATGATCTCTACATTCGTCTGGATTGCATAATATGCTCTAGCTCTATCTGCTCACTGGTTTCGTCCCCTGATTATCTGGGTAGGGAAATATCCAATCATAACGCGCTGATGATGGGTCTGTGGTGGCGGCATACTCCCTCCCCGCTGTGTACTTAAAAATTACAACCCCCAGCCCTGGAGGACCCAATTTTCAGAGCTACAATCTCAGATCAGATGGTAGATTATTTTCACCTAAACGAAGGATTGAAAGCCTCCTTGGCCACAGAGTGGGAAGCTTATGAGATAGTGCTTTGAGGCACCTGTATCCGCACCACTTATAGGGAACGTCACGCCTTGTTGGACACCTCAAGCCTGGTAGAGCAAGAGTATGTAGCCATGGAGTGACTAATGGTTGATGACCTGGGATGACGTCCCTCCTTAACGCCTCTCCGGGAACGGGTGGCACAGCTTCTCGAGCGGATACGATGCCTGGACTATCCACCATATGTTGCCAAAACCCACTAGGAAGGAGGTAAGATAGATCTAGCTGATTAAAAAGGAATCGCGACAGCCCCCAATACCTCAACTTCGACGGTTAGACGGAGGGATTCTTTATTCACAGGGGAACATACATGAGGTATTTGTATCCTGTTATACCTCACTGTACTCCACACTTCCAAATGCTCCTGCGGCAGACATTCAGTGATTTCTAGCTCAGGCCTCTGCCAGCTCTCACTGCAATTATATAAGTCTTGTTGAAATCTGGCCACCTCCCACAGACTCTGAGTGAGGCTCTACTAGTCTCAATGCTGAAGCCATGCCCATCCTCTTACTACCCCAAACGGACTATAAGATTCTAACGAAAATCTTGATGTCTAGAATTCAAATGGTTTTGCCTCGAGTGGTCCATGGCTATCAATGCGGTTTTCTCAGGGTCGCAATGCAGCATTCAACATTAGTTGTTTTTTCCTAGTCCAGGAGGGGACACTGCCAGGCTGGCTCCAAGCGGCTGCTCTGGTCCTGGACCTTGAGAAGGCATTTGACTCGCTGGGCTCGGACTACTTATTCACGGTGCGCACCGTTATGTGTTTAGGTACCAGAAGATTAAGTTCATCTGGTTGCTCTATGCTGCACACATGGTGCGGATCCATACAGGAGGTTTCATGTCAATTCCAGTGGTAAGGGGCACTCCCCAGGGATGCCATCTGTCCTCACTGCTATTTGCCTTGGCGGTGTAGCCACTGTCCGCCCATGTCCACCGTATCGGAGGTGTGTGGGGTATCCTCCTGCCAGATCGTGCCCATATTGTGTCCCTCTATGAAGACGATGTTGTCTTGTATGTTAAAGAACTCACTATGGACTTCTCCAGCTTTGCCAGTCTCTTGCCCACCTTCGGGGACCTTTTTGGGCTCTGAGTGAGCTGGACAAAATCTTGTGTATACCATCAGAACCCAGAGGCACCTCATGTCCCAGTGGTTATAGGTGGAGGGTTCACTGACAAAACAACAAGTCAAAAAACATCTACATACAAAAATACAGAGACAAAAATATTGAATTTAAAAATATTGACTCCCTATACCTATAATTAAAATATTGGAAAAATATATATATCGTTATCACTAATATAGTTGTCTAAAATATAGAATTTTTAAATATGTATATAAATATAAATAATAATCATTAATTAAATTAAATATGAATACTAATATAATGAAAATAAAATATATTATTAATTGTTTTGAATAAGATATCAATTTTCATTATTTTAAAAAATTAAACAAACATATATATTAATATACATATTTTTATTTACATATATCTAATAAAAAATATAACTAAATTTATATTTTACATTTATATTATTTTTTAATAGTTTTTTAAGTGTAATAACATAAAAATAAATATAAATACATATAGCCAATAACATAAAATATTTAAAAAACAAACCATTTTAATTACAAATGAAAAACTCAAACAAAATAAAATTTTTGACTTTACTAAAAATATTTTAAAAATTTATAATTATAAATATTATAATTTAAATAACCAAAACCATATTAATATAAGTTTAAACAATATAAACTAAACTACAACATTTTAAAATTAATACATATATTATACCCACTACAACCTATAAATAGTAGTCAATGTTTCAAACTCAGGAGGTGTAAAATTCACAAATCCCACTACAGTCAATGCAACGGTAGGTAAAGTGTTGGATGTAGGAGGGGTAAAATTTACTATTCCCACTCCAATCAGTGTAAGAGTAGGGAAAGTGTTGGATTGCGGAGGGGAAAAATTTACTATTCCCACTCCAGTCAGTGCAACAGTAGGGAAAGTGTTGAATTGCGGAGCGGTAAAATTTACTATTCCCACTCCATCCAGTGCAACAGTAGGGAAAGTGTTGGATTGCGGAGGGGTAAAATTTACTATTCCCACACCATTCAATATAACAGTAGGAAAAGTGTTGGATTGCAGAGAGGTAAAATTTACTATTACCACTCCAATAAGTGCAACAGTAGGTAAAGTGTTGGATTGCGGAGGGGAAAATGTTACTATTCCCACTCCAGTCATTGCAACAGTAGGGAAAGTAGGGGAGGGATTAATATTCCCACTCCAGTCATATTATAAATGAATACAAATTTTATTTTTCTCAACATACCAAAATCTATGGTCAAAATAATAACAACCAATAAATTCAATATTATTTACAATTAAAAAGCATAACACAATTAACACATACAATATTAAATGGCAATACAATTTTTTTACTCTTTTTAATTTTATCACTTACATAACATTCTACCCTATACCTCTACAAGCTACACACCACACATCTAAAATGTATATTTAGATTTATAATATTTACACATTTTACATAATTAAATATCTATTAAAATATTAATGCTAATTATCTACTAATAAAACAGTTACATGTATTTACCTTTCCATCCTTTATCCATAGAAAAACAAACAACCCACATCTAATATATACATTTAAAAAATCAACTTAAGAATTTACATAATTAATAATCAATTAAACAATTAATATTACTAATTAACTAAGAATACATTAATTATATTTAATTAACTTCAGACCCTTTACTGCTACAAATACAACTCACACATATAACAAACAATATTTTAATTACATAATTACATTATTAATGGTCATTTAAACAATTAAAAAGTGACAATATTTATGAATTATTATATTTCCTACATAACCTTCACCCATACAAAAACCACATAAACCCCCAAACAAAAATATATATTACACAGGTTCCATAATTAATTATCAATTAAATATTTATTTATAATAATAAATAATTTATAAATAATTATAATTATTTACTTCCCACCCTAGACCCATACAAAACCCACAATCTGCACGTTAAATTAAAATTTAAAAAAAATATTTATACAATTAACATAAATAATTATCAATTAAATAATTATAAACAATTAAATATTAATTATTATTGAATTATAATTAATTAACTTCCCACCCTATACCTCTACATAACACAGAACCCTCACCTCAAACTTAAAAAAAATAAAAATTATACTGTTCACATAAATAATTATCATTTAAAGAATTAATAATAATAAAAAAATAATTAAAAATTGATTATAATTAATTTACTTCCCAGCCTATTCTCCAATAACACCCACATCCCACACCTAAAACTTAACTAAATAAAAATTAGTTCTACAATTAACATAAATAATTATCAATTAAATCATTAATGTTAATTCAAACAAATGTATTAAATATTTTTAATTCATTTAATTTCCCACCCTGTTCCCCTATAAACCCCACAACCTGCTACGGTACTAAAAATAACAAAAACTATTACATTAAATTTAAAAATTACTATTAATTTACAAACCATATTAAAAAACTAACAACATTTAAACAAACATTTTAAAAATGTACAATTAACATATACATTAAAATACACAAAAATAATCAAAAATCCATATTGCTTACCTTAAAATCCATATTCTTGTCTACTGTATTCTTGCTCACAATATTTCCAACTAGATAATTGTGTCAGTCGATATTACTGACTCAATATTTTGTCTGAATATCGGGTGGAGGGCCCCTGCAGTGGTGTTGTATTCCTCTTAGGGTGTCCGTATATAGGTTTTCCTGTATCATATCCTTATATAGGCACAATTCGCCCTGCCCTTATATAGGCATAAAATCCAAGTCCTTATTTAGGCATTAAACCGTGCACTCCAAATACAGGCATGGTCTCCGACATCCGTCCACCCTAACGTCACAACAAGTTCTTGAAGAACAGACCCTTAGGCTTCGGGAGTTTCCCTAGCACAGGACTATTGATTTCTTCAAGGACTCATCTATTATGCATGAACCATTATACCTTAGGGGTTCATTCATGACGGCTTCCGCTGTCCGATTCACGTCAATGCTAACATTCTGAGGTACCTCTCAGGTATAAATATACCTTCCCTAGCCCTTGTAAACTAGAGGAGACCTCGACTTCAGAGGAGCCCGTTTCCCGGCCTGACGCACTGAGAAGACGCTGTCATCCCTGCACGCAGAGAATCCAGCTTCCAGTGATCTGACTTCCCTTGCGGGGTGTTGGAGTTTGAGTCTGGCAAGAGATTCCCACCTCTCTCATTCTTAAGGTATGGAGCTGACTAGAACCTAGAGGGACTCTTGGCATACTAGGCATACTAGACTTAACATACTCTTAGTATACCATAGTAAGGAATACTTCACCTACTTCATACCTCTCCCTACACCTAGGTTAGGTTAGGTACATTGGGGTAGAACTAGCTTAGAAACGCGTCGTATGAGTACTCGCATTTTTAGTCTGTGTTATTTATGTAAATGAATATCTGCTAAAGATAATGCTATCGCAGTACTATTTATTTCTACTGCTTACGCTGTACATTATTTATCTCGCATACTGTCTTGTGATCATAACAGCACATTTAACTTACACGAGAAACAAGACTGTTCAATAAATCTTTTATTGAAACGCCCGACTATTCTTTCTGTGTAACTTTGAGGAAAACTAAGTATGCACGATTGAGCTGAGTGAAATAGTTATCTATTGTTTCTACGACTCTGGGACACATTCTGATTCTAAAGGGAAACAAAGTGGTCATGTTTTGCGGCTGCCAGAAACTACTCCCTTCTTGTTATCCAAGGAGTTTCTAGTGGCCTCTGAGCTAGCTGGCACAAGTAATTAAGTTTAATATACTCGATAGGGACATACCGACCTCAGTCCTATGTCAAGCCTATAGGATATATTATTCCAATGCGCAGAGCCTATTAGGGAAATAGGAGCTACACTACATGGCGCCCAACGTTTGGTAAGGCGGTAATTTAACGTTAGATACTGAGGGGCCGATTCCGATCTCGGCCGGTAGGGCTCCGAATCGGATTCGGCTTTACCGGATCCGATTCGGAGCCCTGTTTCCCGACCGATTCGTACGTGCGTCCGGGCGAGCGAGTACGATGCGAAAACTCCGACCGACTCGTTCGCGAGACCCAACCGCACTGACCGACTCGTACGCGAAAGCCGACCGCACCGACCGACTCGCTCGGACACGCCTCGCACCACGCAATGGAGACGTTCCCCGGCCGGGAAAGTACGATGCGCGCCGCGAGCAGTCCGACCGACTCGCGCCGTCCGGCTCGAAGGAGCAGTCGGAGCCGTACTTTGGGGGTCCGTGTCGGACCCCCCTGTACGCGTAGCCGCGTGAGTCGCACACGGGGGGAACCCATGGGTCCCCCCTACCTGTGCGTGTACGGCGCGAGTCGCTTCGCCGCGTACACGCTGTAGGGGGCGCCCTTGTTTGCCTCGCACCCATTAAGTCAATGGGAGCCCGCGTACGCGTTGTACGACAGGCTCCCATTGACTTCAATGGGAGTCTGACTGAATCGAGTCCGATGACATACGTGCGCATCGTAATCGTTCGGTCGGGCTGCTAGGGTCCGATTCGGTCAGAAATCTCTCCGAGTCCGGCTCGGTCGGAGAGATTTCTGGCCCGAATCGGAATCGGCCCCTGAGTAACTCAGCCGTGCTTTTTCTCTCAGAGACCCCTACCCATATACTCCAAAAGACGTCTGGAGTGGGCAGGGTTAAGTATCCGCCACGGCTATATAGGGAAACACCCTATATATTAGCTGTTTGGTTTGCTCAACGTTGAAGGATACAGTGTTCCAAAATATTGTGCACCTTATCTTTGTTTCCTTGAAACTTGTTCTATATTTTTCAAACAACAAAATGCCTGACTCCGACACTGAGACCGGAAACGGTGGAGCTGCGGATCAGCCAGCTGCAACAGCTTATAACATCACAGGTTTTATTGAAACCGAGGAGGGTGTTATAGACCTCCCTCAAAACTTAAGAAGAGCCATCACTCTAAAACTCATAAAACATGGCCTACCACCAAGAGGCGGTAGAGCAGTTTTCGTGATAGAGGCACACGAATCCTTTCAGACAGAGGTATTCTATTCATGGGTAATATTTCCTGAATCAAATTCAGTAACACACACGTTTCACTTCTACAAAGAAGATGATCCACCAGAGGAATATATTCCTTTCGAGGATATTGAAATTCCATTAACATACCAGGAGCATCAGCTCTGGTTTAAAGGCGCCCTAAAACATCAGAGAAACATTACCAGGCTCGGTCCACTAGGTAGACCAGGAGCAACATGGCCGATTCTAGCCGGCTACACACCTCATCCTGACATTGAAGAGATGTCAGACAAGGAATTACTTACTCAACTCACAGAGTTAATAAAAATCTACAGACAATTGGTTCAATATGTCATGCGGACTTTCACAGTCCAACAACCATTGACACTTCCAAATCAAACTCCCCAACAGGGGAATACACTAAAAATTACACCACAGACTCTATACGCAGTAATGGGTAAAATGCCCACAAAACGTGAGCAAATTCCATTCTGGATAGCTCAAAACATTACTCAAATCGAAGCAGTATTTCCAAATACTAGCCCGTATGAGAAACACAGAATCCTAACAATCAGTTTACCAATGGGGATCACACCACAACTGGAAGACTGCACCACGTGGGGCTCAGTCTTTGCTGCCATCTATACTAAAACACATGGCATTCCGTCAATTGCGGTAATACCAGATGTCCTGAAACAAATTCAAAATGAATATGGGGCAGAGCCTGCTCTAAATTTAGGTATGAAATTACTGAAAAATTTCGACCAGGTGTCAACAATAATATTATCTAATATTAAAGGGGAGGCAGCAGCAGTGGCGATCCGCCAAAAATTAAGGAATTCGATGTTACAGAACATCAGACAGAGCTACCCAGAATTATAGAACAATCTTATGCAGAATTAGGCAGAGATAGTTTGGGTGGAAGACCAGTGAAGCCGAAACTATCTGAAAGTCCTGAGAAGGACTCTATTAAAAAAACTCCTACATCTTCTAAAAAGAAGTGGGAGACTAATAAACAACATTCAAACGAAAAACGTTCTCAATCCTGAGGTAGGTCTCCTCAAAAGGAGCCCCCTGAAAGGAGGTATAACCTCAGGAATAGGGATAATTTGAGAAAACCTGACAGGTATCAAGATACTGATACACGTTCCTCTCGTCCCTTTCAGATCTCATCACAGACTTCGGAAAGAAGAGGACGATCAGAACATAGAGAAGAACGCGTGAAATCCAAAGAAGAAAAACACGCTACAAAAAGCAAAACAAAACCTCAATTCTCCAAAAAGAAAGTAGCAGGTCTAAAGATCAGACATGCCGAGAATACTGAGAACACAACTCAAGAATGGAGAATGGGCTCAGACAAGGCTGGACAGTGCAGCAGAAGTCACAATTGCTCGCCAGAACCTGAAGGAACTTCTGGAGATAGTGGACTTGAATGAGTACATTACAGTTGAGACTGTAGACACCAGGGTTAGTACTCCACAAACGTTATATGAAATAACACTCCTGATGGAGGGAGACAAACCTAGACAGGTGAAAGCACTTTTTTGGGAAAGACTATCGAGGGGCTATGACATACTTCTAGCAGAAAAAGACTGGCCACCACAGTTTGTCAGGGAGTGCCCACACGGCGAGGACATTATTATGCCTGCCTTCTCCAACCATATTCCAATACACCTAAAATACACATATGCCAGGAAATGGGCAGTAGCCCAGGCCCCAGCATTATATAAAAATCATGTAGGATGGGATGAGGACTCACCTCACCATAAAATACATCTGAAACATGAACCGACTGCACAAAGGCAGTACCCAATAAAGCAAGAAGCTAAAAAACAGGTCAGGGAGATCTTAGATCAACTTGAATACCAAGGGGTGATTGAAACATGCACCTCCTCAATGAACAATCCTTTGTTTCCTGTCTCCAAACCAGACAATACATATCTTTTAGTTTTGGATTACAGACACCTAAACACTTGTTCAAAAACATTTGCAGTGCAAAATGCACATAGCACAGCATTAATGAATAACATTGTGCGTAAAAAATATAAAACCACATTAGACATCTCAAATGGTTTCTTTTGTCAAAACATAGCACCTGAAAGCAGGTATTTAACAGCATTCTCCATAATGGGGACCCAGCGTCAATTTTGTCGACTCCCACAAGGGTTCAAGAACAGCCCAGGTTTATTCTCAGCGAGGGTAACAGAGTTACTGCAAATTTATGACAATGAGGCATTGTCCTATGTCGATGACATATATCTGACAGACGATGACCTGGACAAACACTTGAACAGGGTGAGCACCATTATACTGGGCTTCGCCTCTGAGGGCTACAAATTCAACTTTAAAAAGTCCAGAATTGCCCATCTCAATGTCCTATTTCTAGGATATGAGCTTTCAAGTGAAGGCAAGAGTTTGGCAGCTAACTTTTTAGAAAAGTGTGCGCTACTCCAACCTCCAAAAACGCTTAAAAAACTCACCATCCATCCTGGGTTTCCTAAACTTTGGAAGAACATACATTCTAAACTACGCATTAATCAAACCTGATTTTTCAATCAAGAATTGGACACAAGAACACACAGAAATCTTGCGTTCACTACAGGCTAACATGTTAGCAACAAATCACTTACAAACACGCGTAAGTCAGCGCAACCTGGTGATCCGAATAATTTCGGGTCAATGCGGATTCACCTACTTAACCTTCAATGAGGGTGAGAAAATACCAATCGCATACAAATCTCATTTGTACACACAAGCGGAAATGCGCTTCACTTCAACTGAAAAATTCTGACAGCAGTTCAAACCGCTGTAGCAAAAGAAAGAGCCCTAGCCCAAGGGAAACGCATTATTGTCATAACCCCAGTACCAGCTTTAGAAGCGGTCACAAAAGCAAGCATTCCAAATGCTAAAGCATTACATCCAAGATGGATACAGTGGGTTAATTCTCTTGCTGCAACAGATGTTGAATATGTTTTTGATCCTGATTTAAAAACACAAGCATTCCTGCAATATGAACAAGAATGTCCTCTGCCCACTGAAATTCTGCCTCTCGATCAGTACGAATTCATAATTTACACTGACTGATCCGCACAGCCCGCAACAGGGAGTAAGCAAACTTACAGTGCAGCGTGTGCAATCGTTAAAGGTCGCATGCGAGATGGCATCTTCAGACCTATGGTCACAAAAACTCAATCTCTAGGAGATTGTACAGCTCAGCGAGCTGAACTACAAGCATTCAAACTGGCACTTGAAAGTACAGATCGAGAATTCCCCACACTGATAGTGTGTGATTCCTTTTACTGTGTTCAGTCGTATAATGAATATATACAAAACTGGCTTGAAAATGGTTTCAAAGATGCGAAAGGTGGCACAATAAAGCATAAAAACGCTTTGGGGACAAGTAGTTCAGTTGAAAAACGAACTACCAAAGGCTCACGTGATCCACACACTGAGTCATCAACGTGATGGCGTTCACGTTGCAGGGAATTCATTGGCTGACGAGGCCGCGAAGGGGGCTGTTCAGACGGCTTCCGTAGCTGCGATCACTCGTTCAAAAACAAAAATAGACAGTGAGATAATGTTGGCTGTCAATGCTACAAGCAAAGGCAGTGGTGCAGCGTTACCAAAAAAGTTTCCACTCAAGTACTCTTATGTAATTGATGCAAACAACGTTCCTTTTGCTCGAATCCCTGGAGTGGGGGATACGGTAATTCCAAACAAGGAACGTAGATTAGGACTAATCCTAGCAGCACACGAAGGGATAGCTTCTGCCCATGCAGGTGTTTCTGCAACAGTATCTTTACTCAAGCAAAGATATTGGTGGCCTGGCATTAGAAAACAAACAAAGAACTATGTTTTAGAATGTGATATATGCCAACAGATGAAAGTCTCCACAGTGAAACGCCCTCCGCAGACAACCCTGTTAATTTCAGACAAACCATTAGCTTGTGTTTACCTGGACCACTGCGGTCCCTTGCAAAGGGACGGTAACTATAAATATATCATGGTTGCAGTGGATTCATGCTCTAGGTTCCTATGGATATGGCCTCAGCGCTCGGCTGACGCTCGAACTGTTATAAAAGATTTGCGAGTCTTTATCGGCACATACGCAATTGGCACGCTACATTCTGACCAGGGCCCTGCGTTTAGCTCTCGGGCTTACAAAGAAGCCATGGCCAGTCTGGGCGTTGCATTGCGGTACTCCTCTCCATTCCATCCTGAGGGAAATTCGGTTGTGGAAAGGAAAAACCGGGACATAAAGCAGTCTATAACAGCTAGGGTATTAGGTTCGGGTGACGGGTGGGTCAAACATCTTTATGGGGTCCAACGCTCATTAAACAATCTGCCAAGAAGTTCTCTAGGGGGGGTCACTCCATATGAGGTCCTATTTGGGACAAGAATGTGGGTACCAGATCTCAATGACGTAGGCACAGTGGTGGAAAATAAAACGTTTGATATCAAAGATCGTTTGGCTGTTTTACAGGAACTGAATGAGTTAAGAACGAAACAAAGCAACGTATTCCTACAGCCAACCACCACTGGGGAAAATCCGGCGGTCCCAGCAAGGCCTGTCTGGATTCCAAAAGTTGGGGATCTAGTCAGAGAAAAGATTGCGGACAGGAAGGAATTTGGACCTTCTTACAGACAACCAGTACCAGTCCTAGCAGTTCAAGGAACAAGAACGGTACTTCTGCCGCCCCTTGCTGGAAGAAAGGAGAAAAGATTTGTGTCCATCGACCTCATCAAACCACAGTATGTGGCCAATACTAAATAGTAGGCCTCGTGGACTCCGACCTAGTAGCAGACGCACTCCTCTCGCTACTATCCAAGAGGTTCAGACTGAAAGACTGATAACACTTGGGACTTCAGCAGTAACAGATGAAGGACTAAGCAATAATGCAATGGAACTCATCCCTCTTGAAAATCAAGTAACAGTTCGTTCAAATACACCTGTCTACACCAATGTAGCAAGTGATCAACTGGTTCCAGCGATTTCTACAAATCCTGATGCAATTCCAACAATTGACAGAATTGCTTCTGGCTATTTCATTAACTTTGATACGTTCTCAGAAGATCCGAGTGAACCTGAAACGACGCCAGCATCAATGAAATTCAAGCAGCAAGTACAAGACTTTCTTCACTTTCTGAAAAAGACTTATTTGGTTTCTCCATGGATTGAAGTCTGGATTACATCTGGACTATTTGTTTTCCTGCTCTGGCTAGCTTTGGTTACAACTGGGAGTGTGCTTAAAAGTGGCCGATACATCCATGTGAATACTGAAGGAAAAGACGTGAACGTACTTTTGAAACCTCATAAATCTTCCCATCGTGAAGCAAGAGACTTGTCTGCAGTGAACATCACAGCCGTTCCTATACAGGATGGTATAGTGTGGGACAAAACAGATTTTGATATCTTTGGCCCGACGGAACAATTGAACATTCCACATTTGTTTAAAATTTCACTAAGTGATCTCATTTCGTCCAGTACCTATTCTGATGTTTGGGACTTTGAGACTGTTAACGACATAATGTTTGACCTAGAAAAATCTGCTGCATTTTCTAAAAATGAATATTTAGAGGGTTCATCAGACTATGAACAACTGTATTGTTATAACCACTATGGTCATCATTATTTGCATAAATCTGCATACCCTAGAAATGTGTTTATGTTTAACCAATGGGAGCATTGTCCTACACCACCACACGGTAGTTCAAAAACATTTGCTAATAAATTTCCATATTTTTCAGGGTACAATACATCTGATCCAGAAACGTTTTACTATAAAAATGTAAACAAAGCAGGACTGAAAATTATGTTAACAAATACGAAACCGATTTACTCTGCAGCATTTATTGCCCAACTGTCTAGACAGGGTTTCGACTTATGGAAAGACACAATAGACACAAAAACTGTCTGGGGTACTAAAGACTGGCAAGTGCAGGGAATAGAAGCTTTATTTAGAGCCTGTATCATCCCTGAACAAATAATGTTTTTGAATGAAACTGTCCAACAAACATCTTGTCTTGGATTAGCCAAGATAAAAGAGATGAAAACACCTTCTGTACCAACACCTGCAAGTGATAATAATACACAGGCAGCGGTGACAGTTGACAATATACTACAACTCAACAGATCTAATCCTGATTGGAAAAAATGGTTGATCTGGCCGACAGACACGAACAACTGTCAGGAAAGATTCCTGAATACAACTCAGGGCTTTACTATTCATAGGCCAGACCCAAGATACGTCCAAAGACAGCATCCGGGGGTAGTAACAACATACAGTGTAGGAAAATTATGCCTCGATTGGCTTCAGAAATCTACACTACAGGATGTGAAACAACACTTATCCTTACTTAAAGAAGACGCAGACCTTAGGGAATTCTTGCTTGGACCAAGAAAACCGCGTCAAAAACGTTTCATATATGCCGGCATTTATGCTGCCTATAATGAAGCATGGAAAGTGTCACAGATGGAGGCCGCAGAACGCATACGTGAACTTGATCGTATTAATTTAGAGAAAACACTCACTGTGGTCGACAATGGGTTAACAACTTTGTCCTCCAGAATATATTCATTGGACGGCATTGTATCCTCTGCTATCGACATACTGGAACAAGATTTGGCGATGTTACAGCAAGGCCAATCTCAATTACGTTCTATTGTGTTATTAAGCTGGACGCTGCAATCCTTGCGCGCGGGCTATGTGCCTTGGCGTTTTATCAACACGTCAGCTCTGTTTGCAGAATACAATCTAACTGATAAACAGATCGAACTGGCACAAAGAGGAGCAAAGTATACAGTGCTGAGCATTGAAAAACTGGAAAAATTACCATTCACAGTGGCAGAAAAACCAGCTACAGAAGGCTCATTCATGGCAAAATCACATTACCTGTGACTACTTTTCAGTTTCAGTATTGCCTCAGACAAATGCAAGCAGGCAAATATGAAAGGTTGGGTAAGGAATACATTAAGACATCTTGGGATTTACCGTATACATATAGATGTTGGAGTGGGGATCGTGAAGTGTTTTTGAGCGGTACACACTGTAAACGTGCACTGAGCGGTTCACTTATATGTCAGGACATTTCTTTACATGGGACTTGCAATGGTTCTGTGGCAAATTTGTCTTGCCATCAGCAGGGTACACCAGCTGCTGTGATTAATCCAACGTTTGGACAACTTTCTAATGGGAGTTACCTCATGTTGAATGATCAGAGTTGCTGCGGCATGTTGCCAGGCATCCCATATCTAGTAACGGTCAACTCCAGTATGCAAGTATTGTTTGCCCCAATAGACACAGTCAGGGAGTCGCCTTTGTGGCCTTCGCTGAACGTCACTTTTATAAGATTTGATACTTTAAGCAGAATGAAAGCCATGCTTTTACAGCAAACAGTGCCTTTGACCTCGGCCAAAGAAACCTATGATCTACAAGTAGCAAGGACTTCGGCTGAGATACAGACTTTAATACGTACAAACTGCCCTATACATTTTGTGGAAATGATAGGACGTATCTTTAACATGTCAGATACAAGTGGAATTCGTACATATATTTAAGAGCATCTGCTCCGGTCTGTTAGCACCTTTCCAGGCAATACTCGGAATCATCCCGAACTTTGCACATTCGGTGTTTGATGGCATACCATTAATTCTAGCACTTGTTGCCGGAATTCTATTTCTCTTCCTGCTATTACGCTATGGCCAGCCTATTCGCAGACATCACTCCGAGCGAAATGGAGAAAGCTCTCGTTGAACGAAAGTGCCGTGAGCGAATAGTACAGCTTTTGGGCATTACTTGTCTACGGGACCTTAATACCACGTGGTTCCTGTCATTCAGACAAATCTATGCCTGCTATGCGGTGAAGAATGTGTGTTGGACACCTGTCTAACATTTCCATCAGCAACACCAACGGATGTCGATACTCTGCTGGTCCCGATAACGGCCCATGCTCTGTGTTGTCCCCAGAGGCTACCAATCCTGATGACAGCATTCATTGAGATCTCACAGACGCTTCTGGCTGCTGCTGAGGTACGAGAAAGATCTACAGGCACACAGGTAACAACGGACGCGAACATTGCTGTGTCATTCTATGCTGAAAGCGATGCTTCACATCTCTGTGCAATTAATCTACTACACGAGGTGTTCCAACTGACACCAACTTCGGTGGACGATATTTTGTCTACAGAAATAGATGATCTCATGTTTACACCAGACCCGTAAACTGAGTCTGATTCAGCCCACAGTATTCCAGAGATGCAGTAACAATTTGGCCTTCATATTTCAAAAACTTGGAACTCTTCCCAAAATTGAACTTTTTCCCATTTTTCGAACTAAAATGGCAATTCAATCTGCTTGAAGTAGAACTAGCCTTATAGTACAGACTTTGCGGTACTTCCATAGACACTTAGTTATCTTGTTTGTCTAAAAAGTTCATTAATTTCCATGACATGAAATGACTTTGATTTTGAACAAACTTATCGATCATTTTTTTGTCACATGTAAATATTACTGCTTCTTTCATTCATACTGCATTTTATTTAAAATTATATGCCTGAAATGAAAAGCAATGCTTAAGATGTACAGTACTTTTTGCATTCTAATAGGTTTTTTAAATGCCTTTTAAATGGTTTTAAGAAATGTTTTAGCAATATGCGGTACTCCACTTAATGTTTAGCATTTTTTATATGTTTAGCATTTTAGTATTATCGTATACACGAAAGTGGAGTGGGTGTTGTATTCCTCTTAGGGTGTCCGTATATAGGTTTTCCTGTATCATGTCCTTATATAGGCACAATTCGCCCTGCCCTTATATAGGCATAAAATCCAAGTCCTTATTTAGGCATTAAACCGTGCACTCCAAATACAGGCATGGTCTCCGACATCCGTCCACCCTAATGTCACAACGAGTTCTTGAAGAACAGACCCTTAGGCTTCGGGAGTTTCCCTAGCACAGGACTATTGATTTCTTCAAGGACTCATCTATTATGCATGAACCATTATACCTTAGGGGTTCATTCATGACGTCTTCCGCTGTCCGATTCACGTCAATGCTAACATTCTAAGGTACCTCTCAGGTATAAATATACCTTCCCTAGCCCTTGTAAACTAGAGGAGACCTCGACTTCAGAGGAGCCCGTTTCCCGGCCTGACGCACTGAGAAGACGCTGTCATCCCTGCACGCAGAGAATCCAGCTTCCAGTGATCTGACTTCCCTTGCGGGGTGTTGGAGTTTGAGTCTGGCAAGAGATTCCCACCTCTCTCATTCTTAAGGTATGGAGCTGACTAGAACCTAGAGGGACTCTTGGCATACTAGGCAGACTAGACTTAACATACTCTTAGTATACCATAGTAAGGAATACTTCACCTACTTCATACCTCTCCCTACACCTAGGTTAGGTTAGGTACATTGGGGTAGAACTAGCTTAGAAACGCATCGTATGAGTACTCGCATTTTTAGTCTGTGTTATTTATGTAAATGAATATCTGCTAAAGATAATGCTATCGCAGTACTATTTATTTCTACTGCTTACGCTGTACATTATTTATCTCGCATACTGTCTTGTGATCATAACAGCACATTTAACTTACACGAGAAACAAGACTGTTCAATAAATCTTTTATTGAAACGCCCGACTATTCTTTCTGTGTAACTTTGAGGAAAACTAAGTATGCACGATTGAGCTGAGTGAAATAGTTATCTATTATTTCTACGACTCTGGGACACGTTCTGATTCTAAAGGGAAACAAAGTGGTCATGTTTTGCGGCTGCCAGAAACTACTCCCTTCTTGTTATCCAAGGAGTTTCTAGTGGCCTCTGAGCTAGCTGGCACAAGTAATTAAGTTTAATATACTCGATAGGGACATACCGACCTCAGTCCTATGTCAAGCCTATAGGATATATTATTCCAATGCGCAGAGCCTATTAGGGAAATAGGAGCTACACTACAGTGGGAGGACTGCTTCTTCCGATCTCTGGATGTCAGTGTTTACCACACAGACCCTGAGCTCCTGGGGGACAATTCGCCTAGGACAGTGTCCTCCCTTCGAGCTCAGGTTGCCTTCTGGAAGACCCTCCCACTCTCTGTAATAGGGCGTATAGCCCTAGCAAAAATGGTGATGCTCACCACCTGCTCTACACTTCTTCGCCACCCTCCCAATATTCCTGCTCCGATCATTGGTCCTTGATCTACACCGGCTGCTTGGTGATCCTATTTGGCATCACAGCAGATGCAGGGTAGCCATTGCTAAGCTCCAACTCCCAAAAGAAGCAGGATGCCTAGGGGCTCCTAATTTTGAATTTTACTTCCTCACGGCCCTGCTGCAGTGGCTGGCTCGCTGGCTGGCAGGTCATGACTTGGCAGACACTGGGGCCGTTGCGCCCCCTGACCATGGCGGGTCTTCTTGCCCTTTTGGACTCTGAGGGAAGGGCTCTATGAACATTCCTGCGTTTGGTGCGAGTTGCACTCCAGTGTTTCTGATGGGGTTACCGGCTCACATATACGTCCCCTCCCTATTCTCTTCTGTTGGGCCTTCCAGGCCTCGCTGGGGCTCTCATTAGACAAGGTCATCAAGTCTGGGATGGAGCCAGTTTGTCAACGCTTGGGTCTTTTTTGCTAATGGTCTTGGTCCTCTCTTTTTAGGAGCTGATGAAGCAATACGGACTTCACCAGGGACAGTTTGTCACATATGGCCTTTTCCGCAATATGCTGAGAGAGAAGTGCGTTAAACATCTACAAGCACCAAACAAAATATAAAACAGTGGCTTGCTTCACTGATTTGGCCCTAGTCCTGGCAAAACGTGCCATGACAACACTCTGGAAAAGTGCAGCCTCTCTGAGTAGCATGACTTGTAGGGCAGCCGCGGCACACTCAGCAGAGGCTAAGTCGATGGCGCGCAAGAGAGAGGAGGTCAGAGGCCTTTGTCACTATCCCATTATCCAACTTTGGGACCAGTTCCTATCATGGCTTCTGGGCACCGACCAAGAGACTTCCTCCATGTCCTCCCCGTGAGACCCCCTGCCTCAACTGAACTTATTCCCAAGGAGTGAACCAGCCCAGACTTCACTATTTCCCCCTACCAGACAAAACACTGAATCACTGGACATGGGGGGCTCCACCCCTATAATCTCTCTGTCGTATAGCCATGAGCCTGGCCCTACCCCCTCCCCTTGACCTCCAAGCCATGACTCATCCCCTTATCCCATACTGTCCCAGTTAAGTTAGTGCCGTTTATTTGGGCACTGTTAAATAACAATGCGGGCCTACTGTTATCCCAAGATTCTTGATTGTAATTAAGGCTCCCTGTTTTCCATTTTTACAGATAAATACAGACAGAAAACAATGTGTTTTCCGTCTGCATTTATTTGTAAATTGGATAATTACAGAAAAGTGTGCTTCTTTGAAGTGAATCTCCGTGCTGTTTTTTATGAATTATAGGCCAGCAGCTGAGCAGATGGACAGCATGGGAAATTAAAAAACAGGATGGAATTTCTTTAAATAACGGCATATGTCAACATACATTTGTGGTATAATGCTAGTATTTGCCACTGGATGTACCGTTATGTGATATTTGGCAGCTTAAATAGATAAAACACGACAGACATCAAAGTATGAGTGTGCGTCTATCAGTTAAATAGATATGGAAATGTACAGTTTTACAACTTCGTTCATACACAAAACACAAGGTAAATATGGATAAATACAGATAAAATGGGCAAAAAATAAATATGGATAAATACAGACAGAAATGGCCAAAAAATAAATACCATAAAACCGGGAGCCCTAATTGTAATTATACTGGCCCCACCTCTATGGACATGCTGCCATCCAGGCAGCCTAATTATTTGTAGGCTGTAATCTGTGCTGTTTTTGGCAAGGTATTTTAAGCTTATCTGTGTACTGGCATCACTATCCTGCATATGTGCCCTTTGTTTTTGTATATATTTGCAAAATCAATAAAAAACGTTTTTAAAAAAATCAAAAGATTCATGCTTTGCCGAATGTGCTAAAAATTACAGACTTTAAAATAGGACAAGAACCTCTACAAATCTGAGAAGGATCAGTTGTAAGCAGTGCAGTGTGTTTTCTATATAAACATTTGAATGTGTAAGTTATCAAAAACTGATTTTTAAGCAATGTCCATCTACCAAGGTTCAAAACTGTTCCAAGCAGTGGTAACATACAGTACAATCTTTAAAATGCTTTTTATATGCTAACTATTTTGCACTTCAAATGGGCAAACCAAAACAGTATAAAATGTAAAGAGGACTTTTAAAAATATAACCTTACAGTTATGAACACATAGCATGAGTAAAGGATCCTAGGCATTTCTCTCTGCAGGCTAACAGCCAGTGGTTCTCAGGTGCACATGAAGTGGCTTCTCCCACAATGTGAGAAAACTGAGCCTCCAGCTTCCAGAAAACCCCTCTACCCCTTAAATTTGCTGCGTCAAACAATAATTTAGTGCGAGCAAACTAATGCATGAAGCACATATTTCATTATAAAACCCATTCAAACCAAGGTGCTGGAAATGACAAATAGTATTGCATTTGGAATACCAAAAATATCGACCAGTATATTGTGCACACAAATCAGTGAGTTTTTAGAAATTAGAATATTTTTATACAAACTCTTATAGTGTGCTTGCAAACCAGTGTTATTTGTGGTTACCATACAACTGTGCATGTCTGCTAGTATTGTATGCATTCTAATCAGTATGGCAAATGTACAAATTAGCAGGCTATGCTTTAAAACAAGTACATCAAGCAAATTGAACAATAATGCTTTCAAACTAATGGGTTGTACATTTCAACCAGCATATTTGACACACACATCAGTATATTACAAGAATTAAGCCATATATTATGTATATGAACCATGCAATTGTGTGTGTCAATGAGTACAGTATACATAACAAAATCAATGTGGTACTCATGCAAGTGAACCAGTGCATCACATGTTTAAACCAACCTATAAAGCTTTTAGACCAATAGGTTGTTCAATACAACCAAATTATTACACTTACAAGTCAAGAGGGAGTCAATACATTATGAATGTGAGCTAAGCAATTATGCTTGTCAACCAGTACATTATGAATGCAAACCAGCAATTAATGCTTTTAGACCAATAGGTTGAACATTTCAACCAATATATTGCACACAGAAAACAGTATATTACAAACATGAGCCAGTATAGTATGTATATGAACCAGTACATTACTGCACTCATGTTACTCTTGCAAAGCAGTACAAAATGCAAGTGAATCAGTGTGTTTTGCATACAGCCAGTACATTAGGTGGACAAACCAATATATTTTGCATCTGAACCAATACGTTACACGTCTGGACCAGTGTGTTATTCAAGCACAGCAGTGGGGAATGTGAATTAATTGGTTATGCATATAAACCAGTTTTGAGGGCAAACCAATAGAGTATGTCTGCAAACCACTATATTGTTCAAACACACCATTGTAGTATCCCCACACCAGTATTTCCTGTGCATACACCAATGCACTCAGTGACTAGACACAGCAGTGTATTGTCCATATAAACCAGCATATTGAAACATAAACGTACATTTTGGGGCCTATTACGATGGCGGTCGGAAAGCCTCCAACCATCGGTCGGAGGCTTTCTGACTACCATTGTCAGTTTCTATTCCGACCGGCTGATAAAGATGCAGCCGGTCAGAATTGAAACTGGCCGGTCATTCTGGCTGGCTTCCGACGGGCTCGAGGAGCCCATCAGCCAGTCAGGACCGGCTTGTAATCCCAGAGGGTGGGCCTTTCTGCCCTTGGGATTACGATGCACGGTTTCCGACATGGTTTTCATGCCGGCCTGTCCGACATGGAAACCATGTAGGAAAGCATGTTTGGGGGCCCCCGGCAGGGCCCCCTTGTATGTGCAGCCTCTGGTTGGGGGCCAAGAGGGCACCTATGGTGCCCCCCTGTTTATCACTGCACCCCGTGGCAGGCACCTAGAGGTGCCTGGCACGGGGTGCAGGGATGAACAGCACCTCCCATTTCCCTATGGAAGCATCTATAACGGCCGGTTTACAGCCGTAATGCATGCTCCCATAGGGAAATGTATGAATGAGACCGAACAGTGTCCGGTCGCATCCTAATTAGGTGGTCGGGACCACCGACTGGGTGTCGGTCAGTCCCAGGACCGAATCAGTGTCGAGCGGAAGCAATTCCACCCGACATCGAAATAGGCCCCTTTGCGTTAAAAAACCACACATCTTAAACCATTTGCTTTCTCACATAAATGTGCTTTCTTCATGTTCCAATGGTTTACTTTTGTGTTAGCCAACATACTGACTCCTCAAACCAGTGTTACTGTATGCCTACCAGTATAATGCATGCAAACGAATAAAGCTTGTTTGAAACAATGCAGTAAACACAAAGGCACATCCAATATGGTGCTTTTTTAAATCAATCAATGTAGCTGCTATGTAAACCACTATGATTGACATAAACCAGTATGTGTTTTCACTGACAGTGCCTTTGTAGATTTATAAAAACACAGCAGGACTAATCATGTTTTTGATAACCTTAAAGGATTCAAAAGCTTTCGGGAAGGTCACCTTACTGACAACTTATGGCATGCTTCATCATAGGCGATCTATCCATACCAGAGTAGGTAGGTACCACTCTGACAAACTCAACCAGTAATGGTAGTTCTTAGATAAATTATTCCTGGATTAAGGCAGAGATCCAGATAAGTCACAAAAATCTCAGGTTAAGCCCTCCGGAATTCCCTCTATTGAGTATCCTGGGCATGGTTGTAAATTCAGGTAATTTTGGATATCTGTTTAGTTACAATGGTTTATCTATCCACAGAATCTTGTCAATGCTCTGGATTATAAGCGCCTGTGGGTCAACAGTCTTCTTCAGGGCTCTTAAACTCCCTGTCTTTATATTGCATTCATTCCAAGCACATATATGAGGCCTAAGGCTCTTATACTTGTCTCTTTCATTCGATTGGACAGGCAGGCAGGGAACGCTAGGTATAAGCGGCAGCATTTACCCCTTGATGAATGTGTGACTACAGAAAAGATTGAATCGCCCCAAAGTAGGGTGTTCAACTTGTAATCAAAAATTTAAATCCCACACCCAGAATTACTGAGTGCTGAGTTAACAATAGTAAAACCTCACCTGGAAATATTGGGTGCGGAGAAATATAGAGTAATCTTGTTTCTTTACTGTAGCTCAGTATTTCTGCATGTAGATTCAACTCAAAGTTATGAGTAGTGGTATTTCAGCCACAGTGACCAATACAGATGAGATAGACCAATTCCCGATCTGGGCCAAAGAAGCAGAAATTCAAGAGCAATTTATCAAAAGACGATCAAAAAAGGTAGAACACACAAAGGGAAAAGCCAGAGACTAAGGGCCAGATGTACGACCCACCAATTTACGACTCGCAAATTGCATCGCATTTGCGACTCGCAATTTGCGACCCCCATTTGGAATGGCTAGCACTCCCAGGGATGGTGGCCTGCTGGGGTCAGCAGACCACCATGACTGGAACTGCTTTTAAATGAAACAGCTGTTTTTTTTTTTTTTAAATGCAGCCCGTTTTCCTTAAAGAAAAACGGGATGCATTTAAAAAAAAAAAATGAAACTTTTCAGTTTCATTCTTTTGAGGGCAGGCAGTGGTCCCTGGGACCACTGCCTGCTCTTAAAAATATTTTCTCACATACTCACAAAGTGGAAGGGGTCCCCTGGGGACCCCTTCCCGTTTGCGAGTGGTTTACCACCTACTTGAAGTAGGTGGTAAACTGCGTGTGTTTTGTGGCCGCAAATGTGGTTGCTAAAGAATTGTACATGGCATGGTGACTCGCTATTAGGAAGGGATGCCCCTTCCTAATAGCGGTAGTCGCAAATGCTATTTTGCGAGTCAGTGACTCGCAAAATAGCATTTGTACCTGCGATTACCCTTTTTTGCGGTCGCAAACGGGAGATCCTCCCGTTTGCGGCCAGAAAAAAGGGTCGTACATCTGGCCCTAGATAACTAAAAAGGGGAATGGCAACCCTGCGTGTGCTTTGTTGTCTTTGTGTTCTATCACCGTGTTTTAATGTACAAAATACAGCAGCTTGGGTCATCCTTGACTTTCCCAAAAATCAGCCCGTCTCTCAGGAGCTTACAAGATTGCATTGGCTCCTGGTGAGGAAATGAATTATGTTTAAGGTCTTGTGCCTTGCACACAAGGCCTTACACAATCTGCGCCCTATATTTTTTACATCTAAATTTCAGTGGTGCTTTTCCAGGCATGCCCTTCGTTCTGCCATGGGTAAGACAGTTGATGTGCCCAGAACTCGCTGTGCAAGATGGGGTGGCAGATCTTTTTCTTATGCCACAGCTAAACTTTGGAACACACTGCCTCACCAAATTACAGTAATTGACAGCGGGGACTCCTCCACTATGGCTGAGGAGCGTCACCCCCCCCGCCCCCCCTGCTGGCCAGCTGAGGGAAAGGAAAGATAAAATGATAATAAAACAGTATTACTATCATTTTATTTATCCTCTGTCGGAGCTGAGTATTTGGGGGCGGAGCCATACCATGACAGGCACGGAAGGGGAGTGGTGGGCAGCACTGCTGTCAGTGCGCATGACGATTTGGCCGGCTGTCTTAGGACGACCAGACCGTCATGCTCATTGACATCTCCCCAACCCGAACTGCATTGCCGGGTGGAGAGAATAGCAAGCGTAGGCTTCCAGTCCCGTTTGGAGCGGAAACCAAGCCTTCTAAGGCCAATCCCAGTGCTTCTGTCATGCTGACCAGCATGAGAGAAACGCTGGGATTGGCCTTGGGGAGCCTGGGAGCCTCAGCACGTACACAGCAGGAAGGAGAAAAGGAGAAGAGCGGCAGAGCAGCGATCAGCGAGGAGCAGGTAAGTTATTTTCTATTTTTTGTTTATTTTGTCGTCCACCCATCCATCCCCTCCACCTCATACCCCTCCCCAACCCCCTACTCGGCCACGAGACCAGGCTGCTTCTGGTAATTGATAATAATCTGCTGTTTAGGAGAAGCCTTAAAACCTGACTCTTCATTCTACATCTTGTTTAGTTCGGTCGGGGGTACTATCTTACTTTTCACTGCTTGGGTTTGAGCTTAGCACCTTCAGGTATTTGTGCGCTTTATACATTACTTTTCATCTCATTATGTGCTGTAAGTGTACCTTGGAGGCACCCACAATTCACGCGCCTGGCCCTGTATTTGCAGTGTTCGGTCTCTATCACAAAGAAGGTACTGGTTCTCTTTCCACAGCGCACAAAGCGCAGAGCCTCAACAAGGCAATAACTCATAACTGAAGGGATGCCTGAGGGCAGGAAACAGTTCACACCATGCATGCAAAAAGTCCATAAAATAAATGCAGTATAAGAGCAATGTACAAACTGGAAACACAAATTAATAAAAAGTGATGTACATTAAAAATAATGACAGCAAAAACGAGGACAGGAAAGGATAAGACATGTTAGGACAAACATTTGTAAGTAAATTGTGCCAAGTGAATGAGTAAGAGTAGTTACTGAGTAAAAAAAGAGAGACACTGGCAAATATAGAAAAGCTTTAGAAGTAGGCTAACTGTTGAGACTTTAAGTTCATGAGGCTGAGCAGGGCTAGCCTAGTAGACAAAGGGCCTCATTATGAGTAGCCCTCAAGGCTATTCCTGAGGGGTTGTTTGACGGAACAACGTAGGGAAATACTCTGTATGCCTTTACCACGCATTTTTCACCCCTCATTTTTTTAGAACGCATATGCGTTTACAATGTATGCCTTTACCGCGCATTGTTTATCTATATATTTATATATATAAACAATGTATTTGTTGGGGGAGACCCTCCACACCACGAACTTACCTTAAATGGGTGGTATAGGCATACGTCGTAAAAGCACATGCATTCTAAAAACATGCGTGGTAAAAAATGCATGGTAAAGGTACAACGTGGTAAAAACCTTGTTGTAAAGGCTGTTTCCCTTCCTGAGGGCATATCACGGTGGACAAAGATTGATGGCTTGTTTCTGGACCCGAGATTACTGGGTCCAGAAACACCAGCCCAGCAAATTCAAAATCAGTGGAACTTTGTATTGCACCCGCCCCACCCCCTCTTGCACTTAAGGGTTACCAGATAATGCTCCCTCCAGCATTTCTTTGCCTTTCTGTGCATTCCCCACCTCTCCTCAAAGTAAGAAGTAAATGTCAGTGGTAAACGACCAAATACTGTGCCCAGAATCAGTAATGATGTGGGTGAAAAGAATTTGGTATTTCTAAAGTTTGTATACTTCTCACAATTACGGGGCAACACCTTGTTATTTGATTTGGGAATACTGGCCAGAACTGGAACTTCTGCCCCCTCAGGATCGTTGCGCCAAATATGGACCTATTGGTAATGAGGTCTCTAACACAAACAGGGCCCAATTTTTAAATAGTTGAAAATATGCTCCAAACGTCGCTGTGGCCCCAGTGACCCTCACAGATGGGTTCCTAATACATACCACCTGCCTTATGTAAATGGTCTGGAGTCGAACCCCAGGTCTCACTCGGTGTTTTGTTCTCCGTGGCTACCTTGCTAAGTCGGTACTATATAAATTCCCCTGCACACATATAATATATTCCGTGCCCCCAGTGCGTGGGTTTACATTCAGTACAGTATGTGTAAAAGCTAGAAGGGTGGCATTTCAATGTAAATAAATCGTAACATATAATATTGCTTTGACTTCAGCACAGACTAGTGCCATCTTTTTTTATACTTAACAGGACTAATGTAGCACTTAAAGTAACATCGGAACATAAAACAGCATTTCATTTCATTCCGTAAATGCAATCAACTTCTAGTTGGCATAGTTATTATGTAACACTTTTGCCTTCCTGTGGCACACTGAATTAAAGTCTATTCAAGAACTATTGTACGATGTATTTGTTTCTCTTTTTTATATGTTGGGACTGAAATGTCCCCATGTATGTACCCCTTCCCCATAGTGTCTAACTGCATGTATCCTGGCTGTGTAACCACACTAATGTAGCGTGTGCGCAGAGGCCTAGGTCTGCCATAGTAACGCAAGGTCCAGAACCTGTTCTATGACCTGGAGTGGTGCACTGTGCTTGCCCCCATAGCTGGCATAGGACTACTCTGCATATCCTAGGTTTTTTACATAAAGCAGACAGAGTTTTGTGAATCATTAGGTATGAGACCTTTTGTTCTATGTCAGAAGAGCACAGTAGCGTAGCTACATCATTGGCCTCCCGTGGCGGCGGCCCCACGTAAGAGCTGGGAGGTGCAGGTGATTCTTGCATTTGCCACCCATGACGGGTGCAGGAAAGAGCGGGAGGGGAGGCTGCCACCCCCAAAGTTCATGCAGTCCAATGCGGATCGGCCCCCGCTCCATCCCCTCTCCTTGCTACGCCACTGGAAGAGCATGTGGTCTACTGATACTATTCTTGTAAAGTTCCTCGTAAGTTTGAGCCCAAGAGCGTGGCACACGAATACATGTGTGTGTGGTGAATATGTAGCACGTTTGATAATAACATTATATGCATGATGAGATTCTGAGTGCTGGGACCTATTGAGTCTAGTTTGATGGTCCCTGGTTCGCATGGCACAAGATGGAGGATGGCACAGCTCCTAACACAGTGAAGTGTTTTACTGCATTCCTGTGGCTGGAGTGTGAAGACCCAGACAATGAAGTGAAGGAGGATAGAGACAGAGTTACCTTAGAAATTCAATTAGAACCTTCTTAGCAAAGGGCCACTGATTAGTCCTTTCTGAGTGCCTCCTGATGGTAGACGGATGGAGACTGTCCTTTTGTCTGACCCTTATTACTGCTTCAGAAAGGCTGATAACAGTCAGGTGCAGAAATCTCACACTTCATGTGCCTTTTTTTAGGATACTCGTGCTTGGATCCAGCATCATTGCTGCCTGCCGTGAGAGCCATCACCTTGCACAAAGGGGATGGCTCTCACAGCACATATTACTCAGTGACTATAAGATAAAATCAAGTTAATTAAACATAATCTGATTAAGCAAGCAAATGCTGTGCTGTTGTGCATGTTGCTACTCCTGCCGGACTTTCAACCCATGAACATAATATGAACCCTGTTGTTGGTGACACGGACTCAACTAGCACTACTTGTAATGTCCAGTTCTTTTCCTCTTTCAAACCTATCACTGTTAAAGAATGTAATGTAATGTAATGTAATGTAAGGTATACTTATATAGCGCAGCT
This sequence comes from Calotriton arnoldi, assembly GCA_963921515.1. Classification (NCBI taxonomy): domain Eukaryota; kingdom Metazoa; phylum Chordata; class Amphibia; order Caudata; family Salamandridae; genus Calotriton; species Calotriton arnoldi. The sequence goes on along the minus strand of CAWUFW010004896.1, from coordinate 1,341,518 downwards.
GCCACCCCAAGGGTATCCTGGCGCTTAAGTTACCAGTCATCCACTATGCGTAACTAAGCTGAGATAGGCAGGAGTCAATCTCTAGGAAACAGTCTTGTTTTCAGATCCTTCCTGAAGCGTGACAAGGTGTTCAGTTGTCTAAGTTCCGGGGGCAAAGCGTTCCAAAGTCTAGATGCTGCAAAGCTAAAAGATCTGCCACCCATTCGCACTTTATTGACATGGGGAACACAAACCAAATTAGCAGAAGAAGAACGTAAGTATCTAACAGGGGAATACCATACAAATTTCCTTTGCAACAATTTAGGTCCAGTTTTATGTATTGCCCTGTAAACAATACAGAGTGCCTTAAATTGGACTCTCTGCGCAATGGGCAGCCAATGTAGGTCCTTTAACGCCAGTGAGGCCGAGGCTCTACGCGGTAGGTTTAACGCCAACTTAGCCGCCATGATCTGTACTCTTTGCAATTTTATTATCAGGGATGCTGGGGCACCTACAAGGAGTGCATTACAATAGTCCAATCTGCTTAGAACTATGCTCCGCACCACTTGAGGTCTAGCAAGAATAGGTAAGAACGGGAGAATCTTCCGAAGAGCTCGGAGCAGAGATAGACAGGTGTTCACCGTTTTATTCACCTGGGAATCTAGTTGTAGATTGCTATCCAGCATCACTCCTAAATTGCGCACTGTACTAGCGGGCAATACGGAGTTGTTGGCCGGGCCTGGCCAAAAGTCTACTGGAAGTGGTCGCTGAATTTTACCTGCGGTACAACACAGGATTTCAGTTTTTTCCCCATTAAATTGCAATGAGTTCTCTTTCAGCCATTCTGCTGTTCTATGCATACAGTTGTGGAATTTTTCTAAAGGCACTGCTTTGTTGCCCTCAACGGAGAAGACAAGCTGAGTGTCGTCCGCATAGTTTATGACATCAATGCCAAATGATTTAATTAAAATAATAAGTGGTCGAAGATAAAGATTAAACAAAATTGGGCTGATAGCCGAGCCCTGTGGAACCCCATGTTTAACATCTCTATTCTGAGAGGTAAATGGCGACAGGGTCACTGCCTGCTACCTATTAGAGAGAAAGGAATGCAGCCAGTCCCGAGCCCTACCCGTAACACCCATCTCCACTACTCTCTTAATCAGGATTCGATGGTTAACCGTATCGAATGTGGCCGACATGTCAAGCAGCACTAAAAAGGCTGTCTGACCACTGTCGGCCCGCATTCGCAGGTCATCCAAGACTGTCACCAAGGCAGTCTCGGTTCCATGTGCAGGGCGAAATCCAAATTGGACTTCGTCCAGCAACTCATTATCCTCAACAAATTTTGAGAGAGATTTACTCACTACCTTCTCCAAGATCTTAATCGGATACGGTAGCAGGGAGATGGGTCTGTAATTGGAGGGGCATTGGGGATCCAGTGTAGCCTTTTTCAACAGTGGAGAAACCACCGCCTTTTTCAACAATCCGGTACTACCTCATTAGTTAGGGATTGACAACAAATTTGATACAGATGTGGAAAAAGTTCACTACCAAATAGTTTCCAGAACTTATCTGGAAGTGGGTCCTCATTTATTGCAAACAGAAGACCACCTGGTTCACCAGGCGATCCAACACCTGGTCCGATCTGGAAACATTTAAAAGACCAAGTGGCCTGCACTGACATCACCAATTCCTCATTATTAACAGGAATTTTTCCACAACAATTCAAAAGTGCAATGGTCTGCCAGCTATTAAAAACGTGGGTTCCAAACCACACCACGTTGTTCTAGTTCCAAGTTCTCCTCCAGCAAGGAAGGGATTGTTTTCATAGTACCCAAAGAGCTGCTGTGAGACCATTACTGGTGTCTGCATTACAGCAATCTCCTGGAGGTGAGGAGACATCACCTGAAATCTGTACTTCTTGCTGGAGGAGCTGAGGGTTTGGCTAGTGCCTAGAAGCCTGCCTGCCTACTGAGAGAGGAATGGAGAGCGTCTGGCCCTATAAGAGAAGAGACAGTCCAGGAGCAGAAGCTCAGCATGCTCATAGTATGATAAACGAGCAGAAGCTCATCAAGCTCATAGTATGATAAACACCAAGTAGAAGCTGACTGCCAGCGACAACAAAATCAAGAGCGGCATAGATCATGTGGAGTCTACCTGTCTCCCCAAGCAGTTCCCCATGGGAACTGTCCCACGTCATTAAAAAATGAAGCAGCATTGTGTCATTCAGTGCCCTACCATATGCCAGAAAGTCTGGTGCCGCCACTGCCTAAAGTTAGACATGCCACAAGAAACGCCCCAATCATCACCAATGCGAAAGCCCTGATCTGGACCAGAGGCCACAACTACCTAGGTGATCACCCATTGAAGACCTGGGCCAGAGGCTACAACAGTAATGACGGGTACTCATCTTCACCCGGCCCGCAACCGACAAAGTTTTTCTCCACCAAGTTGGCCTTCAGGACTGATCTCTGCCCAGCAGTCCACAATCAAAGTGAGGCTGTTTTTGCAGCCCGCACTATTGAAACTGCTGCATGAATGGGTGTGCTGAATGTGCCGCAAGCATCTCTAGAGTCGCAGCTGCACCACACAGGTAAAGCAGGCTATGGCTGTGAACAGACTGAGAAACTGAGCATGCAGAAAAATCTGACAGATCAACATTAGAGTTGTGAACTATGCTTATACAACAAACCGACGTTAGAAACTCCTAGAGAGGGGAGAAGGCACTGGAGGAGGTGTAACGCCTCACTGGGTATCATGGATTAGAGTACAATCCTGGAGCTGTTCCCCATTTACCTGTTTTCAATTTTGTTCTGCTGTTAGAATAAAGCACTTTCCTTTTAAATGAAGTTAAGTACTGGGTTGAACATTATGATATTGTGTCTGTTCGTTGACTATTGGGTCCTGAGCTCTTGTCCCCCACATTACCTACGTGAGAAAACTGTGACTTCTCTCCCTCACAAACCTGACAATCAAATGCAGAAAGGGCTACTTGGCCCAACTTGTAGAGCCATTAAGTAGGACAGACCTCAGGATCCCAGTGGAAAACGACTGCAACCACCACGGTTGTGGCTCAGTAGCGCCTGCCTACCCTGAAGCCCCAAACAGGATCTGACATTATATGTTTGTCTATCACTTATGCTTTGTCATAAACCTTTCAGTTGTTCCTACCATCTTTTACCTCCTGTTCCTATTGGAGCAGGACCGAGACTGATTTGCTTATGGCAAGTCTCTGCCCGAAATGGCATAGTCAGCAAAAAAACAATGATCTGGAATACAACCTCGAGTAATCACCAGTGGCTGAGATTAATTCAAGCATTCCATCAGTCGCTATTTTGTTTCCTCAGTGCGATGCCCTAAACGTGACAATATAACCAGAAGTGAGTCCCATGATAGCTTTGTCATAGGAAACAAGATGCGCCTAACCGATGAGGTCCAAAAAGGGTTGCTTGTGTTCCCATTTGCACAGGTCCTAGCCAGGCACTTTGGGGTGGGCTGTTTCTATTGGAGAAGGACGGACCAAGACTGATTTCCGTATGGCTGGTCTCTGTCCGCATAGCTTAGTGGGCAATAAAACAAAAGTCTAGAATGCAGCTCGAGTAAATACCAGTGGCTGAGATTAATTCAAGCATTCAATCCATCACCACTTTGTTTTCCTTGTGTTAGGAGTGAAGCCATCTACACATAGGATAGACATTTAGGGGTTGCCTCTATCTTGATGTTTTTGGTTATAACCAGAAGTATTTTTAAGGAGTTGAGAAAGAGAACAAGCATTGGCATAGCCAATAGGTCTCGCTTTTGGGACCTTATAAGTATTTAGTTTTGCAGCACAATATCCTTGGTGCAACAACATCAGCTGTTGCATGGCTAAACCTTGTACCTTAAAAGTGTTTAGCCATGCAACAGTTGATGTTGTTGCACCAACAATATTGTGCTGAAGTTATCCAGCACAATATCCTTGGTGCAACAACATCAAGTGTTGCATGGCTAAACACTTATAAGGTCCCAAAGGCGAGACCTATTGGCTATGTTATCTTTTAAACAGATTTTGCTCATTTTCCACCTACTTTCCACTCCTTTGTCTGCAAATACTATTTAAATATTTTACTATCTTCACACCGCTCGAAGTGTGACAATAGTCGCGAGAAAAAAAGTGTAGCTTACGCTGTAAATTGTGGGATACATTTATTCCATAAATGTGGACATTAGCAAACTGATACATCCTTGTCCACTTATGTTTTTTTTTTGTATGAGCATTTTCATGCTCGTTGTGCGAACGCAGTGGAAGGAACAAGGAATGAAGAGTAAAGGGGGTGAAGGTGAGTGAAGGAAGGAATGGGCGTGGCTACGAAGGATGTGGTGAGGTGGTAAAGGAGGAGACGAGGAATGAGGGAGGTGAAGTATCACGGTGAGGATGGGGCGGGTAGTAAAAGGAGGGCATGAATGCACGAGGGAAGGAGCGTATGAGGGGCGTGGAAGTGAGATGGGGACCCACTGAGGGCTGTGAAGGCAAGATAGGACTCAAAGAATGTTGGTGTCGGAGACAAATGAGTACGGGAGGGCAGTGAAAGGGGGTGTGGGAGGGAAGATATGGAAGAGGGTTAGAATACATTTTTAGGGTGAGGGATAAACGGGTAGTGCGGAGCGGTTTCGGGGAAGTTAAGGGTTGTGAAGTGGGCGAGGAAAGAATCTATGGCTGTGGGGGTGAGAGAGACCTTAGGGGTTGTAGGGAAGCCGAGATGGGTCAAGAGAGGAAAGGCAGGGCAGAGGTAGGAATTTGTGGGCGGAAGTAAAGACTGAGTTAACATGAGTGGGCAGGAGGAGTGAGGGGAAGGCGTATGGGGGCATTAATTGAAGATGTAAAGGGAAATCAAACCGAGAAAAGAGGTGGAAGTGAGAGAATACGGATGTGAAACTGCTGGAGAAGGTTTGCGAGAAAGGAGGAGAGAGAATGCAGGCAAAGGAGGGAGTGCGACAATAGGAAACCGGACAGGTGTAGGCTGTAAAAAAGGGGGAGTATGATGGGTCGTAAAGGGTGTTTTGTGTAAAGAGCAGGGCACACAGGCGGAGAAGGCTAGAGAGCGAGAAAGAAAAAAAGTGGGATAAACACAGAGGAGGTGGTAACAGAATGGGTGGTGGAGGGAGAGCCACAGAGAGCTAAAGAAGAGAGGGGGGTATAGAGGAGGGTACAGAGATATAGAAAAGAGCTGAGAAGCTGAGTGAGGAGGCAAAAGAGTGTGGGTGGGGGGACTCAAGGATAGACGCAAATAAAAGCAAAGATTGAGGAGGGAATGGTACAAAATGTGGAGGAGTGAGAGGGGAAGGTACAATGGGAGATGAAGGAAGTGGGGACGGTAAGGGGTCGGGAGGATGAGTTAAGAGACAATGGAGACATTATTGAAAGAGGGGAGGAATGGTAAAAATCGAGAAGAAAAGTGAGTGGAGCAAAGAGACAGAGATAACAAGAGACAGAGATAACAAAAGACAGGTGCATGTAAAGAAATCAGGAGGGAGCTAAATTGGTGAAGGGGACAGATGGGAGGGAGAGAAAAGGGGAAGAATGAAAATAAAATGGGACAGAAAATATTCGGCGGAATCTACCCCTGAATGCGAGTGTCCAAAAGAGGAGGGGGCTGAAGAAATGGAGTGGAGGAGGGCACGACAGGTGTCAAAGAGGCTAGGGGTAAAGAGGGTCACAAGGGTCTGGTGGAGGAGACCAGGGGAGAGACTACTGGTAAAACGATGAAAATGAACAACTGGCAATAGGTCTCGCATTTGCGAGAGTTTGAGTTATTGGCATTGTAAATGATAATGCCTTTTTTGTATGTGTTTTGAAAGCCTGCAATGAGTGCATAAACACACACTTTGTAGTTATAGTAGTAGTTGCTTACGAGAAGCAAGGCTGTTAGTAACTGTGTCTGTTTTACTGGCAGCTGTGCATTTCAGTAAGCAAGGACTATAAGTACAAAGTGCATATTTATACGTGCTTGCAGGCTTTTAAAATACATAAATAAAGGCCTTGGCATTTACAATGCCAATAGGTCAATCTCTCACAAATGCGAGACCTATTGCATTGAAAATGCTTTTTGTGTGTTGTGTGTTTGTAGGTATGAGGTGTGGCGTAGCGGCCAGGGCGACTGACGCCGGACGCTGGGGACCACGGTTCAATCCCCGGCACTGGCGGCAGGTCAGCCCAGCACCTAAGCATTGGCAAAGCCAAAAGTTCTCACCTTTATAATACAGGAGCCAAGCTACTGGCCTTGCCAGTGCTTGTTTGTAAAACCTTTTTTGTAATAAATGAAAAGAAAAAACACTTCACACTACTGAAGAAAAAGTAAACCTATGGTAAGGTATCTGGAAACTGTACAATACATTTAATATTTTGAATCTTTATTAACAGCATGGTTTATTTTTCAAATACTTTCCACACAGGAAAATGAAGAGACTTTCTGAACCAGCATCAAAATAATTCAGGGGACTAGTTGCAGGTATTTACGAGTGTAACAGCTGTTTGAGGTCTTGAATAAGAAGTTTCAGAATTGAAAGTAACTCTTGTCAAGGCCTAATTTACTCTCCACAGGGCTAGGACCAGTATCAATTGTTACAGCCACTTGGTGCTCTGCAGCATTTCAAGGGGTAGGATTATGGCCTCCAGGGGAGGAGACATTTCCTTTGAGCTATGCTAAGTACACCATCGGTCTCAAATGCCAGCTGAGTGAGTGCAGCAGTCTCACCTTCGCGAAAATCATAAATGCTGCCTTTGTGTGCCAAGCCAAGGACTTTCGTGCAACATATGGAACACTAGAGAGAAAACAAAACCAACTTTGGTAAAGATTGCTCTTTAGTTAAACCCTGGAAAAATATACTTGTTGCTGTGCTTTTATGGATGGGCTAGGAGGGGTGGAGAGCAACAAAGAGAGAAGGGGCGGGATGTGAGGATGGGAAAAAAGCACAAGAGGAAGAAAGCAATAATGTACATGCACTGACTGGGAAAGGTGAACCAAAAAAAAAAAAAAGGTAGTTGGTTTCCAAAATGTTAGCAGTGGAGTGGAAGGCTACAAGTCATTCAATCAAAAGGATGGTAAAGAAGTAATGCTCCACGAGAAGAAAAACAAAATAAGAGGAAGGAAAACCATTGAATAAAAGCAAGCAAATGAAATTAACTAGAAAGCGATCAATGATAAGTAATATATTGACCAAAACTCCACTAAGCACTGGTATTGTGTCCAATGAATATACCTCTTTTTTACGCATCCTTTTTCCCGCATGGGAATTGCAACAGCAGTCATTACAACGACTGCGTTGTAACCACGCATACCATTACCCCGCAAGTCGTAACAACGACTTGCGGAGGGGGGGCGCTGGATGTTGAAATAGTATAATTTACTATTCCAACTCCAGTCTGTGTGGACACTAGGGAAGGTGTTGGATTTCAAATCCAACACCTTCTGCCCCCTCCGCAAGTCGTTGTTCCGACTTGCGGAGTAATGGTATGCGTGGTTACAACGCATTCGTTGTAACAACCGCGTTGTAATTCCCTGCGGGGAAAAGTTTTCGTGGTAAACGATGTTTACCGTGTCCAATAGATCTTCAAGAACAAACAGCTAAACTCGGTAGGCAAGGCCTAAAAGGGCAAGAGACTATGCCCGAGTGATTTTTTTGTAAAATGGCAGAACAATAAAATGTGACAAAATACTTTGTTAACTGCAATATTTTACTGATTCATAGCGTTGTGTAATGTTATATGTGGGTCAAGAAGGGCAGAGAGCGCACAAATTCACAAAAACTGAAACATTTTATGAAATCCACCAAGCAGAATAAATAAGCGTATAAAAAGAGTATCGGCTCCACGCATATAATTTCTCATCAGAATGTTTTTCCTCACCATAAAGTCAAAAAGCCTCAATCTGTGGGCCACCTCAAGTTGTACAACAACCGTTGCCCATGTACGCACACCTACTACTACTAGTAGTACACATAGCCGGAAGACATTCTTCTTTCAAGAGAGAGTTGGATACTGTCCTATTTAGTAACAATGCAGAATTTCAACTAAAAAGCTCAACTTGTACGGGAGCACACCAGTATCAAAAAAGCCCAAGTGCCCTCTTGCACACCTACAACAAAGAATGAAAAGATACACTGCCAGCGAGTTGCGCTTCTGTCTCTATTGCAGTTACTTTGGGTAAAGGGAAGCATCAGTCCTCCCTGGTGAGGTAAACGGGAGGAGACTATGCAGAGTACAGGAGCGCAGTGCAGGAGTAGGGGAATAAGAGTCCTGTGGAATGGGTGGGAGTACTCAGCTAAGGAGAAGAGGTTAGGACAGCCACTCACGCACAAAGAGAATCTCTTGGTTCCACATGATATCGCACCAACACCTTCCTGTTACCAGCATAAAAGTCATTTTCATTTCAAGAGTCCGTAATCAAAATAATCCCTTCGGATTATGAATATAAAAGAGAGATTGTGAACACCTGAATGAAACAAGCACCATATGGCGTACTTCTTAGAGGCTTTGACAGAATGGTTACTTTTCGAGGGTGCATGGTGGGTAAGTCTGGAAGTCAGTTTATGTTAGGCCCAATATTACAATAAACAAGGTAGTAACTAGGATATTGAACGTCACCTCCGTTTCCATGTATATAAAGCCACAAGGCATCTAGATGTACTCCGCTCCTTAGGGGTTTGCCTATTCTTGAAATACGTGGCTCTAAAGAGTTTATTAGCAACCTGTAATATTTCATGCACTTCAATTCTCACGCTCTTTGAAAACTAGATGTTACAGCCCTGTACTTGAGGCTTTAGGTGGAGCGGGTCTCACCAGTGCTCCAACTAGACAGTAAGTGATAACGAACTTTGAAATGGGTCCCTTCCAGGTGCATACTGATGTATTTAACTTTACGGACAAAACGCTGATCAATTTCTCAACAAGGACTGTAACAACCGTTAAAATAAGGTATGTCAACCATGCATGCTCTGATTACATTTCATGGTTTACTTCATCATACATTCCCAAAAAGTATTTGCTTTTTCAGTAGATTCTGTTTCTGGAGATGATTTTTGATGCAACATATGACGCTTGTGTTGCGCACACTATGAACTGAGTGACCCCAGCTATCTGGGTAGCTTACAAGAGTGAATGTGTGTACATGAAAGGCAGGACAGAGGGGCTTGGAGTAAGGCTGAAGACAGGGAGAGTTTCTGTCAGTGAATCAGAAAGGTTTTCAGATTACTTGCTCATACAATCCTTGGCCTCTCAGCAGAGCAACGATCACATATGTGCGAACTGAAAAACATTTTATTTGACTGTGCAAAGGAGGCATACTGTGAAATACTAACAGTGCCAAAGGAAAAGAAAATGTTTTGGTTGGAGGGAGGGAGGGAGTGAGAGAGAGTAAATAGTAAGGGGAGGTGAGGTGATACAAGGAAGTGCATGCAGAAAGACAGTAAAAAGACTGATTAAGAGAAGAGAGATAACTTGTGAAATATGGCGATGGCAGATTTCAGCGCGGTGTGGGAAAGAAAAGGGCCAGTGTAACGGAGTGAGATCGCAGAGGAAAAAGGTGTGAAGGGGAGAGCAGGAGAGCTGAGACACTCTGAAGACCATGGACCCTCACACTTTCCTTACAAAGGTTTAATTCATAACTACATACAACATTATCATTGTTTTTAGTCATTCATCTGATAGTGCTAACAAGCATTTAGCAAGGCCAGCAGGTCTGGTTTGTTTTAGGCGCCAGTTTGTCATTGTTCGATATGTCTAGGTGCAATGACCGAAAACTCAACGAGAGGAACCCTAATACTGGTCAGGTGACACGCCGCGTGAAGCAGAGGATTCTAGCTCACATGCTCTAAACCCTGCCCTTAATCATGTACTCCTCCCTCTTGGAAAGGACTCACAGTTGCGCTTATCTGGCCACGCACCTTTTAGAGACACTTCACACCTTCGTTTCACTCAACACTACTGGATGTACTAAAATAATAATGTATTTGGGTTTTTAGAGTCTGAGAACTTTGGGTCTGATCTAATAATAAAACAATCCACATATATATATACAGCAGGAACCAGAACCATGTACGCTGGTAACGAAATGGCAAAACCTTAAAGGTTCGGTTTTAAACCTCAAAGGACAAACCGGGCACAAATGTGGTAAATGACAAACTGTATGTGGCGAATACAGGGAAGTCAATTTGATGTGTTAAGGGGAAAGCTGTCAAAAATATTAGCATAAAAGCAACGGCAGCCAGCTTCCAACTGTTTACTTTTTGTGAGGGGAACAAACGCACACCCCCCGCCTGTGTCCTAGCACCGCTCCCCGCTCCGCCCGGCCCTGCGAGCGGGACTCCAGCTATGCGATCCACACTCCAATTTATTTTCTAGTCAGAAAATAAGCGTTTCCAAAAGCCAGCGAAACTTCCCAAGTGCGAAGCGTGCTGCAGAGGCCTTGGCTGCGCCCGTCGCCCTCCCATCCTGCTGTGTCAGGGCCCGGGCTGGGAGCTGGCTACGAACCTCGCTATCATCAGAGCCACCGGGGAGCGCGCGGCTCCCCTCCCCACGCGCAGCGAGCCAGCAGCCATTGCTGCTTAAAGGGCAGCCACCAGCAGCTCTGCAGTGCCCGGACTGGGAGGGAGCACATGTGCAGACCCGATAGCTCCACGCCACCAACGGATCGGCTTCAAAGCGCTTCAAGGCTCTACTGAACCAAATTCATTTATTCTCTTCATAGTACATTTCTCCAAACCATAGAGCTGGATGTCGTTGAAGAGTGTGCCCACTGAAATTACTGAAGGAGAAACATTTGTTGGGGGAGGGTGAATGCGGCTTTCGTGGCGAGTCCCCATGAAACTCATGAGACCTTAATAGGTTGCCTGGTGCGCGAAACGTAGCGCAAGTTAAGTTGCCATTCGTAAAAAAACAAGCACAAGCGAGGCGCTCGCGCGGCAGCAGGGGGAGGGGAGAGAGGAGGGTGCCTGCGCGAATCCCTTGCGGGAGCGAGCAGCAAGGCGCGATAATTGATAACATATGGCGCCAGCTGCTCGCTCCCGCAAGGGAATCGCCAAACGTGCACGCGTTGCCATTGAAAGCCATTGAAAGCAATGCAACGCGTGCACGTTTTTAGGGCGAAAAGCCGATCAATTGCAAAAGATCTTTTTCCTATCAGCGCATGCGCGCTGCGTAGGCGAGACCTAAAAATGAAGTTTAGTAGAAGGATTTCCAGATAGGTGAAAATGGTCACAAGCTACTCCTGAATATCCTTAATGGATTAATTAATTAACACTGCACATAGATTTTCCAGATTTTATATGGGGGCTAAGTACCAAGGAGGATACAAGAATATCCAAGGGTTTGACTTATTTGTGTTTTTTAACCTTGTCTACTATGAAATAACTGCGGTTCTCAGCACAGGTCAGTTCAAAACAATAAATTACACTGCCAAACTGAATACAATAACCCACAGTTATTATTGCATTTTCTAAGGTAATTATCCTCAGTGTTTTTCACTGGACTTCAAAAATGTTAACATTCTAAAGTGACAGAATCAGGGAAACTTATTAAGAAGCCCTTGTTAGAATGACTGAGCCTCCCATATATTGAACTACATTTATTATGGAGAATTGAAATGATGACCAGTGCGCAGCTATCATCAGTGCGGGAGAGACAGTGACACCGTGGGGCCAAGAATGTGAAAAACCCTCCGCACCCCAATTCGGTTTTTTTTAATACCCTTTAGGCGAGGATGAGGTTCCGTGTTTGCCGAAGGGCCCCTGACAACCTGCTATGTTAGTAAGATTGGTAAAACATATTATTTGAGTAGGAGGGTTATTAAGATCGAGAGGGATGTAATTAAACTGTTTAAGGTGGAAAGTGGGTTATATACGTTTTTAAGTGAAGGATGATTGGAACATTTTAATGAAAACGGCTAATAAAGGCGTAAAAACGTACTTTTACTGCTAAAATGATCAATCAGAGCTGGAGAATTGTAAAGGACTAACGTCTACTTCAGCGATGGAAATGTAGGTTGAGTGGTGTATGCGATGAGTGAAATAGTCAGAACTTGTCAAGTTAATAAAACATGGGCCCCTTAGACACATCAACCGAAATGAAAACATTTTATTATTGGAGGCATGCCAGCAGGCAGCTGGCGTACATCATAGTGGAACTGGTTTCCCAACATTGCAGCGACAAAAAATACTCCTTTATGTTGTCTCGTGTCTCACGTAATAAAGGAATGTTTTGGACTAGCAGTTGTGCATCTGACATTCAGCCTCAAATTCTGTTCACACATAATTTGGCTGTTGACATAAAGTCAAAAGAGGACTCATGAAGCGCATATTAAATTGAGCGGTTGGCATTTTTTTCAAAATGTTTATAAACGAATAATCTTAATGACAATTCACTGTCTGACTACTACAGATAAGAATAAGATAGGCCAGCTGTTAACTCACGCAGAATTGACAGCAAGCTTATTTTGGCGCTTACTCTATTGTGAACTGAAACACAACTGTGCAGTATCTGATTCGGGAACATCTTACCCATTGATAGGCAAACATTTCTGATACCCAATTACGCTACCTCTTTCACAGGGGCGTGGCTTCAAAGGGGTGTATGGGGTGTGACACCCTCCAAATAAATACATTCTTGCTTTGGTAGTTGTGCCTGGGGGCCCTTAGTAGAGTCTGCTGTGTCTGTGCGGGTTTTTCTTGTCTTTAACTATGAAGTTTTAATTTGTTTATTTTCGGAACAGGAACTTAAATATATTTTGTGACTGGTTTACCAAATAGTACTAAATTTAATACTTGAATGGAGCCGAGTTTCCTATTATTTAGAATTTGCAAATATTGGCTTGGAAACCTACACCAGTCTCAGGTTTCCAAGTATATTACTGGTATTAAAACACCCAAAAGGTGATTGGACGAATGTTTGCATATAGTCTATTGACAATCCCTCAGGTAGCATTCCAAACCATTGTTTTTCGCCCACTGTGCCAGAGTAGCGTCAGACTTTACTGTCTCTACTCCACCTTCAAAATTTAGGGATGTCCACCAGCCCAGTGGACATCTCTACACACAGTGCTTAATTTGTTTTAAAAAAAAATATGTGCCAGGGCCCTCATCAGGAGGCCATTGCAACTTGAACCATCCATTGCCCCTGCTGCCAATGACAATACCAACTCAATGACTAGCCATCACATGCTAACAAGTGTGACAATTCATAATATTCTAGGCCCCAAAGCTATAAGAATGGCTTAGGAAGTTGGGCAATTATTACTCACTGCTAATGTATTTTCAAATAATAAACAGCTGTCTTTGTGCTCATCCCTAATTAGGCAGACAGCGCCACCATGTGGCAGACTGCCATAAGAGCCAGTGCTAACACTTAAGTGCTGGTGCTGAGCACTGGAAATCATGGGCTCAAATTAAGCACTGTCTATACATTAGAAAGAACTATAGTCATGGCAGATCCTGTCTTGTAGGAAAAATTTGACGGATGGCTCCATCAAGACGACGCTGGTCATCAAAGTTTTCCAAAGTTTTTTATTTTCCAAAAACAAACTCCCAAAGTGGGAGTTTGCACTTGAAAGAAAAAAAAAGCAAATGACCCCCCTACCATTGCAGTTTTCTTCCATGGAGTGGGGTCATTTTTCTTTTTTTTAGTCCTTCATGGTCAGAACTTACCTGGTGGTGACGAACTGTAAAAAAAAAAAAGCCACCTGACCATCCACTCTAAATAGGGCGGACGGTAGTGTGGCTTACTTTTGTTGGCACCTATTCCATCAGGCTGTCGGAGGAAGTTCATACTGACAGAGTAAATGTTTCTCTGTCAGCATAAAACTTGCAGTTTGCCAGACTCAAAATCAGATGGGCGGACCATGCATTTGATGGATAAGGTACTCTGTTGCCAGAGATCCACAAAATGCAAATCAGTACTGACTCTGCTCCTCATGTGACCAGTCTATCCCGGACCTTGGTCAACTCACACATTCACCCTGCAGCTCTCTGCATTTATAGTTGTGAAAATTGAGATTCACATCCACAGAATCTCACTGACTATGCTATGCCCTTGCTCTTTGATTTGTATTTGCTTTGCAGGTACCCCCGTCTTGACCCTTCCTCTGCCTCAGCTGTAGTCAACATAATTTTAAAAAAACTAACTAGTCTCTCTATTTGTACTCTACAGAAAGAGAACCTCTACTGTGGTTCTCGTCGCCATGGTTTTATCTTTCTTGGCAAAAAAAGCTGTTCTCACTGAACATATCCACTGGTAGATAATGGGTCGCAAAATGTGTGTTCCTCCTCACAAAGGTAGTATTTTGAATTAGCAGAAAACAGGCACATGCAGCTGGCCCTCAAAGGAAAGAACAAAACAAATGCCATGGACGGTCATAGGTCACATAAAAAACTTCCAGCTTTCATTTAAAAAAATGGAATACTAGTCTTGATGAGCTGATTTGAGTAATCAGAACGAATGTTAATTTCTAATATGTTAATGAAGAAAAACCAGGCACACTTTCACTGATATGTTGTCTACTCCAGTGCATGTTTGAAAGATGGTAAAGATTGTGTGAACCATGCTTAAAAATCAACACTAATGTCAAGAGTATGAATATTTAGACCCAGATTTATCAAACTTTCATGCAACGTTACACAGCAAGACATCTTGCTGCACTGCGCTGCGTGAAAGGGAGAGGGCAGGAATGTGCCATATTTAGCATTATATGGTGCCTTCCTGTCCTCTCCTTGCACTGGCACACAATGTCCTGCCTTGCGCCAGTGCAGGCACCCTTGTGTCATGGTGCAAGGGTGCCTGCATTGTAGGCAGGATTATTTTTGTGCAGGAAGGATCACCAGTATTCAGAAGTCTTGGTATAGCCAGAGAATTAGAACCCCAATTAGATGTTATTAGCCGCAAAGGCAATTTTGATTCCCTTACTTCTAGTTTGCAAAGATCGGGATGGGTAAAATAAAATAAAAAAATAAATAAAACCACTTACCTTGCGCTCGCCGCATCGCCGAGACGGCGAGCGCAAGGTAAGGGGTTTTATTTATTTTTTATTTTATTTTACCTATCCCGTCGTCTATCGACTTCCCCCCGCCCCGCCCCCACCCCACCACTCTTACGTGTGCTGGCCGTGCCTGGTACTCCTACCGATCCGCATTCCTCGCCCTTTCCACTGCCCCTTAGGCCCCTCTCATGTGCTCTGCTTGTCGTATAAAGTATTTAAACATTATATACCAGCCTGATTGTCGGAAAATCTGATGCTCACACCCCCCCAATCTTACTGAACTCTCCATCAATACATCAATCAGGCCCTAAGTGATGGACAAAAAATGCAAATTTGCTCTTTGAAATCTAGGAGGTGATAGAAAAGGATAAGAGTACCCAGCAGTGTAAAAATAAATAATGCACCCAAAATCCGGAGATATACAACAAGCCCACACACTTATAGGAGCAAAAACAGCTTTACCCAATATATAATCACCAAACAATAATGAGCCAGTTCCAGAAATATTGTAAAGAACCAAGGTTCAGCAATACTTTTACTGTTTACCCATGCCAATAAATCATTATTGCTTTTTAAATTTAAATGGAAATGGAACCAGCCTCAGAACACCAACTGGGGATAAGCCTGTGGTGCTTCCAGCACTGTAATCCATCAGCAAGCTGGACAATGAAACCTAGTAATGACACTTGCTACTGCACCATTGGTACTGCATCTTGTTTATATGAATTAAGAATGTCACCTTGTAGTGGCCTGCTGTAGTGTATCCTTGCATTTTAGCAATGCATAGAACAACCTGCTGCTACACATAAGAACCTTCTTCTCACTTTTTGAATTCTGCAAGAAGCTCAAGACCTGGCTTTTCGAGTAGTCCCAGGACCTATGTTTGGTCAGTTTCAGATCTTTTCAGCGCCAGTCTGCCCCCCCAGGTGATAGTGCACTCTACAGATCTGCATAACATAACATGTTGATATAAAGCAAAACACCACTTAGTAAAGGCCTTTGGTACTGCATCCCTGCTCATACAGTCGTGGTTATATAATTGATTATGCTTTTGTGTAGTTGAAAGGTTGCCCTGCATGCTGCAGCCAGTGGTTGTGGGTAAAAAGAGTGTGGTGAGGAGGGAACAGAAAAGGTATGGAGAATAGCAGAAGCATAGTGAGAACTATGAGATGAGACAAAAGGCTACTGAATCCCCAGCAACGTGTAAAACTATGAGGCTGCCAAAGACCCAGAGATATACGAGAAGGCCATACACTGCTAGGATCAAAAACAGTTTTATATAATATGTAGACTAGGGGTAAGTGATAAATTCCACTAGGCTGGCAGAGTTGGCTCAGTTTTGGCCAAGTTCCAGCCAAACTCCGCCAACCGCTGCATAGAGGAGTTTTTTCTCACACGTGACTCACCAACGGTAAGTTGGCGAGCGAGAATTGGTGTCCCCTAGCACAATTTTTGGGTGCTAGGACGGTACCCGGCGAGATGTTCCCAGCGCGGGCAGTCGCAACCGTTTGCAGCTCGAGTAGAAAATCCACGCAAGCAGCAGCAAAACCAACTCAAGCAGCAGCTCCCTCTGGCACGCCATGTGATGCCATTCATGCTGGTTGTTCAGTGTGAAACAAGCTCCCGGCGCTAAAAATCAGCTCGATGTGCCAATTTCTGCCCGTTCACAGAACTTGCGAAATCTCGCAGAGATTTCATGTAACTCCGTGAGATTCCGCTAAGTGAAACTCTGCGAATTCCACCCACCCCTAATGTAGACACTACAATAAAGACCCGGTTCTCATTTTGTATTTGATGTTAAACTTACAAATTACATCTTGGTAATATACAAAATGCACACTCTAAACAACCATCCTGTTACATCAAGCCTGTCCTGTGTTTCCGCGTGCTTGCATGCACGTGCGTGTTTATTCTATGTTGTTCTTTGAATAACTTGTCTCATGGCACGATCTAGATGTTCTACTATACAGCATCAGATTGGGCCGTTGAGCCAAGGTAGGCAAGGTAGGCAGTTGCTTGGAGCCTCCCGGTGCGAGAAGACATGTAGCCGGTGGTGCTTCCTTTTACTTTGAATAAATCTTCATCTTTCACATTTTTCGCATCAGTCTCTACTTGACACATCCCTCAGCAATATTTACATGTTTAGTGGGACCACTAAAGAAATATTGTGTTGCACAGTAATCCAAAATTTATGAATGGCTGCAGAATGTCACTTAAAGACCTACCTGTGGTACTACCATCACTCTAACACAGCAATTATTCCAGGCTGCACAATGTCACCTAGTAACTGCTGTGGTACTGAATTCCTGTGCATCCAGTAATAGTGCCAGAAATCTAGGATGCAAATCAAGCTCAGTGAAAACTGGTAGACTGTCAATTACACTTGTGTTTGGGTTTGAGTGTATCTTTTGAGATATTGAATGGGAGAGTAATAGTATGCCTCAGAAATGAAAACTGATATGACCTTTCAATATTTTTGACTCCCTGGTAGATAATGGCCAGCATGTTCTAACCAGTAGTCAAAGTCCAAAAGAATTAACAGTGGAACTATTAAGAGGGTCATCAAGCGGACAAAGAAGAGTGGGTGAAGTCTAAAATAGCAGAAGTATTGCTTTTAAGGCACCCCATTTGAACTCTGGTAAAAAAATAGCATTAGTTGGAAATTGCAGATCTTTAGCCTGCAGGAAAGCCAGGGATATGCTCTGGATCCCATAGGTGATGTCATCAATCATATAATTACACAGGTTGTCCCTGATGTCGTCGATGATGTCATTTAAGATGCCATCAAATTAAGTCATGTCTTTGGTCATTTGCAGTGCATGGCAGGGCACGAGTAATGATTTTTGCAGCTAACCATCTAGCATTTTTCGTGAATTTTCAGGTTGTTTTCATTACCATGATTTTACTTTACTGTGTTTTTAACTGAATTTCTGAGTTTTTGTATTCTTAAATAGGTTCTTATGTTAGGAGTATATTTGGGT
Source organism: Calotriton arnoldi (assembly GCA_963921515.1). NCBI lineage: Eukaryota > Metazoa > Chordata > Amphibia > Caudata > Salamandridae > Calotriton > Calotriton arnoldi. The sequence goes on along the minus strand of CAWUFW010004896.1, from coordinate 1,323,556 downwards.
TTTACAACATCAACCCCAGCCGCGTACATCTTTTGCCTGTGCTCAGTGGCGGTTGGTTGGAGCACATTGTCTTTCGCCAGACCATGTGCCCAACCACCTGAGTTATCAACCACCCACTGCTGACTCTTCAGCCAGGCCCTCTGCACAACCTCCTACATGGTCAACACCCCCACTGTGCCTGGCCTCTGACCAAGCACAGCGGGGGTTGCGATGAGGGCCTGTCCTACAGCCATCTCAGTAGCCTGTATTTGCACGTCACAGGAACAGCGAAAAGTGAGATGATACTAGCTCTTCAGTTACCTGCACCTTCAGTAATATCCATGTACTCTTGAAAAAAGCACAGAAAAATATACATGAGAATATGCAGCTCAAGATGAGTGCTGATACCTTCGCTATGGCTTCCTGTAGGTCTTTAGGTAATCAATTCTGTTATTATGTTGTATGTCTGGAAAACCTAGAAATCAAAAACATAAATAGCTCACTTAACTTTATAACTCTATGGATGTTTGCCTTGCTCTCTGTTTTTATCAGGCACATGCTCGTTGACGCCCTCAACATGTTCGAAGAAGATTCAAGAGAAAACATCAAAACATCCTCAACTGCTTGAAAGTTATTACATTATGAGTAGCCTCTCAAGAGGAGCGTGTCTTGGGCATATAACATGGTGATCACTCCCTAGCAGTGCTCAAGAAGGCACCTGTGGATCCTTTGTGTCTTGTGGCTCACTTGCTGCTGGTTGTGATATTCCACACCCACCCGACTGTGCTTGTGTTGGAAGCTCATCCTGCCGATTGATGAGGAACAGCACAGACCTTGAGCTGGCTTGTGGACACTATCAACTTACGACTACACTAATTTCCTGGTGCTTGAATACAGCTTGCACCCTCTCACTACTGATGGCCTCTGCCTATTGCCAAGGTGCTCCTGTCTGATTAGTGAACATGTTTCTGGCAGCAGCCCTCGGGCTGCAATATTTCTTGCTAGTTCCCAGGGCCTACAGGGTGAACAACTCATTGCAATGAACGTCTGTCTAATGCATCCCCTCACCTGTAAGTTCTGCATTTTATTTTACGTTAATTTTGTCAATATTTTGACAACTGTGTACCTCCTTCACATACTCTTGCACAGAATCACAACTACAACTGGGACATCACCTATCGGATCCAGAGCATATCCCAAGCTTCCTGCAGTCTAAAGATCAGCAATTTCCGACTAGTGCTATGTGGGGGGAGGGGGGAGTGAAGTAAAGGAGACGCAAGGAAGTGCATTCGGAAGAGCAAGAAAAGAGGGTGCTGAAGAGGAAATACATGAGATGTAAGATATTCAGCATGATGAGATCTGGAGAGTAAAGAGCGTACATGCACTCTGAAGACCAATACCCCTTTCACAGGCCTCCCTAATGTTTAGTCTACAGTTTCACAATTTCAGAATTGAAACAATTTTAGTTTAATTATTTATATTAAAAACATTGCTCTTACCATTTTTCTTAGATAGCTAGAAACCATTGATAAAGCCAATAGTCCTGTTTTCAGGTATATACAAGTTGTGTTATATATCTGGATGCAATAACAAAGCTCAGAGAGAAACCAAAATACAGGTCAGGTGGCACATTATGGCAATCACACAAATGTAGTTTACATGTTTAAGCCACACCCTTAATTCCATAAGCCACACCATTTTCGGGACCCCCCCACACCCACACCCACTTTTTTCAACCCACTTCAAGCCATGGGGATAAGTGTTTATGAACATATATCCAATATACTAATCTCATGTATATTTAATTTTCAGGAATAACATGTTTCATATCCAAACACCAGGAGTTGATTAGAGATACAGCTAAGTTATATCTTATCCCTGGCGCACTTAGAAACAGAATTCTCACAACAGGCTACTAAGATATCTCTGATTGCCTTTAGATACCCATGTGATTTGGAGTTCTCAGTGCCCAGGAGAAGTGATTAGCCATGGTGGTGGTGTCAGGTGCCTCTGGTTTCTCTCTTCTCCCATTCTCCTATTCCCAATTCTACTACAGGCCCTCATATTACAATGGTATGTTGCCGTTGGTGGAAGTGATGAGAGAAGGAAGAGTGCATCACTCTCTTTGGATCCTGACTACAAGGTTAGTGCATTCCAACATCCTGTTAATGCTGCACCACTCATAATGTTGCACCTAATTGCATTTTTTGCTCCTAAATAGTTTTGAATCTATAACCGTTTCGACACCCCTACTGATTTTGCAGCAAGGCTAATGTTGTACCTAAATATCATTATTCCCAAGCTTGGGTGCTGCTGGTGTTTATTTCCTAAGCATGTTGTGCTGGTGCCATGCAGCAGGGATTAAAAAAAGAGTGCATATACAAAGAGGCACAGACAGAGGCAAGTTGCTTAGACCCATGGCTTTAACGGTCTATAAACATTGGTACATTCCAGTGTTTGCATGCTGTAGCAAATTAAAGACTGATTCACTCTTCTAGAAGTCAATTAAATGAGCTACATTGAGTTGTGTAGCAATTAAAACCTATTAAAAAGTGCCAAAAATGTCTTCATTCCACCTGAGGTACAGATAGGAGGACATTCTGTAATCACCTCCATCGTGTACTATATGAGCAATGAGCATCACTGGGACTAGGTCACAGCCAAAAGCTGGTAATTAAAGAGCTAGAAGGCCATGTGGGCATTCTTACTTTCCAGGGTCATATTGGTTAACTTAAACAGTCTTGTTAGCCCAAATAAATGCAGATCTAAATTGTGCTGTACGAGGCGGAGACATGTGACTATAGTCTCTATTCAGGTCCATGGATGAGTGACAGTCCACAAAGCATCCAACAAGCCACCAATTCTGTTAAGGAGCTGTGCATTACTTTTGGTTCTACCACCAAAAAGTCATTCCTCCCATCTCCTTCCAGGAAGATAAAAATCATGCAAAGCCGTTAGTTTCAAGATTTATCACTAGTGGATTGTTGCAGCCTACAGGATATCTACATGATCTACCTATTACGCTATAAAAATCATGGTCTTAGATATCTGGGGGCATATTTACTATTACTTCAGGGAGGGCAGCAACCTGCGCTGCATTGCGTGAAAGGGAGAAATCAGAAATGCTCCGTATTTATGACGATATGCAGCATTTCTGCTCCACTTGTGCTGGTGCTCTGTGTGCTGCCTAGTACCAATGCAGGAACCCTTGCATAGTAGTGCAAGGATGACTGTGTTAAAGGCAGGATTGCTTTTGTGCAAGAAGGGCCACCTTCCAGCACAAAACAATTCTTAGGGGCATTTTACACTTTTTATAAAGATTTTGCTCCTCGTTACACCTCGCTGGGGGAAGCCGCAGCATTTTGATCCAATTCCCAGGTTGACTAGCTTTAGTAAATCTGGGAAGGTGCCAAAATCAATGGGTGGATGCATTACACCCAGCTTGAAATGTAATGTAATGCAGCGCAAGACTTTGTAAATATTACTGAATCCTTTGCGTTGTCCTTGCTTCGCCTAGCGTGATGCAAGGGCAACACAAAGGCTTGATAAATCTGGGCCCTGATGTCTCCTATGTTGGGGCTAAAGCACAACCACACCTCTAAATTTAGATCCTGGAGAAGGTCATTTTCCTGCCTGACTACAGTTATGGCTTGCCCACATACTACCAGGACCCGATAATTTCAGTCATCTAGAAGCTTCGTCAGTTCCATATCAATTATTTGTTAGAACCTGTGTTGGTCTGAACTATCTGCCGCACAATTCAAGTAACACAGACATTTTATCTCTTTATAAAAGCCTGTCAATTTAACCTGCCTTTTGTTGAGCATCCCAGGCTCCCATACTACATTTTTTACATTTGCAACAGGTAGCAGATGTTTTTCGAGTGTCTCCAAGATACAAGCCCTCGTTGAGGAAGGAAAAGAGACCTGCACTCTCCAAAGAGGTTCCAGCAGCCTGGGGCTCCTTTGGTGTGATATGTGTTGTTATGTTTTGTGCGTGCATGTCTTCATGGTGGTCTTTGGTCTGATTTATTAGCTAGTTCTAACATGAGCGTGTCCAACGTTCCCTCCTCTACTCTTCTTCCCTTCTGCTTCGGTATCACATTAGGTGGAAAATCAACTGTGCCAAGAATTTCAAATAGAATTCCACAGGGAATCCATTTGATCCTGGTGTTTTCCCTCTGACCAATTGGTTTATGGCTCTTTTTATTTCTTCAGGAGTTCATGGCTTATTTAAGTCATCTCTTTGTTGTTGTGTCATCATATGAAGTTCAACATTGTCAAGTATGTTTCTGTTTGGAGTAATCTTGATTCTGCATGGGCGGGGTAAAGTAGGTTGTAATAATCAGCAAAATCCTTGTTTATCTTATTGTGTGTGTACCAATACACCGTCTGCTGCACGTATTGCACAAATTGGTATTTCAGAAGGTAGCATTCAGGCAAGCAATTTACCTTCTCTGCCCACTTCGCATGTTGTCTTATGGAAAAGTGTAATCTTGATCCAATCTGAGATACCCTAGGAGTGCATCATTCATAATCATGAGTAGTCAGCACTCTAATATATTTTGTGTGATTAATGTTACTAAGGAGAGTGGAGTATTGCATATTTAAAGTACTGCATATGAAGAATTTGTGCAGAGAATGTGACTAATAAAGGTCTTTCTAACATTTATACATTGATGTGACAGGAGGATTTAACAAAATGTGTCCCATTGTGAGGATAATAAATTAGAATGTGTATGTGCAAATGACCGCTTAGACATTTATACATGTGACAAGAATTATTTCCATGCAGGTGCATTTAGAATGGCACCTTCGGAATCCTTTACAATTATATGTGTCTTAAGAAGCTGCATTTATTGTGTGTGTAGAAATGTGCACATATTCTGTGACTCTGTGCACTGTTAAAGTCGACTAGAGTGGGCCGCAAGAAACCAGTTCAGTTCATGCTCACGTTTAAAATCTAACATTGCAATTCATATTTAACCTTTAATGCAGAATACATTTGCTTGCATTTTGTTTCCACTGCAGGTATGGACAAAGCCTCATTAGTTAGCATAGAAGGATTTTGTTTTCATTAGATAGCAAGGTATGAGAAGATGAAGTTGGCAAGGAACAGCGCAGCAATGAGCAAGGAGGCGAGTTCTCATGGAAGAGGAGAGGAATGATGAAGGACGAATTAAGTTGCAACTTATCGATGTTGGAAAGGTGGTGCAAGTATACAGTTGTGCCGAAGCCATGGAAATTCACTAGCAAGGATCACGTGGGATTATCTACCCTGAATGCAATTGACATTTTATGCTGAAACGTAGTGAGGAACAGAGAGAGTCATGTTAGGATTTCACGGAGAGCAGATCTATGCTTCTGCTTGTGTGGTTTTATGCTACCTGACCCATTGTTGGAGTGCCTTCTACTGAAGACTCCGACAGCTGACACCTTTCTGATTTCACCTTTACTAAATGCTTCTTAGTTTAGGGTTGCCCTTTTGAAGTATTGTAGGGAGAGTTAGCTTGCTCATGCTTATTTTAGAAAATCATCTGATTATATTTAATGCTCAATACTTTCTCCTCGGTCATCTGTATCGTTGTCATAGACTTAGTTGCCTGCTTAGTATTATAAAGGATAAATCTCTTCAGGAGATTTGGACTTACCTTGTTCTGCCTGTATTTCCATATGATCATGTTGAGATTGGTCTATATTGATTTGTTTCTAAATGTATAATTAAACCCTACTAAACTTAGAATAAGTTGTTGAATGGGTTATTGAGAGATCACATTGGTCACTCTGAAATGAGATATTAACAAGTGATAGTTTTCTCCCTTTATCTCTCATGCAGCTATAACGATCATCAATCTGGAGATAAATGTTTGAGTGGGCCCGAGCTCCATCACTTACCTCATACTCTATATAGTCTAAAGATGTGAGGGCCTGATTCACAAAAGTAAACTTACACTTTCAGGTAAGTTTACAATTGTTTGCTATTCACAAAGGGATATATGAGTAGTAGCTTGATGTGTGAGGAGTCTCTCCACATAAAAAAGCCAATGTTTTTATGTGCCGAGACTCAGATCTCGTAAACATTCTACTCGTTAATCCATTTGTGAATAGCAAACAGTCGTAAACTTACACAAAATTGTATGTTTGCCTTTGTGAATCAGGCCCTCAGTCTCTCTAGATGGGTTAACAAATCTGGTATTTCTGTAGCTTATATATCCCTTGTATTGCCTCAGCTATTGACTTCTCTAATTCACATATTTTCTGTTCTAGTTCCAAAGTCTCCTTCGTGAGCACCTTTTTGACTACACGTAATATTTTAAAGCGCATTCCACTTTTGACTATCTGTAAGGCTTCCCATTTTATATCTGTGTTCTGGGTGAGGCCTTCATTTTCAGTGAATTAATTGATTATAGAGTCACTAACTATCTCTTTAAACACCCTGTCCTGCAACACCGTGAGTTGCAGTCCTGATTTCGGGATGGCCATTATGGGCTTATCCCAGTCCGGAGTCATCGGGGGACAATGGTCTACCAGTAAACATCCTAAATATTCTGAGTTATATGCTTTGTGAACCAGATCAGGTGTGCACAAGATCATATCAAGACGTATGGAAATCATGTGTGGAAGTGCAGTATGAGTACTTTCTTGCATTTGGGTGCATCTCCCGCTCAATGTCTATGAGATGTCGGTGTTGCATCCAGCCGAAGAGCTGTGCTGAATTTTTCTGGGCCTGTATCTCGTGTAGCAGGTGGAAGCAATGTATTAATTACTATGAACCAGGGTTTCAATAAACTGTGGTTCATTTGTGTTTGGGGTATATAGGCTGGCCAATGGCATTGCCTCACCATCTATTGTACCCTCTGGAATTGCAAATCTTTCCTTTGTGCTTTGGTACTGTTTTGTGTGTACATACATGATCCCAGGTGTTATACAGATTAATGTCCTCCAGCGTATCTAGAGTATGTTGTAATATATATTTGTCTGCACCTTTTATGCTTAATGACCTTCTCCTTGTTGAGGTAGATTTCCTCTGGGTATGCTATTGTACACGTTTGTGCTTTAGGCTTGGCCATACCTCTCACTTTCAAGTTATCTGAGTTATATTTAGGCTGTTTCACCATGGTCTGATTTCATGAGGAACGCGTTCCTTCTGGGCCCTCCAGGTACCAAATATTTCTCTTTCTGTATTGCTCTTCTCAGTGTGCATTTTAATACATTAAGGACGCCCCCATTGCCACTGTGTTTGTCTGAGGGCAATGTGTGATGTGATTCTCCCCCTGCCCTAAATTTACTCATTATCAGTTCAACACAACAAAACCAAACTCCCTACTCCAGGACAAAGTCAAAACAAGAACTCAACCATTTTTTACACAACGTCCAACGTTCCTGCATTACATGTTCTTGTGTGTCATCAGCCTACTTGGAGCCTAGGGGGGTACCAACATTGAGATTTCTGCCTGAGCCCTGGCCCAAATTCCAATTATTCTATCTACGAAAGGATACAAAGCCTCAGACCTTTTAAAAGTTCTGTTTGAAATCTTCTCACAACCAGTACACTTCTCAGTTTCTGCTGCATTAGAGGCCCAACTTCCTGTTGTGCCTAGGCCATGTTCTCCACGATCGTAGTGGCAATCAGGTGTTTGATCCTTTTCTTCTTCTTGGGGGCCCAGCAACCATGTGCCTGATGTTTCTGATTATGTCAGTTAGTCGCTTCCTGTATGTACCTTTATTGAATCCTGCAACTGGAGACCTCCACTACCAGTTGTGCCATCTCAGCCGCTGCTTGTTCCTTAGTTGGGCCTCTTGTTGGTTTAGACCTGTCTCGTCTTCGGGCCTTGGGCAGCCATTTGATTTCCTTCTCTGGTTCTGAGAGGTCATTTTATTTGCATGTTTTCTTCCAGCAAGTCCAAGCCTCCTGGGCCTCAGTGAAGAAGTGTGTAGTGCTGTTGATCATAATTTCACTAAGAACACTAGAGCGTATTTCAGGTTTAATTGGTGAAGTCTCTTCTTGACCTCCAGGAACGAGTTGCATTAACTTTGCTCATTCACAGTATAGTCCAGAAACATTGGAACCATGATGTTTTTTATGGACCCTTAGCCCTTCTATCTAGCTATCTGGAGTATGTTGTACCGTTCCCTATAAATAAACAGCCTGGCTATTACTGGTCTTGAGGGAGTTACTACTTTATCGAGCTACTCCTCCAGCAAGAGTTCTACACTAGGGGCCAGATTTATTAATATTTCACGCAATGCAACTTGCTGCACTGCACAGCGTGAAAAAGAGGAGGCAGGAATGCAAAATAGTTTCCAAAATATGGTGCATTGCTGCTGTATACCTGCGCTGGCACACAATCTGCTGTCTACCGCCAATGCAGGCACGCTTGCGCGATGAAGCAAAGGTGCCTGCGCTGCAGACAAGATTGTTTTTGTGCAGGAAGGCACAAAAACTACCCTCAGAGGCATTTTCCTCTTTCCAAGTGTACTAAAGAATGCAGCACATTTAGGAAAGAAACGAGGAGAAATGAAAATATTTCTCCTCGTTGTGCCTTCCCTGGGAAAGCATAGCATTTTGATGCATTCCCAGATTTACCAGTCTTGGTAAATCTGGGAATGAGGCAAAGTTCATGGGTGGATGTGTGGGAACATCCATGCTCCACCCATGGAACACCTTTCCAGGGCAGAATAACGCAAGGCAGTAGCCTGCGCTGCCTTGCATTACTCCAGATTTACCAAGCAACGCAGGGCCACACATGTAGCCACTGTAGTGTCTGGGATGAGATTTAAGTCCCCCCTATTACATTATCTGTGTCAACTGAGGAAGTGACGAGACCGAGAGCTTTCAGGATTAATTGCTCCTGATGGTCATTAGGTGCGTATAGGGTGGCGAGGGTGAATGTGAAGTTGTGTACTGATATCCTGAGGGAGAGTAGTTTCCCAGGAAGCTTTGCTGGGTCTGCAAGATGCGGCCTTGGAATTTATTGGCCAATGGGATTGCCACTCCTGCTCGTTTTGTGGGCCTGGATGAGAAAAACTGCCTGTTGAACCAGCAAGATCTCATCCTTGTCGAGTCCTTCAGGAGGTGTGCCTCCTGCAACAGGCATATATCACAGTCCGAGTCTCTGAGTGAGGAGGGATAGGAGTGCCAGGCATTTGGCCGGTCCGTTCAACCATCGAACATTGAAGCTTAGGACCTTAACCATTTGCGTTGGGTAATGGTGACTGTGTAGACTTAAGGTGTGGGAGGATGCGTGGAAGCCCTGTCAGAGGTTTAGGGTGGACTGTTGATGTATGTAGCTGTTGGCTGAGGCAAAGAGCCCTGATTGGAGGGGGTTACCAACTTGGGGTTTAACATTATAACTGCACCGCTCCCTCCATACAAACAAGAAGTACTACTGGCGTGGGGGTTGTGGTGCCGAGCATTATAGTGAGTCACGTGTAGGGAAATGATGTGCCCTCTGCCAACCTGATGCCAACCAATGATAACATATACCTGGGGCCTTTGGATTTAGTAGGGGATTTCAGTTGTAAGTGTTACTTCAAAGGGCCTCGTTGTTGCAAACATCTTCCAATGCCAGAGGCCATAAAGCTAGCCAATGTATTTTCAGTCCCCTTCCTCCCTCCCCTTGCCTTTTTTGTGGACAGGTTGTAATTCTGAATGTGGAGCTCTGGAGTAAGCAGAGGGGTTGAACAAAATTAGCAGTATTCGAGCTGTCTCTGCTGGGACAGATCTGGAACCTGACGACTTCTTGAGATTTGTAATATCTGTGTAGATAGAAAGCAATTCACAGCAAAATATGTATTTAAGGCACATATGGTATACTTAATGCTGATACCAATTGTGGTGCTATCTCTCGACGAAAAAGAGAATGAGACAGGATGAGGAAAGGACCACGGTTAATAGTTGTTAATTGAAACAGCTGTAACGGCGTGGATGTGATAGTACAGCCATTGGGATCAACTAGGAAATGTTTATGTCAATTTATTAATTCAGAATGTTTGTATACCACTACTTGTCTTAATGTCAGGGCTCTAAATGTTGCCCATATAAACAGTTGTACCCTATGTTAACTTCAATTAAAACATGCACTGGCAAAGCCAATAGGCCAAGCATTGGCAGGCAGCCTTTTGATTTTGTCAATGTTTGTTTTGTTTCGTCATTGCTTTTGCAAAACGTCATTGTTAGCGGAGCTGCTGGACTTTCACCAATATAAAAAATGCTTAAAAACAAAAACATTTTTGGTATCCAACAGCACACATTTCCACCGTAGCCTTTAGCATTAAGGTAACAACGTTTTGTGTGGAGGAGCTCCCTGTGACAGAACAGAATGCTCTGGAATATATTCCAATTAGCCAGTGGCATCAAATTCAAAGTAAAGAAGGGAAATTTCTTAGTAAATTGATTAAGGTCCAACAAGCTGTCCCTGCACAAGCACTGCGTTTGGAATTTTCTCTAGTCAGCTCCTTTGCCAGAGCCATCACCAATATTTTAAGATGGGCCTATAATCTTTTACATGCAGATCAAGGCACCTTAAGATCTTTACTAAAAATTGAGACATCCGAGCCCGAATCCACAAAGAAATTTTTTAGCCAAAACATGAGTATTGCTTTTAAATTATCAAACTGTACAAGTGCACTCTTGAAATCATGGACTCCAGCCCAACTGAAGCTTTTCTTAAAACATCTAACGCCGAGGATTAGTTTTGAATTGGACATTATGCACTGTTCTAAATTGCATCATTATGAACCCTATGCAGAATCAATTGAATATAAACAGGTTCAACATTATATCCGTTTTTCTTTAATGCATGGAATCCGGCGATGTATCATTTTATTGCGGCTCGGGATACTCCCATTTAAATCATTGACTTTTAAATGGACCCATAAAGAAAATGCTACCAGTATATGCGATCTCTGCAATGGAGGAGTGCAAGATCTGAAGCATGTTCTGTCGGTATGCCCGAACTCGACATTGGTTGAGGCCAGAAGGCGCTACTTAAAAATAATCCAATTTAGATATAACAGTGCATCTGTGCAGAGTCTGATCTCGCTTTTTAAATTTCCCCCAGATGAATTTGTGTGTTATAACCTGTTTAAATTTTTAAAAACTTTTCTAAACTTGTATTGAATGTTTTTACGTATATTTTTATAACAAATGTCTTGCTCGAAATGTGTTGTTCTCAGTAGAGAACTAAATCAAATAAATTAAACTTGAGAACTTGAGAATGCTGTCACTCACATTGGAGTTAGCCAATGTCTGAAGTGGGCTAAACAACTGCCCCATGATGTATGCGGCTGTGGGCAGGAGAAAAATGTAAAGGACACAGGAACAGGCCAATTGATGAAGATGGCTGTCTGAAAGCCACTATAAATATGTACATTACATATATAATTTTAGTCAACTCAAAAAGTCTTGGCTAATGCCAGACCTAAAAATTGTTTTAAAACGTTTTCATAATATGTGGGTGTTATTGTAAAGTGTTTGGCAGATACTGGAAGCAGAATAATAAATTGAAACACTAGGAAACATGGCGCTCTTCATTGAGAACCCCTTGTAAGCTAATGGGAAACTCGTATTTAATTTAAAAGTGTTATTTGGCGTGAGTTGGATTCTGGGATGGGGTCCGTGTGAACATAAATTGCATTAAATGACCATCAATCACAGTCATATTACTGCTGCCCTGTAACAAATGGCCACACATTCAGCACAATGAGCTCGGCGATATCCCCAGGCAAACGCTAAGGTCTGTTGCCCGTAATTTGACAGCAGTTTCATCATGGCCGTGGGTTAAACTGCAGGAGCGAAAGGCAAACAACTTTAAAGGGATATTTTCCATCATGATCAATGGAGACCTCTGGCTTAGACTAAACCAAGCTCAAACAGGATGTTCTGTGACATGCTTAAGCTGGATCACACGCAAAAGCAAACACAACTTTCCCCTCTCCTGCGACTTTGGAAAATAGTGTATTAGGGCCGGGATGCGATCTGTTTGCTCTCCCTGTACATTTCAGCTGATCTTTCCGAATGCATTAATGGTCTGTGCTGGGCCCAGCCCTACAGCCATCTGCTGCTTCTGCTTTGCTTCCCCTTATTTCCATCTCTGGATCTGCTTGTGTTGGCATCTGGCTATGTGACTTATCCAGTGGCTTCCAGGTGTTCTGCGCTCACACGAAGGGGTTCTGTTTCATTCAGGAGAGCAGAAGCACTGAATGCAGCTAAAGATTGCTAGACTCGGCGGCCGTGTCACATAAAGTGAGCCCTGGGGGCCGTATTACATAAAGTGCCCCCGGGGCGCACCGGGCATTTGCACCCACTTTGCACGCCGCCGGGGCACTTTGGTATTACAGAAGGGGCTGCAGACGCTTGTGCGCCCCCTTCTGGAAGCAAACTATGAAAATGCGCTTTATGTGCAATGTTGCCCTGGGAGCGCTAAGTTAAGACTTAGGGCCAGATTTACAAACATTTCATGCAGCACAATAACCAAAGTTGCGCTAGCCCTACTTTGCACTACTTTAGGGCTATTTTCCAGCGTAAGTAAAGTTTTGAGCATATAAGTAAATCTCAAATGAACAATTTTGACCAGTTTGCATCACATTTGTGCTGCAAGTCCGGCGAAAATTATTATTAAATCTGCCCCACAGTTTCTGCCAAAGCTTTAGGCAGGTGATGAAGAGCTGAAGAAGCACTATTTTACCGACTTAGACAGTGGTAAAAGGTTGCTTGGCAGAGGAGTTTTCAAGGTATGTACTGCTTTTTGTTGGAAATACAATAGCATGTGTTGAAATATCTAAATTAAACAACTGAACATTACAAATAACATACTCAAAGCAATTAAAACATAACAGGAGACATCATAACAAAAGAGTCAAAACAGAATGCAAAATAAATAAATAAATAATCCATATTTGTGTAATTTTTCAAGGCGCTGGGGCTGTCGGGGAGATTAAGGGGCACATGCATCAAGCAAAATACCGATCGCAAACGGGCCGATTCGCAGAACCGGCCCCTTTGCGACCAGTATTTTGCCATTTGGGATGCATCAAGCCCAAAGCAAATCGCAAAATAGGGAATCGCAATTTTTGCGATTACCTATTTTGCGAATGCAGTTAGGGAATCGCAATTTGCGATTCCCTAAATTCAATGCAGGAAGCATGAAAAAATTGCGACCCTGCATTAAGGAATCACAATTTAACACGAACTTCAAGTTGGTGGTAAATTTCAAATCCTTAGAAAAATGCACTTTTTTGCATTTTTCTAAGTGCCATGTGGCGCACACACATGCCCTTAGGGCTTGTATGTGCGCCACATGTGCACACTTACCTGTTCAGGGGGTGCATCAGGGTGGCCTTTTGGCCCCCTATCACCCTTGAAATTGCAAATGCCTTCCCATTCATTCCAATGGGCCTCTAGTTCCATAGCAATGAATGGGAAGACATTCCTTAATAGCGATTTGCAATTTGCGATTCTCTATTAAGGAATATGTAGGAATCGCAATTTGTTTTGCGAAACCTACATGCATAGGTAATTGCGACTCCCTAATGGCGATTCCTTAATAATCGCTATTAAGGATTCGCAATTCCCTACTTTGATGCATGTGCCCCCAAGTGAGCTATTGCCCAGAGTCACATGATGCTGAGCTGGGCTGCCACTGGCGATCGAGCCGTGAACCCCAAGCTCCGGAGTCAGCAGCTCTGGCCGCTGCGCCACACCTCTCCAACCTCATAACCACAGTAAAATTACATTGCAACAATGCAGCACAAAAACACAGCCGCAAAAAAAGAAGAGAATACATCACCACCACGACAAAATGTCACCCCTCCAATTTCCACACCATGGCCGAAAGAAAAGCTCTCCTAAGCAGGTGGTAAATGTGTCAGGATCTGAGCCAATAAGAGGGAAAATCATGCCGAACTGGACCCAGTTTTCCCTTGCCTCATTGAGGGGAAATGACTTGTAAACATTGGATCTGGGTATTGGACCACAGGTTGGATTTAGGGACACCTGCCCTCCAGTATCCTCACATCTATATCGTGGGAACTTGTGCAGGGCCGACTGGGAACCCAAAGCAGTCCTGGCAATTTTGTCAGACCGTCCCCCACCCAGGGAGGGGGGGTGGAAGCATGAAGCACTGCTGCATTGACAGAACTGGCCCGTAGCACTGCTGCTTTTGTTACTGGGGGCCGATATTGCTGCATCAGTGCAAAACCGGCCCCCAGTAACAAAACCAGCTCCCACCGCTCCAAAACTGCCCCCCACCCTTCCAGCCTCCCAGGCAAATGCCCGATGCCCACTACTTGTGTCCTAAGTGTTAATCAATAAGTAATTGTGACTTTAATGTAACATGCCACATACGTTTTATTTTATTCTCTGACTATTTGCTGATGAGTTAACAAACACAAGTAGACATTCACTGATAGTATATTGTTTTTCTATTTGGGGCGACATTATACACAGTATATCCTTTTAATGTTCGGCCTATAGATTCCTGACGTAACTAATAGCAGGCCAAAAAACATTTACACTGGTATTCAGGTATGTTATCACGCAGGATTTCCAACTTGATGTGAAAAAATATACAATAATGTGTGCAAACAGTTTTTGCATCTCTTTTTGCATATGCCAATACCAAATTTCTCATTGTTGTATGCATGATGGGATTGAAAGGGCTCCATTACCCCTGAGTACCTAGTAAAAAGGAGAAGAATCTAGAATTTTTCCAAATCAGGATTCGAAGTTTATGTGGAATACCACACTCCCAAAGGAAAACCTTGTAAAATATGTGAGTGACAAAAGGTTGAATATTCAGGAGAAGATTGCAAGATTTAGTGTCATAATACCATTGTTAAACTTAGGGGGAGATTTACAAAAAAGTCGCGCAACGCAGCACAGCCCCCCACGAGGCTGCACTGCGTTGCGCGACAGGGAAGGAAAGATATGGCTCTCTCCTCCCCTTTCCCTTGCGCCGGCACAGATTTCAGCAGCCGTGCGCCATGATCACACCTTAGCGCTGTAGCACTAGGGTGTGTGCATGAGTGTAGCATAGGTTTTGTACAGGAAGGGTACCCTTCCTGTACAAAATACTATGCTAGACACGAGGGAAAGCTTTTCCCACTTTGTATGCGTGCTGCACAGTGCAGCACGCATGCAAAGTCGGAAAAGGAAGGAGAAATTAAAGCATTTCTCCTTCCTTGCGCCTAGTTGAAAAGGGCACAGCTTTCTCACGCTAAACTCAATCTACTGTTTTTAGTAAATTGGGTTTAGCGTGAGAAAGCTTGGGTGGTTGCATGGGAACGCCCATGCACCACCCTTGGCACGCCCCCACGGCGCAAAGTAATGCGAAGCAGCGCAATGCGCTGCTTCGCATTACTTTTACTTTATTTCCAGCGCTAAACTAGTTTAGCGCTGGAAAGTTAATTAGGAAAAAAAGATTTTGTGCCGTTTTGCGTCACTTTTGTGATGCAAACACGGCGCAAAATCTTAGTAAATCTCCCCCTTAGTTCCCAATTTCTGAGGGGTACTCTCAGAGCGGCAATGCATTCCCTGACCGCAGAATTACTGTTCCTCAAAGTATTGGTAATTTTGGGGGCGGGAATCCTGCATAGGTATTCCTAATAAACCTTTGATGTGGGCCTAAGTAAACAAAAACATGCTTCAACATTGTTTGCTTTGATTATCATCACCTTAGTGGTAGTGAAGGACTGATATCCACAGTCCTTAATAAATATATCAGTCGATCAAGTCCAGGAGGCAAACACCTGTAAGAAGTTCACTCATTACAGAGTACACCGTCTTGTTCAGATATACAGCTAGGACGAGTGGAAAACTATTGGGGACTACAAGCATCAATGCCCTTTTGCCTCAGTATTTAAACAAGAATGGTGCTGCACTCAAAATGAACAAATAAGTGATTAGTAAAAGGATGTTAATGTCCATAGTCGATTGCACAAAGGTACAGTTGTATCTTCCCAAATGAAAAGTCGGCGTTTCTGTTTAGAAAAGGGTTCCTTTTATTCTTTTATTCCTTTGAAATTCTTTAAAATCACAGCACGCATTAGACAAGACAGCCGACGCATTTCGTCCCTCATGGGACTTCTTCAGGGCTAAAATATACACAAAACAAAGACTATTTACAATCTATTTACACATAAAAACAGTATATTACCATGTCAAATGAACCAGACAAAATATAAAGACCTTTCAAAAATCAATTTACAGGTCTATTTCATATGAAGATTAACAATTGTTTATTCTTTTAAGCTTATGGGAAGATAAACTGTCAGCAATAATATGCAGAGATAGTTTCTTCTGATTAGTGCTTCATAACACAATTTAAATATATATATTAGCATTCTAGGAGGGAAGAAATGATAATAACAATTCTTACACGTATGCATTATCAAAAACCACCAAAATACCCAACCCCAACATAATCATAAGATGGCGAATGATTAATAAACAAAGCCAAAAGTTTTTGAAGTTGAAAGATTGACCCATGACAGAAGAATGGCCTGAGAAACACTGTATGTTAGATGTAGCATACCTTAACGAGTGAGAGACATGTACCATATGCTCTTTAAAGTTGGTCCTTAAACGAACAAGGGAAGTAGTAATGCGACAAGTGAATCTGTGAAGGGGTGAAACAAGAGTATAACCTCGATAACAGTGCAAGAAAAAACTTTCCGTTGTTACTTAATTAGAGAAGACAAAACCAGCTATAAAAGGCAAACCACAGTACAGGCTGTTTTTATAAAAAGAGAATCACAGGACATATCTACTAAAGCCAAGTACACATATCCCATGTCAATATTCCATTCTTCATGATTCCAGAATGGAAGAACATTGTAAAGTTAGCAACATGTTGTTGTTAGAGAAACACAACAAACACCTAGTTAGCTGGAAGATTAACAGTCACCACCCAGGTATTCAGTTTGAGCCGAAGTTCCTATATATACACACAAAACGAACTATAGTGTATTAACTGTTGTTAAATCGATATCTTCAAAAATCATTGGTCTGGGAATATAGCCACAGGCCCATATGTATGCACCATTTCGAATCAAGCATTTGCTAATACTGGTTATGTCAACAATAGTGTTATGTGCCAGTAGCATATGATACGCATGTTAATGCGCAAATTGGTGTCTTACAATATCATTAATCTGTAAGTTTAACTACAGGCCCATAAATGCATATCATTTTAGTGCGAACATGTACTAACGCTCATGGTCCCAACCATAGTAATATGAGCCAATAACGCAAAGAACGTATATTGATGCGCAAATTAGTGTCTTACAGTATCATTAATCTGTAAGTATAACAACAAGCCCATAAGGACGTATCATTTTAGAGCAGGCGTATACCGACGCTGATGGTCCCAACCATAACGTTATGAGCCAGTGACGTGAAATACACATATTAATGCGCAAAATGATGTAGAGAATACAAGATGACATTTAATGATACATCATATTAAGTCAAGAGATCATTTGATATCATGAGCATTGAAAGGTGCACATTTTATAAAATTGTGCGCCATTTTGATACGGGTATGTACTCGTGCTAATACTTTCCAGATTTGTAAAATATTTTCAAATTAATGGCGGTCTCAATCCTCGTCACATGTAAATTGTAGCTACAAGTAACTAGATGGCGCCATCTTGGAGAATCAGAATGACGTTTATACATACGAATTTTCAAAGTGAGAGCAATCCGTTTTAGACTAACTGAGCGGGTAAGTTTCATGTTATATCACACTACATCTGAAATAAAATACATGGCAGATAGTGTGCAACCTGGTTACTACTTACGGGAAATGTATCTCCCAGAAATTGACTATAGCGTCCGGTTCAGAAAACGAAAAGAACCGAGCGCCACTGTAATCCAAAATATATACCACCTCAAACTACTCACACCTGAAGTGACTTAAGAGTTACACATTGGGTCCCGATACAAGTCGCGTATAGTAGGAAACCAAATATAACATGGTCACGCCATCTTGGAAGAGTAAATAAGTAATAGTTGCACAAAAAAGGCATCAGATTTTGGGCTTATGAAAACAAATGGATGCAATACTAAAGTGCCGAAATGACTATACTCACACCTGAAGCAAATTAAGAGCCACGCATAATTTCCTGGTACAAATCGCATGTAATAAGAAACCAAATGTAACTTGGTCACGCCATCTTGGAGTATTACAGAAGAGTAATGGCTGAACAAAAAAGGCATCAATTATGAGCTTTGGAAGACAAGTAAATGCTGTGCCAAAGTGCCGAGATAACTATATGGGTAAAACTTCTCTTAAGATAGGTAAAAAACGGAGACACACCTAATGGGAAAGATATATGGGAGAGTCACCTCACTTAGTAAGGCGCCATCTTGAAACGGCACTCAGTGTATATTTTAGATTGTCTTAAACTTAAAAAATGAACAAAGAACGATGACACGCCTGGTAGAAAAGGTGGTTAGGGAGATATCCTCACTTACTAGAGAGCTCCATCCCAGAAAAGCATCAGATATATATGCAAACAAGACGGTCCCCAAAATTATCAAATTACGAGGCCAAACTATCCACAGAAACGAAGTCCCTCCAAAGGTGATAAACACGAACACAAAAGCACACTGATAACGAGTGAGTTGACACCCGCACAACATGTGTGCATTGGCCAAAGACACAACTCCTACACTGTACACTGTAGACTGTAGACAAGTGAGTTGTAGCATGTATGTATTGCCATGAAGACGAAGCCCCTCCAAAGGTGACCAACACGAACAAAAAAGTGCACTGTAGACAAATGAGTTGGCACTTGTATAGCATGTGTGTATTGGATAAACAAGAATAAAGAAGCATATCGCTTCTAGTGAGTTAGCACTTGTACAGCATATGTGCATTGGATAGGTCATAATTTTTATAATCAATGGCTGAAATTATCGATGTAAAAGACACCTGCAGGTTGGGAATACCTATAAAATACAAGATGTTGTAGAAAGCGGACCAAAAGGAAACGAGAACAGACAGTCCAAGACATGCGCGCCAAGACAACAAGTCCAGCACACTTAATCTGCATACATAGAAAAGTCCAACTGGTAAATTAACAGAAAGATACAATATAAGAAATGGTGAAATTCATTATTAACATTCAAACCAGAGGACAAGGCTCTAAGGCGGCATATCCATCGTGCCTCCATCTGTCTTAGGTGTTTAACCCTATCTCCACCTCTTTCATTACCACTAACATGATCCAAGGCATGAAAGGCAATCCTAGTGTCATCAGGATGAGTGGTATGAATATGTTGCGCAACGGGATATCTCTCATCTCTGTTTTTGATACTCCTTGCATGTTCTTGTATACAGACTTTCAAACTCCGTATAGTGCTCCCAATATATATCTTCTCACATGCGCATTTGATCAGATAAACAACGAATGTAGTGTTGCAGTTTATGAAAGATGTAATTTTAAATTCCTTTGAGTTGTTATAATGAAAACAAGTTAATTTGTTAACACCTAAGCTGTATACACAACAATTGCCACAGATGAAAAAACCATGTGGCTTTTCTGGTAACCAAGTCTGCGCAGCAATTTTGGGCTCTCTGACGTGGCTTGGACACAACATATCTTTTATCGTTTTCCCTTTACGATAAGTGACCCTAGGTTTTCTGGGTACAATGTCTGTAGGCAAGGTGTTGGGCATAAGTAAGTGCCAGTTCTTTCTCATAATATTGAAAATGTGGCCACTGTATACATTGTATTCAGTTATAAAGGCCACCTGAGTATGATGTGCGGTGTCACCTTTGTGGGTCCTAGTGACAAGAGTCTGTTTCCTGTCTAGTCTCTTTATTTTCTCCTCAGCTTTTTTTAGACAGTTTTTATCATAGCCTCTTGCACTGAAATCTCTCTTGATCTTTTCTACATTCCTTACGAAATTGTGATCTTGGCTACAATTACGGCGTGCTCTTACCATTTCACCGTATGGTATTGCTAAAATGGTGGATTTGGGATGGCAACTAGTGGCATGAAGCACACTATTGCATGACGTGGACTTTGTATAGTATCTCCAACTGCATATAGTCTTAGATCCAAATATGCAATTTCCTGTTTAGAGCTATTAATAGTAAGTCTAACGTTACAGTTGTTATTATTTAGATATGTGAAATATTGCTCAAGGTCCTCACTATTTCCCTTCCAAATGAGAAAAACATAATTGATGTATCTGACGTAAAAAAGAATGTTTTCAATCCAATTACTTGCACCCGGGCCCCAGGCATGCTCCATCTCATACAACCCCATAAAGAGGTTAGCATAAGATGGAGCAAACCTGGAGCTCATGGCAGTCCCTTGTTTTTGCAGAAACCATGTATTGCCATGCATAAAGGCATTCTGCGTAAGAATCGTGTCTGACATTTCTAGGAGCATACGAGTATGCTCCAGGTGACATGCATTGCGTTTATACAGGAAATGAGTCAAAGCCCTAAGTCCACAGTTCTTTTCAATACAAGTATAAAGACTTTCAACGTCCATGGTGACAAATGTAAAGACACCATCCTCCCACTTAAAGTCTTCTAGTTTACATAATAGCTCTCTGCTGTCCTTCAAGTAGGAAGGAAGGTTCTGGATGAAGGGTTGGAGGAATGTATCTACGTACTCTGCTATATGTTCAGTGGGGCCCCCATTGCCTGATATAATTGGCCTCCCTGGGGGAAAGGGGCCCTTTTGCCACAGTATGTGGCGTCCGCTTTCATTCTTTATTGAAGCATAGTTTCAAAGTGCATCCTGGACTATTTTGAACTTGGCTACTTGGTGGAAATACTAATGTGTTCTTCTCTTCCTAAGGATGCATATGCATCAAAGATTTCATAGCTGGGTGTCACTACTGTGTAGAACAAACTCCAATTATCAGGCATCATTCAGTCTTCTACCTTGTCTAAACTATTTGTAGCATGGCAGACAATTGCAATAGACGTTTTAATGGCTCCTCTGTTGCCTGGTTAAACAAAAATCTGGTTGGTAGCGTGTGGAGTCAAAAGATGCTGTGGCTCGTCTACTCAACTGCAACACTGCAGCAGGCATTCATACCAGTCTGATGAATGGCAGATATGTTATCTATAAACAAACAAATAATAATGCATTAGTCTAGTATTAGCTATATCTTTTAAGGTATCACCTCACAAAAGCTTTTTATATCTCAACCAACCTTTAGTTTTGTTGTCAGTTGTTTTTAGCTAGTCCATAGAGGTTCCTTCATCAAAGTTCGAAACTGTAGCGAGTATTATTTCCAGCATCAAACCCACCAGCTAATTTGGACGGGGTAAGCTTCACCCAAGTCTTTTCTGGCAGAGCCCTGCCAACAGAATGCACAAGTTGAACAAAAACACCAGCTAGTTACCTTGTCTGCAAGCACGATGTTGCGACTGAGCTCAGCGCTTAGCAAAATCAAGTCTGTTAATGCGTCTCTCCTTTTCTTCTTGTTTTTCCATCCAGGTGTGAGACTGATGCGGGACGTCCTTTGCGGTGAGGTTGAAGTGGAAGGAACAAAGGAGCTGGCAAGACAGAGTCCTGGAAGCCGGGAAACAGGTAAGTGGCAGGTGAAGAGGCAAAGCTAAGGGGAGGAGTATGGACGGTCTTTAAATAAGACTGCTTCAGAACGTTCATAACGGTCACACTCTAATTGTTTGTAACAAGGAACAGGTGCAGATAACTTGATGAGGCTGCCTTCTAGAAGGTGCTTTAGAATGTTCACAAAGTCACATTATGGTTGCTTATAGCAAGGAACAGGTGCAGATTATTAATTTGATGAGGCTGTCTTCTAGAAGGTGTTTTAGAATGTTCACAAAGGTCGCGTTCTAATTGCTTATAGCAAGGAACAGGTGCAGGGGATGATTTTGACGAGGGCTGTCTTCTGGTAGGTTCACGTTGAGGTCATCTATGCCAGTTGCTTGATGCTTGATGCTTATTCTGGTGGATTTTCTGGATGTTTCTGTGGCGCCTGCAACCTGTCCTTGCATATGCATGGTAAAACATTTGTAAAAGCTATTAAGCCTTTTCAAACAAACTGGGGCACACCATCTGCAGCTAGCTATTACCCAAAGCATGTAATATGGTCAAAAGTCAGGGTACAAGACGTTTGTTCATTCATAAGTGTTGGGAGGAATAATATGAGTCATGTCGGTATACTGTGATAGACAAGAGAGGTGAGCTGTGGCAGGAATCCTGAAAGTCGCCCCTCCCAAAGGCAGTCTTACAGGTCGTGGTTTGGTGGACTGGAGGGCATGAAATCATCTCACCAGAGGGGGTGGCGTGAACAGAGGAGGCCGGATCCCAGGAATGCTCTGAAGGGTCATAACCCTTCCAATCTATAAGGAAATATAGTTTTCCCTGAGATCTTTTGGAGTCCAGGATATACTCTTGTTGGACATTAATCAAAATATGAAACACGGGGTGGATAGTGTATCCAGGGGGAAGCCGTAGCTTGATGATCACTGGATTAATTATTTTGATAATGTCAAAAGGAGCTATAAACTGTGGTCATAGTTTTCTTGGGCCTTCTAAATGTAGGTGTCGTGTTGATAACCATACCCTGTCTCCTTCTTTGTATATCGATGCTGGGGTTCTATGCTTGTCAGCTCGTGCCTTCATGACCAATTTGGCTTTTTTCAAAACTTGTCCTAGTGTGTTTTTGAATCACATGCAGATGTTCTAATCTTTCTGTGACGGAAGGTTGCGTAGTAGAAACTCCTGATATATCAATGGAAAGGGCAGAGGATGTTGTCCTGACATAAAAAAGAAGGGTGTGAAACCTTTAGCTGAATGGGTGCTGTTATTATAAGTGATTTCAGCTAGGGGTAAGGCCTGATCCCATTGTCCTGTGCACTTGGATAACAAGCATCTTAGTGTAGTTTCTAGGGATTGGTTGACCCGTTCAGTTTGCCCGTCGGTGTGTGGGTAGAAAGCAGATGACAACTTATTCCTAACTTATCACAGAGTGTTCTCCAAAATTTAGATGTAAACTGAACTTCGCGATCTGAGATGATTTTAGTCGGTAGATCGTGCAGTCTTACAATATGATCAATGAATATTTGACTAAATTCTACAGCAGTGGGTATCTTTTTGAGGGGGATAAAGAGTGCCATTTTTGATAACATGTCAATGACTACTGAAATGGTAGGGAAGGTATTACTTGCTGGAAGATTAGTAATACAATCCAGACTAATGGTGTGCCAAGGAACTGGGTGTATAGGCAGAGGTTGCAATAGGCCTGCAGGTGCAGTGTGAGTGTTCTTGTTTCGTGCACAAGTTGGGCAACCAGATACGTATTATTGTATATTCCTCAACATATTGTTCCACCAGAAAGTTTTTTGACAATTGCTTAAGGTTTTTGTTACACCTGGGTGTCCTGCTAATGCTGTGTCGTGATTCCAATGGATTACCTGACGTCTTAATTCTGTAGTAGGGATGTACAGTTTCTGAGCGTGAAGGAACATCTTGTCAGTGATAGTATGGTTAGGTGTTTTGATCCATTCTTCGGTCTTTGATTTTTTATATTCTTCATGTAGGGCTGCCATAAAGGTGTCACCCTTGGTGACTGCAACTAACTTTTCTGGTGGAATGATAGTAGGGGAGTCTGATGTGGAATGGGAAGAGCGGGCATACCCAAGTCTTGAAAGAACATCAGACTGCAACTGCTTGGCCCCTGGGCGATAGGCGATAATGAATTGGAACCCACTAAAGAAATGCAACCATTGCATTTGACAGGGTGTGAGAGCTCTAAAGGAGCTAAAGAATTGTAAATTTTTATGATCTGAGAATATTGTGACTGTATGTTTAGCCCCCTGTAGGTAAAGTCTCCATTAAGTGAACACCAGTTTGATGGCCAGACGTGCTCTTTCTGCCACCGTATAGTTTTACTCAGCTGGAGAAGTTTTTTGGAATAAAGGGCTATGGGATGCATGTGGCCATTTCTTGGGTTCTTTTGAGATAAAATTCCTCCTAAGGCCACCCGCAAAGCATCGGCTTTGACGTAATAGGGCTGGCCTGGATTTGGATGCTGAAGGATGGGTGCAGTGTTGAAAACAGTTACAATGCCTGATTGGCTTCTGGAGGCCAAGTGAATGATTTTTCCTTTTTTAGCAGCAGTGTTATGGGTGCCAGTATCCCTGAAAAGTGCAGGATGAAACGACAATAGAAATTGGCGAAGCCAAGTACCTGTTGACTTTCCTTGACGTTTGTTCGAGTTGGCCATTTGGGGTCCATAGTGATGCCTGTCGGAGATGAGTGATACCCCAGAAATTCTTTCGACTGTACATGGAAGGAACATTTGTCTAGTTTAGCAAAGAGAGCGTTTTCCCTAAGGCGTTGCAAGATGGCACGAACATGCTGTACATGTTCTTGTTCTGAGTTTGAGGAAACAGAATTTCGTTTATGTAGACGATTGCACAAACATCCAAAAACTCCCTCAAGACCTCATTAATGAAATATTGAAATGCTGGCGGAGCATTACATAGCCTAAAGGGCATAACAGTATACTCAAACAACCCGAACTTAGTCCTAAAGGTGGTTTTCCATTCATCACCTTCTTGCACACGGATTAGGTGGTAAGGGCCCCCTAAATCTTGTTTCATGTAAATGGTGGAATTGCTGACCTGATCAAGTAGCACCGGAATTAACAGGAGAGGATAGCGGTTCTTAATAGTCACCTTATTGACCGCCCTGTAATTCACACAAGCCCTTAACTCCCCATTATTCATTGGTACAAAGAAGAGTGGGGAAGACACTGGCGACATGGAGTAGCGTATAAAACCTATCTCTAGTAGTTCATCCAGATATTTGCGTAGATATTGGGTTTCAGGTTCTGTAAAAGCATAAACTCTACTGCAGGGCAGAGTTGCCCCGGGAGGAGATCTATGCGGCAATCAAAGGCTCTGTGTGGGGGCAGTTTGGTGGCTTTCACAGGGTCAAAAACATATTGAAAGTCCTGGTATTATTCATTGTAGTTTAAGATTTTCTGTTCCTTGTACCAAGGTGCAATACAGAGGTATTCCAACCTCCGGAGTCTCTTGGTAGCAGGTAGTAGTGCAGAAAGGTGGTCCAAGGTTACGGTGCAGGTACCCAATTGATTTTTGGATTATGGTGTTCTAGCCAAGGTACTCCCAAAATTACCCCAAACGTGGGAGTGTCTATTAGATCAAAGACAAGACGTTCAGTGTGCCCATTATTGCACACTAGGGTTAGAGCCTCTGTCGGAAAGCAAATTAGTCCAGAAGACAACTCTGAACCTTCTACTGCTCACACAGGTTCAGGTTTTTCTTTGGGAACTTTTGGGAGCCTGAGTGTGGTAGCTAGGGTCAAATCAAAGAAATTTTCAGTGGCCCCTGAGTCAGCAAGCATGGATATTATGTGCCTCTGCTGTGGGGATAAGATTAATGTGACTTAGATGATCAGATGCTGTGGGATTCGTGTTCCTACATTTGTCAGATATTGTGAGATCTGTATGGCTTCTCTCGACGAGACGATCTCCCTTCTGGTTGAGAGCCTTAGTTTTCCCTGTTTTTGATCAACCTCTACACTAGCCACAGCCTTAGTCTTTTTTGATTTTTGCAGAACACTCCTTAGTGAAATGACCAGCTTTGCCACAATAAATACATAGGTTTAATTTGCGGGGACGTTCCTTTTCCTCATTAGATAGTGGACCCCTAATACCTCCAATCTACATAGGTTCGGTATCAAGAGTCTAGAGTCTTACTGTGTGAGTCCCTCTTCTTGGTTTTGAGAACAATTAGTCTGGAATCACTGCAAGATCGGTCACCCTTTCGCTCGCCCAATCGATGACCTAACTTAACCAAAAGATCAATAACTTCCGCACAGTCGTCGGGCAGATCAACAATATGTGACAGGGAATCTTTAAGGTCGTCTCTTAACCCTCAATAAAATAAGGATGTTCTTTTCACTTTCGGCCAGCGCGATTCTGCAACCAGCAGATTGAAAGTAGTGATATATGTTAGCAGGTCCTTAAAGCCTTGTCGTAGGTTTAATAACTCATTGTCACTTGCTTGGATAAAAACATGTATTGCAAATAACTTAGTCATGGTAGCCTTAAAAGGAGATAAGTTGTACAAAAGAAGATTGTTTATTTCTATTAAAGGAATTGCCCAGTTAGGATATACACCCCAAGTAACAGATTACAAACACTACTTTAGCAGCATCATTGAGGAACGCCTGAGGTTTGCATAGGATATGTAATTGGCATTGACTCATAAAGGCTACAAATTTAGTACTGTCGCCATGAAAGTGTTCAGGAGCTGCTAAGGGAACAGGACTGAGTGTAGAGACAGATACATACAGATTCTGATCAGTAGTTGTAAATGCCCCTCTCTGAAATGGTTCCTGAAACACAGGCTGTGTCAAGACTGGGCGACTATCCTTGGGTTTAGTATCCCTCCATTGCGTGAAATGTGTCCTCTCTCTTTGCAACTCTTCCCTATTTGTTGCATTTTCTGCTTTTAACCTATTGAGATCTAGTTGCAACTGCTGCATTAACTCAGGCAGATTGTTAGCATCATTGAGGTCCCCTGATAAGGCACATGCTAGATCGTCTGTGAATATTTGGTCTTGATTGGTCATGGAGCCGCTCGAAAGGAATGTTAGTGTTGTGGCTTAGCCTTCTGTCATGAGCCACCTACCTGGATCCCAGCTGATTCCAATGGGGCGGCGACGCTAGTTCCCGAATCCTCCCGAAACTTGCCTCCGGTTTACAGGTGGAGACACTGCTCCAGTGACAAATCCGAGGGGGAGGGGAGTTAGGATGGAGAGAGCATGTGGAGTCAAAAGATGCTGTAGGCATTTACACCAGTCTGATGAATGATACTGGCAGATATGTTATCTATAAACAAACAAATAATGAGGCTTTATTCTAGTATTAGCTATATCTTTTAAGGTATCGCCTCACAAAAGATTTTTATATCTCAACTAACCTTTAGTTTTGTCAGTTGTTTTTAGATAGCCCATAGAGGTTCCTTCATCAAAGTTTCGAAACTGTAGTGAATACGATTCCAGCATCAAACCGACAAGGTAATTTGGACGGGGTTAGCTTCACCCAAGTCCTTTATGGCAGAGCCCTGCCAACAGAATGCACAAGTTGAACAAAAACACTGGATACCTTGTCTGCAAGCACGATGTTGCGACTGAGCTCAGCGCGCCGTTAAATCAGGTCTGTTAATGCGTCTCTCCATTTCTTCTTGTTTTTCCATCCAGGTGCGAGACTGATGCGGGACGTCCTTTGTGGTGAGGTCGAAGTGGAAGGAACAAGGGAGCTGGCAAGACAGAGTCCTGGAAGCCGGGAAACAGGTAAGTGGCGGGTGCAGAGGCTAAGCGAAGGGGAGGAGTATGGACGGTCTTTAAATAAGACTGGTTTAGAACGTTCATAAAGGTCACATTCTAATTGTTTGTACCAAGGAACAGGTGCAGGGGATTAATTTGATGAGGGCTGTCTTCCGGAAGGTGTTTTAGAATGTTCACAAAGATTGTGTTCCAATTGCTTATAGCAAGGAAGAGGTGCAGGGAATTAATTTGATGAGGGCTGTCTTCCAGAAGGTTCAAGTTGAGGTCATCTATGCCGGTTGGTTGATGCTTATTCTGGTGGATTTTCTGGATGTTTCCGTGGCACCTGAAACCTGACTTTGCATTTGTATGGTAAACATTTGTAAAAACTTTTAACCCTTTTCAAACAAACAGGGGAACATCAGCTGCAGCTAGCTATTACCAACAGCATGTAATGTGGTCAAAAGTCAGGTTACAAGATGTTTGTTCATTCATAAGTGCTGGGAGGAATAATATGAGTCATGCCATTAGTCAAGAGAGGTGAGCTGTGGCAGAAATCCTGACACTAACAGAGGGACCCTATTCAGCTCTAAATTTTGGAAGACCTTCACAGAAACGTAGAATTTATAATTCACTGCTCTGCAAGCTATGACCCTCTGATTATGGCCAAACAGTACTCACCAACCAAGTATGGAACAGGACCTGCCGTGTTTTTTATAGACTTTGAAACTAAGTGGAAAACATAACCTGTACTTATCATAATTCCCCTACATATCACTAAAGGCACCTTTCCTTTGTCATGGTCACAAGTCTATATTTAAAGAATGATCCCCATACTTCTAGCTGGTACTCATGTCTCTAACATTTAGACATACATTCAAACCTTGAAAAAAGGGTTTGATCAAATTTTACCACATTTCCAAAAATCCAAAGAAAACAGAATATTCTCTGATTGATATTGAGGGCCTGCATGCCCTTAACTCTAAGATGACACGTTCTGGTTGCCCACAATAAATAACCAATTGAGTGTGTAGGCAAGAAAATTCTCATTGCCTCTCCTAGTGTTTTTAGATCAATAGTAATGGTAGCAAAAGGACAGGAGGAGAGAAAATGTTTTTGGAAAATATTTCAGGAGAACCCAGGATCATCCAGAAATATATTGAGAGGGAGGAAATATTTTGCCAAAAATACACTTACATTTTGCCCATTTCTCTGGAATAATAGATTTTTTTCCTGGTGACCATATACACATTTAAGAAAAGTATGTGGTTTGGGTACATTTTAAATAGTTTATTTGGTCACTTTAGACAACAATGTATACTTAAGGACAGAACCCAAAGCTAGTATCATAAAGAAGGACTCCTAAATCAAGTCATTCAGTCATCCATTCATCCAATGTCAATGCCCAAAATTAGCTTCACAAAGCAAATGGCTGCAGGCCAGTCCTCCTAGGCATGTCCCCAAGGCCGGTCCTACGAGGTTATTGACCAGAACAATATCCTTAGACCAGTGACCAAAAGTCGTTTGCTAAAGGCCAGCAACTCAGGTTGCGGTGCATGGACAACAATCAAAGATGTGAAGCAAGCAGTAAAGTCAGACATCTAAGGGAGCTGAGCAGGCAGTGGACCAATCAAGGCATTGAGGGATGTTATTATTGAGGAAAACAGCAGGCTCACTATCAGCTGATAAGCTGCTATGCCAGTAAGATGTTTGGTTCAATAGTTCTGCAAACTAAGTACCGCTATGTCTATGTGTATCCTCCAGTCGTAAATCCAAATCCAGGTTGGGTCTTCTAAGGCTGTAATTCTTCTGAAGTCAATAAAATGAGTATCAATGAGTTAGGATATAATAACCTATCATGAAGTATATATTGATGGGGGGAATATGGTCCAAGTACGGGGAATAGGCACAACAGGCAACAAACCCATAAATACACACTGGCAGGTCGAGGCGCTCCAACTCAGTTCCAAATTCTATGCCCCTCCTCCCCCTTGTTATTACATGTGCAGCTTATCATGGTTCTACATACAGCTCCAGGCACCCAGTGTTGCCTCCTGAAAGCAAAGTTTGTGTAAATTATCTAAAAGAACGGGACACTAAATAACGACACCGACCTAGTACGATTTAATCAGAGCTGTCGCATCTGCATGTCCATTGAATAAATTACTGTAATGTTCTGGTCGCAAGAATGTACCTACTGTATGAGTTCTAAGGACTATATATGCAATTTATGTAATGATGCTTGTTGCTGTTACTGTCGCAATAAAACAAAAACAATAAAAGAGATTTAAAAAAAAAAAATGAGTGACAAGGTCAAATAAATTGGGTGCACTATGGACATGGCAAGTACTGTACAAAATTCTAAAGTTTTTTTTCTGGGTGAAACCCGCTCTGAATTTAGTACGAAAAAAGATAGAGGTTAGACTTAGATTATAAATAATAATTTTAACCTCTATGGCAGACACAAGCAGGCCCAAATTGCATAAAAGTTTGCAGGAGGTTAGACACGAACCAAAATGGGGCAAATAATTGTGTTACTTTTGTACTGATTGCATAATAATACTTTGAACAAAATACACTTCTCCAATTTTCAAATGTGAAAGTTGGAACTAAGCTTGAGCTAAAGTCTTCAAAATAGCCTACCTGGGCCCTCGTTACTAGGGGCCCAGTAGAATACTTGTTATTTGCTCCTCAGAATATCCATTACTGGGTACTCCAATAAATTCATGGTCAGGTGGAAAGCCAAGCATTGAGAGATATTTTGTGGAATAACAATTGAAATTGGACTTTGAAGCTTGCTTTCCCAAGTATTTCGCCTGCTTGCCATAGGCAAAATAAGTCCAACATGTAGTGTTCTCTTATATCTACTAATTCCCATATGCTGGTAACTTCCATTGCTGGCAGCAATGCAATTAACAGGTCACACATAATGAGAGCATACGTGTTGTTTGTTGACAAATACATGTTCAAGAAATCACCCTTCCAGCCTAACACCAGCCATCAAAGTCATTATGGTCTCCTAGCACTTCTTCAGAGCTGGTCCTTTAGTTCAATGCAGTATGCCTGTACAGCGCCGTATTTAAATTAGAAAAAATATTGTTGTACTACTAACCTTAAAGAAACAAATTACACTGATCGTATTCTGGATTCTTATGAGCATACAAAGACAGCTCTTTCTTGATCACGTTCCAACTGTATTGTCTTCATCACAATTGAAGTATGTGAATTAATGGCAAAACGAAAACTCATAAACTACATTGGAGGAAACCAAATCATGGAAAACCAATTTTAAGCAAAGACACTTTTAAGGAAATACAAATACATCAAAAATTAAAGGAAATATTTTAAAGGAAAGATGATTTTAAGGAGACATCTAAAATCACACACTTGGCTGAAGATCAGGGATGGGTGGTGTTTAGGGGCGACAAGGGGTTTTTAGGGTTCAGGGAAGGTGATGTGCAGCAGAGGTGAGGGCTTTAGGGGTCAGTCATGGGTGGAATTTAGGGTTTCTGGTTGAGTGGAGTTTAGGGGTGGTGAGGGGTTTTTAGGGGCCAGGGATGTATGGCTTGCAGACGCGCTGAGGGTTTTTTGGGTTTACAGATGGGTGGAGTTTAGGAGTGGTGAGTGTTTTTGAGGTTCAGTGATGGGTAGAGCCTTGGGGTGGGGAAGGGTTTTTAGTGTTCGGTATAGGGTAAGGTTTAGGGTGGTGTGGGGTTTTAAGGGTTCAGGGATAGGTGGAATGTATGTGAAGAAAGCAATTTTAGGGTTCAGGGATTGGGAAGTGTTGGGGTGATGAGAAGCTTTAGGGGTCATGATCGGGTGGATTTCAGGGGTGGTGAGGGTTTTGTTAGGGTTCAGGGACTGGTGTAGTTCAGGGGTGTGACAGGAGTTTACGGGATCAGGGATGAGTGGGGTATAGTCGAATAAAGGGATTTTTAGGGTTCAGGAATGGGTGGAGTTTAAGGGTAGTGATGGGGTTTTACGTTAAGAGATGGTTAGAGTTTAGGAATAGAAAGGTCTTTAAGGGTTCAGGGATAGGTGGAGTTTAGGGGTCAGAGAGGGGTGGAATTTAGGTGTGGTGAGGGGTTTTTAGGATTCAGGGATGGGTGGAGTTTAGGCAGGGTCGGACTGGCTACCGGGCTTTCCTTAATAAACAATGCAAAACAAATGTTTTAAAACGTAGGCTTTAAAGCTATTTCTTTTGCATTGTTCATTTGGAAGCGCCTGCAGCTCCCCAGCAACAAAATCGGCCCCTCTGCAGTGAACCTGGGCCCTACCCTGCCACCCCAGCAAAAAACGCCCGGTAGCCAGTCCGGCCCTGAGTTTAGGGTTAGAAAGTGCTTTCAGGGTTCAGGGATCAGTGGAGATTAGGAGTCAAGAAAGGGCGCAGTTTATGCATGGAGAGGCATTTTAGGGGACAGAGATGGATGGTGTTTAAGGGTGGTGAGGGTTCAGCGAAATAAAAGCATCCAAAGTAATTGTTTGACAATGTAAAAGATATAAATCTGAAATAATGTCCCCTGACATAAAGGATTGAAATAAATGCCTTCAACAAAAATGTTTCTGAAAGAAAGACCTGAAACCATTCCATTTACACCTTAAAAAATAATTATGCAGAAGCACATTTTTTTTTAAAAAGACATTATTTAAATTGTTTTCTACGAAATAGCAAATGCCATTCATCCTGAAAATTTCCATTAAACTATTGAGATGAAGTGGCTTCTCAGTAATGGTATCCCATTAAATTGTTTATGTATGAAATCACATACAAGCCATCACAATCGCTTCTCTTAGGATAGATTTTGACTTTGCGAAAAAAGCTTTGGCAAAGTGCTAGTACGAGCTTTCCAAGATGAGGCGGCCATACTTCTCTGTCCAATCCAGGGAATAGTCAGTGTGCCAAATATGGCTTTGTGTTAAACCCCAGGAAGAACACATCATGACTTAACAAGACAGTGAGGCCAAGATAGGTTGAACGTTTCAACAGCAGCTCAGAAATATGCAGATAAAAACACAGTCAAACCGTGGCCATGGTTGACCTCTAATAAACCTAGAATAACCATGGCTTGTTCATGAATATAAAGACAGGGTTTTAAACATGGGAAGTTCCCCAGTAGAAGCAATACTGGGCAGGTAGCAGGGCTGGAAAAGTGAAAACTTTAATTTTACAGAGGTTAATGTGAAGGATAAAATGCTTCCATTAAAATTGGAAGGGACAGGTATTTATTTATTTATTAAATCATTTTTTCCAAAGGGTTCATGCATAACTAAGGGGCACATGCATCAAAGTAGGGAATTGCGAATCCTTAATAGCGATTATTAAGGAATCGGTATTAGAGAGTCGCAGTTACCTATGCATGTAGGTTTCGCAAAAAAAATTGCGATTCCTACATATTCCTTAATTGCGAATCGCTATTAAGGAATGCCTTCCCATTCATTCCTATGGGTCTAGAGGCCCATTGGAATGAATGGGAAGGCATTCGCAATTTGCGAGTACCAAATAGGTACTCGCAAATTGCGAATGCAATTTCAAGGGTGATAGGGGACCAAAAGGCCACCCTGATGCACCCCCAAAACAGGTAAGTGTGCACATGTGGCGCACATACACGCCCTAAGGGCATGTGTGTGCGCCACATGGCACTTAGAAAAATGCAAAAAAGTGCATTTTTCTAAGGATTTGCAATTTACCACCAACTTGAAGTTGGTGGTAAATTGTGATTCCTTAATGCAGGGTCGCAATTTTTTCATGCTTCCTGCATTGCATTTAGGGAATCGCAAATTGCGATTCACTAAATGCATTCGCAAAATAGGTAATCGCAAAAATTGCGATTACCTATTTTGCAATTTGCTTTGGGCTTGATGCATCCCAAATGGCAAAATACTGGTCGCAAAGGGGCCGATTCTGCGAATCCGCCCGTTTGCGACCGGTATTTTGCTTGACGCATATGCCCCTAAATGGTGTAAAAGAAGAATCAATACAAAAGGTAACAGCAGTGAGGTTTAATTGTGATTACACCGTAACCAGGACAGAACAGATCTCAAAGAAAATGGAAGCTCCTTCCATAAATTAAGAGCTAACAATACAAATGAACGGAAATTAAATGGTGCACAGGGAGGACTGGGCACAGTGAGTGAACACAAAGCAGAAGAACCTAAGGTTTGTGAATGATTATACAGACAAATGGGGAGCATAGGCATGGAGGAGCAGTTAGAGGAAGACTCTTCAAAAGAGTGAAGTGCAAATTGGGGAAAAATGACAGCAGGAACGTAAAGAGAAGTACAGGTATTATGAATGGATTTTAGTGGCTCAATTAGATATTAAGGAAGACCAATATATAGCAAGAACAGTAATTACATTTTGAAAGAACCAATGCTTGAATAACAACTTCAAAGAAGAAAATCTATGAGATGTTTTTATTTTACAAATGGTATACAAATGGAAGTGAGAGCCTTAGCCACAGAAGAAATCTGGTGAGCAATAAAAAGAGAAGAGTTAAAAAAAAATAGGTTGCGAGCAGTGGAGGAGTCAGAGGAAAGAAAATAGATGGTTTGACAGGATAAGAGGAATCAGCCGAGAAGTAAAGATTTTTTTTGGGGGGGAATTAAGTTTCAGAAAATGAGAGGCCATCCAGGACTCTACTGCCGAAAGGCAACTAGACACACATTGATGTAAGAACGAGGAGCATGAAGAAAAAGAAAAGAAAATCTGTGAATCATCAGGAGAGAAATAAGAATCAAGACTACAGGTAAAGAGAATAGAAAACCACTTTTAGGTATAAAGAAAAAGCAAGGGAACCAAAACTGGACCATTAGTAACCAAACAGAATCAAGAGGAACTAAACAGTGAAGAGAGCATAAAAAAAAAACCTTTGATGATCCTGAAAAGAGAGACCAGTACTATAAGAACAAAATCAAATAAGAATTAGAAATTGATACCCAGAACTGAAAAAGAAGAAAACATAGATTGTTCCACAACATTTGCAGATAAATGTAACAGAATAAACACTGTAGAGGTTTGATTAAGGAGAGAATGAAGAAGAGAATTGGATACCTGAAGCAAAGCAGCTTCAGTTAAGAAAATCAGAGCAAAATCTAGATGGAGCAGGGGAAAGAAGATTGATAACAAGTAGCGAGAAAGTTGCTCACGAACAAAATGCATTTCAGAAATTAAAAAATACATGGGAGTAAAGAAATTGGCTGAAAGTTAAACAGATCATCAGGATTCAGAGATGGCGTGTTAGGAAAATGACGAACAGTAATAGACTGGGAGGAAGAAGACAGTGAAAGATTAAAGAAAATAGTCAAATACAGCCAAGTGAGGAAAAAACCAATTACATAAGTGATGAGGCAAAATGATCAAAAGGCAAGCTAGTGGCGTTGTCCCTATAAAGCAGGGTAAAAAAACAGTCTAGAAAAAATGTAAGTGAAGGACAAGAAGTGTAGAGATAGAAATCAGTAACAGTCAAAGGCACAAGAAAAATAAGATGAAAAACAGGCATTAATAGTATGAGAATTTAGAAGTAAAGTACGAAGCAACATCTCCCACAGAACATTGAGAGGGATCAGAATGATAAGGAGAAAGCAGATAATTGACAATATTAAGCAGTCACCAATGGACGTAGTCTCAATCTTAAATGGGGAGGGGGAGGGGGAGAATCTTTGACAGACTTCAACTGTGAGACATAGATATCATGAATTGCCAGAAAAATGTGGATGGGGTCAAAATGAGAGGACCAACTTTTCTTGTAATATATCCAACACTACAATAATTACTCCATACCTCTCTTGAAAGGGTTAGTTACAGTTCCGGAAGATTAGCAGTAAATAACAATGAATTACTTTTACCAAAGATGCAATTTGTTCTTTTCTCTATTTATTGTTTTTGTACAAAATGGCATACTTAAGAGAGTCTGGGACCAGAGTAAGTAAGCATCAGCTGGTTCCCCAAGTATAACATATAACTGGGTGAATTACAGTAGCCTCTACAGTTGATTTATGGTATTTAATTGTGTGTCACCATTGAAGAATTGTTTCCCCTCCAGCAAAAGCACTAGTTAGACATTGATCTATTAATTGTTGTTATTGGCTGACTAAATTCTGAGTCTCTAACCTAAACTGGCTCTTTGAGTAAGCCTTGGACTGTTTGACTTTGTTAGCCTGGGGGTCAAGTGCTAAAATTGTGTCCTTGCTTTGTAGTTTTGGTCCAACAGTCAGCTAAAGTCCAGAGCGCCCGTGATAAACGGCTCTCAGTGCTACATTCTAAGCCTAGTAACCGTGATTGTCCACGGGCTCCTGAAAGATCTCCATAGCCCTATTTTGTGGACCCATGCAGTCTTGTCAGCATTTCCTACAAGCTATACCAAATAATACATTTTATAAAAAATTATACTTTATCAGCTTTGTAGTGACCAAAATATGGATTATATGCTGGCAACAATCAAAGTACCCATTTCTAGACATATCCCTGCATCCAGGTTTACCTTCTAGTTATATCATGCCTAATAAAGTTACTTCTATTAAAAAAGCGATTCAAAATATCTGTCATTTTAACAATGAAACTGACATGCATTGTTAATTGTGTGGTGTAGAGAAGCCCCAGTTTCTCTAAAAATTAAGTATGTCCACCCTTAGGAGTCCTGGAGGAATCCATTATCCTACCAACAACATGTTCTGATTAAGTGGAGAAAGTTCCCCCCTAAGACGGCACGCTGCCGGTATTCAGTCTCCCTAGCATTTGATATCTAAATTTACTGGTACTGGTGGCGCAGTCTATTCATTTTATTGCAGCTATCTGAAGAATGAAACAGGCACCTGTGCTTAACTTACTCTTAAATTTCCAAATGCTGGTCTCTTTTCTCTTGGTTCTCACCGATTTGGGGGGTGGGGGGGCTTCAGAGGCAGTATGCGGTGTGGTGTGCAATTTGTCTTTGGTTATTAAAATCAATTAGAGACAAAAGGTGAAGATAGGGTTTAGTGGTCACAAAGCAGCAGAGGGTTCTTGGGCCCATGAAATTGAGCCAGTCTCTCAGTGCACCAGGGTTTAAAGATTGAACCAAACAGAAGACTTACATTTTGGGGCACACTTCACCTTGACATCCTCACCAGAGTACATCAGTATCAACTGAATAAATCATGGCAGCGGCAAAGAAGAACACCTTTGAAGGACACTTATTCACCCTCTTGCAGGAACTTCCGGCAGCAGTCCTCCAAAAGAGGAAGGTTTTTCAACCTATCACAAATGTTTTAAAAGCTCATGACACAATATACTGATGGGTGCATTTGATCGGGATTGTATACAAAATGCAGGAAGAGCTACATAAAATCACATCCTTGGCAGAGGTGAAAGAAATCCTTGGGATACAGAATGAAGCACACAACAACAGCAACGACATAGGGACTGTCTGAGATCATCTCATTGATCATGGCCTCAGAGGGAAAAATGGAGACTGGTATTGAAGAATAAGAAGGTGGGCAAACCACCTTTGGAGCCTATAGCAAGAGAGCAGAGAGCAGCTGTTCATGAGGCAATGGCTTTGAAGCAACCTTCATTGATGAAGAACTGGGACACTTCTAAGTTTTCAGAAGAAAAAAGTGAATGAATCCATATGAGATCGCTGATGGGCTTCTCCCTTATTGGCTCTGAGGGAGAAAGAAGGGAGGTGGTGGTGGTTCAGGGCAGTGGAGCCACATGGGGCTTCTTTCTCTTGGCCTTCTGGTATGCCCACAAAATGCAGATTTGATCAGCGAGTTCTATCTTCCATTTCTTAAGTTTTGCCTTCAGACCATCAATATTGGGGAGAGGAGTTGGCCTAACGGCTAGGGCGGTCGACCTCGGAACTGGGGAACCAGGTTCGAGTCTCGGCAGGGACGCACAACATCCTGTGATTCTGGACAAATCACTTAATCTCCCCGTGCCTAACAAAAATGAATGTGTCCTCATGTAACGAAACTGGTGCTCTTGTAAAGCGCTCTGATACCCGAATCGGGTCAAGTTTGCGCTATATAAAACTCCGTAAAAAAAAATAAAAAAAATATATATATATCTTCTCTGAACTACGCAGACAATCTGTCGAGCTGATTGAAGTTGTCTTCCAGATCTGAAACCCTCTGCTCTGCTTGCTCCAGATAAGCATTGCACTGAGTCAGATTCTCGTTTATGACACGTAGTTGCTTGTTGATTTCTTTGTTAGCTTGGGTTTGGGCTGCTCGCATCTCGCAAATTTTGACTAAAACCTGCTGAAGAAGCAAATCAAGTGGTGAGGTGGACACAAGGCCAGTTAATGCTCAATGTGGCACTTCCTGTCGATCCTGCTGCATAGCCCATTGAGGAGTTGATTGACCTGAATTTGCCCATGATTCAACAAGCTATTGAACGTGGGGGACCTTACTAGACGGCTCATTGCTCTGCAAACTGCTCGGATCATGGCCGGGGACTTCTAGTGAATGTTCAAAGCCTGTGTATGGCAATGCCTCATTACGAGCTGAGGTTTGAGAAATTGGGGCGTCATTAGCCAAAACAGTTGACAGAATGACTGGGACTGGCCTGGATGGATGCAAAGAGTGAGCAAAAATTGGACATGTAGCTTTCGGAGACTGTGCACTGCACACTGAATCAGGCCCTGGGCCCTTTCTGTAGCGACTGGTGCTGTGCTGAGGTTATTGTGGCCATGACTTGTGGTATAAAATTTACTATTTCACTAGTGGGTGAGTCATTGCACTCCCCAATATCCTGCAGCAACTGTTGTTTTAACCGCTGCGAGGTAGATATTCCCATTTCATCCATATTGCCGTCTGTTACTGAAATTGCAAAAGTCTGTGCAACGACCCTGGGCTCTGATGCATTGGAGTTAGAGACTGACTGAGATGATCCACCAATCATGGATATTGGCTCGGGTTCTGATACACGTCTGCCTGCTCTTGCAGTTGCGAGCTAATGCTTCAATCCTTTGCTGGATTTTGCAAGCGCACGACTAGAAGCTTTTGAATCTCTAAGGGAACAAAGCTTTATCAGGACAAGGTGCTCTTCACTCCTAGTAACACTGCTGTTGCTCACAATCATCTGGAAGCCACTGCATAAAAGCACTGCTTCTCCTAGGTTTTGGTGCAGCACCACAGCACGTCTCTTAGGAGTGTGAGGGAGCACGTAGAGGCTCCCTGAGGGCCGCAAACCACACCCACCTCTAACATGGGCCACTTCCACAACCTCCAAACGGGCCACTGCCCTACGGAGAGGTGCAAATGAACTACTTTAAGAGCTCATTCTCTGCCTCCCACTGTAGTCACTGGGCTCCCCGAATAAAGTCCTGTATTGCAAGCAAAATACTAGAAATCTAGTGTTCTGGCTAACCCTGCGCTTGTAAAGATAGGCCTCCCTTAAGATCAACACAAGGCTCAGAAGGCTCAAAATTCAAGCAAAGTCAGTTGTGTGATAAAATAGCAGAATAAAGCGAAGCAGTGCACCCTTGTGAAAAACTGACCTGGATCTTCAGTGTTTTCTCTCCATGCTGGCCACGCCACAGCAGGGGAAAAAACAATGGCGTGCAAACGCACGCACCTCCAGCTTGTCTCGCTGTGGGAGATCACTCCCCTAACTTTTTGCACTTCAAACACCGCCGCCACTACGGGTTATGGCTCAAGCTTGGGAGTTCGCACTCCATACAGGCTCACAGGCACGCCTCATTCCCATGGACACTGCAGCATCACTCGCCGATCGTGCAAGCCTCTCTCATCAACTCCACCGGTCAAAACGCCATACTTGGAAGCGCTCATCCGCGGAGCATGACGGGAGCTACTCGTGGCCCCAGCTGCTAACACTTTATGCCCATAGGGTTTCTTTCTGCTAATGATCAAGATGTACTCCCAAAAGGTTTGATATAGGGGTGGAAGCCTGTCCAGGTTTAGACAGGGATACATTTTGTGTAATAATTTGGGTGCTCTTTTTACTACAGGAGTAATTAATGGGAGGGGGAGATGGGGAAACTAGTAACAATACTTTAGTGTTTCTATTTCTTATTTCTTCTGCAGCACTGACGCGGAGTCCCACAGCACTTGATGTGCCTTTGATGGCCATTCATATCATTACTCCCTTATTTTTGGGCTGGTCAGAGATGGCGAGACTGGAAGTGACATACTTCGATGGCTCAGGAATGTATGATAATTACCTAGAATATCCGTGGCTTGAAGGATTACACTAAACATCACAGGGTCCTCTCCTATATTAGGTGTAGCGGGCAGGGTTGGTGTTTCTGCAACATACACAATTAACACTGCAGGAACATAACAAACTGGGTACGAAATGGTGGGGTCAGTTCTTTTCTGCGAGCTACTCCTCGTATGCCACGGGAGTCTCTATTTGGATAGACGAGCGGGTGCCTTTAGTGGTAAGGGAGGTGCTTGGGGACCCAAGGGCCATTATCTCATGGTGATGGGGAACTTGGATGGGAAGCCTGTTTGCTTACTTAATGTCTATGGCTCTAACGTTGATGATACTACTTTTATTCCCCATCCACAGGAGCTGACAGTACTGCATTTATGGATCCATATAATCTGGGTGGGTGACTTTAATTGTGTCATGTTTCAGCGACTGGACCAGCACCCAACAATAGACAACCCCCAACTAAAATCACCCCGCAACTGACTGACGCTACCATACTGTAAAGATTCAAGGAGTCTCAATAACTTCTTATAAGTTTATTCTGATACAGCATCTCCAGCTGAGCTAAAACCTCTCCAGCTTCTGTTCAAATTCCCAACATTCTCTCACTAGGTCAGCAGTGACCTCACTACATTCCATTCTGCCAGCATAACATGTCTTTACACATCTTCCCCCTTATAATATTTGAACAGAACTGAGAAATTAACATACATTGAACATCAGATTACAAAATATAACAAAGCATTACTATTAGCAAAATGATTAGACTAAATATATAACATATCAACATTTACATCTTATTAATGTAGGGACACTATCCCTGATTTCTACATATATACCCCTTGTAGCACCATTCTCCAAGATTACAACACTGCGTTTGACTTCTTTCACCCTGCACGGAACAGAATATTTGCTTTCCACTTTGCAAACAAACCCTTTTTTCCTCACGACTACCCAATCTCCTGGTCTTACACAACATTGTTTCACACCCTTCCTTTCGTTATAATACAGCATGTTTTTCCTCTGCGATTTTAAGACACTCCTTTTTATTTCCTCACGATTCACTTCAATCTTCGTTGCCACTCCTCTCCACCATACAGGGCACTCTTTTACCCCTGGCTCTCTTCCTTTTAAGGACACAAATGGAGAGACTCCTGTCACAGAGTGAGGAGTTGTCCTGTGCGCCCACATCATCCTTCTCAATTCCCTTTTCCACGGAAGATAATTAGCAAGAGACAGTTGTATATTGTCCTTCACCAATCGGTTTACTCTCTCGACCAACCCATTAGCTTGAGGTCAGAAAAGAGCCACTTTCTCAGGCACAATTCCCATGCCAGAGAGATAGTTCGTCATTTCCTTGGATATGAACTGCACCCCATTATCTGATACAATATTTTTTGGTATTTCTTCCTCCATGAACTCTTCCTCCAAAAATTCGATAACACTTGAGGTATTCACTTCCCCA
Source organism: Calotriton arnoldi (assembly GCA_963921515.1). NCBI lineage: Eukaryota > Metazoa > Chordata > Amphibia > Caudata > Salamandridae > Calotriton > Calotriton arnoldi. Next base: position 1,282,656 of record CAWUFW010004896.1, on the reverse strand, counting down.
ATAGCCTTGATTACAAACCATTTCGTATTGTAATCCACCAAGATTAGGATAAACTTATTTCTTGATCCTAACCTAGATATAGGTCCCAAGAAATCGATAGCCAACTTTTCCCAAGGTCTTTCTGGAAAATTCATGACTTCTAACGGAGGCTGCCTAGTCACTTTGGTTTTGTCACTGTTTGCACACGCTGCACAATTCTTCACTTTTTCTTCCACATCCCGATCCATACCGGGCAACCTGAATGATTGCCTCACCTTCCTTTTCACAATTCCCCGGCCTAGGTGTCCTTTATGAACAATATAAAGAATTCTCGTTCGAATACCCTTGGGAGGAACAAACTGACCTCTCCTCATTAGCTTGCCACCAACTATGCTCAGCTCTTCCCTGACTTTAAAATACTCACGCATATCACCACTCACTCCATCCATCTCTTCCCATCCACGCACAACTTTCACTTCAACTTCTTTCATTACAACATCTTCTTCCCTTGCAGTCGCCCATTCTTCTGCGATTATAGCCAATTCTCCATTCGCAAACACTCCCTCTCTGGGCACCACCTCAGCAACGATGTCTTCAGTCTCCACATCTATTGGCATCCTTGATAGATAATCCGCCACAACATTTTTGCTGCCCTTCTCAAATTCTATCTCATAATTATAATCCATTACTGATAACAACCACCTAGTGATGCGGGGTGTGACATTCCCTTCCAAACCTCTTGCACCCTTGAAAATATAGGTTAAAGGCTTGTGATCCGTTCTCAGTTTGAAGGGGATTTCCCACACGTAAAACCTGAAACAATGGATTCCCCAACAACAGACTAAGGCCTCTCTTTCAATTACAGAATACGTGGTTTCTGCTCCTTGCAACCTTCTAGATGCAAAACCAATTATATTATCTATTCCATCTTTACCTTGCGTCAACACTGTACCAATTCCTACCTTGCTAGCATCTGTTGTAATATATCCGTTTTTACTGTCACATCAAAATGTCCCAATGTAGGAGCCTGAGTAACACTCTTCTTTATTTGTAAAAATGCACTCTCGCACTCTTCATTCCATCCAAACTCAACCCCTTTCTTCAATAGTCTCCTCAAAGGCTCAACAATTTCCGTAAACTCCTTTACAAATTTGGCGCAGTATTTTGCCAGTCCTAGGAACAATTTTAATTCCTCCTTATTATGTGGTCTATGCGCTTTCTCTATTGCTGTCACTATGCTCTTTTTTGGACTTATACCTTTAGCGCTAATAGTATGTCCCAGATAGGTCACTTCTTCCTTTTTGATTTCACACTTCTCTTTTTCTACAGTCAAACCATATTTCTGAAACCTCACCATTACCTCCTCAAATAATTTGTCATGTTCACAGATATTTTTCCCCACAATGAGTATGTCATCTTGAAAACATAGCACATGATCCAAATCAGCAAAGATAGTTTTCATTATTCTCTAAAATACCGCAGAGGCTGAAGCTAGCCCAAATGGCATTCTTTTGTAATGGAACGCACCTAAAGGAGTAACGAAGGATGTTAGATGTCTAGATTGTGCATGCAAATCCACCTGGTGATATGCAGATGACATATCTGGAACACTTAACACGACACCCCCACCTTCCATCGTTAACATTTCTGAGATGTTAGGAAGTGGTTGTCTGTCTACCGAAATACATTTATTAAAATCACGCAGGTCAATGCACAACCAAATCTTTCCTTCTCCTTTGGGTGCCACCACAATTTGTGCCAACCATTCGAAAGCTTCAATAATTTGTTGTTTCAATAGCTTATCAAGTTCTTCCTTCAAGAGCTGTCTCATAATGTTAGGAACAAGCCTTACTCTATGCACCACAGGTTTCACTCCCTCCTTTAATATGATCTTGTGCGAAAACCCCTACAACAAACCCAACTTATCAGAAAATACATCAGGATAGTTCTCGATCAGATCATCACGACCTCCATCACACACTTCTTTTACTTCATTTTGTTCAGCCAACATCACCGGTTCAGTGGCATTGAGATTTATAATTATCCCGCTGATGACGCCACCCTAGCAAATCTGAGTCATAGTCAGTAATATACACTCTACCATACACCTCATTTCCTTTGAAACTAATAGTCAACCATTTCATTCCTAAGATCTCTATTTTTCTTCCTGTATATCCTACAGCTTTTATATCTGGTTTACACAATTGATACTTAATTGTACACTTCCACTTACTTTCAAACCTTTCCTTGGAGATCAAGGTGAACAAACTACCAGAGTCTACTGGGACTCTTACAGACACCCCTTCCAAGAACACATGACAATGAGGTTTCTCCAATTTATCAACACTTTCTAACTTCGCACCACATTCATCTGAATTTCTTTTCTTTCTTTCACCCTGCGCTTCACCATCCACAGTTGAAATTATTTTCACAGTCGAAATTAACTCTTGAACGTTTTCACAACAATCATCTAATTGTTGATCAACCTGTTGAATTCTTCTTGCATCCCTGAATTCTACCCTGGTCCTACACACTTTTGCGAGATGACCTCTTTTCCCACATTTTCTACAGATCACACTTCTGGCAGCACACCTTGCACTAGATGCAATGTGCCCAGGAGCACCACACCGAAAACACTTTACTTCTCTCCAATCTCCACTACTTTCTTTCATTTCCACTTCCCCTTTACCTTTTCCTTCACCTGTTCTCTTTATATCATTACCTTTCCCACCACATTTTTCTCTTAATTGCACCACCCCCACTTCACCAACAATAGCCTCCTTTTTCTCATTTCCTGCATTGTCCATTTCCTTCAACCATATTGCTGTATGCTCCATCCCTTTAAAAATCTGGATAGTCTCTTCCAAATTAGGATCTTTCATCAACAATCTTACTTTAATTCTCCTGTTATTAATACATCTGACTATTTGGTCCTGATCAAGGAATCTGTCAACTGCTCGAAGCGACATGACAATGCCAGACCTCTCAACGTTGCAACATAAGATGCTATGTCCTCATCTTGTCTTTGTATTCTAGAGAAAAACGTATGTCGTTCGAATACCAGATTGGTCTTAGGAGTGAATTGAATATCTAACATTTGCATAGACATATCAAAAACATTGTTTGGTTGTCCATCACCCATCCCCAGAGATACTTCAGGTAAGTCCTCATATATTCTTCTCCCTTCAATGCCCAAATGATGAAGTAGGATTGCTTGCCGCCCAAGAGGTCCATAGTGATCACCACAAATGGCCAACATATATGTAAATAACAGTTTTTTCCACAGTTTCCATGGCACAGGTGGATCCCCAGGAGAGGATAAAAAAGGTGCAGGTGAAGCCATAGATTGATCTGCCATCCCTGCAATACAGTTAACACAACAAAATAAAACAAATATTTAAAATAACAATCCAATATAATAAACTAATATAATAAATTTCCACAAAAAATTAAACAAGTAACAGAGTATTCTTATTGAGAATCTCCCTTGTGGTTAAGTCTTGTTTCTATGTTGTATGCCTTAAAAGCAATATTCTTACCTCTAATGCTTCCTGATGCTGCCTTGATGTTGCCTAGAAACAGATAGAGAAAAGCAATGACCTTTCCTCTAATGCTCTGAAGTCCATTGAAGCTAGAAACAGACAAGGACTGGCTGGCTGGTTTGGCTGACCTTGGTAAGTAACATGTGATTACTGCGTATTACCTTACTGCACATTAGACATTATTGCCCAGTTTCTAGACGCGTGTCTTCAACATTCAAGACAGGCGTTCTTTGTAATCAGCCCTGTGTGTCTGACTCGCGCCGACTCGCGCACTTGAAACACGCGTTCTTCGTAATCCGTTCTGCGTGTCTGACTCGTGCACAGATTGTCAGACCTCTTGGAAAGCAGTGCGTGTCTGACTCGCGCCGACTCGCGCGCCGATTTTCAGACACTCTTGGGGAGCAGTACGCCTGTTAGACCTCGCTCCAACATTCCCCGCACACGAGGCAATTACTGTTAGTCAAGCTCAATCTAATCGTGAATCGTGATTGATCAATAAATCAATTACGCTCACTTTGGGACATGTTAGGAAGCCTTAAAAGTTAATTAAACATCCATACAGGTTGTTCGCCAGCTCATGCGCTTAATACGATCGCTGATAGCAATTATGAAGATCCAATTACAACCCTCTCACCACTCCAAACAGGCTCTTTCCTCTTATTCTTTTTAAGCTTTATGTATTATATGCCTTGTCAACGATTGGCACATATCAGCAGATTACCTCCATACTCGCATACACGCGTAGATTGTTGTTACGACTTGCCTGGTAGCTTCAACACTGTATTTCCAGGGGTGGAGATGCTGTCCGTCTGTCCCCTGCACAGCTCCCCCAACTCGTCGCCAGTGTAAAGATTCAAGGAGTCTCAATAAATTCTTATAAGTTTATTCTGATGCAGCATCTCCAGCTGAGCTTAACGCTCCCCAGCTTCCTCTGTTCAAATTCCCAACATTCTCTCACTAGGTCAGCAGTGACCTCACTACATTCCATGCTGCCAGCATTACATGTCTTTACACATACATATGAGGCTAGAAGACCATTGGTGACTAAGAAACCCACAGGCTAGGATCTACTCATACTTTTTGCGGCCCCATAGCTCATATAGTAGAGAGGATTACCTTTTTATCAGCCAAGAACATTGGTCTAGGTGCGAGTATGTGACTATCTGGGTAGGCTCCTTTCAGGCCACTCTCGTGTGACCCTGATGCTCCGGCGTGCGGGTACGAGTGCCAACCTGGAGGCTGTGGGCACAGGGAGTCTTGTATGTAGAGTTCGCTGAACACCTTTGTTACACTCTCACAACTTATTTTGAGGAGAACTGCGGGTCGACTGCCCACAGGGCATCTGAGTCAGAGGCCATGAAGGTGATAATACGAGGGGCTGTCATCGGTCTTATGGTAGGAGTGGCTGGAAAGTTAGATCAAGAGAGTCGCAAAGGGGGCATCGGCTGTGCGACTTGCAGGCAAGTGAACCTCTAATCGGAGAGTATACAATAGCTGTGGTGGACATAACGTGCCAACTGAACGAAGAATACCATAGACTTGATCAATATACTCACAAACAGTTCCAACAGAGATTACACAGACGGGGATAAAGCTGGAGCCTTATTGGCCTGGTCCCTTCAGAGAGAAAATGATAGACCTTGCATTGCCACAGTGACTGATGCTGCAGCTAGGGTGTCCCATACCCAGGCAGATATTAACGAGGCCTTTCAACAGCATCTGCAGCAGTTGTGCACTCCGAGGACGGTGCCAGATGGCCACCGGATATCTGCATATTTGCAGTCTGCGAACTTGACCGTCCCATTACTAGTGAGAAACTCTGCATGGTTCTTGAGGACATGCAGAACAGAAAACACCTGGACCAGATGGTCTGCCCCCTGAGTTTTATAAAATACCCCCGGTATTGTTGATAAACTCATGGAGGTGGTGGAGGAGGCATTTGAGGACGGACTTTTGCCTCCATCGATGAGAAAGGCATTGGTGGTGGTGATCCCTAAGCCTATCAAGAACCCCAACATGTTAGGTTTATACTGTCCGTTCTCCATGCTTAATACAGACACCACATTACTGAGCAAACGTTTAGTCCGTCACCTGTCAGGAGTCATGCAAATGTTGGTTATCGAAGATCAGATGGGTTTTATTCCACATCGGAGCACAATATTTAATCCTTGAAGACTGACACATGTAGAACACTCCTTATGGTCTGATAGTGGTCGCCTGAACGAGGCACACATCAGGGATGCCAGTTGTCACCACTTCTGTTCTCTTTAGACATTGAACAAATAGCAAACACTCTGCATCGAGAGATGATGGACTGGGGAGTGTGGGTCATCTTGGTGACTCATGTGGTGTTTATATATGCAGACGATACCTTGGTCTACATAATGAACCTAGCGGGATTCGGTGCTGTGCTTATTACGGTACCTAGAGAAATTCAGGCAAGTGTCTGGATTGACTACTAACTGGAATAAATCTAGACTCTTCCCTATGGACGTTCTTTCTGACATGCCAGAGGGGGCTCTGCCTGACCTGGGGATGCTGTATCAATCTAAATCGTTGAAATACCCAGGAAAACATGTGACTCATACCTTCTCGGACGACCTCACACTCAACATTGCGAACCTCTTAGAGGGCCTAGAAAAGTCCATCCCATTCTGAAGTAAACTACCATTGTCCCTCTAGGCAGGGTAGTGGTCAGTAAAAGGATCATATTCCCCAGATGCCTATATGACTTCCATGGCAGGATGAGTCTACTCCCGCGGTCGGTGTTCCGACAATTAGATAAGATGATTACTGCATTCCTCTGGGATGGAGCGCACCCCAGGATAAAGCTGGACACACTAAAATTGCCCTATGAAATGGGAGGGACCGCTCTTCCTGACTTGGAATGTTATTATATAGCGGCGCAAGTGCAACACCACCCACTGTGGCAAGCTGATATACTCACTCAGGAGAAAAGGTTGTTACCTCCAAGGGGACTTAAAAAGGGCAATCCTAGAAATACAACGAGAAAGGCAGGTGGTCCTATATCTGGTATCTCTTATGTCTCAGATCTGGGACCTTTTCTGTAGACACATAGTAAGAGGAATCCCTTTCAGCTCAGCCACAGAAATATGGACCCACCCTGTTTTTTAGGACCTTAGCCTGCTTGCCAGAGGAGTGGGCTGGCTAGAGGAGGCTGTTGAGGGATGGGTGACCTATATGAGGGGGAAATCTTTCTTACTGTTGGATGGCACACAAAAAACAATTCTATAGGGTCAGGGCAATTTCTGACATTTGCTCGACTGACGGCTGTGGTTTATTGGTATTGGACTGGCTTTCTAGGTGACCACCGGAATTTTGCACACTCAATGTCATGGCGGACCTGCAGGTAGGCATGTGTCCCAGTTGTATAAGGCATTAGTCCAGATTAAAGTGACTCCACACCCTGACTGTGAGGGTAAAATGGGAGAGCGATGTGGGAATCCCTTTCACTGATGCTGAGTGTGATAGAATACTTGGGTATCACAAGATTGTGACTAGCAATGCCCGGTTTCAGCTAATACAGTTGAAGATACTTCATCTGGACTACTTCACCCCCCCTTACTCTTCGTAAAATTTATCTGACAAACACAACAGACTGCTTTACATGTGGATGGACTCCATCTGATCTCCTGCATATGTTGTCTACGTGCCCGGTGGTGTCCACTTACTGGATTAGGGTGATTGAGTATTTAAAGATAATACCAAGACTGAAAGTAGACTTCTCCTTGAAATATTGTGAGCTGGAACTCCATCCTACCTAAAAAAGGAAACATTTGGTGCCAATTTGTATCTTTGGTACTGCTTCTGGAAAAGTGTAGAATCAACGTCCATTGGACACACCCAGGGGGCCCTCATGTGGCAAGATCGTGTGCTAATATTCAGGAATGGTTGCTAGCCGAGGAGATAAGACTTACCATGGTGCAGACGGATGGCAGAGCTTAGGAAGACATCCAAACCTGCTGCATGATGACTGATACACTGCTTGAGGTGGACTGTGCCCTGGAGACGGAAACCCCTCAAAGTGTAGGATCTCCCCAACCTGACCAGCATGCCTGAGCTGTGACTGGGAGGGAGACGGATTGTAACATATGAGTGGAAACTATTGTACGGGCCGAAAATGCAGAATGATATGACATGATTTCTGATGTTATGTGAAGGTGGGAACATCTTTGTGTGAGCACTGCTCTTGTTATTCTGATGTTATATAAAACAAATGAAGTAATTAAATTGTTTCAATGTGGATTTCAGTCTTGATGACAGAGAGACATTTTGCTACAAAGAGCTCCACCACCCTTGTGTTATAGACTTCCTTTAAAGCTGGGGCACTTAGACCATTAACCCTCTTTAAATAATGGAAATAGTCAGTGAAAATGACAACATCCTATATTTATAAGATCTTAAGAGAGGAGGTTCATGTGTTAAATTGGAGTTTTAGACAGCCTGCGGCGAAGAGCTGGGGATATCTGTACATGACGAAGTGTGGCTGGACACATTACACGCAAAAATGAGAGATTTGTTATATGGCTTATACTTTCTCAATAAAACTGTGTGTTTGTTGGACAACGTAAACGTCAAAACTGTGCAAGAGTGATTCTATGCACACTATCAGGTATTGTTGGCCTATGCCCTGCTAGCTCACAGTGCACCACCTGTACCCCTAACCTTGCTAGGTAACAGGTGGAATGTGCAACCTAAGAACTTGACAACCTTGAATCCCCAAGGAAATCGTGATAACAGATCTAGAATGTGTTTGTTTGAAAACTCATACATACCCAAAGAGATACACAAGAAATAAACATCATGGTGTTTCAATATTTATTGAAGCATTATGATTCTTGTGTAAAATTTGTGTGCTGCAATAATCAATAGAAGGAAACAGAATCACATTATTAGCACAATGAGAATGATGAAGAAGATAAACAATTCAACCATTTTGCTGTTACAGAGAATATAAGCTTGCATATAAGTACTGTTATATTTTGTACTCCTACCTAGCGCTACCTATCCTAGTGTGCCTAGGGTAGGTGAATCTGCCAGAATCCCTGTAGGGTGATCTAACTCCACTGTGGGTAAGCATCATCAGGTAGCCCGTCTTGGTGGAGAGCTGGGCATAATCCCTCGCAGGAGGTAAACAGGAATCAGCTGGGCTGAAATTCGGGCATATGGCGACCTCACAGTGCCAGCAAAATGCTCCTCTAACTAAACAAAGGAATGATTTCATTAATATAATAAACATCACCCATGTTGCCATGCCGAAGTCAAAGTCAGGCTGCCATTATTGATTCTACCCTGTCAAAGCTGTCGCAGAGCGAACAGTAATAAACAACACCATTTTGCTCAATGAACTTTAGCTTTCATAAGAACGTTCAAAGCTCTGGTGATGTGCCTACAAAGATGTGTAAATGTAAGCAGAGTTATTTCATGGAACATTATCCATACAAGCATGCAAGCAAAAAGTGTGTCAAGTGTCAACGTTCAAGAAAAGATGTAAAGTTTAAATGTGAGCATGTAAAATGGCAGTGTTCCTTCCCAGGCATAAATGTGACCACATGACAGATTCCTCTAGCACACAAGATACTGGGGAAACACGAAACAGTGAAATTATTCTTATGGTTGCTTTACACTCTAGAAAGGCTTTAATCGCATTGGTGTCCCTTTCACATCTGTTATTGAACTACCTCCAGCTAGAGAGGTTTGGAGGAAATTTCTCTATAATGTTACATAAATGACAAATATCAAGGTTCTCTCTCTTGGCTCTTGAAATATTTCTGTGCTGGTCACCGTGGAAGAAGTAGCAACTAGGAAAAAGGGCAAAACTCTGTTATTTCTCCTATTGATAGCAGCTAAACAATCCATTCAGAGCACACTTGAGACCCCCCACTCCACCTACTAAGATTGATTGATGTCACAGACTCTGGCAGATTTTGGGAATGGAAAAGGAAGTTCATAACATTGCAGGTACAAAATATATTTTTGGCAAATTTTGGGGATGACTACTGACTTTCTACTCAAAGGATGCCAGATTTCCCACATTGCCAAAAACCTTGAGAGAAGATGTGAGTGGTGATGGAAGCAATGCATATGTAGTAATTTGTTTAGTTGCCAATGTGTTTTATCCTGGAAGGCAGCTAAGTTTTTATTTTTTATGTAATTTGGGGAAGGAGGGACTTTTAAGTCCTGATAAAGGGAGGAGCAAGGGAAGGGGAGTTTTTGTTGCTTCTCTTGTTGGAATAACTGCCTTAAAACACAATAAAAATTTATTGAACCATGAAGAATCAACCAACTCCTGTTAATTGTAACAAATGTTTCCTTCTACAGCTTCCTGAGTTGATAATGTGGCAGCAGTGCCCTCTGATAAGGAAAATCAGGGGCAGATACCAGCACATCCTGATAAGGTCTCAAAGCCAAAATATATTTACTCATTTAGTTGTTCATAAAGCATGGCTTTTGATGATTGCTGCTTCATTTGAGAAACCAAGATCCATCATGCCCTGCAATGTGCCCAAGATGTGGCATACTAGGTGAGACAATACCAATGGGTGAGATGGTTTCTGGGATGACATCACCTGGACGGGGATAACTGTGATGGAACAGAGGACTAAGGGGCTCATTCCGATGGCGGAACGATCGCCACCGCCGGGCCGGCGGTGGCGATCGTTCCGCCATCACAATGAGATTTACCCACCGCCATATTAGGATAGCGGTGGGTATTGCGGCGGACGCAAAGTCCGTCCGCCGCATTTCCGCCGGTGACAATCGCACTGATTGCCTGGCGGACGGAAAAGGGCCACTAATATGGTGGCGGTGCCTAGCAGGCACCGTCCGCCATATTAGGATGTGCTTGTGTAGAGGCCTTTCCAATGGCGGCAATTCCGCCATGGAAAGGCTGGCGGGGATTGGGTTTGGGGGTGTCGCTGCACTGTGGGTACCCATGGTACACCCCTACATTTCCATGCACCACGTGGCAGGCACCGCGTGGTGCCTGCCACGTGGTGCAGGGAAATGCGGTGCAAGCACCTTTAACATTGCGGACCGTGCTGCAGGCAGCAGCACCGCCCGCAATGTTAAAGGCCCAGGATGCGCCCGCCAGTATGGCAGAGGCATCTTAATCGCAGTGGTGGGACCGCCCCTTGTCTGGCGGGCGGTCCCAATCACTGCTACGGTGGCGGGCGGACCAAGTCCGCTCGCCATCGTAATCAGCCCCTAAGTGTCAGAAATATTTGCGAGCCAATACAGCAAATGGGATTGGGGGCAAGTGCCCAAGGTCTTGTGTTGGGTTGCAAGAGTGTAAGCCTAAGCTACACTCATGCAGCAATCCAACATAAATATAAACTAATAATGACAAATGTTATTTTTCAAGAACTCAAAAAAGACTAAGGAGCATCTGGTTATAATTCAATTTAGTCAGAATTAAAATGTCGTACATGAGTTTGGAAAGTGGTTAAATGTAAATAAAAGCAGCAATAGTGCCATACTGCAAACAAAGTATACATAATAGCCTACATTATATTAAAAATATGAAAAAAATATAAACACATGTAAAGTTTAACTCAACATTATAAATAAATATGTTAAATAACAAAGGCAATGGTAGACAATTATGAAGAGATTGAGGGAATCCAATTCTGCTTTATTTGAGTGAAGCACATATCTGTCTGAGTGGGTGAATTCTATATATTTCAGCAAAACTGGTTTGTTGTGGAATCTAAATGTGCCTCAAATGCTCTCTGAGGAGTCACAGTGTATATCAGACAGACAGGAGACATGAATAAGGTGAATATTTAAACTTTAGATGTATCAGAGGCTAGATAACTAATCTAGCAGAAATATATGTAAATGAATATGTGCTGATGGGATTCTAGAGTTGAGTGATCAATAAGTCTATTACTGTGTACCAATTAGTAATGGAATTAGAATAAATACAATGTTCAGTTATGAATTATTGGATTTCTGGCACAACCAGTACATTTATGTTTACAAATATATCTATTATTACAGAAAGTACTATACTGCAGCTTGGTTGAAATATTTTGATTGTGAAAATATTTTAGATATCCTGAAATCTACAAAATAAGGTGCAGAGGTCTCAGATCACGCCCCTCTTGTTATCTATGTTTTTTTTTTCAATTTCCTCCATCCGACTGACAATTATTCCAGCCGTCATCCTGATGTTCAACGGGTCCAACAACAGGTCCCATCATACGGTATTAGAAAATGTTGTCACAGAGATGGCGACTGAAGATGGCGGCACGCCGCTGACGCTCCATGCGACGGCACCAGAAGTGGCCTCAGAAGAGCGGCTTCCCTAATATATAACCAGCTTTTCTGTTAGGTTTTTGTTCTGGAATTAAGCAGGATGCTGCTCTTTATTTTCCCTAGTGACGGGAAACGCGTAAAGCTTTTCTGTTCCACAACGCGTTTTTTCCTTCACCTGCTGACGACATTTTGTTGCGCTTTGAGGAGATGCCTCAGAGGATGATGACGCTCGTCTGAACAATCCTTAATGAATTTGAAATATTGCAAGTTAAGCACGTCAGTCACTGTCTATCTCCTTAACTTTATGACCTCTTTCAGGCTGCAGTTTTTATCTATTTGGAACGCTTCCTCTTTTTGAATGACTTTATAAAGTTTCACTGCCTTAATTGTGTCTGCATTTACTTCAGCAAGTATTTGACTAGTTTCCACTCTGCGTATTCTTGCTAAGATTTAAAATAACATATTATAGTGTGCTTTTAATACATTTAATGTCCCTTCTGAGGAGAATAATATTCACATAGGGGCATATTTTAACGCACTGGTCAAGTTTGTTTTTATCATTTGAGATATTTCTCGGCTACTCACAATTGTCTCCTACGTGTGGTCAGATTACAAAATAAGAAGTACTGGACCAGACTTTCTTCAGGCAAGTCCCTTTAACTTTCTTTTGCACTTCGCAATTACTTCAAAATGGAGAACACTTCACAGCACAAGAGTACTGGTGCCTCTTCTTCCTCAGTCACACCTGCTATGGTTGTCCAATCTAACGATGGCAAAGTATCAATCAAAAGGCTTAAGAAAGATCCACCGTCACCCTCTAAGTCTCCTCCTAATGCTTCTCTGGATTTGTTATTGGAGGAAATAAGAGCTTTGCGCCCCTTCATGGAAGAAACTAATGTTAGACTACCGAATCTTCCGGACATATGGAATCTTATGGAGGAACGCGTCTCTAATGTGGAACAACAAAGTTGCGATTCAAGGATACTCCTTCTAAGGTTAATCTTCTCCAGGAACAAGTAACTAGCTTACGCAGACAGGTTAAAGATTTAGAAAATCGCAACAGAAGAAACAACCTTTGCATTTATGGCCTACCTGAAGCCACAGAAGTGACAAATCCAATCTCTTTTTTCAAAACTTACCACAGATTTTTAACATGCCTGAAAGCCTGTCACTTAACATACAACGAGCTCATAGACTTGGACATTCTTCCAAAGTTCTGAATACCTCTAGGAAACCTCAAGGAGTGATCTTGTATTTTCTAGAGGACATAGAACTAATGCAGGTTATCTCAGCTGCCAGACAACTCAAACATATATCATGGTCTGGTGATGATTTTTTTTCCAAGACTATGCCAAGATTACTGCAGATCAACAAAAAGAGTTCTTAAGTATGCGACCAATGCTTTGGTCTATTGGAGCAAGATTCAGGCTTTTTCACCCTTGTCTTTTCAAGATCACATATAATAATACAACTACTACCTATGAGGATCCATCTCGTTTGAAAGAATTTCTTGCAAGTCAGAAGACAGAGAATTTGGATTTTTCAGCATCACCTTATTTGTCGAAATAACGGTTTATAGTTTTGACTTTATGCTCTCTATTTTTTTAACTGGTTCTTCTCTTGAAGTATGCAGAAATGTTAGATAGATATGTTCCTATTATTATCTTTCTGTTTGAGTTTTTGAAATAATATTGGAAGCGTTCTCTGGATAGTATTTAATGGCTCCTGCTAACTAAAACATTTTTTTCCTTACAGGATTGATCTCATGGGTTCTCATGTTCCTGTCTTCCATCAAGTGTTTCATTGCCCTTCCTGTGCCACCCTTTCCTCTGGGGTTTTGACATCCCGTCTTCTCATGTGGTCTCCCCCCCCGTCCTCATCAACATTTCTCGTAGGTCTGTTTAGTTTTATTATTATCTTCTTTTTCGTACACTCTCTCTTTCTATTGCATTTTACCCTTTTCCATCCCTTTTACCTCTCCTTTTTAACATTTTCGCTTTCATTTTAAATTCTTTCATTCATTGTATATCTCCCTTGGACATGTAACCTTGTTTTCTACTTATTATTGATTTTATCATTTCTAAAAATTTGTATGATGCTTTATATTCCTTTTAAAGATACGTCTGATTGTATCAATTGTACTGTGTTTTTCCCATGTTTTTAACATGGTTTCTTGGAACATCAGGGGTTTAAACTTAATGCTCACATTTTTTGTTGTTGCAAGAATCCCATCTCAAGTAACAGGAATGTATGAAAATACGCAGGGGCTTGGTAGGCAATGTGTTTTTTTGCCAGGTAATGGTAAAAAAAGTGGTGTTATCCTTTTATACCACAAATCCTTCAAGTCCAAATGCTCTCACAAGAATCAGGTTCAGAAGGGAGATGGTTATTGCTTACATTATCTATTAGCAAAGTTCCCATTATTTTGTTCAATGTGTATGGCCCTAATGCTCCTGACTATCAGTTTTGGTCTACTATTGCCCAGAAACTTTTACAACACTCGGATGATAATTTAATATTAGCAGGAGATTGTAATCATTGCGTTGATCCCATTTTAGACAGGCACTCATCAGCACACTATGTTCCCAACAAATCACAAAAAGCATTTGTACATGCTATAAGTCCACGTCACTTGACAGATGCTTGGTGATTATGTAACCCTTCCCTGATGGAATACATGTATTTTCCTCCAGTTCATCATACACAATCTAGGATAGATCATATTTTTATTTCACACAACCTTACTCAATCTTTACACGCTGCGGACATTGGGAACATCCTAATTTCTGATCGTGCTCCAGTTTCAATTCAACTTGACCTTTTACCTAAGCGTGATTCTCCTAAAAGATGGAGATTGAACAATTCCTTGCTGTTAGATACCAATTTCACCTCTTCTTTTATTTCTTTTTTTCATGAATATTTTCACTTTAATCTTTCTGATACTATTCCCTTTCATACCATTTGGGATGCTTTTAAAGTCTCAGCCTGGGATTTTATAATTCATTTTGTCTCTAAAAAAAGGAAAACATCTCAAGCTCATTTAAAAAAATTACGCCAGAATATTAAATGTCTTGAACATACATAGTACACTTCTTGTACACAGCATTCCTTGCAAGATCTCATTAAGGCTAAGTTACTTTTTAACAAAGTATCTATTGACTCAGCCTCATCCGATCTCCTTAAAACTAGTGCTAAATATTACGGGGGCCAAAATAAGTCTGGTAAGTTGTTAGCAAAATATCTTGAAATTAGAAAAAATAGACTATTTATTGAATCAATTATAGATGACACTGATCAGACTTACTCCATTGACTCAGACATTCTAGATCAATTTTGTCATTTTTATACCAACCTATATACGCCTGAGCATTCACCTTCAAACCAAGACATTTTTCAATATCTTTCCTCTATTCAAAAAATGGATTTTTCCCAAATAGATTTTACATCTTTGGAAAAGGAGATATCTTCTACAGAATTACATCTTGCTATGCTTTCCCTTAAAAAAGAAAAAGCTCCAGGGCCTGATGGTTTTACTGAGGAATTTTGTATTCATTTTTCTAAAATACTCTTACCCAAATTACTTACTTTAATCCAATCGTTTTCGGACTCTTCCACTTCTTCTGGATCTTTTCTCGAAGCTCTCATTTGCCTTATCCCGAAAGATGGAAAAGATCCACATTATTGTAAAAATTACAGACCCATCTCTCTGGTCAATTTAGATTATAAAATGTTCGCTAAGGCACTGGCTTCTAGATTGCAATCCTTTCTCCCTACTCTTTTAGGAAAGTAGGAATCAGGGTTTGTTTCGGGAGATATCTTTCAGACAACACTCGTTTGTTCTTCGATATTATCTCAAAGTCTGCTGATCTAACTGAATCATTAGCAGCCATTGCTTAAGATGCTGAGATGCCGAGAAGGCTTTTGATCGGCTAAACTGGTCTTTTCTATTTCATACCCTTCATTGGTTTGGATTTGGTCCTAAAATCATTAATTTAATATCCCTTTTGTACTCGTTTACCCACGCTGCCATTTGTGCTAGCGTCCTAACCTCCTTATTTTACCTGGGGAATGGGAGTAAGACAGGGATGTCCCCTTTCTCCATTTCTTTTTAATCTGGCTCTTGAACCTTTCTTATAATAATCAACAAACTAAGTTAGCTGCATATGCAGATGATATTTTACTATTTATATCAAATCCTCACTCTTCCCTTCCCACTTTTTCGTCTGAGGTAGCATCTTATGCTTTGGTTTTTGGATATAAATTAAATATGGACAAATGTGAAATTTTACCTTTAAACATGTCTTTTCTTTCTCAAACTTTAAATGGCAACCTACCCAGATTAAACACCTTGGTCTTCAATTCGCTCAGTCACTTAGTGCTTCCATCTCCACCAATTTAGATGTGTGCATCCATAGGATTACTTCATTTACAACTAGGTGGCATCCTCTATACCTATCTTAGGTTAGATACCAGTAAAATGATGTTAGTCTCCATTAGTCTTTTTACTATTTCTAACATCCTGTTAAATATTCTGCTTAAATCATTTAAGAAATTGTACTCTATTTTATCCTCTTTTCTCTGAAATAATAAAAAGTCTCGCATGTCATTATCTAAATTGAAACCCAAAAATATGATGGACGGAATGTTGAATATGGTCAAACATCTGAGTTTAATCCATCATTATTTTGCGCACCACGCCATTCCAGTTTGGATCCAGCCATATGCAAATCAGCCTTGACCATGTTCCTCATGGGAGCAGTCCAGCCCGAACTGCCAGGCCAGGTCCTCCCTGGACAGAAAACAAGCATCCTGGGACCAGTTTCCGGGCATCACCCCCTCATCAGCCAGGCTAGCTTGAAACCGGTTGTGTAGCAAGCACGGGACTCGCGTCTGGGCATACCCTTCCCACTTAGGGTGAAAATGCAACACAAAAATATGATGGACTGAATGTTGAACATTGTCAAACATTCACCCCCAGTCACAGATCTGGGTTTAATCCAGCATTATTTTGCTCACCACGCCATTCCAGTTTGGACCCAGCCATATGCAAATCAGCCTTGACCCTGTTCCCCATGGGAACAGTCCAGCCTGAACTGCCAGGCCAGGTCCTTCCTGCACTGGAAAACAAGCATCCTGGGACCGGTTTCATCAGCCAGGCTAGCTTGAAACCGGTGGCATAGCAAGCACAGGACCCACGTCAGGGCATACCCTTCCCACTTAGGGTGAAAATGCAACACAAAAAGATGATGGACGGAAAGTTTAACATTGTCGAACATTCACCCCCAGCGCTCAGTCCATCATATCCTTGTGTTTGCTTTGTTCGCCCTAAGTGCGCAGGGTATGCCCAGACGTGGGTCCCTTGTTCACTTTGCCACCAGTTTCAAGCTAGCCTGGCTGAAGAGGGGTGTTACCCCGAAACCAGTCACAGGATGCTTGTTTCCGTTCCAGGGATGACCTGGCTTGGCAGTTCGGGTTGGACTGTTCCCATGAGGAACATGCTCAAGACTGATTTGCATATGGCTAGGTCTGAACTGGGGTGACAAAGTGAGCTAAAGAAGGATGATGGATTCTACCCAGATCTGTGACTGCAAGGGAGTCTCTGAAAAGTTTCAGCGCTCTGTCCATCATCTCCTTGTGTTTGCTTTGTTTGCCCTAAGTTGGCAGGTTATGCCCAGACGTGGGCCCCTTGCTCACTTTGCCACTGGAATCAAGCTCGCCCTGCTGATGAGGGGTGTTACCCCAAAACCGGTCTGAGGATGCTTCTTTCCGGTCCAGGGAAGACCTGGCTTGGCAGTATAGGCTGGACTGTTCCCATGAGGAACAGGGTCAGCACTGATTTGCATACGGCTGGGTCTGAACTGGGGTGGCGAAGTGAGCTAAAGAACGATGATGGATTCAACCCAGATCTGTGGCTGGGGGTGAGTGTCTGAAAAGTTTCAGTGCTCCGTCCATCATCTCCTTGTGTTTGCATTATCTAAATTGAAGCGCCCTAAAGCAGAGGGAGGAGTAAATTTCCCAGATTTTGCTAATTACCATAAAGCATTTATATTAAAACAATCTGTATATTGGATTTCGTCTTCATCCTCATTCACTCGATTATGGGTAAACTTAGAACAAGAGTTTCTTTCTCCTTTCTTGAATTTATTGCCTTTACGCGAAAACCTCAAAGAATAGCCACCCTGATTTTTAGACACACCTGTAAAATACTGATCTCTGCTACCCTACAGATTTGGAATTTTTTTGGGATCATACAATTTAGCATAATCCCTTTATACAAATAAATAATAGGCCTATCTACTGGCCAGCTTGGAGAGCTAACGAGTTAATTTGATTCAAACAACTGTATAACAATTACACTTTTATTTCTTTTCACAAGCTCTAACAATATTGGGCCTATCATCTACTTCTCGTCATAAATTCATGACCCTGCAAAATATAATTTCTTAATCATATACTCATTTTCAATCTATTTCTCTTACTAATACATTACCTGCCATTAACCTAACTAATCTTTTATATACAAATCCGAAAGCCTCTTCTATTTATTCAATTCTTCAATATACGACTAATGATCACCCTAAATCAGATATGGAATTTGCTTGGGAAAATGATCTTCATACCACCTTGCCTCTCTCTATTTGGATTATTACATAACAATAGGGTATACCCAGCACACAGCTGGACCTGGGCCAGTAATAGTACGTACAACAAGTGGCCCAACTGACCTTTCCATTTCTCAAGGAGAGACCACAAATTAATGAAAACACCCCACAAATATTGAATAGATAAATAACCAGAATAACTTGGTTATGAAAAAGGTTTATATTATGAATTAATCAAGAGTTTGCAATTTCAATGGTTGCTCCAAAGGGAAAAGGTGAGTAAAGTGCTCCAGGTAGTGCTCGTGAAGGGATGGGGATGTGACATTAAAAATAAAAATAATTACAATATTTACAAAATTAGAACAACCTGTCTAACAATGTATCAAAAGACTAACTAAACAACCCAAGAAATGAGATGCCATGAATCCATAATGAGTTATCCACTTCTGGGCTGAATGAGTAAGTATATGTCAGACTATAAGTGAAGTCGACGTTTCGACCCCTGAGAATGGAGGAAGGCAATTCATTCCTTACAACGGGGTCTTCATCAGGACCATTGAAGGAGCAACCTACAAAGTAGGTAAGATTACCATCAATAATTGTACAAGGTGAATGTTATGTTATGTTAATTTAATTTCTTAAGCGCTACGGTTACCCGAGGGTGTCCTGGTGCTGACAACTGCCTTCCGGTCAGCGGAGTGTGTGATGACTTTATGAGTCAAAAAGCCAGGTTTTCAGTCCTTTCCTAAATGCCAGTGGTTCCTGAGGTAGAAAGGAAGCTCATTCCAGGCCCTAGCGGCACATGTGATGAAACTTCTTCCCCCCAGTTAGCTTTTTAAATGGGGGTATGACCACCCCTTTTGCTCCGGCAGAGCGGAGGGCTCTTCTGGGGATGTACCATTTGAAACACCGTTTCAGGTGGTCCGGGCCTACTCCTTGGAGAGCCTTGAAGACCGTGCATAGGGTTTTGAATTGGATCCGTTGTTTAACTGGGAGCCAGTGTCGCTGTCTTATTTCTTTTTTGACCGAGACAAACTTTGGCGTCCCAGTCAGTAGTCTGGCTGACGCATAATGCACAAGTTGAAGCCTGTTTAGGTGTTTCTTTTGGATGTTTAGGTATAGACTGTTGCAGTAGTCCACACGCGATAGGATTAGAGATGTTATCACTACCCTGAGGCTGTCTGCTGGTAAAAATTACATTATTTTCCTTATCATTCTTATAAGATGGAAACTGGCTGAGACAACCGCATTTACCTGATCCCCGAAGGTCAGTTTATTATCGACTATGATTCCCAGGTTTTTCGCCTTCCTGGTTGGCTCAGGGAGAGTCCCAAGTTCTTCCGGCCACCAGTCTGGCGTCCAAAAATTGGCATTGTTGCCAAAAATGACCGTTTTGCTGGAATTCAGCTTCAAACAGTTCGTGGTCATCCACAACCTAACCTCGTTCATGCAATCGTGGAACTTTTTCCCTTTCTCAGCCTCTTGTCCAGGGCGTAGTGACATCACTATTTGTGTGTCATCTGCGTATGATGTCAGCTGGAAACCAAAGGATCTGATCAGAGCAACCAGAGGTGTCACATAGACATTAAAAAGTGTGGAACTAAGGGACGAGCCCTGTGGCACAACACACGGTAGGGAGAAAGGTTTAGAACAGGCTTTATCTAGGTCCACAGTTTGAATTCTTCCAGTAAGGAAGGATTTTAGGAGGTTCCAGGCATTGCCTTGTACCTCGCACTCTGATAAGCGGCTCATCAGAACATCATGGTGGACCGTATAGAAGGCCGCGGAGAGGTCCAGCATGATTAGTGCTGCGTTGCCTCCTTGGTCCAGGGCTTACCTCAGTAGATTTTATTAGGGCCGACTCTGTACTATGTTCTGCCCTGAATCCATATTGAGTGGGATCTAGTATGTTATTTGCTTGGAAGAACCTACTGAGTTGAGTATTCATGTTATTTTCTACCATTTTTGCCGTCAGAGAAAGACGCGAGATTGGCCGGTAATTATTGGGGTCTTTAGGGTCAAGATTATGTTTTTTGAGTAGTGGAAGGACAGACGCGATCTTCCATCTCATTGGGAACTGCCCAGACTCAAACATGGTGTTAAATAGAGGGGTGAGTGCCGTGCTGATAAGCTCTGGAACTTGTTTGACCACTGAGACTGGGCAGGGGTCGTTCGGGGATCCCGATCTGATGGAAGCCAGGACAATAAAGGTGTCCTGCTTCATCAGTGGTGAGAATCTATCTAGGATTGGTCGGGATCCGATTGTGCTGCTTGCCAGCGTTGCTGGCTTGCTCGACTGTACTGTCTGGGAGAGTCTGAACGAGGAAAGAATGGCGTCCACCTTCTGTAAGAATAAGGTGGCTATTTCCTCACAAAGTTCTGGATTACTCTGAGTTTTAGGGGGGGAGAGGGTAGTTAATTTAGTAACTGTGTTAAAAAGTTCTTTAGTTGAGGATTTTGCCTGTATAATTTGCTCTGTGAAGAAAACCTTTTTGGTATTAAACAGTAGTTTTTTATAAAGGGTTATGCTCTGTTTGTATGCCTCTTTGTCTGCGTCTTTATAGCTTTTCCTCCAATTGCGCTCTAAGCCCTTACATGCGTGTTTTTGCTTTCTTAATTCTTCAGAGTACCAGGGGGCTGAGGGCTGAGCACGCTTAGGGGTCCATAGTTTCACTGGGGTTAATTTTTTGCAAGCTGTGTCTATCCATTCTGTGTAGGAGGTTGTGGCATCTTCTACTTTGCGGGGAGGAGGCGGGCCGTTGTCCTGAGAGCGTCACCCAGTTCAGAACTTTTGATTTTCATCCAGGCTCTTGTTTCTATCTTCTTTATGGGTGCTTCTTTGCTATGGTGGGGTTTGGGTGGTGTTAAATTGAATAGGATGGCAGCATGATCTGTCCAGGCCAGTGGCAGCACCTCTGTGCAGATCAGATGAGGGTTATTGGAAAAAATCCCGTCTAAAGTGTGCCCTGCCACATGCGTTGGGCCCTCTACAAGTTGCCTTAGTTCTCCACTATTCATCACCTCTACCAGACTAACTGTGTCGGAGTCAGAGAGTGCTTCCAAATGGAAGTTAAAATCTCCAAGGATTGTAAAAGAGTCGATGCTGAGCCCGACCTCTAGCAGAGTCCCAATCGAGGCTAGAAAAGTGCCTCTTGGGCCTGGAGATCGATAAAGGAGGATGCCCTTGAAGGAGTAGTGATGAGTAGTGTAAAAATTGAATGATAGTGCTTCGCAGACCGAGTTGGATGCTGTCTGAAAGGAGGACTGTAAGGAGTTGTGATAAATAATTGTTAGGCCTCCCCCTCTCTTGAGGGGTCTGTCTTGAGTGTAACACAGAAAGACCGAAGGTGTGGCTTTAGCTAGGTCTGGACCAGAAGCCTTATCTGTCCATGACTCGGTTATAAATGCTAGTTTTATGTTGTGCTCCTCAATGAGTAATGGACACTCCGTGCTATGTTTGATCAGTGACCTAGCGTTTAGCAATAAGTAGCACAGTGAATCGACTTCAGGCCTTTTCTGTTCCTTTTTCTTTAGTTCGGGCGGTTTGATAGGGTGATATAAAACATGGGGAAGAGTTAGGTAGCCGTTATGACAAGTTGCTACCGATTCGTTAGGAGTAACCCTGAGTGTTATGCACGGACATATAGTGTTCTTGCCTTTAGGGTTCAAGGCTAAGAGGTCATCCCTTGAGTATACCAGTATTCCTGGCTTCAAAGAGCCAGGGGGACAGGCCCTGAGCCCGTTCCGAGCGCGGACGGGCGCTGACGGGCTTGAATGGAGGGTGTGTGACTGCAAAGACATGGCAAAAAGGCTCACCTCAGTATAGCACTGCTGGGTAGACAGTGGAAAAAATAGGTGATGGGGCTAGGTCGCTCCAGGTGCATGAAAATATGGGACAAGTCAATACTCACAGGTTAAGAAGCTTCACAGCAATTGGTGAAAGTAAGCCTTGGAATTACTCAGGCATTGAGGATTGAATCCAACACGAGTGAATACACACTCAAAAATTCAACGTGGTGCAGAATAAATCAGCGTTTTTCTAGGGACAAAAATGCGGGCCATTAGGTAATGAAAGGTCTAATGCACATGCGCGTAATCACATCCAACGTGAAGTAACTGGATTTTCATTTTTCTCACATTTGTGGCATAACAATATGTAGTTATATCTATTATATTCCATCCCCTATGCATCTTTAACCTCTTCAACTTCCTAAGAGCAAAACAATGTTCTTTATATCCCCATATAAAGTTATCGAGGATGGAACCTTATTTGGAAAATATTGTATTGTAGTGAGTAACAATGTAGAAATCACAGACATGGTACAGATAAAACTATTAAAAACTGGCAGTTCGATGATTATCTGACAATTTTCGGTGGACTTCGATCAAAATGATAGTGGACTATATGGACAATAGGTACTGTCTCGCACAACATGTTGGAGGTCACGTTTAAGATGACGGTGCTTGATAAAGTTATTGCCTTTGAGGATAAGCACGAAGCTACCCTGCAATGTTCTAATCACAAACCTGAAGAAAGAACGGGCCCGATTCACAAAAGTAATCTGAGACAAAATCCTAACTTTACGACTTTCGGTATTCACAAAAGGCATTTAGGAGTAGAAAAGTTAGGATTTTATCTTAAGTTTGTCTTAAGTTTTGGTCTATAGACAAAATCCTAACTTAAGTTAAACTTAAGTTAGGATTTTGTCTTAAGTTTGTCTTAAGTTTTGGTCTTAAGACAAAACCTAACTTAAGTTAAACTTACGTTAGGATTTTGTCTTAAGTTTGTCTTAAGTTTTGGTCTTAAGACAAAACCCTAACCTGAGTTAAACTTAAGTTAAACTTAAGTTAGGATTTTGTCTTCAGATCAAAACTTAAGACAAACTTAAGACAAAATCCTAACTTAAGTTTAACTTAAGTTTAACATAAGTTAGGATTTTGTCTTAAAACCAAAACTTAAGACAAAATCCTAACTTTACTACTCCTAAATGCCTTTTGTGAATACCGAAAGTTGTAAAGTTAGGATTTTGTCTCAGATTACTTTTGTGAATCGGGCCCACCATGTCCAATTGCCATGACCGAAGCAAAAAATTGTGACTTCTTAGGTGATTATCAACAACATGAGAAAGTCAACCATTGCACTGGAGGTCAAAAAGTCTATGAAGAAGTGGAAAAGGCAGAGTGATTCCTGCCATGGCAAGTTAGAAAGAAAAAAAAACGAGAACCTAAACTAATTATTTCTACTGAAGAATACGAGACAGGAATTCTATCCGCAGATCTCCAAGTGATGTGAGGTATTTTCCAGAAGTTGCAGTAGAAATGATATAGCAAAGAAAATATCATTGACATTTGTCTTTGACAAGCTCATCTTAAGTAGACGCACAGCCCTAAATTCTAAGTGGAACTGCTGGGAAAGTGCTAGCCCCTCCTAACTACTCCAAAGTTAACAGAGAATTTATCAACTTCTCAATAATATAATGCGGCAGAAGATGAAATAGGCATTAAATGATATTAATTGTTTACTGATGCAGTATAGCCTTATCTGGACGTACCATAATCCCGCTTTCTGCGCTGTGCTTCTTTTTGGCGTCTTCACTACATACATTAACTCAAATTTTCTCCTAGTTAGTGCAGGTTTTGCTGACAGCAGAGCTCAGAAACACAAAGAGGCAATCACTGCCCTGTGTTTCCGAGCTTTGTTGTCAGCAAAAAACACACTAACTCGGAGATAATTGGAGTTAATATATGAGCTCAAGACACCAAGAAGAAACCCACAGCTCCCTTCTGCTCCAGCGCAGCACAGAAAAAAGAGATCATGCTAGGGGCCCTGATCACATTATTCAACTCAAACCTCACTGAGGGAAACACCCCAAAGCTATTTCTTAAAGTGTGCATGGTCAGCTTTTAAGGGGAAAAGGCAATGTAAGCATGTCCTCCCATCCTATTATGCTACATGAATGAATGAATGAATGAATGAAATTATTTATAAAGCGCTGCGTTCGCTCCAAGATCAAGAAAAAACGCAGGGAGAGAACGAGAGGATAGTTATAGAGAGATGCATTCATAACAAGTATCAAATAAGGGAGAACACGATGTAGTCAGGAGCAGCAAAAATCCATGTTTTCAATAGTTTCCTAAAGAGACGTTCTGATTGAGCCAGTCTCAATTGGAGCGGCAAAGTGTTCCAGGCTCTAGTTCCTAGAACAGCTATGGTTTTGCCTCCTTTCTTTTTCAACAGATAGCTAGGGACTGCTAGAAAGTTACCCGAAGATGACCGCAAAATACGTTGAGTTGTATAAGGGCGTATTCTGGACCTAAGATATAATGGCCCTACTGCCTTTATTGCTTTATAGGTGATAGTTAAAACTTTATACAGGATCCTTTTATGGATTGGTAGCCAATGCAGTCGTTGGAGTGCTGCCACTGAAGGGGATCCTCTAGGCAGCCTGAGCACCAACCTAGCCGCTGCATTCTGGACCACCTGTAACTTTTTTAAAACAGCCTTACTAACTCCTGCATACAGACTGTTGCAGTAGTCCAAACGCGATAGAACCAGTGCCACAGCAACTGTCTTCCTAGCATTCATAGGCAGTAGGTCCAGGAACTTTCTCAGAATTTTTATGGTATGAAAGCACATGCCTGCCACAGAAAGAGCCTGACTATGGAAGGATAGAGTAGGATCGAACTTAATCCCTAGGTTCCGTACTGTGTCTGCAGTGTTTGGAGGTGGAACCATATTTACAGGCCACCATTGACTGGGCATAAAGGGATTGGCTTTCCCGAACAGCATGATTTCCGTTTTTTGGCTGTTACATTTCAAATGATTGATTTTCATCCAGTTCATAACTGCCGTTAGGCAGTGATAGAATTTTTCTTCTGCCACAGTGGAGTTTTTATCAAGGGTAAGAATGATCTGAGTGTCGTCTGCGTATGTAATGGCTTCGACCTCAAACGAGTCTATCAAGGCGAGCAGTGGAGTCATATAAAGATTGTATAATGTTGGGCTTAAAGAAGAGCCCTGTGGCACCCCTGATAATATCTGTTTTTCAGCAGACTTATGGCAGCCCAGGGTGATTATGTTGCGTCTGTTTTTAAAAAAGAGGAAAACCAGGCGAGCGCCTTCTTAGTAACGCCACTGGACGCAAGTCTATCACGCAAGATATCGTGGGAGACCGTGTCAAATGCGGCCGATAAATCCAACAGAATCAGTACTGCGTCCTTACCCTGGTCTAGGGCCAGCTTTAGCGTATCCGTTGTGTGAAGCAGCACTGATTCCGTTGAATGTCCCGATCTGAACCCGGATTGCTTGGGGTGAAGAATGTTTTCCTTTTGCAGAAAATCATTTAGTTGTTTATTGGCCAACTTCTCCACTATTTTACTTAGCCATGGTAATAGTGAGATTGGCCTGAGATTGGAGAGGGTGGTAGGGTCGGCAACTTTCTTTTTTTGAAGGGGTTTTACCGCCTGCAATCTTCCAAATATCTGGTACACAGGAGGATTCAAATGATGAGTTAATTATTTGATTTATGGTTGGATTAATAATGTCGACAAGTGCATGTAATACTCTGGGGGGACAAGGATCAAAAGGTGAGCCAGATTTACAGGCAAGAATGGCTTGTCTTGATTGTTCAAGACTAATTTCTTGAAAACAAGAGAATTCTCCAGTAATTTCTGAGGATATAGGCTTATTGGCCGAGGGAATGAACTCAATGAAATCTTTCCTCAAGTCAATAATTTTATTCTCAAAATATTCGGCTATTTTATCACATAAGCCTTGTGATGGTGTGATTTCCTGATCTAATATTTTGGGTTTAATAAAGGATTGCACGATGTTAAAAATAGTTTTTTGATTTTCAGCTGCTTGATTAATTTGGTTGGAGTAGAATAACATTTTTTCCAATTTTATGTGATGGTGATAGAATCTGAGGGCTACTTTAAAGGAGATAAGGTCCACTGATTCATAGCCTCTTCTCCAGATTCTTTCCAATTTTCTGCATTGTCCTTGTAATTCCTTTAAACGAGGGGAAAACCAAGAAGCCTGTTTTTTCGGGCCTTTCCTGGAGCAGGCAATTGGGGCTAAGCTGTCTGCAAGAGATGGCATCCACTCATTGAATCTGTCGTTATCGATCGAGGGGATGCCCGAAAGGGTAGGTTTACCCTTTTTAGCCATTGTTAGAAGCTCGGAATAGTTGAGCATACTATTCCACTTCCGGCCCCCTGCGGGACAATTTTGTCCCAGGGGATTCCCTACTTGAGTCTTCTTAAAATCAATTTTAAATGGGATATATTTATGATCTGACCAAGTAATTGTTATAGGGTGCTCTGCAGATAAGCTGGTCATATTTGTGCAAATACCATCTAGGGTATGTCCAGCATCATGTGTAGGGACCTCTATCAATTGTTTTAGTCCCATAGTACTGATGATTTCAGAAAAATGTCTTGTATTTTGTGCTTCTAGGTGTATATTAAAATCTCCTAGGATGGTAAAATTCGAGTATCTAATCACTAGGGAGCTGATGCTTTCCCCTAACGTGTCTAAAAATTTGAGGATAGGGCCTGGGGGTCTATAAAGCAATACTCCAGCAAACGTAGTGCAGCTGTCTAACTGGAAACAGAAAGGGAAGCTCTCAGCTTCCTTAAGTTCTATAGCATTAATAGTTGTTAGTTTCAAGTCTTGTTTATAAATTATTGCTAGGCCCCCTCCCCTATTTCCAATTCTGTCATGTCTTGCCAGTGTGTAACCATGTGGGAGAACTTGTACAATGTCTGGGTTAGAGTGCTCATTCAACCATGTTTCAGTGACGAATAGGCAATCTAAGTCCATTTTTTTCAGAAGGTCATAGATGTGTAGGTCATTCTTATTTATTGATCTTGCATTAATTAAACCACAATGTAATCGTTTGTGAGATTTTTGCATTTCCACGAGGGCTGGCCCAGGACTTCTACTATAATTGCCCAGGGTGGTTCTACACGTAATACAAGTTACTGGGCCCTTCATGTTATCTATATGGACTTTACAATTGCTAGCCTGTGTATTAAGCTCTATTAGCTCCTTACTGGTATATTGTATTGCTGAGTGAAAACCGACAGCATCTCTGGCTCTGGCCGCGTTCAGGACGCGGACGGGCGCAGACGGGCTTGCCTTAGGCGTGCCTTCGGCGCGCCAGCGGCGCGCCCGCTGCGCGTGTCCGCTGTGCGTCCGGCGTAGCATGAGCCAGAAATACACCTCCGGAAGCCAACCACTAGTACTATGACCCGCAGTGGCTCACCGGAAGTGAGTAAAAATACCTTGTTGGGACAGCGTTTCTCCGCTACAAACGGCTCAAATTGCCGCGGCGGACCGGAAACGCTGTCCTTCAAAAAGTGCTGCGTGCAAGATACAGTTTATCAGGTAAAAACACAGTAATGCTAAAAGGCCTATAGCCAAATAAAAACAGATTATTGTTAGAAATGCACTATCGTTCCGTTTCCAACCTCCCTCTCCTGTGATATCAAGAGCTGTGACCGCTGCGCGTCCGGCGTAGCATGAGCCAGAAATACACCTCCGGAAGCCAACCACTAGTACTATGACTATGAAATATCCAGCAAGGTCATGGCAAATAGAATGGCATTGGCATGTGCCATATTATATAGTAGGTTGAGAGTGTTTTTTTATCAAGCCAATATCTATCCTCCAACATTCATGTTTTAAGTGAAGCTCTTAATTATGTACGGCAATAGAACATCAAAAATAGCATTTTCATTTTAAACGCAGAAAACATTTTGGCTTAATGAACTAAGATTTTAGGTTTACAACCTTGAAAACTATGAATTTCCATCCTAGTTCACCAGAACCCCCCCTCACCCTCCCCCCTGGTTAGTGGTAGGAACATAAGTCTACACATTGACTTGTATATGCTCTTTAAGGCAGCGTTCTCCCATAGGTGACGTGATTATGGGGTGGGACACGGCTGACAATTCGCAGGGGGATTAGGCTGTGAGGTATGATAGGAAATGATATTTTCAACAACTGAAAAGAAAAAGAGTTACAATATTTTTTTTTTACTACTTTCATAACCAAAAACAAAATACATATTTTACAGAGTACATATAACAAGCACACCTAGGGTGAGGAAAGCAGATATGAGTTTTTAGTGCAATCTAATGTCGAAAATGAGGAGGAGTCCTCAGTTCTGTTTTTTAATTCTTTTTTTAAATTAATTTTCACAGTTTCCAGACATGAAAAGTAGAGTACACACTAACATACAACGGAATACAGTCGTGCTTAATTTGTAAAAAACATAAGTGCCAGAGCCCTTCTCAGGAGGCCACTGTAGCCTGCACCACCTATTGCCACTATGAGCCCTGCAAGCAACAGTACCAAAGCAACTACTAACCATCGCCCTCCTACAAGTGTGATAATTTCAACTATTCTAGTCCACCCAAAGCTAGAAGAATGACATGGAATAGTCTGAATTGTAATTTTTTATGTAGATTGAATTATTAAACCCTCTTGTTGTGCTCATCTCAAAATTAGACAGACAGTGCCACCTTGTGGAGTACTGTCATTAGAGCCGGTGTTGGGAATTAAGTGCCCGTGCTGAGCACCGGCAACAACCGGCTCAAATTAAGCACTGATACTGTACCCAAATATATTGAAATATGCACAGTAACCTGAATTTTGTCCCAGTCCGAAGAATAAAGGACTTTACAAATTTCAATAAGAGATATCAGAACTGAAAAACGAATCTCTGCCCGAACCCTTAGATATGTAATTTGTGCAGCAATCTGTACCATAGTAGCATTAATATCCCCTTTGCCCCCCAGATCCTAATACACATAATTTATATGAGAATCTGTTTCATAACAATATCAATATTCCCTTTATTCCATCTTAGTTCATTTGCATAAAATCGATAATCATTGCAAAAATGCTTTCATAGGTAAAATGCATTACCAAATTTCACTAGGTGGTTACTTCATTACAAGTGATAAGTCGTTTTTAAAGAAATAAAAATGCATAATAAAATTATTTCCTTAAAGTGCATATTTAAGCATGATCTCTAATATTTTAAATTTCAAATATACCTGCAAGCTTTATCAGTTCAGACCAGCAGTTTCGGTGCTGGTCTGACTATCAATCCAAGATTAGAGAAATTTATCACAGTAAGGTATATCCTTCATAGTTCTTAAAACATTTCCAGATTTTAAGAAATGTTCTCCCTCCTCCAATTCTTTTAGAGTAAAGATTTTTCTTATCATAGACTGCTAGTACTTTGTTAAGCCACTTCTGAAAGTCTGGTGGTTCATTTGATTTCCACTTATTAATAATCGATAATCTAGCTATTAACATTGCTATAAACCACCAGGCTCCAAGTTACTCATCCTCAAGCCTAAAAGTATACAACTGCTCAATAATAAAGCCTTTGGATTGAGGGATATTGGGGTTCCTGAAGCATCATGAATAAATAGAATGATCTTCTCCCAGAACCCATGTAACTTCACACATCCCCAGACTATGTGTTCCTATGTGTCCACCTTGTGCAGCTGGTGTCATGAGTTTAATAGGTTATGTGAACAAACACTTCCATTTTACATGTTCATGTTTAAACTTGACATCTTTTAAAACGATGACTTTTAGCACACATTTCCTTGCGCGTCCGTAGGACATAGTGTACTCGGAAAAGGTTTGGTTATAAATACATTTCTTCATGGCCACATTATCATAGTTTAGAACATTCTGTCCAAGGACTGGGTACACTGTGCAAACTGTCCTTGTTAGTTGTTGTCTGTTCGTCGACAGCACTGGTTGGGTAGAATCAACATTGACAGTCGGACCAGAGCTCAGGCACAGAACCAATGGGTCCAGTTTTATTATATAAACTGCTCCAAGCCTTTGTTTGGCAGAGGAGCATTTCTATGAATTATCGTGATTGTCCCGTGCCTAAATTCTAACCCAGCTAAATCTCATCACTATCGTGAGAGGGACGACAGCCTGCTCTACACCAGACTGGCTACCAGATGATACATGCATGCAGGTAAATGGGAAGTTAGACTACTCTTAGGTATCTGGCAGAATTGCATCTACCCTATCTCTCTAGGATAGGAATTGCTAGGTAGGAGTACAATTATATGTATCCTTATAATCAATGCAATAACTACAATGGTTCAATTATTCATCTTTTTCACTATTCTTGTAATGCTGGTTACTATGCTTTGTTTTCTTCTACTAATCATCAGTAGCGGCCCGTGGTGGGCGACCTGCCGGGCGGTGACGCGGGGCGGGGGATAGTAAACTACGGAATACGGCGCACAGAGGTAAGTACACAAACAAAGAAATAAAACGAATTTCTTTGCGCGCGCTGCATCGCATTTTGCGATGCAGCGCGCGCAACGAAATTCGTTTTATTTCTTTGTTTGTGTACTTACCTGCTGTGCGCCGTATTCCGTAGTTTACTACCCTCCACCCTGCCCCTCCCCCGCCCCGCGTCACCGCCCGGCAGGACGCCCACCACGGGCCGCTACTGCTAATCATTGCAGCACACATATTTTACACAACAATCCAATTGTTTCAATAAATGTTTGAAATGCTAATTCGTGTATTTCTTGTGTCTCCCTTTGGGCATGCCTCGGTTGACTGTTTCCACGATTTCCTTGGGGGAATCAGGGTCGTCATGTTCTGAGGTTGCAGACACTATCAGGTACCCTGTAAAAATTAGGGGTCCAGATGGCGCACTGTGAGGTATCCAAGAACTAGGTCAATATATTCTGATGGTATGAGCGGACACAGTCCCCCATAGTTTTGATACTTCTCTTGCTCAAATTCACAGTATTACTGAATTAGTAGGAACCATACGACACTGGGACAGCTATCAGACATACTCATGTTACACCCGTGCAGTTTTGACATGAATAATAGACTAACCACTAGCATATATCTGCATATGGCAAAAATTGCCCACCCCCAACATTCGACAATTAAAAGTCGATATTTCTTCCAACTCCACCTGGGTAAGATTTGTATCGATCTCTTTCATTGACCATTTTTGTGGAAGGCTTTATACTTGGAGTTGCTACATGCCTAAAACCATCGTACCCAATTGCCAATCTTTCTTGTCACACTTCGAGGTTTAAACAATTCTTTCACAATTTCCCTTGTAGGCTCTATATGAAGGGGTACAACATTTCTTATACTAGCTTGAATTTGAAAAAAAGTATATAACATTCTCTATTTGAGCTGGGGAAGCTTTGTCTTAGGATACACTCAGGTAATTAGCTCGATATTACTGAGCCAGTCTCCTATTTGCCCCATTTTCACTTTTTCCCATCTTCAGATTGTACCTTGCAGTTCTGGTGGGCATTGGGGTTCTAGAGGGGTTTCAGGATGGATTGAATACACATTAAGGTGTTGCAGCAATTGCATATGTTTTTGTTTAAAAGAGGCGATCGTCCTGTACCTGACCAATTTGTGTTTCCAGTAGTGAAGTCTTGGGAAGTTAGGGCAGGGAAAAGCTGCTTCAAGCATTTTTGCTAAATAGAAATTATCGAAAGTTTGTGCACCCAGTATTTTATAACATTTAGTATGTGTGATTAGAAAGGCTGGGAGGTACTAGGCTTTCCAATCCAGAAGGGTCATCCCAACCTCTTCTCAACAA
This sequence comes from Calotriton arnoldi, assembly GCA_963921515.1. Lineage (NCBI taxonomy): Eukaryota > Metazoa > Chordata > Amphibia > Caudata > Salamandridae > Calotriton > Calotriton arnoldi. Next base: position 1,250,619 of record CAWUFW010004896.1, on the reverse strand, counting down.
AGATGTACCTTCTCTAGACTCATCCGTGACAGTTTCTTATTCCAGATAAAGTTCTATTTCTGGGCCAGTTCCCCCTCAGACCCCTTCATCTAGCTACTGCAAAAAGGCGCCAAACCTCCTCTCCTCCAAGGCTACTGAGAGAGCACTCGGTTTGTGTTATCCAGGGAGCTGCGGCCCAACCGAGTCGAAGCTTCAGTTAAGCGAAGGGGTGCTAAGGGGAAGGAGCGGTCCGCTGTAATGGACTGCGATTGGAAACTCTACACATGGCAGATTTTGAATTATTAATCACATGAATTTGAACTTGCAGTTGGTGCAGGACGGGCAGCAACCTTAGTGGGACATTAAGCTCTCAAACGTTTTCTATCTATCTTCATTACATATCTCCAAATAAGGGACTGCACAAGAAGAGAGAATTAAACAGTAAGCATGGAGTTGAGAAATATACCTGCTAATCACTCTGTTTGCAGGCTACAAAATAACAATGCCCAAAGTCAAACAATTCCTGCCTCTCTTCAGGGTAGGCCCTGGCCACTCACAGAAAATCAGGACTGAGAGACCTCTTGATGCTAAGAAAACCTCTGTGAGCATGTCTGGCAAAGTGAAGGCGCTCATTCTTGGGGAGATGGAGGAGGACAGCACCGACATGGTGGAACAAAATCCACACTGGAAAGCAGGAACTCCTCTGCTCTTTGCACTCTCCCTCCCCCCTAGCCTATTGCGACTACTCTGCTAGCCCAAACGTTCTAGGATTCCAGAAAGGATCCTCTCTCAAGCAATTAAACAGAAAAGCTTTAGATCTTCAGGAGATAATAATTGTCAGGTCTTTCCAGACATTACGTTTGAGACACCAGAGAGAGTTCCGCCTCTGAGATCGTATTTCAAGGCTCAAGGCATTCAGCTATTTTAATGCTGTCGACCAGACTCAAAGTTTTAGTTAATGGGTTCTTTAGAATATTTCATGAGCTAGAGGCTGCAAAAAATGCTCCTACGGGACTTTCAGCAGAAGGAGGAGATGAAAGAGCCTTCTAAAGGACACTGTAGAACGTCTATGATGAGTCAATCGTAAATTCTGTCTGATGCATCTTTGAAGTCAGACTAAAAAGTGGGCCTGGGCCAAGAGACTATGTGTTTTTTAAAAAGTCAGCCTTCTACAATGTTTTCATGTTCATTGCTTTTTTTCTTTTTTTGGGAAGGAGGATTACCATACCAGCCCACGTACATAGGTGAAGACATCGCGCCAGAAGAGAGAATGGAGGGGCATCAATGCAATGGGCAGTAAATGCACCAAGGTTCACATGAAGGCTTTAGGGTGGGTGCTAGGGTGGGCAAAGAGTGGAGAGGGAAGTGGTGGGGAGAGGCAATGGAGGGGGAGAGGCAGGAACCGGCAGAGGTGGGTTTCCAAGGACCAGGTGGGGGGTTGGGAGACGCTGAACACCAGGGCAATCAACAGTCTGTGGTAAAAAGGACAGTTACGGGGTGGAACAATTTAATTTATGGAGCAGAGAGGTTGTCGCTTAGTAAGGCTGTGATAGGGCAGGAAAGATGCCATAAACGGAGTGAAGAGATGTACATACTTAAAGAGCTACCCTCGCAGCTCTCTCTAAATTAAGTGTTATTTCTGTGCATGTTAATGGGCTAAATAATTCAAAGAAACGGAAGGCAATTTTGAGGTGGCTCAACAAACAAAACCTGCCGTAGTACTCCTTAAGGAGACTTATATTAGGAAGGATAAAAGTAAGTCATTTAAATGGACTCCCTCCCAGTTTCTACAGCTCTCTTGTGCCTCAGCAACTTTCAAGGAGGTTGCAAGATTGGCCAGTAAAAGGTCTGTAAGCAATATACTTAAAAAACTCTTGGATGAAGCTCAGAGATGGACCATAGCAGAACTTCTAATAGAGCAGGTACCCACCAAGCTAATCTCACTGTATGGATCAATCTTGAATGATCCATGACATATTGAAGAATTGAAACTCCAATTTGCCCAGTCCCCACCCAAGAAATATAATGGGGGGAGGGTCAATTCAATTCCACCTTTAGAGCAGGATTTAAGCCACCCAAAGAAAAACCAATGAAAACCAAAGGTAGCAACAGCCACTAGCACACAAAAGGAAGAACTTGGTTTAAAAGAACCATAGTGCATGCCTAATCCTAAGCAATAAGAATACATTTTCGTTTTGGCTCACTATCAATCTGCCTCTATGATTGATTTTTTTCCTATATCAAAGTCTAAAAGCCAAGTAACAATGTTGCATATTCCTACCTGTTTCTTTGATCACACAGCTCTTAGGTTAGAATTTTGCCTGCCATCAGTGGCTGCTCCATCATACAGGTGGTCGTTAAACAAATCCTTGCTCTCAAGGGAAATATTTCTGGAAGAAATGGGGAACAGGGCTTAGGTCTTTTTTGAAGAAAACAAGGGCACCTCTTCTTTAGAGAATGTTTGGGAAACCTATAAAATATAATTGAGAGGTGAGATTATATCTTTTCAAACACACACTTAAAAGGATCCAGAGTAGCCAGATTGAGAATTTTACAGTAGCCCTCCAGCTAGCAGAGGCCAGACTACACCCATTGAATGACAGGCAGAGTTATCTAGACAGAGAGACAGCTAAGAAGAAGCTCCAGGGCTGTTTGTTAGAAAAGGAAGGCATCAGCATCCAAAACTTCGGTCAACAATTTTAAGAGGAGGGAGAATTCAGTGGCAAATTACTTGCTCAGAGGACTCGGTCCTGAACAATTAGAAACCACGTTGTTAAAATTAGGAATCCCAAAACAGGGGCTATGAAGGTAGTAAGCCAAGCATTTGAGGATATATTTTTTGAACACTATCAAAACATTTATGAGGAAAACTTAAATCCTCCAGAGGAAGAAATCTCAAGTTTCTTAGCCCAGCTCCATATGCCCTCAATCAATCAGAGGTGACTGCCAATCTTATTTACCCAGTTAAAAGCAGGAGGTAGTGAAAGTGACTAAACTGCTACCCAGATGGTTATCCACCAGAGTGGTATCTTTATATGCTTAAACTTCTAAAAGGTTCACTTACGGAGCTTTTAAATCACATCCTTAAAGGAGGGGATCCCCCATCCTTATTTCTGAAAATGGTTCTGATATTCTTCCCTAAAAAAGATAAAAATCCAGAGGATGTAAAGTCTTTTCAACACATTACTTTATTAAACACCGGCTATCAACTATTTATAAAACTTTTAGCTCTAAGGCTATCTAGGATAATAGCAAGCTTGACAGAGGCAGATCAGAATGGTTTCATACCAACATGTATTCTGTATTCTAATACACATTTTCTGTTAGAGGCAATCGATTACTTCTCTGAAAATAAGGTACCTGCAGCAGTGCTGTTTTTGGACACTGAAAAAGCATTCGATGGTGGGGTGGAAGTTTTTGAGGAGATTCAATTTCCTGGCCAACTCACCAAGTCAGTTTCCAAATCCATCACGGCTGTTTTGCGCTCCTCTTTTTAAAATGGAAAACTATTGCTCTGATCATGAACACACGAGGCACTAGGCAGAAGTGAATTCTATCGCCTCTGCTATTTGCGATCTTTATAGAGCTCCTTGCATGTGTCCTGAGGAGAAAAGAGGTAGATTAAGTCAGCTATCCCTCTGTCCCCTAGACTCAAATTATATGCCGATGACCTGGTGATATGTCTCCACATGAACGCCGATGTAATTGCCAATCTTTTAGCCCTTCTTGCATCTTTCTCAGTGCTAGCTGGGGATCCAGTTAAGACTGCCAAAACAGAAATATTACTTTTTATTGTAGATTTACATTAATTGCCTCAATCTCTGAAATGGATGTTCCATAAAGATCCAGTTTCAGAAAATCTGCAGGATTTATGTAGATTAAACTATACCAATGTTATGGCAAAGATTTGAGTTTATTCTAGACAAATGGCAAAACCTACCAAACTCGATCGTATGAAGGGTGGTGGTGATTAAGATGTACATTTTACCTTAACAGGATGTTTGGTTCTCTGCAATCCTGGGGCACTTATAAATCGAATTGTTTCACTAGGTTCAATACAAAGATCAAAAGTCCTCAATTCTCGGAACAGGCAAACAATTGTTTTCTCAGCATGGAGACCTGAGACTAATCCACGGCTTCTCAGATACAGGACATTGATGGCAGTCATTAAATCCTGACTACATGCTGGGCACCTGAATTACCTTATTCTTCATGTCAATTGAAGCTTGCTTCTCCTTGAATTTTAGAAAACTCAAACCATATGAAAGCTGACCTGAGCTCACTCAACTGGCTCAAAGTGAAGAAAGGATTTTTTAATGATAGCCTGTTCTACATCTAAACCTTGTCATGACCTAACCCCAAACTACTTAACAGATAGAATCCAAAATTACATCCAATATCAGATCTCCTCACACACTCTTTCCTCCGGCATCCACGTCAAACCAGTAATAAAAAAATATATGCTTTGTGCTCTATGTAATTGTGCTTAACCTTATGAGAGATATGATTTCATTGGCTAGACGGCAGCTTAAGAAAATACAATACAATACAATACATTCAAAATATGTTGCCTGTAAATTAATGCCTACTCTATGGGTTGATGGCCTTTCCTGGAAAATCGCACAATTGGCTCAAGTCAAAGCAATGCAGAGCATATAATATGTTTATTTTATCTCCCAGACAGCACAGCTCTGGTGCAAGTGAGCTGGAGTTTAATTTAACCAAACAAGCTATAGCACTGCAAGTTGCATTTGTGTCATTCTTCTCAAAGATGCGATCAGCTCCGCTTGACTCGCTACAAACGATATAATGGCAAGCGATAACGAATGAGACCAGCCTTTGGAGTGCTTTCTTGAACAAAGAGCTGAAAAGGCTAAAGTTCATGGAGATCTGGAATAAGGGCTTCTACTTTACCAAATAGGAAACTTGGCAAACAAGCATAGGCAAAGCCAATATGTCTCGACAATACAAGCTATTGGCTTCGGCAATGTGTTTTTGCCATGTTGCACAAAAGCGTGGCTAGTGTTCAGCATGGCTAAAAGTTAGTGGTGTGGAGTGTGCTAGAGTGGAGTCAGGGGAGTAGAGTGTCGCAAACTGGATTTGCTGGAGTAGAATGTCATAGAGTTGAGTAGAGGGGAGTAGAGTTCAGTGGTTCTGTTGCAGAGAGTGTAGTAGAGCGCAGTGTCATAGAGTGGAGTGGCATAGAGTGGAGTAGAGTGTAATGCAAGGCTGTAAAGAAAAGTGCCACACAAGCCAACAAATGGTAAGCAACGGGCAGGCTCCAAGCACTGGCATAACAAAACTTGAGGGGGCCTCCCTTCAAGGCACGTGGAGGGGCCCCCTCCGGGCTCAATCAGGAGCTCTCTGGCCACAGTGCTGTGCTGAGGGGGCCCCCTGCAGCTTAGGGGCCCCCCCACACCACGGGGGCTGCGGGGGCCTGTGTTACGCCCCTGGCTCCAAGTCCCTTTTGTTAACAAAAGTGTCTCGCAGGCTCGACTCTAAAAAGCAGGCAAAACTGATACCCTTCTATGACGCGCTAGGGCAAGCATCAAGCAAGAAGCCACATCTTGATGGTCGTAAGATCGTATGAAATACAATTAAAACAAAAATATCTGAACTTAACCCTATCATTAAAGCAAAAGAGGGATTTTGTAATACTCAGATTTGGGTTAATTCTGCTATGGTGTTATCGTTATGATGACAAAAGGATTTTTAATACATAATATCTGTTCATGTGATCCTCTTAACTCCCCTGAGAAGATTTTGACTTAAAGTGATTTTATTAAACTGAATGGAAGATGCCATCATAGCGTGTCTAAATGGATCAGACCCACAACTAACTGGTCGATTTCTTAAATATATGGCAGTGGCCAAAAAGTTACTATAAATAGACACACTATCACATCATCCTTGCTTTTGATTGCAGAATGAGTAATGCAATTTTCTCTCTTCGTTTTATATTTCTGTCTGTAAAGATTTTTATAAATCATGCAATAACATTTTTCAAATTTCAATTTCATACATTGTACTGAAAAGTGTAAGTGAACATTACCTATTATTGTTAAAGAAGAAAGACAACTTTTCAAACTCCCTTGAATCAGAAAAAAAAAATTCTTTCAGTGAAACTAATCATTTAAAATAAAGGGTGCATTTGTTGTATACATGTAGTTGGTTTGCAGAAGCCCTGATTGTACGAATCATACTGCAAAATTAAAAATGAATTCATTTTTAGTGCTTATTATTTCTTTGACAGTAGTGGCACAGAGAAGCAATAAAAGTATGGTATGGAATAATCCCAGTTGTTAGAGTAGCTCAAGAATTTCCGCCATGTACATTTAGTTGTCTAAGTGAATTAGAACTCACTGTGCACAGGCCTAAAGCTGCACCTCACCGACGAGTCCCAGTAATGCCGAAACCAATCTAGAGTTACTCGTGTTTCCACACCCAGGGAATATGCTGTAGCAGTCGGAGAAGAACAGCCCCCCATAAACTGGGGGTACATCTCATTTGCTTATGATTCACCCTTGTCTGTAATGGAACAGACTTTAAAAGACAATGGAATATATGTGCTCTAAATGATTAACAGTAGTTTGGGTTAATTTGATCTCTTCCATCTATCACTTTTTAGCATCTAAATGAGTCACCCTAAGAGGGATGGGTATGCTCTGATGAAGACCCAAGCCTGCTGTGCCACTGAATTCAATCTGTTCCTTATTGATCGAGGTGGAACAAGGCGAAAACAAGTATTTGGTTGCATGTTTTCCTGGTGACCTGGTGTCGCGGCGTCAAAATCTAGATGGTGCCCACTTCTCATTTCCTTGCTTATCTGACTTGCCCCTGCTCTCTATCTGCATTATGTTCTAGCTTCCCATAGGATTTAAGCCTCAATCATTGACTCAGGCTGTTGGGACAGAAATACATGACTGTGATTTGCGCAACTCTTTTTTATCCTTCCAATTCCACCTTCTCCCTCTCAGTCACCACCAGTGCTCCGTCAGGTTTTGCAAAGTCTTACTTGAAGAATTTGATATGTGCCCCCTCTTGTGCCCTCAATGCCCTTGGCTCTCGGCCTTCCATGTCTAGTCACTCACCTGACTGGACTGCCATGCTCCTGGGTTGCAGCGGGAAAAGTAAGTCTCCTTGGAAGGGCAGGAGCACTCCTGTCTCCCACTGGGCTATTCCATCATGTTGGTTATTCTCCACTGAACCCTAGAAGAACCCTCCTGCTCCATTTGGGAATCAAGCCCCTCATCCATCAACCCTCATGGGTTCTGCTTCTGACCTCGTTTGTCCCTAAATGTCCTTCGGAAAGTGATTGCTACAGTCATTGATGCCGCAGGGTAGAATTCCTCCTCAGCTTGGTGTCTTTGAATTCTTCTGAATCCTGCCCGGGCAGGTAACAGACTTTCTTCTTTATGCTCTCTCTCCTTTACTCTTCCTGATTGTCCTTCCTCTCTTTTTGTATCACCTTCTACCTGATCTTTACCTGATTTCCTCCCGCCTGCTTTACCAACTGACTAACTAAGGGAGCTGCCTTCCTTTCACACCCCTATCTATTTTTCTGATCTAATTATGTTTTTCATCCAGTGAAGGTGTTCCAACTATTATTAAGTGGTGCTTAACCTAGCTCTACTGACCAGAGGTTTACACTATGTAGCTGTCAGACAGCACTTAACTTGTAGCACGGATCCAATTGCAGAGATGTATACTTCCACACTTCACGGTCTCCACTACCAACCCAATAGAGCTGCAATGTGTTAGTTAGAAGTAGACCTGGGGAAAGGAGATTGGTTATGAGAGAGAAAACAGAGACGTCAGAGATTGTCACTCTGACTCATCAGTACTGCTGAGCATGGACTTCAATTGGTCATAGAAGTTATCTCAAATAGATAAGAATATTAGTGCCCACGAATTATGCTGTATATTATTCTATATGTATCTGTAGACAACAAACCTTCAGATTATCTGTATATCTCTGACCCTCTTGTGAAGTACAACATTTTATAGATCTGAAAATTGAAAACATAGATAAGAGTTTAATATCCTAAGTACATTTTAGCTTGCCCTTGTATAACCTCTATCACACTTTCGACCCTTGATGTGTATAATTTGTTTCTGGTTAGGACTTCTGTGAGCTGAAATATACAGCATTAATCAGTATTCAGTATTGTGTTACCTTGTGGATTACATTAATTACCCTCCTTGAATTATCAATACCTTAAACACAATATGCGAATTGTAAACATTGTAAAGGTCTTGCGTTATAAAGAGCCTGTTCAATAACTTCTCGTAATATGGATCCAAATGTGCTGAGAAAAAATAGTTCGGAAATCTTTATAAATTGTAGTCATATCTTTGCTTCTTGTTTGTGACTTATCAAGTGGAATAGTATCAGAAATCCTACTACGATCCCCGGGGATCATGACCTGTGTCACAGGGACACAGTCACATTTCTCTGACTCCATGATACAAGCTTGTTGTGAGCCGGTTTGGGAGACCATGGCAGACAGCCCGGTAATGGCTGGGAAATGAAGAAGGATAAAATCACAGGGTACTGCAGATCAGCACTTCCTTGCAAAGTAAAAAGATCAAAAACATTCCGGAAGAGCTGGAACATTCTGGAAAAGCAGGAACATTCTAGAAGTAGCAGGAAGGTTCTAGACTCTTCCAGGTCACTGAGAGCTGGTAAGATTTATTCACCAGTCACACTATTACACTTCGCCTGACAACAGCGGTTGATGGGTTCTCTATTCTGACTGCATAAATCAGTGTTTGCATCCCCTGCCCATCATTTGCTTTGCTGCCCTTTGGTTTACTCAGGTGTTTATGGCAGCTCAGGTTGACACTTTTTTTCAAATATACAGAGCTTTGCTTGTTGCCATTCCGGAATTCCTTTTCAAACTTCAAGCACTCCAAGTCCTCCTAGCTCCCAGGATCTCTACTGTTGAAGGTGGACCTTCCTGTTCAGTTCCCAGCGTGTATCCTGGTCATCTAAGGGCCAGTCATGGCCTCTTCTGCTTCCATACTCTGGTAAGCCATTCTACTGATACTCATACAACATTGTATCCTGTTGTGCACAAGTATATTACAATAATGGTACTGTGTCTTATAATATTATGGAGGTTACCAGTCAGTTATTTGCAGATCAAGGGTACTTGCCACATGCCTTCAACCAGCCAGTGCTCCTGAGGCCAGAATGCCGATACACTTACTGAGTGTTTCTTTTCTAGCTTCCTTCTCCTTTTTCCCCATGCACTGTCACTTCAAATTCTAGAGTTCATTGCAGATCTCATTTCACTAAAATGGGAAAGAGGGAGGTTAGCACCGGAGTCCCTGGCCTGAATGGCATTGAAATCCTGACAATATGCCGGGCACATATACTCTATTGATTCCGATGTTAACCTATTACATGGCATAGCTCAGGCCATTGGTAAAATACAGAAAGAGATGGCGACAGCCTGACAAGAAAGGGGTTTCCTTCTAGACAGAGAATCAATCAGCTACAGTCCTCCAATCTCAGTCCCTCAGGAACCTCAAATTATGGGAATACTAGTACTTTCTCCCCTTCTGGGAGCAGCCTAACAAATGCAGAGGGAAACTCACAAACAATACAAATGCCTACCACTATCCTACCTCAGGTTTAGGTCCTCTAGAATGATTTTCCTGAGATCCCGAGGCCTTTCAAGACTTTTTGGCTCAATGCAACTTGCACTTCTTGGCTCGGCCTCACCTGTTTCAGATGGATCAATCCAAGGATACTTTCATCCTATCATATTTGATCAAGAGCACTTAGGCATAGCCAATTCCATTTATTAATAATAATAGTTCCTGGTTGTCTAATTATTCCCTTTTCCTGCATCATTTCAAGAGAATATTTGGGCAACACCAAACAAAGCAAGATGCCCATATAGGGCTCCTTACTCTCACACAAGGTTAAGATTTCTGATTGTCAATATTAGTCATTACAATTAATTGGTCTCAGCATTAGGATGGATGAATGAAGTGGCATATGCCACCTTCTACCAACACTTTATATGAAGCTTTGAAAGATGTCCTTTCAAAAGTAGTATATCAACCCAGTGATTCTAAAGGTCTCATAGACGTCGCACTACAAAAAGACTCCCAGCAACAACAACAACACTGTGAGAGAAGGTGCCAGCAGAAAATCTAAGTCTACTGAAATGGTTGAAAGATCCTATGCAGATTGGGCAATTACAGAAATACCTTACAACCCAGGAAAAAGATAAATGAAAGAAAGAAGGCCTGTGTCTGTATTGTGGAAAACCTGGACATTTTCTTAAGAACTGTGCCAGTCAGCCTGGAAACACCAATGCTCGATCCAAAAGGGTGAACCCAGATCGAGCAGACTTATCAGAAACTGGTATCCGCCACCCCACATTTCAGTATTGTGAGATCAGCCAAAGGATGCCAAAATCTATACAAAGTTGAAAAAAATGGGGTGCATATAATCTAGTGAGCATCCAGGAATTTGACGAATAAATGACTGCTATCAGCACCCGCTATGGCCACTATGAATATCTAGCAATGCCATTCGGTCTCTACAATGCCCCGGCTGCTTTCCAACACTTCATTAATAACATTTTTGGGGATTTACTAGACTCTTTTGTTGTAATATATCTGAATGACAGCCTAATCTTCTGCAGGACCAAAGAGGAACATCAGCAGCATGTTTAAAAAGTCTTGCAATGATTGGAAGACTGATCCCTGTATGCAAAAGCAGAGAAGTGTTTATTTGAGGTTAAAGCTGTCATTTTTGGGGCTCATTCTCGCTGATCATGAAGTACAAAGGGATTCAAATAAAGTTAGAGCTGTATGAGAATGGCCTGCTCCTAGAACTGTCAGAGATATGTAGACATTCCCCGCTTTTGCTAACATTTATCAACAGCTCATTCAAGATTTCTTTTTCAAAGTCCTCCCACTCACCAAGAAAGGAGCTCCTTTTGTGTGGGATCCAGATCAGGAGAAAACATTCTCAGAATTAAAGAAAGTTTTCATTACTGCTGCAATTCTAAGGAATCCAGATCATTCACTGCCTTTCCTCTTGGAAACTGATGCCTCATCTTATACCATTGGGGCCATTTTATCATAGCCACTTAACATCTGACTACTACAGCCTTGCATCTTGTGGCCTTCTATTCACCTACTTTATATTCTGCTGAGAGGAATTACACAATATGTGATAGAGAGTCGTTGGCCATAAAGGAATCATTTCAACACTGATAACATTATCTGAAGGAGGAAGAACATCCAGTTACGAGTTACGGTCTAGATGGCTTTAACAACCTGGGTTATTTCAAAGCAATAAAGTGCTCCAATTCTCGTCATACACAGTGGTCCCTCTTCTTCTCTAGATTCTTATATGAAATAACTTACAGACTAGAAAACTGTTGTGTTAAAGCAGATGCCATGTTCTGACACTTGGTAGAGGAAACAACGCTTGGTGAATCACCTATCATACCTTCAGCCAAGGGAAAAGAAGGATGCTCATTCCTGATAGCACTTAAAGGTCAACATGCTGCTCTCAACCGACAGTAATGGATAAGAAAGGATCCTTTAAATATACAAAAGATTAAAATGTCTTTTATGACTTGCATATTATCTGTGCACACCTGAAAAGAACTTTCAACATCTTATATACTAGTGTCATGACAGTCCAATAACAGGGCATGCAGGATGTAAAAAGAAAAAAAGTGAACTTCTTTAACAACATTTCTGGTGGATGAAGACATGACAGAATACACACACACCATTGTCTCACCTGTGTCAGGGCAAAATCACCCCACAGTAAACCCAGTGGTCTATTACAACCTTTGCCCACTCCCAATCAACCCAGACCTTGTATCTCAATGACTTCATTGTTGAGCTTCCTTTTCCGAACACTGCACTACATTTCTGGTTGTAGTCAACTATCTGAAAAAGACTGCTCTTTTTATTCCACTTAATGATGTATTTAATTCCTTTGAATTAACCCAGGTTTTTCTAAAGGAGATTGTTCATCTTCATGGATTGTCTGAGATCATCATTTCAGCTAGAGGATCCCACTTTCTCTCTAAATTTTGGAAAGAAGTAAGCATATTGCACTTCCTTTCCACCAGTTGGTATTCCACCTTAATAATGACAGCAGAATATTGTGCTACCAGAATTTCCCGGCAAAAATATTGGGGGCCAAAATATCACGAAGGCAAGTAAAGGTTTAATTTACCCACCTCCGCATATATGTACCATGACAATATATATCATCAAGATACTTAGATATGGAGTAAAGAATAGTATATTAAATTTATACTTATTTATTCATTTACCTTCTCAAATTTTGGTTTTGGTATTTTTGCCACAATATTTCGGTAGCATAATGCTTTTGTTGTCAATATTTTGACATTCAATCCAGTAGTTACCACCCTTACCCACCCTTAGACAGACGGTAAGACCGAAAGAGTTAATCAAGCCCTAGAAGATTATCTCTATTGTTTCTTAATAGATCGCTATGAACATTTGTCACAATTGCTTCCCATATTTTTATGATAACAATTCCCTTCACAGTGCTTTAGGTTTTACTCCTTTTTTTGTTCGTATGGTTATCATCCCCGCATCTGGTCAAGAGATTTTTCTCCATCCTCAGTACTTACTGTACAAAGTATTCTGAATAATATAAAAAAAACACTCAATAAAAGGCCATGAAAAATCTTAAGCGAGCCAAAGCATACTACAAGAGATTTGCAGATTAACACAAACAGGCTGGTCTCCAGTACAAACTGAATGACCTTGTTTGGCTAGCCTCAAAAATATATCTATCCCTGGTTCTCCGGCTTAGTTCCTTTTCGGATTTGTGGGTCTTTTTAATATCACTGACTTAGTGCCATATTTCTCAAGGGTTGCATTGCTTTTGCACCATGCAACAGGGTGCAAAAGCCACGCAACCCTTGAGATGCGATTTATCAAGCCACGCAAGGCCACCTTGCGTGGCCCTGAGTGGCTTGTTAACTCCAGAGTAATGCAATGCAGCTCAAATTGCTATGTTGAGTTACTCTGCCCCAGGGAGGCGGTCCATGGGTGGTACGTGGGTTTTCCCACGCAAAACCCATTGCTTTTGATGCATTCCCCGATTTACCATAAGTGGTAGACCTGGGAATGCGCCACAAATGCTAAACCTCCCCAGGTGAGGCGTAATGGGGAGAAATATGTTTATTTCTCCTCGTTTGTTCCTCTTTCTTCATGTGCTGCATTCTGCAGCACACATAGAAAGAAGAGGAAAATGCCTCAGGGGATTGTTTTTGTTCAGGAAGATGCCCCTTCCTGCACAAAAACAATCCTGCTAACAACACAGGCCCCTTTGCACCATGGAGCAAGAGTGCCTGCGTTGGAGCTAGGCAGCACATTGTGCGCCAGCACTGGGAAAAGGCAGGATTGCACCATAAAATGTTAAGCACGGCGTGTTCCTGTCCTTTCCCTATCGTGCAGCAAGGTGACTTGCTGCGCTGCACCACATGAAATAATGATAAATATGCACCTAATTTAGGAATTCTGCAATATGTGTAAAACGCCTGCCTTTCTATGACAGGGCTGATGTGGCCATGCTGGTCATTGATGAGGATGAGGAAGCAGAGAATGAACCTCTCCCTGACCTTCTCTCCTACAGCCCAAAAGATGGGCAAGTGGAAGGAGTTGCCTTCTCAGACACTCTCTCCACCCAACAGCAAACTGACTGCAGGCATGTCCTGGAGCAGTATGCTGTGCTCTTTTCCTTAACCCCTGGTCAGAAACAGTGGTGTATCCATGATGTGGACAGCATCAGGGCTGAAGTCAGCAAAATGCTAGAATTAGGGGTGATCGAGCCCTCTCACAGTCCCTGGTTTAGCCCAGTGGTCTTAGTCTCCAAGCCTCATTCCAAGTGTGGTAAACCAGAGCTGAGGTTTTGTGAGGACTATAGAGGTCTCCAAGACAGATGCACACCCTATACCAAGAGCTGATGAATTGATTGACCGATTGGGGACAGACAAATTTCTCTATACCTGAATTGACATCTGGGCACTGGCAGATTGGTCTGACCCCAGGAGCAAAAGAAAATACAGCATTATTGACCCCAGTTGGACATTTCCAGTTCACTGTTATGCCATTTGGGTTAAAGAATGCCCCTGCCACCTTCCAAATGTTGATGGAGGCTTGGTTGGAAACCTTTAGTGCAGCATATCTTGAAGATATTGCTGTCTATAGCTCCCCTTGGCAGGATCATCTGATCCACCTTGGAAATTTCTTTGAGGCTCTGCAAACTGCACACCTCACTAGCAAGGCACGTAAGTGCCAGATAGTGCAGGGCACAGTTTTATACTTGGGCCACTTTATAGGTGGAGGCCAAGTTCAACCTTTACAGCCCGAGATCCAGACCATTCTGTACGGGGAAGCTCCAACAACCCAGGGCATTCCTTGGCTTGACTGGGTACTACAGGAGGTTTGCGAAGGGGCATGGTACCATTGTAGCGCCCCTTCACAGAATGTACCTTGAAGAAGCAACCAAAGAATGTAAGCTGGACAGTGAGCTGTCAAAAAGCTTTCGAGACCCTGAAGGAGGCAATGTGTTCAGCACCCATTCTCAAAGCTCCAGATTACTCCAGGCAGTTCATAGTGCAGACTGATGCCTCTGAACATGGGATAGGAGAGGTCCTATCCCAGACCAACAATGATGGCCATGGCCAGCCTGTTGCTTTCATTAGCAGGAGGTTACTCCCAAGGGAACCGCGTTAGAGTGCCATTGAGAGAGAAGCTTTTGATGTGGTTGGGTCCCTGAAGAAGCTGAGACCATACCTGTTTTGTACTCACTTCCTTGTACAAACTGACCACAGGCCACTCAGATAGCTGATGCAAATGAAAGGGGAAACCCTCAAACTGTTGAGGTGGTCTATCTCCCTACAGGGAATAGACTTTACAGTGGAGCACAGACCTGGGACTGATCATGCCAATGCAGATAGCCTTTCCAGGTTTTTTCACTAAGGTTAGTCTCATCCTCTTTCGTTTTTGTGGGGGGCATGTGTAGGAAAGTGCCCCTTTTTGAGATGGTCACCCCTGCTTTTTACCTGGCATTTGATGTAACTTTGACTGAAGTGCACTGGGTACCTCTGCTAACCAGGTCTCAAGTGTCTATGTGCTTCCCCAAAAAGGAAGGTAATTGTTCCACAATTGGCAAGACCTGTAGCACCCATGTAAGTCCCTAGTACCAGTTTACATGGCATCGACTTCCTGGATCGCACGTCTGGGTGAATATAAGGATTAATTATCAGGAGAGGTCACTTGATATTGTTATGACACTTCTGTAATTTGACTACCAAGATGTTACATCAGTCCACTTCCACCTGTTCACTGTGTATTTTCAGAGCCACAGCTATGAAGATGACAGCCCTCCCCCTCGGACGTCCAAACCTCTTTGTTTTCTGTACTGGGATGAAATAACCGATATATCCTTCGATTGTTAACGGCTGCATTGCCCATGTTTCTTGCAAAAGAAGGATTTAATATTCTCTCAGAAAGTTTATCAAGTGCCTATTATGGTTTCTAGTACATATACCACTGATGTTCCACAAGCACAATCTCAGGTATTTGGTTGCATTCCCCATTGATATTGGTGGGGGGGGTTGCATGTTAGCACATCAGGATCGCCTGCCATCATGTAAGGCTGCTGTTAGCCAGCCTACATTTAACTGACCATCACTGTAATAGCATGTTGGAGACTGCAAGTTCTCCTGCAGCAATGTAGAGGATATTGTTTTGCCGCATGGGGTCCTAAGGACAGAAAAAAGGTTGCTTGTGTCCTTCTGTGTCTTGCTTCAGGGTAGTTGCATTCTGAATTATAAGAAGGTCTGGATAGCCTGACTGATGAGGTATACTGATCTTAATTCCCCATTCAAGTGCCAGGTCTAACACTCCTTATAATGCAGGACCTTCCGGGCTAGCTGAGCAGTGTCCCAAGTCACAAGGTTTGACTCTTGTTTTCCATACGAGGCGGGAATTCAGTAGATTCAATATAATTTGTTGGCATCTATGCAAGTAATGGAACTGCCTGTAAATGTTTTAAGATGTTACCATGATTAAGTATGTCCTGTCTCCCCCTGGACTGGTATTCTGGGGTGAAAACTATTTGGTTGCCTTCACAGAGACCAGAAGACTTGTCCCCACTGTTTGAACCAAAACTTGATGGGCCTGAGCCAGATTGTTCTTGAATCTGAGGAGGGTTTGATAGCCTGGTCACCAGGGCCCGTATTACGTATTGGCATTGTTTGCGCCCAGCGCACCTTTGAAAAGGTGCTCCGGGCGCAAACAATGGCAATGCACCCCATTATGGGGAATGCGCTGCCCTGGGGGCAGCCGCGAACTTGTCCTGCCCTGGGGGCGGCGCATTCATGTGAAAACACGGAGCAGCTGCTCTGTGTTTTCACAGTGCAGGCGGCACCCTCATTTGCATAGGGCATGCCCCTATGCAAATGAGGGAACACCCTCTGTTGATAGCACTGGCGCTTTAAGTGCGCCAGCACTATTGGTATTATAGAAGGGGACACACAAGCGTCTGTGTCCCCTTCTATAATACCAAAGTGCCCCGGGGGTGCGCAAAGCGTGCGCAAATGCTTGTTGCGCCCCAGGGCACCTTATGTAATATGGCCCCTAGTCAATAGGCTTGTGACAGCTACAGGGTCTTGACGAGCAGGCAGATATGAAGAAGCCTTGAAGGTAGCCGTTCTTTGTATTGCTAGAGGTTGAGCCTGGCCTATGTTGTTTGAAAGGGCTTCTAGGTTGTCCTTATTAGTGGCCGTAAGATGTTGACATAATTGAGCTGCCTTCCTCTTACTCTCATCCTGCGAGGCCGAGGTCCCAGGGGAGCTAGGGATTTCCAGGATAGGGTTTGCTCTAAAGTGAGGGCTGAAACCTCATCTGGAATTATGCTGCTCTGAGTAGTTTTTCCTGATTTTTTAATCAAATAAAGGATAGGGTTTCCTTTTTTCTTGCAGTCCTTTACTGTCTTGCCTTAACTCTTGCATTGGCTCTACCCTGTGCTCAATTTCTGTCTTAGCTAGTTTACTTGCAGAGGTACAGGTAATAGCTTTTGAGTTACCTTCAGTTTTGTTTCTGGCTTTGCATTATTTTTTTCTCTGTTTTTTGTCTTTGCTTCATCAAGTTGCTACAAAGGGAGTGGATATGAATTACAAAG
The DNA here is from genome assembly GCA_963921515.1 of Calotriton arnoldi. Classification (NCBI taxonomy): domain Eukaryota; kingdom Metazoa; phylum Chordata; class Amphibia; order Caudata; family Salamandridae; genus Calotriton; species Calotriton arnoldi. Next base: position 1,233,428 of record CAWUFW010004896.1, on the reverse strand, counting down.
TGAGGCCTCACTTTCAATTATGCTCACTGTAATAGGACCACTTTTCTCCTCTGTTGGCACTGCAGGTTAATGGCCACTCTTCTCCTCTTTTGGGTCTGCCGTTTGAGTATCACCTTCTGTCCCAGTTCTACCTGTGCTTGTGTTATTAGAATCCTAAGGCCTGCCACTTTCCTGTGATGGTTGCACTATTGAAGTTAAATTTTGTTTTAAACAAGGAATAGCCAGATTGAGTTTTAAGTCTTCTATTAAGATGGTAAGGACCTCTGGAACGGTTGCAAGCTTGTTGATTATTGGTGCACAGGTGCAATCGATGTTAGTCACTGCCGCGTAGTTCGTTGCCCGGATTATCAGATAATTTAGTTCGGCCAACTATTGGTTGATTCCTGAAACTGATTTTGCCATGGCGTTAAGCAGATTCATTTGGACGTTCATTTTGGTGGATTAATATGTCAGGGCATCAAGTGTTAACTGTGAAGTTTTGAATAAAATATCCCACACTGCCCTATAGTATATTTTTCCCGGGGAGGTTTGCCATTTGTATAGCTCATTCTTATTACTTTCTGGGCTATTATGCACTATAGATAGCCCTGCTTGAGATCCAGTGTCTACTTCAGTCAAATTAATTATAGGCTTAGTCAATGTGTTATTAGCTGGGCACGGAGTGCTCCAGCAGTAGGACTCGGTCTCCTCTTGTAGATGTAGTTCATTTATCCTCCATTCTAATCTGCTTAGACGCGTATCCCTATGACACTGCTCACCTGCTATTTGTTCAGTTTGTAAGTATAATGCATTTGAAATAAGTTGGGGAGAGTCATTGGGGCTTAACTGACGCTGCTCCAGTTGGCTAGTCTCTTAACAGAGTGTTTGTTCTTTTTCCTCCTGGAGCAGATGTGGAGCAGATATGTTTCCAAACTATTTTGCCACTTTTAGACGTTTACTCTACCTCTATTGGCAGTGGAGCACCATTTTTCAGTAGTAGTAAACTGGGGGATTTTAAAGGTCAGGATGGTCTGGGAAAAATCAGTGATGATGGTGACCTCAATGTCAGTAGCTCTAGGTCAGTAATAGATCTCCAGCTGGTCTCCTTGTTCTCTTTGTTTTCCACCTGTTCTGAATTTAGTGCTTTGGCCATCGAGCCCTTGCAGGACCCAGTTGTACAGTTGATGTCTAGAAGGGGACTATCCTCACTTATAGTTGGAGAAATTGGAGCAGGAAGAGTGGTCGTGGCCTCAGAGATGGCGAGGATAATCCCAATGGGGTCCTTTAAAAAGTCAAAGTTGTGCGGTATTTTTGTGGATTCCTGGAACATTGAAGACACTAAGAGATTATGGTCTGATTTCCCCAGATCAGGTTTGCCTTAGAACGTTTTGCAGTCTGCAAGGTTTGCAGTTTTTTCTTCCTCCTAATGGGAGGTTGTGGCACTCTTTCTCGTCCCACCCGCATGTTGGTCCTGACTCTTTTACGGCCTTGATAGACTAAAATTCAGGACAGCCTGATAATGCAAAGTAAATTAAGGTAAGAGGGTAACTGAAGGTAAAAAGGTAATTGAATGGGCGCATGGAGCCTTTCTCTTCACACTATTTTAGACCGTAGGCAGCTGGTGCTTATGCTATAACCAATTTTGTAAGCATGCAGAGATGCAGACAAATGACGAAGCAGGCTGCAGAAGCAAAGCAATTCTATTTAGAAAGTTACTGCTTAGAAGGGTTCTGTTTAGAATCTGCAGGGCCAAGCAGTGTAAGGTGAGGCAAAAGGGGGGAAGGGGGAGGTGCCAATGCACGCACGGCCATCGCAGCCTAGTGCTTGCTTAGTAGACACAAAACAGGGGGTATGGGGTAATTGCAAATGCACCTATCTCAATGTCGAAAATGGTGATATCTTAATATATATATATGGGTGCAAAGAATCGGAGCCTCAATACCCCTTAAACCTCCAAGGATATAGATCCTATAAATTTACGACAAAAACAATGATTCAGCACTCCAACATGTGCAAAGATTAGTATATTCTACAAGTACAAGTGAAGAGAAGCACATCAATTCAGCAGGTTCTTGTTTCTTTGTTTCTTTTATTGAAAAAAATCTTCTTAAAAACGACCGTAGCCAACGTGTTTCGACACAAAAGGTCTTCTTCAGGGCAATAACAATAACAGTAGTTTATCTTAGTTCATTAAGATCCTTTTCTGGAGTACAACTTGGTCCCTCACTCTAGCTAGGAGTGCCAGTTGGACCTCTTATTCCTTAAGTACACCAACAAAGTAAATATCGCTTGTTGAGTAACTTCTTAGTGGACTATTCCAAATGATTCATATCAATGTAGACATGGGTTTTTTAGCCCATGTATATCTTTGTTCTATATAAGAACCGCTCCCGCCGCGTAGCCAAAATCGTGCTTGCTTAGTGTTTACTAACTTTAGCCCCCTGCAGAGTACCTGTGTCCGGTGTACTAGTCCCACCCCAGACAAACAGGATTTCACCACCTTTATTTACTATGTGCCTGTAATACGCTTTAGTGCTCCAACATTATTTATTCCCGCCTGCAGTGCCTCCTCACCTTTATGTCTGCTTTTTTACCAGTTGTCAGTTGGTTATTGATTACTCTGTAGTAGCGGTTGCAGTGGTGTTGTCAGCAGTTGTCGATAGTTTACAGAAAAAAGTTATTTCCAGCTCACTTTAAGCTCTTTTTACAATAGGGCTTTGGTTCTGGTGTCATCCTGGAACTGCCTTGGGCCCTGAATTTTCTTGAAGATGGGCCATGTGCTGTGGCTCCCTAAAGTCAAGAGCGGCGAGGTGCCAGAATTCTCTGCTCCACAGGCCACAGGACACATCCATGCTGGCAGTGCTGGTGCCACCTTCTACCCACGTATACCGATGGCAGGCTGCAGTAGTGGGAAGGCACGAGCACACCAGTCTCCTGCCTCTAGCGTCCTTCCCTGTTTCACTTTGCGGAGGTAGCAGAGGTTGTTGAAGTTCTCAGGAGCAGCGGGGGTATGGGTGCTGGGAAGTCCACGGGATGTCCACGGCAGCGCTGCCAAAAACGTGGGAGGACGTAGGAGAAGCAAGGCAGCTTCTCACTGGTGCCACATTCACTCTGGCGAGCCGGGCTACCAGCCCGCGCTGGGGATACTCGGAGCAACTCCGAAGTAGTTTTGTGGTTCGGCACGGGCTGCAACGGCCACAGCAGCCCCGGCAAGACCCGACTGCCTAATTAGGCATGAGCACACCAGCACTCCAGCTGCAGACTGTCCATTTCCCATCTGATCCACAATACCCTCCCTGCCGTCTCCTCTGCTGCTGCATGGCGCTTCACTGTACCTGCCTCCGCAACCACGTCTGCACATTGTCGTGACTCATCAGAAAGCAAGAGAAAAACACACCAACCACCACAGACAGGTTTCTGTCATGCTTTTAATACTGTGTTCCTTCCTTCCAGATTTACATGAAGTAGCATACCTATTGGGGTATTGTACGTTGTGCATGTTTATTTGGCATGCTCACCACGTAGTACGGACTACATGTACATACACTATTTTTTTATACCTTTTTTACATTTCCTTGTACTATATTGTGAGTGTAGAAGGGATCTTTTTGGTCCTGATGAAGAAGCCAGGGGAGGGCTTCGAAACATGTTGACGACATAGGAGGGACTGCTCATTATAGCATTGTACCTCCAATCTATTCCCCACTTTTAACAATACCAGCTCATAGGAATATTAAAGTTTTTTAGTCCATAGAGCCAGGTATTTTTTAATTTAGAATCACTCTTTCACTCACTCCTTACTCTTCTACTAACTTTCCTACACTACACATAGTTTTTCAAGAACAGTGCTCCCGCGTAGTCGTAGGTCGTAGCACGCCCCGTCCCGCAGCGGGGCGGGAAGACCCCTATGATGAAGCATGACACCAAGGGTCCTTTTGGTGTGTGAGGGTTATTTTAACAAAGCTGTGTGCTTTCCACCACTGTAGGAAACACGCGTGGTCTGGGAGGACACGGTTAGACATTAGTCTGAGGGTGGATCCATTTGTTTCTTATCCATTTGGCACCTGGACAGGTGGGAAAATTAGCTAGTCATGAGGCATGTTTTCTATCAGGCTAGTCACACCCCTAGGGTGGGCTACCTGAAGTGAACACTAAAAATAGAATTACACCAACTTGATTGTTGGTGAAATTAGATATGCATACAAAAGGAGGGTTGCTGTTCCTATAGAGAAAATCAAAAAAGGGGAAAGCGCGGTTGGAATTTATTGTGATCAGGAAAATCTTCCATATCGGAAGATAGAGCCCTCACACACCCAAATGGGTGTCATGCTTCATCATAGGGCTTTGCTCCTCGTGGGGTCGGTGCTGCAATTCCCCAAAGGGTTTAAGGGGTTTAAATCAGTGGTCCCCTTGGCAGGGCTAAAAACAAGAAGGTGAGTGTTGTCAGTGGAATATTATGAACCATGACAGTCTCACAGTGTATCTACTAAGGTCGACATATTTCACGCCGGAGTGGTCCAGGGGGGATCATGGCGTTTCTTCAGGACCAACAGAAAAAATATCCCTACCCTACACCAAAGCGGGATATGTGACAGGGTTTAGAGGTAATCTTTAGAGATGGCTGAGGTTTGTTATACCTACGTGTATGCAGAATCCCTAGCTAGATCTCAAATTCCAACCTAAAAGAATAAAGAAATAATGCAAGAAAAGAAGTTCACATGTATGTGATAAACATATCACAAATAATTTCTGGAAGTCCTGCTTAAGAAATATAGATGGGGACTCCACATAGTCATTCTTCCTATGTTTTTCAAATGCACAAAAACATGCTTAGAGAGGAGCCATAGATCCTTTGTGAAGAGTGAATACATTACACTGCAAATCACTAAAGTGACATAGTCGTAGTAACAGGCACCATTATAACAAGACCGACAAACATACATATATGGCAACCATACACCCACACAATATTATATCCCAGCTAAAGGTAGGGAAGGCATCTTACCCTGCTGGTGTTTTGGTAAATGCACAGTAGGTCAGGGCAGAGAACCACGTCTTAACTGCAGCTCAATCTGCAAATACAAATAAGTTGAAGTAGTTAAAAAAGCAAGTACACATACCAGGGGATGCCAGGGGCGTGCTGCTATGATCATAGTACTCACGTGGTCCTACGAGGATTTGCGTTTGTGACCTACCACTCTCTGCCCATCTGGAGGTAGTGTGCAGGGCGGAGGGTAGCTGTTTTTATATCTGCCGAGGATGGTCCTCAGGTGTGGTGTGTTAGCAAGTGCCCATTCCGTATTGAAGATCGCGAGAGGGAAGTGCTAATCAGTGTGGCCATCTTGGCCGAGTATTTGTTGTGTGAGGTGTTAGCTGTCTTCTTAGAAAAAAATAGAAAAAGACTGAGCCAAGTCAAGTGAGACACTGGCGAAATCAGGGAATCGACTAATCCTCTATATAGTGGCGGGCGTCCCGGCAGCAATCGCCATGGTACAGATAATCTAGTTCTCCGTTCCTCTCAGGCGCTTTCTCATGACGCATCAAAGAGTGCAGAAAAACCCAGTTTATTAACACAGAACTAACAGATTAGATGGCGGCCATCTTGGTAGTGTGCTGTCTCTGGTTAATTGCTGACATGTTCATTTAAAATAATTAAAATGTCAATTGAAAATAAAAATAAATAAAAAAAATGTAGGTGGGATTTACATTTTAGTGCAGGTATCAGTGTTAACTAAAGTTGCTAAATGGAACAGATGTCTCCCAAACAATGTTGTGGTGTTGACCCAGGTTATCAAATTGAGCTAATGTCTCTCAATCAATGTTGTGAAGCTGCCACCCGCAAAAAGTGCCCTTGGCGAGATATGTGTATCTCAATGGAAAGATCCATAGAGCTCCGTATGAAAGTGAGAGGCAGTGGGCCACAACAAGTGACCTTGCGGAGATATGTAAATCACAATGACAAACCCATAGTGCTCTGCATGAGAATGAGGGGCAGTGGGCACCGCCGGGTTGGTGCTAATATTGAAGCCATATGGTAGCCATGAGTGCTTGTGGTTACTGCGCAGTTATGAGTATTGTGTTTGCCTATATGGAGATCAATTATAGATGTGTTAATCTTGTACATATTTGTCATGTAGGTGTCTGAAAGGAAGGGTTTAGAGAAGAATTATCCCTTCGTTGTATTCATATCTTGTTTTGAATAAGTTGCACATAGCATCATCTATTGCATTCATGCCAAGGAATGTCATCCTTCAGTACACCGATGTGGGTCTTCAAGCAGAAGATCCAGCGTTGTTCTCTGCTGAACAAGGATCGTTGATCCCAACGATCATTGGCTTCCAAAATAGTCCACTTGATATAATCTGGTGTATGGTTGATAGTAAGGAAATGCACAGAAATCTTGGAAGTACCATGCTTGCAGTGCAAGTTGCTGTGATGTTCCATTATCCTAGTCTTTATTGTTCTTGTAGTCATCCCTACATAACTCAGCGCACAGGCACATGTAATTAGATATACACCATTTTTGGTATTACAATTGGTGTGCCCCTCTTGTATCCATGTGTGTGTTACGTCTAAGTGGATCTCCTTTGTAGCTTTTGTGAACAGGGCATGCAGCGCATGTTCCACACGGGTAATGTCTCGCTACTGGTGGGAGACCCCAGAGAGTGTCTTGGGTGCCACATGAGGTCTGGTATGGACTAGAAGGTCTTTCAGTTTTCTGAGTCTGTTTGAATGTGAATCATGGGCTTGGGATGCTGAGGGAGCCTGAATGTAGGATCGACCAGTGTTTCCTGATGATTTTCTGGATTTTATTTGAAGTAGGAGTGAAGGTGGTCACACAAGTGATCATGTCCTCCGGTGATTATTCCTTGCTCTTTTGCACGCTTGACTGACTATTTTGGGAGGATAGAGTTGTGTAAGATCAAAGTGGTGCTAAGTTCCTTGGCCTGAATTTCGTACTCCTTCAGTGTGTCATAGTTACGTTGTAGGTGGAGGAACTGGGAAGATAGTCATGTGAGTTCAAATTGGTACTTCCCTCAGACAGGGGAAATGCCACCCCCGTCCATGGCCCATTTGGCACCAGGACAGGTGGGAAAATTAGTTAGTCATGAGGCGTGTTCACTATCAGGCCAGTTACACCTCTAGGGTGGGCTACCTGGAGTGAACACGGAAAAAAGAATTCCACCATCTTGGTTGTTGGTGAAATTAGATATACTGGGTCAGGGTTATGCGCACTCCCCACAGGAAGGCACCCTCGAGGCAAAAAGCCCATTGGCTACTACCTTACACTCCCCTAATGCCCCTAAATTGAGTATTTAGGTGCACCCCTGACACCGGCAACTCAGATTCAACGGACACAAGAAGAAGAGGACAAAGAATAGCGAAGAAAGCAAAAACTGGGTACCAGCTGTGGACTTTTTGGAACTAAACCCTGCCTGCCTGCCTGCCCCTGTCCCAACAATCATGACAAACCGACTCGTCCACCCACTGTGCATCTTCCAAGAACCCCAGTGTGCTGCCAGCACTTCGCAACCTGACAGCAATCTCCCTTGGAGAAGAGGAGCTAATTCCCTGCAGCTTTCAGGCACCAAACAGCAAAGTCTGGTCCACCGTCCTGCCGCTCCCTGGTCTCACCAACACAGCGGCAGGCCAGGAAGAGGTCACTGTGCTCCAGGAGGTCAGAGCCGTCTCCCCACCAAGTGAGAAGAAGCCAGGACCAACCAGAGTCGCACAGCACCAATACCTGCGGTATGGCACCCCTTGCAACAACCAAAGCCTGTTTGAGTCCAATCCGGACTCCAGCGACTCCTAGACTGAGCACCCATCAAGGGATATCAGCACCATGGAGACCCACTTCAAGAGTGGCCCAGCTGTCCTGTTTTTGTCCCCCCAACCGGTGAAGACTGACAACAGTGAGTGCCCGTGATGCACAAGCCTAACCGACGTAACCACTCTGCACCTGAGTGCCCTGGCCTGGGTTTGCAAGACCCGACTGTGCTTCCTTGCTCACAGGGCCCTTACAAACTGAGCCTCCTGTTGGGAGCTCCTGGACTTGTCCCCAAGGCCCCCTCTGCAGCCTGCTTCTAAGTGCTCCTCTCTCTCCAACCCAACCAGCACCTCGGCACCCGGAAGCTCAAGGGCAGGTAAAGACTAGCTTGTGGTGGTTCTTTGGACCTTGGCCTGCTACCACCTTAAGTCCTGAAGGGGATCCCCGGAATCTTATTGCAAGTAACTGTATGCAGTATATGCCTTTTTTCCATAGGAAAGCATAGCAGCGTAAAGACGCATTTAAGTGAACATTTTACTTACTTGTAAAAATCAATATCTCGCTAAGTATTTATTTGATCCCGAAGTTCTTGGTGTGGAAATTTAAATAAAAATATGTGGGTTTTTTCTAAATTGGTCTTGGATTTATTCTTGAGTGTGCGTCTCATTTATTCCCTCTGTGAGTACAACAAATGCTTAGCACAACCCTCTGATAAGCCTAAACTGCTCGCCCATACCACTGCAAAAGAGAGCAATTGGGTTTGTTACTTGTGCCGCTGTAAACCAATAAGGGTTACCTGGACTTTCTACACTGTGTACCTCGTGTTGCACTACATAGAGAGCCAACTTCCTACAATCAGCAACAGCGGATGGACTGCGCCTTGGCTCCCAGACTCCCCCGCTGGTCACTCCACAGATGGCGGTCACTATAGTCTGAACCGGCTTCCGCATCCTTAACCCCCATGAGAATCCCCCCACCTTCATTGCGTCCTCATGTCAGCCATCCTTCAAGATGTTGTAAGTAAGGCAGACTACCTGGGGCGTATACTCTCCAGCCACGGCACGCACACAGTCGATCTGTCCTGGAATGCCCCCCCCCCCCACCCCTGGTGCCCCGTGGTGATTGCCTAAAGAGACATTGAAAGATCTTTCCTTCCAAGACTCACATGCCCGCATATCACTCAATACTTCTTCGACAACAGTCGAACAGCCTTCGCACGTGCGGTTGAGTGGGACGCCTTCAAGGTGGTCAACCGCTGGCATTGCATGCAGGAGATATCAGGGGTCCGCAAGGCACTCGACCGAGAGATAGCCAGGTCCTTACGTCTCATCGCCGACCTGGACAAGGCGGTAGTCCTACACACCTCTAGGAAAATGGCACTCTTGGACCCCAAAACTCACTACGCAACCATCCTCGACCAATTGCGCTGCTTCAATTTCAAAGCCTTTGAAGCCAGAACGCATTGGGAGGGGGACAAATCAGGCAGGCTCCTGGCATGGCTAGTCTGCCACGATTCCTACTCTGGGTCCATCCTGGAGATTTCCTCGCCCTCCGGTACCAACCTCCACACCAAACTAGCTATCCTAGAGGCCTTCTTTACTTATTATTCCTCAGTCTATGCTGCAACTCCACGATCACTGGCGGCAGAGATTAGTTAATTCCTCTAAGGGTGCCCCCTTCTTAGAGTTGAACCTGTCAGTAAGGAGGAACTAGACATACCTTTGACCACAGAGTATGTCAAACAGGCTATACTTACCTAGCCAGGAATAAAAAAAACCCTGCCGTGGATGGTCTCCCAGTCAAATATTATTGCACCTTCAGCTCCCTTCTTGCCCCCCGCCTGGCCGAGATATATTAAGAGGCTCTGCAGGCTAAACGACTAACTCCATCCTTATGCAAGTCCGTACTGACATTGCTGCTGAAGCCCGATCAAGACCCGACTCTCCTCGCTTCCTACCACACAATTGCCTTACTGTGTATGGATTACAAGTTCCTGGGGAAAATATTAGCTGAATGCTCCACTCAGATCCTGCCGACCCTAGTCCACCCTGATCAAAATGGTTTGTCCCCAGACAGAGCCCCTCTCAAAACATACGCCGCCTCTTTCATTTGTTGGACCATGCCCCCGCCACTTTCCCTATGTGGCATGCCTCATTCTAGATTTATGCTTTGTTTTTCTTGTTGCATGAAAAGAGGCAATGACAATCAAAAGTGCTGTGACAGCTCAATGGTTCAGCTTTACAATAACAAGTTGCAACTGTTAATGTACTCCCCTTGGTCTCCCACCCAACTCACCTCCCCCCCCACATCCCCCCTCCCAGGGTGCTCATCGAACATCAAACCATGAGAATGTCCACATGCTAGCAAGAGATCATGTAGGCGGGTTACCAGACTTGATCATTCTGAGGGTCTGGTCAGTCAGAGCAACCTCAGATATCTGGGGCAGGTCAGTTCCGTAAACTCTTGAGAAAGGAGTGTGAGATATGGCTGCCAAATATCTCTATAAGAGTCCCCTTGCTGTGTAAGTCCCCAGCAAATGCCAAATACGATATAGCCAATTCTGCTGGGCTGCACCTTATCCGTTCCCCAGAGAGCTAGTATAGACTGGTGCGCCGCCACCAGTGCAAGGGCTATATGACGACCTCTTTGAGATTTAAGTGGGTACGTGAGTGAGTTGGTAAGTCCAAGAATAGTATATGTGGGAAATATGGGTAACTGTGTTTCAAAATAAGTATCTATATCGGTCAAAATTTCGTTCCAGAATTGTGTTAGTCTAGGGCACTCCCACAGAACATGTAACAATGTTCTAGGAGAGTTGCAATGCCTCCAGCACCTAGCACTGCACACCGGATTCCCTCTATGCAATCGAATAGGGGTCAGATACCAATAAGTGCCAATTTTAGTTGCAGACTCTATGCTTGATGTGTTGGTGGCTGTGTGTCGTGCTCAATAATAAATATTCTGCAACTCCTTGGGGGACAACTGTCTGCCAAATTCAGATTCCCACCTGATCTGCGCTGGGGATTTTGATCCGATCTCCTCGTGTAGCAATATCTCATATAATTCAGTAATGAGGCGCTTATCTGAATCTTTGCTAAGAAGCCATCGTTTGAATTTCGGCAGATGCCGCTGCGCATCTTCCCTGATTGCAGGCTGCATCAGCCAATGTCTGATCTGTGTATAATGAAACCGTTCCTGTTCAGGGATAGCGAAATCAGCTCGCAGGGAATCAAAAGGTATGGGGCCTTCCGCATCAAAGAAGTGGCCGATAGACCAACATCCCGCTGCTGCCATTTTCCGAACAGAGCGACATCCAGACCCAGCGAGAAGTCCCTATTTCTTACTACCAGGGTCGAGGGGGAAGGGAACGATGTGAGGCCTTTTCAGGTCGCCTGACTATCCCAGACCCTCAGGGTAGGCGTGGTGATCAGGGATAAATAGAGATTCACGGGGCAGTGAATGCGAGGTAGGAATGGGATTTTCCATAGCGCCGTTCCTGCCATGCCCTGTCCATAGACAGCCATGGTTTCTCCGATTCTGTACGAGAACACTTGGCCAAATATCGAAGCTGAGTTGTCTGGAAGTAATGTAGCAAGCTTGGGACTCTCAAGCCTCCCTCCATTGGGGGGCGCCAGCGATGTTTGCGTTTCATCCGTGGTCTTCTACCCGCCCATACAAAACACTGTAGCGCTTCTTGTAGAGTTTGTATCATTACCTGCTGGGGGCTGTAAGGGAAGAGTTTGGAAGATGTAAAGAATTTTTGGAAGGATGGTCATTTTTAGGGCGGCGATATGTCCCAGCAAAGACAGGGGATATAGCTGCCAACGTGCGAGATCAGCCTTCACTCTCTTAGTCAGGCCTTGGTAGTTGAGATTCGTAACCCCTTCAAGGGTTGGGGCCAGCTGAATACCCAAGTGAGGGATAGATCCCAATGCTCTCTGTATCGAGTGGTTCTGAGTCAAATAGGCCTTGACGTTGGGCAAGACTGTGAGATCCAGGGCCTGTGATTTAGCAAGATTCATATGGAAGCCCAGCACCTCAAATTGTCTCACTTCATCCAGGAAGCTGAGCAGGGCCTCTTAGGGGTCATCGAGGGACACAATAACATTGTCTGCGTATATTGTAATAATGTGCTCCTCACCCCCGAAGCATGCCCCCGTGATTTTTGGGTTATCTCCCACCCTCTGGGAGAATGACTCCATATAGAGTGCAAATAGGAGCGGTGACAAGGGGCACTCCTGCCTCATACTGCGACATATTGGAAATGGGGCAGAACGTCTCCCATTGCCTTTAACAGAAGCCTTAGTGTCCCCATATTTGCTAAGAATCCAGGCACAGAACCGCTCACCTAGGCCAAAATGAGCCAGCATCTCAACTAAGTAAGGCCAGTGAACTCGGTGGAAAGCCTTTTTGGCATTGATGGAGAATAGCATAATTTCTCTCTGGGAGCAATTGGCTTTGTCAATAAGATGTACAATTTGTTTGGTATTGCCTGCGCAGTGTCTATGGGGAATAAAGCCTGCCTGATCAGGGGCTACTAATGCAGGCATTAAGGGCACGAGGCGGGCTGCTAATAATTTAGCATCAGCATTTAAGAGAGAGGTGGGTCGATAGGATCCGCAATGCTGCTCGTCTTTACCAGGTTTCACTATGACCACTATGGAAGCTTCCGTCATCCGAAGGACTTCGTTGGCAAGAGACTACTACAGGAAGCAGGGGGCACTACACGCCCAGGTGCTCGAGAAAAGCTGTAGAGGGGCCGGTAGTAACTGATGCCGGTCATAAAGGTATTCACCGATTAAACTGTTGCTTGTCCTTTTCTCTCCGGAATACCGAATACAGGATCAATAGGGGAGAACAAACAAAAGGGAGACCTGCTCTGTATTCATTGATGTAGTAGAGGATTTCACCAACCGTTGAGTTAACAGGAGAATCCCTTGAGGTTGTAATATTACATTAAAGGTCCTTTCTTGGAATCACATAAATTGATTGCACACAGGACTTCCCATAAGTTGGATTAGAGCCCTGAAGTAGTCCCATGAGAACAGGGACGAAACGCGTAGGCTGTTCCCAATGTGCATTTGTCTTTTTGTATTCTTACACATTTTGAGAAAATAAAGAAGATGAAAAACAATCTGACATTTGGAGTATTGTGAAACTAGAACATGTTTTCCTGCTGTCATTTAACTGAGTGAAAAGTAAGGCACTTGATGTCATTGTGCTTGCATATAAGTATCATACAATTTTGGATGTATCTTTGATTAACTTTGGACTCTTGGTGGAATGTAAAATATATATACAGTGCTCCTCTAAATTGTGGATTTGTAGGAAGAGATTTGGGTTTTTTCGGTTGACCCAGAAGAGTGAGCATTTTTTTTTTTTTAAATAGTAGGGACAGACGGTGTGCAGGCGATTTTTGTAACCAAAACCGTTTTCCTGTTGTATTCTAGTAAGGAGTGGAGCTATAGACATACAGAAAACCTTATAAAAAGTCGCCGGGAAAGCATCCGGACCAGGCGACTTAAGGGGTTTCTGTCTAGAGATTGCTGATATGACCTCTTTTATTCTAATCGGACTGTCTAGCCCAGATGCCTGATCTTCTGTCAAGCGTATCACTTTGGACCCTCCCAGTTAATGAGCTATATTATGGGTGAGAAGAGCTTGTGCAGAGTAGAGATCTTTAAAAATTCCCCGAACCTTGCTGCTACGGGCCTATCCCCTTCAACAAGGGCTCCATCTTTAGTCAGTAAGGAGGCCATGTGCTAGCCTGACGTTGGGTTCTAAGTTGTTTGTTCGCCAATAACCTCCCACATTTGTTCCCCCTGTATAAAATGATTGTTTAAGATGGAGTAGGGAATATTCTACGCTATCTAGATCCAACCCTGCGAGTTGATTCTGGTCGGATTCCAGCTCTTGCCATACCCTTGGGGCCCTTGTTCGATGATGAATGCATTCCAGCTCCCATACTTGCTGCTGGAATTGCTTTCGTTTATCCTTCCTTTTTTTATTATCCGCCCCTGAGATTGCAATAAACTCCCATCTAATAACCGCCTTCAGAGCATCCCAGACTATCGAGACAGGGGCATCTGGGGTATCATTAATTCTTAAATAAGCAACAATTGCCCTCTCTATCTGTTGGACCACAGCTGGTCTCCGAAAGAGGGTCTCCTGCAGCCACCATGCCCAGGTAGTAATGTCATTTCGGTGTAATGCAAGGTCTAAAGAAAGGGCTGAGTGATCTGACAGAGAACGCAGTTCTAGCTCCACCGAAGTGAACGCCATCTGCCCATCTCTAGAGCCCAAGAAGTGGTCCAGTCGATCATATGATTTATGTGTATGGGAATAGAAGATATAATCCTGCGTTAGTGGATGGCGATCACCAGGGGCGTAACAAAGGCCCCCACGGTGAGGGGGGCCCCCGAGCTCCAGGGGGCCCCCTCAGCAAAGTATGCTGGCCTGAGAGCTCCTGAGTGAGCCGGAAGGGGGACCCTCCATGTACTTTGCAGGGGGGCCCCCTCGAGTTTTGTTACGCCACTGGCGATCACGCCGCAGATCCTTCAGCCCCATCTCTTGGAGCCAAAAGGCAATGCCTGTAGTGATAGTTCCAGTCGCACCCTGTCTATGGGCTGATCGGTCCAGATCATTATAAAAGACCAAATTAAGATCCCCCTGAGTAAAACCCACCGGTCCTGTGTTGTCATAGTGTATGATACAGCTCTGTGCAAAAACTGTTCCTGTTCCTCATTTGGTGCATATAGGGAACCCAGTACTAGAGTGTGTGGCCCTAAGTGTATGCGATAAACAAGGAGGCGGCCCCTAACTTCTGCTATTTTGGATCCCACTTTCCCCCGAAAAGAGCGTGACAACAATAATGCTACCCCTGCTGCCTTTCGCGCCAGTAAGGAGAAGTACTGCTGGGGATAGGTCCTGGTCTTAAGCCGATGCCAATCACTCGCTAGTAAGTGAGTCTCTTGGAGTAAGCAAATGTCTGCGTTTGTATGTTCCAGATAGGAAATGATAGCACGTCGCTTAATGGGATTATTGAGCCCCTTGACATTGAGAGTCAGAACTCTCAAAGTATTTTGTGTGGAAGTCATGTGGTGTCTCTCCTACACATAAATCCTGCATCCTAGCCCCAGGATGACCCATTTCCCGCCTGACAGTAAGAACAACCCGCCCATACAGTATGAAAAAAAAAGCATGATATCCACACCTTGTTTGAGAGCACTCCAATACGCACAACTGGCCACCTTTGACTACAATTAGTAACAATGTGAGTAATTTCCATTACTGAATGTCGTAATACTTCACCCACTTGGTGAGTTTTACGCACTCCAAGATGGAGATTGTGGTCTTTCGTCAATTATGCGATTACGCAGTATATTTATATATATTCTGCAGAAATTGCCGATTATGAATCTGGACTTTAGTAGATGATTCTGCCACTTTCTTAATTCTTTAGTACTTATATGATTAGGGCCAGGGATATTATTTTGAGAGTATTATACTCTCGTACCGTTCCTAAAGAACAAATTCTACACTTTACAAGATGGAGCCTGCTACTGACCCTCGATTTACGTGTCCTCTCTTACCTTCTACTCCCGGTTCCCTTCGGGGTGAGTTTATATTCGGGCAGGTAAACATCGTGTTCTCCTTCTTTCCATTTGTTTCCATCGTTTCTTTTTCCTCTCTTTCTTTCGCTGTTCTTTTATTTTATAAAGGGAAGATGTGTTGTAACTTGCCCTTTAATTGTTAGTTCCTTTAGGGAATGTTAGGCATGTCAGCTGCGGAACGCATAGACCTCAGATGATGATGTCAGCTGTAGCGTCCGCTGCTGGTGTGGACTGTCTGGTGGGTGTGCAATAAACTCATCTTGATGTTAGACTCACACTCGTTTCATTACATCGTTTACCACGAAGACTTTTCCCCACAGGGAATTACAACGCGGTTGTTGCAACGACCTCATTGTACCAACGCATTCCTTGGGCAACATGCCGGGAAGACGCGGAGCGCACACGCTTCCGTGAGCAGCCTGCACACGACTGCGGTAAGGAATGGAGATTGGCAACGGTTGAGGGGCCCGATTAGATTTACTCGTGTGGAATTGCTTTTTAGGCGTGACTTATAATCTTTTGTCTTCTCATGATTTCAGACGAAGACAGTTATCTAAGGTAGGGGTGACTTCCGTATTGTGGGAGCGCACGGTGAAACATACTTTGGATGCTTTTTGGCTCTGATATTTTGGATTACTCGCACATATGATTTTAGGGTAAGGAATAATTTTGTATATTTTTTGTGAAAGCTATGGGTTATTATTAATACGAGAATGTTCCAAACTAAGAGATTAGAATAAGTACATTTTACAGCAGGGGCCTTCTGCTTCTTATAGGAACATTGACACAACAAGTGTTTGGCACTAGAGAAGCAGTGGTACTGATAGCCTTCAGTTTGGAATTAATAACGGAAGCAAAGTTGTGTATTACTACCTTTAACTGTATGCAGGCTCCCCATTTGTAGATTCTTTTGAGAGATCATTCTATGGCGAACACTATCCTGACCGTAGACTTTCTTTTTCTAATTTAGGCATGACGTACCATTTATTGAGGTACCCCTTCTGCTTGTTTCACATTTCTTTTGATTCTTTATATAGTGCATGGTATACACTCAAGGGCATGGTGCTGATGGCACACTATATGGAGATACTGGATTATGTGGCAGGGAGGTTTTGTGATGCTCATGTATATGACAATTGGCTGTGCAGTACTTGGTGTGGAAAGAGTCACATATGGGTTCTACTGGGGTGAATACAAATTATGGATAATGTATCAGATCTATGCATATTAAGACACCTCTATTCGAATATATTTTAGATGCTTAAGGACAAATGTTTGGTTAATCAAGTATGTGGCTACTACTATTGTGCATGGGTTTCCACGATCTATCTCACATTGCGAATCTTGTAATCCGGAATTGTTTGAAAATTCCACAAAAGTCACAAGGGTGATGTAAATATCACTGGATGAGCAACCGTGCTATAGTTATTTTTGTTATATATGATTTCTTAGCCCTGAAGAAGTCGCGGGACTTGATGCCCGATAAGCGACGAAACACGTGTTGGCTGAGATTGTTGGACCTTCAAAAAGAAGAAGAATAAAGAAGCAGAGACATCTGTCGACATTGACAGATTATTTGTATTCTAAGAGATATTGAGCGTGTGTTGGGGAATTTAGTGTTCTGATTGGGTGGCCCAGGCCACATTACAGGGAGAAGGGTGGTTCTCTCTACCTTGCGAGCACTGTGCCACAGATACGGAGTACTAAGATAGGGTGTATTTCCCCTAGGAGGGCCACTACCCTGACAAAAAAAACACCCTACAATTAGAAAAAGAAATAAACCAATGTCCCTGGATTAAGGAGGTCACCGGAGTATCCGACATCAATCCAGTGAGAAAAGAACAGAATGGGACTGTGGCCATCACACCAGTGTCCAACTCGGTCCGCCCTACCCGACCCCGACCAACCCCGGCCTTCACCGCTGCATCAAAATCTTAAGCACTGATGTGCTGAAGCAGGGTACCAGGATGATGAACCCTCGGAAAGCCTCTTGAGGAGAGCCTTTCTCTCCAAAGCGATCACGGCGGTGTCCGGCCTGGACCTTCCAGACCTGGAAGAGGCTTGTCTCCATCTCGGGCGTCTGTCAGCTCTGTGCCCCACTGCTACCGCCCCTGATATGGGCTCCTCCGCAGCCTCGATCTGCAACAATTCACATGCCGCCATGAGGGAGCGAATGTGGTGAAGCTTTTCTTGCCATCAAAAGACAATACGGAAGGGGTGCCCCCAGGAGTATGGAACTTTCTTGTGTCTGAGGAAGGCAGTGACCGGGTGGAACTCCCATCTCTTCTGGAGCGTGATGGCCGAGAGATGCTGGAACAAATGCAGCATATGGCCTCGAAACTGTACTGGCGGCGAATGTCTGGTGTTTGCAAATTATCCGTTATTTCAATGGAAAGTTATGAACACAAGTCAATATATCTGTAGATCGTGTGTCTCTGGGTCTCGGGAGGCCCACCCTGTGGGTCCTATCTAAGCGAATGTCCGAGGCTTGTGTGTCTCCCAAGATCTGAGCAAATAGAGCGGTCACGTAGGCTTTGATGTCATCCCCCTCCGCTGCCTGTGGGCCCCCCCCCTTATCCGTATGTTGGTCCGTCGAGAACTATTTTCCAAGTCCTCGGCGTGGGCTTGGAGGTCTAGCTGTTGATCTGAGAGGCAAAGTATTTCCTGTTGCAATTGCTCTATTTCCTAGTCTCAGGAGGTCTCATGACTTTCTAGAGCATCAACCCGATCACCAATGTCCGGAACTTCATTTCTGACTGCCTGTAGCTCATGAGTAAGGTCTCTCTTGACTGCCAGGAGGTCATCCCTCAGAGAGGCAAACATGGTCTCCAGATACGGGCGCGTTACCGTGGCCTCCAGTTCCTCCTTTTCAGGTGAGGCGGCTCTACTAGATGTCACAGAGCGGTCCCCTGTCGAGGGCCTTGCGGCCTTTGCGAAAATATCCTTGAGTGTGGCCCCCTTTTTGTTGCGTGCGGCCGCCATCTTTCAGTTTTAATCTGGGTTAGAGAGTCCACTAAAAGGTGACCTCCAAGGCCAGGGAGGAGAAGACTAGGCCCCCCGCAGCTCGCAATCGAAGTATGGGGTCCCCGGGTCTCTCCGCATAGCCCACCTGGGGCGTTCCAAACAGATGTGCTGGGGAGAAACAACGGGCCACCGTACGCCTGGTCGGAGGAGCCACGAGTCACGTCTGCTCAGCTCGCCATCTTGGCCACGCCCCTCCTCATTCTAGATTTAGAAAAGGCTTTTGATACCCTGGAGAGGGACTACCTCTTCCAGGTGCTGTCCACCCTGGGGGTCAGCGAGGGCCTCCATGCATAAACACTGCAGCTATATACAAACCCAACATTTAGAGTCCAGCTGGGCTGATTGATCTCCTCAGCATTCACAGTGAAAAGGGGCACTAGACAGGCCTGCCTCCTTCCCCCCTGCAAATTTCCACCTAGCTGCTAGACTTCGACTGGAGGGGGAGGGCCTGGGGGACACCCCTAGATGGCACAACTCATGCAGTCTCCCTATTCGCGGATGACCAGCTCCTTTACATCCGGGACAGCCATCCGTACAGACCTCTGTCCCATCTACGCCACACTGCACTCTTTCACGCATATAGCTGGTCTACAGGTTAACTGGACAAAGTCGTGTACATTCCTCTTGGGTGGCTCTTTGCCTCCCCCCGTCGAGGTTTAGCTGGGGGGACATTGGCTAGAGTGGAGGAGTGAAACTGTCCGGTACCTTGGGGTGCACCTGTACTACTCTGCTGCTGACCTCTTGGAGGGCAACCTCAGGAAGACGTTCACAGCCTTGAAATCGCAGGTCCAATTTGGGAAAACACCCCACTGGCCATGACAGGCAAAATTGCCATGTCCAAAATGATTATCCTCCCCCGCCTCCCCTACTACTTCGCCAATCTTCCCATTATCCTCCCCCTGCAGTTTCTTTCAGGACCTCAATCCACTGCTCATAGAGCTTCTCTGGGGCAATAAATGACACCGCAGAGCACTGCAGTTGCCCTTGGGGAAGGGCCACCTCAGCACATCCTTGTTCGAAGTTTACTAGCTGACAGTCCTGCTTCAATAGATCCTGCGGTGGCTGGCTCAGCGTAATCTGGCTGAAACGCATGCAAGCATGTGCCCCCTCACCCCCACAGAGCTTCAGAGTCTCCTACTGTGCAAGACAGCCCCAATACACCAGCAATCACAATTAGTGATGATCACACACAAATGCATTAGGCTGGCACAAAATCTTATCCCCCACATCATCCTGTACGCTCATGCCTTCCTCCTGCAGGACCTCCCACACCCTCCAAACTCTCACTCATCCAGAGACCTAACGACCTGGCACACCTGTTCCCTCACCACCATTGGCGACTTATTCCAAGATGGCCAACCTAATCGACGACTTTGCTATCCCCAGGGGTCAATACCTATTGTTCCACCAGATGCGGTACATGCTCCGTGCCCAATGGTCCATAGTTGATACTGAGCCTCCCACTCACTCTGTCATACAGTCCCTACTAACTGTGGGAACGGGACGCAGTCTCGTGACATGACTTTGCAGGGCAATGAGGGAACACACAGGGACCCCGCTAACAACACTTTGAGATGAATGGGAAACAGATTTTGAGCCGGCACTCCACAACACTGAATGAGGCAGGGCCCGTGAATAAGTATTCAATTCACCATCCTACATAGGGCCTACCTAGCACCACATCAGATCAACCATTTCTTTCCCACTACCTGCAGGGGCTGCCCGCGCTGCAACGAGTTCTCGGCTGACCTACAGCATATGTGGTGGTCCTGCCCCACCGTTTCCACATATTGGCAGACAATCCATGCAACGCTCCGCGAAGTAATGGAGCTCCCGGATATACGCACTTGGGAGGCCTGCGCACTGAGCATTTTCAAACATGAAAAGTGCATAGCAATCAGGGTGCACTTTGCTAGCCTTGCATTACTCCTAGCCAAGCATGTTATCACCCTTCACTGGGGATCAACCCTGCTCCCCAAACTAGAGCCCTGGACCGGGGCAATGCAGTAGTGGGGGAGGGGCGAGGCCCTTCACTTTGAAGAGGTTTGGTGTATACACAGGCACCCTATCTCCCCTGCGTGGTACACCCATCTTGACCACTCCCTCCGACTCACACGTGATAGCGATTTACCCCCTTGAATCCAGGTTTACGGCCTCTCACATGTCAGACCCCTCTCCTAACAATGCCCCCCCGGCCTCCCTTCACATGCAGATGCCCTCCTCCTAGATTCCTCGCCCCTGTCCACCATCAAAGCCTTCTGGACACCTGAAATGATTATTTATAACCCCTGAACAGTCTATGTTCTAGTTGTTCTTTGTTGAAAACCCCCATTAAAAACACTTGTTAACAACAAAAAAAATAGTTTTTGAAGTGCTGCATAAATACTTTACACATTGCCTCTAAATTAAGCCTGACTGCTTTTGTGCCAAGCTACCAGAGGGTTAAGCTTAGGGTAATTTGGGGTTTGCTTGTGACTTCACCCTGACAGAAATTGTGGCTGCTGCTAGAGTAGGGTTTCACCCCCCTCAACCAGTAACCCAGTTTCCAACAATGGGTCATCTGGGAATGAAGTGGAGGAAATTCTTGATCCATGTTGAGTCAGAGGGCAGTTATAATATTTAATGTCCTAGAAAGGGTCTGAAGGCAAAGATAGATTTGGGAACCCAAGTCATTTATTCATTCACCCCACTTAATCTGCTCCTTCCATCATTGCTTCCCTAATAAAATAGCTCCTAATTTGGGGCATAGGGGGGCATTTGGGAGGAAGGTACTATAAGAATCCAGGAGCTCATACTTTTCAGGGATCATGTCCAGGACCTCAGGGACGCGGTCACATTTCTCACACTCTGCGATACAATTGTGCTAAGGGCCGGCTTTGGAGACTATGGCAGATGGCCCAATGGCTGGGGAGCTGAATGAAGGTGGTCATAGGGTAACACAGATCAGCAGTTTCCGGGAAAATGCCAGAAGATTCTAGAAAAGCTGGAACATTCTGGAAGGAGACGGAAGGTTCTGAACACTTCTCGGTCAGTAAAAGCTGGGAAGATTTAAACACCAGTCACAGTATTACACTTTGCCTGGCAACAGCAGTTAATGGGTTCTCTATTCCGGTTGCATAATTCGCACTATTTGAGTTCACTGCTCCTTTTTTATTTGCAACCCCGTTGGTTCATTTGGATGGTTAGGGCAGCTCGAGGTAACCCTTCCCTTCGCAGACACTGAGCTTTGCTTGTTGTTATTCTGGAATACCTACTCCAGCTTCACCACCCCAAGTCATCCTGGCTCCCGGCATGTCTACTATTGTAGGAGGACTTTGTATTTGGTTTCTAGACGGTATCCTGGTCGTTTGGTGGGTAGTTGTGCCCTCTTTGCTTCCATTCTCTGGTAAGCCATTCTCCTGATACTCACAAAACATCGTATCATGTTGTACACATATATTTAGATCAATGGTACCTTGTGTTGTAGGATTACAGGGGCTACCAGTCAGTCCATTGTAGATTAAGGGTCATTGCCGTACGTTTCCACCAGTCCGGGTTCTTGAGGTCAGTGGGCAGAGACACTTATAGAGTGTTTCTTTTCTCTCCATCTCACTTCCCAATTTTCCCCCGTACAGTTACTTCAGATTCTGAAGCTTATTACAGAGCTTAATTGACTGAAAGGAGGAGTCTGCTTAGCATCAGAGTCCCTAGCCTGAATTCCACTGAAATCCTGACAAATAGTCTCCAAATATAAACGTTCAAATTCACTTACTAAATATGATTGCATGATTAGAATGCTCCTCTGAACATAGAGACGGTTTCCAGAATGTGAGGAATGTGTGGAAATAACTCTCATCCCGTTGTCTTGGGTTCCAGAAAGCAAACTCCTGGCACATCTCAGTTGCCTAGCATGGACATTGTTTGCACGAATGAAACATACACTCAACATCAAAGATGCAGCCACTATTCCCAAATGATGTGAGAATTAAGGAGTCATGGACAATGAAATTCATCCTCCGTGCTGTTGTGCAGTGCATCCTCCAAAGATACAAAGCCTTCCGCCAACTGGCACTGACATTCCTTGTCCAGCTCCAGCATTTCCTTGACTGGAGGTAACACAAGTGCATTCAAAGTATGATGCCCACATGCCCATAGAGTACAGTACAGCTATGTAAGCCACCGTTCATTACAGTACTCTAAGATGTAATGCTAGTGGCTACTGCCACTGCCTCTCTTTACTAGGCAAAGAGGTGCCTGGATGTTGCAACATACTATAGTAAAGTAGTCCAGACCTTGTTACCTGTTTTCTGTTTCCCCTGGTATGGAGATCTCCTACTGGCTTTCCCATGTGAAGTTTTTTCCAGTCATTCACAGACTGCCAAGTGTGGGAAGAGGCATCTTCTCACTGCCAGGAAGAATTGCCTAATGCAAATTTGACTGAAGGTCTGCCTGGAAGGAATCCTAAGGGAGTGAGTCCCAAGGATTAATGACACCCTTGCTGCTCCGATGATGCGAGTTGCTGAAGTAATTCAAGATCATCAGCTGGTGTCAGAGAGCTGCAGTAATGCTTGCCTGTCAACAACATTTGTGATCATGCAAATTTGTTGACCTTGCCCCATCCAGCACCATGGGGACACAAAGGACTTTCCTCTACATTCCTGCAATTGTAGTTGGATTTTAACCATCCCCAGTCTGTGAACAGTTCCAGTGATATGGGGTTTTAAAATATGGGTTGGGTCCTATCCCTAAATCCTAGAATCCTAGAACCCAGTGGTACTAATAGACCTTCTGGGGTTCAGCGGGTGCCTCTAATCATGTTGGTGCCAACTTCCACAGTAGAACCTGATAAAGGCCATCCTATTTTAAGATATGGACCCTTATGTGTTCGGGGATGCTATTTTGGGCACGAACCTATTCCATCTTTTATCCTCCACTGAAACTACTCAAGAAAAAATGAAGACCAGTTCGGTTTCCACTGGTCTTGCCTTGAACTGTATTCCAACGGAACATTGATTGTCGGCCCCCAGAGTGGAAACATTAAACTAGACACTGCGGCACAGTCTAGCCTTGCCGGTGTAAACCTACATTTATGATGAATTAAAAAAAGGGGAGCAATACCGTCCTCAAAATTCAAAGAGAAAGGCTCACCTTACATTAAACATACAATAATCCTCTTCTTAGAAGTGGATTTTTCATGCTTAAGCTGAGATGTTTTTATACTTATGCGTAAATAAAGGAGAAATTGAATACACATCATCAAAGTGTTATTAAGATGAGGATTATTGTATGTTTAATGGAAGATGAGCCCATTTGTTTGAAAGTTGAGAAATGTTTTGTGCCCCTTTTTTAAATGTATTACTAGTGAGCAGGACAGAAAGGTTATTGACCTCAAAGGGTTAGAGCAGTGCAGGGCCGAATCACAGTTATAACCTTGCCTTTGTATCTACATTTCTGATGGGTGTAGCTCTTCTCCTTTGGGTTGTAAATGTTTGGCACACCAGATTTTGGACTGTTTTCATCTTAAACTTAGCAACAAAGCAGCAAACCACTGACTTATCTATGTTGCAACCAGAGCAAGAGTAATTGAAACCAAGGCGCCAGACATATCATGGACATAATATGCTTCCATTTGGTACCTTTGTCCCACTGATTAAATTCTGTTGACCAACATTTTAACAGGTCAGATGAGAATAAGCAAACACTCCCTTTTTAGGAGTGTACCTGCTATAGTTCTCAATGTTGTTCAGAAATCTAGCATATGGATCGTAAATATTATACATACATTTGGGATCACATGTTGGCTTTCTGAATATATAATATTTTAACTGCACTGTTTTACTAAACTATTGATAAAGTCATAATCTACTTTGACGTTATTCTGCCTGACTGAAGGGGCATATTTATCAAGAAGTTGCATTGCCCTTGCGCCATGCAAAAAGCCACAAGGGGGACGCAACTACTCAGTTAGATTTATCAAGCCACGCAAGGCCACCTTGCGTGGCCCTGAGTGGCTTGATAAATCTAGAGTAAGGCAAAGCAGCGCATGTCGCTGCATTCCAATCCTCTGCCCCAGGTAAGCATTCCATGGGTGGAGCGTGGGTGTTCCCATGCATCCACCTATGGATTTTGGCGCATTCCCAGATTTACCATTATTGGTAGACCTGGGAATGCATCAAAATGCTATGCCTTCACAGGTGAGGCATAACGAGGAGAAATATCTTTATTTCTCCTCTTTTTTCCCCCTTTCTGTGTGTGCTGCATTCTGCAGCACACATAGAAAAAGGAAAATGGCTCAAAGGATTGTTTGTGTGCAGGAAAGTGTCTCTTCCTGCACAAAAACAATCCTGTCTGGAACTCAGGCTCCATTGCACCATGGTGCAAGGAAGCCTGCGCTAGCGCTAGGCTGCCAAAAGGGCCCAATGCAAGGAAAATACAGGAATGCGGCGTATCATGTTAAATATGGTGCATTCCTGCCCTTTCCCTATCATGCAGCACAGCAAGGTGACTCGCTGCACTGCGTGATTTTTTCATAGATATGCTCCTGAGTTTCTTGTGTGGTATGTACTGTGCAGAGCTGCATCCGAGTGTCTAACCGTTACCATCTACTAAAGTAAGCTTTCACTATTCAATTGCACTGCCTCTGAAGCAGTGGTGTAACGAAAGTTAAGGGGTCCCCCTGCAAGGTACACGGAGGGGCCCCCCGCTCCGGATTTAATCCAGAGCTCTCAGGCCTGAGTGCTGTGCTGAGAGGGCCCCCTGCAGCTCGGGGGCCCCCCCGCACCACAGGGCTGCGGGGGCCTGTGTTACGCCTCTACTCTGAAGAGTCAAGTACCTAAAGGAAGTAACTTGGTTATCCAGTTGGTGTCCCATGCTATTTATGGCCCAGTAGCACCAGTATAAACAATAGTATCCACTTCGTATCTTGTCATGTAATCAATGACTGCTATAGGTCTCGAGAAAATGCTTCCAGCTGGAAATATCTTGTGTGCCCTGTCCAATCACCTTTTATTCCCTCAAGTGATCAAAATCCCCACTTTCTCATTCTCCACCATGCAACTTGCCTCTTGGTTCCTCCTGTATGAAACCTATCTTCTTTGGTTCAAAAAATGCAGAAGTTTATCCCATACTGAATATCCATCATCTGAACCTCCAACACACTCCCACCGCCATCTTGTTTCCCTCCTCCTATTCTTTGCCTAGATCATCGACAGGACCATTTTCACTAGCTTACCAGGTACAGTTCCACCAATAACCCATGCACTTCCTCCAATCTCACTCAACGTTCCATAAAAGTACACTATTGTCACCATTGTTCATCCTAGTTACCTCTACTCCTTCACCACTATGGATCACAACCGCTTCCTGTCATTTTTGTCTGAATTGGGCTCTTCTGGCTTGTCCCTCTTCTGACTCTCCTCCTCAGTCTTGGTTCATTATTAAAAATCACACCCATTTTCTCAACAAATAGAAAATACACTGGTGATGCACGGATGGCTATAGATTGGAGCAAGGGGTCTGCACGTCTCACAAGTCATCAACACAAAAAAGTAAATTTAAGAAAATGTATCTGGGGAAGCAAAAGATAATTAGACTGACAGATCCGTTCTCACAAATATTGAATTAAAAGTAAATAGTAATTACATCCTCACATGTCAAGGCTCTTTTTTTTTTTTTTGATAAACAATTTTATTGATTTTAGACAAAGCAACAAGACCAGCATTACAGTACAGAACAGTAATAAGAAGAAATCCCACGTTTGATTAGGTGGTAAACCCTTATAAGTCATGACCTCGAGAGGTCCCAAGGAGGGCATATGTTCAAGCAAGCAAAACAAAGTCAAACTATCTGACCCATCCATTTGCCCCAGACCTTACGATATTTCTTCGGGCAGCCCCGTGCTTCATATAGGGGCTTTTCCTGTGTGGCACACCAGTCTACTCCACTTCTTGACGCTAGGTTGAGTGGGGCGTTTCCAATTGGCGGCTATGTCCTGTTTGGCTATGATCATCGCCGTATTAAAGAACAATTTTTCATTCCTGGACCCGTCCAACCCGTCTGTGATCCCCAGGAGCATGTGTAGTGGATTGTGGGGGACCTCCCAAGACCTCTGTGAGTTCCTGCTCTATACACGCCCAGAATTGCGCCAAGAGGGGACATGCCCAAACCATGTGGAACAAGTCTGTCTGATCTTGGCCGCATCGCGTACAGGAGGCAGTTGGGTATAAGCCGGCCCTGTGAAGGTGAGCCTGGTTAAGTAAGCAACATGCAAATAGTACAGTTGGATCAGGCGGAGTCTGGCCAACGCAGTGACCGTCTTAGGCGCCATCAGTGCGTCCCTCCAGTCCTCCTCCTCCAGTGGACCCACCCAGTCCTCCCACTGGCTTCTGAGCCGTTCCAGTGTGGTTGGGGTGTTGTTGGTTAATGAGCGATAAATACGGGCGAGACCCCCCTTCCCCAGGTTCCCCATCATAGTTTGTGCCTCAGGTGGGCTGTATTCCGGTAACGTTTTGCCGTCTGGTAAGTGTGAATGGAGAGCATGACGCAGCTGCAGGTATCTATAAAATTGTGATGGGTGTAGGGAATGCCTGGATTGTAGGTCTTGGAAGGAGCGTATGTGGTCGCCGGTCCACACATCCCCAAGCTGAGAGATCCCGATAAGATCCCAAGACCGAAATCCTTTTAGCACTCTAATCTCCCTTAGCCATGCTCCGTGCCAGAGTGGTGTGTGTTGGGTCAGTTTATTTGTCCGTTGGGTGTGGCACAGTGAGGCCTGCCAGGCCAGAGGAACGGTTTGTGTCACCCCAGGTAATGTTCTAGGTATGGGCCCCCCATACATCATTGTTTGAATACGGGATAAGCCCAATTCACTCAGTTCGAACCTGTAGGCCGGGGCCGACCATCCCCCATTAAACCAATCATGTAATGTGAGTAAGCGGTTCGCCAAGTAAAATAAGTATAAGTTGGTCATCCCCATGCCCCCGTCGAAGGGTGGGATTCGGCAGCGGGCTAAGGCTATATGGGGTCTCCGACCACCCCAGAGAAATTTAGTGGTTAGGCTGTCCAGATCTCTGAACCAGGCCCGTGGGAAGCAGAAAGGGGTGTTCTGGATGACATAGAGGAATCTAGGGAGGATCATCATTTTGAACAGGGCGACCCTTATTGGGGAATTCAGCGGCAGCGTCTGCCATTTGCAGAGGTCTCCCTTAGCTCTTTTGACCAGCGGAGTTATGTTGAGGGACCAGGCGAGATCAGGGAGCAATGCAACCCAAATCCCCAAATATTTAAAAGATTTTCGCCTAATGGGTATTGTGGTTTGCCAGTCGTAGCAATCCCTCGCTAAGTGAAGGGGGAACAAGACCAATTTTCTGGGGTTAAGGCACAGACCGGAAGCCTGCCCGAAGGAGTGCAGCGCCTGGAGACAGAGGGGGCCGGACTGGTCCGGTTCCGCGAGGAAGAGTAAGACGTCGTCTGCGTACAACCCCGAATGCGGTCGTCCGACCGAATGAGGCTCGCTAAGGGTTCCATCGCTAAGGCGAAAAGGAGGGGTGAGAGGGGGCATCCCTGCCTCGTTCCTCTTCTAATGGGGAACGCCTCCAATAATACCCCATTGACTAGCACCCGTGCTTGAGGTCGAGAGTAGAGAACCTTCACCAGATTGCGAAAACGTGGGCCAAAACCCATCTCAGCCAGCACGTCGCCCAGGTACCGCCAATCCACGGAGGCGAAGGCCTTCTCAAAATCAACGAGAAGAAGTGCCAGATAAGGAGTTAGCAAGTGGCGGTTTGCTAGGGCCAGGTGAAGACGACGGAGACAGTGCCTAGTCCCCCGCATAGGCATGAACCCACATTGGTCGGGGTGGACCAGTTTGGTGAGGTAGGGCCTCATTCGCTGGGCGAGGACTGCGACGAATATTTTAACCTCTGTGTTTATGAGGGAGCTCGGGCGGTACTCAGCACAATTGGACGACGGCGGTTGCATTTTAGGGAGAACATCAATAGTGTCAACATCTGTCTCGGGGGGGGGGGAAAGGAGCCCTTCTCGAGAGCTTCAGCAAAGAGATCGTAGAGGTGCGGGATAAGGATCTCCCGGTATGTAGCGTAGTACTCCTGTGGGAGACCGTCTGGGCCTGGAGTCTTGCCCGGCGAGGTATGCATTATGGCGTCATTGATTTCCTCGCGGGTGATGGGGAGGTCCAAGTCGGCAGACTCAGTGGTGCTGAGACGAGGGATGTGGAGACGATCCGCGTTGAGAAATTCGGAAAGGGAAGTTTCAGGGCGCTGCACTGAGTAGAGCTCGCGATAGTAGGAGGCGAAAGCCCGTGCCATCGCCAGGGGGGAACGATGTGCTAGACCATCCGGGCCCACAATTTCAGGAATTATGCGATTGCCATAGGATACGTAGCTAGCCTGTGAAGGATCTTCCCGTTCTTGTCACCCCAGCCATACACCCTAGCTATAGAGGATCGCCATAGGAGCTTAGCGGCGTCCAAGGAGAGTTGCTTGATTTCGCCCCTGAGGCGTACGAGTTGTCTTTCCTGCGTCTCGTCTTGGTCCTCGGGAGGGCATTGTTCGAGGAGCAGCTCTTGGACCTCACGCTGGGTGATCTGTTGTGTTTGGGCTTGTCGCTGGAGTTTAAGTTGGCCCTTGGCAAAGCCACGGATGGTGGCTTTGCCTGCTTCCCATAGGGTACCCGGAGAGGGGACAGAGTCAGTGTTGGCAAGGAAATGTTGCTGAAGTTCTGCCCCAATTGCTTTCTTAAACTCTTTATCCTGGAGGAACCATGCATTCATCTGCCAAGTTGGGCGTGCCGAGGTAGGAGGTTCCCCAATGCCGAGAAGTACAGGTGAATGGTCCGAGATGCCCCTGGGAAGAATACGGATGTCTCTAATCATTTGGCAGTCAGTAGAGGGGACAAATATAGTGTCTATGCGTGCATGGGTGCGGTGTGCAGCTGATGTATGAGTGAACTGCCTACTCTGGGGATGCCAGATTCTCCAGGCGTCGCACAAGCCCAGGGAGTCCGCCCAGTTCGCCAAATGTTTGGCGTGAGTGACTCTTGTAGCGGACGGTGGGCCTGTAGTGTCGAGGTGGGGAATAAGAACTGCATTGAAGTCGCCCCCAACTATTGTCGCACCTAAAGGTAAGGAGGTGATGAGGTCGGTGGTGTGCTCCAGAGTCGTTGTGAGCATCGATGGGGGTGAGTAGACAGAGACGAGGTTGAGAGGGTTCCCACCCAACGTTCCACTCAGAGCTACAAAGCTTCCCCGGGGGTCGTGAGTGGCCTGCATGAGCACAAAGGGGAGATTGCACCGTATGAGGACTGCCACCCCCCGAGAGCCCCAGGCAAACCCTGGATGCCAGACTCTATCGTACCCATACCTCGCTAGAAAGGGGCAGTGGTTGCCCATGAGGTGAGTCTCTTGGAGCAGGAGAATGTCAGCTGCCTGGCGTTGGGCATAGCGCAGGACTGCCGTACGCTTGACTCTGTCCAGAAGCCCATTAAAGTTCCAGGAAAGTATGTGGAGGGAGACTCCGCCGTCATTCGTACACGTCATGGTGGGCGCAGGTGGGATCGGAGGGCCTCAAGACCTGGTTTGGCAGTGGGTGCAAATGGGATCTGGTTTGAGTGCAGGATAGTAAGTGTGACTGTAGGTTGCAGGCGGTACGCAGGACTATCGCAGTGTACATGAAAAGTGCTGGTGAGGCAACACATTAAAACAACATCAACAATGGGACAAGGGTCCCAACCCCCCACCCTATACTTCAGGAACAGAAGCATCTGTCGTCCCAATAAGGCAAAGCAAGGAACCAAACTAAAACGTTCGGGTTGGATTGCGTGGAGGACCCCTCCTTACATACGGATGTGCAGTATCTCGGCAGAGAGATCGACGGATTGGAACAAGAACTCTGCCTTGGCGCCCTTGATGATGGCGCAGTGAGGACGCGCCACCCGATGGGCCCCTCCTTTCAGGCGCAGTGGTCCGTAAGGCTTGAGTTGGGGTAAGATGTTCTGCTTGGGAGTGACCTACTGGAGGTGTCTCAAGCGGTCTGCCTCTGGCCAAGAGTGTCATTCCAGGAGAGCTGGGCTCCGAGAGAGGTCCGAATCTGCTAGGTCAATTCGGAAAGTTGCGGGTGAGGTATTCCCAGTTCTCGAACGGTCCATGGAGCCGGATCTGTGCGAAGAGTGGAAGCTGGTCGAGGACCCCCGATCATCCATACGTGTGCCCGGCCCTGTGGGTGAGGCTGATCTGGCTCGGCGCTGTCCTCGTCCCCTACGAGAGCGCGTGCGTCTTCCGCGTGGTTTGGGGGAACCTGCTTGGGCCCCTCCGGCTCGAGCTCCAGGGGACAGGGCCGGGGCGTTTGCTCTCAGAGGACGTTCCTCAGTAAGCCATGTCCAGGCCGCCTCAGGGGACTCGAAGAAGATAGCTTTGTTCTGGAACACCACTCGGAGGCGAGCCGGGAAGAGTAATCTATACTGAAGATCCAGAGCCCGGAGTTTCTGCTTGACCTCAACAAATGATCTTCTTTGGGTCTGGACCTCCCTTGTGTAATCTGGGAAGATCATTATTGGCTGGTCTTGGAATGCTAGGGATTTTTGATTGCGTGCTGCGCTAAGGATGCAGTCTCTATCTTTGAAGTTAAGGATCCGAGCAATAATAGGCCTATGGGGTGCTCCAGGCGGAGGTTTTGGGGCAAGCGAGCAGTGGGCCCATTCAATCGCAAACCATGGGGAGAGCGATTCTGCAGGCATCCAGGATTTAAGCCAATGTTTGATGAAATTGCTCATCTGCCCCTGCTCCGAGCCCTCCGGAAATCCCACTAAACGGAGGTTGCTGCGCCTCGATCTGTTCTCGGCATCCTCGGCCCTTTTATGTAGCTCCTTAGTGTGCGTTAGCAAACTCGCGGCTTGCTCTTTTAGGTGGTGCACATCATCTTCGACCGTGGAAATGCGGGATTCTGTTTCCTAGATTCGGGCCGTCGCGTTACGGAGTCTTGTCGGATGAGGGCCATGTCCACCCGAACCTCACCAATCTTGTTCTCGACTGAGGTCTGTGAGGTATTGATTGCTTGCAGGATTGTGGTGAGATCCGTTGCGGCGGGGGTGGATTTCCCACTGTGTCCGCCCGTCGCTCCGGTTTCGGTGGTCGTGTATTGGTCCATTTTAGTCTGTGTTTGGGGGGACTTGGGCCCTCGATCCCTCCCCATAGCATCGCTCAAGCGTGGGGTTCACCTGAGTCCTACACCGCCTGAGATGTCTGGGGGTGGGTGACTTGCTCCGCAGGCTTAGGGCACAAATAGCAGAGAGTGTCAAGCACGTCTGGCGGGCCAGGAACTGTCTCTCCTGTGGTGGTAAATGGTGGATTAGTACCCAGGTGGTCTCTGCCAGATTCAGTCTCTGTACCACACAGTTCTGATCTCTCAAGGAGGCCAGGAGTCACTTGGGGATTCTCCCGGTTAAAATTCAGATCGGGTCGACCTCAGCAACGCCCCCTTTATGTCCCTTCCTCCTAGGCCGACCACACAATCAATCCCTTGGGATCGCCGCCGCGGCTGCGAAGCATTAGGGGTCTATCACGGGCCTTGGTCAGGGCAGGATATCAGGCTCCTAGACAGGGGTCCGTTTTCCCACGATGGTGGTATCAGAGTCTTCCTCCCTACTGCCCATCAGCCCCACGAGGGAAGTTAAGGGGTAAGGCGGGGGGGCTCAGGGGGCGGCCACGGCCTGTGTCCCTTCTGGATGTAGGCATCGTGTATTATCTGGGGGGGGGCCAGGGGAAGTCTGCTAGTCGCCACAGGGCTGTGTTTGCCGGAATGTTCTGGGACCTCTATTTCCACTATAGCCCCAGCTTCATCGGGTCCCTTTGGTTACAGTCCAGGCCCAAGCCTCATTAGTTGTTAGTGCGGCGTTGTGCAGAGGCAGTTCAGCAGGGGGTGTGGGTGGGATGCGGTGATGCGGCCTCACCAGCACGCCTGTGTGATCTCAGCCCTCCAGCCCCCTCAATCAGGAACTGATCGTTCGCTTACCTCGCCGTTGTGCGCAGGTTGTTTACTGGCCGCCTAGGCCCGCCCCGAGTCGTCACTATCATCCAAGCCGTGAGCAAATCCTAGGGCCCTCCGGAGTCTGTCCCGCTGGTGTTGCTCTGGGGGGCGGGTGTCGGGTCCCGCGCAGGACTCCCGCGTTCACCCAGGTCTCGGGGCTGCTCCGGTGTCAAGGCCGAGTCCTCCGGGTGTCAGTTTTGGACAGGTTCACGGCGTGATGGTCTTGCGGGGCCGGGAGGCGGACGCCCAGTCCCGATCAATGCATCCGCGCCAGGTCAGACCAGGCCCCGGAGCCGCCCCGGCCCCGGTTCCGAATCCTCGGGCTGGCAGCCCGGCATCACCCCTGCCTCCAGTGGAGGTTGCAGCCGCCGATTTCCTGCAAGATGGCCACGGGCGAGTGCGGGGCTGTCGCAGGTCACAGCCGTGTCCCTGGATCCGCTTGGGTCGGACACCGGTCTCTACTCCTGGCTTCAGCCCGTCGCTGCGCGGATCTCACCTGGTCGGGAGCCGGAGCAGTCAGCAGCGGTAAGTCGCCTCCCAAATTGCAGGATGCCCCGGCCCGCCGCGCTGCACGGTGATTATCGGCAGCTCCGGTTCAGGTGTCAGGGCCTCTGCGCCATCTTGTGTGGGCCGCCAGGCAGGGTCGTAGCAGACAGCATTAATGGCCTCCCAGTGGCTCCGCTGTGCCTCAGGGGAAGCAGCATGGGACTAGGAGGGGACCAGTAGTTGCAGGGTCACCCTGGTTGCGCCGATGGTGTCGGATGGCTTGAGCGGATGACGGAGGGGTCCAGAGCACTCTTAGAGTGCGACCGCCATCTTGACGCTCCAAGCCACGCCCACATGTCAAGGCTCTTACTCTATTAATGAATAATTGAAATAAAAAATACTGCTGCAAAAAGTTTACAATTCCCCACAGTGCTCTTTAGCACTTTCAAGTAAGTCACATTTTAAATCTGCAACTCATGTTATTACCCTTGAATTCTGGGACTTTTTGCATTTCAGTGTGCTGCATTTGTAGCCTTCTGCTCACCATCCTTTGACTACTTCTGGTTAGAGTATGGGTTCCATTCCGAGTGCCCTCAGTTTTCCCCATGGTGGTGGTAACGGAAGCTACTGGCCCCAGACCTTCCAGATTACAAGATGTGTTGTTTCATTTGAAGACTTGGTCTGCTAAAAGCAAAAATTCCAAATGAAACACCGGTCGAAAAAAAGAATATTGGTTTACACACACCGATCTCCACATGATATTTCCCCAAAAACATATCAAGTGGGGTTTACATCCTCCCCCTGGAGTTACTGATGCCTCTAGTGTTGGTAACTCTAATGGGCCAATTTACAGCCCACTTGTAAGATTTACAAACATTTTGCACTGGGTTTGCATTACAAAATTGACGCAAACCTGCGCACATTTTGTTTTCTATTTATTTTCCAGTTAGGCGTGTGACACAGACCCCTGTATCTCCTGCAGCTTAAGGGGGGGCAATTCTTCATGGGCCCCCAAATCCTTCAGGGTGCCCACATTCAGCCCAATACCAATGAATATATGTAAGATATGGGAGACCCAAGGTCCCCGCTTCATATTCTGTAGGGGTGCCCCATCATTTTGTGTTAAGCCACTGTTTTCATTGCAAAATTTACTTTGTCCTGGAAAGGTGCCTGAAAATAATGCAAAATAGCGCAAAGCTCTCCTTTACATTAATCTGCATCAAGGGGGCATTCCATGGGTGGTACATGGGTATTCCTGTGCAACCATCCATGGTTTTGATGCACAATCCTATCTACTAACAATAGTAGAAAGGGTTTTGCACAAATGCTTTTATTTCTCCTAAATTTTCCCTGTTTACATATGTGCTGCTCTGTACAGCTCACATCCGATGTGGGGAAAGTTTTAAAGTTTGTCTAGGCACATTATTTTGTACTGCAAAGGTATACTTCCAGTACAAAATCTATGCTAGACTCAAGCAGACCTCTTCGCATTAAGGCGCAAAGGTGTGTGCGTGGTGATTGGAAGCGTAATTGTGCATCAGCATTGCGGAGAGAGAAGGATAGCGGCAAATCTTGGTAGATATGACGCTTTCATGCTCTCTCCCGGTCACGCAACGCAGCACAACAACTTTGGGGGCTGCGATGCATGACAGTTTTGTAATTCTGTGCCTATGTGTATTAACTAAATAAATATAGCAATCTAGGTATAACTTGGATGTGGCATATTGCGTCGCATGTAAGTAGAGGTATCTTTAGGACGCAAACTATCTAGGGAGCAGCCTGTCTACTGAGACTTTTTGGCAGTTATGCAACCTGTTAGTTATAAGAGACAATTCAGTATGTACTGTGTGCTACACAAGGGATCACAGTTATTATTATTAAACTGCAAATGCTGGTGTCCTAATCTCATGCTTTGATGATTTGATTTAGCGCCAAGAAACTCCGCGATATAAACTTGACATAACAAACTGAAGGATATTATTCAATATATGCTTTAATTATATTTAAAAATGGTTTGCAGAGAGATTTGCGTTTCTAATTCATAAGTGCTTCTATTCAGGGCATTCATAATCTTTTATAGCTACCGTGTGCGCCTAGAGTCCTTTATTTGAAAGATGATTATAATTACATACTCATTCCTTAGGCCAGACCACAGAGGTTGGCGTGGAAAGGCATCCATACGCTTTTAATGGCAGATTGTGAGGTAATCAGGCAGGTAATCAGAGGGGAACCCCCCTAACCTGCCCATAAATGATGATTTAAGAAGGTAGTAGCAGTACGTAATAAAAATATTTGCAAGGGAGCAAGCAGAGCATGTCGGTTATAACCTACATAA
Source organism: Calotriton arnoldi (assembly GCA_963921515.1). Taxonomy (NCBI): domain Eukaryota; kingdom Metazoa; phylum Chordata; class Amphibia; order Caudata; family Salamandridae; genus Calotriton; species Calotriton arnoldi. The sequence goes on along the minus strand of CAWUFW010004896.1, from coordinate 1,198,205 downwards.
TTTTCACATTAGGGCTGTGGCTCTCTGCCCACAAAAATATTTGTTGAATGTTACTTGAGGGTTCCTACACTCACAAGGAGTTTCTCAGCATATGGCAGTCATTAAACGGCTATTCCCAGATGTTGTATTTTTGTGGGAGATTTGGATCAATGCACAATTCTATAATAAAAACGCAGTCCTCAAGACCTAGAGTCAAATCCTATTTTTTTATGTAGCTCAATAGTCAAAAGTGTATCCATAAAAACGCAGGTACTGTACAATAAAAAATATATTGGGATTAATTCAGTGGTATTGTGTGTTGACATGCTCCAATGGCACGCAGACATTTTGTTGTGGAGCAAGGAATAGATGTGTGCGCAACATCTGCGAAAAAGGATACCCTGGTAACGTGACATCATGTTCCCGCTTCCTGAGCCGGTAGCCATATTTCTTTACTTATCCATCAGCATTGCAGTCCACATCTGTAATGTATATGTACACACAATGAACTACTTACGGCAAACATACACGCACACATTAAGGGCATTTGCTCGACTTCCAGTTAACGCAGATTGAATAAACCAAAACAAGTCTGTCCGCTTAACTTAAAACCAGAGACTATGTGTACTTCTGTAAATATCTTTATATGTTTCTGCATCAGATCAGTAAATGCTTCTGTTCCACTGTCTAGACAGAAACTTGCAGAGGTTTCCCTTTCCCAAAGAATATCAATAAAATATGTTCAGAAATGCAAATATTTGAGGACCTTTATGAACTTTATCTGGACCTCAGATGGTGAACAACAATCTTTCGGAGCCATTTGAACTCTGTCTCTGGTATACCTTTTCTGCTTAGGAGACACCCTGGCACAGACTAAGGGCCTGAGTTTGGAGGTTACTCTGTCCATCAGGGTACCAGAGGACATTATGTCCGCCACCTTGATGGACAGACGACCGCCATATTTAGAGATCACCGCCAGCCCAGCGGTGATCTCTGTGCCTTCAGAGGCACCTCAGTAGTTCCCAAGAATGCACAGCACATTTGGTGCACAGACACCGCTCTCCAAACTTTTTTGTTTTTCAAAAACAAACTCCCACTTTTGGTATTGAAAAACAAAGAACTAATTACTATCCCACACTGGGAGTCTTCTCCCAGGGTATGGGTTCAAGATTTTTTTCTGTCGGAATGGGTCAATTTTTTTCGTGCAGTTATGGACAGGAAAAAGAAATACAGCAGACTATCTGCTCTAAATAGGACGGGACGTCTGATGTCCTTAAAGTAGGGTGGTGTAGTGAGCAAAAGAAAAATGGAATTAACCCAGATCTCTTGACTGGGAGTGAATGTTTGATTTATTCAGGATTCCTTCCATCATTTGTTGCCGCACCATTTTTTGCCCTAAGTGGGATGGGTATGTCCAGACGTGGGTCCCTTGCATGCCATGCCACTGGATTTAAGCTTGCCTGGCTGATGGAGGGTGACACCTCAAAACCAGTCCCAGGATGCTTGTTTCCGGTCCAGTGAGGACCCGGCTTGGCAGTTCAGGCTGGACTGTTTCCATTCGGAGCAGGGTCAAGACTGATATGCATATGGCTGGGTCCAAACTGGGGTGGCGTAGTAAGCAAAAGAACAATGGATTTAACTCCGATCTCTTGACTGGGGTGAATGTTTGGTTTCTTCAGCATTCTGTCCATCATTTGTTGCTGCTGTGTCCTCATTCCAACACCATCAGTCTGTCAGAGTAAGCTTTCTGAAGGCAGAGCCACCAACTAGGAAGAGGACTTTTAAAGCAATTGTAGGTAGCATGGGAAAGCTAAAATGGAAAAGGAAATATTGCTGATCAAAACAGCAGTGCCTTTAATTAAATATACAATTGTGTCTAGCATTCAGAGGATTTTCAGAACTCATGGAGTTTAGCACATTTACCCTACACCAAGAGCTGCTGAGTAAGAGAAAACACCAATCTATTGAAATGCAGATATACGACAAAATAGAGAGAAAAAGAAAATCCAGTACAATCACACCGAATTTTAGCTCATTCCTTAAAAGACTAAAGCCCTCAGCAATACTCAAAATCAAACTATTTTCTTTTCTTTCAATGGATCATAATTTGAATGTTATACTAACAAGGAGTGAGAAATATAATAACTTCCATTGAAATAAGGAGATTAGTAACGAAAATGTATTAAACCAGGTCTGTCCACTTGTTCTCACCTAAAATGTTCCCTTCTCGTGATTTCAATTTGCTGGCATCAACATTTTTAGACAGCTCAGAGAGGAAGCAGGATCAATCAAAATCAAATGCCAACTCTAGATTAAATAGCTATTTCAAAGTTTTATAGCCTGGTTTTCTTAAAGCATCTGACTAAAACATCTGATTGGCCTGTTAAATTGGGTGACTTGAGCATAAATCATCCCTTCTGTATTTTAACCATGCACCTTATTGCATCAGAATCGGCTGCGCCAAGTTAGATTTTAATTTATGCAAGGTAGGTGTTCCGTCGGAAACACTTACCGTAAAACTGCCGCAGTGGTATTTACCACTTTTTTTTTGCCACTTCGGGCCGCTTTGCTGCCAATGCATCACAATCCTTACGCCTGCTAAACCCAGGCTTAGGGATGACGAATTGGCTGTGCCCAAGGGACCACACCAGCTGTAGTGACTTGATTGCAATATGCAATCAAGTTACAAGGTAAGTGGGCCACAGAAGGTAGGTATGTGCACGTATGTCACAATTTGTGACATTACGTGCTGATGTCATACATACAAGTGGGCACTATGTCCACTTGTATGCATCACATCCAGGACCAATGTGTTTGAGCGCAAGGTGACTTTGTCACCTTTTCACGCTCTAACACATTGGTTCTTATTCAATAGGCAATGCGTCAGTGAAAACTGACGCATCGCCTATGTATTGTGATGCATAGCTGGAGTTGCATCGGTTTTCCCACCAACTCCAGCAATGAGCCACAAAAACCTGCGCCATGGTGTGCCGTATTGTAAATACGGCACATCTATGGTGGCCCAAGGGTTTCTGCCGCAAGCGCAAGTAATCTAACGCATCGCTGCTTTAACGTAGCGATGCATCAGTTTCTTGCAAATGAGGCCCTATATTTTTTAAATGTCTTTTCATGTCTTTCCGTGTGTCACACGAGAGACGCCCTGTCAAAGTAACAGCCCCAGCGGCGTCACTAGGGTTGGTGTCACCCAGTGCGGATACCTTTCCCAAATGAGACTATTTAGTAAATAGTCTCATTTGGGAAAGGTGTCACCCCATGTGATGGTGTCACCCGGTGCGGTCCGCACCCCCGCACCCCCCTAGTGACGCCACTGAACAGCCCTCTCTATTAGGCAGGTTGCAAGATGAGAATGCTCAAGGCAAGTTGAGTGTGTGTGTGCACAAGGCAACCGGCGCAGGAGCTCACTTTGCGCCACGTGGCATAGCCTGGTGTGATTGCAATAGGCTACCTCCAGCCACTGGAACAGACTTAGCGCTGTAGGTCCTAAACCTCAAATACAAGCAGACTTAACTGCAGCAGGGAGGTACATGTTTAAATAATGTGCTTCAACAGCGGATGCAGAAGAGACGAGAGAAGTCATTTGAGCACCACACCAGGAAGCTAAGGATAAGTCGATGGAATCATCATACCACTCACTAGAGACGGAAGACACTGCGATAAGAGTAACTTATTTATTTAGAAGCTTTATATAGCACTAGAGGTCACCTGGGTCCCTTCAGAGAGCTGATCTGCCATTCTTCAGTCCCTCACATGCGGGTATTGGCTTTACTAGAAAGCTTGAAAGAAAAGTTCGGTAGTCAGAAGTTTCCTGAAGGAAATCTGCTTTCGTTCATGGGTGGGGCTAAACCTGGTCCATAATTTCAAACCCTGCCTCTTCAATGATCTTCTGCCATATTTAAAATTATTTTTGGGCCATTTTTGGATCAGATGTGAAGACAAGAAGCTGAACTCTGTGAAATAATAGTGGGAGACAGTTCCAGTGAGAGACCACAAATGGCTGATTCAATCATAGCATTTGAGCAGGACACTGATTCTCACCAGCTCTTGCAGTGGGGTATACAGTAACGTTGCATTTGTCAAACAATGTCATCATTTTTAACAAAAAGCGCCACCTATCTCGCTGTAAGGGGTTCTCTAGAGCATTTCAGCTGATGCATAGTCGCACTTCCCTTGTGCCTCCTTTTTGCAACTGTAATAACAACCCCAACTTATTTTCGAAAGAGACAATTAGCAGATGTGTATTCACATGATTGAGAGGAAGTGAATGAGAATGAAAGTTTCCATTGCTAAATCTCCCTAGCACATGCAGTCTGTAGTGGGTTTCCTTAAGCTATGGCATGCTCCACTGGGACTCCAGGTATGAGTATCAACGCACATGGATAAGCCAAGAAGAAAATTGACATAACATACATACTGACTTCTTTAACTGAGACACGTCTCCTCTAATCCGAGCAGGAAATGGACAAGAACAATTCCAGATAAACTAATAGAAACCCTAAAAGAAGGTACTCCTACGATAGTTGGGGAAGTAGAGAGCGCTGACAGGAGGTGGGACAATTGGCTCACTAAAGCGGCTGAACAGAGGGAACAAAAAGGGAGTACTGGATCTAACCGTCCCCGAAAGGGACCAGCATGGTTCAACAGCCACCTGGCAGCTTTAAAGAAAGCCTGTAAAAAAACAGAAAGGAAATGGAGGAGGTCTTACGACAATTTACTAAAGAAACAATACAAAACAGAGATTAGACTTTATCATAATGAAATTAAAATCGCTCAAGCCAAGCACCTGCAGGAGAAAATTGAGGCAGCCACTAATTCCTCAAGAGAACTTTTCAAAATTGTAAAATCCCCCACAACATTAGCACCGGAGGTTTCTACGATACCCCCATCTATAGAAAGATGCAACGAACTAGCTATTTACTTTAAAAATAAGATTGACACCATCTACAACTCCATGTCAGAGAATGTTTACACCCGAAACCTGCAGGGTAACTTAGCAGACACGGAGACCTGGGGGAAACCCACCCTCGAGACCTTCCCTGAATTGCATCTAGACATTACAACCAAGATCCTACAAGGAATAAAATCTGGCTCCCCTCTGGATCCCATTCCCCCCACATACTGGCACAGGTGGGGGACACAGTTATAAAACCTGCTACAACACTACTCAATCTCTCCTTCAGCCAGGGTACAGTACCAAATACCTGGAAACACGCTGTAGTACGTCCGTTAATAAAAAAACCACATCTAGATCCAACAGACTTGGCGAACTTTCGCCCTATCTCACTCCTCCCCATGCTAGGTAAGATAGCCGAAAAACATGTAAACTCCTCACTGTCCCAGTTTTTGAGGAGAATGCGATCCTCCATCCGACCCAAATGGGGTTTAGACCAGCACATAGTACCGAATCCGCCCTATTGCTGGTAACAGAAAAATTGAAGGGCATTCTAGACCTTGGGGGTGAGGCCGCTGTCCTTCTGCTAGACCTGAGCACAGCGTTCGACACTGTGGACCATGCGACGCTCGCAACCAGGCTTGAAAGGGCAGGGATTCAAGGGCATGCCCTAAAATGGATCGTATCATTTCTGAATGACCGGTCCTTTCAAATCGCCGAAGGAGGATTTCTGTCAGATAACTTTAAAGTCACATGTGGGGTTCCACAGGGCTCTTCCCTGAGCCCCACACTGTTTAACCTGTACATGCAGCCGCTAGCTGACATTGTCCAGGAATTTGGGCTGTCAATAATTACCTACGCAGATGACACCCAATTGGTAATCTCTGTGGCAAAGGAGGTTGAATTGAAAAACAACTTGGTAGCCCCGTGCTTAGAAAAAATAGCCAGCTGGATGACCTACAGCAGGCTAAAACTTAATGGGGATAAGACAGAACTCATGTTTTTGGGCAACAAAATAAATCCACAAATTTCCTTGAACTGGCCAGAAGAACTAGGGCACCCACCAGGACATAAAAACTCCATAAAAAACCTGGGAGTATGGCTAGATCACAACCTCACAATGGAAACTCAAGCCAGCAAACTTGCTGCCACCTGTTTCGGAATCCTGTGGATGCTCAGAAAGATCATGGACCGCATCCCAGAGAAAGCGCAGAGAACCGTAGTTCAGGCACTGGTGGTGTCACGCCTGGACTATGGGAACATTCTCTTCCTGGGATCACCTAAATACGTCCTTAACAGACTGCAGGTGGTACAAAACTCGGCTGTCAGACTTCTCTGAAAAATTCCTCGGCATGAATCCACCAAGCCAGCCCTGAAATCATTACACTGGCTGACCGTGCATGCAAGGATTAAGTTTAAAGCGTTATGCATAGTACATAGGATTCTAAAGGGAAAAGGCCCAACTTTGCTGAAAGCCGTGATCACTCCATACACACCAGACAGAACTCTGAATCCTCCTCGGAACATCTTGCCACAACAACCAGAATAAGGAGATCCAGATGGGGGGGAAGATCCTTCTCACATCTGGCACCGAAACTATGGAACTCAATGCCTTCAGAGCTAAGAGTGACCACGGAGGAACGAATTTTCAGAAAGAAATTAAAGACCTGGCTATTCCCATGCTGAGAGTCATCCGCACTTACTCCTGTTCCGCAGCGCTGGGAGGCCCACGGGCAGCTATGCGCTATACAAAACCCTTAAACATAAACATAAACAGATTACATAGGCGACTCACCCTTATGCTTTATCAGCTATTTGGGGTAATCATGATTTGTGATCCTATGCATTGACTAGCAAGTCTATTTATGTTCCAGCACTGACACAAATTTCCATACCATCTTATCCAACGGATCAATGCAAATTTACAAGTTGTTATGCTGCACTATACACCAATGTGTAATGTCTGACGGTAGCTTAGCACGCTTGCAACAGAGGCACATTTCAAACATCCTGGTAATGGCACTGCTCCATGTGGTTGCCTAAACTTTCCTCTAGCCTCATGGTGCTAGTTTTATTTAGAAAAACATGAAAAAAGAAAACCTGGGCAAGGTTGATACAATAGTTACGGGCAACACAATTTCAATGTGACTAAGCCATTAACAGTCACTCTTCACATATTATATTCAAAAATAAATATTTATTTAATAAATAAACATATAAAAAACCATACAAATATATGTTTTTTTTGGTATTATTTCACTTTTAAGTGTTCATTTGTTATAAGACTTAATAATTTTGACAAAAATGATTTTTTGGGAAAAAGAGACATTCAGTGAGTAAACATTTAAGACAATTTCATAAACAATACATAAATGAAATATACATTCTCAATTATAAAACACATTGATTACAGATAGACGCAATGATCAGGAACTGACGGTGTATACTTGAACTACGCGCGTTTCGGCATAGCCTTCATCAGGGTTCCGTCTCAACGAGTCACTGAATGAAAACACATAGTCACATTATTAAACTTTAAAATTGGGTGCCCGTAGGTTATAATGATAAATTAGAGATCAATGCATGATCTAAATTAGCAAAGGAGGTGTTTAGAAAAACCCGTCGTGTATAATGCTATTGACGCTTGTGGAAAAGTATAAATGGCTAGCAGAGTATAGTCCCCAAACAAATTCACCCAAATGTGTGCACTCAACATACCATTCGTGCAAGTGATCTTTTTATACAAGAACAAGAGGGAAGAGAATACAGACTTTATATGCATTGTGCTGAATAGAATAAAGACTGATATTTATCGACAGCGTTTGTCAATGCGTTAATTTTGTTTATAGATTGTAATTAAACTTCTACAAAATCTGTTTGAAGATAATATTCTCTTACCAGTCTGTATAGTCGATGTTATATACTATAAATGAAGGGTATCTTTCTTTTAAATCTCTTCTGATTAAGCTTCCAGGTTTTTTCACAATAAAAAAGTAGAAGGGGGCGGCAATGTTAAAATGCTATTGATGTCCCCTGAGTTTCATATCCTAAAGATAGAAAAGTAAGAGAAAAATTATGAATGCGCTATTAGAATTTTTAGGGTCTATATGAATGGACCTCTTCATCTTATAAATCTTGAAACCCTTGATTGGGCCGTGACTGTCCTATTTCAACCAAAAAGTGGCGTGATCGTATCCTTTTCTGTGACATGCGGTAAGAGACTGTTATTTATATCTTCAATTTTAATAAAAATAAATTCAGTTTATTATAACGGTATCGCAAGTCTCTGCTAATTAGGCTTAGACAGTTAACCTACTCTGGATTCATGGCATGTTAGTTAAGAGTATAGAAAAGTACCTTTTTGGACAAATGCTGCGACCAAAGAAGTTTTCCAACATATATCCCGGCTAGGCAGTATTGATGTATTATATCCTGGACTTTATATGGCCCCACAATCCTGGCGTGTATATATAATGATCTTAGAATGTAGACAAAATAGAGAATACTCTTTCAGTCAGGGACAGACCACCTGGCTAGTTTTAGCATATATACAGGTGGTGACATTGGGGAAGGAGAAGAAAAGACAGTATTAACTGTTGGTTCAATTACCTGTTGTATCCTAGATACGTGAGTCCCACGATGTGAATATGATTAAAGAGAGACCAATTTGGTGGCTTGATATGGAAAGTCCGTATCCTATAGTCACAAAGGGGTATATGTAAAGATTATCGTAATGAGGTCATATTATGAAGAAATATATTTAATCTAGAAAGACCCAGTGTGAGCTGACCCTTCTTCTAACCTTTCAGCTTTACGAAAGCTTTGCAGGCTGCCCCCTTGCCATGTATAAAGGTTCAGTTCGTCTATTAAAAAAACGGAAATAAGTTGAGCCGTCCTGAATACGGAATTGCAAAAAATAGAATACATGTTGACTCAAGATATATAAAAAAGTAGTGCCCACGTATTAGACCAATATTAGGCGATATTACCTATAGGTTATGTCGATAGAAGCACAATGCTACGTAGTCGACGGCTATCCCCTCTTAGTTATAACATAGTCAAGGCTATCCTATAGGTAATAAAGATATCAAACAGTTAAGAAAAGATTCTCGTGGGCGCCTTATCTAAAATATAGGGTCGCGCAACAAACATACCTTCTGGGTCGTGTTTTAATCGTATCCCTCCATAATGGTGAACCCCGCGTTGTAAGCCGCAGTTTTATATCGCCTCGTTCCAGCTCCTCATGTTGCTGGGCGTGGAGGCCTGGCTGACAGCGGTAGCGCACCAGATATCAAAAAGGGACTCACGGTGAGTCTCAGCCGCATAATAGATGTACGGCAATCTGCGCCATCTTAGACTATGCTTAAATACATTGCGTGCTGATTGCTATTCACCTCCCTACTATGAATACATGCCGTGTTGTGGCTGTCGGTCACAATCTACCCTCTATAAATGTATAAATTATTATGCCAACTCCAACTTATATCGGCGGTGTCAAATCAGATATGAAAAGCGGTCTGACAATAATGCGTATCGAAGTGGATATGCGAAAAACACCATTATGTGGGGCTAAGGATATTCAAATGTTACACAATATCCAACTTCCTTATACAAGAAGGTTAAATCATTCAAATAATGGCAATAGTCTGTCATTCTTAGGTACAACCTGATATTATATCTATAACACCGTAACATTGGTTTACATATTATTAGGGGAAGGCCAGTCCCAGGTTATCATAACCCATCAAATTTAATAGACATTTGATGCCATGCCCCCTTCATACACTCCCCGCTACAGTTTATGTAGTGCAAACCTGGAGTGTCCCCCGCTCCACAGTAGCTGCCTCACCTCAGAATCTACTTTGCGAAAAAAATTTGCTGGTATCCTTGATGGCGTGTTTTGCAGGACATATAGTAGGCATGGTAGTGCCATCATTTTAAAGCCTGGCCTGGCAGTTCGGGCTGGACTGTTCCCATTGGGCGCAGGGTCAAGACTGATTTGCATATGGCTGGGTTCAAACTGGAATGGCATGGTGAGCAAAAAACCGATGGATTTAGGCCCAGATCTCTGTACTGGGGTGAATGTATGACATTGACCTGCATTCTGTCCATCAATTGTTCTTTTTGCATTTGTCACCCCGAGTGGGACGGGTATGCCCAGACGTGGGTCCCGTGCTGTCCATGCTACTGGAGTCAAGCTATCCTGGCTGATGAGGGGTGAAACCCCGAAACCGGTCTTAGGATGCTTGTTTGAAGTCCAGGGAGGACCTGGCCTGGCAGTTCGGGCTGGACTGTTCCCATTGGGTGCAGGGTCAAGACTGATTTGCATATGGCTGGGTTCAAACTGGAATGGCTGGTGAGCAAACAAAACGATGGATTTAGGCCCACATCTCTGTACTGGGGTGAATGTATGACATTGTTCTGCATTCTGTCCATCAATTGTTCTTTTTGCATTTTAAAGAGGGCTGCTCTTCCGAATACTGAAAGCGGCTGCTTTCTCCAGTGTAGGACATCTTTCTGTAGTCTATGTAACTGAGGGAATAAGTTATCATTTAAAAAGTCTATCTCAGTTTGGGATATTACAATGCCCAGGCATTTGAATTTATCCCTAACCGATATCATGCTTCTGCTGGGTGGCATAGTCGGTGCTTCCCCTGCTAAAACGAATGCGAGGGATTTATCCCAATTTATCTTGTAGCCTGAGTAGCTGCCGAAAAGTTGGAATATATGAAGCATGCAGTGTATCATAGATCAGGGTTTTGTAGCATATAAGAGTATGTCGTCTGCATATAATGAGATTTTTTCCTCCCATTCGCCCCCCACTGTTATTCCTCTTATTAATGGGTCTCTTCTGACCCAAGCCGCTAAGGGTTCAATTGCAAGCGCGAAGAGCATGGGTGAGAGTGGGCATTCCTGTTGTGTTCCCTTGTGCAATGCCACGTTCCTGGAAGCTACACCATTCACCCTCACTCAGGACAGGGGACCTGAATATAGCAGCCGCACCCAGGCGCAGACCTTGGGACCGAGACCGAAGTGATCCAGTGCCGCAAAGAAATAATGCCATTTAATGCTGTTGAATGCCATTCGTGCATCTAGGGAGAGCAGTACTGCGTTCTCTGTTGGTTCAGTCTCGGTCACGTGTAGAACCCCGTACAAATGCCATAGGTTCAGTTTAGTGCTCCCCTGCGGCATAAACCCTTAATGATCAGGGTGAATTTGGGCTGCTATTACTTTAGTCAATCTTGTCACCAAAACCTTGGCCAATATCTTAACCTCCGCATTCAATAAGGAAATTGGTTGATAGGAGGAGGATTCTTCCAGCGGTTTGCCCTGCCTCGGGATAACCCCTATTGTGGCTAGTCTTTGGTCTTCCAGTAGTCTGCCATGCTCTAGCGATTCGTTGAACATGTCTAGCATATGTGGGGCCACCAACGTTGCCAGTCCTTTATATAATTCTATCGATAAACCATTGGGGCCGGGTGCCTTGCCTGACTGCAGTGCCCTGATTGCCCCACAGATTTCTGTGGTAATGTCTTTGCCCAGGTCTCCACGTTCCTCCTGTATTATTGTGGGGAGATTTGCATCTTTTAGGAATTCTATACCCTCGATTTGGTGGCCTTGTCTCCTACATCGTACAGTTTCCTCAGTGTTAATCTAGCATACTCCTTAGCTTTCTCTTCCGCAATATCTTGCATCTCTTGCTGCTTGATGCGGATTAAATGCCTAGTCTGGGGGTTAGATTCTGCAGAGTCACCCACTGTAGCCTCTAGCCGGGCTAGTTCCTGCTCTAGTGTTTCATAACTCTATCTTCTGTCCCCCCTGCCAGGGCCTTATGTGTCCCCTTATTACAGTCTTCTAGGCTTTCCATATTGTACTGGGTGAGTCTACGGTCCCCAGGTTATCCTGAAAGTAGTGTTTAGTCCTTCTCGAATTTTGTCTTGCATAGTTTTATCTCTAAGTAGCCATGGGTCTATACGGGGTGGTAAGGTATTCATTCTAACAGGTCTTAGCATTCGCACCTCAACCAGTGAGTGATTCGATATACCCATTGCCTTGTGCATTGCACCCTGGAAGCCGCCGCCACGCCGGAGTGTGTCATCATATAGTCTAGTAGGGAATGTCCCCCATGTGGTGCCGAGAAGATGGTATATTGTTTAGATAAAGGATTACGTTCCCGCCATAGGTCTACTAGTCTGAGGGCTTCTGCAAATGCCTTCAGTGCCTCCGTTCCCATTTCTCTCCCCGTGCTCGATAGTCTATCTATGGAGTGGTCCATCACAGCATTCAGGTCTCCGCGTAGTACCAATACTCCACATGGGAGTTCCAGGAGCAGCGTGCTGAGTTCCGGTAAGGTTCCTGCATGCATTCTGGGCGGTACATATATCGAACACAGGTTGAGAACCGTCCCCTCCCATACTCCCGTGAGGGCCACATATCTGCCTAATTGATCCTGCCATGTTCTATGGGGTCTGAAGGGTAGTGTCGTTTTAAATAGTATTCCAACTCCCCGTGATCCCATGGTACACCCGGCATGTGCTGCCAGTTGATACCCAAATCTGTCTAGGGCCTTACAAGTGTTGCACATCAGATGCGTTTCTTGCAACATAACTATGTCTGGGATATGTCGCCGAATGTATTGCATCACCATCGTCCGCTTGATTTTATTTCCCAGTCCATTGACATTCCATGTCATAATCGTCAGGTCTTGACTCGTGGGGTCTACTACAGTGGGTGGTGTTAGAGGATGTATCTCAGAGATCCGTGAGGACATCTGTTTCATCTAGTAGGATTCCCATCTGGGCTGCTGTTACTGCATTGATTGTGTAGTGAAGCGCATAACCAACCTCCTCCCCCCCTTCTCGACTCAGTCTCCCTCTGTGTTTTCAATATGTACATCTGTTACTCCGTAAAATAAACACACAAATTGGAATCCCCAAACCATATCACTCCCCCCTCCCTGCTTCTCTGCATGGTGGGCATAAAACCTCCCACCCCCCCAACTTGCAGAGCGCCTGTCGCCCAATAACTAAAATTTCAAGCATCAGGTGGACTTGTGCACCGCCTCCGATCCCCACTTTTAGGACTACCGATCTCACTTTGCTTAGTGCAGAGATATGACCCCTGGGCCGCCCAAACTCCAGGTTATCCAGAGGAAAAAATATTACAAAGCATAGTCTTATCTGCATTTTTCTGGTTTGTAGTCTGTTCATTTCTCAAGTGTTCTTCATTTTCTCTCGCAACTGATCTCACCGAACAACGCCTCCCCCACCTCTTCAGTCTTCTGGGATGGTTGTGGAGTTTCAAAGTTGAGAAGACTCTCGACCAGCATCCACTGATACTGTCTCTGCATTATGTGTCTCTCCACCCTGAGGACCCAACAGTACTTGCCGCCACCTGCCCAGGCACACTCACTGCTCCTGGTGGCCTTTTGGGATTCCTGCCCGTGGTCCCGGTCACACCCGCCCCTCCACGCTGTTCACCGCTCAGGCCTCCAGTCCAGAGTATTCCCTTGCGCCTCCCAGCTGTTCCAGTTCACTCCCCCCACAGGGCGCCAATTGTTCCCAATGCTTTAATGGTATATTGGATCCACCTATTTCTTGGGGGAGACTTCCCTCTTTTTCAGGAAGAAGCAGGGGGGGAGGGGGAGAGAGTCCCTGACCGTTGAGTGGAGCGTGGGCCTCTTTACTATTGCCCACGAGGTGCTCTGTGTGCCTTGTGTCCCAGCGTCTCTTCCCACCAGGCCCTACCTCCGTATTGTCTTTGTGTCAGCCACTGCAGCCAGGCGGGTCGCATCTGCGGCGTACATCCTTCACGCGTGTTCGTCACTACTGAGGGCTCTATTACGATGCCGTAGGAAACGGCTCCGACCCTCTATCGGAGCCGTTCCCACAGCATCGTAATCGGCTGTTCGGATTCCTTTCCAACCGACCCATTTTGATGGGGTCGGTCGGAAAGGAATCCGAACCGGATTTCCGAATGCCATTCGAAAAGCCTCCAGTATTTCCTCGGGCGGCTCTTCCCGCCCAAGGGATTACGATGGCAGATTCCAAGAACCTTTCTGTGCCGGCCTTTCCGACACAGAAAGGCTGTGGGAATCAGACTTGGGGGGGGCCCCCAGCAGGGCCCACATGGGTGCAAGGCCTCCGGATGGCAGCCCAGGGGGCACCTTTGGTGCCCCCCTGTTGATCCCTGCACCCGGTGGCATGCACCTTAAGGTGCCTGACACAGGGTGCAGGGATGAACTGCGCCTCAGCTCTTTACAGTGAGAGCATGCATTCCGGTCAGAATGCATGCTCCCATTGTAAAGAATAGGAATGCGACGAACAGTGTTCGGTCACATCCTTATTGCTGGGGGGGGGGGACAGATGACAGGAGGTCGTTTGGTCCCAGTTCCCAAACAATGTCGGATGACTCGGGTGGGGTGCACTGCTCGCTTTGATATCGGGTGCCGTTCTCCACTATTTCACTCCGAGCCACGCTACCATTCCAATGCCGCCAACCCCACCCTCCGGCTGTTGTCGCTGTTGGTGGAAGTCGTGACAGGAGACTGCGGCTTCCGAGGCCCTTGCTCACTGCGTCTCTCACTCCAATATAGCGGGCCAGACTTTATCCCTCTCGGTGTCTTTGGCAGTAGGGTGTCAGCGGGCTTCCATACCCACGTTTAGGTGTCCTAGTGTCGGATGATAACTGGATTTTAAGGGATTTACGGGATCAGCTCGATGGAGCCTTCATAGGTTGTGGCCATCTTGCTTCGCGGCAAGCCATGCCCGATCAACTTTCTGGACTCTTAGGGCCAGATGTATCAAGCTAAATTGCGTTCGCAAACACTGAAATACGCAGAATTTCAGCGTTTGCGATCGCAATTTAGCTGTGTGCTATGTAGGTAAGTTTAAACCTACTCGCAAAATAAGGAATAGCAAAAATTGCGATTCCCTATTTTGCGCATGCATTTAGAGAATCGCAATTTGCGATTCCCTAAATGCTATGCTAGTAGGCATCACAAATTGTGATATTGCCTTAAGGAATCGCAAATTACCACCAACTTCAAGTTGGTGGTAATTTGCGATTTCCTAGAAAAAAGCACTTTTTTGCTTTTTTCAAAGTGCCATGTGGCACACATACATGCCCTTAGGGCATGTATGTGCGTCACATGTGCACACATGCACATTTCAGGGGTGCAACAGGGTGTCCTTTTGGAACCCTTGCACCCTTGAAATTGCGTGCGCAATTTGCGAGTACCTATTGGGTACTCGCAATTCGCGCACGCAATTCCCTTTCATTCCTATGGACCTCTTGGCCCATAGGAATGAATGGGAAGGGATTCCTTAATTGCGACTCGCAATTTGTGAGTCGCAAATAAGGAATGCGTAGGAATCGCAATTATTATTGCGCTTCCTACATACATAGCAGTTTGCGAGTCCTTAATAGCGATTCGCAAAAAAACGCTATTAAGGACTCGCAAATCTGTTTTTTGATACATATGCCCCTTAATCTTTCACCAGGGACCTCAAAGTAGTATTACAAATTGTTGCACCCACAAGCATCCCAAGTGAGCATTCTGATTGGGCATCCTTACAAAAAAACATAAAAGAAAGTAATATACTCTCTTGATTTCATCACACTGATCCAGAAATGTCATTATATGGTATCCAAGTCACAGAAGACACATTTTCATACTTCCAAAAGGTATTCCATATTGACAGTGATTTGACCAAACATAGGAGTGTTGGCATAACCTGCAGATAGACATTTAGGACATCAGTAATATGAAATGAATAATCTTAAGGTATCAAATTTCACATTCACTGATTTGGTGCCAAGGTAAGGTGCCAGCTCATCCTGATGCCCATCCAATAGCACGAAAAGCCCAATTCACACGTTAGTGGTACCAGCAGGTGCGGCATGCTCAGACTTGTGGCAGCCCTCTTCAGGATCTCTTCCTGAAACAATTACTTGACAAAATTACCTGAAACAGTTACCATTTTACATCATGACACCAAACACAAATCGTGGGCAATAACTCACAATAACGCCCATAGGTTTTTAAGAAGTTATCTTATACCTAATAATCTTTAGTCTTGGATCCTGTGGGCAGGCAGCAAGTTCAGCCCTTCAGCCATCCAATGGTATCTTAGAACTCTTGACACAATAAAAGTCTGACAATACTTCTCTGCCTCGAGGAAGCACATCAAAGGGTGGACGGGAGTCTCCTCAGAGAGCATCACCTTAGAGAAGTAGGAAGATGTTTCCTAATTCAAACGGAAAGGTCAGTCAGAGTCCCTTGCATATTGTGTTGGTCAGACAAGAAAAGCAGTGCAGGAACTAGAGTTTTCTTTATCTTTGCGTGCAGATAATTTCTCTAGTTCTGGATAGCGACCAGATTGGTTGACTACAGAGCGCGTGGCTCATGGTTCGATTCCCTGGGCCAGCTCAGCACCATGTGACTGGGCAACAGCTCACTTAATCTCCCCAGACGGCCCCCCAGCACCTGGATACTTTTAGGGGTGATAAGTTTGCGCTTTACAAAATGTGGATATGTCCCCTAATGCAACACTGCTTCTCTGCACACCCACAAATGTGTGTAACATCCATTCATCACTTCAACCAGAATGTGGTTTACTGCGTTTTTACAAAGCCTTGTTCTCGCCACTGTCGAGCAGTGGTGTAGGAAGGGTACCTAGGACAATTCAAACAAGAGAGAAAAATACCCCCAGAGGCCCCATTAGGTAAGAAAAGCAGCCTTTGCTGCAATGCAGGTGGCCCCTCACAGTCTTGGGCCCTGGTGCTACTGCTAGGCTAAAACTTGTCTGGATGTTGCTTGTGTTCCCATTCAGAGAGGAAGCAGATCTGCCAACACACACGGTGCCTCCGTGTGCTGCACGATATTTGCCCCCTTCACATGGCCACATGATGAGATGTCAATATCACACAGTCGAACACAAGGTGAGCCGGATCCTCCAGTCTAGAGTGGGTTCCCAGCTTTTTTTCCTTTTTCAAAGGCTGTAAGGGGGAGGGTTGTCATGCCTCAGAGGCAGTGCTCAGCACAAAGCTTGCCCCACCAAGACCACTCCCCCCCTCACACAATGAAAAATATTTAGAAGTTGGCAGGTTTGAGAATGTGGCCAGGCAGTTTGGGATGACTTTTCCTGTAGTAGTAGGACCAAAACTGGTTGGCATATTGTTGCTCAGCATCTTGGGTTGTGCAGTGGGCAAAACATTGATGACTGTAACGTCAATCCATGTGATTGTCTATTGGTAACAACTTGCAAGTATTACATTAGTCACTGTTTGTTGTACCCTGGTGTGACTGCCGCTGCTGCACTAATTATAGCTGCACACCTGCTTTAGACCACAGGTACCACCGCCACACTCAGCCATGTACAGCAAACATTCACACCTATATCAGCTACCAACAACTCCATCGATTGTCTCCAAACTCTTTAAAAGTATTAGTGGCTCAGAAAAGAAGACCACAGTCTACGTCTCACTGGGCCCTATTGCCATCTAGAACACTTCAGTGAACAATGGGCCTAATATTTGCCTTTGTTATGCACATGTGACAATGTACGGTTCCAATTTTCTGTTCTCAATAGTCAACTTTCTTTAGTACACTCCTTTGGGGCAAAAGGCTTTCTACTACCATACCTTATGCCAGTCCTGTGATATTTGATTTGTAAACCCATGGCTCAGATAAATCAAGGGAAGTCAGCACAACAATGACAAAAAGTGGACCAGAAAATCTTATTTTGCAATTCTTCATTGAGGATACTTTAAACCAACCTTTACAAAATGTACAAAAAAAACATGATTTCATTGGAGCTTAAATTAATTAGCAAAGACTGATGCATCTGCTTTATTGGGATTCCTTCCAGCTCAATTTCCTCCAAACATGTATTTAGATACACTACTTTTGCCACAGCCCTAGGCAAAGTTAGCAAACAATCAACTAATAAAACAATGAACTGTATTTTTTGTTTTCCTTACAACTTGCATGACAGACTTTTCAGTATTAAGTATTGTTCAGTAGCAGAAATATGAGATGTGATATATGAAATTAAATGAGGCCAATTTGCAGAAATGCAATAAAAGAGATTAAAGCAGACAGGCATGCAATTTAGAGCAGGCTATACTCAGAGAGAAGAGGCTAGCAGAGGATAAAGATAAGAAAAGGGTCATTTGAAAGAAAGACAGGAGAGTCATCAATCGAAAGCAACATAAGAGATAGGGCCAGATATACGACTGTTTTTAGCGTGCGCAAACTGGTCTTAGACTCGTTTGCGCATGCTAAAAACCATGGGCCCTTGTACAAACAGTATTTTGCGAGTCGTAAATAAATTGCGACTCGCAAAATACTGTTTTGCGACTCGGTATTTTGAAGGGACGTTCCCTTCCAAATAGCGACTCAATAGCCATGTACTAATGTTTTGCGACCGCAATTGCGGTCTCAAAACACCCGCAAATTACACCTACTTCAATGTATTCGCAAATGGGAAGGGGTCCCCAGGGGACCCCTTCCCCTTTGCAAATGCATGCAAAATTATTTTTTAAGGGCAGACAGTGGTCCCAGGGACCACTGCCTGCCCTTAAAAATGAAACGAAAAC
Source organism: Calotriton arnoldi (assembly GCA_963921515.1). Lineage (NCBI taxonomy): Eukaryota > Metazoa > Chordata > Amphibia > Caudata > Salamandridae > Calotriton > Calotriton arnoldi. Next base: position 1,179,715 of record CAWUFW010004896.1, on the reverse strand, counting down.
TGGACCCGTTTTCCTTCAAAGAAAACGGGCTGCATTTTTTTTTAAAAAGGCTGCTTTATTTAAAAGCAATCCCAGACATGGTGGTCTGCTGAGCCCAGCAGGCCACCATCCCTGGGAGGGCCTGTCATTCCCAATGGGCTCGCAAATTGCGAGAGGCTCATTAATATTTGTGAGCCTCGCAATTTGCGACCCCATTGGGAATCGCAAACAGTGTTAAACACACTGTTGTACATGCAAAATAGCGCCTCGCAAATTGCGAGTCGCAAAAAACTCGCAATTTGCGAGGCGCTATTTTGCGCGTCGTTCATCTGGCCCATAGTGTTGGACTGTGGAGGGGGTCAGACTTGCTATTCCCATTCCAACAGTAAGGACCATTTGGAATTTTGCAGGGGTTAGGTTTACCATTCCCACTCCAACACAAGCAACAGTAGTGAAAATGTTGGATTTTGGAGGGGTCAGAATTACCATTCCCACTCCTACCTGAGCAACAGTAGAGAAAGTGTAGGACTTTGGCGAGGCCACATTTACTATTCCCACTCCAAAGTAAGCAACATTAGGGTAATGTGGAACTTATGAGGGGTCAGATTTACTTTTATCACTACAGCGTAAGCGACAGTAGGGAAAAATTTTTGATTTAGGAAGGCTCAGATTTACTAATCCCACAACTAATTTATAAAAAAAATATGGATACAATAAATAAACATAAAACAAATGTTACAAATATAAAAAAATAAAATGTATTTAACATTATATAATTTATATAAATAATTAAGAAATAAAATTACTAAATTAACAACTAAAATTTTATAAACAACCATATTAAAACATTTTACAAATTAGAAACATTTAAAAAATATGTAATACTCTTCCCACCCTATTACCCTAAAAATATTGCACCTACAAAAACTAATAAAAATAATATGTATTTATTTATAAATATGGTATTTGTAGACAGTGATAATCATCCACAGAGGACTATCACGGCGTAGAGAGAATTAACAATACACATTAATTAAAAAATAATAATAATACTATAAAATTCATAATTACAGAAAAACCTAAAATATAATACAAAGAATCAATATATAAATTATTAACACAAAGGATTTGCAAAAGCAATTATCTAACTAAACACGTAAACAAAAATGAATTACATTTAAAAAAATATAACTATAATTAACAATTAACATAATTTACATATTTAATAATCACATTAACAAATTCAAAGCTATAAAATAGATATACTATCTATAGGCAATTAAACAATAGATATAAAATACTTCCCCCTACTCCCCTACATACCGAACAACCAAAAAATAAATAGATTAAAAAAATAACATAACATAAAAATCTCTAAATATAGTACCAAACTAAACAAATGAACTAGTTTAAAAATAATTAGACATATTTAACATCAAAATAATAACTTATAACACAAAAACTAATAAAATACAACAAAATGTTTTTTTAAAAAGTTTTTATATACAACTATTTAAAACGTGATATAAAGTTCTTAAAAAACGATATTCTTACCATCTATATTCTGTCCCACGATATTCTTGATTTCACTATATTTTTGACACAATATTTGTGTCCATCAATATTTTGGAAACAATACAATGGTGGAACATGCTTAAATCAATAGAGGATTGGTCCTGAAGAATTTGATGCAGTCAGCCCATGAGGCAGTCACCTGGTGAAGGCACTGGAATGTCTGACCCTTGATGTAGACCGTTTATAGAGGATTCTGGTGTAGAGTGACTTGGCAGCAGACATGGCTCTGGCACAGGAGGAAACTGAGGATACCCGCTTGCACTAGACACACGGGGGCAATAGGCCGCTCTGTTAATAGTGCATCCTTGTTCAGCTATAATTGAACTCCCACAGACCCTGACTGAGGAGATGATAGAAGCACAGGAACTCCTCTATGATATCAAATGTTTTAGTTTCAAGGAGTCTGGTGTTCTTATGGGTTTTTAGATGTTACTGATTTTAATTTGTATTTTGTATCTTATGCATATTCAATTGTAGATGTACAGTGCTTTGGTTAAAATTGGTTGGACAAATTCATGAACTGGTATGTTGTGTACATTGTTTTCTTTTTTTATTTATTATGATGTATTATGCTTTTATCTATTCTTTTATGGCTATGTGCCGAAATAAAGATTTTTACTACTTCTACTAAAAAAACGCAAAGGATTTGTGTAACATTGCAAGTTCCTGTGCAGTAGTTTAAGAGTGCTGAAAGAGCACTGTGCAGAGTGTGGAACGTAAAGGCAGCAGTTATAGAATAGGTTGCCATGTGAGACCAGGAAATATTTATAGCTAGCTCATAAAGTGATTTGTAATTACAAAGACCTCTAGCAGAACCAAGCCAGCCCCCAGGAATCCTGTCAATCGACTAGGAATGCATTACACTTGCTGTATATTGCATACTGTCAACTCGTGCAGCTCAAACATGTTTTTTCTTTTTTTTTTTATTACATCTTTTTTTAGTTTCGGCGAACAATTAGAAATACAACACAGAACACTGCACTTCACGCCAGACTCTGTTAACAATGTACAGGTGAACTTCAGCTGTGGGCTGCTTTTTTGAGCAGCCTGGGGGGCCGATTTGGGCTGTGTCTGGTGTGTTCAGATGTCTCCAGCGGCCCAGTGGGACCCTGAGTGGCCTTTCTGGAGGCAGATGGGCGTCCATTGCCTCCCTCTTATCAACGGGCAGAGGTGTCACTCCCTTTCTCTCGCTGGGCCGGCCAATTAATGTGTGCATACTGAGTGGGGGCAGGGGGCCTGAGCAGAAGTGGCCTCACTTGTTTTCAGGTGTTTAAAAAACCTTCACGGAAGCAGTGTTTTGAGGAAAGGCAATATGCAAATGTGGGCCACATGTTTTTTAGCGTGCCCGAGCCGATTTCTAATCCCAATCCAACCCTGGATGTGGGCTCCGTCATTTCTTTTGGGCTACCAGGCCTGTGTGCATACCACAGGCCTTGCATCCCAACCACCCCCAGATTACATAGCCAACACGAGTACTGCCAGAGAGCTCACCCGGAGGTTGCCATATGAGCAACACTGCTGTTCATACTCGCTATTGTTCATACAACTAGGCATATGTTATACTGAAGTCCGTGTCAGTTGCACTTTTGTACATTTGACAGGTGTTTAACTATGCTGACACTTAAAAAGACACAAGTATTAAAATCCTTCTGTTAACACGCGTTGCTTCTCTCCATTTTAGAAAACCTGAGTGTGTCTATTAAGAGGCTGACATTGCATGACCCTGTGAAACACTGATTCTTACAATAGGGGTGTAATGCAGACTCCGTTATGGAGACTCCAGTCCTTCATGGGGCCCCCATTGAGCCCAAGACCAATGGATATCTGTGAAATGTGGGAGACTCAGGGGCCTCTCATCACATTCTGCAGGGGGGACCCATCATTTTGCATTATGCCACTAGTTCAACCTGCTGGTCATGGGAAATTCAGACTCCAATAGGTGTGTGAAAAACTTGTCACTGTTGGGGGACAACAACCCAACAGTAACCCAGCCGGATATTGTCCTCTCTAGAGACATGAAACAGGCAGTTTATTAGGTAGGCGCAAAGGAGGCCTCTTCACCAGTAGAAAACAGCACTGCATTATTGTCAGAAAAGATATTTGTATACACACCAATTACATGGATAGCTAGGAAATGTGTTACAGGACAGAGGAAAGGATTCTGGAGGGAGGCTGTATTATTTTAAGTAAAGTATTAGTGTGTTTATTGTATGCATGCATGTTGAGCAGCAAATGGATTGTCTAATATTAGAGTCAGTGAGAAATGTAGGTGGTATAGCTAATGTGGGCTACTGAGGCGCTGCAGGTAACCTTGTTCCTCTCTTATTTTGCAGTACCTTCAACATTTCTAAAGAGAATAGTTACACTGGACCACTCATAGGTTAAGACCTTCTCTCTCATGGGCTTTAACCCAGGGTCGACAGATTAGCAGAAGTCTTCATAGGCTTGTTATTTGATGCCCATGGCAGTAACATTGTTAGCCCAATTTCAGGGGACACGAAGAGAGCACCAGGCACATAAGGTACTCTGGACTCTATCAACCATGTCTGCAATCTGTAATCCACCACTTGTTAATACCATAGCCCGCTACCAGCAGGAAGCAATGGCAAAAACCAGTAGGTCTCGCCACCTTCTTTGCATTAACATTGTTCCGACATGGCTGTCAACCATTTTTGAATCGTGATACTGCTCATCGGGGAATACACCAAGGCTAAGGGCCTGATTTAGATCTTGGCAGTACTACCACCATCCCGCCACGGCTGCGGGTCCAAGTACTCCATCACACTGACAGCGGTCCACCGGCCCTATTTAGATGTATGCTGGCTGACTCCTATCCTTGTCGACAGAGTGTTTTCCACTGCTGATGCAGCAGACTCCAATGCTGGTGACTAGTGCTCCGTTGCCGTCAGGGTGGCGGGATTGTGCTGAGCCAATTTAGATTTCACAGATGTGCTGGCTGTCTTCTAGCAGCGGGTTGCCAATGGAGTGAATCCGTCGCGGGACGCAGTCAACATTGGAATATTCCTGTTGCTGTAAGCTGGATGCTAGCATCACACACCTGATGCGTTTTGCCTAATTGTTTGCACCTGCATACCACACTATAAAACACATTCCATTTCAGACCATGATCCTTTGCCATTCCAAAGCACCATGGCATTTGAAAGGCTACATTTGGTCACTGAAGTCAGGTAATTTTGTTGCTTGCCCCCGTTTCTTGTCTGTTTTTCTTCTTTCATTTATTTCTTTGTGGATAATTAATTTGGCTTCATCATATTTATTTGGGTAATGCCAGGGCACAAAAATCCATGTTTCACTGAGGGAGAATTGTCAGTCATGGTGGATGAAATCATAAGAGTAGAGCCACAATTGTTTGGAGCCCAAGTCCAAAATAAATTCCTCTCTCAGAAAAGAAATATGTGGTCCTGAATAGTCGACAGAGTGAATGCTGTAGCAAGCAGCCTGTGCACCCAGGAGGAAATTAGGAAGAGGTGGAATGACTTGCGGGGAAGAGTGTGTTACCTGGCCTCCAAGCGTCACCTGGAGGCCCAGAGGACTGGCGATGGCTCTCCCAGACCCCTCTTACAACTCATGTGGGAGGAGAAGGTCTTGCAGATCCCACAACCTGAAGTCTTGACAGGAATCCCTAGTGGAGACTGGTAAGTTAGACTTTTCAATGAGTCACCAAACCTAAATGTCCTGTTTGCTTTGAAGTTAGCTGTTGCTAATGTGTTCAGCATCATTTATTTTACATAGACACCTACATATATCAGTAACATCTTATTTGACTTGTTTGTTTGAATGGATTGAGTTGTATTTAAGATAACAGGTTTCAACAGCCATCACATTTCAGATGACTTTATGGCACTTATAAGTGTTTGTACTCCAAATAAAATATATGGGTTTCACATAGTAAATTTCTGTTCTCCTTCTACTGCAGATTTACACAAGGTATGTTCAAGTAACAATTTTGCAAGTGTTTTGAATGTTTCATTGAAATAACTACAATTACCATGATGCCTTGTTTCAGTTTTGTGAAAATAATATTGCCATTTATTTTTGATTGTTCTCCCTTTTCTATCATATTTTCACCTATGGTAAAGTGTTATTTATTTATCACTCTCTATTTAATGCTCTCTTTTTAAAATTGTTTGTGTTGACTTTTGTATGTTGTCCTTTTCTTGTCATGTAGTTGAATTGATATCATTAGTTTCACAAATCAACGTTTGTTGGCCTTAAAATTTTACGGCATGTAAAATTGTATGCTGAATAAAAGTGGCATATGTGAAAACTGAACTCTGCACTGTTATACGATGACTGATGCTAAACATCTCCCTAAGTTGTGTAAATGTCTGTTTGATGGTAAATTTAACATTTCTCCTCTCTACTGTGTTGTGTTGAATGGTTGGTACATTTCATGTATACTTATTAATTTATCTTTTTTCATTTCAGAACATCTTCTTACCTGTTTATTTGAAGTAGTTTAGTACGAAACAAGTGAATTGTGCAATTAATTAAATTTCCACTGAAAGGTCTAATCAGGATTTTCAATTCATTTTCCCTTTTAGGTTGCTGCATTATATTTGCTTAAACCTCATTGGATGTGTATCCAGACTTTTACAAAATATTATTTTTGCTACATTCATTATAGGTCCAACAGCCAGAGCATGTGGCCAACATCTGTGTCTCAGGATACCACCACTCAAGCCCAGGATCAAGCCTCCAGGGAGGACTCCACTCCTGAAAGTCTGGATGAAGAGGAGTGGCCTGGTCCATCTGGTCTACCTGGGCAGAGGGCTCTAGTGTGTCTCCCTCGGCCCACACCTACACCTTCCACCCCAGCTATTACAACACCTCAGCAGACAGATATCTCCACTTTCTGTGTCCAAAGCAACATAACACCCATATTGCTCCCCAGTCCTAGCAGGTGGTGAGACACCACCCCCAGCAGTTCAGCCTGGACTCAGTGGGACAGAGCATATTGTCCCCCGGCCACAGGTTAGTGGGGGTACGGGTCGTGGGCGGATCCTGTGGGCCAGCATAGTGAGGCCACTGGGGTCACTGGGGTCACCCAGGCCACCATCAACCAAGTCTTGGGAGCCCTCCATCAGTCCCAGGACATGATGGGCCAGGTCCTTACAGAGCTACGGGACATGAAGCAGTTGCAGAGGGATCACAATGTTCAGATAGATAATCTGAACTTCAATTTGCTGCAAGACATTTACACCCATATGTGCAGGGATTTTCCTGCACCATCTTCATTTTTCCTTGGTCCTATTACATCTGCCTCAGCCACAGAAAGGGAGGCCCTGTCAAAAGAGGCAACACTTGCACCCACCTCAGTCCCTGCAACTGTGGGTCCACCAGCCGTCCGCAGGAGCACACATTCATTCGGACCACCAGGAGAAGATGGCAAGACCCCCATCACCACCAAGAGATGTCAAACTTAATTTCCTCCAGCGTCTTACTACCATTCACTCGGCGGACAATTTTCTGGTCACATTTACCTTTCTGAGGCCAGTTGTAGTTTGGACATTGGACTTCAAACAATTTTGGCTCAACAATTATGGTTTCATTCACAATGACCGACTTTTTCTTATTTTGTTTGCTTTTTGGTTTACATCCACTTTTACTTTATTTGCTTTTGTTTAATAAAAGCAACAACAAAAAAGTCCAAGACTGGTGTTGTAGTTATTTTCTGTATTCATTCAATTGTTTGCCTTCCATCATACATTTCAAAATGTAAGCAACCAAATGAATTGCAAGTAGGTAATGTTTCTAACTAATTTCTACCATGACAATTACATTTGAAACAGAGTATTCTGTCAATTTTTATTAAACATAGCAAACCTTACATAACATAGATACTCAGTGCCATTTTTACATTTCCAGTTCCACACCTTGCCACCAAGGAAGAAGGGGATATAATCAAAATAATCAGATTCAATTTTGTGGCCACAGGATCAGTCCAATACATTGTTGCAGTATCTGGGGCAATGTCACAACCAATTTTAAGTGGTGTGCTATAAGAAGTTCTTCCTACAATGATGCGACACAGTAACATATTCATACACTTAACAGAAATTGTGCATTTGGCCAATGTGAAGGGGGATGGCTATGCTTTTGGTTGACTACCACATGTGGTTAGAGTAAAAATAGCAAAACATATTGGCTTGGTGCCACCATTCAACAGAAAACAAATCTAATGCAATCTTAAAAACTTCCATTCAATCACTGTGCAAGTTGTCTCAGTACCAGATATACACACAAAGTTTGTGTGTGTCTTCCACAGGAACAACCCATGGTCCCTTTGTACTTTGAAACAGCACCATGTAACTACAAATGTCACAACTTTGAAATGTCCAAATGAAGATGACATGGTGAAGATACCTAAAACAGATTAAAACAAAAAGATGAATAATGAAACATAATAAAATAGATACATTACAAAGTCATCTTTTTGAGGACACATTTTCAAAAACACAATCAGAGATAAACAATGAAAATTAACACAAAAGTCAATGTGTCAAAACGTTGCTCGACAAAGACCTGTGGCCTGGATTTCCATGTACTTGCTCTTCCTAAAAGATTTCCAGCACATACTTTTCCTCATAACATCAATAAATGTTTTTTACAGTTAATGTGATAATTAGTAAAGAGATACTTACACTCATGAAGAGGTCAATGACATCCTGACGTAAGTCAACTCCTTCCTCCTCACCACTAGCATCTTCATTTGACATTTCAGCATCCTCATCCGTTAGCTCTTCACAGTCCTCATCCTTTGCAATGTAAGGGATGTTCCGTCGTAGGGCTATGTTGTGCAGCATGCAGCAGGCCATGGCGATTTGGCACACATTATCGGGTGAGTAGAGGAGGGCTCCAGCACTCTTGTCCAGACAGCAAAATCTGGCCTTTAGGAGCCCGAAAGCCGCTCCACTGGTCTCTGTGTTCTCCCATGGGCCTCAATGAAGCAGACTTCCTCTGGCATTGCTGGATTCCTCAGCGGTGCCAACAAGCATTGTCTGTTAGGATAAGCTGAGTCTCCTAAATGAAAAAAAAAGAGAAGAGTCAAGATATGTAACAATTTCAGATGATTCACCTTGAAATTACCCGAACAATCTTATGTCAGACTGTACTTACCAACAAGCCAGGCCCTCTCATGTCCAAGTTGTGACATTTGCAGGGGTATGCTGCTGTTCCATAGTACAAAGGAATCATGGGCTGATCCAGGGAAACGCGCACAGACACTTGTGATGTACAAATCCACTAAGTAGACAACTTGCACATTGAATGGATGCGCTTCCAAATCCTGTAGACTTGTTCCCTGGTGTGTGGTGGCACTAAGGCAATATGTGTGCCATCAATTGTTCCAACCACATGTGGTAGGCGACCCAAACCATAGAAATCACCCTTCACTTTCGCAAAATCCTCATTTCGTGGAAACTGGATGAACTGTTGATGTGTCTCATCATTTGCAAAAGAACTTCTTGTAGCCCAGTACTGAAAGTTGGTTGTGCCATTCCACCAGATACTGCCACAGTGTATTGGAATGATCCTGTTGCCACAAAATGAAGTACTGCCATGAGTTTGGCAATTGATCTAATAGGTGTGGGATTTCTTTTGTGAGGCAGAAGATCTGGCTCCAGCAGATGACATAAATCCAGTATAGTTTGCCTATTCGATCTCAACTTTTTAATACTATCCCTTTCTTCCATAGTGGCAGGTCTGCAAATGGGCGGTACACTTGAGGCTGTCATCTACTCACTCTCCCAGGGTTCAAATGTCTGCATTGGAAGAATTGTGAAAATGTCTAAACAACATTTTCCACATACATTATTTTTGATTATTAACACAAATGTAATGTTGTGCTAATAATATATATGGTTTCACAACATATTTTAAACTTACAGTTTTTTTGTCATTTTTACTTCACAAATGTCATTTTGTAGCTGTCAATATTTTAAATATGAAAGAATGTGTAAACAATGCATTTCTAATGTATTATTTGCACATTCTTTTTTTTCAACCTAAATACCGTCAACGGAGGTGTACACACAACTATCGCATTTAACCACAGTACAGACTACATATAAATGTTTTTTTTTTTTTTTAAATGAACGTCCTTCGAAGTTTGAATATGTAAACAAAGTAGCCACCATTATGAATGGTGGTGACGCACTTAACAGTCACAAACACACTGTTTGACCTTCAAAAATGGCGGGCGCCTGACCTCGCCATCAGGACATTTGTAATCAGACAGCCGCAGCGGTAGTTAACAGTGTAGTGGGTGTTCAACTCCACGACAGACACAGCCATAGGCTAACCTGTGTGAAAGCAACGTACGAAGGCCAATGGCTGTGTTCATCTACATGTACGTGGCGGTTCGAAAAAAAATCACTTGCCTCTTAACACTGCAACCATCAAGACCTCCTCCACTTTTGCTGCTGTTCGTGACCTCTGGGAGCAATGATGCCAGGTCAAGCAGGTGAGATGGACCCTGCCTTCTCGCCAAGGAGCTGGAGTTACGGGCACAGGTGGTCCTCTTCCTGTATGGCCAGTTCTATGGCTCACCAAAGGAACGAGTACATGTTTGAAATGCATATGTGAATCTGTCTAACTGTTTTTTTTCCAGTAGCACAGGCTACAATGTCTCTTTGAGTTCTAGAGTGAAGTGTGGCGATTGATGTGAAGTGTCATATATTTTGATTCTTACATAGGACAATGATGTTGGGGATTTGTAAGCACTTCACAATGTTAAAAAACAACAATGTTAGTATGTGTTGTGTGTTTAAAGCCCTAGTTTCTATTTGGCGTGTATGTAGAGATATATCTATGTACACGTTTAAATTACATGTGAAATGTAGAAATCTCACCTCATGTAAATTAGAAAACACATTATATAGTCTTTACAACTGTATATACATATGTTTTTCTGTACAAACCAAATGAAAATGATTTTAGCTATGTGTATTGTCCCACCTATCAATGAGCCTAGATCATGAGCTACAAACAGTTGATTGGGAGCTACCAGTAGCTCCCAGACCCCTTCCGAGTAGCTCACAGCCTTGAGGTCGGGTATTAGATGGGCACAACGTCCTTTTTTCATATAAAAGTTAAGGGAAGGCTGTGCTCATTTGATTTCATGATCTCCAGGCTCCAGATAGCAGGGCCTGACAATGAGCAGTGCTCAGTCAGAAACATGGGCCAGGCTGGGGCTGAATCACAGAGACAAATAACTGAAGCACTGAGTTTTATCTGTCATACAAATATTTCATTGTCAAGTGAAATTTGGAGGTGTGAGCAAAAGTATGCCCCTGAATGCGTTTAAAAGGACATTTGAAATGGAGAGTTACCCAACTTGTTGAAATAACACTTCAGTTCATTTTACTCCCATTTCGAAGTGCTTCATGTCCAAACTGCAGTCCCTTTACTCCCAGTGGCCATTATTCACTTTGCCATAAGTATTTATGCAAGATATAGTCCTATGTGAGAATTTTAAAGTGCAGAAAAATGTTCCATGATAGGAAGTGTTTGGTAAAATATTTATCTGCACTTTTAAATACCCCAATTCAAAAGGACATACAATTGTATGTTTGTGTCATCCATGTAACGGTGTCACGTATGGAAAAAACTGGGTCTTGTGCTACAAGTACATACCCCACAGACTGTCACCAGCGCAATTATTTCCCATTCATACGTGCACATATTTATACATCCCCAAAGAGCACACTCTCACTGACACACAGGGCAGCCCTTTCATAGTGCCCTCAGTCATAGTATGTTGTTCAAACCAAAGTACCTGGCTCTATGGACTTTAGGCATCAAGTCAAAGAAGCTGGCCGTGAGGGTGTCTGGTAACATAGCGCAAGTTGTTTAGCCTTCAGTAGTCCACAATGTTTTGCACTGCCCTGAAGTAGCTCACATCACAGAAAATGTAGAAGCCCCCTAGGCTAGATGACGTCACTGGTCTGGATTAGTGAGTGTAGGACATGACAAGGGATGAGGGTAGTCAACAGATCACTACAAAAGTGTGTATTAATATAATTGTTATGGTCAGCATGTGAAAATACACATGTTGTATGGTAACTTATGAGTCATGCTTGTGATAGATGTAGTAAAATTGTGTTACATCAATGCAGGCAAACAAAAGATCACCAAATAATTTTTTTGCTTTCATTTCTTGTATCCATACAGGTCAACGTCCAACAGAAGCCGGATATCTGGAAGGCCATAACTAGGAAGGTGTGGACCCTTGGGTTCTACAAGTGGTGCAGCCTCCATTGCAGGAAGAGGTGGGAGGATCTACGATGCAGGACCAGAACTAAGCAGAAGTCCAGCTCGGGCAGTCCTTCCAACGTGGAAAGCACTTGCACGGCACCCTGACATTCCAAATGGTTCGCATTCTTGTGGTGGCCTATCCCCATATTTATGGGCAGTTGATGATCCTCTGTCTGCCATTCTTGAGTTGGTGGTAAAGGACGAGAAAAAGAAACAACTTGAGGAGTCTTTGCAGAACGGTGGATGGGACATGGCTGACGCGGTTGATTACCCTTTCCCTTGCCACAAAAGGGGAGCAAGGTAGAGTGGCCACGAGATGTAACCATGAGGCCCAAGGATCTGGCCATAGCACGAGATTCCTTGAAGCACCCCAAAGCCAAGTCTGCATTCTCACCAAAGAGACGAGTCCCATCAAAGGGCATGTCCATGAGATTATTATTATTTTTTTTTTTTTTTTTTTTTAATTTAAAAATGTTTTATATAGCGCTGGCTGGACCCGAGGGTATCAGAGCGCTTTACATGGGTATTCAATGCAATATAGCAAGATTTACAATGAGGTAGAATTCAGAAACCAATACAAACGGTATAAGGCAGTTAAGATATTACACAATCTAGATACAACAAGTTGTAATGGACTACAGCAAATCCTGAGAGATTGGGCTAGTGTGAGAGGGAAAGAATGGGAAAGGGGGAGGTAGGGTATAGGAATGGGGAGAGGCTAAGGCGGGGGGTAGGTTAAGGCGATATCAGACCACTATACATGGATAATTCATTGTAATGTAACAGGCTTACAATGAGGTAATACTCAAAACCATCCAGATAGTGAAAACAACTCCAGTTTTAAACAATCAAATTACATGTATTGCAAAGGGTTATAGCAGGTCCAGAGAGATTAGCCTAGTGTGGGAGGGAAAGGATGGAGAAGAGGGGGAAGGGTATGGGAATGGGGAGAGGCTGAGGAGGGGGGGATGAGGCAATACCAAGTGGGACGAAGCAGGTCCTATGGGAAAGGTTAGTGGGAGGAGTTAGTGGGCGAAGGAGGATGAGAGAGGGGGAGGATAGCAGTAGGTGGTCGGGGTGGGATGAGTGCCCAGGGACCCCAGTATTTGTTGAGCAGGAGAAGTTTGAGGTCTTTTTTGAAGCTGACGTAAGAGGGGTTGCACCGAAGATCTTTAGGGAGGGAGTTCCAGATGTTAGGCGCGTTACCGGAAAAGGAGCGAGATTGTGTGGTTTGCTTGTTTAGCAGAAGAGGGACAAGAGCGAGGGTGTTAGAGCTCCTCAGTGATGTAGAGCAGCCAGCTTTGTGAAGTTTGTCTGAGAGGTACTGCGGGGAGCGTTGATGCAGGGCTTTGTGCGTAATGCAGGCTGTCTTGTAGGAAGTTCTACCTTCAACGGGAAGCCACTTCAGTGCTTTAAGGGCAGGGGAGATGTGATCGAACCGTTTGAGGTCAGCTATGAGCCTAGCTGCCAGGTTCAGAACAGATTTGATTGGGGCTAGGTGGGCTTTAGGGGTTCCAGCGAGGATGGCGTTACCATAGTCGATTTTTGACAGGACCAGCGATTGGACGATTAACTTAAAGTCGTCTGCAGGAATGAAAGGTTTTATTTTCTTGAGGTGATGGAGTGTGAAGAGAGCGCTTTTGGCCGAATTTTTATGTGGGGGATAAGAGTAAGGTTTTGGTCAATGTTAAAACCGAGGGATTTAACTGAGTTTGATATAGTGAGGGAGCAGTTGAGTGCGGTAAGGTCCGAGATCCAGGATAGAATGGGGAGCGAGTTGTTCTTAGGGGAGAAAAGAATGATTTCGGTCTTTTTTGGGTTGAGTTTGAGGTGGTTGTAGTGGAACCAGGATTGGATCTTACTCAAGGCATCATTGAGGTGAAGAACATCCGAGCGGGATTGAATCTTATAGTAAAGTTGGGTGTCATCGGCGTATAGGTGGTAATTGATTCCTGCTTGTTTAAGGATAAGGGTGAGGGGTTCCATGAAGAGATTAAATAGAGAGGGGAGAGGATAGAGCCCTGTGGGACCCCTAGGGAGACGGGCAGAGGTTTGGAAAGGCATTCACGGATTTTGATTTGCTGGGTTCTGTGTTGGAAAAAGGAGGTGAACCATTTGAGGACTGAACCATTGAGGCCAAAACGATCTTTAAGTGTGTTAAGTAGAGTAGAGTGGTTAACAGTGTCGAAAGCAGCGGAGAGATCAAGGAGAATGAGAAGGGAGGATTCGCCTTTGTCGAGGGCGTGATGTATGTCATCAATTATGTTTAGCATTGCCGTTTCTGTACTGCAGCCCTTTCTGAAGCCTGATTGGAAAGAGTCAAGAAGATTGAATGAATCAATGTGTCTATCTAGTTGGAGCAGGGCGCATTTTTCAAGGGCTTTTGAGAGAAGAGGAAGGTTAGAGATAGGACGAAGGTTATTTAGGTCATTAGGGTCACCAGCAGGATTTTTGAGGATGGGAGTGATTTGTCCCAATTGGAGGGAAGCGGGGACGTAACCCGAGGTAAAGGAGGAGTTGATGATAGAGGTCCAATAGGGGGCAATGATATGTTTTAAATCTTGGACAAGGTTGGAAGGGAGAGGGTCTTTAGTGTGAGATGACGGTTTAAGTCTAGAGATGACGTTAAGGACATCAAGTTCAGTGACTGGTTGGAAGTCAAGCCAAGAGGCATTATTTTTTAGTTCAAGTAAGATGGGGTCGGGTTCAGGAATCGGGATGAAAGGGGGAACGGTGAGGAATCAAGAGGAGGCATAGCGAGTGAAGGAGAATTGCAGGAAATGTCCAGCGAGGGAAGTAGGTTAAGAGGGAGGGGAGTAAGGGCGAAGGATTGATCAATTTTGGAGATTTTTTCTGAGAAGTAGTTGGCAATTTCTTCGCATCTCTCGATGGTGGCAGTCACCTTGGGGGGTGCAGAGGATGTTTGGTTTTTAACAATGTTGAAGAGTTCCCTAGGTCTGTTTTTGGCCCGGTCGAGTTGGGAGCGGAAGAAGGAAGTCTTAGCATTGAGGATGTGTTTTTATAGTTGGATCTAGCGGATCTGAGGAGAGAGAGGTTGAAGGGGAAGGGTTTTGCCTCCATATGCGTTCAGTCGATCTAAGTGTGCGTCTCTCATTGTTGAGATCAGGATTGAACCAGGATTTGGAGGAGGAGTTTTTCTGTCGTTTTAGTCTGGCTGGGGCAATTTGGTCAAGGACCTCAACGATGGATTTATTAAAGTGTTCGGTGAGGTCATTGGCATTTTGGGAGGGAGGAGAGAGTCGAAGTTGAGCTTTGACTTTGGTCTCAAGTTCGCCTGGGGGATAAGATGAAGATTCCTGGTCAGTTTCATCTGATTGGTGGTTTTGGGTAGAGGGGGTAGTACGGTGTTAGTGATCGTGAAAAGGATGAGGTGGTGGTCTGACCAGTCGATGGGAACGATGGAGGAAAGGGAGGCCAGCTCATTGCTAGTAATGATAGCGTCCAGAGTGGCTCCTTTGGAGTGAGTAGGAGAGTGGCATAGTTGTTTTAGGTCATTGATGTCAAGTAGATCAGTGAGGAGGTTAACCATAGGATCGTCCTTTTTGTTCCAATGAAGGTTAAAATCTCCGAGGAAGAGGTTTTTGGAGTTGGAAAGAGAGGATTGGGTGAGAAGGTCAGACAGTTCTTCTACAAAAGGAAGAGGGTCGCCGGGAGGATGATAGATATTGTGTAGTCGAATTGGAGGGGAGCCCTGCACTTTAAGTTCCGCTCCGAGGTACTCAAAAGTAGAATGATCAGAGTTTGGCACAGGGGAGAGTTGGAGTTCGTTTTTAAAAATTATTGCTAGACCGCCTCCAATTTTGATAGGTCTATCTTTTCTGAGGATGGAGTTAGCCAGAGATTAGCCTGCACATCACCAGAGAAGCCAGATGTTCTCAGCCAGATGTGGCGCCAATAAGGCCACTGTCGATGAAACTGCTCTACCCATCGAGTCAGTAGTGTCTAAGCCACACCTAATGGTAAACATTGCTGCGTCTCTCCCATCTTTCACTGCCTGGGAGACCAAAGGCAGCACTTGCGTAACTGTTTCCCATAAGGTGTGCGAGAAACGGGCCAATAAGCATGCAGTGTTCACCGACCACAATGCAAGGCTGGTGGAAGAAAAAGTCTACTTCCCAAGTGCGTCTAGCCTCTTGGATTCCGTATCCGGGGAGTGGAAGGGAACCACACCATGGGACGTTGAAGCCTGAACCACCAAGCTCTCAGGGGTGGGGAGTTGGCTATTGTCCTGTTCACAGGAGCCCCTGAGCTAGGCTTGGACCATTTGCCTAGAAGGAAATCTGTCAGTGCTTCATTAAAGGGTAAAAGGGGTTCGGACGAGGAAGCCCCAGGTTGAAGCACTTCGGTCAAGAGATTAATCTCCACCTGCACCATGGGTAGCTCTAAGTCAAGGACCTCCGCTGCCCTCCTCACCACAACCTACTCCGTAGCCACACGAGGTGGAGAGCACACCAGTATCTGGAGAGGTGCTCTGTTCACTGGCCTCCCCAACTTCCTTATACCAGTCCAATTCCTCAGCACGAGCATCCAACTGGTTTTCTAAAGGGTCCAGAGGCCCCTCCCATTCCTCTCCCAAGCCTGAAACCTCTTAAAAATGCACAGGCAACAACGTAGAACCTCTAGGCTCTGTCGGCACCAGAGTCGACGTCGAGTCATTGGGTATCAGAGTGGGGCTGGAGGCATCGACTTCAGGGTCAGCGCAGGTCGCATTGGCATGATCCATGAGACTCGCCAAATGCCGAGGCTGGAGCCATCAGCGTGGACCCCAAAGGCGCACCAAAGGGTTCGGCCCGCTCAATACGCTGGGCATAGCCTCGTAGAACTCTTTCACTTGAGCGGGGGTTGCTCCAGCTGACGGAAATGGGGGGGATGTGCGGAGTCAGACCCAGCAACAATTCCGTGGAACCGTGCCTAGAGCATCCATGGTCCTTACCGGTCTCGTCGACAAACGACAGAAGAGGTGAAGTCGAAGTCCGTTTGGACTTCTTCTTCTACTGCCTCTTCCCAGAGTGTCCCGAGGACCTCAAGTGCAAAGAAAAGGACTTGGGGCTCCTGGAACAGTCCCCCAAACTTCCCTTCTTCGATCTGGACCAGGATCTCTGAGGAGTCGTGCTGGATGTCGACTACCGTGCTGCAAGGAGCTTCATGAATCGCTCCCGCAAGGCCTTCGGAGCCACGGCCCGACAGTCTGAACCAGAAGTCAAGTTGTGGTTGCGCTCAATACACCAGAAACAGACCAGATGGGGGTTGGTTAACGACATGGTGCGGTGACAGACGCCACACGGCTTAAAATCTATCCGTCCAGAGGTCATCCCTTGACACACAAGAAAAAAATCTCTCGACAAAAGGTTGGGAAAAAAAACTGTCAAAAAGAGACAGAGGGGTAGCTCTTCTCTGGATCAGCACTAACTTCTGCAGAAAGAAAAGAACTGACACCGCGTGCCTGGGTGGGGCAAACATAGGAGACCGCAAAGTCACAACCAACGGTGCGCCAGGGTACTGCTCACGCAAGAAGTATCTGGATCAAGTCTGACACCAGGGGAAATTCAAAGGTGAGGAATCTGCAGCTAGAAGTCTCTATCAGATAGCATAGGCATTTACATAAAGTGTGATACATTGATAAGCTACTTCAGCACAGAATCCATGTAATATTTTTTTACAATTGACATATACTTTAGTTACTACTTTAAGTAAGTGTTACCATAGTGAAATGCCCAAACAAAGGAAACAGATTTTCAGTTTATACACATTTTGGTACAAAATTGCAGTATTTGCTGACACGCAGTTATTCATATTTTACTCTTTGAGAATGAAAATAATGCATATTTTTAGACCTTGTGAACACAACGTACAAAGGTATTTTTGGTTCATACCCTTTTTGGTGAAATAAGTTCACTATTCTTAACAACAAAGCCCAACCATTCAGAGGTGTTAAACAGTTCCTGGAGAGACATCAAAATGGATAAGAGGCAAGATCATACATGATATAGGAGCTGTCATGGCGAATGACAAAACTGTGACCAAATAGTTTCTGGAAATGTTGCATACATGCACAAGCTTATGTTAATGTAGAACGAAAGATTGAGAGCCTTGAAGCAGGTGAAATATGAAAATTTGGAAACTGGAGCAGGCAAAGGAGACATTGGCCAGGAGGCGTGGAAGCAGCCTGCCACTGTGGTTTGGGTGCTGACACCACCGACACTGAGGGACCCCGTCGCACGGAGGGTGAGGGGAGGGCAATGGAGGCTGCCAGCTCCACAAAATCCTCAGGCCTCCACGAGTGAGCACTCCCTAGTGGTGGCCGACCCGACAGGAACTCTGCCAACTGCAT
Source organism: Calotriton arnoldi (assembly GCA_963921515.1). Classification (NCBI taxonomy): domain Eukaryota; kingdom Metazoa; phylum Chordata; class Amphibia; order Caudata; family Salamandridae; genus Calotriton; species Calotriton arnoldi. The sequence continues at coordinate 1,161,531 of CAWUFW010004896.1, read as the reverse complement.
CCTTGTCCGCCACCCAGAGTACCATCTCTACCCTCCCTCATGCCCCCCCAGTTGGCCAAACCTGCCCCCCTAAAAGGGGTGTTGAAAGCAATGGGGTAACCCAGTATCCCTCAGAACCTGGGCATGTATATAGTAAGTAACAATCGGTTCTGTCGGTTAAGAAAATTTCTTTACAGTTCAAACATTTGTATAGTATCAATGATTTTTTTCAGGATAGAAGTTGGAACACAAACAATAACAATTTTTGTGGTAGTATCAAAAACGTTTTACTTTTCTTTTTTCATCAATCAAAAAATTCAAAATGTAGGCTGTCTTGTAATTCAAAAAATAGAATGACGCAAGTGACATGAATTTACAGTGAATAAAGTGCCCAAGTGACAGAAGGTGACTGAGTGTATTATATATACAAGTGACAAAGCGATACGTAAATTATGCAGGGAAAAATTATGCAGGGAAAAAAGACAATGTTCAGGTCCAAACAATATATGCTTTCAGTATCTCTAGTCCTAGCAACGATTACGTAACAATTCCAAGGACTATGACACCTAAGAGTATATGGACAAGTGTTTCCGTTGACGTTTCGACCCTGACAAATGCACAATTAGGTGAATGGCATGGCGAGTCTTCTTCAGGACAAGGAAACAAGTGATGAGACAGCCAATTCCATATGTGTTTAAGGATTATGTTAACGGTGTCAACTGAACGATTACGAAGACACTCAATTCTGGAAATAGGCGTAAATATCCTGACAATGGACCTTTAGCGAATACTAGGGCCGTGATCTGGGAAGGATGATTCCAACAGACCGTCTGAGGTGAAAGCGCTGTTGTGGTAAATCACATAGAAATTATACCTGAATAGGTAGAAATAGCCCAAGTTAATTGGCTAGGTAATCTTGGAGACGGTATAATCATCCAAGGAAACTTATCAGAAATAGAGGCATCCATTCAATTTGGGAGCATCCATGCGGTCACCGGATAACCGTGGCTGTAATTTGATTCTTTCGAACGAGCCGCGAGGTTGCAATTCACCCTAAAAGGGGTGGCATCTCCTTCGCTGCAGGCACCTTACCCCCTGACCCTGTCCCCCCAGCTGAGCTGAGTGAGGAGGCTATTGACCTCCTCCGGAACATCTCTGTAGGCCAGACTACACTACTGAATGCCATACAGTGGCTTAGCTGCCATATGCAACAAATTGTAGCTTACCTGGAAGGCATTCACAGTGCTATATCTGGCCTACAGAAGTCTTTTCAAGATCTAGCCTGCTCACTGACTGCAGCCTCCCAACCTTGTGCCCCACTTCCCGCCCCTTACCCATCCCAATTCCCTATCCCCAGACCCGTCCCAAGCACATTCACACCTTTACACACACACACTCAAACAGACACAAGCAGCACACCCACACAAAAACCCAAATACCACAAAAAACACAGGCACACAACCAAACATATAGACACCACACCCACCAGCACACCCACATACATCCCCACCAACACACCCACAGACACTGCAACCACCACCACACCCATAAGCACCACCAGCAGCACACCCACAAACACCGCAGCCACCACAATACACACACATGCACCACCCCCACTACCAGCACACCCACAGACACTGCACCCACCAGCACACCCACATGCACCACCAGCACACACACAGACACCATACCCACTGCCACACCCACATGCATCACCACCAGCACACCCAGACACCGCACCCACCACCACACCCACATGCATCACCACCAGCACACCCACAGACACTGCACCCACCACCACACCTACATGCATCACACCCACAGACACTGCACACACCACCACACCCACATGCATCACCACATCCACATGTACCACTTCCACACCCAGCACCTCCACAACACACACATTAGAATCCACACCCACAAAACAAAAAAACCTACACTCAACGAAACAACAGTCACCTAGGAAGCAAGACACACCCAAATGTGCACAACATACACCAGACCCATAGGCACCTGCACCCTCAACAGACACATGCACATGAGCCACTGCCACACCTTCTACCCCCCAAACCGAACTCCCTGCCGAACATCCTACCCATTTTTCCGTGTGAGAGTTTGTTGTTTGCCCTTGCCGTAACCCCTTCCAAAGCCCAAACCAACCCTCCCTAATGCAAAGCTACCCCTTCCACACCCCAATCCACCCCTCCCAATACAGAAACCACCCCTACTAAAACCAAATGTACCCCTCCCAAATGCAACCACCCTCTCTAAACCAGGAGCACCCCTCCCAAACGCACCCCCCCTTCCAAATCCAAGAGCACCCCACCCAAACCGGACCCCCCCAGTAAGATCTTTGAGGTGCCTTCTCCACCCCTTTCTGGGGTGGTTCCCATTGGCAGTGAATTAGGAGGCAAGCTTTGTGCCATCGCACAACAGTGCACAGGACTTTGTTGGTACTTTATGGACTGCAATTTGGCTTTGAGAGAATACTGAGACATTTTTTGTAACAAATCCATTATTTTGAGTTCACCAAATTAGTGTAGGCATTCATTTTCCTTTGCAATTGTTTCATTCCTAGCAATGTTTCTGACTAAAATGTGAAGTAGTTATTTTTCTTTACCATGATGACAGGTAATACAACAGATTTTTTAAACGTCTACTTTGTTAAGTACATACACTGGTTCACATAGTATGTGATTGGAGCTTTTGGCATGCTCTTTTGCCATCAAAACGCTGGCCCCCCACTCTTCCAGATGTTGTGGTTTACTGAGGACGGACAACGTCTCCGCGGTCCAATACATCAACAGACTGGGTGGGACCAAGTCCCAGGTGTTAGTAGAGATTGCCAAAGAATTTTGGCACTACTGTCATCAAGATTACATTTCGGTGATCGCAGAATATCTCCCAGGCTGAGACAATATAGTGGCGCACTGGAATTCTCGATATCTACCCCAATATATCCCAGTCCAAATTACCCCATTCCACTCCAATTTACCCCAATCTACCCTACTCCAATCTACCATGACAATCTACACAACTTCAGCACTCCAAACTACCCCAATCCAAGCACTCCATTCTACCAACCTCTACCCCCACTCCACTCTACGCCAGTTTACCCCACTCCACTCTACCACATCTACCCTGCTCCAATCTACCCCACCTGCCTCACTTCATGCCACTAACTTTTAGTCATGCTGAACAGTAGCCACACTGGTGTGCAACATGGCTAAAACACAATTGCGTAGGTGAGACATGTTGGCTTTGTCAATGCTGGTCTATTCATTTTTATTAAACGAGTTAAGACTTTACTTGATTAGCTCAAGGCCTTACCTCATCTCCCAACAGCATTATTGGGAAATCCAATAGGCCTGTCTATTTTGCAAATGACAGAGCTTCGGTACTGATTGGCAAGTTTATGTGTGTGGTTGTCTGGATAAATGTAAGAATGGATAAACGCTTGTTTGGATGAATGAGTGCATTGGCAAATGAATGAGTGACAGCATCTGTAATAAGGGATGAAATAGTGCACAGATGATTCAATGGTTGAATAAGAGTGCATGAACGGATTGATAAATAAGAAGGTGAATGCACGAATGAGTCACTGGTTGGATGTATATGAGCAATTTGAGTGGCAGAATGCATGAACGATAAGTGACTGAATGCCTAAAGTCATCAATCACTTTCTGTTATAAGCTACACCTATTGACTTTGCTAACATATACTTCCTAATGTACTCAAAAACTGGAAAAGGTCATACTGTCTGTATGAGTAATTATGTGTGATTCCCAAAAACGAATAGACGTGTAAAGTGTGTGTGAGGCCTGCATGTGCAGAATACAATAATCATGAATAGTTTATGTACACAACACATTCAACAAGTGAAAAGGTAGAATACTAAATGGACTGTCAAAGACTAGCTAGGAAACAGAAGAGATAATTAGAGAAATCGTGTTAGAATGCCCTCCCCCACTGATCTGGGCACCTAAAGTTCATCTATGCTGCAGAAGACGGGGAAAAGCAAACTCATTGGTCCAGTTCTATAAGCTACAAATAATTTCTAAAAGTATTATACTTTTCTTATATACTCTACAATTCTTTGGGTCTGTCACCAATGATATGTGTTAATTTATACCCAAATCAGTGGGTACTCATTTCATTGACCTAAGAAGGATAAAAGGCAGAGCAGACATGCCAAGATCTGAACCTTCACTACAGCATTTATTGCAACCCCATCCTCCAAAGCAGAACACATAATTATAGCTACTAAAAAGATGGAGCAGCAACCCCTCACAACGGTGGATCATCTGGGCTGCTTTAAAGGCCGTAGGGACAAATGTAGCTCTACTTTCGCTAAGCATTTGAATGAGGTAAAAGAAGTAATAGTAAGGTTGGTTTGAGACTCTTCAATGAGATCTATGAAACTTCATGACTTGCTGAGTGCCGATGAAGATGCTGTCAGAGATAACTAACCCGGTATCGCAGAAGCGATGGATGCTATTCTGGGCGTTGAGTGGTCTTTGTCACCAGCCTGGGTGTAACACTGCCATCGAGGCATGTTTAACACTGAAAGACAATGGTGCGACTGCAGGTGGGTGGGGACGGTGGATAAAGGGAACAAGGGAGGCAGAGAGATAGTGAGACCACAAAAGAGAGAACTAAATGTGTGCTGGCATGATCTGTATTACAGAAGTCGAATGAAAGCTTCTGGCCTCTTCTGTGAAAGTGAAGTGCCCAAGGTTCGCCTTTGATGATCATGGCCCCTGTTATCTGGCACATGAGTTTTATCTTGGTTACTCTAGTTCATGCACAGTTTCATTGTTGGGTCTGCACAATGGTCCAAGCTAGACTCCTGTGAGCATGTTGATTAATCTTGTGCATTTTTTCTTCATTTTCCATTTTTTTGGCTTTGGTGCTGTAACTGTGGTGAACGGCCAGAGAAGCAGACCATGGAAAGTTCTATTGAGCTTATGTCCTGCGCTTTTCCTGTACTTCTGTGGAACTATAGGAATGGAGAAGAACCAGAACAGGATGATTGAAAATGGTCCATATCAAAATTGGTATTGCCTAGTAAAGCTACAGGTTTCTGGTATGGTTTAAATAATGGAGCCACCCAAATGGCAGTAGTGGTTTCCAAATTGCACAAGATCATAGCAGTCGGGCAGCCCTATTGGATTTCAGACAGATACTGCAAGATCTTGTTGCCTTGCAGGTTTCAGCCATCTAGAACCACCCTCGCAATCCCTGAGTCAGCCAACCGACAGGCAGGTCACAACGGTACTATAGCGCCAAGACTCCAATAAACACCTACACAATCCAGGCAGATGACCAGCCACCACACCCTCACCCTCACCATCTCTGTGCTCCTCAGTGATACTAAAGATACTAAGAAAGAGCCGATGCAAATGTTTGCTACAATTCAGGATCTGAGAAAAAAATGTGACGTTTATGATCACCATTCCAGATGGGGAAACACGCTTCGGAAGAACAGTGAAGGAGAGTCTTGATGGAGAACATGTGGTGACAGTTTGCTACAAATCTGTCCAGCACCATTTTCAATCCAGAATAATCATTTAGTATCAACATCATGAGAGCACATAGTGCATGCAGACCCAGAACTATGAATGACGGCCGACCCCAAGATATAGTAGTGGAATTGGTCTCCTCCAAGCTCAAAGAACAATTATTCAAAAAGCCAGAGAACAAAAGTCTGTTTTATTTCAAGGTTGAGAAGTCTAGATATTTTAAGACATCTTGCAAAACATGCTGGCCAAAAGAATGGATATCTGCAAAAGCATAGCTAAATTACAGAAGATTAGGGAACAGTCGCTATTCCCATTTGCACTACAGTTTTAAGATGACCTCACACACTGCGAAGACATTGGTAGTGGGGTAGCTCTATACTTTCATAAGCTGTAGACGAAGCGAAACAGGAGAAGAATGTCCAGCACTAGATGAAGCAGATGAGATATTGGAAGAAAGACTGGGACGGTGGAGCTCAAGAGTAACATTCCCCAAGAACTCACTCTAAAAGTTTGTCTATGGCCTCCTTGTTAGACCCTTTCAATGCCTGGTGGTAGGTGGCATGTTGTTACTGATCTAGCCATAGGGAATGGCTCCTGCATCCTGGGAAAATGGAACTAGGTCCAGAAGTGTCTGATTTCATCACATACATTTGATTAAAGGAAGGCTAATGGAAAGGAACAGGTAAAGACTGGTTCAAGGTTCACCCCTCTCACCTGGTAAGCTCAGGGTCATATTCTATCTAAGAATCATTTTGATTGGGCCCAGATGGGATCTCCTTTTTGTGATCTTTTGAGAGTTGGGATTTTAAAAATTTAACATTTTTGGGGGAGAGAACATCACATTTGTTCAAGCCGTCAGTCCTGGGGCCTTGGAGACGGATATATGACGGAACCATGCATTCCGTTGAAACGCATGACATTACAATGCGGCCATGAAAACGCGAATGTCATTACTAGGCACAACCTTTAAAACGCATTTTTTTTACAATGACTATGCCTTTACCACGCATGCCTTTACAATGAATTTCGTTTTAAAAGCATGAATGGTAAAGGAATATGCATAGCAAAGTTTTCACCACAAAATATAAGTATTTTACAGGTAAGTATAAACACTATATATTTAAACATGGTTTATATTTTTCTGTAAAATCCTTACATTTGCGTTGTAAAGGGATCTATATTAAAAGATTAAGCTGTATAAAAAATGTACACTTTTTTTAATACAATATATATGTATATATACACATGTATATAAATATATTTAAATGTGTATATATATATATACATATATAAATGTATATATGTGTGTAATTTTTAAATATATTTACACACATTTATAAGAATGTGTATATATATATATAGTAAATATATATATATATATATATAAATCTCCTGAAAATCCCACAACTCCTCAACCCATACCCATCCTAAACCCTAAAATTACCCTTGCCACCGAAAAACCCATACACACCCTAAGCCCTAAAATTACCCTTGCCACCTAAAAACCCATACCCACCCTAAACCCTAAAATTACCCTTGCCACCCAAAAATCCATACCCACCCAAAACCCTAAAAGTACCCTTCCCACCAAAAAACCCATCCCCACCCGAAACCCTAAATTACCCTTGCCCAGCCTAAACCCTTTTTAAAAATGAATTTATATATATATATGAATATATTTATATATATATTCACTGAAGAAACCAAACATTACAGGGACGTTAAAGTTAGCTCAAGTTTCACTCATACAAAATCAGTGAAATTCAGCAGTTACTCTTAGCTGAGATAACTATAACTCATGCCCCCACAATGCACTGCTTATGACCTCAAATAATACATCACTGATGAGGACTTCTTGGCTCCCAAGGTCCCTCAGCAGCCAAGGGGACTTCATTCCCCAACCAGTTGTGTGCCAGGAGGCACGTTTGAAGAGTGGTGGCGAAAGGGGGCATGGCCTCCGAATACCTCTTAGCAATCCGGCTGTGTGGGACTTACTGGAGGTAACAGAAGGGGTTGTTCACCCCCAAGAAACATCAGCAGCCTAGAGGACTTCATCACCCAACTAGTAGTGCGTGAAGGGGCATGTTTGCAGAGTGGTGGAGAAAGTGGGTGGGGCCACGAAGACCTCTTAGCAATCCTGCAGTGTGGGACTTACTGAAGGTAACAGGAGGGGTAGTTGGCCCTCAAGGACGTCCTTGGGGGCCAACAACTCCTCCGGTTACCTCCAGTAAGTCCCACACAGCATGATTGCTGAGAGGTCTTCGGAAGCCACGTCCCGTTTCTCCACCACTCTGCAACCGTGCCTCCTGGCACACTACTGGTTGGGGAATGAAGTCCCCTTGGCTGCTGAGGGTCCTTGGGGGCCAACAAGCCCTCCTATTACCTCCAGTAAGTCCCACAGAGGGAGAGTGCCGAGAGGTCTTGGGAGGCCACACCCCCTTTTTTCCACCACTTCGCAAATGCGCCTCCTGGCGCACTCCTGGTTGGGGGAAGAAGTCCACTTTAGTACTAAGGCCCTCAGGAGTAAAGCGGAATTCATCCCCCAACCAGCAGAGCGGCAGGAGGTGCGTTTGTAGATTGGTGCAGACAGGGGGCAGGGCCTCTGTCATCGTGCCTGTAGCTTTTCCTTTGTTTTTTTTTTATTATACGGGAAGAGGAGCCCTGTGGCTACCCTTGGCTGGACCGATTTTGGCCTCAGGGACCTCACCCCCAGGGGCCTGGCTACAATACTGGGTCCCCTGGTCCCACCCAGGGTACCCAGTTTCAAACGTTTGGGACCGTGGGAGGAGCCTGAAGGCCCCTGCGATCCCTGCCGGCTCCCCGCATCCTGCGGGAGCTGGTACTGCTTTTGGACAGAGGGAGCTGCTAAACATGCAGCTCTCTCTGTCCAAAAGCAATTCTGCTCTGCTTCGTGCAAGCGAGAAAATCTTTTCTGCTCTTGCTTGTACAAAGCGGAGCAGAGTTTGCTATGACTTGGCGGGAGCAGTGCTCTGCGCTAAGCCATAGCAAACTGCAATGTACCCAGGGTGGGCACCCTGGTATATTGCAAGAGCCGGCCCCTGGGGGGGTGGCAGTCCTCAGGGCCATCCATGGCTCCAGGAGGGGGGCCACACAGCCCCGGTTCCTTTGTTCTAATTTTGCCCCATGGAGGTTGTGGTCCCCGGGGCTGCAGGGAGACACGCGCCCCGCCCATTCTTTAAAGATAAATGCCAGGAGGCGGCAGCCATCAGGGCTGCTGGGGGTCTGCGCAGCCCCCCGCAATATGTTCAGATTAAGTCCTGGGGAGGTGGTGGTCTCTAGGGCTTCTTTAATATCACATGCGGGGTCCCCCCCGCATTTGTTATTAAAGAAGCCCCGGGAAGGTGGTGGTCCCCGGGGCAATATTCAGCACCAGGAGGGGTGAATCTTGCACCCCTCCTCCATTATTAAAAAAATGCCCCAGGGACCTGCCCACTTGGGGCTGATAATGAACAAAGCATGGGAGCCCACGCATCGTTTTTTAAAAAAAAGTTTACCTTCATTTTTTGTATTCTACCATGTCCCCTTTTCTTTATTTTCACTTTTTTTTGGGACTCTGTGAAGCTGAGTCACAAGATGGCTGCCAGCACTTCCTGGTTGAAGTGTTGGCAGCCAATCAGAGCTGTGAATTTCCCTGCACAAGCTCGTCTTTTTTTGCAAAGGCTTCGCAGCCAGAGATATCACTAACTTTTTCTTCTTAAATTTCTCAAAAACTACTGAACGGCTTTGCATCAAATAACAAAAAGTACAATCTGCGTAACTACATTGACCTTTCTGCCAAATTTGGTGTAAATCCATTCAGCGGTTCGGGCTGTAGGTTCGACTACGCGTCCAATGGGAATTAAAATAGAAAAAGACACTTTTTTTAGCCCCCTTTTTCTCGGCCAACACTTAATGGATCCCGCCGAAACTGCCCATGCATAACAAGACTTACTATGACACTTTTTTGGGGAAAAATCTCGTGAAGATTTGTCAACCGGCGGCAAAGATTTAGGCAACTCACAGAACGCTTTTCCTATGGAATTAGGTCCTAACTATAACTACCTACTGGCACCGCCAGTAGGTAATATATATCCACATAAATGCTTAATACTTACCTAATACTTACATTTCCAACACACATGTGTAGTAATTACACAACTTCGTATGTGTAATCCAGATGAGTTTATTTCATATCGACATACTCAGCAAAGCAGCTCCTTACATGACGCTGCCACCACAGTAATGCAGCATACCCAGAACACTGGGAATTAAGCAATCTAAGTTCTGTCTGGACATTCCAGCTCACATACTAATCTCTTAGCAGTATGAGAATTAACTCTACATATCTTTTCCCTTATGGAAAATAACAAAAGGAAGTAAAACAATAAATTACATAACAATTAACAACAATGCAAGTGCCCCAAAAAAATGCTTTCAGAAAAATGACAGTTACCAAAATGACATTTATTCCAAATGCCCAGTCACTTTGCAAACATTTCCAACACTCCATACAGTACCATTTTCTAACACAACTACATTACGCCTCACTTCAACAACATTCAATGGAGTGGAAAATTTACTATCTCCCTTTATCACCATACCACATTTTTTTGTGACAACCCAATCACCTACCACAATGTTGGATTCTTTCACACCTTTCCTTGTGTTGTAATATTCTTCTGCACACTTCTGCTTTACTGTGACACCAGCTTTAATAGCTTGATGGTCTACCCACAAACGATCTTTGGCAACCAACCAAACAGGATTCTCTTTTCTCCCTGGTTCTCTACCCTTCAAAGAAACAAAAGGGGAAACACCAGTAACAGCATGAGGAGTAGTTCTGTGCGCCCACACTAATTTCTTCAACTCCTCTTTCCAGGATAATCCATTGGCCAACAACAATTGTATGTTGTCCATGATTAAACGGTTGATTCTTTCAACCATTCCGTTGGCCTGTGGTCTAAACAAAGCTACTCTTTCATGAACAATTCCCCACTTTTCCATAAACTCCTTCATTTGTCTTGAAACGAACTGTACCCCATTGTCTGATATAATAGTCTTTGGCACCCCCTCTTCCAAAAAAACTTCTTCTAAAAATTCTATCACAGCTTTGGAGTTAACTACACCCATGGGTTTATACACAAACCACTTAGTATGGTAATCAGCAAGTACAATGATAAACCTATTCTCACCTCCCAGCTTATTTATAGGACCTAGAAAGTCCATTGCTAGCCTTTCCCAAGGCCTAGCTGGTATCTCAACACACTTAAGTGGGGGTTCTCTTAACGTTTTTACTTTATCACTGTTAGCACATGCATAGCAATGCTTAACAACATCCTCAACCATACTATCCAATCTAGGCCACCAATAGGTTTGTCTTATCCTCCTCTTGGTCATATTCCTCCCAGGATGTCCCTCATGCGCTAGTTCCACAATTTGACTCCAAAGTCCCATAGGAGGTACAATGCGACTCCTCCTCATCACCTTGTTGTCCAGGATGCTCAACTCTTCTCTAACATTCCAATACTCCTTTATCAGCTCATCACAACTCACACTAGGTTGCCAACCATCCCTAATACTCTCCTTTACTCTTCTTAACACCAAGTCATCTTCCATGGCAGCATCCCATACTTCTTTCTTTAACGCCACACATTCATGGACCGTGAACTCATCGCCAACATCCGTTTCTAGATTTATCATTTCAACTATTTGACTTTTGGTAGGTAAACGAGACAGGCAATCTGCTACTACATTTTTTAGTCCTTTTAAGTATTCGAACTCAAAATTATACTCTAAAACAGATAAAATCCATCTCAAAATCCTAGGAGTAACTCCACCTTCTAACCCTCTGCCACCCTTGAACAGATGCACTAGTGGCTTATGGTCCGTTCTATCTCTGAAAGGCAAACCCCAAAGGAAATATTTAAAATGTCTAATTCCCCAACAGCATGCAAGGGCTTCTCTTTCAATCACTGAATAAGATCTCTCAGCACCTTGCAATCTCCTGGAGGCAAATCCAATAATCCTTTCCTGTCCGTCAACAACTTGAGCCAACACTGCTCCCAGTCCCACACCACTGGCATCTGTGGTCAGGTAAGTTTTCCCAGTTACTTCAAAGTGGCCTAGGAAAGGAGCTCCAATAATACTTTCTTTGATTTTCTGGAACGCATCCTCACACGCATCATTCCACACAAATACTGTATCCTTTTTCATCAACAATCTTAAAGGCTCCACTATCTCAGTGAAGTTCTTCACGAACTTTGAACAATATTCGGCCAACCCAAGGAAGGACTTCAATTGATCTTTGCTTTCCGGGCAGGGTGCATCACTTATTCCTTGAACAATGCTCCGCTTGGGTTGTATACCATCACATGATATCACGTGTCCCAAATATGTAACACTTTTTTTCTAAATTGACACTTCTCACGTTTAACAGTCAACCCATATTGCTCCAAACGCCTCATCACTTCTTCTAGCAACTCGTCAAGGTGTGATTCATTTTTTCCAGCTGTCATGATGTCATCCTAAAAATACCAGACATCTTCTAAGCCTTCAAATATTTTCGTCATCACCCTTTGAAAAACTGCTGACGCAGATGCCAGCCCAAACGGCATTCGCAAATAACGGAATGCCCCTAATGGGGGTGACGAAGGACGTCAGATGCCTGGAATCCTTGTGCAGACTGATTTGGTGATACGCTGCTGTCATATCGACAACCGTAAAAACTTTCCCTCCTGACATGGCTGACAACATTTCAGAAATATTAGGGAGTGGTTGTCTGTCAACCCAAATATTTTGATTAAGGTCTCTTAAATCTATGCATAACCTGATCTTACCACCCTCCTTAGGAGCTACGACAATTGGAGCCAACCATTCTGATGATTCGATGGGCTCGATTATTCCCTGACTCAATAATTTGTCTAATTCCCCTTGCAAAGGTTCCTTCATCAGAAGAGGCACATTGCGTACCTTATGTACCACTGGGATTGCTCCTTTTTTAAGGATGATTTTATGACAGAATCCTTTCAATAGACCCAAATCATCACTGAGAACACGAGGAAATTTCTTCACTACCCATTCATCAAATGTATCCACAGAGTTTACACCATGCGATTCAGGTAATGATAATATGACAGGGTCTTCTGCATTAGGATTTAACATTATGCCCAAATCTTTTTGATGACGCCATCCCAAAAGGTTAGAGCCAAAATCAGTTAAATACACATGTCCATACACTATTTGTCCCTTGAATGAGATGTTCATCCATCTCACAGCCAGAATTTCTATTTTCTTTCCACCGTAACCTACTGCCTTTATATCAGGTTCGGACCAATCATCATATAGTTCTTTAGATAATGTGTCTTTTGACACCAAGGTGTACATACTCCCCGAGTCAACCAACATTTTCACATGCAATTCATCTAAACCTACAATACAATGTGGTTTCTCAAGTTTCCCATCACTTTCTTTCCTTGCACCATTGAATTCCTTGGCATGTGTGGCATCGTTGGAAACAGCGCATTCTTCTTCATAAATAGGTAGGAATATTTCAGTCACACTTTCGCATACTTCCTCAACCTCTTTAACACTACTCTGTTTATATCTTGTTCTACACATTTTAGAAAAATGCCCTTTCTTCCCACAGTTAAAGCATACAACTCCTCTTGCTGCACATTTAAAGCTTGTCGCAATATTCCCAGGAGCCCCACAACGAAAACATTTTATTTCCCTTGTAGGAATATCTTTCTTTCCACCATCGTCTACCACATTCTTCTTTACCCCTTCAGTGTCGTTCTTTGTAATGTCTTTTAAAGATGTTCTTTGGACTTCACAAATAGGAGTATTCTCTTTTCCAACCTTCCCAATCTTAGTTTCAACTTTCGATGAGGTATCATGAATGGCGTGCCTTTCAAATCTTCGCAGCGCTCACAGTACTCTTGACTAGTGAGGCTTGCGTTTCAACAGCGGCAATTGAGTGCTAATTGTCTCCAAGCGTGTTGATTCCAGACATCTGTGAATTATCAGCAGCTGACGCTCGTGCTTGTAATTGACTGCGTGCGCGTCTGTTCCCAAACGCGTGTGGATCGCATCCTAATGACACTTAATCCTCAGGCTGTGCCACTCGCTTCCATTATTCATGCGCGCGCAGGCACACGACAACTTTGTTTAAACATCCACAAGCCGCAACGGTGACTTTCACTGACTTTCACGCAAGGACAACTTCATTAATAAAAGGAAACGAAATTCGACACGACTCCTTCCATATGACAATGTCTTTTAAAATCCGCTCAGGCACGCAGCTTTTAACAAGTTAAAAACGATCTTACCAGCATGTAGATCGTTCGTTTTGATTGTATCTCATTTAGACCAGGGGTGAGGACATCCGTAGTCTGCACCCTGCGCAGACACAACTTGTCGCCAGAGAAAATGTAGTAATTACACAACTTCGTATGTGTAATCCAGATGAGTTTATTTCATATCGACATCCTCAGCAAAGCAGCTCCTTACATGACGCTGCCACCACAGTAATGCAGCATACCCAGAACACTGGGAATTAAGCAATCTAAGTTCTGTCTGGACATTCAGGCTCACATACTAATCTCTTAGCAGTATGAGAATTAACTCTACAATATGCCTTTACCATTCATGCCTTTACAACAAAATTCGTTGTAAAGGCATGCGTGTTAAAGGGATATGCGTTGTAAAATCCTGATTGGTAATGGCACTCTCGTTGTAATGGCCATGTTGTAATGTCAAAGCGTGGTTACAGCCGCATTGTAATGGCTGTTTCCCCATGGAGACAGGTAAGGGTGGAAATACAGGAGGATAGGGAAAGGTGGAAACAGGATATTGGCTCACAGTTGGATTGTATTGTGAGTACACAATGATTAAATTGTTATCATGGAATGTAAAAGATTTAAAACTCACTGATAAATTCATTTGTAGATGTCTTTAAGAGAAACCAGTTAACTCTGGCTTCATGAAGCTCACTCATTTATTTAAGCAAAAACACTACCCAATACTGCTTTTATCATTTGTCAAGTTCAAGATGTGCAAAACTGTCACCATGAGATGGGCTCTAGTACTCTATGCTAATCCATGAGAAGAGGGTGCACCCCGGTCACTCCAGGAATGACTCATTTTGCTGTGGCATTGTCAAGTGTGAAGCAGGCCTATCACGTTCATACCAAAACAAGGAGTTCTTGAGTTTAAGGGTTCAGCTTTGGTTAAACAGCTTTAGGCTTGAGGGAATTCACACAACTAAGAAAAGTCCAACAGGAGGAATTTCCCTATAATGCTGGTTCACTGCATGATGGTAACATTGATTCATGTGAAGACAAAAATACATAATTTTTCCAATTGATTATTTTCTCCACACATTTATATGACCAAAAAGAACAAATTACTTAACTTCGGTAACACTTTCTGGTGGATCCTCTGTCCAACCGCAAATTCCTCACCTTTAAAAAATCCCCAACCACCAGATTGGATCCCGAAACTTTCCATAGCAGTGCTACCATGCACAGCTAGTTGTCACTGTGCTGCTCTGCTGAACTGTTCGGCTCAGAAGTGATGGAGCGGAGCCACATATAAGTACCAACACTATTCGATGACATAAGTTTCTTTCTTGACTCTTTCCACGCCCTCAGACGCAGAGCACAAAGCAATTGCCAGTACCAGTGTGCAGAAGTCTAATTTGGGTCCTTTTTAGATGTCAAAAAGAAGCCACTCCCCAGAAAGGGGAGGTGGGAGGGCAGTGAGGAATTTGCGGTTAGATAGAGTATCCACCAGAGAGATAGTTAAAGTTAAGTAGGATGTTTTTCTGATGGATATTTCTAACCGCAGACTTCTTAGCTTTAGAATATATACTAAAGCAGTACCTTCTGAAGGTGTTGGGTCTTTGCATTGGGCTCAGACCAAAAAGTCCTGCAAGACTAACTGGGCGAAATGCCACTTCAGTAGGGTCCGACTCTCAAGGCAGTAGAGCTTTCTGAACACTCACCCTTGGTGCATAACCATACAACGTGGTTCAGCACTCAACTTCACAGGTAAATTTGTAAGAAATGGGGATTATAGTCCATAGTCCACAACATGGGAAAACAAAGTGATGTCTTCCCAATAAACCATTGTGCGAGTCGTTCTTTCTTTGAAAATGTTTCTTTCTACTTTATTTATTGGTTGTTCTTAAAAACACAGCATGCAATTGATAGCCAACGCGTTTCGTCCCCATGGGACTTCTTCAGGGCTTAGCATGCGAATGACTTTTCCCGCATGTTCTCCATGTCGTGCTTTCTACTAAAGAAATAGTGATGTGTAGAGTAAATGGAGTACAGTTGCTCCCAAAGTGTGTAAATGTGACGTCCGGTTCTGATGAAAAGAGGCAGCCTGGCAGTTGTCAAGGAGAGGCATGCCAACCAGTGGCAGCAGCCTTAGCCCTCGTTGAATGGGCTCTAAGCCCATCCGGAGGCTGCTTTTTTTTGCCCGTGCGTAGCAGGCCTTAATGCAGAGCACTATCCATGTCAACATAGTCCTTTTCTGCACCACCTCGTCTTTCTTTGCCTCACAGAGCAACACAAAAAGCTGATCGTCCACCGGATGTTCTTTGGCGCAATCAATATAAAAGCTTTAAGCCCTTTTGAGGTCCAGCTTATGGAGTCTCTCCTCCTCATTCAAGGGGTAAGGCGGGGCAAAAAACGTTAAAAGACTGATGGATTGTTCAATGTGAAAGGAGAACAATCTATTATGGTACTGCTGCACAACTTGCAAAATGGCAGCTTGAGTCCTCAGCACCTTTTGGCCAGAATAAGGGGGGGTGTAGGTAGGGTGGTTGCACCAACAGTTACTGGAGTTCACTTATACAACAAGCTGAAGTGATTGCAATGTGGAAACCAGTCTTTGGCGTCAGAAGCTGCATCGAGAAGATGTTTATTGGCTCAAAGGGGGTGCACGTGAGGAACACCAGGACCAAGATCACTCACCATGAATCGCCAGATCAACGCTGTATCCTCCGCATGCTTCAACACCCTCCACATACTCCGCAAGGCGTTCAAGTGGATCCCCCCCCCCCCGACTCCAGGAATACCGTCACTCACGCACTCATCACCAGCAGACTGGACTAAGGCAACGCCCTCTACGCCGGAATCAACAAAAGACTCCTCTGAAAACTCCAGACCATCCAGAGCGCCGCAGCCAGACTTATCCTCGATATCCCACGGCACAACCACATCACCCAACACCTCCGTGACCTCCACTGGCTCCCCGTCAAAAGAAGAATAACGTTCAAGCTGCTCACACGCGCTTACAAGGCCCTCCACAACACCGGACTCCAATACCACGACCGAATCTCCTTCCACGCCCCCAAGAGGAACCTCCGTTCAGCCGACTTCTCCCTAGCCACCGTCCCACATTTTTACAGGACCAGGGTAGGTGGAAGATCCTTCTCCTACCTCGCAGCCAAGACCTGGAACAAACTCCCCCTTCACCTCCGACGGAGCCCAACACTGCACCAATTCAGGAAGAACCTCAAGACCTAGCTCTTCGAGTGACCCCAGCGGAGCTGCTTACACCCACCCCCAGCGCCTTGAAACCCTCACAGGTGTGTAGTGTGATTTACAAAACCCTGATTGATTGAAGTTGAGTTCCGATTGTGGCATCACAAATAGTTTGGAGGGAGCATTTGTGTCAAACCTTTAATAAACTGCATCATAGCAGGTGATTTAATCCAGGACGGAAGGGTCCAGCAAACGCAAAAAGGCTAAAAGGGCCGACAAGTAACCTTTAATGGAGCCTACTGAAAGACCTCGCTGGGTCAAAGACAAAACAAACAACATCCAACAGTTTGGCCTGTGAAGGGTATGTGTTGCAGCCTCCACACCAGCCCATAATTTTATCTCAGTGCACGGTGTAAAAGGATTTTGAATAGACACGTCTGGTAGCAAGGATGTCATCCACAACCCCAGGAGAGAGATCGAATGCAGTCTTCTCCTGCCATTCAATCTCCACACATGGAGGTGTAGATTGCTCAAATTCAGGTACCAAACCCTGATCTGCTGCTGCAACTGAACATCAACACAAAGCGGTAGCATGATTGGAGGACAGATGCTCACAGACACTCTTCTGGCCCAATCCAGAGTCACTAGGATGACTTGGTCTTCCTGATCTTCTTCCGTACTTGGGGCAGGAGAGGATGAGGCAGAAAGGCAAATAGGAGTCTTGTGCTCCATTCTAGCGGGAATGCATCTCCTAGAGAGGGCTTTCTTGGGAACTCCAGCACGTAAAAGTTTTGACATTATGCTTTCTCGATAGTGGCAAGAATATCCAGGCAGAGTTCTCCCCACTGTCATAAGATGCCCTGTGCCACCTTGGAGTGCAATTGGCATTCATGATTCACCAGGTGCCGCCAGCTGAGCTCATCACCCTAGCATTAAAAAAAAAACCTGCCAGGAGGATGACAATTAGGAAATGCCCTGACCTTCCAGCTTTCTCCAGAGATGATGCTATTTTAGCAGGAGCCAGGACCACACTCCATGCTGCTTGTCATACGGCAGTGGTGTTGTCCATGAGAACCTGCACCAGCCTCCTCTTGACGGATGGCAGGGAAGCCTTCAGCATAAGGCAAGTGGCCTGCAACTCCAGTAAACTGAAATGGAGTCACACTTCCATCGGAGACCAGAGTTTTCTGATCTCCACCGCCCGCAGATGACCTCTCCAACCCAGCAGTGACGCAGCTCTGGGTGAGACAGGAAGAAGGGTCAGCCACCAGTCTAACTATGGTCAAGGAGATCTTTCTGCAGGTTTTGTGCAGTCCTCTCTGCAACCTGGATGGAATCCATCGGGTTTCCTTGGTGCTAGGCCCACTGAGATTTCAGATTCCACTAAAGAGCCCACATATACCTTCTGGAGTAGTCAACAAGCAGTGTGCAGGAGATGAAGAGACTAAAAACCTCAGTACCGCTCTCACCGAGGCTGACAAATTGGGACCATATCCTGAATGTCCTGGACTCTTTGTGACGGAGAAGAGACCCTGAACTGCACTATATCCAAGCCAGCTCCTATGATAGTTCTCTACGAAGGAGTGTGCGAGTTTGGCACAATGATCGAGAACCACAACAATGTCAGGAGGTCCGCCGTTGTCTGGAGTGTAATTGTGTAGTTTCAGACATTGTGCATAATAAGCGTAAGGCAAAATTCCTAAAATGACACCGGCATAATTTACATTTCACCTGGCAGTGGCAGTAGCCTATTAAACAGACTGCAGTATGATATCTTCTATTTAAATGGGCAGTTGTTTTTATTTACTGTCACCCTGATGGTACAACTGCCTGTGTGCAGGCCACTGCACACAGTACTGCTATGGGGTGTAAGGGAGAAGGAAATATTGTATCCCACCTACACCTAAAACATAATGTGACTTATATAACATGATAAAAAGACCAGTGGTGAAGTTTGATTCAAATTACCTTTAGGAATATGAAATATATTCTGCCTGAGCTCACCTGAATGCATACCAAAGGCATAGACATTACTGTTGCATCCTTTTCAAAACTTTGTGAATCTGTGGCCTCCTGAAGCAGGGCTTCCTCTTTACTCCTGAAAATTCATGAGTAAGTCAGACTTACGTCTGGAGTAAGATACAATTAAATACTTTGTTGATAAGGCCAGGAAACCCAAGGAAAAATTCACACCTAAGACTGGATATAAAACAATGCACACAAAACACTTTGGGCAGATTTACAATCATTTTGCTTCCTGGTTGCGTCACTTTTGTGGTGAAGCCTGACGCAAAATCCTTTTTGGCATTTACTAAGCCATGCAAAGCCACTTTGCGTGGTTTAGTAAATACAAAGTAATGTAAGGCAGTAGCACTTTTGCGTTACTTTCATCGGGTAGGTGTTACATGGATGGAGCATGGGCTTACCCATGCATCCAACCAAGTATTTTGACACAAACCCAGATTTACAAAGACTTGTAAACCTGGGTTTGTGCCAAAATTGTGCGCCTACCTGACAGAGGTGAAACAAGGAGAAATATCTTTATTTCGCCTCATTACATCCTCTTTCCATGTGTGCTGCATTTTGCAGCACACATGACACCTCGGATCAAGCAACTGTATATGTTACCTGGGCTGTGGAGGCATTTAGGTACTAAGACCAATAACTTTAGGTCACTGGAGGATGTTCTTAAGTCAGGTATGTCATGCACCGTTCAGTTCGTGCAATGGAGTGTCCCTGAGGATTGGTAGACCTTGCCAGGAAACCTGGACACGTGCGCCTGAACAATAATACTTGAAGGTGTTTATGAACGAAATAGGTGAGGCTGAAGAAGGAGGAAGTTTGGAAGGCTTTCCAAGAAAAGCAGTACATCCCAAAAATGGAAAGCACCGCAACACAAATGATGTGTTACATCACTTCAAGTTGAAAAATTGGGCTGACGTGTAGGTGATAGAAAATGCAGAGGGCCTGGTGGAATGAAGAACTGGATATACCGTATTCGTACACATCAGAAATGGGTTCTGATACAGATTTGATGCATCATGAGTTATAGCAACATCAAGGGTTGGGTGCAAATCACGTTTGAATGAGAATAAAGTTATTTATTTAACTTTTTGTCTAACACTTGTGCTAATATAAGAACATAGATCCAAGACAAAGCCTTAGATGCCAGATCCCAGCATGCCCTGGTGTGTCTAAACATGTGCTACAAAATGGCACCTGGAGGATGCAGAGTGACGTCATGGTCACCTGGCATTCGGCTGACTTTATCACGTTTTAGGATGGGAATTCCTGTTTAAGTTCAATGAATTGTGAAAATGTAGGAAGTTCCTAAAGCAAATCATGCAGAAATGGGTCGCATATAATTCATCTTTATTGCATATAACGGTTTCATGTCTAGAAAAAAGCCATGGTCATTTAAGGCAATCAAAGAAAAGATCTCATTTCGTCCTCTCCTTGAAATCCATAAAAATGTTTGAATTGTGAGTGGTGGGAAAAAGAGAGGTGGGAGAGTGTTCATCTGGGAATCACAGAACAAGAGAGAAGGTGTTTGAATAAGTCAACCCAGCTTTCTGAATGCAAGGGAAGGATAGTGTTCAAGTTTCCTGTGGCCTTAGAGAATGGGACCATCGATGGAGGGAAATACTTTGAAAAAGTAACAGAAATAAAAAACGGTGTGATTATCATAATGTATTAGTCATGTTACACGAGTATAACCAGATATGCTTTGAGTGTTAATCAGCATATATAACATATCAAATAAATGTATTTTGGTATTTTTTATTCATTTGATTTGGAAGACATGTTCGGTGTGTGGCTCTTCCTGCACAAAGTCGTCATTGAAAACATCACAGGTAAAATCCTTTCCTAGAAGCCCTTTAGACAATTAGTGACTTATTCAGAGTGTGGAGGGCCGATGGATCATTTACCAGAAGGTGGTTGTAAGACTAGGAATTCAGGAGACACTACACTGGGTGACCACTACTTAATCTTATGTACCATACCAAAAGCAATAAAAAATTGGGTGGCCACAGTAATGCAGCGCACTCCTTTCCCAATTACAATAAGTATCCAAAAAGTCTTAGAGTATTTGTAATAGAGTGCTCAGCAAACGGGGAGGGAGGCACCGTCGCTAAAATGCTCCTCAGGTCAGGAACCGGAACTCCCAAATTTCAACTGGGACTGTGAACACTCCCTGAGAAATCATCAGAGTCTTTCAAATTCAGTACGAACGATTCTTCTTTATTGGCAAATTTTCTTTTTCCCACTTTTCCTCTTATATCCAGTTCTAGCCACCCAACACGTGTTTTGTCAACGTAATAACCAAATGACTTCATCAGGGCCAGAAAAAGTACACATAGGCCATATTTTGAATTCAAAATATGGTACAGCACCCAAAGCAACGGTACTGAGGCCAAGCAAAAATGTACCTCCACGTGAGTTGCCCTAACAGAGTGCCCTATCTAGAACTGATGTTCACTGTGTAATATTGTTAAAAAGTGTGTGGGGTCATCCAGGTGGCTGCTTCATTGATCACATTGAGCGGCACACATAATTACAAAGTCACTTGTGATACTTTTGCCCTGAATGTATGAGGCATAAGATACAATGCAGTGCACAAAATAAGCTTTGGGTGTCTAGCTATCTGTATTAGAACCACATGTGATACAAAGAGTCTGAAAGAGGAAGTAATGGCTTTAATATGATGAAAATAAACCCTGAGAAATCTCCTAACATCTAGACTGTACAGATCCCTCACAAAACCCAACAAAGAATTGTAAATAAATGTGGAAGGGAAGATCTTGTTAGTGTGTCTGAGAGAACTTTCAGAGACAATGACAGATGACTATGTAGGACCAACGTGTCTGTATAAAATACTTTGTAGGGTTCTTGAAAGTTCAATTTTCTCCTGGTAGATGTAACTACAGTAGGAAAAGTAACTTCCATGTCACCAGTTTAATGTCACTGCGTGCCTTAGGTTCAAAGAGATAATGAGCTGAAATGATGACATGATACAAACCTCACATTGGATTTGGCCTAAGAAGAGCTGGTTTAAAGTGGAGAAACCCATCCAAACGTGACTAAACAAGAGCATTTTTTTTAGAAAAATACATTTATTATGAATTCTATGTCAGGACCAAAGGCGAGGATTACGCTGTTCTTTCTTCACTTTAATTACAGCAGCCATTTGAAAAACATTACAACAGACTTAATTTCCCACAACCCTTAGGGAAAAAGTCATAGTTCAAACTTCAGCAATGTCCAATCATTTGGCTCCGCAATATCTCCACAGTCCTTTGTCATTATCTCCTAAAACAGTCTCAGAAAGTTGTCTTATGAGGTAGGTATTATTCTTCAACAGGTAAGGACTGTGATGAGGAAGCTTGGGATTTGGAGTAATGAAGATTACCTTAAGTAATTTATGCATTTCTTTCTTTCTTAAGTGGCAAATGCTGATATTAAGTTGTGGTTTTGTGTGTGCTGTAAGGAGTGTATTGTGACTATTAGAATGCAAAATTTCCTAGTTATCATAACAGAAATTTTCAATTCTATTAAGGACACGGAGGCAAGGAGTACGCTGTTCTTTCTTCACTTTTATTACAGCAGCCATTAGAAAAACATTACAACAGACTTCATTTCCCACAACCCATGGGCAAAAAAAAGTAATAGTTCAAACTTCAACAATGTCCAATCATTTGACTCTGCAATATTTTCATAGTCCTTTGTCACTATCTCTTTGCCCTCTTTCTTTGTTGCTCCAGCAGCAGAGTTAAGTGCCCTGGCCTTTGGCCTGTTTCACTTCTCATTTTTCAGTGTGATTGACAGGTTTCTGGTGCCTTACTTTGTGTTTATTGTGATTTTTCACTGTCTGGTATTGAATTATTGCTAATTGTTATCAATTTATGTTGCACGGCTGCTGGAATGCGAATAGCTCCTCTGCGGCTGCTTTGAATATTTACTGCATGCTGCGGCGGCCAGGGTGGCGTGGTCCTCTGACCACTAGAGGGAGCCTCCATCAAAGCGCTCGACCCGTCTCTCTACTCCGCGCTGGCCAGCTAGATCAAGCTGCGTGGCCGGCCAGGTGCTTAGCTCTGCCTTTTCTGCCCAATTGCCTGGAGTAAGACACCTGCTTGTGTCAATACGACACAAGCACTGATTGTACTTGATTAATAGACAGGACACCAGCCCAGGGAAAAAGTTTATTAACCCCATAGTGCAAGGGGTGTGTGGTGTCCTCAAGGCCTGGCTCCCTGTATTTGGCCTTTCTGGGCTGCTATATAGGGCTTGGAGATCCCCACCCTTTCAAACCCATGTTTCATCTGCTGGAATGCCCAGCATTGGTGATAGCTCATACCTGTGCTTGTTCTAGGCCCTGAGTGAGATGAGTGGCTTAGGAGGCGGCATATGTGGAGGAGGATAGTGTTACCTACCTCCCCATAGATGACCACTTTTGCGAAGTTATTGATGCCTCTATCTCTAAGGCGGTCTGCAGGCGGTGGCCCTCCTGGAGAAGGCCTTACTGCAGTACAGAGAACGCTGCTTCAGACCCCTCCCTTCGAAGGAAGACCCTTTTGAGTAGGGAGAGGTGTGGCGCAGTGGCCAGAGCGTCTGAATCCGGAGCGCAGTGTTTGCGGTTCGATCCCCGGTGGCAGCTCAGCTCCGCATCATCTGACTCTGGGCAATAGCTCCCGTACTCTCCCCGAAGGAAACACTTAATGGGTGATATGTTCTTGCTTTACAAATAGGAATTATTATTTGGGGCCTGGACCTCTTGTACCTCCAGGCAGGCTTTCAGCACCCGCACCGGGCCCTAAGCGCAAAAGGGAGACAGAATCAGGTGTCGACTGAGGGCTTTTGATAAATTGAAACACAGCTTCCTGGAATATTCTCAGGCCGCCTCACTGCTTCCCCCCCCCCTCAGACTGGTCCTTCAGGGATCCAACTCCCCGGCCCCTCAGGGTGCTTGCCCCTATCACATCTGCCTTTGCCCAGTCCCCCCAGGATTTGGATTCCCCTTCGGGTTCTGAAGCGGAACCAGAGTCAGGCTCTCGCCCAGGGTGCCTTTCACCCCCATGACACACACTCAAGTACATCCCTGGGAGATTCTGCCAAGACCCTCTCTGACATGTCAAACACCCTGGTACACCCCTGCTCCTCGGAGTGGGCACCCGCAGATAAGGTTGCGGGAGACTTCGCAAGCCTCTGGATAAGGCGGTCTGCAACCAAAAGCATGGCCACCATTCTCGGGAAGTGCGTAAGGGATCCCAAGGAGGGGGATCAACAGTTCCTGGTGGGCTTGCCAGGACAAGCTCTTGGACATCGCAAGCCCCACATCCTTGATATGGCGGAGGACACCAAGGCATCTGGGTCATTGACCTCGCCCGAGGTTCTGTTAGGTTGGGTTCAGTGGGCCGTCATCATTCTGGGGAATGCGAACTGTGCACTCTCCACAGAGAGGCGTAGGTCACTCTGTATTAAGACTGACCCCAAGCTAGGGGAGCTGGCCACTTCCGAAGCAGGCCATGTGGCCCAAGAGAGGCTGCCCCGTCCAGGAGAGACCTCCTATCCCTTTGATTTTCTCTTCTGCGCACGCTGAGCTGCTGGACGTAGAAGTCTCAGAGCTTCTTCGCAAGGGGGTGATAGTGTGCACGATGCCGCTTCCAAGGGTTTTTTAAAGTAATCTCTTTGTGGTGGATAAACGGGATGCGGGTCAGCAGTCCATTATCAACCTCAAGGAATTCAACAAGTAGTTGGTTTACCGCCATTTCAAAACAGAAGTTATCCACCTACTCAAGGACCTCCTTCAGCCCAACTACTGGATGGTGCATCTAGACCTGAAGGATGCCTATCGGACTGTCCCGGGCCCCCCCACCTATTGCCGCTTCCTCCAGTTTCAGTGGCGGGTGACACATTAGAATTCACCATGCTCCCCTTTGGTCTGTCTTCCGCCCCGTGGTGCTTCACCAAGGTGATGTACCCGGTCGTGGAATTTTTGAGAGCCTGGGGCATACATCTGATAAGCTATCTTGACGACATTCTCTTTATGGACCAATGCCCTCGGGCTCTGTCTCTACACCTTCAGACGGCAGTCTTTCTTCTAGAGTCGCTTGGCTTCATTATCAACCAAGACAAGTCGGTCCTTGTTCCCTCGCAATCTCTGGTGTTCTTGGGTTTTGTGGTGGACTCTGTCCCAGCCACCCTCAGCCTCCCTTCATGTAAACTGACCAAGATCAAACACGAGCTGCGCCGCCTCGTGGCACGACCCTCCACCTCCCTGAGACAGATCGCGCGGGTGGTGGAGCTCCTGTCATCCTCCATACAGGCCATTTTCCCGGCCCGCTTCAATAATCGGGCCCTACAACATCTGAAAGCCTCACACCTCCAGAAAGGCCTCACTTTCTCCCAGGTGGTTCCCTTTTCGGAGGAGGCTCAGGAGATTCAGTGGTGGCTGGCTCATATAGAGGCATGGAAAGGCTGGGCGATCTTTGGTTTGAAACCAGACATAGTGATAGAGTCCGACGCAAGCGGCTCGGGGGACAAGATATAGGGAGTTCTCCACAGGCGGAAGATTGTCTTCAGAAGAAAGATACATGCACATCAACTGCCTTCAACTCCTAGCGGGGTCGTTTGCGGTCAGATGTTGGACCAAAGACTGAGCACAGTGTTGTGTCCTCCTCAAGATGGACAATGTGGCAGTGGTGTGTTACATAAATCATCTTGGGGGAACCCGTTCCAAGAATCTCTTGGACCTCGCCCGCAGCTTCTGGGACTACTGCTTGGAGAACCAGGTCTCGTGACGGCGGAACACCTCCCAAGAGTGTTCAATCAAGTAGAGGATTGTTACTCCTGCCACCTTCAGGACGTGAGCCTTTGGCGTTTGCATCCACTGGTGTTTCAAGCCCTTCACAACATATGGGGTCCGTTATCCGTGGACCTCTTTGCCTCCCGTCTGGATCACCAACTCCCCAGACATTACAGTTGGAGACCGGATCCGGTGGCAGTGGCCATGGATGCCTTCCTGCAGGATGGCTTTCCCCTTTTCGCGACGATCATGCGCATTTCAGCGCAGGCAAGGAGACAGAAGGTGGATGTCGTCCTTGTGACTCCGACTTGGAAATCGCAAGCATGGTATCCAGTTCTATTGGAACTTTCTCGGGATTTTCCAATCCCTCTACACCTATTTCCGGATCTCCTCAAGGATACAGAGGGGAATCTCCATCATCTGATCATTCAAGGATCTCTATCGCTTACGGCCTGGAGGATTACTAGGAACGTTGGGAAGTCCCAGGTCTGTCGTGAAAGGCTGCATATCTCTTCTCGAGAGCATGGGCCGACAGCACTATCAAACGCTACAGATCGGCATGGTCTAGATGGTTGGGCTGGTGTCACCAGAGACATCTGAATCCCGTGGGTTCAGACATTGTCCATATTATGAATCTCCTCGCTTCTCTGGCATCAGACGGCCTAGCCTATAGATCCATTAACACCTTTAGGTCAGCAATTTCAGCAGGCCATTTGCCGGAGGGTGACCATTCAGTTAGGGAACACCCCCTCGTATGTAAACTGTTGCGGGGCATCCACCTAGCCCTTCCTCCAGAGCCCAGATACTCTGCCCTATGGGATGTGAACAAGGTCCTTAATATGTTTTTGTCTTAGAGATCCAACAAATACCTGTCGAGGAAGGAGCTCTTAGATAAACTAGCCACCCTTCTCTGCTTGGTTTCTTGCCAGTGAGTCTAAGATGTAAGAGATCTGGATGTAACAGGTAGAGTTTTTACCCCAGATAGGGTTACTTTCCATATCTCAAAGTGTACAAAATGTAATTCCCGCATGGTAACCTATCCTTCATCTCCAGATTCCCCAAAGCTATGTGTAGTAAGGTGCATAAAGAGCTATGAGACAATGGTGGCAGATGTCCGTCCACACAGAGAGAGACAACTCCTGATAGCCCTGAGAAAGCCATTCCGGGTAGTCTCTTCATCCACCATCGCCAGATGGGTTAGATGGGTCATGCAAGAGGCTGGTATGTATACCAAATTGTTCGGAGCTCACTCTGCCAGGTTGCTATGGTGTCAAAGGCATTCTCCCTTGGAGCCCATTTGGAGGATATCCTCAATGCAGCTGTCTGGTCTTCAGATTCTACCTTTAAGAGGTTCTATTTCAAACCAGCCCAGTCTTTGGCTTTGCTGGTTGTGGCTAACCTTTAAACCTGCGTAATCATTGCCTCTGGTCCTGACATAGAATGTAAAATTTCCTAGCTATCGTAATGGAAAGTTTCAATTCTATTAAGGACAAAGAGGTGCGGATTAACCCACCAGATTAATTTACTCCCACCCCGAAATGGGAGAATCATGTAAGAGTAAGTATACTTTACTCTCTTGAAACTGGTTCTGTGTAAGAATTTCTTGTTGATACTTTGTAGTTTTCTGACAGAATATTCTCCTAGTTATTGGCTTATATTG
This sequence comes from Calotriton arnoldi, assembly GCA_963921515.1. Taxonomy (NCBI): domain Eukaryota; kingdom Metazoa; phylum Chordata; class Amphibia; order Caudata; family Salamandridae; genus Calotriton; species Calotriton arnoldi. Next base: position 1,134,072 of record CAWUFW010004896.1, on the reverse strand, counting down.
TTGGCTATAAACATGGCTGTAATCATATTCTGGATATGATTCATACATCATCATTCTTTTCCCTAGGACCTGATGGGTCAAAACTGGATTGAGAATGTCACTACCCATCTGCAGTCGCAGGAAGAAAGAGGAAGAGGAGATAGTGACAAAAGACTATGGAGATATTGCATAGCCAAATGATTGGACATTGTTGAAGTTTGAACTATAACTTTTTCCTTAAGGGTTGTGAGAAATGAAGTCAGTTGTAATGTTTTTATAATGGCGGCTGAAATAAAAGTGAAGAAAGAACAGCGTAATCCTCGCCTCCAAGTCCTTAATAGAATTGAAACTTTCCGTTACGATAGCTAGGAAATTTTGCATTCTAGTAGTCACAATACACCCCTTACAGCACACACAAAACCACAACTTAATATCAGCATTTCCCACGTAAGAAAGAAAGGAATCCATAAATTATGTACAGGTAATTCTCATTACTCCAAATCCCAAACTTCCTCATCACAGTCCTTACCTGTCGAAGAGCAACGCCTCCCTCATGAGAAGGCTTTCTCAGACTGTTTTTCCCCCTTATAGTATATCTTCAGTGTTTACTATTTTGAGCCTTCCCCTTTAAATAACAAACCCAAAATTGGCACTTCCTGTAGCATCAAGTTCTACTGTATTAAAGGAATGGTGAGATAGTAACATTTTAGGACTGTGATGAGAAAGTTAAGAATTGGGAGTAATAAGTATTACCTGTAAGTAATTTATGTATTACCTCCTGGTCCCTCCTTCCTTGTCAGGCCTTCCCTGTTGAGCATATAGCAAGTGCATTTTTTTCTTTATAAATGAAAAAGACAGAAACTCTTCCTATGTTCACGCGAAACATGACGAAAATTAAATTTATTGCATTCTATTAAATCATCTGAAATTAAACAAAATACTTTTGATTCAGTCGAATCACACACATCAAGCCTGCAATGTTTAACCAAAAGTGTTTGTCGATGATCAAGTAGCAGATAAACACGTTACAGTCAAAGAAACACCTTTAAATTCTAGTGCTTCATTTACTGATATTATATAACCCTTTCTTTTTACTATTACTTGAAGATACCTAGAAAGATCTCTACATAGATGTAAGATTCCTAATGTCTGCCAATGAAAGTACATAGTCTTGAGTAACAAGAAAGCATAGGGAAAACCCAATACTTCAGTCAAAAACGGACTGTATTCATTGGCCTATGATTCAAAACTTGTTAAAGGTCAAATACGCCTGGTTTGAGATTCTATTCACTTACGCACCTCCTCCAGTTAGAAAAATAGCTTCTTGGCTTCCTTGGCAGTAATGCCAATAATTTGCCAGTAATCTGCAAGAAGAACATTTGAATCAAATATGAACTCGACCTGGAAAAAACACAAATTAAGCCATCAAAGCATGTTTTTCCACCTAATGTTGTTGAAACAAGTTCTTCCTTTCATGTCCATCGCTCACTAAGAAACTTCAGGAAACATGTCTTTGCTGCTGGTCTGTGGAAATTCTTTGATTTCGGTCTTCCAAAATGCTCAATTGCACATTTACAGCAGGCTTGCACTACCGCAGGCAGTGCTCTCCTCAAAATTAGGAGATTGTATCACATTCCCCCAGCATGGATATTTTTGATTGTATGCCAATTCATAAATGGATGAGTTAAAGGTTTTGTGTCCTGCTCATAAAGTTATTTCCGGAATTAGCACCAAATCTTGAGCACTAATTTTGCAGCATATTCCCTTGGGTATCTTATTGGGTCCTCTATGGAAACTTGATGATAATTTCATCAACGCAGAATAGGTGGTAGGGATTTTAGTATAGGTACCCCCCAGTGGTGAACTTTCTGCCCTGAGCATGGGATCTCAAACCAACCTAGCCTCCGTAAACGTCTGCAGAATTTACACTTTTCTCTGTTGGACTGTTCATTCAAACAGTGTTTTATCCTCTGCATCACCTTGAAAACTATAGGGGGTCAGGCTGCACTTAAAATATTAACCAGCACATACATAACAAAACTGATTGAGGAGTTGAGCGCATCCCCCAAACCCGGACACAAGATCACCAAGTAAGAGAGACTTCACAAGCCTGAAAGTGAAATCGCAATAATCTACAAAAACGCCATTAGGTGCATCACCTCCATGGACATGTCATCCTCCAACATGGTACACCTGTCGTTCAAGCTCTACACAACAGCCAATTTCACCATAAGCAGCACTTTCATATGGAGACCACTGGGCATGGGTGCCAGCCTCATCAACAGCATCACAGACTTCATTGCACCACTCCCCCTCAACAGTAGAAATTTTACAGTATTCAGAGATCTGAAAATCCACCTGGAAGAACATGCCGACCACCAAATCAAAAGCACTCATTGAAGTGTTTGGATGCCTGATTCTCACCCAACCAATATAGGGACCTACCTACATCACTGGACACCTCCTAGTCCAGTTGTCTCAACCTTCGACAACATCTGAGTCAAAGAGCCCACACCAGTCTCTTGGACAGACCACACCCTTATCTAGTTAAGCGGGTCCAACAAACACACACCATCACCAGCTTTCCGAAAGTGAAACAGCATCACTGACAAGGACTGGAACACTGCTTTCAACACCCATCAACCTGAACACAGCAACATTCTCCCCAAAACCATCAAGATTTTCAACAATTGGATCACCTCCTGCACCGATTCACTGGCCCCCCTCAAACACAGAAATAATAGAGCTAGATCCCAGGCTTGTTGGTACACGGAGGAACTCGGACTGATGAAAAGCCACTGCAAACAACTGGAGCTCAAATGGCGAATGAACTAGGGCAATGCAGACAAGAGCATGTTCAAATCTGACCTGAGGTGCTACCACCAAATTATCCGAACCACCAAATGTGCCGCTCTGGTGGACAGCATCGGTGCCACCACTAACAGAAGCAACGAAATCTTCACCATCGTGAAGGATTTCACCTCACCAGTGGCTGCCTCAAACTCAATCACCTCCTAGCAGGACCTCTGCAACAATCTCCCTCAATTCTTTAGCAGCGAAATCTCTGCCATTTAGAGCAATTTCACGCCGCACCCGGAGCCGACGGACTTCCCCAAATGCCTCCTGATCTTATTCAAAGAACCAATACTAACCACATGGCTCGTCATCACCCCAGAAAAAACTGCCATCACCATGAAGTCTACTCACTGACGGGTTCCATCAGAACGCTGCCACCACCACACCTACTCAAGAGTACTAGAACCCAAAAGTGCCATGCTCACAACCATTCAGAATGCCTTCACCTATGCCATGACTTTCGCAAACCCCCGGAAACATACAACTGTCCTCCTATTGCTGACAAAACAACACTTGCCAACTACAGACCGAGGTCTTGGAGACAATCATCAACAGCATTTTGAGGCCTCACCGAATGCCTTGACAACCAATAACTCCTCAACACCGCTCAGTCTGGTTTCAGTGCCGACCACAGCACTGTCCTCATCGCCTTCATGAATGACATCGCATGAGTCTGGTTGGAGAAGGTCCATCATCCTCCTGGACCTCTCTGCAGCGTTTGACACGGTCTCCCAATCCAACACCTACACAACATGTACTCCAATTAATCTGCTTCTTCCTGACTAGAGTCATCCAGTCAGCCAGCCTGCACTGTAAAGCTCAGACACCCGTGATCTCATCTGTGGAGTTCCGCAAAGATCCTCCCTGAGTCTGACCCTTTTCAACGCTTACGATCTCTCTAGCCAGTATCATCCACTCTCACTACATAAATGTCCTCTACTACACCAACACGCAACCCATTCCTTCCCTCATGGAGAAGATGCCCAGTAACCGGATCAAGTTCAATACCTGCTTGACTGAAATGGCCCACTGGATGAAGACCAAGTGTCTGATTCTGAACACTGACAAGGTCGACATCATGATCTTAAGGTAGCACAGTTCACCGTGGGACTCCACCTGGTGGCCAACAGAGCTAGGGCAGACACCCACCCCCACTACCCATTCCATTACAAGAACCTCAGGATCGTCATCGACAGCAAACTCGACATGACCGCTCAAGTCAATGCATCAATACCCCAAAGATGCTGTGGAGGATTTTAAAATGGCTCTCATTAAGCACCTGGAAAACCGTCATGCACGCCCTCGTTACAAGCAAGTTGGACTACGGGAACACCCTCTATACCAGGATCAACAAAATGGTCACCAGAAGGCTGTAGACCATTCAGAACTCAGCGGCAAGAATCACTCTTAACCTCCCACGTTGCATTCACATCACACCCACCTGAAGGAGCTCCACTGGCTCCCCATACACAAACAAGAACAATTCAAACTCCTCATCCACACTTCCAAGGCAATAGCACTGGCCCCACATCCCTCAACAATCGCATCAGCTTTCACAACCTTTCCAGACACCTCAGTTTTTATGGCTTCCTACTTGCACACATCCCGTGCATATGGAAAACCAGATCCGTCAGAGGAGCATTCTCCTACATCGCTCCTAAAGCGTGGAATAACTAGCTGCTACTCTTAAGAGGCTCCTCATCACTCTTTGAATTTTGCAAGAAACTGAAGACCTGGCTTTTCGAGAAGTCCCATTATGCTATAGATTTTGCTAGACTCACACCTTCTCAGTGCTAGGATACCCTCCCGGGTGATAGTGTGCTCTACAAATCTGCATAAAATAACATAGCACGAAGCAACCCACATATTCCATGCAGAGCAAAGGTTAAGTGGTAGAACTACTTCCTATGGAATCCATGAGTTCAGCCTCTTTGCCTAAAGGAACAGAGGCCTAAAGGAAATAGAGGACTATTTTTTTGCTGCTTATCTCAATGGCTGTCAGTTTTGTGGTGGGAGGAGGTGGCATTATTCCCAAGGTTTCACCCTTTTTCAGAGCCCCCAATTCGTGCTGAAAAATGTATTTATAGTTTTTGAAAAATATATGAGGCAGTTAAAGCAGCTATCCCACATGGTTTCGCCATATGCTGGAAATGCCGTGCTTTGCCTTGTCCTGGAGGGTATATTGTTTTTAACTTAAAAACAGGTGCTCGAGCTATGTGGTCCAGTATATGACCTCTTTGACCCAGGCCACGTGAAAACCTCTGAAATTCCTGTCTATTAGACATAGCAAATTTTTTAGTATGAGGCTGAGAAGTGGCACATGCCAATTCATTGGCCTGAGCTGGGCTTTTGACATTTTATACCACTTTGAAGACTTCTTCCTAAATTAGACTGAAAGGCATTTGATGTGGTCTTGAAAGACCTACAAGGATCCTCTACAGCCTCCTATACTAGATAACCATTCTAAATCAGGAAGGGTTTACAACAGACCAGAACACTGTACCATCTATAAAGACAATGTATCGGATCTTGAGGGTGCAATCTTTCTGGGCAGCTCATTCCAACTTATCTTAGTGCAATCCTGTCTCTGGAATCGGCAGTATTGGGTGCCTATTCTTTAGCTACTTTTGATTTAACTTTATTACAGTCATGTCTCTAGAATAGGTGGTAATATTTAAGAGGACCCACTTGGGAAAATATTGGAAGGATCCTGTCCAGGGCCAAGATTGGGGACATCAGGAAGTACAAGCAGTTGAAGAGACTTTGCATGTAAGCAGTAACATTTTTGAGAAAAGACAGTGGAATCACGTATCAGTGGAAATCTCAACAGTTTTCAAAAGTATGTACTGGAGGCCTGCGCTGGTGTTACTGGTCCTGCAGGCATGTAGGCACATTAGTGTTGATGGAACTACCTACAATAAGAGCTGAATGGACACAAGCACAATTGGAGGCCTGATCTCTACCACTTGCATTGAATCAAGAACAATGAATATGCCTATCCTACAAAGAAGGTGGGATGGAGAGTGGAAAGAGGACATAGAAGGTAGGTGTACTTACCTGAAGGCGACGGCCGCCCCCCGCTTCGCATCTCTCCTGCTGGCCTCTTCCTGGTCCCAGCAGCCCCTGGGACACAGACTCCCATCCAATCCACGTGCTGCAGAACAGTGCGGGGATTGGCCTGAGCGGGCAGGAAAGGCGCTCCGCTCAGGTCATTGAGTCTGTGGGGGTTTCTCCAGCCTGGCTGCTGAATGCAGCCAGGCTGGAGAAACCTAAGTACGCATGTGTGTTTTGGTCGGCCGAAGACGGCCGGCTAAACACATATCCGTACTTAGGGAGTGCACAAGCACTCCTCCTCTCCATGCCCCGCCCCTACCTGCGCAGGCTGGCTCAGAGCCGGCAAACAAAAAATAAAACGATGCAAGAGCATCGTTTTATTTTTCGTTTGCTGGCTCTGCGCTAGGCAGGGGGTGACGCTCCTCCGCCATTGCGGAGGAGCCGCCACTGTAAATGTAGCTTACTGATGGAATCCAGGGAAAAGAAAGACAGCAGTTTCAAGTTAATACACATTTTCGATTGAGCATGTTTGCAGGGACACAATTGTTATATTTTAATGTCTAATAAAATTTGCTTGCAGGGCAACCACTGGGGTGAGCAGATAGTCACAGTGCCATCACTCGCTCCCTCGCTCACCCAATCACTAACTCACAAGCCAGCCACACTGACTGGCTGTGATGCATTTGTACTCCTAGTTACTGCAAATCATTTCTGAAATAAACAGTCAGGTCGACCAAGTGAAGGAGAAAAATTACATTTTCAAGACGTCTAATAAAAATATCATCTTTATTAATTCAATTTTGTGTTATATTATTGCTTTATTAATCTCTGTAAGAAATATAAAATATACTAAAGGGCTATGATGTGCTTTCTTTTTCTTAGTTACTTACACTGTAAAAGAAACATCTTAAAATGTACAAGCGGCGATTACTGACTTTTACAGTTTTTCCATGGTTTTACTCTGCGCCTTTTTCATAAATCTGGATATTATGTTTGAAGATAGTCCTACAAATCTACAACGATTTATATTGATTCACAGACAATGCCCTAAACTCTCTATTACTGAGGCTAAATAGAAGAGAATTTTTTTTTTACCAAGTGATTACAAAGTAGATAAAGATCTCAGCATGTACATGATTATTAACATAGTTGTATCCTAAACTTCAGGCGGTCATCAATTCAGCCAGGCTCTTGGACTCCATTCAACTGATTCTACTGACTTGATGTTAGGGAAGAGTTCTTGTTATTGCCTCAGCATAGAAAGTAACGCCTCCAAATCTTTTTGAGATTCTTTATCCTACAAAACAAACATAAAAAATACACAAGTGCATCAGTATGACACGTCTGCGATTTAAACATTTTTACTCATAGGCCAATGGCAACATTTGCTTGGAGTCAATTGGTACAAAAATATAGACTTTTGAGCACTATTTGCGCACATAAGAGATTTGTTTTTGCAAAGATTTTCGACACATACTTTAAATTGGAAAAATATTTAATAACTGAGGTTGCACGAGAAAGTGAAAAACAGGTTATTAAATGGATACACACAAAACCTTTGCTGATCTACTGGTTTAATTTTTTATTTGATTGTTTCCCTGCTGATTACTGAAAATGATTTTAAAAACGGAACTGTGGGACTATGTAAATATAAAAAAGTAGAGTAAAATACGGAGTTAGGCATTACACGTTTACTAGTAACTCATGTGTAAGATTGTGACTGCGTGGTATGAATTATATATCACTCAGCCTTACAGATTTCAAGCAGGATAAACACGCATTATCAAAGCCAACATGTCTGCCCCTCAAAAAAAAAAAAGCTGATGTAATGATTATTAATTTTCTTTTGCTGAAGGCATATGAAACAAAAAGAAAAACAAGAAACACAAATAGAAAAAATGCTGCCACTTTAACATGGTGGCCATATGCTTGCAAAAATATTTCCCCATCTGATGTAAATTCATTATAACTGCATATTCCTACCTGGCTGGAGTACATAGAACAGATGTAGAAATGTTTTTTAATCGTAATGTACTATCCAGGAAAATTTGATTCTTATTGGTATAAGAAAAGTAATCTTGCCTTTTGACTACTGTAACCAATAACAAAAAAAATTAATAAAAAAATTAAAAAATGAATAACGGAAGTAAGGAAAAAAGCATTGGCAAAATAAAGTGTAGGCCCACCAGCCTTGGCACTGAAATGCATTTCTTTTTAGGTGGATATGAGCAAGGGATAAGGAAAAAAATGCTGTAACTCACAGAGCAAGAGATCTATTAGCTGATGTGGGTTAACCCACAACCTCATGCTTCATGCTGTGGTGGCAAGAAGAAAAATGTGGATGACAGTGCAACAGGCCAATAGGTGAAGAGGGCAGATCCTAAATTCCCTTTAACAAGAGGCCAACAAAATATTAGAATCTTTCTCAAGGCCAGAATAAAAAAAAGAAAAACACCGGCAAAGCCAAACAGTCTGGCCCTGGAAACCTGGTGTGAGGGCTACTTGCGTTGCGAGAAACTGCTGTTAGACATTGTTATTTTGGCAATTTGTGTCTGTGAGGCAGTCTGATAGCTCAGATACACATGGGAGGTCTGTGAACCACTTATTCAAGATCATCCTTGAAGGTACAGACTAGTGAATAGTTGTCCCCAATCAATAAATCCAGTCACAAAAATTTGCCCTCACTATACTTTAATTCTTCTGCAGTATCTAGTACTGACAGAAAGATGGCATTGATCTTGTACACTGTGAATTGAGGGACGTGGGGTAGCAACAGAGAGAGTATGGTGATATTGCATTCTAATTGGAGTATCCACTGCCAGCAACATCAGCTCAGTGCCATCAGGAAATCTGCAACTTGATTGGCAGAAGCCCTTTAGCTTTGTGTAAAGTTGAACATTTAGACTGTTCACTGTGTGCAAGATAAAGTCGAGCCCACACCTTTCCGAGCCACCGGGGTTAATGAGTGTGAGGACTACTGCTCCAGTAACTAATTCAGCTTTTGCTCATGGCAGTACTAACAAGCCTTCTCCAATTTTAATGCTCACCCATGCAGTATTCTAACTGTTGAGGGCCGCAGCTAGTACTCTGAAGGAACACAATTTCACTGTGAGATATGTATGTATAGTAAAGCACATAGTTGCCCCAGAGCCAGGGTGTCCCAGGTGTCCCATCCAGCAACAGCAAAGGAAATAGATGGAAATCGAGAATAACCACGTTTTTAATTGTTTCTTGAAAGCAACCTCAGAAGGGCTTTGACGAATAAGCAGTGGTGGGTTTGTTTGAAGTACTGAGGCCTTTCCATGGTGAGAGTACGATAGCAGAAACAGACAGCCTTAAATTTAGTCCTCTTGGCAAATGGAAGCTCATGCAAGGTTTCTAGATGCGAAGAAATTAAGTGGCACCTGGGAACCTGGAGTAAGAAAAGGGCTGCAGCATTTTGAATAACTTGTAAGCATCAGAGGAGAGTCTGACTACTGCCTACGTAGAGAACACTTCCATTGTCCAGGAGAGAGATGATGATGATTTCCTGGATATCAGTTTTCTGGGTAGCCGTAGAGGAAGGATTTTCCTCATGCACCAGAGACAACAAAACAGCAAGTGGCAAGGGATTTGATCTGGTGGTCTTATCATCCAACCAAATACCAACAGTTCTAACAGCTTGCTTAGGAATCTGTGGGGACTAAACATAGTTGACCACTAATGCAAGGACCAAAGGTTGAGCTGATTGCCCACAACCAGGTCTTTGTCTTTTCTCCACTCAATTTTACATAACTAAAGCCCAACCCCTTTGACACCGCTGACAGGAACATTTGAAATTGAATAGAATTGGAGTGGAGGGGTCATTGGTGAGGGAGATAAAAAGCTAGGCATCTTTGCATATGAAACAAGCATTGGCATAGCCAATAGGTCTCGCCTTTGGCACTTTATAAGTGTTTAGCCATGCAGCACATTATCCTGCATACGACAACATCAACTGTTCCTTCACGTGCCACCGGTGACATAACGAGGCTATGTGCAGCAAGGCTGCATGCATACTGAATGATAGGTGTACGAATGAAGGAAACCATCAACAGCAATCTGCCTTTTATTAAATAATGTTAAACCCTATTATCAACTACCACTCAGGCTATGGCACTCTTTCCAGCTTCTGGGAAACATTTGAACACCAAAGCCAGCCATGCCCTTCACTCACCACAACTAGATCTTACAGTCTCACAACTTAGACAACATTAGTCAGTCATCTATGCAACTTTCAGGAAAAAAAAACTTGGGTGGTTAGCAAGCAGAAATATTTGTGATGCAGGAAAAGATTCACCTGATTGGCCAGAGTTCCAGTAATACTGAAGGTGAATGGACGAAATATGGTCAATGTCTGTTTTTAATGTATTTACAGCGTATGGACCCTTCAGCAAATCACTCATGCACATGCTTTGTGTGGACATTGCCTCTATTCTGTTGCTGCCACTTTCTGCTTTTCTTATTTTGTTCTGCATTTGTATTCTTCTTTCATTTGCATTTTACTTTTTTGAATGCAATAAAAAGAAATGTTATAGATGTGATAACATCTGGCTAATTGTACATAATGCATAGCATTATTCAGCATGTTTAAAAGTAAAAATAAAAGCGCTATGAGGCGGCCAGCTTTGCTAGTGCTCTGTACAGTTGCGTGATCGAGCAGCAGGGAGGAGCAGTGGGTAAAGAGAGACTAACAGAGGCAGGGGCATGAGGGCACTTCATTCTGTGCGTACAGTGAGGAATAGATGCAGTGGGGTGCAGTAGACATGCAGGTACTAGGGAAGGGAGGGCACACACAGGGCGGCAGAGCGAGACAGTCCGTGTTATGGGAAGTGGGCAGCAAAGGCATGGAGACAATTTCAAGCATGTGGAGGGGCCAGGGAGAGGCACAGGGACACAGGCAGGGAGAGGCACAGACAGGGACACAGGCAGGGAGAGGCACATACAGCTATGTGCGAGGTGAAAGACACTTGCAACCACTGTGTGTGAAGTGAGGCAGTGAGAGTTAAGAGGCACACAGGCGATGCAGGCAGTGGTGTGTAACGGGACAGTGAAAGGTTCGGGCAGAACGAGGACAGCGAGAGGTTTGAGCAGAAATGGGCTGTGAGAGGTTTAGGCACAAGGAAGCACCGGAGAAAGAAGGGGCGCAGAAAGACGCACAGGCAGTGAAGCAGAATGGTCCCAGAGACATGCACAGAAAGGAGGCACAAGAGGGGTGCAAACAGTGAGGTCACTGAGGTGCGAGGGAAGCAGGCGGGGAATTAAGGGGACCGAAGGACACACATGTAGAAAAGTACACCGGGAGGGGTGCAGGTAGGAAACGAGCACCGTGGGCTGAAAACAGCCACGAGGATTTGGGGGTGCATCACTGTTCTCTTGGGTACAGCACCACACTACCTTACTTACTGTTGGAAAAAGGTCACACAAAGAGTCAGAAGCAGAAGGGAAGTCCGTTTCAAAGTTACTGAATGTTAGCGCATTTTTTCTCCAAGGGAGAGGCTCCTCGTGGTTTTATGTAGATCAACCCTCTGTGGTTAAAACCAAGGCAGATGGAAGTTGTTTTTTTTGTTGTTTGTTTTTTTACAATAAATGCTTGAGACAATGTGAATGCACTCTCATGCAGTACTGCAACTCAAAGAACAAGCGCGCGCGCCTCGCACGGCAGCAGGGGGCCTGCGCGATTCCCTTGCGGGAGCGAGCGGCGCCAGGAGCGATAATTGCTACCATATGGCGCCAGCTGCTCGCTCCCGCAAGTGAATCGCCAAACGTGCACGCGTTGCCATTGAAGGCAATGGAACAGCGTGCACGTTTTTGGCTGAAAAGCCGAATTGATTGCAAAAGGTCTTTTTGCCTATGCAGCGCATGCGCGCTGCGTAGGCGAGACCTAAAAAGGGGGAAATTGAAGGCATGAATAATTCCTGCCAGAGGTTGGAGATACACATTGAAAAGGGTGGGGTCCACTGTGGAACCCCTACATGTCAGAGGATGGGTGGTAGATGGAAAAGGTTAAATAGAGACTTCAAAAGATTGGAAGGAAAGAAACCATTTTATAGCGGTTTTAGAAAAGCCTACTTTCAAAAGACTATTAGGTAGGGTATAGTGAGACAAAGTACTGAAAGCAGCTGTGAAGTCCAGAAGGATAAGGGCAGGAGTGCCACCCTGATCTAATATTTGGCGCACGTCCTCTGTGACTGTGAAAAGAACTGACTCGGTACTGTGCACTGGACCGAAACTGGACTGGGAGGGATTTAAAAGATCCTGAATTCTGGGAAGTGTGACAATTGTTTGTGTCAATTTTTTTCCTGGGTTTTAGATAGGAGCGGGAGAAGGGAAATGGAGCATCAGTTTCTGAGGGATCTAATGAAGGTTTCTTAAGAGGTGGAATCACTACTGCATGCTTCCAGCCCTGAGGAACTGAGGCAGTTTCAATAATAGGATTAAGAAGCTTGCCTAAGATAGGATAGATGGTCTAGGCACCTAAGGTCTGTGCATGAGGAGGGGCAGCATCTGGCAGAGAATCAGATTTAACAGTGTTAATGAGACTAGCTAGAGAGATGTGTAGACCTATCCCTATTATGTGACTTGACCACAACTAACGCTGAGAAGAAAATGTATATAATGCAGTATTAGGATTTCAAACCTACATTCATCAGGGTATCTTGCTTCTTCCTAAATCCAGGCAGGCATTACGGACTTAACCAGAGTTGTTTTGATGCAACGAGAACACAATTATCCGATACCCGAACAGCACCATTATTTTTATTACGATTCTATGGCTTCTAATGAAGACACTGTTTAGGATGAAAAATCAGTGAATGAACTAATAAATTAGGTACTAATATAGCACCGATAGATATAGATATATATATATATATATATCTATCTATCTATATATATATATATATACACATACACACACACATAAATATATAAAACACACCTTAATTCTTTTTAAGTCTGAGTTTTGACAGTGCAGCTAGCAAACAGACCTACTGTCCCTAATATACTATAGCGGCCTTTGGGTATGCTCCTTTTCAGCCATTCCTTTTAGTTATATCAGACTATTTCTGCCAATGGCTTGAGACTTTGGCAAGCACACAAGGTACTACTTCTGTCTTACCTGCTGCTATCTGGGTGTATCTTGTTTCTTTAGGCTTCGAATGGAGTGTTTCATTGAACTGCATGATGAACTATTTTACGAACACAGGCATGACTGCCTGCAGCTTGAAGATCGTATTGCCATTTTCACATTCCGCTCATCTCCAATCCTGCCGGCTCGACCTGTCCTCACTCTTTCCCGTATCTCTCAGTCTTCCATTTCTTCCCGCAGCAACCCCACTTGTTCCTCCCCCTCACTCTTTCTCGGACTGCTCCTTGTTCACAGAGATGGTTTAAGGCGTGGGCAAAGTGGGCTCCAGCCCAGGGCCCCACCTTTCAAAGGAGCCCCTTGTTATTTGGTCAGGACAGGGCCCCTCGTTCATTTATTCGAATAGTAAAGCTGCAATAACTACCTATACCTATTTTGGTCATAGAATGTTTGCAGGTATACCACAGCCTCATACAGGGCTGCCCCTTGGTTCACTTCCATTCCAATCAGTGCGCTGTAAGTGGATCAAGGCAGTGCAGGGGCAACTCGAGAAAAGGAGGGCTGTTAAAGGGTACTAGTGCTGATTTTAAATAAGCAATTGCCTATAATTTGTCTTTTTCTTTTATTATTGTTTAACTTTTAAGGTATGATCAATGGCTGTGTTTTAGCTAAAATAGATCGTAAATCCAAAGTTGTTGGGAACAGGGGCCCCAAAATAGGTTTGACTCAGGGCCCCCAAAATCCCAAAGATGTCGCTGCTCGTTCCCAACCCCTACACCCCTTCTCTTCTTCCCTCAACCCCTCCCTTTTTCTCTTTTGTGCTTTTAGATCCTCCTGCATCGCACCTCATTTCGTTCCTCCCGTCTAACTTACACACTTTGCTATGTGCGCTGTTTGTCCACCCTACCCACCACCTACTCTCATTCCTTTCTCTTACCCAAGTGTGTGTTGCCCTGATTCCACCTGCTCTCCTTTCCCTCCTGGTGACTCAGTTTTCACAGGGTTACCTGTGCTATTATCAAGTTTGCCGCCAAAACTATTGCCGCTCAGTTAACAAATATTTACAGTGCCATGTTTAGAAAAGGTTATTTCCCAAAGCAGTGGAAGATTGCTTCCATCCTTCCCTTACTGAAAAAATCCACTTTGAATCCTACAGATCCCAGTAAATACTGACCTATCTCCCAGTTGCCACTTCCTGCAAAATTAGAAGAAAAGGAAATGAACAAACAACTGTCACAATTTATTCAGAATAATCAGCTATTAAATGACTCAATTTAATTCAAAACGGGCCACAGTCAAATCTACAGAAGAAATAAGGATGGCTATTGATAAAGGAGGAAATGCGGTCCTGGTACTTCAGGACTTATCTGCAGCTTTCGACACGGTCGACTAACATTTTATTGGCCGCCCGTCTCCAGGCCATAGGTATAGAAGGTTCAGCACACTCCCTATTAAAATACTTTCTATCAAAGTAAACTCGACCAGTGGCCCTGGATCCATATGTTTCAGACACTTTTTCTCTCCCGTGCGGGGTTCCACAGGGCTCGTCCGTAAGCCCAACGCTGTTTAATATTTATGTCACATCAGTTGCTCCCCTGATGAGATCGTTTGGCTTTGATCTTACATCCTATGCGAATGATACACAAATTGTGGTATCAGTGGCATCAAAGGATACTGACATGGGAGAAAGATTTCAAAACTTTATGTTAACAATTAGCAACTGGATGAACAGGAATTGTCTAAGACTCAATTCTGGCAAGATGGAGGTCATCTTGGTTGGGAACCAGCCCACGTTTTGGTCCTTGTCATGGTGGCCAGAGGAGCTAAGGTACTCTCCCAGTTCCAGTTATTAAAGCAAAAAATGTAGGAGTTATTGTGCACAGTAAACTTACCTTTAGAGAACAAATGAATGCAGTGATCCCATCAGCATTTTACACTTTAAGGACAATTAAGAAAGTCCTCCCTTTCATTCCTGTAGAATCAAAGAGGACTGTGGTCACTGCCCTGACCTCATCAAAAGTGGATTACTTTAATGGCCTTTAACTCAATATGCAGAATCAACACTGGAATAAATTGCAAATTCTTCAGAATGCCGCAGCCAGGCTGCTCACTAGAATTCCTAAATTTAAGTCAGCTTCACAAGCTATCCATAATCTACACTGGCTCTTGATTAGATAGCGTACCAAATTCAAGGCCCTGTGCATGGCCTACAATGCTCTGTATGGAGGCAGGCCAGGTTATTTGAGACATAGTTTTAAAAAATAGGAGCCATCCAGACACCTGCGCTCATCCGGGGCAAACAATCTGGCCATCCCCAGGATTTATAGGGCTAACTGGGGAGGTAGAAGCTTTGTGCTGGGCACAGCCAGACTCTAGAAAGAAACAATATCAGAGCCATGCTGCGTTTACTAGCATTCACAAAGGCGTTCAAAACATGGCTTTTTGTCTAATTCAGATGCCGAATTCTAGCCTACCACGCTAAGCTAATGCCTCCGGGTATTTGTGCGCGTAAAAATGTTTATTAACATAGCATAACATATACATTTGTCTTTTGTTGCAATATCAAATGAAGATCGGGAGTAGGGGAACCTTTATTATAGTCCTGAGGGGCGTAGCTTCAGGGGGGTTGCTTGGGGCAGTACACCCCCCTAATACGTGTATTCTGTAGTAAATATTTGGGTACAGGTGCTTTGAGTCGGGTATGGTGAGGTGTTTGCCAGATTTCACTTGGTATTTTAAGATACACATGCAGACAAACACACACTCTTGTCTCTGTTTTAAAGGTCTTAAAAATGGTTCTTTTACGAAATATTGAATTATAAATACCCTTCACATACCGCACTCCTCTCCCTTCCTACTGCTCCTTAAGCCTCCCTCCTGGCCTGCTTCTCATATAAAGTATTTTAACTTGCATGATTGTTGGGAAATCTGAAGCTCACCCCCCCAAACTTACTGACCAAGCTATGCCCCTGATAGTCTTTCCTTTCTTTCCATGTCACAGAAACTAAAGAACTATTATGAACACTCCTTTGCATTTCCAAACATCGTTTTGACATAGAAACAAAAGCAGAACTGAATTAAAGGCAATGGTTCTTTCAATGTACAGCGACTTTCATTATAGAAACTTCCTTCCCTATATCCACTGAAAAAATGGAGGCTTGGACTAATTCACACACAATATTCACTATTTCTCCAGCATTTTTTGCACTAAGAGCAGGTATTATATGCCACTGAGAATGTTGATGATTACTCACAATGTTATGAATTCAGTGAAATTCAGTGAAATTCAGAATAGCGATCTAATTGCCCTTCTGCAAGGAACATTGGTGGTTCCCACACCTAACCATAAATGTACAATATTGGAATATTTTCGCAATTATAGATTTTATGTGTTTATAAGCCCTAACTGAGTATAAACGTCGACAGATTCTGTTTCCAGGAATCAAAATCTTTCACAAGGGTAGGCATGAGATTCCTTTATGAAGAGTGTCACAAGACTGAATATGGTGTATTCATTTTTGCATTAACTATGCATTCCCGTTAATTTTGCTGATTCCCATTTGTTCGAGTAAAGAAAACATTTTGAAACAAGAATGACAATCATGCATAATCAAGCGCATCTGAATTATATAAACAAGGTAGGTGTTTTTACCACACTAAAAGAATTGTGGTTGGCGCAGGCAAAGGTGAACGATGTTGTTTTTCTCCAACTTTGTGAAAAGTGCCAAGTAATGGAAAGATTAATGATTCATCCCTCTTGCGAATGAATTGGCTTGATCTTCAGTGGTAAAAGCAATATGGCTTGCCAATATCAACAGTGAATGAAAAAGCTGTTCAAACTCTGTGTATGGAAGCATACAGATCTACATGCTTTTACTCCCCGTGTGCCTCCTTAGACCGTGTGAAATGTATTAACATCCTGCTACTCTCCTTGTTCCCAATTCATAAAAGTCAGTTTAGTTCTGAAAAGTTGGAAAGCTACTATAAATGTACTCCTACAACCAGTGCCGGATGAAACCCTGTGGACGCCCCTAGGCAGTCGAAATACACCCCCCCCCCCAATGCACCGGATTTGTTTTTACAAACTGACGGCTGCCAGAAGATGCGCTTTTAAGAGACAAACTGTTATGTGAACCTGATGTCTCTGGTTTATGTTCTTTTGTGTTGATAATGGGTACATTACATTATTACAGTATTTTCTCTATAGAGTCTTCAATGTAAAGTTTTCGTTTCTTTGAGTTGATTCATTTTTTTTTCTATCTTTTGGAAACAATATTTAAGAAAGCTTGATTGTAATTTTCTTTCAAGCTCAAATCAATATTATTTTGATCCGTTATCGTGGGGCCCATAGGCCGGTGCCTACTTTGCCTATTTGGTAATCCGGCACTGCCTAGAACTGGAGCAGATTTCGGAATTTTATGGGATTAAAGACTATTCCAAGCGGTATGCCTCTAAATTTACGACAGAGTTCCAGGGCACGTAAGAAGTTCACTGTCCCTGTTTGGGCCATGGCGCTCCTTTAAACAGGTGTGCCAGGCACAAACAGGGACAGAGCACCTATTACAAGTAATGAACTGAGAACTCTTGCTGCTCTGAGGGCAGCACATTAGTGAAATACAGAGAGACTCTTTCAATCAGCTGCTCGGTCTTCTCTGTGCAGGTGGCACTTGCCTGCACTTGAAAGAGGAGACAGACCTCCCTGCAGGCAGGTGTAGTGAGTGACTCCACCCACCTGCTGAAGAGATGACTGGGGTGTCCATGTGACCGTGTGACCGGCCCCCGTCATCCCACTTCAGGGGCTGCATGCAGGAGGCGCACTGACTGTGCACTACCTTTCTATGGCACCGCCTGATGGCCTCTATGCCTCTGTGTCCACATCTATTACAGGGGAACGGACGCAGTGCAAAGTGTTTCCCTTATTAGCCCATATGCTAATAAGGGAACGACCCCCAAAAATAGTGCTGGCGCTACACGTGCACCGGCATCTATCTGCATTACAGAAGAAGACGCACAAGCGTTTGCACCTTCTTTTGTAATACTACAGTGCCCTCTGGGTGCAGAAAAGGGGTGCACACACCCATTGCACCCCCAGGGCACTGTTTGTAATATGGTCCCAGAAAGCATAGAATAACTTGGTAGAAAGCCACTTACAACTCTACCTTGGCAGCACCAGAGACATGAGCTGCCACTATCCAGTCTGCTTTTGCTGTGTTCCCCAGTTCATACTACTTCACTGATACCTGCAAAAGCCCCAGCAGTAATTCATGTTTTGGGCAACTTACTTCTTGCCTGACTTTCCAAAGGCTAACGTAGGGTTGATGGGACAGCAAAGGAAGACACAAGGGAACCCTTTCATCCACTAACTCAATGAGTTATTGTCAGACTTCATCTGTTGGTTACTATGGCTAAAAGCTACAGGATGGACACACATGATAGCATTATTAAACTTTATCAACACTCAGAGCATTTGCAGAGCTCTCTCATTTCCCAGTTGCATGAGTGGGAAGTGATCCAAACCAGGTATTTTTTCTTGCCGTATGATACTTACTTGTAATCTAGAATATGTAATGTGACAAACAGAACTACAAGTACTGGAATGCAAAGAAAAAAGTCAGACTGGGTCATCCATGGAACAGGGAAACTTGTGAGCTCTCCCTAAGCACTACTAATTGACAAAAAACACTTTTAAATGTACCAATCAAGCATAGCTAGCCTTTGTTTTAAAAAGTTGTCACTGTCATTTAGAAGCACAAATACCCTTAAATACAATGAAAAGATATGTGAACTTACAGTAGGTAAAAAACATTTTATATTTTGTTTGTGATAATGTCTGTTTTCTTTGTTACTGTATTGCACTCAAAGTGTAAAAAGTTCGATTTAGAGCACTATTAAAAACGGAAAATGAAAATTATAGCAAACCTCAGAGATCCTAGGATGCAAATCTGCCTCCCTGACTGATAGCACACAATTGACATGATGCATCACTACTGAAATCAATGTGATTAGTTTTGTATATAATGGATAATATAAATATAATTGCATAACAGAGCACTGATTCTAAAAGCGATCTCTTCATCCCTAAATGACTGAATGCTCATAAAAATCATGCATTTCTTTTCAAACTTCTCATGTTGCTTTGGAGTGTCACACACACAAGTAGACCGGCATGAATGTGTGGTTAACTTACAAACATGTGCATTGTTTACTGTGCATATTTTTGTGTAGATGTAGCAATGGTTGTATTTTGGCTTTGAATGGTAGTCATTTACCATTTATGTATGGTAGCCCTGTGACAGATAGAAGGACTGAAGGCTTTACTTCACTTAAGTATTCTGCTATAAACAATAGAGTGATCCAAAGTTCTAAAATGAACAAGTCAACAACATTTCAACACCAACAACATATTTAAGGGGTCTTCATCAGGCAGAACATCAATTCTGGTAAATAACAGAACCTTGCTTCATAATCAACAATAACGAACAGCAGAAAGAAAGAAATTAATATAGCCTGAATAGGTATCGCCTCCCTTTCAAAGTCAAATGCATAGAAAAAAAACCTGTAGGCTTGTAAGTACTGTGAAACCAAACTCATGTCCCCAGTATAGTAAATGTGCTTGTCCCACTACTTAGGTGTTCCTTAAAAAGGAATGCAACCCCTCACGCACACTTTAGGTGGCATGCGCCATCATCAGAGCTGCTCTCTCGTCAGCATGAATGGTGCTAGGCAGGCTCATCCCACAAGTGTTTTATCCCATGATTTAATTACCCAGGTTAATTGGTTTACAGGAAAGCGCATTACATGACCTATTTATCTTTTCTAAATACATAACAATAAATGTTTTGATTATTAAGGCTTTAACTGTTCTCTACTTGTGATGGAAGCTTGCATTGCAGTTGCCTGTGTGGCACCTTTCATTTGTTTGTAATAACAATTGCAATGCCGCTTCACATGCTGTGCATTTATTCCATATTCGAGGAAAAGGGTGACTGTTGTGGACAATAATGTGCCCATTCGTTTATTGCATACAAACATCACCACTAGTGTGAATTCATGGCACTGACAAATATAATGATTTTTACAGTACTTCAGCAGTGCAAGATAAGTTAAGTAGCTAGAAAGACGTTTTACAGCTCTGATAAACATGTACTGACCTTTGTTTTTATAGAGACCAGAACCGAATTCAAAGGCTGGGGTGATAAGAGAGAAAAGGGTCATCCCATCACACAGGATTTTTTTTTATATTTGAGAACGTCCAAGACATGAATTGAAGAGGACTGTAGCATTTTTGAAGGAATGTGGTGGTGAGAGTGGTTTGTGAGAAAAGTATCACTAGAGGTTTTTATTACAAAAAGACAGCACAAAATGATTTTAACTTGATTCTCTCTCACTGGTAAGCAGCGTAAAGGTCCGAAATTGGGGGAGGCATGACCTCTCTATTTTTTATATTTAATCTTTTTTACTGAAGTATCAATTCAGTCACCATAGTCAAAGAAATATAATAACACGTTAGAGGAATATAACTTGTGCAGAAAGAATTATACACCAAATCTTATCTATCCGGTATGCTACGACTTCTCTTTTTAAACTACATAGGCGTTGTGACTTTGGCAGTTTAAATGAGAACTCCAGCAATGTAAGGAGGTTTGCCATTGTCTGGAGGTGGTCTGTTACTGACTGACTGAAGGAGCAAGCCCATCTTCAACAGCCAGTCTTAGGAGTTAGGCAAGACTGGTACCCCGACCTCTTGAGATGGGCAGCGACCACCATCATCATCTTTCTGAACACCAGAGGGACACTGGTGAGGCTGAAAGGGAGCACGGCAAACTGAAAGCTCATGGCCACTGTGGGCCTGTATGTGTGGATATAAAAAATAGGCATCCTGCAAGCCCAACATCACCATCCAGTCTGCTGCATGCAGGGCAGATCGAACTTGGACCAGAGTGAGCATCTTGAATTTGCCCTTGGGCAGGAAGGCATTGAGATGGCAAAAATCGAGAATGGGTATCCTTCTTCGGCACAAGGAAGTAGTAGGAATAACACACAGTCCCCACTTCCAAGGCCAAATACTCCTCTATGGATCCTAGAGCCAAAAGAGACTGCACTTTCTAACACAAAACGGACAGATGATCCCCTGAAAGGTGCTGTGCCCAAGGTGGCAAATGTGGTTGATCGAAAAGGAATGGAAGGGAAGGGAGTAGCTCTTTTGGATGATTTAAAAGATCTACCTGTTGGATGTGATGCTCTGCCACCCCTGGAGGACATGGCAAACGCTGCCTCCTACAAGATGTTTGTGTGCCACTAAGGGTTCACTAAAGAGGTTTTGAAGTTGTTGCCAGAGAGGCAGGGACTGGGACTGATGCTGCGTCTGATAGCCTGGTCATTGTCTGTTGGGGCCACCACCCATGACCTTGAAAGGGCTGCAAGGCTTCCTGTGAATGCGGCAGGACTTGATACTCCTGATATACCATTACCCCGGCATATCCCCGAAAAGGGCAAAATTATTGGGGAGATTGTTGAACTGGTGCTGAAAGGCCCAAATAGCATGCCGTGTCCCAGCTCTCTTTACAATGCTCCAGGGCAGAGTATGATTTTTCACTGAACAGCAATCTATCAAAAGGCATGTGTGGTGATGTGATGCTGGCAGAGCTCAGCTAGAACCTAGTGATGTCACCTGGAGTGTTGGCAAGCACCCTGCTCTGAGTGTTCTCTCAGTGGCAGTTACTGCTCGTGCCTTGGCTGTGCCAGCTGGGACGGCTTTCTGTACCCCTACAATAAATACTACTTCTGGAAACCTACTACTGCGTCCACTCCACTTCCTATCAGTGGCGACAGAAGACGGGATGCCACTCTGCCTACCCACGGCCACCTTCGTTTCCTGTTCTGCGAACGCTGTGTCTCAAGTACCCCTTGCCTGTAATCCAGCAGCCCAACTGTGAGTATTTTTTTTTTACCATTACTCCCATCCAAGGCACACCTGCGTGAACAGGTACAGAGAGCCGTGCCCGTTTTTTTTTTTTTTACATCTTCAAAGTGCTTGCCCTGCGCTCAGCTTCAGCTTTCTGCCTCCTGCTCGCCTTAATTCAGACCTGCGAGGGCTCCCTGCTACTTTACTGCTCTGTCCTGCCTGCGCTGCTTTTGAACTCTGTGTACTTTGTGCAAGAAGCAGTATAGACATTTTGGCCTCATCGGGACCTTCGCCGAGTTTAAAAGTTTCTTGCGCAGGTCTAACGGCAGCAAGCTTTTCGCGCGCGCACCCTCACGAGCTGCCTTCCTGCAAGAGTCTTTGTCTCTTCTCGCGCTTGAACAACTCGGGCACCGACACGTGCGCCCTCGAGCCCCCAGCGCGCGCCACGAGCGTTCTGTTGCTCGGCAACCAACTCCTCTCACGGAGCCCCGTCTGCCCAGGCTCCGTTTACACGCGCTGATGCGCACATCGATTTCCTTCAGTTCTGCCTTCCTGCTGCTCTTCGTGTCACGCTGATACACACAGCACTTACTTTTGCGTGTCAGGACAGCTCAGTACTCTTCAACTGCTTGGTCCAGCGCCTTCTCCTACAGCAGTCATTGAAACCATATCGAGCAGACAGAAAGGGTATTACTCACTCCGTGATCTCAGCGAGCACTTCACATGGACGTCCCGCCCTATACTTCCTGCTGCTTTCTGATTGGCTGGGCGGAATCTTCAACCTCACTTTATGCTTCATTTTGTCCACGCCTGCCATCTAGTGGACAAGCTTCACATTCAACGTGGATTTTCTCCTGTGTGTCACACCTGTGATACACACACACACACTTTCTTTCTGTTCCTACTTACTACTACAGGAGAAAGAAGTGTTTTCCTACCCTACGCAAGACAAAATCTTGTACACACAGTCGTCACTAATATGTAAAAGTGGTGAACTGCAAGTAACTAGTTTTTTTTGGTTGGTCTATTTTTTCTTCTTTCTCGTTGTCCTATTTTTTTTTTCGCTTCTTTTTTCTCTCTCTTTCTTCTTTACTCTCTACTTTTTAACCGTTTTTATTCCACAGGTAACCTGCTGTTATGCAGAGCGTTACGGCCCCAGCGCCTTTTCTACAGGAACCGGGAGAACCTCCGCTGGAATGGAAGCTATGGATCAGATCCTTCAAGGCGTACTTAGGTGCTATAGATGGTCAAAGGTTCAGACCTGAGAGGAAAAAGAACCTCATGTATTATCATTTAGGGGTTGAGGGTCAAAATGTATTTGACCACTCTTTATGACCCACCTGAAGGTGAGGATCCCGACGAGTTTGATGTAGCGGTAGCTCAATTGGACAAGTACTTTACCAAAACCAATAACATTGTGGTGCACAGATACAAGTTCTTCACAAGGATGCAGAAACCTACTGAAAACATAGATACTTTCATCACAGCATTAAATGTTTTAGCCTCAAAATGTGAATTCGACAACTTCACCTCTCAACTCGTGAGAGATCAACTTGTCGCCAGGTGCTATTGTAAAAAAATACAAGAGAGACTACTTACCTGCAAAGATCCCACCTTAGACAAAGCAGTTGACATTGCCAAAAGTATTGAAAGTTCTATGGAAGATGCCAAGCAACTTGAAACTGCCTTGTCTAACACTACCATTTCAGGCGCTGTCTCGGCCAAACCTCCTGTTATTACACGCGAGAATTTCAGAAAGCCAAATGTGCCTAGAGGTGGGAGAAATTTCACGCAGAGTAGACCGTCCAACTCGAAAATCAGTTGTTATAGGTGTGGTTCATCTTTGCACGTCTCATCTTTTAGGTATTGTCCGGCTATCAACCAACAGTGTGGTCAATGTGGCAAAATGGGTCATTTTGCCAAGGTTTGCATGGGTGGTAGAAGAAAAAATGTAAGGTGTGTTCTCAATGAAACGGATAATTGCTGTAATGACGACGTCACGAGTCAGGAATATGTCGTGGTGGTGAAAGACTGCAATGAGAACACGCTCCATATTCCTGACCCCGAAGTTGATGTCACCATCTAAACCATTCGCATTCAACTCCTTGTAGATACTGGAGCACGCATTACAATCGTGTCTCAAGAAAAGTATCTTAAGTTTTGGGCTAAAAAGAGCTTATTACCACCCGATGTACTCACTGTGGCTTTTGAAGGTAGTAGAATTGAATTACTGGGCTATATCTGGGTTACCATCAGTGTTCTAGGGGGAGTTATTAAAGGAAAGGTGTACGTAGCAAGAATGGGGATTAATGTCCTCGGTCTACTGCATCAGGCTGAATTTGGTTTGACTATTAAACTTGGTCTGGCCAACCCCGTTTTCATTGATAAGCAACCTGGTCAAGATCAAATCACTTCCATGAAAGACATCAGCTCTCTGTCTACTACCCAAATGACCAACGGATGGGAACACAAGTTTAGCAAAGTATTCGAGGAACGCCTTGGCAAAATCACTAATTTCCAACACTTTATTTAGGTCAAAGAAAATGTTAACCCTATCAAACACAGGTTACGCAATGTTCCTTTAAGCATTAGGGGTGATCTATCCAAACACCTACAAACTCTGTGCGACCAAGGCATAATTGAAAAGGTCAAGTCCACCCTCTGGCTTTCGCCCATCGTTTTGGCTAAGAAGAGGTCTGGGGACTTGAGGATGTGTCGACTTGAGGAGCCTCAACGAAGCCATCTGGGTCGATGGTTTTCCCCTTCCACGTATCGAAGACCTTATCGCAAAAGTAGGATCCTCCTCATGGTACACCAAACTGGACCTCAAGGCTGCCTACCATCAAGTCGAGCTACATCCTCAGTCCCGACACCTCACAGCCTTCGTCACTCCTGATGGCGTTTTCCAGTTTTGCCGCCTACACCCTTTGGTCTGGCCTCGGCGGCCGCCGTCTTTCAAAGACTCATGACTGAAATGTTTCATCACAATCCCCATGTTGTGGTCTTTCAAGACGACATTCTTATCTTCACTAAAACTGAGGCCGAACATGATTTAGCCATTGACCAAGTTTTTAGTGTACTAGAGAGCAGAGGAGTTACCTTACAGAAAAGTAAATGCACCTTCAAAGTAAAAGAAATTGAATACTTAGGTCACATTATCTCTGAACATGGCATAAAACCCAGACCGGGCTTGGTCAAAAGCATCGTGGAAGCGCCCGCTTCACAAAACAAGGAACAGCTTATGTCCTTCCTTGGTCTTTGTGAATTTTATGCCAAGTTCATGAAGGACTTTGCCAAAACTACAGAGTGTTTCAGAGTCCTACTGAAGAAAGGGGCAACTTATACATGGTCAGATGAATGTGAGAAAGGTTTTCAGTCCATTAAGGATCACATTGTTAAAGCTCCCGCTTTGCAGGCTTTTGTGGAGGGAAGGCAAACTGTTGTTACAGTGGATGCTTGCGAATATGGTCTGGGAGCTGTTCTATCGCAGTATGCTGAGGGAAGAGAGCACACGGTAGGTTTTGCCTCCAGGACTCTTCGTCCTGTTGAACGGAAGTACTCCGTCATTGAAAAAGAGCTCCTGGCTTGCGTCTGGAGTGTCGAGAAGTTCAAGTCATACTTGTGGGGTAGATCTTTTGTTCTCAAGACCGACCATCGTCCCTTAGTTGATATCTTGTCTGGAAAAAATATAAAACGCACTACTGCTCGCTTAGCCAGGTTGTCTACCAAACTCTTAGAATACACATTCAGTGTAGAATACATTCCAGGGGGAAAGAATAGCAGAGCGGACTGTTTATCTAGGCTCCCCATTTCTGACACAGAGGAGCGACACTGGGAGACTGAGGTCGAGGAATGTTTTGTAGCATGCATCAGCCAAGGCTGCTTGTCCTTCGCAGAGGAAGACTGGGTGACGGATGTAGATAAGGATGCTGTGCTTAAAGAAGTTGCATTATTGATCAAGAAAGGCTGGCCTAAAGAGAAGTGTCTTTCCCCTGAACTACAGATGTTCTGGAAGGTCAGCAATGAGCTTTCGGTTGAGGGCGGAAAGGTGGTCAGAGGTGACAAACTTGTACCCCCTTTGTGTTATCGAGAGAAAATTGTCTTAGCTGCTCATTCAGGTCACCTTGGTGCAACCATCACCAAGAGGAAGGTCAGAACCGACTTCTGGTGGCCCAGGATGGACACCCAGATTGACGAGTTAGTAAAACAATGTGCACAATGTAATGCTAGTGACAAGGTTTTGGACCTTGAAGGTGTTGTTGAATCTCCCGTGTCTCCTCCTGGAAGAGCCTGGCAAAGGTTGGGGATGGACTTTCTTGGGCCTTTCCATGTTCTCCCCGCTAACTCGAGATACTTCCTAGTTCTCGTGGATCATCTATCCAGGTGGATTGAGGATGAGCCCATCAGTATCCCAAACTCCAAGAGTGTCATCAACTGCCTGAATAAGATTTTCCTCAGGGAAGGCTATCCTGAGGAGATTCTTACAGACAATGGTGTCCAATTCGTCTTGCAGGAGATTAATTTGTTTCTGCGCTCCTGTGGCATCAAGCACACCAGAACCCCCCTTTACCACCCTCAAAGCAATGGCAAGGCGGAGAGATTCAATAGAGTTGTGGTAGAGTGTGTCCAGGCAGCTTTCAGATCCAGGTCTTGTATTTTCCAAGCTGTGAAAGATCTAGTTTGGTCATACCGCACCTTGCCTCATTTCGCCACCAATTTCAATCCTTTTGAACTTATGAGGGGGAGAAAAGCATCCTCACGAGTTTATCCTTTTTGGATGGTGAAGTCCTTCCACCAAGGTTGTGACATGAAGTGTATGTGGGAGTCTGCCAATAAAAAAATCAACTGAGGCATGTTTTAAGAGTCATAAACCTACTGTCGGGAAGGAAACCCACAGACTCCGTGTCGGAGACTGGGTTAGAGTAAAAAATCCTGTCTCAGTCAGAAAAGGCCTCTCTAAGTTTTTGGACTCCCAGCAGATTGTAGAGGTCCGCAAGAATGCTGTAAAGTTATCTAATGGAAACTGGTGGAGCACCTCTCGTGTTGCCAGAGACCCATGTTTTCCTTCTGAAATTGTGAAAGCTGACAAAAATGTTTCGGGGGGGGATGGTGCCAGGAAGAGCACCAGGGTCCATGCTAGACCAAGCAAATTACGAGA
The DNA here is from genome assembly GCA_963921515.1 of Calotriton arnoldi. NCBI lineage: Eukaryota > Metazoa > Chordata > Amphibia > Caudata > Salamandridae > Calotriton > Calotriton arnoldi. The sequence goes on along the minus strand of CAWUFW010004896.1, from coordinate 1,107,015 downwards.
TTATGTGTAGGCTCCTATGTTTGTTCATCACATTGCTTCTTTGTTTCTTTACTCTTCCCTTTTCCATTCTGTACCCCTTTCCCCTTTTTCGTTGTTTTAGAATTATCTTGTCAAAAGGGGGAGGTGTGGTGATGTGATGCTGGCAGAGCTCAGCCAGAACCTAGTGATGTCACCTGGAGTGTTGGCAAGCACCCTGCTCTGAGTGTTCTCTCAGTGGCAGTTACTCCTTGTGCCTTGGCTGTGCCAGCTGGGACGGCTCTCTGTACCCCTAAAATAAATACTACTTCTGGAAACCTACTACTGCGTCCACTCCACTTCTTATCAGCATGTCCATTAGGGATGCCTGGATGTTCACCAAGAGGTCTGTGGATCTCATCTATTTGTGATGCTAAAGCATCATACTTGTCCCAATAGCCCATCCTAGGCAATCAATTGTGCCTACCCTGATCATATGACAAACTTGGCTAGATCCCACCCATCCTGTATGTTTTGGGCCAAGAAAGACTTAAAGTCTTCTGTAACTGCCAGTGAGATCTCACCAACTATGTTCCAGAATGCATTGGTGTAGCATCCCAGGAGGCAACTGGCGTTGACGGACTTCAGGGCAAGGCTGGTAGACAAAAACATCCTTTTGTCAAACATTTCCTATGTTTGAACTTTGTCTAGAGGAGTAGGGTTCACTATGCTGGTGGATGCCTTTACTACCATATCTTAGGGGTTGGATGTAGTTTTTTTGAAAAAAAATTTGGTTCGCCAGGAGCTGGTCTATGGTGACCTTGTGACTTGGTGATTGACTAAAGGGCTAAAACATGGTTTAGCAGAAGAACCCAAAAGCTTATCAGTGAGGGCTTCACTGAATGGCAGAAGAGGTTCAGAAGGTGTAAGAACCTCAGTGAGGACTTTAGCTTTTACCTCTGTAGTGGTGAGGTGGATGTCAAGGACTTCAGTAACTCTCTTAATGACTGTGGCAAATTATATACTTTCGTTTGGTGCTGGTCCAAAAGAGGAATTTAATGCAGTATTCGGTGCGGTATCCAGTCCACTGGCATTTTGCAGGTCCACGTACAAGTTATTCTCATCAAAGGGTGGGCCAAACCCATCCCCAATACCCCCATTGTCATTTGTTTATGGGGGACTCTGGTTGGAGTATTAGCCAAAAGGTTGGTGCAGGGTCTGTGCATGACTAAGCAGTAATGGTATTGTTTCTGAGTCAAAAGAATTAAATATTGACTGTTCCACATTAGGTTAAGGGATCGGCCTCAGTCAAGACAAATTTGGCGTGGAAACAGATACCACAATAGGTTGTAGCGATGTTGTCCAAGGTACCAGTGGAGATTTTGGCTCCGGAGCCGAAGTTTGCACCGATGCTGGTGGGCAACTGGAAGATGGTTTGAGGGGTACATACGACACAGAGGACAGAACTGCCGGCAGTAACCCGACTGGAAGCCCCTGTGGATCCTTCGGCCTGAAGGCGTACCAGAGGAAGCCGAAAGCGTGCCGGAGATGCACAGCATGGCCTCTCTAAAGGCTTCAATCTGCTGTGATGTCACTAATGGACCCAGAAATTGGAGGTGCATCGCGACCAAGGTTGGAATCGGCTCCTCGGTTGAATGCGAACAAGGCTTAGAGGGACACCTTGTCTGGGGATCAAGAGTGGTGGGAAGGGGCCGAGTCTCGGTTGGACTTCCTATGCTTCCTTTAGGATTTATCCAAAGGCTTTGAACATCATTAAGATCCATTGCAGGAACAACTTCGGAAGCTGCAGTCTCGTCTTCGACCGGGAATGGGACCTGCATTGAGTCTTGAGATGTTCTGTCATGTAGACCTTCATCTTACGTTCTTGAATGGCTTTCAGATTCATCTGGCCGCAGTTGTCACAGGCCTTGGAGTCGTGCGCCGAACCCAAACACTAGAGGCACACCTCATGAGGATTTATCACAGACAACTGTTTGTGACAGTCCCTACAAGGTTTAAACTGTGTAGTCTTAAGAGGTAATATGTTTCCTTGCACAATGGAAGAATTTAAAGAAAAAAAAATCACTGAGAAAAAATCTCTTGAAGAAAAGGAGGGGAGCTCAGGATCCATGTCTGAAGACATGGGTAAAAAGGAACTGACGTCAGTGCGCATGGGTGGAGCATTTAAGTGTCTCCGCTCATCGCTTCTGTAGCAGAACGAGGTCAGTTTGGAGCTGCACCGCGTCACCTGTTAGCATGTAAGTGCACTCCTTTTTAAGTTTCTGGATCCAGTCTGGCACTTTAGGATATTCACAAGGTGAAGGATCTGCAGTTAGAAATATCTATAAGAAGTAATATCTTTTTGTAATACAAGCTGGTGTCCTTTTATTGCATACAAAAGAAGATCAGTAAAAAACATATGCAAATCATCCATACCTTTCATGAGTTTATCAGTAGGCCATTGCTCAATTAGTCAACAACAGGACAAATCTGTGTTTGATAGGTGCAGTTTTCCCCTAAAGTGAGTTGCCTGGAATTTTCGGATTGTCTTAAACTTGCATTGGAATCAGTACTTTCTGACAAAACAATACATTCTTTTTTTCTGCTAATCAGTGACAAATGTGGTAATAAACGCATTTAAAAACGTCATTGGTGTCTCAAAAGGAGATTAGAAAGCCCAGTAGGCTCTAGGATCCGTGCCAGATTTTTCAGATATTCACGCAAAATCAATTTTCGAACATTGAATCCAATTAGATATATCTGACAGAGTGGTTATTCTGAATAGACCTAGCCATCCAGGTCCTACGTTGGGCACTTCTTGGATATATATCTGCGATGCACTTTTTTGGAACCTCTGACAGAATTGCAGCCGTAGGTGGACAGAGAGGAAATGTGGTTGCCTTTGGAATGAGTAGTATGGCTACTGGTGTTCGCAGGTTTGTTTTTAAATAACTTTTGCTATTTGATTGTTCACAGATTGGGCCCACTACAACAGGACTTGGGCCAACATCCTGAGAATTTCCAAGTATTTGTACGTGATGAATCTGACCTCTAAAGGTACACGGACGCCAATCTCGATTCCTCTGCACGCATGTTTTGCTAAAGTTCAGCAAAAACCTTGGTGCATTTCATTACTGTCAAGAGCGAGATACCTGCAAGCACAGGTGTAACTAAATAGGGCCAATTCCGGTTCATTTGATGTTTCAAAGCTTCCAGGGAATTCGATGCAGGCTTAGGCCCGGTGTTTGACAAAAATAATTAATTCTATGTCACGTTACTAACTTCAAATATCAAAACTCACTTGGCAGAGGGAAGGACAGGCTTCGACAAACCCGCAAGGCAAAGCCTTTCATAACCTGTGTTTCTTTTTTTCTCATTCATGAACGGTAGAAATACATGCCACCCACCTATATCAAAGGGTAAACGCGGTATAAATAAATGATTAAAAAAATTATAGGAACCCGGAACTGCGTTTTGCCGCTTGCTTAGTTGCAGCTGAAACTGGATAATACAAAGGATCAGTTATATCTCAGCTGTCATAGGCTTCCTTAATGCCTGCCAAAATAAAGCTTTTCACACATCCTCCTTAGCAAAACCGCAGCTTTGTGCATGTTTACAATCCACTGTTTAAGATAATTTAAAGGAGCCATGCAGATATTTGTACAAAAGGCGATAACAGACGGTGGTTTCTGATTTTTGTCCAGGCAGCCCAGAGGCCCACGGATAGCGTCAGGGAAATGAGTCGGTGGTTGCAGGTGGGGCCCACCAGCACTTACTTTTCGGGACCAGCACTTATTTTTCCTCATCAGACTTTGACCTTGCGCAAAAGAGTGAAAAACATACAATGGGGAAAGGAGGAGAAAGACAGTGTGAAAGGGAGAAATCAGGAACCTGCAGGAGTAAGGAGTGTTTGGTAGAGGTTTAAAGAGCCATGGGGTGTAATCAAGACAAAACAGCCTTGGTATTCGGCACACTGACCTTCAATAGCGCCAGCCGCGTTCTTCTGAGCAAATCTTTGGGCCCCAGCACTTATTCTTTTACAAATCAAGCACTGTAGAGACAAGTGTCAGGAACACATTACAAGCGTCAAAGGCAAACGACTAGCGTCGGGGACAACGGACGTGTGTGTCTTGGAAACAGAGTTTGTGTTGGGAAACATGGTGGAAATATCAAAGGCATGTTGGGAGTATCTACCAGACAAGCCTCCAAGACATGGTGGACATCACGAACACCTATTAAGAGTGTCAAGAACAGAACACGTGTGGTGGACACAATGGCATCTATAGATCCCAGAGTCTGGGCAGAGTCCAAAGGAGACCCTGGCCGGGTGTTAGACTCGTTTTTGCCAAAGAGCAGCAGATAAGACGAACATGAGTTCACATTGGTGCAACATTTGCGTCCAGTTTCAGCGCATTCCCATATTCAGGGAAGTATCTTTTGAACTATAGGATACGCTAAGCATGTGTTTGATATTGTCACATGCCTTTTTCTGAGACAGGCTATTGGCACATTCTGGACGTAAGTGTCTGCACATTTTGATCATTGTGACGTAAGCACTCTGGGAGTGATTGAGTAGAGATTCGGGCCCTCTTTTGGAAATGGTAGGCACGAGAAAAAATGTAAATCGAGTTCATTGTGTGTATGGAATCATGTATGTGGGAAACTGGCAATCTGAGTATGCCCGGTAGTCCAGCCAGCAGACGTAAGAGGATTTAATGAGTACAATCATGGCTCTTGTTTGAGTGCTTGGCCTCTGCAAAAATGCATGCAAGTGTACAATAAACAATTATACTAAAATAGTAAAAAATAATGTTAATGTTCACAAATCACTTAAGTAAAGCAATAAAAATGTAATAAAAGAATATATAACAAATATTTAAAAAATGGATACGAGTTTCAAACGGTATCTGGAAAAGAACACTTAACACGAACAAATTGTAAACAGAGTTAGATTTCAAATTCATGAAAAACAAGAATTAGAAAAACAGCCACCAGCAAAAAAAAAATTATATTAAGAAGTGGTGCATGAAAATGTAACGAAACCAAAACCCAACTGATAATTAAGGGTCATCTATTTCCCAAACTTTGGCTGCACAGAGGCACAAATCAGGGATTGCTGTTACATCACATTGTCAACAGAACTGTAGCACAAACACCAAGGGAACGCATACAATTGAAATGGCTCTGGGCAAGAAAATGTAATGAAACCAAACTCCAACTGAAAAGGGTCATATATAGCTAGATGTGAAGAATTAATGCTGTATGTACAAAACAAGGGTGGCCCTTTTCACCTCTCATTGTGAGTAGAACTCTTTGCACAAATGCACACAAATCAAGCAGCTCTGGGCAAGTCAACAAGAAAGCAAAATAGCATTGTTCATCGATGACATCCTATGTCTTATGACTGACCCACTCAATGATCCGTTTGCTATTAAAATGTCCTGCCATTCTTTGAAAATGTATTATGATTTATGTTCAACTACTTCAAATTTATGACATTGAACATATCCAATTTATCCAAAAGGATACACTTAGAGGAGTATAATTCTGAATTTAGTTCGTAAAATCAAGGATTTGGGTGTGCACAGCAATCGTCTGCATATATCCCTCAACCAACACAATACCCTACATTTCTTACAGGATTTATATCCTGTTCTAGAACACGATCTCTTGCCTAAATAGGACCACATACATCAAGATGAATGTTCTAGCAAGAATGCAGTTTGCCATCTAAAACGCCTGTAACAGATCTGTTAGATGTTATTCAAAACAGACTTCTCTATTTTATAAAGAAACAAATAGCACAGGATATCAAAACGACTTTTGTTAGGTTCTATGAAGAAAGGTGGACCACCGCCCTTGATATTGGGTGCTGTGATTTGGGTACACTCTCAAACCAGCAGCAGCAGTGTAGTGAAGGAACATCAGACTGTTTTTCCCTTCCTCATGAGCTGCAAAAGACATCCAGAGAAATGAAACGCAAATTCTCTCCAACACCATCAGAAATCTAAAATGCCTTCACATATGGGGGAAAAGGCCCGAGGAAGTAATGGAAATTTGCTTCGCCTGCATGTCTTGTTCCCATATTTAATAACTTTGATTTTACTCCAGATGAAACAAACAAAGATTACAATGATGTATGGAAGGAGAACTGACAAAAGTATTTCAGATGCACACAGACATAAAACCCAAAAGCTTCACTCAATGTAAAACAGACTTGTATCTGAGAGTGTTCTATATTAGTATATACTCTCGTTTATTTAATTTTCCAGTTTTGCAAAGCCTGCAGCTGCCCCAACTGGGGCGTCCTAGTGTGGAAACTTTCAACTGGATTGGAGCAAAAAGATGACCATCTAATGCTGGAACCACCATGTTTTCAGGTGCTTTCTGAAAGCAGATTCAGAGGGGCTGGGTTGGATGTAAAGAGACCTAATTCCAGAGTTTGCGGTCAAGACAGCTGAATGAAGGGCCAAATTGTCTGGAAAACTTGATGTGAGGGACACATGCAAGATGGAGACCCCAACTGCGAAGATTGCGAGTAGGAATAAGGGATGTAGAAACAAACGTAGATAATAGGGGACTACTGAAAAAGTTTCTGCAGATAAAGCATGAAGATTTAAAGAATGTGCATTTTGCCACAGGAAGCCAATGAAGATATTTGAGCTGGGCTGAAATGGACTAATGGTGAGGGATGTGAAGTAAAAGCCGAGCAGCAGCATTCTGGATGACTTGCATTTATTGTGAAAGTGATTTAGGGAGTCATAGATAAAGAGAACTTCCATAGTCCTGGTATGATATAATTAGCACCTGGATTATGGATTTGCCAGTGTTCAGAGGTAGCAAACGACAAATCTTTCGGAGAGTTCTCGGAATGCCAAACCATGAGGCAGCCACTTTAGTAATGTGGCAGTTGAAAGAGAGTTTGGAATTAAACCATTGCATGATTTTTCTGTCAACGAATTAATCTTTCACTGGAACTCAAGATTGTTGAAAAGGGCAGGTCATGACTCTTGTTACACATTGAAATTCTGGTTCCCCATGGAATTAAATATGGGCCTAGAAAACTCTGATAGTCAGGTTTAAGCTTTATAAATTTCGAAGCGGCAAACTGACCTGGCAACAACATTTTCTGAAGAAGTGTAATGATAAAGCAGGAAAATCTAGCTAGAAACCTTAACAGAATTGATAAATTGCCTTAGACATTAACGTAAAAGCACACACAATAGAGTAAAACATAGGAAAATGTGCCTTTATTAAACCTATGCGTGCAGAGTTAACCTTTAGCTTATTTTAAAAATGACACATACAAAATTAATGCAAAACGCAGTAAGCTTCCATTTCTATTGTATTTCCATTGCTAGGTCCAGACTAGGCCTTACTCTTCTATCTTTTCTTATGTTCTATTTAATAAATAAATGGCTTTAAAGAAATGCTCACCCATGCACAAAATGATAATAGAAATGTGGCCTGTTTAGACTTGTCATTGCTGTAGAATGTGTTGACTTCATAAAATGTATTTGTACTTTCCAAAGCTACATGTTCTCATTGTATTTAGTTTAGCTTTCACATACTCGAACAATACTGAATAGTATACTAAAACAATATTGCTTACATGAAAACGTGAATTCCATGATTTAACCAGGATGTTACAAATAAAAATGTTTCTGTCTTTAGAGTAGTTCATTGTTACGCAGTGGAACACTGAATAGCTAATAGTTAGACATTGCTGAAGTTTCTCATGGGAACTCAAGGCCTATGTTACAAGTGCAAAAATGTCTAGCAGCTAACTGATACCTTTAAGTAGTACTCTGTCGACACTGTGCGTTTCTCGTGGGAAACAAAGGAAGAAGCTGCAGACCATCGGACGATTTCTCTTCAGTGGCTCACGATGATCTAACACCGAAATGGATTGATACATGTGTTTTTGTGTTTTATAATAGTGCGCATTTCCTAGTTAGGAGGGACTCTCTCTCTCTCAGACACACAGACTCTCGGACACTTCTGCTGAGAGATTTGCTGAAAGCTACTGCTGACAATTCTTTGTTACTTGCCACTTTGGTGGTGACTATTTCTGATTTATCTTTTCTCATGCCTTTACTGGTGTAGCTACTGCAGCACCTGTTGTTGCATATGGAGCCTCAGCTGAGTCTTCTTGAACTGCTCTTTATGGGGAGTTCGACTTCTAAAATGCTCCAATGATCTAGCTCTTTTCAAGCAATCCTCATGGGTTCTGCCTAAATTTTGAACTGATCAATCTATATAGAATAGGGACTAAATTCCTTTATGGAACACGCTTGTTATCCATTGCATTAGTTGACTTTAACCATAACATTTTACTTGATATTTCTGTAAACGGATTTATCTGACTTAGCAATTAAATATATTTGAGAAAACAATCTACCAATCTGTTAACGCGAAATAAAGATTTTGAACCGATCTTACACTTTCATCATTGACTGAACTAATCAACTGTAATGATGACACTTGTTAAGATAATTTCGTTTTATGCTCCATTCTAAAACTGTAGCAAAGATTAATTCGCCTGAAGAACATAGCACAGAGCTGGAGCCCACATTGTAAGTTACGGGTTGAACTGATTAAATTTAAATGACTTCTGCGCTATAAGTAGTATAACATCTGGATAAGGTTTAAGTCATCTTGATACACACAAATAAAAGAAAATTAATGTAATGTGCAAATTTTATGGTTTTATGCCCTTCAACTAACACGCACATTTCTGAATGTGTCATGTTATATGCTGGATCAACTGTGGCCAACTAGGTACAAAATCCCACATCTGGCAGAGTTGTATCACATATCAGACTTACTGGAAGGAGGCCATGTCTTGCATATGGAATATCATGAGAAAGCAATCTACCTCAAACCTGCACGTGTTTGCCTGGAGATCGAGACAGTAACCATTCTATTTGTTACATATGTACCAAGAGCTGTGCTGTGAGATTACAATGATAATGAGAATTCAGAAGACGAAACGCTCCTCGCCTGTCAGACAACATGTTTATGGTTGTCGTGCTCAGCATGTGATTAAACATCGGCGCTGCCTAGGCTGCACTGATGTTTCTGCACTCGCAGCCACCCAGAGCTCTGATAGAGCGCTGATAGCACTCTATTTTGTATGAGTGCACTATACTCATGGTTTAAACGCACTCATGTATTCGTATTGTTTGCAGTGTTTTACGACTATTAAGAAACATTTATTTGAATCATTTGATGTTGAAACTAGTGAACGCATTTAAGTAGGACTTTGTATGTATTACGATTCCTTCATGCATAATGTGCAGGACGATATTATTTCTATACACCGTAATTGTGGTTAGTTTAAGTTGCCCGAGTTATAGGCCTAAAGACCCAGGCTTCGATTCTCCTTGCTCTTGAGAAATAAATAATAAAATGTTGTTGTGTTCGAAACTAGAATGTTCTCATCCTACTGCAGGTGGAAGAATACACATCGTTATTTTCGGCGTTAAGGAGAGACCCGGAATGTCTTTGAAGATGGCTGGGAAGCGAGAAGGGAGGATGCCTTGCGTGTCTGGTCTGTCTGAAAGCCAAGGCCACTGGAAAGAAGATATCGCTAATTAAATTGTATCATGAAAGAAGCTACTGAATAGAGGTGCAATGGAAAGTTTTAAGAAGAATGACTCATTGTGTGTTGAATCCCATCTTTTTGTATGATGCGCAGGGACAGAGACTTCAGACTTCTGCTAGCTTTCGTCGGAGAAGGAGCATCTTAGAGCAAGCTCCATAGCCATAAGCTAAAACGACCCATTTGACGTGAGTACTTCTTAGGAAATCAACACGTGCTGACACCTTTGGGAAATGATAGAAGAGAGACAGGAAGGGCCCTCATGTAGAGCAGTGTAGGGAAAGATTTTGATTTCTTTCAATGAGCCGAGAACTGAATATCGCATCTATTCTGTGTTGCGTTGTGATTTTGGAATTTATAATCATCTGTCTTTTGGGATGAATTACTTATATTCGTAAAATTGGCTCTGTATTAATTTTTCTGTACCTCTATACTTTGCTATTGAGATGTATTTACATCCAATTGTTTTTGGCCTTATAATAAATATTCAAATTGTACTTTGGAGTTGGTGGTCCTTTCAGGCATGACGATTTTGCTGATATCTGTCTGAATTGTTTTCCTCCCCTCAACCACTTTTCATAGGTAAATAAAAGATCGATCGCTTGCGCTATACTTAGTAGGGAACATCAGGTGTGCAACTTAGCGTAATCAAATGGTAGCAGAGGATGGTTTACCTTTAAAGTGGTTTATCTCGAAGGTGAGGGGAGTAATTAGGGGTAGGGTTGAAGGTCGAAGAGCCCTGATGTGGAGTGGAAGACGGCGAAGACAAGCGGAGACCGGCGGACTTTGATGGTGCGGCGGAATCAGTGGTGGCGTGAGTATGAACGGAATTGTGGTGTTAGATTGCGGTAATGAGTAAGTGTGTGATGTCTTGCGGAGTTGGGATGTCTGTTGAGTGAATGTGGTTTTTGGTTTACTGGTCCGGACACGTGCGGAGCAGGAAGTTTTGGTGAGAGGACTCAAGAGAAGTCCAAGATCCCGGGATAGTTTTGTATTGTAATTGTCTGATCTAATGTGGGTGTTGTGAAGCACTATCAACGATCCACTTGTGTTAGGGAACTTTGTGTGAATGAGGAATAGGTCGCGGTAGAAAGCCTCAGGTACCGGGGGTGGACTATGGCGATTGAGTGACCAACGCAGGTCGGGGGTTACAACGGCTGAATGTTCTTGTGAGAGTGTTCTATCGATCTTTAGTGACAATTACTTGTTTTATGTGACTAAGTTATTGTAATTGTGTAGGAACAGTTACTTGGTTTAATAACTTTTGGTTATACAGTTACTTGTGGAACGAATATGTGAGCGAGTGCGATTGTAAAGGCGGGTGAGCCGCTGCAAGGAGTGAGAAGTGACGTCAGGGTGCGCCGTGCTGGGATAGGTTGGTGTAACGCCGCGCTGGGATTGGTGGAAGTTCGTTTGTAGTGGAATCGCGTATTTTGGGCTTGCAATTGATCGATTTTACAATGAGATGCTTTAGGGTATTGCGAGATTTGTGTAGAGGCGACACAGGGGTAGGGACTCGGGTAGGAGAAGAAGCTCCACCAGAGGACACACCAGCACATTACATGGCAACGAATGTAGGACTTCATACTATAGTGTGGCTTCAGAATTGGCATAAACTTACAGAGAAAGAGGGTGAATTGGCTTTCCCTCGTTATGGGTCTTTTCGTATGGAAGTGCTGACCCAGCTGAGGGGGGTGATGAATGCACTGAAACCTCCCCTAGACCCACACAATTTGAGGCATTAGATGCATGGATGAGAGCTGCCCTAGCAAAAAGGAGAGAGGCTTCACAAGGAAGAATGAGGAAAGCAATGAAGGCATATCATGATGCTAGATGGGATGCCCAGTTGAAAAGATGGAGAGTAGACACCATAGAGGTAGAACACTTGTACCCATTTCTTACGTTAAAAGAGGGGGCTGAAGAGAAAAAGACGACAGAGGAGGACAGTGATACGGATGACAGCTTCCTCGATAGATTGCTAGCGGAACGTCCTCCACCGTGCAACGCTAAATCAGAGACAGAGAGGTTGCGCCCATCAGAAGAGCTTTTAAGTGTGGGACAACTGGGTTCAGAGGAACAATCGGCAGGAGTAAGAGGCACGATTACAATGGTACATATTTCAGGAGGGTCTGGAGGGATGAGGTATCCAAACCCTGAGCTAGTACAACCTGCAGGAAACATGCAGTTACCAGATGCTTTGTCAGTACCAGTCACAATAGGGCCAGTGGTTCCGATATAAAATCCTAGAGAAAGAACCGATGACAGTCAACAGCAATTAAGTGAAGAGGAAGAGAGAATGTCTGGAGGGAGCCTGGCAATGAGTGGGACTGGGTTAAGTCGGATACCAGTGGAATCTAGTACTCCACTGCCAGCTACAGCTGATCCATCAAGAATGGATAGTGGGTCAGAACGAAGACGGACAGGAGCTCTAGTGAGTTCTAGGTCTGACCTGCGAATGTGGGTTCAACCAGTGAGAGAGTCAATGATGGCAAAGGAAGAGACAAGCAAGAGACAAGAAATGCCTAGAGTACTGTTTGAGCAACAGGTTACTTGTGCAGGTGACCATTGGAGAAGTCGAAGCTTGGAAAGGGATAGACGCCCAGCTTCAAAGATAGAAGAGGGTGCAGTTCCTAAGAGAACCCAAAGTTGTGACAGGGGAGATACAAGAAACGAGGAAATGCAGAAAGTGTTAAAAAGTGCAATAAAAGTGCCAATGCTAGATGTGGTACGATTAAAGGCAGAATTAGACGAGGTGATTGAAGGTAATCTACCCCTGATCAGAATTGAGACGTATGACTCGAGTGAACTACTGTTCGTAGCAAAGGACATGACAAGAAAGGCCAAACGAGCTTATGATGCATTGTTGCTTTTGGCACAAAGGTATGAGGTTGATTTGTCAAAGACAAAGCTGACACAGGGTTCTTGCAGATTAAATTACACAGATAAAGATTTGAAAGAGAAGAGAACGATTGGATTAAAAGCACAAATTAGAGAACTAATGATAGGGATGCGGACATGGAAAGAATTAGACAGATGGAAAGAAAGATGGGCCAAAAAGAAAAGCTTCAAGACTGGAATAGGAGATACTCCGCCTCCGGGTGGAGGGACGGGAGCTGCAGGAAATTTCCCTCTCAGGGAGGTACAGAATGGAGGGTATGTACATGTGCCATGGAGCAGGGGTGATTTAGCAGCATTTACGAATGATTTTCCTCTGCTGAGGGAAAAACCTGCTGAGTGGTACAAGCAAATAGATCGGTTTGTAAAGATTTCGAAAGTATTGTGGATTGATTTAAACACCTTGTTTGACATAGTAGTGCCAGCGGATTTGTGGGCGGCATGTAAGATTGCCATTGAGTGGCCTACTGCAGAGCCCCCTAGAGATTCAGTGACTCATGGTCCTTTACCTGATGTAATGAGAAAATATGAGCAAGTGATTACATGGTTGCAGTCGAAGGTAGCTCCTCAGACTGTTGATTGGTTGAAGATTGATCGCACCACTCAAGACTCTAAGTAATCAGTACATGATTATTACGAAAGATTGTTGTTAGCTTTTAAGCAGCATAGTGGATTGGATACAATTGAACAGAAAGATATGGGACAGTTTGTTTCAAAGTTTGTGTTGGGTTTGAAATCTGATATTAGTTTGATGATACAGCAGCACTTGATATGTTGGCAGAATAAGTCGGTGGACGAGATTCTGCGTTATGCTAAATATTGCAGTGATCAAGTGGAGTCGACACAGAAGAAATTGAAGGACAAGTTGATGTTGGTGCAGTTGAGAAACGCTGATGTGACGCAAGGGAGTGGAGGAGCGATAGGTAGAGGTGGAAGAGGAATGGGACAACAGATGGTGACCCAACCTGGTCAGGGTAGAGAAAGAGGAATGGATCCAGGTGTGAGTGGGTGGCCCAATAGAAAAGGGTCACTGCCTGCCATTATTGTCACAAAATCGGGCATTGGAAGCGTGAGTGTAGATCGAATCCAGCAAATCAGATACAGATGGAAGGAGAGGGACAGCTGTCCGAGACTGTCAATACTGTGACAAGACCCAGGTCTATGTATGGAGGAGGATATGAGCCGCAAGTGCAAGTACCTCAACCTCCTAGGATACCCATGCATAATCAGTTATACCATCAGATGCCTTATTTTGAAATACAAGATAGATTTGACCAAAATCAAGATCTACAAGAGTGTCAGAGGGGGGTGCACGAAGAATGCACCTTAGATGCGATTCTAGAAGTAGATCAGAGTGGGCCGTTTGTAGATGCAGATGTGAATGGATATCCTGTTACCTTCTTATTAGACACTGGAGCTGCTCGCTCCACGGTGAGAACTGAAGTAGTCCCAAATTTAACTCTTTCGGGACAATCGATTCAAGTAGTGGGAGTTAGTCATCAGAAAATGACCAATCCATTGACAAACGAATTACCCGTGAGAATAGGACCGTTTCGGGATAAACACCAATTTGTAGTGTGCAATTCAAGTCCGGTCTGTCTTTTGGGACGAGACCTTCTGTGCAAGCTCAATTGTACTATATCGTGCACTCCGAGAGGTGTGGAATTGCAAACATATGATGATGATGCTGATTTCAAAATGGCTAACATGAGTGTGTGCAGAAATGTTTGTGGTGCTCATGATAGCAGAATTGCCACATGACTTAAGAGACTCAGTTGATCTGAAAGTGTGGGATTTTACAGGCGAGGATGTAGGTCTGATGAGAGGGGTTGACCAAGTTAAGATACAGTTCAAACCCAATGCTGAATTCCCACGAACGCCACAATATAAACTGACTCCAGAAACTGTGGCCGGAATAAGACCTGTGATTGAGACTATGATTGCCCAAGGTATTCTTAAGGAGATAAGAGGAAGTCCCTGTAACTCACCTATCATGGGACTGCAGAAGCCAAGTGGCAAGTACAGAATAGTGCAGGATCTGCGTCGGGTTAATGAGATTGTGATCCCATGTTGTCCTGTGGTACCGAATCCAGCTATTATTCTATTCCAGATACCATGCAAAGCAGAATGGTTTACAGTGATAGATTTGTGTCATGCCTTTTTCTCCATACCATTGCATGAAGAAAGTCAGTTTTTATTTGCATTCAGGATGGATGATCGTGTGTTAACATGGGAAAGAATTCCTCAGGGGCATACAGAAAGCCCCTCCATTTTTAGTCAATGTCGGAAAAAGAATCTTGAAGGACTTGTGATGCCCCAAAATTCAGTCTTAGTGCAATAGATAGACGACCTTTTGGTCGCCTCAGAGACTGAGGATGCTTGCAGGATTGACACAGTGGCATTGCTGAATCATTTGGCAGAGAATGGACACTTTGGGGCCGGTTCCGATCTGGGACGGAAATATCTCCGACCGAATCGGACCCTGGCAGCCCGACCGAACGAGTACGATGCGTCCGTATGCTATCGGACTCGATTCGGTCGGCCTCCCATTGAAGTCAATGGGAGCCGGTCGTACAACGCGTACGCGGGCTCCCATTGACTCAATGGGTGCGAGGCGAACAAGGGCGCGCCCCCTACAGCGGGTATGCGGCGAAGCAACTCGCGCCATACATGCACAGGTAGGGGGGACCCATGGGTCCCCCCTGTGTGCGACTCGCGCGTCTACGCGTACAGGGGGGTCTGACACGGACCCCCAAAGTGCGGCTCCGACTGCTCTTTGGAGCCGGACTGCGCGAGTCGGTCGGACTGCTCGAGGCGCGCATCGTACTTACCCGGCCGGGGAACGTCTCCATTGCGCGGTGCGAGTCGTGTCCGAGCGAGTCGGTCGGAGCGGTCGGGTTCTGCGAATGAGTCGGTCGGCGATTTCGCGAGCGCACGCATCGTACTCGCTCGCCCGGACGCACGTACGACTCGGTCGGGAAATAGGGCTCCGAATCGGATCCGGTTAAGCCGAATCCGATTCAGTGCCCTACCAGCCGAGATCGGAATCGACCCCAAAGTGTCTCCAAACAAATTGCAGTATTGTTTGTCTGAAGTTCAGTACCTGGGTCACCGGATTGAGAAAGGAAAACAAAGGGTGTCACCAGATTGCATAGAAACGATTCTGCAAATGGGAACTCCGAAAACACAAAAAGAAGTCTGCATGTTTTTGGGAATGGTCGGCTATTGTCGACAGTGGATCCCAAATTTTTCCTTGCAAGCAAAGCCTCTGTTGAAACTGACTCGAAAGGATGTTAGTGATCCGGTACCATGGGATGACGAGTGCTTGAAAGCCTTCCGTGAGCTGAAGGAAAGTATCTGTCGTGCTCCAGCTCTCGGAATGCCAGATTATAACAAAGCGTTTTCGCTATTTTGCTGTAAAAAGGAGGGTTATGCGTTAGCAGTCCTTTTACAGACACATGGGGGTGCCCGTAGACCAGTAGCTTACTTCTCAGCTACATTAGATCCTGTAGCTTCTGCGTTGCCCGGATGTCTGAAATCCGTTGCTGCAACCGGTGTCAGCATTGAGAGATGTGAAAGCATAGTGATGGGTTGTCCGCTCCTTGTTTATGTGCCCCATGCAGTAGAATTATTGATGACCAGGACGAAAACACAGTATCTGACCAACAACAGACTTACCAAGTCCGAGCAGGTTATCTTGGCCGCTGAAAATGTTACCTTGAGACGCTGTACCACCCTGAACCCTGCTACATTGTTACCTGTTCCGGCAGAGGAAGGAGATGAGGATTGTGAAGAGCATGACTGCCTAGATGTTACTGACCTATCTACCAAACCCAGACCTGACATTGTCTATGAACCTTTGTCCCAATCTGATTTGATCCTTTTTGTTGATGGTTCATGCTTAAGAGACAATGAAGGGTATTTGAGAGCAGCGTTTGCTGTGTGCACCATCATGGGAGTAGTGGAAGCTGCCTGTTTAAATAGAGTATTCTCTGCTCAGGTGGCCGAAATTATCGCTTTGACACGTGCCTGTATCATTGCAGCTGATATTCGAGTGACTGTGTATACAGACAGTCAGAACGGATTTGGTGTAGTTCATGACTTTGGGCAGTTATGGTCACAGAGGGGGTTTCTAACGTCCTCAGGGTCACCTATACGTAACGGCGAGTATGTGCGCCAACTATTGGAGGCCTTGCAGAAGCCCAAAGAGATAGCAGTTGTTAAATGTGCAGCTCATGGAAAGGGAGAAGACTTTGTCACTAAGGGAAACAATTATGCGGATGAAGTAGCACGATTTTGCGCTGAACATGCTTGTATTTTTAATGGAGAATATATAGGCGAGAGCACAGAAGAGACCGAGCTCAGCATGATGTTAGCTATAGCCGATACTTGGGATGAGGTGAAGCGGTTGCAGGATGAAGTCCCAGAAGAAGAAGCTGCTTCATGGGTCAGAGCAGGTTGCACAAAAAGAGAAGATGGCATTTGGGTGTCCACAGATGAGAGAGCAGTACTACCCAATTGTCTATTGAGCTCAATGGCAAGGCAAATCCACGGAGCAGTTCATCTAGGAAGAGATGCTATGGTGCGAGTGTTTAGGCAGACGTGGTTTAATCCACGCTTTCGTGTGTGGGCTGAAACGGTATGTCACAGGTGTGTTACGTGTCAACAAATGAATGTTGGAAAGAGAACTGTGGTTGCATTGAGTCACATTGGAAGATCTGGAGGTCCCTTCAATAGGATACAATTGGATTTTATTGAAATGCCAAGGTGCAATAGGTTGAGATATGTTTTGGTGGTGGTGTGTATCTTTTCGCGTTGGGTGGAAGCATATCCAACTAGACGATGTGACAGTCTCACAGTAGCCAAATTGTTGCTAAGAGAATTGATCCCGAGATATGGCTTTCTGACATCAGTGGAGACAGATAGAGGAACTCATTTCCACAGTGAAATCATGAAATTGTTGTGCTCTGCTTTAAATATTGATCAAAGACTGCATTGTAGCTACAAGCCAGAGGCTTCAGGTCTTGTAGAGCAGGTTAATGGCACCATCAAGTCAAGAGTGGCAAAGGTGTGTTCGTCAACTTCATTGAAATGGCCAGATGCGTTGCCTCTGGTGCTTATGAGTCTGCGTAGCAACCCTGATAGGAGAACAGGGCTTTCTCCCCACGAGATCCTAACCGGAAGAGCTATGCGTTTGCCTATGGTGCCAGCTACAGCATTGATAAACATCACTGATGATTTAGTGTTGGATTATTGTAAAGGACTGGCTGATGTGGTTACTTCTGTATCCCACCAGGTCGAGGCTGCGACTGCATCCACCTCGAGAGACCTGCTGCATGATCTAAACCCAGGTGATTGGGTACTAGTTCGCAAGAACGTGAGGAAGAGTTGTCTTGATGCTCGCTGGCGAGGACCATATCAGGTGATATTGGTCACAAGTACCGCTGTGAAGTGTGGAGGATTGCCGAACTGGATCCACGCATCCCACACCCGCCGAGTTCAAGCGCCTGCAGAGGAAGAGAGTCCCCAGGTTCCGAGAAGCGTGTGTGGACCTGCCACCGACAACGACGAAGGCACAAGCCCAGCTGTAAGAGTTTCGGATGAAACGGAACAGCCAAGTGAGCACGAGAGACGAGAGCGGAGTGCTCCTGAATTGAGCCCAGATCCTGAAATAGATGTTGCAGATGTGAACTGTGCACCAGATCAAGGTGAGCGGTCTATTGCAGAAGAATCAGATCAAGAGGACGAGAGGAGAGCAGATGCCAGAGCGGAAAAGTGGCCAGCAAGAAAAGAAAGGCTGAATTTAAGGCTTGCATCTGAGAAAGATCTCGCTCCGATTCCTGAAACATCTGAATCAGATCAAAGTGACGCTGAAGAAAGACTGGATGGTCTGAGACGCTCCAGAAGAGAAAGAATAGCGTCTCGAAGATACGCATCTCCTGAGTGGATGTACCTAGCTGCAGATGCAGAGCCCAGCGAAGTCCGGGAGGTTGGGAGCTGGTACGGTGAGCTACGGAGGGGACACCCTCACGATTGAAATACAGCTGCTGGTCCCAGGCATAGAAACGTTTGGAACACTAACTCTGCAAGTTCCAAATCCTAAGAGGCTGAGTGGATTGCGTTACCTGCTCCTCAATCAGGTTGTCTTTCCTACATTTGGCCGACAGCTCACCGCGCAAGAATTAGGAGAAATTCGTGCGGAGATTCTGCAACTGGTGCTCGAAATACTTGGATCAAATATCATTAACGATGCAGCTTGAATTATAACCAAAGAAGCATTAGGCCTTAGAAAGAAGATAACTTAGACCCCAGTTTAAGAAGATTTAAAATTAGGGACTTTCTAGTAGATGATGGAGTGAGGAATAGGGCTGACTACATCTCTTCAATAGGTTTAGTATCAATCGAATGAACTTTGACATTAATTGTATGGGAGAAGAGAAGTGAGAAAGACATTGTTGAAACAAAGAAAACAGAAAGAGACTGTTTTTCCTTTTGAACTTTGGAACGGATCAGTAGAAACCATGGTGTCCGAAAAATCAACACGCAAACAGAAGTGCATCATTGGCACCCTCATTGTAGTGGTGCTTATTGTTATAACTGTGGTGATCGTTACATCTCTAGTTGGATTTCAGGATGTCGAACAGAATAGGGTACAGGCCACACTCACTACACCAATCTCTGAGATAGATGAGGATGCATCTGCAAGGGATCTAGAAATGATTAAGGAAACCAGTCGTAGATTACATGTTGATTTGTCAAAGGGTGATTTCACTTTGAATGCATATGCTCGATTATTGTATGAGTATGTGGATACCATGGAAGCGAAGGATTGCTATGTGTGTATGCAATTACCAGCCTCAGTAGAAGAAGGCATTCGATACCATCATTTGCCTGTGACTTATGGCATTACATGTAGTGTGTTATTGAGCATGTTTTATAGCAAGGCACACTTCGAGTACTATTTCTCAAATTATGATGTGGTACTCTCAGAAGTCCCAGTTCTTAAATACATGAATAAATATGATTATTATAAGGAAGTAGAGCGAATGTCAAAGTATTTCGTGCCTACCATTACTTTAGATACGTCCTATGCCCATAGACATAATTTAACCTGTATGTTAACTGACATTGAAAAGAAATTTATAGATCAGATAGAAGATCGGCATAGACAGACTCTATTTAGACCAGATCCAAAGCACAAGGTTACCCCATGGGCTAAAGAAGAATTAGATCATAAAGCAAAGGGGAGCTTTGGACCCATAGCATTAGATTTCCAGCAGAAGGGGAAATAGTGTATCAGACACCCGACCACGTACTACGATAAGACATTTGTGGGTGAAAGTGATTGTGAGCACGTCTTCTTGATCGAAGAATCAATTAGAAAAGCATTATTGGACAAATTAACGATAGTGCCCAATGTGTATTTTGTGTGTGGAAAGAATGCCTATGTGAAGTTGCCCAAAAATTGGTATGGCACTTGTTATTTGGCTGTGGAATTTCCCAAGATTTTTCATGTAAATGATTTATGGCCCCTAGAAAGAAAAAGACCTCACAGAAGAAAACGTGGTGTGAGTGCAGGAGAAGTGATTGAAGACATATTTGGGGCTGTGATACCGAGTATGGGTGTGATTCTGAATGATTTGAAAATCAGAAAGCTGGCAACATTAGTAGATGAGCTCTCAATAAATACAGCTCAGATCTTATTACTTGTAGATGGTGAGATAGTTTCGATAAGGGCTATGGTTTTGCAAAACCGTCTTGCCCTAGATGTGCTGCTAGCAAAAGCCGGAGGAGTCTGCAAATTATTGAAAGTTCAACAGTGCTGCACTTATATTCCTGACAACAGTCGGGATATAAGGAAATATATTAACAATATTTCAGATATACACCAAGAGTTACGTGAGATGGCTGCTGAAGGACTCTGGGAACAAGTGGGGAAAGGATTTGGCAAGATAGGCAGTTGGTTTGGAAGCTTGGGACAAGGAATAATGGGATATATCTTGAAGCCTATTATAATAGCTGACATTTGTATAATTGTCCTACTAGGAGCCATCAAGGCTTACAAATGGCAAAGGGCACGACATCAGGAGACTGTTTCGAGAAAGCGAGAGCAGCAACTTGAAAGACTGCAGGACAGTCATTACCAGCACCTTAAGGGGTTAGAACGATTCAGACAGGGACGGCAAGCTACAGCTTCTGTTTAGGTCGGTCTCTTCTACAAGGAGAAAACTACAGAAAAATAGAAAGTTTGGTGTTATGACACTAGTCATAAGAGGGGGGAACTGATAGAGCGCTGATAGCACTCTATTTTGTATGAGTGCACTATACTCATGGTTTAAACGCACTCTCATGTATTCGTATTGTTTGCAGTGTTTTACGACTATTAAGAAACATTTATTTGAATCATTTGATGTTGAAACTAGTGAACGCATTTAAGTAGGACTTTGTATGTATTACGATTCCTTCATGCATAATGTGCAGGACGATATTATTTCTATACACCGTAATTGTGGTTAGTTTAAGTTGCCCGAGTTATAGGCCTAAAGACCCAGGCTTCAATTCTCCTTGCTCTTGAGAAATAAATAATAAAATGTTGTTGTGTTCGAAACTAGAATGTTCTCATCCTACTGCAGGTGGAAGAATACACATCGTTATTTTCGGCGTTAAGGAGAGACCCGGAATGTCTTTGAAGATGGCTGGGAAGCGAGAAGGGAGGATGCCTTGCGTGTCTGGTCTGTCTGAAAGCCAAGGCCACTGGAAAGAAGATATCGCTAATTAAATTGTATCATGAAAGAAGCTACTGAATAGAGGTGCAATGGAAAGTTTTAAGAAGAATGACTCGTGTGTTGAATCCCATCTTTTTGTATGATGCGCAGGGACAGAGACTTCAGACTTCTGCTAGCTTTCGGAAGAGAAGGGGCATCTTAGAGCAAGCTCCATAGCCATAAGCTAAAACGACCCATTTGACGTGAGTACTTCTTAGGAAGTCAACACGTGCTGACACCTTTGGGAAATGATAGAAGAGAGACAGGAAGGGCCCTCATGTAGAGCAGTGTAGGGAAAGATTTTGATTTCTTTCAATGAGCCGAGAACTAAATATCGCATCTATTCTGTGTTGCGTTGTGATTTTGGAATTTATAATCATCTGTCTTTTGGGCCGAATTACTTATATTCGTAAAATTGGCTCTGTATTAATTTTTCTGTACCTCTATACTTTGCTATTGAGATGTATTTACATCCAATTGTTTTTGGCCTTATAATAAATATTCAAACTATACTTTGGAGTTGGTGGTCCTTTCAGGCATGACGATTTTGCTGATATCTGTCTGAATTGTTTTCCTCCCCTCAATCACTTTTCATAGGTAAATAAAAGATCGATCGCTTACGCTATACTTAGTAGGGAACATCAGGTGTGCAACTTAGCGTAATCAGCTCCATGGCCCATGTGGAGCATCAGACATCATCTACAGTAGCGGACACGCGGAATTCAGCCCTGGGCAAAGGATGTCAAACTTGGGCTTCTTTGTGTGACACACAATACCATGAATTTCAATAAAAGGGTGTGTAAAAGCCTTATATACTGCCCTGCCCAAGATTGTGGTCTGTCCTTAGAATGCCATCTGAGATTCCCAATCCAAGGTGACATAGTTTCTTTTCCTGTGATGTCAGTTACTGTTTTGAATCATATATAAGGATGCCTTTCAAAGTTATGGACGCACCGCAATGCATTACTTCCCTAATTTTTCCTCACATTCTTCACTCCCTTGCTACTTTTTTTGTTTCTGATTTTTGAATCTTGCATTTGGAACTTGTATTGGATCAAATTGATATTCTTGCTTGGCTTTTTCCCTTCCCTGATGTAAGGAGGAATTTGGTGCCTTGATAATAACCTCAGTATAAATATTCATCTTGAATAAAGAGCTGAAACAAGACTGCCAAGGAGATTTTTTTGCCTTTATTCGTTTTTAACTCCTAATTGGGACCCTCCTAAGGAGACACTTGATATCTTTGTATGAACTATTCTGTGCATGAGGGCACCATGCATACATGGAAGAGTTGTACTTTCCTTGGGCAATCTAGCATCATGTTCCTTGACACTATGTGGTAAGGTGCTGCTGCTGCTTTTAACAAGCTCCTTACTAGGTGGTTTGCCTTTTTGATGCTGCTAGTTTAATTATTTTTCTTTTAAAAAGAACTTTTAACATTTTACTTTCCCACTTCTAGTTTTACTCACTGGCTCTTCACTTCACTCCCACGCGTCTCCTGCCCTGTTCTGTCACGGGTGAAGTGCCGTTTGTGCGGAGGAGACCTTGCGACGCCACTTATGGCCATTTCCGGCCCTTGCCTCACTTCCGGACGGTGTGCGGTCTAGTTTTTCCCAGCCACCACCTATTTATTTTTTATTTATTTATTTTTATTTAATGCGATTTTATATAGCGCAAACATTACCCGAAGGTGTCAGAGCGCTTTACAAAAGAACCAGTTGCGTTACATAAGGACTTTGGATTACATGAGTTACATAAGAGATATAAACAGAAAAAAATTGCAAATGTACAAGTGGAGTGAAAGAAGGGAAAAATTGCAAATGTACAAGTTGTAAAGTCACTCAAGGAAGAGATACAAACAGAAACTCTAAAATCACATAGGAATGGTAGTAAGTACAAAGGTCTACTACATATACTAGTGGTTAGAGTTATATATACAAGTGGAGTGAAAGGAGGGAAAAATTGCAAATGTACAAGTTGTAAAGTCACTCAAGGAAGAGATACAAACAGATAAACTCTAAAATCACATAGGAATGGTAGTAAGTACAAAGGTCTACTACATATACTAGTGGTTAGAGATGTATATATATACAAATTGCAAATTGACTCAGGATTACATTTTAACAGCGATTAGGCTTGGACAATTATATATTACATATTTACAGAGCAGGAAATTCTTGCCATCGTTCTGCCCGGTGTTCAGGTGGTGTTGCACTCAAGGGTGGTGGTCTTGGGTCTGGAGGGATCCCCGAGTTGGAGATGTCCATAGGGGTAGAAGGCCGGATGGTGGTGGGGGAAGCAGCATGCTGGATCCCCGGGCTGATTTTGAGGTCATGCTGGGCTCCATCTTGTGGAAAGAGGAGGGCGCTCAAGGGCAGGCGGAACTGTGCCACGAAGTCAGGTCTCCCGCCTGGCTCAAGCACCCGCAGTGAGGCCCCGGCCATCTTGGTAGCTCCTATCTAGCACAGCCAAATGCTGGGTGTTAACACTGCCCCATTTTTCCTCCCAGGGCAAGACACCGCTTGTGTGGAACTCCAGGATTTAATCATGTGCTCCAGTGGACGTGCGCCGCTGGCATGCCGAAGGCAAGCCCGTCTGCGCCCATCCACGTCCGACCGGGGCCAGGGGCCAGAAACCCCTCTGGTCCTCTGCAACCGGCTCCCAGATCCTATACTTTCTCGGCTCTATATAAGTTAAGGCCGACTCCTAAAGCGCAGTGCCAGGCTCTTAGTCCTGACATCCCTTTTTCTCACTGCCCTTGCTGCCAGTTTGAATGCACCCCTAACCTCCAGCTTAAGACTGTTATGAAATTCAGGTCAGGGTGGATGCACATCAGCCACTTTCCAACGCCCGGGCTGACCCTTTTCGGCCCAAAGAATTTCAGTGCTTTAGTTTACACTGTCACTCTCTTTCTAAACACCAGCGACATCTATTTAATTTTCTCGTTGATGCTGATCCAGACGTGGTATTCTCAACTGAAACTTGGCTTCACGACGGGTCCTTACCGGATGTTATTTCAGCACTTCCTGACAACTTTGCTCTGATGGGGGTAAATAGACCTCACAGAACAGGCGGAGGTATCGCCATTATCTTTAAAAAGATCTACAAGTGTAAAATTGAGGACCTTCAGATCCCTAACTGTGAAGCCCGAAATTTTCTCTCCTTCTTTCTCCTAAAATTTCCTTCTTGGGTGCCCTTATATACCATCGCCCTGGGCCTTCCAGCAATTGGTGCTCAGCTTTCTCTAATTCTTTGGCCCCCCATATTCTGCGGGTAGCCAATTTTACTGTGATTGGTGACCTCAACCTCCAGCTTGAGGACTCCAACAATAAGCCAGCATCAGCACTTATAGATGACTTGAACACATATTTTCTAATCTCTCTACCTTATCCGTCGCACCACCCATTCAACTCTGCTGGACGGACCACTTTGCACTACCTTTTACTATTAAGCTCCTTTCCACTTCCCTTATCTAGCCTGCCCTGCAACCCAAAATCAGGAACTGGTCTAAACTGGACATGACTGAACTTAATAAATTGCTTTTTAAGAAAACCCCTAACCTCATATCCCAACCTAACCCAGACCAAATCTCTGTGCACCAATGGCTAATGGAGGCCACCGATTCTATCCTGCCACTTTCATTTAAACCACAATGTAGAATGCATCCACTTGCCCCTTGGTTTACTGCCTCCCTCAGACAAGATAAAAAACGCTGAACAACCTTAGAAAGGCATTGGAGGAAACATTACATGCCAGAGGCTAAGTCACTTTATATGGCAGCATTGAAGAAATACCATGCCTTTTGTAAATCTGCTTGTGCAACTTACTTCACGGAGAAGATCACTAACTCCCAACACTGCCAGAAAACTTTGTTTAAAGTTGTGAACGAGCTTTCAGCAGCTAGCACTTTTCTGCCACCTCCTTCTCTCTCTCAACATCAGTGTGATGAGTTAGCGACGTTTTTCAAAATAAAGTCGAGTCCATCCATCGTCAACTAGATGTGGACGCCTCCCAACTAGGTAACCAAATGTTACCTACAACACAAGCAGATAGGCACCAGGACGTATACCCCCCGGATATTCAGTCTGTGAAAACCTTTCCGAATTAGGGTATGGTCCTCCTTGGACCTGGTAATACTGATATCATTACTGGGATCCATCAAGTCCGGCTCCCTGCTTGATCCCCTTCCTCCCTTTAAACTCAGACTCCTAGACGATGCTGCCCTTAACCTGATTCTAAACCTCCTCAACACATCCTTGAGTACAGGGCATGTACCTCAGAGTTGGAAACATGCTCTTGTCCTCCCTTTGCTAAAGAAGGGTGATCTTGATCCTCTCTGCTGGTCAAATTTTCGCCCAAACTATCTTCTCTCCGTTTTTTCTAATATACTGGAAAGGCATGTTAATTTCCAACTCTCCTCTTTTGTTGCGACCCGAAATTTGCTTCACCCTTCACAGTCCGGTTTTAGGGCTGGCCACCGAATCTGACCAACTCGGGGGTCACGGAATGTCTTAGGCAACAGCTTAACTCCGGTGGAACTGCTGCCCTCATCCTTCTTGACTTAAGTGCAGCTTTCGATACAGTGTCACACTCCATCTTGACAGACATTCTTGCGGCTTCAGGCATTGAAAGTTTGGCCTTGAGGTGGTTAATCTCCTTTCTAAAAGATCGCACTTTTCAGGTCTTCTCGACAAATACTAGATCGAAAACCTTAGCATTAACCTCCGGAGTTCCTCAGGGATCTATTTTGAGCCCACTGCTCTTCAATATCTATGTCCGCCCTTTGGCAGACGTAGCAGAGAAATCGGGTCTCACCATCTTTTCATATGCTGACGATACTCAGATTATCTTCTCATTATCAACTGCTCAGCATCAAGATCCCTCCCTGCTCCAGCTTGGCCTGAGAAATGTCTCCCTCTGGATGACTAGATATGCTCGGAAGCTTAATGGCAATAAAACTGAGGTCTTGGTTCTGGGAAACAACCCGGAACTCTGGGGAGTTTATCACTGGCCAGATACCCTGGGATCATTACCCGCTCCGGTAACCAAGGCTAAGAATTTTGGTTCTATCATCGATAACAACCTCTCCCTCAAGCCTCAGGTGTCGCAGGTCACGGCCTCCTGCTTCTTTGTTCTCAAATGGCTTAAACAAATCCTCTGGCTAATCCCACCGGCCGCCCAGAGAACAGTGATGCAGGCTTTGGTGACATCCAGATTGGACTACAGCAATGTTTTATACCTGAGCGCAGACAAATCCTTGATCCATCGCTTGCAGATCATCCAGAATGCGGCCTCCTGCCATCTTTTTCGGCTGCCTAGATACGCTTCAGTCTCACCGCTGCTTCACAAACTACACTGGCTTAGGGTGAATAAGCATATTGAATTCAAGGCCTTATGGTATATGTTCCGGGCCAAATATGGCTTGGCACCTTCCTACATCCAAGGCCTGGTGAAACCCTATGTGCCCACCTGACAGTTGAGATCATCCAGCCTCTCACTGTTTACATTGCCCAGGTTTCGTCCTGCCCGAATGAAAGGCTGCTCGTTCTCTTACCTGAGCCCGAAACTCTGGTACTCTCTTCCAGCTACGCTCAGGAACTGTCACTCTATGCTCACCTTCCGTAAGAACCTGAAGACTTTGCTCTTTAGCTACCATGCTTGATTCTCTGTTTTCGGGGTTGTTGTTTAGCAGCCTCTGTGGCTCTACTTGCCGTCCTGTCCAGTGCCGGGAGACCCTTGTTGGGTAGCCGCGCGCTCTATAAATCCCGAATACATACATACATATCTCAACAAAATTTGATATGGTTAAGATAATCACACTGTTATTATTTTCTGTCAGGTTGACTAAAGTCCACTCACAGTAAACCACAGTGGTTTCCTCAATTAAACTGTGCTGACATAATGTGACGTTTGCATTCCAGATAGGGAAAATCACAGTATCTTTCACTTAATGTGAAATGAAGGTTCCCAGAGAGTGTCAGTCATTCCTATATACACAGAAGGATGAATCACTACACTAGGCAATTTTCAGAGTGGTACAAACATAGACAAATAGAGACCTATTCAGGGCATAACGAGTGTTGTCTGGGTAGTGACCTTCGCATATTTTTGGTGCACATTTTGTGCCTTTTTATGAACGAGATTTACACATAATTGAGTGCAAATTCTAATCATTAGCCACTGAAAATGTAAAACATTTTACATGCGCATTTGAAGAATTTCACTTGTGTATGCTTATTGTCTACTTACTCATATGTAACTTCTGGACATTATCATGTGCACTGTCTAGCCACTTGCATAAAGCTAGTCAACAGATTAAATGGACTGATTCCAGAAATCAGCACAGGTCCATCATAGGAATTGCCATGCAAACTTAATACATTATCCCGGGGTAGAAATACTGCTAGAAAATTTACTCTCACATTTTTGACTATTCACAAAATCTAAGTGTAAAGTTACTCATAGGTGTACACTTACATGTTTCGACCGCCTGAAACAAGGAGTGGAGCGAAATTTACGAATGTAAAGTTACTACTCTCAAAAAGGGGCAGTAGTAAGTACAGCACTATTAATGGGCAACCAATGATACTGCAACACCCTCGCATAGAAAAAAATGTAGGTAGGGACTTAAAATAAAACCCCTATAGGTAATAATATTAAATTGAATCATTAAAATAATTAGAAATATAAATAAATATAATTCTACCAAAATTATGTAAAAATAAAACATTTTGTATTTTGTTTTAACATTTTAATTAAAAAAATTAATTTAACAATGATACATTATTTATTACAATATATGTATGTTTGTTTTAACCAATTCTATATATCACTTTTAATAATTATTAATACATAATAAAAAATAAAATGTTCTTACTTCAGGTGGGATTTTGTTTATAAATATTTAAAAAGTAATTTCTATTTAATTTAATATATTTAAATTAATATAATATTTAAATCAAAAGTAAGTTAATAGTCCTGTAGCATTTTGGTTTGTTTCTACATTTAAAATAAATGTATAAAACTGATTCACATTAATAATGAAAATAAAAATATTTTTTACAAACTATTTTGCCAAGTTTAAGAAACTTAAAATGTTCCTATACTTTACCATACAGGGATCTGTGCCCCGAATGTGGAGACTTCCTGAGGAAAGTATAAAGTAAATAAAACCCCTCCTTAGTCCTCCCTAAACCCCACTCCTTTAGTTATAAATATTTCCCATTTTCCAGCCACTCACCACTGTCCCTCCCACATTAACTACTAAAATGTATACTTACGTGTGCGGAGACTCTGCAGTTGGGGCAGAGATCTCCAAACAGAAAAAGACAGGACAGGCGGAGGAATAGGCATCTGCACGTAGTTTGTGAATAGCATTTTGTAGTACATTTACAGTACTATTGTAGCACTACAAAATGTACTACAAAGTGCAGTTTGTGAATAGGTCCCATATGTCAAATGGAGGAGAAGCTGTGAAGAAGTTAAATATGGAGGCCTCTCTTGCCTTACAGTCTTTGAATAAACTGGCCCACTAAAACGGACCAGAGGAGCATGTAAGAACAAAAGCAAGGGCGAATGGACGGTAGACTGTGAAACAACTACATTTTTGCTGCTTCACAGCCTCATCTGTAGAACAAAGGGAAAGGTCAATCCCTTAGTTTTGCACATCATGATTTTAAAAGACCATCCAGAAGGATAAGTTACTTACCTGTAATCCTAGTTCTCTTCCGGGGGTATCCTCATCAAAGTCATAAGCACATGAATATTCCCGCCAATGCGCGGGGACCCCGGAAAATATATATACATATATGTGAAAACATATATGAAGATATATATATATATATATAACAGCTCCAAACACAGGCACAAAGCACTCTCGGGACTTCTGTTTATTCAGTAGAGCAAATGCAGTTCGGCACCTTTGCCTTCCTCAGTGCTCAATTACAAAAACCATTACAGTCTCGCAAGTTTTAAATTGCATCTCTGTTCTTATCATTGGTGGAACCGAAATCACAGGCAGCAACAAAGGACTAGCACAGTTCTTAGTGTGAATACTATTCTTTAGCCGCCATCTCTGCCAGGCACTATAACATATGATGATCCTTTCGTTTTCCTTAATTAAACAGTTCTTAAGATCTATTATGGACAATCCCTCATTGGAAAAACGAAACATTTATTGTCCTTCTACTGAGCCTTTCACGCAGACTGATTTGAAAGTTCTTTGCGCACTCACAGCCCCCGTCCACCAACCTTAAACTGGTGCCATCTTAACAATTTTGCATGTCCCTCGCCGCTGCCGTGGATCAAAATAGCCCATATTCCCTCAGGTTGTTGTCTGTATGACAATAAACCACCAATTCAATAATTGGCGACCATTCAGGTCGATAGGAAAGTGTGGCGTTTTGTAATTGAGCACTGAGGAAGGCAAAGGTGCCGAAATGCATTTGCTCTACTGAATAAACAGAAGTCCCGAGAGTGCTTTGTGCCTGTGTTTGGAGCGGTTATATTTCCGTGATTCACCCACTCGTTTGCAGGAGACAGCACCCGCCCTGAGTTCGGCAGATTGGGTGAACTTGGAGCGTTTATTTAATTACTGCTTGAACCGCCGAGGACACAACGCCACACTTTCCTATCGACCTGAATGGTCGCCAATTATTGAATTGGTGGTTTATTGTCATACAGACAACAACCTGAGGGAATATGGGCTATTTTGATCCACGGCAGCGGCGAGGGACATGCAGGTCTCCAGGTGGAGAAGGAGTGTAACTGGCTTCAATAAATCTTTATCAAATCTGGGAGAGTGCAGCGTGTTACTTGGTTGGTGACAAAATATATATATATATATATATATATACATATATATATTTATATATTATAACACAAAGCAACCAATGCAGCCTTCCATAAACTAAGGGCTGAGTGATGCTATAAGAATTTCCTTTGCACATATATACACACAGAAAAGCAGAGAAAACAAAGTACATTTGAAACTGCTTTAATGCACAGTAGAAACCAAAATCCCGCAAAGAGGAATGAAAGCATTGACCAGCTCACAGGCTGCATTGTAGAAAACCTTTGTGTAGAAAGCTGAAAAGCTAACCCATAGGAACACATAGAAAACTGGCACCGTGCCTTTAAGGCAGCCATGACCCCTAGCTTCCCATCATGCCTCAGGGGTGACAGTTAGGTCAGTTGTTCTTTGCGGAGACTCGAAGGCCAGTGCACAAAGAGATGACATTTACCTTAATCATTTGCCCGGGGAGGCGGGAGGGTTTCTTATGACTTTGATGAGGATACCCCTGGAAGAGAACTAGGATTACAGGTAAGTACCTTATCCTTCTCTTCCAGGGGATCCTCATCAATAGTCATAAGCACATGAATCGAGTAGCAAGCCCATCCCCTCTTCCTGCGGGCAAACGATAAACATAATATCAAGCAGAAAAATACATTGAAAAAAAACCAATAACTCCAATTAAGCTAGCATTGGAATAAATTCCTCAAGGAGGCTTGGCCTACTAGGGTATCTGCTCTGGAGTCGGAATCAAGACAATAGTGTCTTGTAAACGTGTGTACCGATTTCCAAGTTGCTGCCTTGCAAATCTCTGCCATCGGTACATTATGCAAGAAAGCTATTGTAGCCGCTTTTCCCCTAGTGGAGTGAGCTTTAGGGGAGATCATTAGAGGCTTGTTTGCCAATTGATAAGCCAGCTTAATGCAGGACACTATCCACCTCGAAATGGATCGTTTGGAGGCTGGAAAACCTGTCCTAATAGCACCATAGTTCAGAAACAATTGGTCAGACTTTCTAATGGACTTTGTTCCCTCCAAATAGAATTTAAGAACCCTCTTAAGGTCTAGTGAGTGAAGAGACCTTTCTGCTAAAGTAGCAGGATTGGGAAAAAACGAGGGAAGAGAAATTGTTTGGTTTACATGGAAGTCAGACACCACTTTTGGTAGGAAAGAAGGATGTGTCCTCAAAACCACTCTGTTGTAATGAAAAACTGTGTACGGTTCCTTAGAGCAGAGTGCCTGAATTTCACTTACTCTGTGTGCTGACGTAATAGCCACCAAAAAAGCTACTTTCCATGTTAGGTGCTGTAATGTGGCCTTATGAATGGGTTCGAAAGGAGGACCCATTAATTTGGACAGAACCAAATTCAACTCCCAAGGAGGAGAAGGAGGTCGGACAGGGGGAAAACTTTCTTCAACCCCTGAAGGAAATCCTTGACCACCTGAAGCTGAAAGAAAGAAGGTTGGTTAGGTGACTTTCTGTAGGCTGTAATGGCTGCCAAATGAACTTTTATAGAGGTGTACTTCAAACCTGATTTGGCTAAATAAAGGAGATAAGGCAAGACTACCTGTTCCTGTCCGCTAGTAGGACTAAAGCCATTACGCATACACCACAAGTAAAACCTCTTCCATTTAAAAGAGTAAAACTCCTTGTGGACGGTGTCTTTGACTCCCTCAAAATGCTCATACAGTCCTGAGGAAGGTTCAGGTGGCCGTATTGGAGGACCTCAGGAGCCATGCTGCCAAGCTCAGTGAGGGAAGGTTGGGGTGCAGAATCTTCCCTCCCATTTTGGTCAGTAGGTCCGGTCTGCACGGAAGCTTCCTGTGTGGACACATTGAGAGCTGCAACAGGTCCTGATACCACCATTGGCGAGGCCAGTCCGGCGCTATCAGGATCATCTTCATCCTGGATCGTATGAGCTTGGTCACCACCTTCGGGATGAGAGGAAGGGGCGGAAAAGTGTACGCAAATGTTTCGGACCAGTCTATCAAAAGAGCATTCCCTCTCGTTCCTGGCAGGTAAAATCTGGACGCGAAGGCGTGGCATTTTGTGTTTAGATCGTCTGCAAAGAGGTCGATGGATGGACGACCCCATTGATGAAAGATGTCTGCCACCACCTCGTCGTTGAGCACCCAGTCTTGTTGTTCTGCGAAGTGCTGACTGAGAGCGTCTGCCTGTACGTTCTGTTCTCCTGGCAGATGCACCGCTGTGATCGAGAGATCCCTGGCCAGAAGCCAGTGCCAAATCGCCTGCGATTCCAGGGACAGTGGACGAGAGTGTGTCCCACCTTGTTTGTTTAAGTAATACATGGTGGTTGTATTGTCCATCTGTATTAGTATCGACTCGGACCGCATTGATGGATGGAACGCCTTGAGGGCTAGATGAACTGCCCGCAGCTCCAACATGTTTATATGATATGTCTGCTCCTTGCTGGACCACGTGCCCTGAGTCTGTAGGCAACCCATGTGAGCCCCCCATCCTTGAAGAGAGGCATCCGTGATCAGGGATTGTTTTGGGAGAGGTTGATGGAAAGGAACTCCCACTAGGAGATTTTTCGGCTGAGTCCACCAGACAATGGATGTTTTCGCTGAGTGGGAAAGGGGAATTCGATCCTCCCAATGTCCTGAGGATTGGTCCCATTTGTCCTCCAGATCTTGCTGCAGCGGTCTCATTCTCAATCTGGAGTTGGGGATGAGGAAAATGCAAGAGGCCATCGACCCCAGTAGTGATGCCACTTGTCGCACTGATGGTCGATGTGCATGAAGGAGGATACTGCACTTCTGTTTCATTGATAACAGTCTCTCCTCCGAAGGAAACACTTTTCCTACGCTGGAGTCTAGGGTGGCGCCTAGATAATGGAGAGTCTGAGTGGGCTGATGGACCGATTTTTCCATGTTCAGATGAAGGCCCAAGCAGTGTAGCAGATTTAGGCAGATCCGATAGTGGTTCTTCACCATTTGGGGGGACGAACCCTTCAACAGCCAATCGTCCAGATATGGATACACGAACAGGCCTTGGCGATGTAAAGCTGCGGCCACCACTGCCATGCATTTTGTGAATACTCGTGGCGCAGATTTGAGGCCGAACGGTAAGACTCTGAACTGGTAATGCTTGAGCCTACCATGAATCGCAGGAACTTGCGATGTCATGGAGCAATCGGGATGTGGAAGTACGCATCTTTGAGGTCTATCGAACACTTCCAATCCCCTTTCTGCAGATGTGGATATATTTGATGTAGCGCCAACATACGAAACTTCTCCCTCTGGATGACCTTGTTCAGAGATCGAAGATCCAGGATAGGTCTGAATTTGTGTGTTTGGTCTTTTTTTGGCACAAGGAAATACCTGGAGTAGTCCTCTTTGAGCAGGAGGGACCTCTTCTATTGCCGTTTGTAGAAGAATCGAAACCTCTTGACGTAGCAATTTTAGTTGGTGAGGGTGTGATCTTACTGGAGGAATGTTCTTTGGGGGTGCGCGGAAATGTAGCGCATATCCATTGCTCAGTATATTTAGCACCCACCGATCTTTGGTTATGTTGCGCCACTCTGCTACATGACTTGAGATACTTCCTCCCACAGGAGTGGGCAACGGCGTTAGAGGAAATAGATAATCATTGCTTGCCTGAGGTTTTGGCTGCAGTGGAGGATTGCTGTTGATGTCCTCCTCTGCCTCTGGAGGATCTACGACCTTGAAAATGTGACTTGGATTGTTGGAATTGTCTCTGTGACCATTGAGGGGTTTGAACCCTCTGATGGTAGGTCTTGCTGGTGTAAGGCCTGTATCGGCGCTTGAATTCCGTTTTCTTTTCCAAGCCTACGGCCTTCAGCGTGTCCAGCTCGGCCTTCATTCTGGCCATCTCCTCGTCAGTGTGAGCACCAAAAAGAGAGCTGCCAGAGAAAGGTAGATGTAGGATGCGTTGCTGGGCTTCAGGTTTCAAAGCCGTTAGACGTAGCCAGGAAGACCTCCTTGCGCATATTCCGTGCGCATACGAATGCGCAGCCAGAGAAGCCCCATCCGGTGCTGCACTGATTACTTGATTGGCTACCAGTGCCCCTTCCTGGAGAACCTCTGCAAAATCTTGGCGATCCTCTTTCGGCAGTTTTTCTTTAAAACGCTCCAGGGAGTCCCATAAAGATCTGACATAACGGCCCAACAGGGCTGCCGCACTAGACACCTTTAAAGAGGCTGCCGCTGAACCACATGCCTTTCTTCCCCAAGAATCTTGGGCTCTACTCTCCTTGTCTGGAGGAACTGAGGAAGATGAGGAGACCGCATGTGTTTTCTTCGCTGCTGCGATGATCACCGAGTCCGGTGGAGGATCTGATTTTAGAAAAAGGGGATCCTGATCCGCGGGTTTGTATTTCTTCTGGATTCTCGCAGGAGCAGATTTGATCGAAGATGGGGTGAGGAAAATGCCCATCACTGGCTGAAGAAGGCCAGGAACCAGTGGGAGCAAAGGTCTAGACCCAGACCGTTGGTGCAGAGTTTCGAATATGACTGACGCCGATGTTTGAGGCGCAGACATCTCTATATTCTGTTTCTGCGCCCCTCTTGAAAGCACATCGTGGAAGGTATTGATGCAGGGTCGGATTGGGATCACAATTTGGCCCGGGCACTGACGGAAAAAGAGGTCCACATTTGCGGGGTGTGGCCCACATTTGCGGGTGTGCCCTTTCATGAAACACACAAGGAATGTAAGTGGGAGGATTTTGTTCTTGGGAAGGACACAGGGCCAAGGTGACAATGTCCTACAAGCTGAGCAACTGAAAAACAGCGAGGCCCCTTTCTTTTACAAAATTATTCCCCAGCCCTCCAGCGCAGGAGCACCTGAAAAACAGCGAGGCCCCTTTCTTTTACAAAATTATTCCCCAGCCCTCCAGGGCAGGAGCACCTGAAAAGCAGCGAGGCCCCTTTCTCTTACAAAATTATTCCTCAGCCCTCCAGCGCAGGAGCACCTGAAAAACAGCAAGGCCCCTTTCTCTTAAAAAATTATTCCCCAGCCCTCCAGGGCAGGAGCACCTGAAAAACAGCGAGGCCCCTTTTTCTTAAAAAATTATTCCCCAGCCCTCCAGGGCAGGAGCACCTGAAAAACAGCGAGGCCCCTTTCTCTTAAAAAATTATTCCCCAGCCCTCCAGCGCAGGAGCACCTGAAAAGCAGCGAGGCCCCTTTCTCTTAAAAAATTATTCCCCAGCTCTCCAGGGCAGGAGCACTTGAAAAACAGCGAGGCCCCTTTCTCTTAAAAAATTATTCCCCAGCCCTCCAGGGCAGGAGCACCTGAAAAACAGCGAGGCCCCTTTCTCTTAAAAAATTATTCCCCAGCCCTCCCGCGCAGGAGCACCTGAAAAACAGCGAGGCCCCTTTCTATTACAAAATTATTCCCCAGCCCTCCAGGGCAGGAGCACCTGAAAAGCAGCGAGGCCCCTTTCTATTACAAAATGATTCCCCAGCCCTCCAGGGCAGGAGCACCTGAAAAACAGCGAGGCCCCTTTCTCTTAAAAAATTATTCCCCAGCCCTCCAGGGCGGGAGCACCTGAAAAACAGCGAGGCCCCTTTCTCTTAAATAAATATTCCCCAGCCCTCCAGGGCGGGAGCACCTGAAAAACAGCGAGGCCCCTTTCTCTTAAAAAATTATTCCCCAGCCCTCCAGGGCAAGAGCACCTGAAAAACAGCGAGGCCCCTTTCTCTTAAAATATTATTCCCCAGCCCTCCAAGGCAGGAGCGCCTGAAAAACAGCGAGGCCCCTTTCTCTTAAAAAATTATTCCCCAGCCCTCCAGCGCAGGAGCGCCTAAAAAACAGCGAGACCCTTTCTATTACAAAATTATCCCTCAGCCCTCCAGGGCAGGAGCACCTGAAAAACAGCGAGGCCCCTTCTATTAAAAAATTATTCCCACGCCCTCCAGCGCAGGAGCACCTGAAAAACAGCGAGGCCCCTTTCTATTAAAAAATTATTCCCACGCCCTCCAGCGCAGGAGCGCCTGAAAAACAGCGAGGCCCCAGCTATTTGTAAATTACTCAGCCCTCCCCAGCCCTTCACTGCCTCGGGGCAATGGCCTGGCAGGAGAGGGGATAAAGCAAAAAACACAGCTGGTGGGCCATCCATGGGGGAAGATGGTGCCAGTTGCCAACATTACCTGGCCCCCACAGCGAGACCCATTCTTCCTCGCCCACTATGCCCTGAATAAGAAGGGCTGTGGGCGAGGTTTTAATGCAAACACTGTTTCAGGGCTGCGTGGGCCCCAGGGGGGCCGAGGTGAAAATGGCTCAATGGCCTGAGCAACACCTGGCCCCCTGGGAGGCCGATTCTTGCACACAATCACCCCTCCCCAGCCCACCATCAGCGTGATTGCCTGGCAGGGCAGGGGGTCAAGGAGAGGCCACAGCTGATCATCACTGAACGGCCGCACAGCGAGGCTGCTTTCCTCTCCCTGTCCAGTGCTCTCTGTGGACTGGGAAAGGGGGAAAAAACGGCCCACAGAGGGCACTGAGACACCGGCCCTTCGGCCAATGCCCGAGTGCCCGCAGTACCAATCCGTCCCTGTACTGATGTCATCAATAGGTGATACTCTTGAAGGAGGACTGTCCGAGAGAGTAGGTGAATAATCCCTCTTAGAGGATCTAGTCGTGGAGGATGACCAAGAAGGTGATCTTCGTCTTTTACAGTGAGTATGAGAAGATCTATACCTCGGAGATGTGTTGTGGCGATCTCTGGGCAGAGTAGTAGGTGATCTATCCACAGCTTGTACCAACTGTGCTAGTGGCGATCTATGCAGAGGACTGGAATAGTCCTCAGGCCGTCGTGCCGATGTCAACGGAGATGCTCGCTTCGACGTCGATCGCCGTACCTCTGGCGACGACGGAGCATGTCTCGGTGTCGAACGCCGTGCCAACGGCGATGACGGAGAGATATTTCTCGACGCTGTGCGGTCCCGCAACAACGGAGAACGACTCCTCGACGCCGATCATCGCCGGGTTGACGACGGCGGAGGGTTTGACGTACCTTTCTTCTTGGACGACAACCGGTGTTCTCTCGACAGCGAGCCCGCCGTCGAAGGTCTTCTCGTCGATGTTTTCGGTGCTGGTGGAGACATTTTCGGCGCCGAGCCCGACGCCGATGGAGAGCAGATTGGAATCATCCTTCTGGAGGAAGATCTGGCTCTCTCCTTCCTCTGCCTCACCGGAGACCTGCCTCTGGAAGATGGTTTTCCTATTTCAGCCAGTCCATAAAGACGAA
Source organism: Calotriton arnoldi (assembly GCA_963921515.1). Lineage (NCBI taxonomy): Eukaryota > Metazoa > Chordata > Amphibia > Caudata > Salamandridae > Calotriton > Calotriton arnoldi. The sequence goes on along the minus strand of CAWUFW010004896.1, from coordinate 1,069,773 downwards.
TCCTCTCTCTGTCCTTCAAAGTACGCTTGGACAAGGACTGACAATGTTGGCAAGTCTTGGGAACATGATCTTCAGGAAGGCAAACAATACAGACAGGATGAGAGTCTGATTTTGCCTTCTTTTTACCACAAGAAGGACAAGAGTCAAATAGAGAAGGCATTTCTGAGTGGAAAAAAATGCTCAATTCTCTCAAAAATTACTAAACAGTACTCCAACAGCTAAAAGACGTCGAAGTAAAAGGTTTTAGTCAAAAGATAGTAGAACATTTCTGACAAAAAAGTCAGAAAAAAGAGAGCTGATTAACCAGGGTCCTGACTGAAGGAGCCGGAAAGACCAACTGACCTGTCACCCCTGAGGCATGATGGGAAGCTAGGGGTCATGGCTGCCTTAAAGGCACGGTGTCAGTTTTCTATGTGTTCCTATGGGTTAGCTTTTCAGCTTTCTACACAAAGGTTTTCTACAATGCAGCCTGTGAGCTGGTCAATGCTTTCATTCCTCTTTGCAGGATTTTGGTTTCTATTGTGCATTAAAACAGTTTCAAATGTACTTTGTTTTCTCAGCTTTTTTGTGTGTATATATGTGCAAAGGAAATTCTTATAGCATTACTCAGCCCTTAGTTTATGGAAGGCTGCATTGGTTGCTTTGTGATATATATATATATATATATATGAACAACAAGTTGATCTTCACACGAGGGAACACTTTTACAGCCGGTGCTCACGGCGGAGAGAAGACCATTCTCCGCAATAATGTGTTCCAGCAAAGCAATGAAACGCGGCACACACCTTAGCAGTTAAACAGATTTAATTCAACAAAAGGTCTTCTCCTCCCTACGCGTTTCGAACTTCACGTTCTTGGTCACGGTAGTATTACAAAAGTCCCTTTACTATTTTCTCTTTTATACTCGTGTCCACATTAGCCCATTATGAGGCATTGTGGTCCCAGTAGTTTACTCAATTCAATCAAACTTTATTACTTACAATCTGTGCACAGCGGGAGATAACAGACACATTTAGATATTGACTATTGTATCTGTTTATACTCTGGGCATTGTTTTGAATTATCGTAATTCATACCAACAGTGCCATTCAATGTCGCTAAATTCATGGCTAAGTGCCCTTAGAATCTAATAGCTCTGAGACAGGTTTGTTTATTAATATATCTAAACTGCTCATTCATCGTAATTTCAGAGTAAATGTCCATGTTAATATATTGCTTGGTGCATATACATTATTTGATCCTACTTAGATTAAATCACCCTAGGTGCACAGAAACAAAGAAAACTACTACTGATACCATACTAATTATTGTGTTTACATTTATGCAGTCTCATGGAATTTTACTATTTCATCAAGGATAATGTCTCATCATTTTTCACAATTGATTAATGTCCCAATTAAACAGGTTCTTCAGATGGTGGGTCTTCTTCTACAGGTGTACATACATTCCTTCGTCCATGTTTAATCCTCCCGGGATCTTTGTCTTGAACCGGGTAATAAATTTGGATTCCAAACGTCTTAATTTGAATTAAAGCTGTTTAACTGCTAAGGTGTGTGTCGCGTTTCATTGCTTTGCTGGAACATATATATATATATATATATATATATATATATATATATATATATATATAGAGCTTCATATATGTTTTCACATATATGTATATATATATTTTCCGGGTTCCCCGCGCATGGGCGGGAATATTCATGTGCTTATGACTATTGATGAGGATCCCCTGGAAGAGGATTATATTTACCCAGTCCTACCTCGGTAGCAATTCCAGAACGTTCCTTTGTTTGATGATGTATGCTTGGGTTTTGAGACCCATTGTGACATCACTCACTGGATTGCCCCTTAAGAAGTTTGAGCAGAACCACACCTGTCAGTGCATGGGCGTCACAAACACCAAAGACTCAGAGCTATTAGTTCTTTCTTTATAAGACTGGCTGTTTCATTGACCTTACCTAACATCAAGTAACCTTTGTTAAAAAAATTGCTGCAGCAGATAATCTCACATTAATAAACTGTATCTGGCTAGGACTAAAATCTACTCTATTCCCTTTTCCAATTTATTTTCATTGATATATGAATGGTATTTAGCACTACCAACACTATAACAACCAAGTTCAAAACAGTAAGATGTCAGCTTAAATTATTTTAAATTAAGGAGGTGATTGAATTAAGATTTTTATAGTCCTAGCGTATGGTCCTGCTCTTTAGGGAGAACATGTAAAATCACTTTGGGAAGACTATGGGTATATTCTTACCCATGAAACCCACATTCTCTGAGCTACATAATTATATTCAAGCCATGTTTATTCCTTAGATGGCTTGGTACCATTCTAATGGGAACACAGACACCTACTGTGTCTGTAGACGCCATAACTGTATTGAGTGAAAGAGAGCAGCTCCAATGAATCCATGTTAAGCTGTTATAGCTAGGTGACAAGATAACACATCTTCACACATAGCAGTGTAGTAAGAATTCTTATAAACCTGTAAAGGGCAAACATAAATGGGTCAGACCAGAAAATTAGCCTTAACTGGATTGATCGCTCTTGAAGACCACCCCACTTTAGATGATGTAGAATGCAAATCCACTACCAATCAAAAATGGTTAGCCCAAAGGTTCAAGTGGACTAATTATGCTACCCCAACATGTACATAGAATAGTATAACTTATGCACCTCTCTTTGGGTGTGTAGAAATAGGAAGGTATCACTTATAATTCAATCCATACTTTTAGTACACCTGTGAGTCTGGTATAAGTAGTGTATAATAATATGTCTTTGGAAAACCGAACATATGCAATATAATGAGAACCTCAAAAAGAAAGAGAGCATGGATATCAGCCTAGTAGATGGAGGCATACATGAATAGCTTATAGCTTCATTGTAAAATCCAGATAGAAATCTGGGACTAGGAGAGACACTGTGGAGACTATATCGAAAGACCTGAAACCCTGAGGATAGATTTCGACGTGGTATGCAAGAGATCAGAAGACTGAAATATAGTAGTATGGTCTGAGACTTTTGTCAGGCTCAAAATGAGCAAGGTCTATTCCTGTGGGCCAGGGGAAGTTCTGTGGAGGCATTCTCACAGGGTGACAGTGGTGCCTGGTGAGCACGTATTTTTAATTTTACAGGACAGCTGTGTCAGGCAGCGAGCAACAAGTAATGGCTGGCGTTGTAGCAGAATTAGCAGATATTCTGGCCGCGTCAGGAGCAGCAAAGCACGCCCATTGCACAGCTGCAACTTCTGCAGAGTGTAAGGACACCACAATTAGGATCTTGATAGATCGGTGCAGATTGTAACCCTTTTCTGCTGCCTAGTCAGAAAGAGGGGGGGGGAAAGAGTATCGTCCACTGTTGCTGAGTGTGCAAGCATATGACTCCAGTGCAGCTCCTTGTAGAAATGGAGATGTGGGGCAAAGAAGGGGGCCAAAGGTAGAATGAATAGTTTATTTATTCATTTTGTTTTAAAACTTAGCTTGCAATTTCATCAGCAGAAGCATCAACACTTATTCATACGTAGAATAGACACTGCCTGCCTTGCTTTGGTTGCAGATCTTTGTACACACTTGAGGGTGAAAGACATCTTGGGCACAGAATGGCTCAGTTAGTCACCTCACGATAAGGGAGAAGCTTGGAAAGGTCCTTGAGAAAGGTTTGGTAAGTCAGAGTGTGAAGACAGTGGGTCAGCAGGAGACTGGAGGAAGGATTTGTGGTTACTTTCCCTAGGCCAAACACTAGTGCTCCTAGCAATATGTTATTACCCAGTGGATTTGTATCAGAATGGTTAAAGGCGTCTGCACTCACTACTTCTAAGATTAAGGTTATGATGTGCACCGTAACCAGTACCAGGAAGTACAGTGGAGGTGGATGGTATTGCAAAATAGGGTGAGGAGATTGCTTGACCTACATAGCCAATGAGAGATCAGATCAGATAATGAAGCCATCCCGCCAACCCCCATTACATATTTTGTGGATATAGACCATGAGCTGAATGTATAATAGAAAGGGGCTTTATAGTAGAGGGGGATAAAGTAATTACCTCTATCCAAGGTGAAGAGCACAGTGTGTTAAGATATAGTAATGGTTAACTGAGGCAGAGTTACAAACCAAGGCGGACAGATTAAAAATAGCATCTATACAAAAGTGGGGAATCAATAGTCCTCACAAAAATACGTTTAAGACGTCTACTTTGGGGCACATCCTGAATGACGTTAGGGAATTAAAAGGGCTTCTTGGAGATATAGGTAGAGGCGTCCAAGATGAAGTGACACTAAAAAGAAAGCCATTTCAGACGCTGAGTGGCAAGGTAAAGGAGGCAGAAGGTTACATTTCAAAGATGGGGGAGAGAGGTACAAAACATGAATTAAAGTTTCAAGTCTCCCTGCTCACTGAAAAGGCTAAGGTACTGGAGTTCTACGCAGAAGATGAAGAGGTCTGTTTTGAAAGAAAAGTACCAGACTAGACCATTCTTTTTTCATAGGTGCTCCTGATCCAGCGCTAACAATAAAAATTATTCTCCTATATGCTTCGGTCATCTAGGTACAACTATTCCTCCAACACACAAACTATATCCATATGACGGTGGGGCCCATAACACCGCATATATATTCACTTACTCATTTATTCCCTGGATTTCCTCCGTCCTTAACCTAGGAGAAAACGATTCGCTGGAAGGAGACGGGATACCTCTTTTAACATGACATAATGTTTCTCATTTGCTTTAAGGTATTCCGCTCATTGGTCGATGGACCAACTAGTAGGAATCAGTTGATGGTGATTAAGACCAGCTCAATCACAATAAACTCTTTAACAAGTTACCTTAATCATTGAGCTAAAGAATCACTGAGTCATTTGTTTAAAGAATAATAAAGTTTATATAAAGTTTCGAAGCAAGAAATAAGTTTTAAGCTTATTATTCAGATCATTACATTTATCATCATTATAAGAATAAATTGAAATTGCAATGCATATCTATTAGACGGAAAAATAAGGTTATCATAGCAAGAACTCTAAAAGATCAATCTATCTGTCTTGGAAAAATCTAATAGCTCTAACTGAAAAATCTATCAGGAATAAAAAGGTTCTCCAAAAACAGCATCTTATACTCAACTGGAAAATAAAAATAGCAGCAGCAGCATCAGCTCGTCAGCATCAGCAACCGCAACTTCACCCATCTACAGCATCTAACTCTCCAGCATCTCACTCTCCAGCATCTCACTCTCCAGCATCTAACCCCTCCCACCAAGAGTAGGTCTTCTTATACCCTAATTCTAGCTTACTGAATAAAAATGTTGCATCTTCATGGCGTGATTCTCTCTCATTGGTTCACTCAGGCCCATATATATTTTAATCAAACTTCCTTGTCTTAACCAGTTCCTTGTGGAATGTTCATGCTTGCATCGTTTCCCACAGTTCATGACATTGCTCATCCGTTTCGATCAGTCCAATTTGTATCTTTTTCTGCTACTTTTTAGATTCAACAGTTCCGTCCATTTATTCAGTTTGACTTCTCACGCTTCTTGCTGATCATCTTGGCACACATCTGCTCAGAAAGGTCACAATAGCCTTGACCATACTTCCGTCTTATGCTCTCAGCACGAACACGTGGTCATCCTTTTCCACAGCCTCTCTCCTCTACCACACGGCTTCTTGGACATGCGTACTCTAGCTTATGGCGGCCATTTTATATCGCTGCTCAACAGGCCTAAGCGCACTATTTTCAAAAATAAACAAAATATTGTTAAAATAAAGACTATAAACCCTTTCGTTTCCCTCCCGTCTTTCTACGTACCCCAATTAGGTATTACCTAGCAAAAAGCAACATATAAAGCCGTCCCTTACTTACCATCGCTTTATTTTGCAACCACACGTTTTATTTAAAAAGCACAAATCATGCGTTTATTATTTTATTAGTACGCAAATATTATGTTATGTTAGACACGTAAACAATAAGTTGATTAATTTGCACACAAAATAGCGTGTTACCTTTAACCCTTTACATGTAACATACATTGTTGGTTATTTACTTAAACGAACAGGTTTATTAATTATTTTACGAAAATTATTAGGAGGTTAAAAAATTTTCATTTACCCTGCTCCATCAACTCCCCCTTTGGTGATTTTTAATATCACCACAAAACCCAAGTTATACAATTTTCTCAGACAGCATATATCTTTTATCCGTTTGCTTTTGTTAGTTTACACAACTGTATCCCTTTCAACTTGTCTCTTCGTTTTCTTGTACATGTTCTTTTTATTTCTTCTAACTCTATTTCACCCATTTCTCTCTCTCTCTCCTTGTTTATCATGTTTTCTTTTTCTATTTTATTCTGTCTTCTTCTTCTCTTTATACATGTAATTACAAGTTTCAGCACTAAAATTATTATTATTATCATGGTTGCTATTATTATAACTTTCCCTATTATTAATCCACTCATTCTTGTTAACTAATTTATTACTGAAGAAAACCCTTTACCAAGTTTTCCCAATGCACTTTCAACCTCCAGTGGAACAAGTTCTTTGTGCAAACTTGTAATATTTGTTATATACTTATGTATATTTTCACTTTTATCTGGAATGTAAGTGCAACAATGTTGGACTTTCAACATTCCACAGACTCCACCCTCTTTTGCCAAAAGAATGTCAAGGGCAAGTCGATTTTGCATCACCATAGCTCTCATGGCAACCATCTCGGTATTTACCATCAAGAACCCTCCAGCAGTATCTGTAGATAAACGATCTACCACTGTGGATAATTTCCGAATTCTAAATGCATTCAAAGATATTCCCACTGCTGGTATCAATGCTCCAAAAATATCACCTACTATTTCTGAAAAACTTTCCCTTTTTCTACGTGTAAAGGTATTTATCATTCTGTGTGTTCCTTTTTCTTTTCTGTCCATATGAAAAATCTTTGGAAAGACCAGGCCTAAATAACATGAGCCATACCAATGGTCCGGTAACCTGTAATAAGCCCTATTACCGCAAACATAATAGATCCCTGGAAATATTGGATCTTTTCCCCCTTTGAATCCCCATCCACCTAAAATTTGATAATTGTCATGGCAAATACTGGAACCCACAAAATAATTGTCATATCTTGTTTTATTTCTTCTAATGCACAACCTTCCCTGTTGGGGCCAATCCAGAGTCATAGCTGCATTTGTCTTTTTCTTGTCATGATTGTCTTCCTCAAACGCCCAAAGAGGTGTTTTTGTCTCTTCTATCACTTTTCTTTGAAATTTCACTCTTCTCTCTTCAACCATCTCTAAAAATACTTTTTCTTCCTTCTTTAACTCACAGGTAAGGTTGTATTTAATTATATTATCTAAGGTTAAAATCTTATCTTCTAAAAAATATTCACCAAACGTTTTTCCCTCTTTTATTTTGTTTAGCTCGTGAACTACAGAAACTTTCGCAAACATCTTATCTATGTCAGTGTAATAATATTCTAATCTACCGGTTTTATAAAATAAACTTGCTAAAACACTACATGTTATTCCATACGTCAAAGGAAGGTGATGATAAGTCACACCCTCTGCTACAGACGCAGGCAATTGCATACAAACATAACAATCTCTTACATCCATTGTTTCTACATACTCATATAATAATTTTGTAAAAACATTTTTAGAAAAATCTGTTATTGATTTGTCCTTGTGTAATTCTGCACTACTTTTTAATATAACTGGTTCTTGAGTGTTAGCTCCTTTTCCTTTCTCGGTGTTATTAGAATTTTCCACTACAGCTAAACTAATTGGAATAGTGATTGCTAAAACCACCCGTACTGTCATTAATAATCCTGTACAAAAGCAGCACATCTTACACCATCTACTTAAAAACTCACATTTACATTTTCTATCTCTAGTAGTCTCCATTTTGTTTTATAACCTTATTTATTTATTTTCCAGAAAACTGTGTCACTACACCTCAGAAATGACTTATTTGCCACTCTGCACTTCAATGTTTTTGTCTTTGCTTGGTACTTTCTTTTAATTCTTTTCAGAATTCTTTCTTTGTCAGATCCGGTAGAAATTCGTCAGATCCAGTGTTTTGTCAAGTCCGGTAGAAATTGTTTACATTTCTTCAAGTTTGTTGCACCTCACCTTCACCCACTAGGTTTCTTGGTTCTGGGTTCTCGTGAGTGTTCTTTTCTTCTTTGGTATCAGTCAAAGCAAGATACAACCATTCAGGTGATCTATACTTCGCATTTACCTTCTTTATTCTTTTCGTTTTCTGCAAGTGTTTTCCACCTTGTTTTTCTTGCTCTTTCTGACTTGTTATTTCATTCACTTGTTCAGCACTTTTTCCATCTAACTTTATGATTCTGTATCTTAATTTTCTTACTTCGTTGGGCCAATTGTCTCCTTTTCTTGGCCTTTTTGCCTCACTTCCTTTTTCCTCTCTTTCTGTTTTCCAATTCCTTTTTCTTGACTCTAGTTTTTGGTTTCTTTCTTCTCCACTTTCTTCAGACTCTGTTTCAGTTCTTTTGTTATTGCCTCTTATTTTGAAACTTATAATTTCATTTTCTTCCTCTACTTGTGGTTCTTTTCTTATCTTCCTTCGTTCACCTATTTCTGTCCCTCCTCGAGGTTCTTCCGAATTTGTGTCAGTCTCTCTATCTGCTTCTAAATTTCCCTGTTCTTGTGTTTGACTATCTGTCCCTATTGCTCCTCGGGGATCTTCCGATTTTTCTAACTTTCTGTTTGAAACTCTCCCTTCTTCATCTATTAATATCATCTCCGAAGGATTTTTACCACAACTTGTACTTGGTTGCTCACTGTTACTATCTTCTGGCTCAGTTTCTTCTCTTATGCTTTCAAATTTCCAATTTCTTTTCAGAATTTCTTCACAATCCGAATGATCTGTATCAGATTCTGAACTGGTATCTGATATTTCCAGATGTCGACTTACAGGTCGATCTTCAAGTTCTGGAACTTCAGCTATTTCCTCTACTTCTTCTGTCGTTGCACTTGTAGTTGGGTCTTCCAGATGTCGACTTACTGGTCGATCTTCAGGTTCTGGCACCCTGTTTGTTTCTTCTTCTGCTTCTGATGCTGAACTGTTATCCAATATTTCCAGATGTCGACTCACATGTCGATCTTCAGGTTCTGGAACTCTGATGGTGTGACTGGCATGCACCCAGTGTTTCACTCCTGCACACTTGACTGCAGTGGTTGTCACCAGGATCACTTGTCGTGGTTCGTCCCAGCGAGGAACCAAACAGTTTCTTCTCCTGTGGACTTTTATGCGGACCCAATCTCCTGGATTCAAGTCGTGAGCTGGTTTTCTTTCAAGAGTGGTCGCATCCGGTCCAACCTGATGAAACACAGAACGCACCACATCAGCCAATCCTTTGCAATAATCCAGCACTAGATCATCAGTTATAGTCAGTAGTTTGTTGACAGGTACTTGTGCTTGTCTCATTGCTCGTCCCATAATTATCTCATGGGGACTGAGTCCAGTTTTCCTTTCTGGAATACTTCTGATTGTCATTAAAACTAAGGGCAAGGCATCTGGCCATTTGAGTCCTGTAGCTTGACACATTTTTCCTAACCTATTTTTAATTGTTCCATTCACTTGCTCTACTATTCCAGAAGCCTCTGGTCTGTATGCACAATGCAGTTTCTGTTTTATACTAAGTGCTTCACAAATCAGTTTGACTAATTCATTTTGGAAATGTGATCCTCTATCTGTTTCAATCGTGACTGGAAAACCATACCTCGGAATGAATTCTCGCAGCATAAGTTTTGCTACCGTTATTCCATCATTCCTTCTTGTTGGGTATGCTTCCACCCAACGGGAAAACAAACAGACGACCACTAGGACATACCTTAGTCTGCTGCAAGGGGGCATTTCAATAAAATCCATTTGCATTCTAGTGAACGGACCTCCTTCTCGTCCTATTGTTCCTAGACTCACTACTGTCTTCCTTCCTGGATTTAACTGTTGACAAATAAGACATCTCTGACAAAGACTCTTAGCTATGGCTCTGAATTTTGGATTATACCATGTTTGTCTAAAAAGTCTGATCATTGAATCTCTCCCAATATGGGCTTGTCCATGGTACATCCGTGCCATGTCAGAAATCATGCTATCAGGCATAACTGGTCTTTCATCTCTGTAAACCCAAACATCATTTTCTTCATGTTTTCTACATCCTGCTTTTATCCATGTATCTTTTTCCTCATCATCTGCGGCTTCCTGTAACTGTCTCACCTCATCCCATGTCTCAACAGGGTTAGTAAAAAGCAAAGGACAAGAAATATGCTCTCTTTCTCGACTTTTGTTCAAAGAAACCACATTCTTTGCACAGTACTGTGCAATCTCGTCAGCATATTTATTACCGACAGTTATGTAGTCTTCCCCATTTTTATGTGCATTGCACTCCACAACAGCAATCTGTTTAGGCAGCTGTATCGCCTCAAGCAACTTTTTCACAAAATCTCCATTTCTAATTGGTGTTCCTGCAGACGTCAAGAAACCTCTTTCTGACCAAATCTGACCGAAATCATGCACCACCCCAAAGCCGTACTGGCTATCTGTCACAATCGTAACCCGTACATTTCTTCCCAACTTGCATGCTTGAATCAGAGCTACTAGTTCTGCGACTTGGGCAGACCGTATTCCTTTCAGACAAGATGCTTCCATTACAGTTGCTACTGTGCAAACCGCATATGCTGCACTTAGAACTCCATCATTCGTTCTCAAACATGAGCCATCCACAAACAGAATATAATCCGATTCCTTTAAGGGCTCATCTCGTATATCTGATCTCGGTTTTGTACAATATTCAAGCACATTCAGACAATCGTGATCTACTTCATCCATTTCAATCACACTTTCTTCATCTGGCAATGATGTCAAAGGATTCACATTCATACATCTGTCAATGGTCACATTATCTGCACTCAAAATTACTTTTTCATACCTAGTCAGCCGACTATGTGTCATGTATTGGGTTTTCGTTCTTGTCAAGAGAATTTCCACAGAATGGGGAACATATACTCTCAGTGGATATCCCATCACTATGCCTTCACTCTGTTCCAGACTCACACAAGTAGCAGCAACTGCTTTCAAACATCCAGGCAACGCTTTCGCTACAGGGTCTAAAACAGCTGAAAAATATGCAATGGGTCTTTTCATAGTTCCACGTCTCTGTACCAAGACTGAAAATGCACATCCATCTCTTTCACTGCAATACAACTCAAAATCTTTCTCACAGTCAGGCATTCCCAATGCTGGAGCTTCACACAATTTCTTTTTCAGCTCTCTGAATGCTTTCATTTCCTCATCATTCATTTCAAAAGGATCTTTAACATCCTTCTTTGTCAGTTTTTGCAACGGTTTAGCAATCAGCGAAAAACCGCTTATCCATTGTCGACAATATCCAACCATTCCCAGAAACATTCTTACCTCTCTTTGCGTCATTGGAGCTCTCATTCCTTGAATCATTTTTATTCTTTCAGTCGTTACCTTTCGCACTCCTTTCTCAATTTTATGCCCTAAATACTGGACTTCTTGTTGACAAAACTGCAATTTTGATGGGGACACTTTATGTCCTCTTTTTGCCAAATGATTCAGCAAAGCAATTGTATCATTGACACATGCTTCCTTCGTTTTTGATGCCACCAGTAGGTCATCAATATACTGAACCATTACTGATTTTTCTGGCATTTTTAAATCTTCCAAGGATTTCTTTAGAATCTGATTAAAGATTGAGGGGCTTTCTGTGTACCCTTGAGGAATTCGGCACCATGCCAAAATACGCTCTCCAAACCTAAACGCAAATAATGGCTGGCTATCTGGATGCAATGGAATAGAGAAAAATGCATGACATAAATCAATTACTGTGTACCATTCTGCTTCACATGGAATCTGGTATAGAATCACAGCAGGGTTCGGTACTATTGGGCAACAAGGCACTACAATGTTGTTTACCTTCCTCAAATCCTGTACAATTCTATATGTTCCGTTTGGCTTTTTCAGTCCCATTATTGGCGAATTACATGGACTGCTCATGATTTCTTTTAGAATCCCTTGTTCAACCATTTTGTTTATTACTGGTGTTATTCCTTCAATTATTTCTAGTGTCAATTTATACTGGGGCGTATTTGGGTAACTTGTTCCCTCTTTTACTGTTATTTTAACGGGATCTACTTCTTTCATTAATCCTACATCTTCTCCTGTAAAGTCCCACACTTCTTCTTTCACTGTCTTTTTCAATTCAATTGGGATTTTCTCTGCATCAAATACAGGAAACAAATCATTTACTTCTGGTTCTAAATTTACCATTGTCATTTTATACAGCACATCTTCATCTGGGGTCTGAAATGCAATTCCATCTGGAGTACAATAGATAGTGCAATTCATCTTGCACAATAAATCGCGTCCTAATAGGTTCACGGGACTACAATCGCATACCACAAATCGGTGCATTTCACTAAATGGACCAATTCTTACCTCCACTAATTTAGTAAGAGGCGTCTTAATTTGCTGATTTGAAACTCCAACTACTTGGATATGTTCACCTGAGAGAGGAAGGTTTGAATTTCCACTGACCTAACAGTAGAACAGGTAGCTCCAGTGTCCACCAGGAATGTTACATTTGCACCATTCACTTCTCCATCCACAAATGGACCAGACTGATCTACCTCTAGAGTTGCGCCAAGCACGCACTCTTCCCCCTCTCCTAGGCACCGTCAGAAACTTTCATCCCTTTCATCCTCATCCTGTCGTAACCAATATTGAGAAATTGCAGCTGCACGCGGCAACTGTGTTACCTGTTCTCCTCCGTAGAATCCTGTTTCTGCACTGTATTTCTGTTGGTTAACACTCTTGGGAAGTGGTGGTTGTGGCACCTGACTTTGTTGAGTAACTACCTCACTCTGCACCTGTGAATTTAATGATTGATTTTCCACATTAGGTTTTGGAGGAAATTTACACTCGTTTCTCCAATGCCCTAGCTTTCCGCAGTTGTGGCATGGCCACTTTTTCTTTGCCTCATCTATGCTCATTTGTCCTTTTCCTTTACCTATATTAGGTCGGGATCTAACCGGTCCTGTTTCATTACCGGCATTACTCAATTGAGCTTCTTGCTTCTCTGCAACTTTCACCTGTGCCCACATGGCTTTTTCTTTCAATTTACGCTGTCTACTCTCAATATCAACACTGCAATACTTAGCATATCTCAAAACCTCGTCAACTGTGCTATTCTGCCAACAAATCATATGCTGCTTAATCATTTCACTTATCTCCGGTTTCAACCCATATACAAATCTATATACAAAATGACTCATATCCTTCTCATTTAGTGTCTCATAACCACTAGACTGTTTGAAAACCAACAACAGCCTTTCGTAATAAGCATGCACTGATTCTTTACTTTCCTGCGTTGTTCTGTCTATTTTTACCCAATCTGTTTCTTTAGGTGGAATCTTATTCTTCAAAAAGGTAATTACTTGGTCATACTTCCTCATCACTTCTGGTCCTGGCGCTCCTGTTTTAGCATCCCTTGGATATTCTACAGTTGGCCAATCAATAGTAATCTTACATTCTGTCCACAAATCAGCTGGCACTACTATATCAAACAATCCATCTAAGTCTATCCACAACACTTTTGAAACTTTCACAAATCTCTCCACTTGTCTGTACCATTCTACTGGCTTTTCTCTCAACTTTGGGAAGTCATTTGTAAATGACAGTATATCCTGTCTGGTCCATGGAACATGCACATAACTACCACCTGGAGTTTCTCTCATCGGGTACTCCCTTACAACTGGTTCCTTATCTGTTACTGCAAAAGCCAAAGATGCTTTATCTGTTGTTTTCTCATTCTTTTTCGTCCATCTATTTCTCCATCTATCCACATCACCCCATTTTCTCAGTAAAGCAATTAACTCTTTTATTTGGGTCAGTCTTCCTGATGTGTTCAAATTCTCTATATCTTTTTCACAAAAATCTACTCTGTATGGTTTCTGCAACGTTCTCACTTTTACAAATTCTACTCCTAGTTCACTTGCTGTTTCTTCCAATTTGTCATGTAAATTTCTAGCTCTCCATGTAAGACTTTTGCACAAAAACATAATCTCATCCTGATAATTTTTTTATTTTTCTGTACCAATGGTTCCTAAAATCAATTCTTCCATGTCTATTTTTAACCTAATTACATCTAATGGTTTTACTTCTGTTTCTTTTGTTTTTAGCGCTTTCATCCATTCATTTAACTCATCTGGAGTCGGACCTACAGGCGTACTATTTAATTCTATCCAATTGTTACTTCTTTCTGGTGTCCCTGATGCAGACTCCGTTACCATAGGTATTCTCCCAATCTCATTCTCATTTATCGTCAAATTAGTAGGTGGGCTTGGTCTATAGGTACTAGCCAAATGGTGTGCACCTTCATTATTCAGTTCCATCCCTTCTCTTTTTCTTTGCAAATGTGAATTCATGGGAATCACTAAAGAACGTTCATCAATTTTCTGATTCTCAAAATTGGCATTACTGGACCTATCGTTACTGGTACAGTTACAGCTTCCATATTCTTTGTCAATGCTCTTATTTTCTCAGTCAATTCTCTTGTGGTTTTTGCTAATTCAGTTGCATTGTCACTTTCTATCTCTTCATTTTGTGAAGTTTTTAATTGATCTTGTGACCTATTTGTCTCATCTCTTCGTTCGGGATTTTTATTCCTCTCAGTTTCCATTGGCGGTGCATTAGGTGTCACCACCGCAGAAGTCTGTTGGTATGGAGGTGGGTTTCTGTTTAAAATATCTTCCAGCAATTCGTCATCCGTTTCACTACCACCATACCCATACTTTTCTACAACTACATGTTTCTTTTTCTCAGTACACTTTCTCTTTGCTTCTTCCTCAACTGTAAAAGCTGGAAACAAACCTCCTGTCATATTAGCACATCTCCAACGCTTTATTCTGTCCTCATGATTTACTCCCCATAACCTTCCAGGCACAAACTCATGATTCTTTAATCCTCTGAATCTCTCTCGTTCATACATCTCATCTTCCCATTCAGTTAAAGCTTCAAACTGTGTCGGTCTAGGTCTAGGTTCTAACATTGCCATCTTTTCTCTCAAGTTCCGTAGTACAGCTACATTAAATGAACCATTCTCAGGGAAAGCCAATGCTCCATCATTCTTGGTATATTTTGTCCAATTTTCTAACCATATGCATGTATGATATCCATATTTCAGCATCATGTGCGAAGCTGGTGATTTCGGCGGAGGAATTATTTGTCCCTCTCTAGTCACTACCTTTTTGTCTTTCTTAAAGAAATTCTTAACTTTCGACATCCATGACGTTTTCTCTCTACCATACTCATAATACGACATGATTCACAATCGCTTTTTCTCCTCAAACGATCCGCAATTCAACACTGTTCTCTATGCGTTATTCCAATCAATACTAGCGCGACTCACACCAACACTCCAATCACAAACTTCCACGTCACTAGGCTATTCGACCAATCCTAGCGCGACTCACACCAACACTCCAATCAGAGCGGATTCTGTCTACAGCGCACTGTCCAATCCCAGCGCGGCTTTTGTCTACGTCAGTTCTGCTCCTGTTTCCGTATGACTAACGCACTGTCCAATCCCAGCGCGGCTTTTGTCTACGTCACTTCTGCTCTTGACCCCTCCTTTACAAAATTTATCGGCAATTTTTTCTTCAACAATTCTTCGTTAGTTACAACATTTAAAACACATTTCCATTGTCTGATTCGCTAAAGCAAAGAGATAGCTTTGTCCATTTACACAAGAATTCTGTATTTTCCAGTAGGCAGCGCTTACCTCTACCCTACCACAGAATTTTCAGTTTCGCCGATAAAGTAGCACTTCCCTCTACCTTACCCTTCTTGCAAGCAATAAACCCGTTTCTCTGGGGATAAAAAACATGTGGAGACTATACTGCTCCTGAGAATTAAGGCCAGAGTTTCACAAGAAAACCGATCACTATTTCACTTACACACCTTTTATACGGAAAATGTCCCTATCATAACACAACCTGTGTTATCACCAATATGAACTCAGACAATGCACCATTCCATGTGACTTCTCTTGCCACACGTGTTCCACTTCCTACTTCCCAGAAGCGTGAAAACTTACATATAACATAACGCGACTCAACATAAAGTGTTAGACATGAATTTATCAATAATCACTAATCAATAATCACCAAACTAATCTATAGTAACCATAACTCTGCTACCAAGAAATCTGATCCAGCGCTAACAATAAAAATTATTCTCCTATATGCTTCGGTCATCCAGGTACAACTATTCCTCCAACACACAAACTATATCCATATGACGGTGGGGCCCATAACAACGCATATATATTCACTTACTCATTTATTCCCTGGATTTCCTCCGTCCTTAACCTAGGAGAAAACCTAGGAGAAAACCTAGGAGAAAACGATTCGCTGGAAGGAGACGGGATACCTCTTTTAACATGACATAATGTTTCTCATTTTCTTTAAGGTATTCCGCTCATTGGTCGATGGACCAACTAGTAGGAATCAGTTGATGGTGATTAAGACCAGCTCAATCACAATAAACTCTTTAACAAGTTACCTTAATCATTGAGCTAAAGAATCACTGAGTCATTTGTTTAAAGAATAATAAAGTTTATATAAAGTTTCGAAGCAAGAAATAAGTTTTAAGCTTATTATTCAGATCATTACATTTATCATCATTATAAGAATAAATTGAAATTGCAATGCATATCTATTAGACGGAAAAATAAGGTTATCATAGCAAGAACTCTAAAAGATCAATCTATCTGTCTTGGAAAAATCTAATAGTTCTAACTGAAAAATCTATCAGGAATAAAAAGGTTCTCCAAAAGCAGCATCTTATACTCAACTGGAAAATAAAAATAGCAGCAGCAGCATCAGCTCGTCAGCATCAGCAACCGCAACTTCACCCATCTACAGCATCTAACTCTCCAGCATCTCACTCTCCAGCATCTCACTCTCCAGCATCTAACCCCTCCCACCAAGAGTAGGTCTTCTTATACCCTAACTCTAGCTTACTGAATAAAAATGTTGCATCTTCATGGCGTGATTCTCTCTCATTGGTTCACTCAGGCCCATATACATTTTAATCAAACTTCCTTGTCTTAACCAGTTCCTTGTGGAATGTTCATGCTTGCATCGTTTCCCACAGTTCATGACATTGGTCATCCGTTTCGATCAGTCCAATTTGTATCTTTTTCTGCTACTTTTTAGATTCAACAGTTCCGTCCATTTATTCAGTTTGACTTCTCACGCTTCTTGCTGATCATCTTGGCACACATCTGCTCAGAAAGGTCACAATAGCCTTGACCATACTTCCGTCTTATGCTCTCAGCACGAACACGTGGTCATCCTTTTCCACAGCCTCTCTCCTCTACCACACGGCTTCTTGGACATGCGTACTCTAGCTTATGGCAGCCTTTTTATATCGCTGCTCAACAGGCCTAAGCGCACTATTTTCAAAGATAAACAAAATATCATTAAAATAAAGAATATAAACCCTTTCGTTTCCCTCCCGTCTTTCTACGTACCCCAATTAGGTATTACCTAGCAAAAAGCAACATATAAAGCCGTCCCTTACTTACCATCGCTTTATTTTGCAACCACACGTTTTATTTAAAAAGCACAAATCATGCGTTTATTATTTTATTAGTACGCAAATATGTTATGTTAGACACGTAAACAATTATAAGTTGATTAATTTGCACACAAAATAGCGTGTTACCTTTAACCCTTTACATGTAACATACATTGTTGGTTATTTACTTAAACGAACATGTTTATTAATTATTTTACGAAAATTATTAGGAGGTTAACATTTTTTCATTTACCCTGCTCCATCACTCCACACAGTAACTAGAGAGTTCATTTCAGAGGTCAATTACAGAGTTTAATACTGGATGATGCTAGAGGCATGACACTACTGGTGAGATATTGTAATGCTTTCACGGCACAGGGAAGCAGCGAGGATCAGTTGGTTCACAACCTACATTTGGACATGTCATGGCATTTAAAGTTCTGTGGTTCGCAAATCACCTGAATAGACGGCCTCACTTGTTCTCAGCTGAAGACATTTCCTTCACATTGGCTAGATTACCTATTTATCTTTGACGTCCCATCACTAAGTGTATAGTGTACAAATCCTGGCACAGCACTTACCAGCTCACACGCCCTTCATGCTGAAAATGAAAGTTGAAGGGAATGTTCCCTGAATGCACAGACAAGATACCTTTCACCTCTTGCACCCGCATTTGAAAAGGCACCTATAAATGACAACAAATGGATAGATTATCCTAGCAAAAAAATCTGTCCATGGCTACGCTATCCTATGGGAGGCGTACAATGTGTACTAAGCAAGCGGGAATGCCAAGGACTTTATTTAGATTCCACGTTGGTTCCCAAGTGGTGGGATTCAAATTTTGCGAGGAAGTGGAGATCTGAGTGATCTGTAGGTTGCCGATATTAAGATGATGGAGATGAATGGAATTTGTGGATGTTAGGGAGATGTACAGAAATTGTACTTGTGAATGGATAAAGCTTCAAGATAGATGAAGCAAAGGAATTAGGAAGGGTTAAGAAATAAATGGATAAAGCCCAAAAATCCTACCCGGTAATGCTGGCCTGGCTGAATATGAAGGAGGATGCCACCTTGATAAGACTTATAGATGGAAGGGACATAGCAGAGGTCTTTACTGTATATATATCTATACGCCAGATTTTTGCAAGTATACAGAAAAAGGCATAGAAGAGGATGAGACAGAGGGTTTTGGGAGACTTTACACCGGGGATCATTTTTGAGTAAGGAAAATGAGGTGCTAGTAGAGCAATAAATATCTAGTAATTTTTCACTTATGAATGTTTTAGGTGGAGTGTTGCAAGAAGCGTTTCTTTCACAACAGATCGCTGTCCAGTTACAATATCAGTGATCCAAAAAATGGGAGAAGTCTATAAAATCTCACACTTCAATCTAGAGACCAAAGTTTTGCTGCAAGTGCTGGCAATAACAATGAACCTGAACGATCTGGACTAATGTGGCTTTATACCAACTGATCCACAACACAATAGGTTAGAAGAGTGCGGGATGTACTAGCAGTGACTTACCACCAAAATGTATCTTTTGTGATTGTGTGACTTAAGGAAGAGAAGGCATTTGACTCACTGCATTGGTTGTACAAGCTTTCTGTGTTGCAAAATCTAAACTTTGCCTTTTTTTACTGCTTGGCTGAAGTCAAGCTACATGGCTGCCCATTGGCTCTCTTCTATCTATAGAAGGGGACTACATATGGGTGGCCTCTATCCCTATTTTTATCTATACTAGCAGCTAACGTTTGGCTGAGTGGGTATGAATGAACAAGTTACTTAAATTCGGTAACACCTTATCTGGTAGAGACTATCTACCCGCAGATTCCTTACCTTGGAATTAAACCCAGGCGTCAGACTGAATATGGAATTTTTTCCGTGAGCACTACCCCTGTGCGCAGGTAAGTGGCATCGTTCAGCTCCACGTGGCGTCATCCACGTTGGAAGTGACGTGCGCGGTGCCTATATAGGCGCCAACCCAGCGTGGTGACGTCAGTTCTTTTTGTAACTTTCCACGCAAGGAGCGCAGAGCCACGAAGAACACGGACCACTGATGTGGAAAACTAGGGCCCTAAAAGGGGAAGCCCTGTCCCTAGAGATCCGTTCGCAGAGTGGAGAGGATGGGTGGGTAGGTATGGAATTTGTGGCTAGATAGAGTCTCTACCAGATAAGGCATTACCGAACTTAAGTAACTTGCTCATCTGATAGAGACTTCTAGCCGCAGATTCCTTACCTTAGAATGGATACCAAAGCAATACCTCCCCGGAGGTGGGTCTGCGAAACCGTTTCACAGTAAAAAGTCCTTGCAGGACTG
Source organism: Calotriton arnoldi (assembly GCA_963921515.1). Classification (NCBI taxonomy): domain Eukaryota; kingdom Metazoa; phylum Chordata; class Amphibia; order Caudata; family Salamandridae; genus Calotriton; species Calotriton arnoldi. The sequence goes on along the minus strand of CAWUFW010004896.1, from coordinate 1,049,839 downwards.
AATAAGCAAAGTGCCCGTCCCGATGGACCGGACTGTCCAGGCAGTAGTGCTTCGTGAACGTGCGCAGAGAAGCCCACGATGCTACCTGGCAGATGTCCAAGACCGGAACTTCACGTGCTAATGCAGTGGTCGCAGCCTTTGCTCTGGTGGAATGAGCAGGCAAACCCTCAGGGTGTTGCTTCTTGGCCAGTGTATAACAAATTGTAATGCAAAGCACGTTCCATCGGGGAGATGGTCCGTTTCTGCACAGTCTTCCTCTTCTCGCTCTGCATACCCTACGAAGAGTTGGTCATCCACCAGGAACTCTTTTGTGTGGTCAAGGTAGAACGACAACGCTCTTTTTGAGTCCATCGGTGGAGTCGCTTCTTTTCCTAAGAGGGATATGGTGGAGCGTAAAAGGTAGGGTGGGTGATGGACTGGCCTACATGAAAGGGAGTGACAACTTTCGGTAGGAAGGAAGTTTTATTTCGAAGAACCAGCTTGTCTGAGAAGATGTTTAGGTACGGAGGATTAGATGACAAAGCCTGGAGCTCACTGACCCTCTGGGCAGATGTTACTGCCACTAGAAAGGCAGTCTTGATGGTAAGGAGCCTGAGAGGTCAGTTGTGCAGTGGTTCAAAAGGAGCACACATCAGAAAAGTAAGTACCAGATTGAGGTCCCACTGAGGCACAATGAAGGTAGGAACATGTGCTGTAGACCTTTCAAAAACCTATTTACAACAGGGAATTTGTACAGGGATGGCTGATCAGGCAACTGCAGAAAGGCTGAGATGGCAGAAAGATAGCCCTTTAAGGTACCCAAAGCAGAGCCCTGTGGGATAACAGAAAGAATAAATAGGACTTGAGAAAGCAGAGCAGAAAGGGGGTCAACCTGTTTTCCTGCACACCATGTGCCACAAACTTGCCCCAACAGCAGGCGTATACTGTCTTGGTGGAGGAACGCCTGGCTGGCAAGATAACATTGCAGACTTCAGTTGGAAGGCCGAAAGTTGTCAACTGTCGCAGCTCAATCTCCTCGCATGAAGGCAGAGCGTTGCAAGATTCGGGTGGAGAACCCTTCCCTGCTGCTGTGACAGAAAATCCTCCTGAATGGGCAGTCTGAGAAGAGGACTGATGGCCATGCTCAACATCTCGGGATACCAATCTCTCTGAGCCCAGTCCGGAGCCACAAGGATGACTTGGGGCGGGGTCGTTCCTAATCTTCTTGAGAGCTCTGGGCAGGAGTGGTATGGGTGGAAAGGCATACAGAAGGCCGGAACTCCATTCAAGACGAAAAGCGTCCCCAGCGAGAGCCACCTTGGAAACTCCAGTGCAAAATTGAGAAGTGGAACATGTGAATTAATCTCAGCATCTGGTAATTACTTGGAGTGCATGCCAGTTCATCCATTTTTGCTCAACAGGCCACTTTAGACAGGAACGAACCATATGCAAACCAGCCTTGGTCCAGCTCCAATAGGACCAGTGGAGTCCAAACTGCCAAGCCACTTCCCCTCTGAATGGGTACAAAAACAACCCCAGTATGGTTTACCTCTTGTCAGAGAGGTATAGCTTGAGTCATGTGGCTCAGTGAGCACGTGTGTACATCCACAAGACTCAGGGTGTCACACTGTTTTCCTAAGTGTGATGAAGAATGAAAGACATCACTTTCACCATTAAGAAATGTAAGAAACAAAAGACAAAAATAACTGCTGTGTCTTCAATTTGAAGCCTGTTTTGAAAAAGCTTTCCTTTCGATATGAAAAATCAAAGGGTGTCACTTGTACAGACTGTGAATCACCACTGCATCTTTCTGTTCTGTACTATCTGCAGTGCATGTGTTAACTTGCATAGTGAGGGAGCACAAGTATGCACAGTACACAACACAATTCAATTTTTTCACATTCAGAGACATCAGCTCTGAGCCTGGCACCTGAGCAGAATCAAGTAGTGTGCCTTCATGATACGGTCCAAGATTGTTTGAAACATTAGACTAGGTTAGCATGGATAGATAGGAGGTGTCTTGGGGGAGATGCTGAATGTCCCTAGAAAACAGCTTTTTACACAGTTACCATTCAAATTTCTATTAAGATATTATCAACCATTGGGAAAGTTATTAAGTATATATACAATCAACTCTCTCCAGCGTGTCTGAGAAGGCTTCTTGCACTAGATATGGATTTAAGAAATGGCACATATTTATCTGAAATGGGCTCCACAGAGGCTAGGGACAAGAAGGAAGTGCCTGGATACTCCATGGAGTTTTAGCTTTAGCTGTCTCCCATGAAGATGTGCATGAAAATGGCAGAGAAATAACCATGGACATACAGGTCTGGAAGTGCGGATTGCTTAGATCCATGGGACCTGTTTCACAAAGGTAAGTTACACTTTTGAGTTAGTTTATACTTTGTAGTAAGTTAACTACGTTTGGCATTCACAAACTCGGAGTGTAAACTTACTATAAAAGTGTAAGTTACATGTCGCTACCTCCAGAGTAATATAATTGGCTTACTCTTGTGTGAGTGGGTGACGTCCCTCCCTAAATCTCTCCCTGATTTTCCCTAAACCCCTCTTACTCCTCCCTAATCCCATTCACTTTAGTAATAAGCCTGCCCCCTTTTCCCACCCACTCCCCTCTGTCCTTCCCATATTTACTACTAAAATCTATACTAACATATACCGAAACTTCGCAGTCGGGTGGAGAACTCCACACATAAGTATAGGCAAAACTTACACTTTGTAGTACATTTTGTAGTACTGCAAAAACACACTACAAAGTGTAGTTTGTGAATCAGGCCCCATGTCTTTTGAAAGATAGTTAGGCAAAAACGTTTATCTTTTTCCTTTGAGAATCTTGAAAACCACTAGCGGCTGTCAAGTGTTTTTGCAGGTAGTGGTGGTAGTGGTGGAACCTAAGGGACCAGGGCACATTGCCATAAACAATCCAAGCATGACCTACTGGGACCCCGTTCTTTAGAGATTAAGACTACAACAAAAATGGGTGAACTTTGCAGAACTTTATATTCTAGGAAGATAATGCCAATGCGTCTGGAATCAGTACAACTTTTCATAGTCAGAAGAACTGGATCACACACTGGGGTAGAGAAGGCAGACTGCCTACTGGTCTTTCAAGGGCAAAAGAGATGACAATAAAGGTTCCTACCGGTACAGGAACTGTCAGGCATGTTGCAGGTTTACCCTCATAACAGGTGACATTGGGAGTCTCTTGACCCAGAGGATGCTCTTCTGTGGACCTTGGTTTCCTCCTGAGAAGCAGGGCTGAGCCAACCCCTTACTTACGGGCCCAAATGAGTTTACAGAGATATCCTTATGAAGATCTTGCAGTGAGATAGTCCGTGTGTAGATCTTCCTGTCTATTAAGTCCGCTCCTCCTGCCGATAGACTGTCAGAACACAGCAACAAGACGGCTCCGTAGGCTTCCTGAACGTATGGCCTGTCTGGAGGGAGAATAGCAACCAGGCAGAGGTTCCACTTCTGCTCAGGGTGTCTCTGGGTCCTACATTGCTCTGCAGACCTCCTTGGTGTCCAGATGACAACAGATGAATCAAGTAGTGACTGAGGTGTTCAGTACTTATACCTGTCTGGTGCTCAAACTTGGACAGAAGAGTCAAATAATGGGTCTGAAACATTTAAAAGTTTGTGTGCTCCTCCAATCCTGGAGAAACACTCTTGTTGATGCTGGCCACATTTTGTGGGTATCGGAGTCTAAACTCCCCAGTCAAACTAGTTTTGATTGGAATATTTGCTACATGTACTGGGCTCTGACTTAGGCCTACATCTGTCCCTGCTATTATCAGAGATGGCCACAAAACAGGAACTCCCACCCCAAGCCGCCAGGTACTAGAGATTTCGGGCAGCGGACAGGCAGGAGCCATATACAGGATGATGTGATATGTCCCTGAGCGACATAGCGTGTTTACAGAAAGGAGACTACCATTTTGTGCACACATCCTTCATACATGATGTTACTGACATAACGAAGTTATGGTGACTGGACAGACCTTTACTGGTGAGAGGATATAGGCAATCTTCTCTCAGGAGTACAGGTAAAATGACTGTGCCCTTGGATAATAATCATGCTACCACCACTACCAGCCATCGCACAGGCTATGTTGAGGGGACGTTAGTCATCTTCACTCAAAAACAAAGAACACTTTGGGTTTCTCTCTGAAGACAAAAAACAAAATAGGATTGAGTGGGTCTTGCAGGCTGGTATGATCCTTGAACTCGCTGTAAGAAAAACATAGTGTTGTCCAGAAAACATGCAATGGCAGGGTGGCCTAACATTACCAAGCCATGCAGGGCACTTTCTCCCCAAGGAACCCTCCATGTGCCGGGTTTTCCAAGTGCTCCAGCGAGGTGGTTCCTTTTGTTCCTTAAACATTTTCTATTACTGTAGTGTGATTTTGCAAACACCTGGACCTGGGCCACAGATTCTTAGCAATTGATCCCTGAACTATCTAAAAAACATAAAACTGATGATTATCCCAAAAATACCCGACAACAGCTTGCCTAGGCCGTTGGATAGTGAGCTGAAGTAGGGACAGACAAGCATTCATCATTCACATTCAGTAAACATGATTAACTATTTGGGTTTAAGAGACACACTAAAGGAACACAAGCGTCCATGTCTAAAATCTAGATTCAAGTTCATCATGAGGTATTGTGATGATCCGCATTCTCTTTACAATGCTACATATTGTTTTAAAAAATATTGTATAAACAAAAAGGAACATATCTTTTATAAACTACCTATGTCTACGTAAGGAAGTGGAAAAGATAGGCGATCTGTTTATATTCTCATTTCAAAGGCAATGAAATGGAAATTAAATTGCAGTTATAAAAGCCCTTTGTTGATTTGTTCAATCAAAGTCTACCTCGTAAAGTTTCGACTATCTTAAAAAAACTGACAGTGTGAAAAAGAATCGTCTGGCTTTACAAATATGCAAACATTAACTCGCAACATGAAAAGAAATATACGGGAGTTAACGGTGTGCGGGGGTGTCTTCTGGTACAACAAGACAGAGGACGGACATTAATTTCAGTACCCACCTCATTGGTCACCGATACAATCGCTGATGCAGCGTCACAATACTCGAGTGCCTTGTTATTCTGTCCAAGGTCTCTGTAGCACTGAAATAAATGTGGGATATGTAAAAGAAAACTCAATTGTAAACGGAACACATCAGTAATAATCGATATCAAGTACACAGAAAGAACAATGTGTTATAGTTACCTTTGCTAAATACACGTAATTGGATTTGGAATATGAAGGCCGCATTTCTTCAACCTGGTAAAAAGATTTTTGGGGCAAAAAACACAAGAAATTAAAGAAATGTCTTCGGAAAATTGACATGATTTGATATAGTCAATCTAACTGCCTTTACATCTTATTGCATGCATGCACTTTGTTTTTAATATCGGGGGTGGGTCAAATAAAATTCGCCTTCCCATTTAAGGGCCCGATTACGGTGTCGGGTGGAAAGCCATCCGACAGCTAGTCGGAGGCTTTCTGCCCGACATAAATGGTTTTCCTCCGACCACCGTATTACAATCCATGCGGTAGGAGGAAAACCCGGGGCGGGATTCCGCTCCACTTACGAAGGGCTCAGAGAGCAGCAGGCGGAATGGTAGTCCCATAATGACAGCAGAGCCAGCCTCGGCAGAGCCGTCGGGATTACAATGTCACTTTCCGTCTGCCCTTTCATGGTGGTCCGCCCGCCATGAAAAGGCAGACCAAAAGTGGCTTTGGGGTCCCCTAGCAAGGCCCCCTGGCCATCCGCTATGGGGCCTGGGGAGCACCTATGGCGACCCCCTGAACATCCCTGCACAGTGTGGCAGGCACCGCCACACGGTGCCTGCCATGCGGTGCAGGGATGTTTGCAAACATCCATTTTACAATTGTAGCTTGTACTGCGGGCCTTTTGCGCCCACCATTCAAGCTGCAAATGTAAAATGGATGTTTCTGACCGCCCATAGTGCAGTCGCATCCAAATACAGCGGGTGGAACTGCCGATCTATGGTCGGTCGGTTTCATTCAGCTATGATGTCGGTCGGACGCTCGCTCAACCGACATCATAATTAGGCCCTAAGTTCCCATAGGAACATTTGCTCATAGTTATAGCATGCACTGCTGTTACATGATATTGGGCCACATTTATATTCATTGTGGCAAGGCACAAATATATGCAAGTATAGAGTATATATTTAATTCTCAAATGCTCTTAACTTATAATAAATCCCTTTCCATTGTATATATGAAATATTGAAATATGTTCTACTTTAACAGCAGCTCCATACATAAATTAAGTAATTGTTTCATATTAGTTTAAAATGCGTAAACAACTACCCAGTTGAGTGTGTCTACACACCATAAAATGCTGAATGCTAGGGTTTTCCAGTGTGAATGTATAATTACAATATTTGCTTTTGGAGGACTTTAACCACATACAACAGAATTTCGAAGCGGAGAGGTAATTTCCCAAGTACAATATGCTTATATTGATCCTCAAGATCTAAATATTAACAAAGTATGAGTTCATCACAATAAATATCAGAAACATTACCTTTTCTAGCAACATATAATACTAATCATGTGCATAAACTCCGTGTCAAAGACCAGTATTGTAAGAAATAGGGTTACTGATTGAGGGGGTGAAACCCTACTCAAGCAGCAACCACAGTCCTTGTTGGGGTGAAGTCACTAGCAAACCCCAAATTAACCTATGCAGTTTTAAAGATTTAAGTGAAAAAAAGAGCCAAAAAGTCTAAAGTGCCACTCGCGGCTATCTGGTCGTATGAGACCAGGAGAAAGTCACAAGCTCAGGCCGACTGCCATGGAGCATGGGTCAGATGCAGGGACCAGGTTAGTCCTACAGAAAAGTTATCTTCTCTGTCCAGCACACAGAGTCTCGTTCACGGTGAAGGAAGCCACGAGGAACAAGGAAGTGTCGCGGACGGTCATCGATGTAGCGCAAAGATTAGGCCTGGTGGCACGGATGTGCGGAGCTGTATCGCGAAGATCCTGTTGTCATCACAAAAGGTGAGGGCCAGTACTTCAAGATGGCGGGTCGGGCTTACGGAACTTCATGCTGGCAGGCTGTATGAGTGACAAGGTTTCAGTGGCCAAATATTTCAAATCAGCCTCTCTGAGGCCACGCCAAGGGCCCATGACCTGAAGGGTCCACTTGGGGGTCAGGGGCCTGCTCCAGCTGGATCTGGGTGATAGTTCAGGTGGTTGTGAGTCTTATGTCCCTGTGGCTTTGAACAGGAGGCTAGCAGACTAGCCTTTGGAGTCACTCTGGAGTCCTGAGTTCAGTTGCAGGTCCCAATTCCTCTGATTCGGGCACCAAGAGAGCATTCCAGCCGAGTGACAGTCCTTGCAGCAGCACAGCAGTCCTTCTTCCTGGCAGAGTCTCCCACAGGTCCAGAAGTGTACTGAAGAATTGGTGTCTGAGGTCCAATATTTATACCTGCCTCTTCTTTGAAAGTGGGAGAAGCTTTTAGAGGGTTCCCTTTGAAGTCCACAGGATTCCTGCCTTCCCTGCCCTGGCCCCAGACTTACTACAGGGGGTATGCAGCCCCTTGTGTGGCAGCAGGACACAGCTATTCAAGTGTAAATAGGGCTGCACCCAGCTCCGCCATCCTGCCAGTGATGGGCCATCGAGGCACACCTAAGCTCCCTATTCTGTCTGGCTGTCTAGGAGGATTACACAAAGCCCAACTGTCATCTACACAGTCATGTGACCCACAGACAGGCTGCAGCCACCAAATGGCTAAGGTAGGAAAATACCAGCTTTTCAAAAGAGGCATTTTCAAATTTGTACTTCAAAATCCGACTTTACCATAAGATAGGATTTTTCATCACAACTCTAAAGACACAAAATGTGAACTGGTTATCTGTTCCCATTCAGAAATAATAGTTTATTAAATGTAATAAGGTGTCCCCAGTGTCATCCTATGGGAGATGCAGGCCTTGCAGTAGTGAAAAAGGAATTTAATAGTTTTTCACTATCAGGATATGTAAAACTTAAAGGTCAATGTCCAACTCTTTAAATACATTGCTCCCTGTCCTGTGGGCTGTCCAGGACCTACCCTAGGGGTGATGTATATGTATTCAAAAGGAAGGTCTGGACCTGGAAAAAGATTTATTTTGCCAGGTTGAAATGGCAACTTAAAACTGCACACAAAGGCTCTGCAATAGCAGGCCTGAGACATGGTTAAAGGGCTTCTTGAGTAGGTGGCTCAATCCATGCCGCAGGCCCACTAGTGCAAAAAGAACAATTGATAGATAGAATGCAGAACAATGTCATACATTCACCCCAGTACAAAGATCTGGGCCTAAAGAACAAGTTACTTACCTTCGGTAACGATATATCTGTAAGAAACATAGGTTAGTTATAGATTCCTTACCTTAGAATTACCCCCAGGCGTCAGACTGGATCCGGAAAGTTTTTCGTCAGCAGTACCCCTGCACGTCGGAAGGTGGCGTCGGTCGACTCCGCGTTCGTCGCCGGGATGACGTCGCGGTAGCTACATAGACGCCGCCCTCGCGCGCTGACGTCAGTTCTGTACATGACTTTCCACGCCAGATGCGCAGAGCCATGCAAGACACTGACCACTGGTGCACAAAACTAGGGCCCTGAAAGGATGTCCTTAACCCTAGAAGACAGTTCGCAGAACGGGGAGGATGGGTGGGGCGGTAAGGAATCTATAACTAACCTATGTTTCTTACAGATATATCGTTACCGAAGGTAAGTAACTTGTTCATCTGAAAGAAACAGTTAGTTATAGATTCCTTACCTTAGCATAGATACCCCAGCAATACCAACCCCGGAGGTGGGTCTGCGAACCAAGTTCACACCAGAAAGTCCTGGAGAACAGAACGGGCAAAGAAGCCGTCTCTCCGGACTTCGCTGTCCAGGCAGTAGTGTTTCGTAAACATGTGCAGCGATGCCCATGTAGCTGCCTGATAGATGTCATGTAGGGGGACTCCTCGTCCCAAAGCAGTAGTAGCTACCGTCGCCCTGGTGGAATGGGTGCGCAGCCCCACTGGAGGCTCCTTCTTAGCCAAAGAATAGCAGGCTTTGATGCACAGAACGACCCACCTGGAGATGGTCCGTTTGTGCACGGCCCGACATTTCTTAGCGCCCACGTAACCAACAAAGAGCTGGTCGTCCACCCGGAATTGTTTGGTGCGATCCAAGTGGAAAGAAAGCGCACGTTTTGGATCCAGACGGTGGAGCCTCTCTTCCTCTTTTGAAGGAGGCGGAGGCGGAAAGAAGGTGGGCAAAGTGATGGTTTGGCCAATGTGGAAAGAAGTAACCACCTTGGGAAGAAAGGAAGGTCTAGTTCTAAGGACGACCTTGTCCGGATGGACAGCCAGAAAGGGAGGTTTGGAAGACAAAGCTTGCAGCTCACTCACCCTGCGTGCAGAGGTGATGGCCACCAGAAAAGCAGTTTTCAAAGTGAGAAGCCTAAGAGGACAGTTATGTAGTGGCTCAAAAGGGAGCGCACATAAGATATGTCAGAACCAAGTTCAAGTCCCACTGGGGCATTACGAAGGGAACAGGAGGAAAAAGATGAGTAATGCCCTTAAGAAATCTATTTATAACAGGGGATTTGAAAAGAGAAAGCTGATCAGGGAGCCTGAGGAAGGCTGAAATGGCTGAGAGGTAGCCTTTGAGAGTGCCCAGAGCAGAGCCCTGCTGGGCCAAAGAAAGGAGGAACCAGAGAACCTCAGAAAGAGGGGCAGAAAGGGGATCCACAGCCTTTGCTGTGCACCATGCCACAAATTTATTCCATCTACAGGCGTATACCGTCTTAGTGGAGGGACGCCTGGCTGCCAAGATTACATCACAGACTTCGGGAGGCAGGTCAAACGATGTCAACTGCCGCCGCTCAATCTCCACGCAAGGAGGTGGAGGCTGGACAGGTTCGGGTGGAGGACCGTCCCCTGCTGCTGCGACAGAAGATCCTCCCGAAGAGGCAGTCGAATCAGAGGGATCGATGGCCATGCTGAGCAGCTCGGGATACCAGACTCTTCGTGCCCAATCCGGAGCCACAAGAATGACTTGGGCCCGGTCGCGCTTGATCTTCTTCAGCACTCTGGGCAGAAGTGGTTTAGGCGGAAAGGCGTATAGAAGACCGCAACTCCACTCGCGATGAAAAGCGTCGCCTAGCGAGTGCCGCCTTGGAAATTCCAACGGGCAGAATTGCTGACATTGCACGTTCTCTTCGGTGGCGAATAGATCTAACCAAGGCTCTCCCCACTGCTGAAAGAGACCGTGCCCCACCTCCGAGTGAAGACGCCATTCGTGATCCATCATGCACCTGCGGCTGAGTTCGTCCGCCCTGGTGTTCAGTGAACCTGCCAGGTGTTGAACCACCAGGGATATGCCCTGATGTTCCAGCCATGTCCAGAGGCGGAGGACCTCCTGACATAGGGTCCACGACCCCACCCCGCCTTGTTTGTTGCAGTACCACATGGCGGTGGTGTTGTCCGTGAACACCTGCACTACTCTTCCCCGGACAGAGGGAAGGAATGCTTTGAGTGCAAGACGAATCGCCTGAAGCTCCAGAAAGTTGATGTGAAGCCCGGACTCCGCCGGAGACCAGAGGCCTCTGATCTCCGCCTCCGCCATGTGGCCGCCCCATCCCAGAAGTGATGCATCGGTCACCACTGTGAACTCTGGTTGGGGAAGGGAGAAGGATCTGCCATCGACCCAATCCTGGTTTGTTAGCCACCACTGCAATTGGTGTGCTGTGCCCTCCGAGATCTGGACGTAATCGGACAGATTCCCCTGATGCTGCGCCCACTGGAACTTCAGGTCCCACTGCAGAGCCCGCATATGCCACCTGGCATGATCGACCAGCAGGATGCAGGAGGCCATGAGGCCCAGCAGCCTCAGGGTCATCCTGACCGAAACCCGGGATAGGGGCTGAAAGATCGGAATCATAGCCCGAATATCCCGGACTCGCTGTTCGGGAGGATAAACCCGAAACTGCGTCGTGTCCAGAACCGCTCCGATGAAGAGGAGCTTCTGAGAGGGGGTCAGGTGTGACTTCGGCACGTTGATGGAGAACCCCAGCGAATGCAGGAGGTCGGCCGTAGTCTGGAGGTGGGAGACGACAGCCTGGGGCAAGCCCGCCTTCAACAGCCAGTCGTCAAGATAGGGGGAAGACTGGAAACCCGATCTGCGCAGATGAGCTGCGACCACCGCCATCACCTTCGTGAACACCCGAGGGGCGCTGGTAAGGCCAAAGGGGAGCACGGTGAACTGAAAGTGCTCGTGGCCTACCGTGAACCGCAGGTAACGCCTGTGGGCCGGCAGGACAGGGATGTGAAAGTAAGCGTCCTGCAAGTCCAACGCTACCATCCAGTCTCCAGGGTCGAGGGCAGACGAGACTTGAGCGAGCGTCAACATCTTGAACTTCTCCTTCCGGAGGAAGCGGTTGATGTTCCTGAGGTCCAAGATAGGACGCAGGCCTTTGTCCTTCTTGGGTACCAGAAAGTAGTGGGAATAGCAACCACGACTTACTTCTGGGACAGGAACATGCTCGACGACACCCTTGGCCAAGAGTGCCGAAACTTCCTGTTGGAGAAGGGCCAGGTGATCCTTTGACATGCGATGGTACTGAGGTGGCATGGAGGAAGGGGTAGTCTCGAAGGGGAGGGAGTAGCCCCTTCGGACTATTTGCAAAACCCACCTGTCCGACGTGATGGTGCGCCAGTGGGGGAGGTGACGGCGGATCCTGCCGCCCACTGGCATTTGGTGGCCCTGAAAGGTCGGACTAGGAAGGTTTGGAGGCTGCTGCAGAGGGGGCTGTGGTGGACTGGCCCGCCCGCTGGCCCCCAGAAACACGACGCTGGGTCCCACGTCCCCGGCCACGCATAGGCTGGGTAGCTTGCGCAGCCCTGTGGCTCTGGGTGGAACGTGGTGGGGCACCCCTTCCGTAGCCACGAAAGGGGCAAAAGGCAGACTGCATGGGGCGAGAAGTTGCTGCAAGGCCCAAGGATCTGGCCGTGGCCCTAGAGTCCTTGAAGCGATCAAGCGTGTTGTCCACCTTGTCACAAAACAGGCGACAGCCATCAAAGGGCATGTCCAAAAGTGTGGATTGGACATCCCCAGAGAAGCCAGACGTTCTCAGCCAGGCGTAGCGTCTCAGGGCTACCGATGTGGAAACTGTCCTACCCAGCGAGTCGGCGGTATCCAGCCCACACCGGATGGTGAACTTAGCTGCGTCTCGACCCTCAGCAACAGCACGGGTGAGCACGGCCCGGGCCTCCTCCGGGCACTGTGGCATTACTTGCGCGACTGTATCCCACACCGTGTGTGTATAACGGCCCAAGAGACATGAGGTGTTCCCCGACCGCTGTCCTAAGTTGGCGGGAGAAAACATCTTCTCCCAAGATGGTCCCGCTTCTTGGATTCCCTATCTGGGGGAGCAGTAGGGAATGCACCTTTTCAGGATGAGGCTTGGGTCACCAAGCTCTCAAGGGTAGGGTGTTGGGAGAGAAAAGTGGGTCGCCCGGGGCCGGGCGGTGGCGTCAGGCAATCATCCTCTCCACAGGAGCCCCTGTGCTGGACTTGGACCAAGTGCCCAGAAGGATGTCAGTGAGAGCCTCATTAAAAGGCAGCAGGGGCTCAGAAGAGGCTGCTGCCGGCTGAAGCACCTCTGTCAGGAGGTTAGTCCCAACAGCCACCGTAGGAAGCTCGAGGATCAAGGCCTCAGCTGCCCTACGCAACACCACAGCGTAGGAAGCTCCCTCCTCTGTAGCCACGGTAGGGGGAGAAAGTATACTAAGGTCTGGGGAGGTATCCAGACCACTGGCATCACCCAACTCCTCTCGCCAGTCCGGCTCCTCAATTTGGTCTGCTAGAGGATCAACAGACCCCTCCCAGTCCTCCTCACCCTCCTCTGGCTGCCACTCAGGACGGTAGGGAACGCCAGGGATGAACAGCGGAACAAAAGTACCCTCCGGCGCCGGTACCGACGTCGGTCCGGCGCCGTGTCCAAATCGGGGGTGAGGCTGGGTTCGACGCCGGTGGGGGGCGCAACCGGTGTCGTCACTGGAATCAGCGCTGGGGAAGGTACCGTGAGGTCGACCGGCGCCGATCCGGATCCAGGCCTGGATCCTTGGGAACCCTGCGGCGCCGAGGCCGGAGCCTCTGCCATTGAAGGCCCAGGGCCCCCAGCCGAGTCCGTGGGGCCCGAAGTCGCGCCTGCGGAGTCAGGCTGCCCAAAGATGCTGTGCAGCACTTCGTAAAATGAACAAAGCAGGGCAGGGGATACTCCAGCTCCGGGAAAAGGAGGGAAGCGCGTAGCTGTCCCAGCGGGCTCCGAGGAAGGAGCCGGAGAGCAACGACGCTCCGGGTCCCGCCGGCCGGGGAGAAGAGCGACGATGCTTCTTCGCCTTCTTCTTGTACTTCGACTTACCCGAGTGCGAAGACTTCGAGTACGAATGGTGGTGACTCCGCGACCGGTCCCGCGACCTTCCCCTCGAACGGCGCGGAGCGGACTGCCGGACCTCCATAAGCTTTCGGGACCGCTCCCGCAAAAACTTCGGGTTTAGGGCCCGGCAGTCGGAGCACGACTTCGGGTCGTGATCGCGCTCCAGGCACCAGAGACACACGAGGTGCGGATCGGTGACCGACATCAACTTGTGACAGGAGTCACAGGGCTTGAAACCGGGCCGACGGCTGGACATCCCTCGTGCACCAGGAGTCGAAGACTCAAAAAGATGTAGACAAAAGTCAAAAAAGTGTCAGTCAAAAAGTTACTAAGGGGCACGCTCTCTCCGGATCTGCGCTGGGTGGCGCGTAAAAAGAAAGAACTGACGTCAGCGCGCAGGGGCGGCGTCTAAGCAGACACCGCAACATCATCCCGGCGACCACGACGCCAAACGCGGAGTCGACCGACGCAATCTACGCGCAGGGGTACTGCTACGAAAATATTTCTCCGGATCCAGTCTGATGCCTGGGGATAATTCTACGGTAAGGAATCTATAACTACAGTCTCTTTCAGATAGTAAAAATGTGACTACACAACTCCGCTTATTCCTACATATACTGCAACATCTCACGCTTATGTACAGTGACGTTCACAGCTGCATGTCTGAAACACATCTTTGAACCTCGCACATCTCACCAAGCTCCTCCCATACAGGTTGTACTACATCCAAGACACTTCCAACCATGCGCTCTGAGAAGGTGTCCTGAAACACAATTATTATTAGAGTGCTTCATGGCCTCATCAGGGGGACGAAGAGCTAGTCAAATGCTATAATACAAAACTATATGTGTAATACCGGAAAACTGGATTGCCCTACCCGAGTCTGTGAGGGAAGCTACAAGATCCATTGGCAGCAATGTGATTGCTCTATTTGACATCACTCTTTTGCTTAACTGATTACCAATAATCTCCATCTTTGTATTTTATCTTTTCATTGTCAGTAACACACTGAACATAATGGTTCCAAAACCTAGGTCCAACTCCAGTATTTAAGACAAAGGAGATGAAGAATGCATCCTGGTAAGTCTTGGAAGAGAACTCAGCTGAAGAGGACACTGGAGGCTGCAAAAACGTAGAAGAGCCTTGTCACTTCTTTTGTGTGTTATAATAGGGATATGAATGAGGGTTGACTGGAGAACTTTGGTACCAATCAAGCAGACTCACAGTCAGAGAAGTGAAGAGATGCTCTTTGCTGTCCGTCTGACGGGTTTAAAATCAAATATGTTCATCTCCACAACAAGGGAGGCGACATGACTGTTAGAGCAGCATGGTTTGATCACCCTGAACTGAGCGGGCTAAGAGATGCAAGTTAAAGGTAGCTGGACAAGCCTCAACACCCTTACAGCAGCTGTAGACTTCAACATTGTCATAAGACCTATTGTTTGCCACCCCAATGAGCTACTTATGATCACACCAAAACCCTGGGCTATCCTTAATGACTGAAAAATGCCTGAGGTATAGAGAATGCAGGTTTCTTATTGGAACTGGTGAGTCCTGCCTGATTGCGTTAACAAGTCCGATACCATGTTTTACTGACTTGTCTCTGGTTTTCCAGTACTAGAGGATACAATTCGGTTTCTCTTCATTTAATTATCATGTACCTTTGTTCCACATCTGCTGATAATTTCTCAAGGACTTTGGTACCACACAGAATAAGCAGGATCTCACCACAGGATCATTGAACCCTTGTGAGGGAAGGATGAGTTTAGCACATAAAACACGCATGCTTAAGTGTACAAGGAATTACGTGATATGATTCAATTGTAAAAAAATAGTAATAATAAAAAGAGAGCACCATGAAAAGGAAGAATGCAGTATGAAACATGAAGGATTCAATAACTTCTGTCAAAATACACAGAATGCAGTATGAAACATGAAGGATTTAGTATGTGCAAGAGTATCAACGTCACACGAGTGTTAACGTAGCTTTTATTATGTTATGTGTAAATGTAAAGACAGACTGCAACTGCTAAGTGTAGCTTGTGCTAGCCTTAATGCTGATAAGGATTTTCCAAGCAAGGTATATTGATGGAGGCTCCCTTTTCCCTAGTTAGTGATAGGAATATTTCCTGAAAGAACAGAGAACCATGACGTGTATGAGTATATACATTACTGATAAGAATGGAAGCTTCTCTTAGGAAGTTTGGGACACTGAACTGGCGAAAAAGGGATAGGAGGAGAACACATGGGAATGTGCCTTAGTCATTAACGGACATCGAACATCTACTTCACATGGAAAAATAGCCACAACGCCAGAGCTTGGAGCCAACCAGGCTGAACACAAAGTCTACCCACTGATTCAATGAGACTGATGGCCAAACTATTAGCTATTAAAGGCTATCTCACCTGACATCTTCTGATGCAGGGTAGTGCGTACCGCCATGCGGCCCAAACACTGTTCCTAAACCGTCTACTGGGAGTGCAAGCCAGTGATAGGCCTCCAGAATTGCTTCAGTGGCACGTAAGAGATTTCACCTTTATCGTTTGCACTTTCATATTAACGATGGTTTACTCTTTGAATTTATTAAATGTTATGGGATATCATCTATGCTTTCACAATAGTGCTGTTACTCAATTAATTATTGCTACTATCAAATAATTACATAATAACTGCATTGTTGTTAGTATTTCTGCTGTTTTCTGATTGGCTGTTGCCACTTGTCTACGTTCAAAAGAACAAGTTGTGTTAAGTGTTGCTATCTGAGCACACTTGTCCAAGACACAAATACAAAGAATTTACTATTGTACATCCGAGTGAGAAAAGGAGATTGTGGTGGGTGTACAAAAGGTGCATTGCAGTTACAGTTTTACCAGTTCAAGAAGAAGGATGAGTCTGCCACCGATCCATTCTAGCATACCAGATATAGTCCCAAATTGGGCAGAAAAACAAAACCTGAGATAGGAGGAAGAAAGTAAGACATAGGGAATGCAGAAAAAAAGACAAGTCCAGAGGAAACCGAAAGCATCTTTAATGGCTACATGAAGGAGTCATCAGAGTTGGACCTCAGTCAGACGGTACTACAGAGATGTAGAATGCATCATTTACACAATTAATACTACTCTCTACTGGACTTGTTTCTACATTGGTAAATAATTCAAAATCTACTAAGCTCTTATCAGAAGTTTAAAGTTTCAGAGCCCAAAAATCAAATGGAAGCCTTGCAATCGATTTAGAATACTTTAAACCCGAAAAAATTAATTCACAAACTCAATCCATGTAAGAACTGCCGCTTGCAGGATAATAGTGGGCCATTCTCAAAATCATGAACAGTGCATGATGGACTGCTTCGCTTACTGCCAATACCAGTGGCTCAAAGGGAATAGCACTGTCCATGATGACCCTCAAATACTGCACCATCTCCAGTGAGCTGCTGTCACGTGATCAGAATAGGCCTGGTAAGAAACACCACAGTTTACATGCTCATGTTTCTTAATTTGCCTTCTATTTCACACACGATTACATTTGCCATACATTTGTGTGTGTGACAATGCAGGATAACATTCTCTGAATCGGCATTGCTTACATTTCCACTTCGGGGCTACATTATCACGACAACTTGAACATTTAGTACAAGGGATAAAGTTCACTGCGCAAATGTTATTTATGTTATTGTCTGTAAGGCAACGACGCTATCCAACTGGAATAGACAATTGCGGCCTGACAGCGGCTAAGTCTTTGTGTTGAATCGCCACACTGCTGACACTGAGAACCAAAGTCACGGGCAACCTGAGCCAAAGGGAACATATAACCATTAAGGGCCTTATTTAGAGTTTAATGTAGTGGGACATCAGTTTTATTTAGAGTGCCATTGACACCACTGCACTCTGAATATAGCATATGGGACATTAAACACTTTTTAGGGGTTGGCCTCAATCCACCCAACTGTAAATAAAGCCCTAAATCTGGTTATGGAACCACAGCAGACCTGTAAAAGGAAATTACATCACTACTCTACTGTAATAAGTTACTAAAGTTGAACTGTGACATCACAATATCGCCTGGCAACAGATGGTGGAAGGGAGGTCAGTGAGCAGAATAAATAGTACTTCCCAATACTGAAGGCTATCCCCTTTGTTAAAAGCCCTCTATCAGAGTTCTAACGAGGCTGAGGCCCATTAATAACTGGTACAGTCCAAAGCTGAAGGCCTATATTAATACTGGAATATTCCAGCCACTAAAGGAAGAATGTTCTAAATTGTACAAGGAGAAACAGAAAGACAAGCATTAGATTGTTGGAGCAGAAGGGACCATATAGGATCTGAAGGTCACAGAACTCTTTGGTTAATTTCAATATTCTTATAAGGAGTGGTAGAGGATACTTAATCCCATATATACAGTTAAAAAAAAAAACAGCAGACCCCCTAAGATACAGCAGAGTTTATAGCAACTAAACTTGAATTACAGCTGTAGTCTTTATTTTAGTGCCCTTGCAAAGGCTCAGCAAATCAAGATTATTCCCTAATGACAAATAACTCAGACAGGTCAAAAAGTGAGACAGTCTCTCCGAACCCCCTAGTTCTTGAAGTTGTTGTCACTCACGGAATGAACTGCCAGTATGGAGCAGCTCTAGGAATGGAACTGCGATATACCCGCAAAAATCAGCCGAAACCCCCACTGCTGGCTTAACTGAGTGTTTTGAATGCCAAAAATTCAGGGTAAAAGTATGCCATCTTAAAGCAATATGGGCTGGTATCAGAGGGACACAGAGGGTTAAGCCAGAATGTTCACAAAATACAAAATTGTTTGCAGTCCAACTGACATCCCATGTCAAAATTACAGCAATGATGATGAGCATACATTACTCTTTAAAATGCAGATGTAAACGGTTAAAGATAAAACATTCTTATATTTCGATTTATTTGAGGTGATTGCTGTTTTCACATGCTTATACTCAGTGGCAGCTCCTCCGCTAAGACGGAGGAACATCGCCCCACTGCTATTTCAGCAGTGCAAAAAAGAGAAAGAAAATCAAAATAAGAGGACGTCAATATCATTTTATTTTTCTGTGCAGGACTCTGAGCCAGGTTGGGACGGGGCTTGGCTCTGTGATGCCAGAGCAGAGTGAGGAGTGGTTTTCACTGACTCTAAGTGCGCATGACGGTTTGGCCGGCCCTCGGGAGCCCCAAACTGTCATGCACACTTAGCATGTTCTCCACCTGGCAGTGGAGAACATGCCCAGGCTCCCACCCACTGCCTGAGTGGCCAAACAGGCAGCTCAGACCAATCACGACGCTGCTCATGCAGCGTCGTGATTGGCTGGGAGAGTACGGGAGCCTGGGTGCTTCGGTGCTAACAGCAGATGAAGAGGACAGAGAAAAGACGTGCGGCGGCAAAGGCAAATTTATTTTTGGGCTTTTTTTTTTATCCATTACCCCCCACAACCCCCTTCCGAGGCAGCTGCCACTGCTTATACTATTTACTTTACTATAACAAGGGCAGGAAATTTTGACGACTGCTCCACCTTAGAAAGAAAAGCGACCACAGTTCTAGGGCAAAGACATCAGTAAAACTCACTAAGCTGATTTGTGACATACTGAAATTATTCAAAGACAAATGCTGTGAGGTACAGATTTTATCCAGAAGCATTGGCACAAAGTCACTGTGGGGGTCTGTCATAATTAGAGGTGGGTGTAATTTGCTGTACTGTAATTACACAAAATTGTAGCAAAATTACGCAAGAATACGGGGAATTACGCAAGGACCAAAACCCGGAATTTAGTGGTATTTTCTTGGTGCAAAATGTACCCTTATATCCAAATAGGACAAGGGGATGCATTTTACACTAAGAACATAGCACTAAGTGCAACAGAATATAAACAGCAGCAGCAGCCAGAAGCCACTCGCTAAGTTTGTTGCTTCTGTGCTCCCGAGGTAGGACTTTTGTGCCAAACTACTCACAATTAGGCAAATGGATGTAATCACATAATTTTCGGTAATTTTGCATCAAAAGAGTAACGCAAAATTACTCCGATTACTCCGGCATAATTAAGATTGCGCCCAGGCCTAGTCATAATAAAGCTAATGAATGCTGAATTTGTGATGAAACTTTCAATATTGCTTAAAGGCCTGCCAGGCAATAACCTACACCCCTTACTGGTCATATGATCTTGCTGGTTCAACACGTTTCCTATGACCGTAATGCTAACAAGTTCTAACCTCAGTTCATTAAATTCAGGTTTGCAACACTCCACACTTCACACCCAATGACATTCTGGGGCACGAGTTTTATTGGGTTTAGTTGTATTCCCTTGTGACTTCCATGGTCATTACTTTTAACAACAGCCGTTAGTGTTAGATCACCGGATCAGCCTACTTCCGGAATGATACATATCCACAATCAAAGTAAAACTATTCAAAACAGTCTTTTCTCGTTCTTGATTGAGAATCACGTAGTGCATTTTTCATGGTGACTAAGGAATTTTTCAAAAAGGAGGAAGTGGAACATGCGTGCACACCAAGCCTGCCGTGCAAAGATTAAAGGTGGATTTCCACATGAAAATGTGAGTAAGAAGGCGTTATAGACTCATTTCCAGAAAACCATGCAACGCCCCTATCATCATTGCCTCATTCTACACAAATGGAATCTTGGTTGTCAAATTTTGCAAGAGCTCTTGAACATCTGTTTTTTTAGCTTATTTAAGAAGGCGGGCAGTAAATGGTTGATGTGTGGGCTCATATGTTACACCTCACGATTTGCATGCATTTCTGACTTTTCGACGAAGCACCAAAAATCCAAGGATTATGCATGGAAAACGAGGCGTATAATTTACAGAAGATAAGTACTGCGAATATGCAAATCAGATATGGCCATATTTTTTCTTCTCCGCTTGAATTTTCTTTCAGACAGAGAAACCTCTTCCTCTGCACCCCCGTTAAATATAGGGGTGCTCCGGACTGCTTTATACACTTGAATATAGCCCAACTACTACGATTTTCCGGTCTGACAGCACAGTTGTCTCAGGACGTATTGTAACCAAATATATTAAAATCTGCATAGAGTGAGTTTTGGCTTCACCCAGATAAATATTTCTCTTTCATTTCTCAGGACTGACAATGCCAATAGACTAGGCTTTAATGTGATTAACAGCATATGAGCATGCACAGCATCTAAACGTTATGTAAATTGTGTTTATACGCTTTGGCACGCTCTAGTAACATACTTTGGCATATTACATCCAGGCCTACTGGCTATGCCAATGCTTGTTATGGGTATGTTTATGTGTATTGTAAATTTGGGGAAAGCAATGCAAAATGGTTTTGAATACACACAAATAGCTGAACTTTTTGGTGTTCCAAGCTCTTGCACGTCTTTCTTATAACACTCCCTTCAAGCCTCTTCATACCATCCATATTTCTAAAACTTAAAACTGCAGACATCAGGGTTGGGTACTGACAACCGCAAACAAATTTATTGCGATTCGTGCCCACACTAAAACACTGTTCTTCTCCAGCTGATGTATTCTTGAAGCTGTGTTACATTTTTAAAAGTTTCACAGATTCAGTTTTATGGTCTGGCTTGACAGCGCAGCTATCACCAGACAATTTTGTGAGAATCATCAGGAGAGGCGCTTTGGCTCCACCCACATGGAAGGATCCAGGACTATAGGGTTTGATTGGGCAGAAGTTGTGTGCTTCCACAATAAAAGTGCTTGCCCTCAACACAGCTGTGATCATTTTGTTTATTTAACCAGCTGCCTGAGCTTGAACTTTTAGGGACACACTCATGACATTGTGATGCTGTTAAAGTGTCTTAGATAACTAGATGTATGCGTTTTTCTGTTTTTCACTAGCAGCAGCACAGATGGGAGGAAGGCAGTCAATCTACATGGATTTTTAGGTCTGGCTTGACAGTGCATTCATAAGCGAGACCTACTGGCATTGCCAATGCTTGTTATTTTATTGGAGCATCCTATGTGTTTAACTTTCCTTGTATTTAAAATTCCTATTTGCACTGGATAGAAAGAAGGACTGTTCATAACGAACAAGTTTACTTACCTTCGGTAACACTTTTTCTGGTGGATACAGTATCTGCCTGTGGATTCTTCACC
The DNA here is from genome assembly GCA_963921515.1 of Calotriton arnoldi. NCBI lineage: Eukaryota > Metazoa > Chordata > Amphibia > Caudata > Salamandridae > Calotriton > Calotriton arnoldi. Next base: position 1,028,278 of record CAWUFW010004896.1, on the reverse strand, counting down.
TTTTGAATTACCCCTTGCGCAGCATTCCACAGAAACTTTTTTCTTAGCTGTCCGACGTCGACGAGGACGTCACACTGGTACGGCTTCGCTCACGACTCCGCGTGATGTCATCGGAGCCATAAGAAGACCTTGTCGGCGTGCCGATGTCCGTTCCACCCATTTTTTCCATGCCTTCGAGGCGAACGGGTGAACCGACAACAATTCACAAGTATACACAGTATACAAAATATGCACAAATATACACAGCATACTATTCAAGAAGGAAGGAAACTGGAAATTCTAAAACAGACATTTCCTAGCGACAAGCATCATATCATTTCCAGTGACAATGAAATACAAGAATGTCATACCCAAAATTCTTTTCGGTATAAGTAGGTAGACAACGGGGAAGCGGGTGGGTCAGTGAGGAATCCACAGGGAGATACTGTATCCACCAGAAAAAGCGTTACCGAAGGTAAGTAACTTGTTCTTCTGATGGATACACCTGCCTGTGGATTCCTCACCTTTTGAATTGAATCCCCAAACAATCCCGCTCCCAGAGGAGTTTGTCCACCTACCTATACCAAAAAAATCCTGCAGCACAGAACATGCACAGTGGCCGTCCCTCCTCACCTCTGAATCTAAGCAGTAATGCTTCGCAAAAGTGTGGAGGGAGGCCCGAGTTGCCGCCTTGCAGATGTCTACAACAGGGACACCTCTAGCCAAAGCTGAAGAAGACGACTTAGCTCTGGTGGAATGAGCTCGAATAGCTCCAGGAGGCTCCTTCTTGGCCAAGGCGTAGCAGATCTTGATGCAGAGGATGATCCACCTGGACAGCGTTCGTTTGTGGACAGCCTTGCTCTTCATCTTTCCCACGTATCCAATGAAGAGTTGGTCGTCAGCCTAAAGTCTTTAGACCTGTCCAGGTAGAAGCTGACCGCCCTCTTAGGATCCAGGCGGTCAAGTCTTTCCTCCTCCTTACAAGGGTGAGGGGGAGGTTAGAAAGTGGGTAGAGTGATAGATTGCCGTAGGTGGAAAGGAGTGACCACCTTAGGCAAGAAAGCAGCTCTGGTCCTAAGAACCATCTTATCTGCATGAATAGAGGTGAAAGGAGGCTTAGAACTAAGTCTGTAGCTCACTAACCCTCGAGCCGAGGTATTCGCAATCTGAAAAATTGTCTTGAATGACAGGAGCCTCAAAGGACAACTATGTAGAGGCTCAAAGGGGGACCCCATCAGAAAAGTGAGAACTACATTTGAATCCCACTGAGGCAGGATAAATGGAGTGGGAGGAAACCTGTTAGTGAGACCCTTAATGAATCTCATGACTATAGAATACTTAAACAAAGAGGGTTGGTCTGGCAAGCAAAGATAGGCTGACAAGGCAGACAAGTAGCCTTTAACAGTTGTTACAGCACAACCCTGTTGAGCCAAGGAAAGAGCAAAACTCAGAATGTCAGACAAATGGGCCTGCAAAGGATCAATTGATCCCTCTCTGCACCATTTAACAAACTTGGCCAACCTACCAGAATTGACAGATTTGGTGGAGTGTCTTTTGGCCGATAATATAACATCCACCACATCCGGTGGGAGAGAGATAGAACTCAGGTTGCCCCGTTCAATCTCCAGGCATGAAGGTGCAGACTCTGGAGGTGGCGGTGTAGAACCTGCCGTGACTGCGAGAGGAGGTCTGCCCTGAGAGGGAGACGGAGAGGAGGGTGCGATGAGACCAATCCGTGGGCGATCAATATGACTTGGGCTCGGTCTTGGCGAAACTTCCTCAGAACCCGAGGAATAAAGCTTATGGGAGTGAACGCGTAAAGAAGCTGTGAGCCCCAATCGAACTGAAACGCATCCCCCAATGCTCCCCGCATCGGATACTGGAGACTGCAGAACGACGGGCAGTGCGCGTTCTCGTGAGTGGCTAACAGGTCCAACTGAGGAAACCCCCTCATCCTGAAAATGTGATGGACCACCTCCGGATGAAGACGCTACTCGTGATCGGCCGAGTATTGCCGACTGAGACGGTCTGCACGCACATTCAGCACCCAGGCCAGATGATTTGCAATTACAGAAATCTGATGCCCCTGAGCCCACCAGGACCAGAGTCGCAGAGCTTCTCTGCAGAGACAATACGACCCTACTCCTCCCTGCTTGTTGATGTACCACATAGCGGTAGTGTTGTCCGTCAGGACCAGAACTGACTGATCATGAAGGGAGGGAAGAAAGGCCTTGAGAGCCAAACGTATCGCCCGCAATTCTAGAAGATTGATGTGAAGCAATCTTTCTTCTGGAGACCAAAGACCCTTGATCTCCAGATCCTCCAGATGAGCACCCCATCACAGAGTGGAGGCATCCGTTATCACTGTGGCCACCGGAGAAGGAGTCTTCCCTTGAGACAGGTTGCCTGAAACGCTCCACCATAACAGCTCCGCTGCAGTGCCTTTGGAGATTCAGACCACCTCCTCTTAGATCCCCGTTGTGTTGAAACCACTGCCTGCGGAGGCACCACTGGAGTGTCCTCATGTGCCAGCGTGCATGGTTGACCAACAGTATGCAGAAAGCGAACAGACTGAGCAGGCGCAGAACCTTCAGGACTGGAACACCCGCTCCATCTTGAAACATTGGAATCATAGCTTAGATGTCTAGAATCCTCTGAGGAGGTGGGAAAGCACAACCCACAGTAGTGTCCAGTACTGCCCCTATGAACAGGTTGCGCTGAGAGGGCACCAGGTGAGATTTGGGTACATTTATCGAAAAGCCCAAGTCGAACAACAGCCGAGTTGTTACTTGCAGATGATGAAGCACCATCTCTGGCGACTGACTTGAGCAGCCAGTCGTTCAAATAGGGGAAAACAGGAATGCCCGACCGTTTGAGATGTGCAGCAACCCCCGCCATCACCTTTGTGAAGACCTGTGGTGCGGATGTAAGGCCGAACGGAAGAACCGCAAACTGATAATGTTGAGATCCCACCATAAAACGGAGATACTTCTGATGCAACTTCAGGATGGGAATGTGAAAATACGCATCCTGTAAATCGATCAACACCATCCAGTCTTCCTGCCGCAGCACCAGAAGAACCTGAGCTAGGGTCAACATCTTGAATTGCTCCCGTTTGAGGTAAAAATTCAAGATCCTGAGGTCTAGGATCGGCCTCAATTGCCCATCCTTTTTGGGGATCAGGAAATACTGGGAGTAGCATCCCTGACCCCTTTCCTGCTCCGGAACAACCTCTATCGCACCTTTCTGTAACAAGTACAGGACCTCTTGTTGCAGGAGCAACAGATGGTCCTCCGAACACCAGCCCTGTCGAGGAGGAAAATGAGGGGGAAACTCCCGGAAAGAAAGGGCGTACCCATTTTCTACAAGATCTGAAACCCAAAGATCTGACGTAACCAATTTCCAATTTTGTAGAAAATGGGACACCCGACCTACCACGGGTCCAACATGCTCTAAGATGGGGGATCTAGAGCCGCTTCCCTGTAGAGCCAGTTGGTGGGGACAGGAGAGGAGGAGACTTGTTGGTGAGCAGATCCTCACAGACGGACTCTTCCCTTCCCTCTGTATGTTCTATACAGTGGGTTCTGTTGTTGCTGCTGCTATTGCTGCTGCTGTCTGGCTCAAAATGGAGTAGCCTTCCCAAAGCCCAGAAATCTCCGGTATCCAAAACCCCTAGACTGGGATTGCAAACCTAAAGATCTAGCGGTAGCTCTAGTATCTTTAAAACATTGTAGAGCAGAGTCCGCCTTGGTCCCAAGGAGTCTAGAGCCATCAAAGGGAAGACCCCAACAGTGCAGCCTGAACGTCCGGAGAGAATCCTGATCCTCTCAGCCAGGCGTGCCTCCTAGTTGCCACCGATGTACCCATCACCCTAGCAACGGAGTCAGCCGTATCAAGCCCGGACTGAATCACCTGATGGGCTGCAACTTGAGTGTCTGACAGCTCCTCCGCGAAGTGGGCTTGGACATCTTCTGGCAGTTTAGTAATCACATCCTTAGCTGAGTCCATCAATGCATGTATGTAGCGTCCCAACAGGCATGTGGCATTAGTCGACTTCAAAGTCATACTGGCCGATGAAAATAACTTTTTTGCTGACTGTTCTAGCTTTTTTGAATCCCTATACCCGGAGTGGAGGGAAAGGAACCTGAGGATTGTTTCGAGGAACATGAAGCTTGAAACACCAAGCTCTCAGGTGAAGGGTGTGTTGACAAAAAAGCTGGATCCCCAGGCACAACTTTATATCGCCTTGCCACCGTTCTGGATACAGCTGGGGCAGACGTAGGCTTCTGCCAAACTTCCAAGATGGGTTCCGTTACTTTATTGAACGGAAGCAAAGGTTCCATCACTGATGAAGGGGAGTGAAGTACCTCCGTCAGGATGTTTGATTTGACCTCTGCAGTGGGCAACTGTAAATTCAGAAGGTCAACAGCCTTCCTTATAACCGAATGGTAGGAAGAAACCTCCTGAGAAGGAAGAGCCTTGGGAGAAGAGAGTTCCCACTCTGGCGATGTGTCCAGCCCACTAGTTTCCTGAAGCCCTTCAAAAACATTCATGGGATCTGGTATCTCCTCCTCCTCCGCTACTTCCTGTTGCTCCTGGAATTCCTCCTCTTCCAGAAGCATCTGACCCTCCCTCATCGATCGAATCTTCGGTATTGGCATCGGCGGTGCCAGACGTGCACCGGTGACTTCGGAGCCGGCCTCGATGGAGGTCCTTCAGGTGCGGTTGGAGGCACCGCACGAAGTCGAGACGGCGCAGGACCGGAGCCCGACGGCGCCTGAGAATAGTCCATCCTTTCCTGGGACGGGATCGCCGTCGAGAATCTTGGCGTCGGGAGAGGCCAAGTTGGTGTCATTGGCATGAAAGGCACAAAGGGTGCCTGGGCATAATGATGGGGTACGCCCAAGTTAAAGGAAAGCTGTCCCACAGGGCCACCAGGCGCACCGGATGGGTTAACCGCCCATGCCAACATGCCATACATTGCATTTAAAAAATGCGAAGGATCTGCACCTGGAGCTGGAAAAGGTGGGTACGGATCCGGAACCGCCTGATCTGGAACCGCTTGAGGTCGCAAGGCTAGTTCTGGCTGCGGCGCCGGAGATACTGGCGGCGGAGTGGCCGGAGGCGAAGGACTCGCTTCCCTGGGCACCGGAAAGTCCCTCTGAGTTGGAGAATGCACCGGAGTCACCTGCGGTGAAGGAGAAGGTGAGATGTCATCCTTCCTGTGACGCCATTGAGCTGGGGACCCCTACTTCGTGACTTGTCTTTAGAAGAGCGACGCTTGGAACTGTGACACCACTTCTTCTTATGTTTCCTCGATGACTTCGAGGTGTGTGGAGTCGGCGTCTTCGACCTCGACTTTGCCCTCTTCCGACCCGTCTTCTGCTTCTTCGCCTGAGCCATGAACAACTTCGCTTCCCTCTCCTTGAGGGCCTTCGGGTTCATCCGGCGACACGAAGAACATCCCTCGACGTTGCAGTCCGACGACAGGCACCAAAGACAATCATAGTGGGGGTCAGTGATGGACATGTGTCCCCCACATTCCCTACAAGGCTTGAACCCTGACCTTTTCTGCATAGCCATCACACTGCAACAATAACAGATCGTACTGTAACAATGTTAACCTACAAAGAAATGGAGAGTCCTAGAAAATCGTTACGTGTCGACGGCATGGAATAAATGGAACTGACGTCAGCACGCCGACGAGGTCTTCGTATGACTCCGATGACGTCACGCAGAGTCGCGAGCAGAGCCGTATCATTGTGACGTCCTCGTCAACGCGGGAGAGCTAAGAAAAATGTTTCTGTGGAATGCTGCCCAAGGGGTAATTCAAAAGGTGAAGAATCCACAGGCAGATGTATCCATCATAAATTCCATGTACATTGTCACTGTCCTAAAAGCCCTAGTGAAACGGGGCAATATGCCTAAAAGTGCTGCCCTCCAGTATTTCAATACGAGTTCAGTTGAACTTGGCAGTAGTTTTATAATTGCAGAGCCACTAATTGACACTGGTTATTGTTGGTAATACTAGATGAATAACAGCACACGTTAATGATTTCATTACGGCATTTCCAGTTACTATCTTTGTTTTTTTAATGGCTAATTCTGTTATTAAAGACAGCTGCCATATGTTGTTGTGTCTTGAACTCCCCAAGGAAACTGGCTTGGATAAGGCTTTAATTGCACATTTGCAGTCTCAATTAGGATCCTGAGGGACATTGTGAGATGCGACAAAATGTTTTTTGGAAGGGAAGATCTCCTTTAAGCTCATCAATCCCTCCCAGTGCTTAAAAAACGCACAAAGATTTGGTGAAACCACCAACATGTGGATGGCGAAATTGAACAGACTTGAAGTGTCCAAATAGTGCATTCAGTGCTAAATTTGTGAAAGAAAAAAATAAGTGCAGTCCCCTGATGTTTTTCTTAGAAGTGCACCCACCGCCAATCCTGCTGAATGTCAGGGTTTCTGAATACCAAGGTTGCCTAGCTTTGATTTCACCATACTATTGTGCACTGGCCCTGTGTGACATACAACTAAAGACTCCTTTGTGTGCATCTCTTAAAGAGTGGTAGAGGGTTGGAGGGAGCACAGGGTATGGGAGATGCATGATCAGACGCCTTACGTCTAAAATGGACACATTTCATAAAACACCTGAGTAAAGGTAAGGACTGACTACATGTCCCATAAGGCTGCAGGACTCTCACAAGAGTTGACTAAGGTGGCGGCCATCATGGAGCACAAAGTACAAGTTCCTCATTGTGTATAGCCTCCTTGTTAGGCAATAGCAATACATAGTTGCTACAGCCAGGACTTTTTGTTGGAATCCATTTATCTGTTATTCTGTGGAGTAAACAAGGATATGTAGAACCAGAGAGTTATCTTGCAACAAACTCTATAGTACTTGTTTATTTCAAGAGGATTCATACATATTGGTTAGAAACTCTTAGTACTTGTTTGTTTCACAAAGTTATCAATAGGATACGAGCTCTAAATGAACTACTGCAAACTCCAACAGGAGTATAGTAGAATTAAAGTATTGTTGTATGATATGCTGAGATCAAACATAGTTAATACATATTTGACCAACCAGGATTTGAAACTACACATCCAATACTAAAACATGTTTTCATGATACAGTTATCTTGCCATCTTGATTGCACACCAAGCACGATAAAGTTATTTCCTAATTCTGAAGATAGCACTCGCTGGTAAACAACCTTATTGTAATCTTGATGGGTGTTGTGGAACTGACTGTGGGTTTGGCGAACTGTGGAAAATAACCTTGTTCCTATCGGATTTGAAATTCCAGGTTAGTGCATCCTGACACCACCATACGCTCACTATCTCTTTATCTTTTTCATCCCTGCCACTCTTTTTCAATCTTTAGCTTCCTCCTCCTTTTTTAATTTTCTCCCTTTCTCTTTCTTGCTCTGGGTAAAGTCTGTTGACGAAAAATAAGTTCTGGTCAGCAAAAATGAGTGCCATGGCCCACCACTGCACCAATTAAAAAATGCTCCATATTTTACTGGGAGGTGTCCCACTAAACTCTAGAAGTCTGTCAGGACTAGTATCCCGGAAGGCTCTAGGCAGGATAGTGTTGTGACTTAGTTACCTGTCCCCTGCTGCTCAGCCAGTACTGATGTGATGTTGTGGAATGCTGGAGTGCTTGGTGAGGTAATGGAATGCTGGAGTGCCTGGTGTGGTTGAGAGAGTGTCAGATGGAGTGTGTGTGGGCTGAGCAGCAAGGAGGCTGCTCCTTGAGGGACTAAACTACTTGTCTGAAATTTACCATCTTAACCTGTAACTATGCTTAATAAACCTACTACTTATAACCTACCCTATGGATACCTGGACCTCCTTTGGATTGCAACAATGGTGACGATTTGAAGTAAGAACCTGCCTGTTGAGGAAGATAAGAACTGTATTTTGACCTGCTGAAGAAACTGAAACTAAGGAACCTTAAGCTTGAAGAAAAAGGAATGCCCTGGTTAGCCCCACCGGTGTCCTTTATCACCCGGACAGCCTGCCTGGGGCGTTTGATCTTCCTGGCATCAAGGGACTGATGAAACTTGCCTGCTTGCTCGGATGTGTGCTTAAACAGATGTCAATAAGTGTGAGGGCACAAGTAGTTACTGAAGTTCGTGGATCAGCAAGAGCAACTGGCAGCATTTATTTCTGAAGGAACAGGAAGCGTTTTGGTCAACGCAGCGTGCAGCAAAATTTGTGGGCTGCTTATTCCATGGGGACACACTATGTAGCAGTGTTTCTCTGGAAGGGATTGTGGTGAACTGGCAGCGCTGCCGTTTGAACAGTGCTTTTCATGCCTAAGGGAAGATGGCGGTTGTTGTGCTGATGCATTTCTTTGGACTGGAATTACACCTTAAGGTGTTTCTGTGAACTGGAATGAATACACAGTTGCGGATAAGTTTGCTTTCAAACGCACGTGTTAGATTGTGCTGGGCGCTCGTGACAACTTCGCAGTTCCTGTATTCATCTTTGTGTGATGCACGCCATCATGTGCACGTCACTCTGGAGGGTACTGTCTCTCTCTGGATGGGTGGATATGCATTGCCTGTGTGCGTGACGCGCAACCTTAGCCGTGATCCCTGAAAGGTGTGACATCATCGCGGGCAACGTGAGTCGTCAACTGTGAGCAGGACGCAGTTTATTTTGAAGTATAGCTTCATCTTGGACTCCGTGCACTGCGGCGCTCTGGCTGATGGCACTGTTCTGTGTCCCCATGTGTAACCTTGAGAGGCTGGAGATCGGAATGTGTTGGTCAGTGTGGCGGCAACAACAGGACGCTCGTCGGCAAGTATTCAGCTTTGGTGAGGACTTCAGGTGAGAGATCGCTAACTGGAGTAAAAGACTTTCTTTCTGCCTGTGTTGGAATGTGTTAATGCTGTCGTTTGTTTTTGGAGGAGTGTACTTGGAATGTGTGTGGTTTGTTAAGGAGTTCGTTGGTGTTTTTTACTTTATATTCTCGTTGTTGTGTTGTGGATGGGAGAGCCCCTCTTAACTTGATGTTCGTGTGTGCCATGCTGATTTTCATGCTTAAGTGGATGCTATATGCTAGTCTATATTTTCTACATATACCTCATGCCGATATTGCATGCTGAGTGGTTGTTTATTTATTCTATTATAAATTCCTGCTTAGGTGTATCTTTCCATGCTTGTGGGGGTGCCTAGAGTTTTTACCCTGTTCATGTAAGCTGTGTAGCATGTGTTACACTGAATGATTGTAGTCTCATGTACTCTGGCATGGGGTCGGGTACCCTAGTATGCTTTGCCTGAGACGTATGGTCCTGTCAGGTGTGCAGAAAAATTGCGGTAGGGTTGTGTACCCTAGTACTGAGTTGTAGGGTCTTATATCCTAGTACTGTGTTGTAGGGTCGTGTACCCTAGTGCTGCGTTGTAGGGTTGTGTTCCCTAGTACTGTGTTGTAGGGTAGTGTACCCCAGTACTGTGTTGTAGGGTCGTGTACCCTAGTGCTGCGCTGTAGGGTTGTGTACCCTAGTACTGTGTTGAAGGGTCATGTACCCTAGTACTGTGTTGTAGGGTTGTGTACCCTAGTGCTGCGTTGTAGAGTTGTGTCCCCTGGTACTGTGTTGTAGGGTTTTATACCCTAGTACTGTGTTGTAGGGTTGTGTACCCTAGTGCTGCGTTGTAGGGTTGTGTTACCAGTACTGTGTTGTCGGGTAGTGTACCCCAGTACTGTGTTGTAGGGTCGTGTACCCTAGTGCTGCGCTGTAGGGTCGTGTACCCTAGTACTCTGTTGAAGGGTCATGTACCCTAGTACTGTGTTGAAGGGTCGTGTACCCTAGTGATGTGTTGAAGGGTCGTGTGCCCTGGATGGTGTGTACGTGGTACCCTCTGTTGTGTGCAGAAGGGGGGTGAGTGAGGATGTTTTGCCACATAGTACTACACTGATGTAATTGTAATCCTGTAGGACTGCCTCTTTATTCTTTTCGTCCTGTATTCTACTACATTGATGTAATTGTAATCTTGTAGGACTTTTTCTTTATTCTTCTAGTCCTGCATTCTACTACGTTGTTGTAATTGTAATGTATCTAATGTCATAGGACTTGTATGTTCTTTCCTTTTGTTGTAATTATATTAATTGTTTCCCCTAAGGGAAGGAGATGTGTTTTGACTTGAATTCTCATTATGCATCCTTTCCCTTAGTTACCTGTTCCCTGCTGCTCAGCCAGTATGGATGTGATTTTGTGGAATGCTGGAGTGCTTGGTGAGGTAATGGAATGCTGGAGTGCCTGGTGTGGTTGTGAGTGTGTCAGTTGGAGTATGTGGGCTGAGCAGCAAGGAGGCTGCTCCTGGTGGGGCTAAACTGCTTATCTGAAATTTACCATCTTAACCTGTAACTCAGCTTAATAAACCTTCTACTTATAACCTACCCTATGGCTACCTGGACTTCCTTTGAATTGCAACAGATAGCACCTCTGATGGCACCCTGACTGACATACTGAATGTTGCATTCTGGGGCAGCAAGCCCTGTGTACTCGCGGGCCTTAGCACTGGAGGTCTACTTTGGTGAGGTGTATGATCCAGTATCGTTGGGGTTTCTCTGCAAGTGTCCTGCAAAATTAACTCCAAAGTATTAGCACTGTCCTCTTTACTCTCCTCCTCAGTATCGCTTATAAAACCAGTAAATGGATGCTTAATGATGCAGAAGAACCTAAGAGCCACACATGATGGAAGTATGAACCCTGCAGGACACAAATCTGGGCTGAAGGGAGATAAAGATTCCCTCTCTCTTTAGTCTTTCTCTCCTCTCTCTCTCTTGCTTGTAAATCGTAAGGTCTCCTTATCAAAGTCTGGTGTGGTAAAGTCAAACAAAGAACGCACATGAAGAGACAAGATACTGTCAGTTAATCAAACATTGTTTTAATGACCGCTCATCTCAATACAACATAAAGTGCACATACATAAACAATTGATTCTAAGAATCAAAATAAAATGCAATTAAAAATTAAAAATATATATAGCCTAGAAATGATCACTCACGCCAACTGAACGACTTGAAGCATCCCATAATTCCCGCCAACACCCCAGAGCAAGACACCAGCGAATACATTGAGCACGAGCCACATCACATTCTATGTCCCTCCAGCCTAATGGTGTCCTCTGTCTGCCTATTGCAGCCACAGGACCTGAATGCTTATCCAGTTGTAGGTGTGCTTGCTTCAGAAGTACCCTCATAGCATGGGTTACACGTGGCCTTGGTGGAAACCTCCCAGTCATGCCACTAGCACTGCAGTGAGAGATCGCTATTAATACAGTTAATTTCTTGGCACAGACCAGGTCTGATGTTATAGACTGTATGAGTATATGTGAGATTGGTTACAAAACACTTCGGAGAACCACACATTTTAATGAGTCACAGGGAATGTGACGATTATAAAAACTGAATTTTATTGGACTGTCTTGCAAGTATTTTCATTGTCTTATGCTGCAGAACCAATTTGGGATGGTTCTCCTTTCAAATGTTTTTTTCCAGGCTACTCTCTAGACTCAGCCTTTGTTTAGTGATGATTCTCACAGCATGGTGGTCTATGGCCTGAAGCACCCACAAAAAAGGCATAAAGAGGTGTGAGGTTTCTGTGCTTGGTTGTCAGCAGCCCAAATGAAAGTGTAATCAAGGAAAACAAAAGGCTGGGCCTGACCTAAACAGTCCCCTTCACCTTGCAAACAGACTCTGCAGTCCCACACTGTCACTGTCTGGGGGAGATGTCCTCGCCCTCCATCTTGTACCATGCTAAACAGGTGGTGCAAAAAAAAACACCAGATCCCACTTTGCTTTTTTAAATAATACTGTGAGCCACACTTGAGGATTAACATCATAATACATTCATTCCAGCACTTGCAGAGTCTCCTTTTCAATGTTTTGTGATTCAACGCCTCATCTCACCAGGGTTAGTAAGCGCTATATAGATACAATTTCAATAAAATACAATGGTGGAGATCTTATCCCCATGTAAAAAAGACATTTTATGAAGGTGAAGTTAGACATTTAAGAGCCAAGGAGCACTATGGCTGAAGCAAAGAATCCCATGGAGTTTTGCCATGGGTCTCTTTTTTTTTTTGTAAACTGTTTTATTGGTGGATATAACAAACAACACAGCAATGCATTCCAGCCGCAACATATATTAGGTACACAATCTGTATAAGTTATTTTCCTTACATTGATAACACCTTGACTCTAGTCTGGTAGCTCTCTTACGGCAGTAAATGAGTCCTGCGATCCGACTTCACAACGTCGCAGTTCTACTGTTGGAGACAAACATATATCCCCCCTATATTTATTCCATGCTGCCCACTTGTTTGGGACATCCTCTGTGTTTGAAGACATCTTTTTCAGCGATCATGGCTCTGTCCATGACAACAGCCCAATCTCTAATACATGGCATCACCCCCACGCCCCATTTTTGTGCAATGTTTCGTTTTGCGATGGCCCATCCTAATGAAACCCATGTTTTCTTGGTCTGGGTAAGGTCAGTGGCGTCCCATACATTTAGCAGACATAGTTTGGGGTAGCTGTCAGTTTCTTCCCCCCAGCCCTCTCCAATAGTTTAGTGATACCGTCCCAATATGTCTGGGCGACTGGACATTCCCAGATAGTATGGAAAAAGGTCCCCTCCTGGTGACATTGTCTGAGACAAGAAGGATCAGCACGTCTGCCCATCCTGACCAAGACCCCTGCAACAAGATAAACTGGATGCAGGATCTTGAGTTGGACCAGTCGCAGTGTCATGGGGATGGCCACCTCCCTGGGGGAGGCCAAGGCACCGCGCCAATCGTCCTCCTCAAAACCACTCAGGTCCGCCTCCCAGTGCAAACGCGTTAAAAGATCCGGGCGGTTATTGATCAATTTTTTATATGTATGGGATATGGCCTTCTTGGTCATGGGGTCTAGTATCAACCTGTCTTCTAGTGGGGAAGCCTCAGGAAGTGAACCGCCCCCCGGTATCGCTATTTTAAGTGCATGGCTAATCTGCAGATATCTAAATGTTTCGGCCTGTGTGAGGTCGTATTCCTTCTGAAGGTCCGCGAAGGTGGGCAGTCCCCTAGAGTTCCACATGTCCCCCACCGTTGAGATGCCAATTAGGTCCCACTTATCAAACCCGGGGCAAGCACTCAAATGACCCAGTCGTTGGGGCTCCCAGAGTGGGGTCGCAAGAGTGATTTTGTTGTGCCAACCCATTTGTTTGTTGACCTTATGCCAGGTTTCAATTGTGCGCGCTGTCGGTCGGGTAAGGCTTAATTTCTTGGGGTTCGTATACAATGCTCTATTATATCCGCCTTGTCCCATGAGCCACCAGTCTGTGCGGAAACTCGGGTCCCCCCAATCCTCTTGTGCCCAGCGGCTAACCGCAACTAGCTGAGATGCTTGGTAGTATGACCTAAGGTCGGGTAGCGTGATTCCCCCATCGTACAATCCCGCCGAAAGCTTTTGCATCGAAATTCGTGGTGCCCGGCCGTCCCACAACAAGGTGCGCACGGCTCGATCAATACTGGAAAAGTAGGAGTCGGGGATTTTATCGGGGGTGTTTTGCAACACGTAGAGAAAGCGCGGCAACGCCAACATTTTAAAAAGGGCCGCACGTCCCAAAAGAGTCAGGGGGAGGGAGCGCCAATGTTTGACGTCAGCGCAAAAGCGCGTCAAGGGCCCCTGCAGGTTTGCTTCGTAAATGCGGGCTGAGTCAGTCGTGATATAGATACCTAAATATCGGAAGCCCATCGGTGCTACAGGGATCTCATATTCCCTTGGTATACGTGGTGATGGGCCCCACAGTGGGTATAGTTGTGACTTAGACCAATTTATTGTATAGCCTGAGTGGTTGCCAAATATGCGGAAAATGTGGAGGATACGATGGAGGGTAGAAGTCGGAGAGGCCATATATAACAATATATCGTCCGCGTACAATGAAATTCGATCTTCATGGTTCTCTGTCCATTTGAGTCCACGAATCAGAGGGTCTCCCCTCACCCAGACTGCCAATGGCTTCAGCACTAAGGCAAATATTAAGGGCGATAGGAGACAACCCTGCCGGGTTCCCCTTCCCAGTTGGAACTGTCTGGAGGTATGTCGGTTCACCACCACTTGGGCAGTCGGGCTGGCATACAGTAGCTGAATCCATTTTATAAAGCTGGGCCCAAATCCCATTCTCTCCAAGACCGCGAACATAACGTTCCATTCGATGGTATCGAATGCCATTTTGGCATCGAGGGACAACAGGGCCGCATCTTCCCTGATCGTGTGTTGTCTGCCCAGCACCCCGTGTAGGCGTCGTAAGTTTAGGGCGGTGTTCCGGCCAGGCATGAAGCCTGACTGGTCCGGGTGTATCAGTCCGGTGATTAGGGGGATGAGTCTATTAGCTATTAATTTTGCAAGTATTTTAGCTTCTACAGTAAGAAGGGAAATAGGCCTGTAAGCCTTGCAATCATTGGTTGGTTTGCCCTGCTTGTGGATAACCACAATTGAAGCTAGTCGGATATCTTCTGGCAACATCCCCTTTACAAAACTTTGTAAATACATTTGGCAAAGATGGGGGGTAAATTTGGAAGCCGTTGATTTGAAAAACTCAATCGGGAGCCCACTGGGTCCCATAGCCTTGCCCAAGCGGATGTCGCGAATGGCCAATTGGATTTCCTCCTCTGTAGGTTCTCCCTCGAGGGAGTCCCTATCTTCCGGAGACAGACAGGGCACATTAATGGTCGAGAGGAGTTCCCTTGCCGCAAGTGGTGAAACTGTCCCGGTTGACGTGTAAACAGAGTCGAAATAAGTGGCGAATGTTTCAGTTATCTGTTGGGGGTCAGTAATTTCTTCCCCCCTGGGCCCGTGCAATTGGTGCACCGATCTTGATGATGTTGCGGTCTGAGTGCTGTGTCTGGTTCGTACCTGCATCTGGTGTGTTGGTTTCTTCTTTTTTTTCCTCTTTTGTTTTCTGGCTTCCGTTTCGGGCAGGCGGGATTGCGGGCGGGTCCGCGGGCGGTACCTTCCTTCTTTGGTTGCCCTCCCATGTGCTGCGATTTGTTTTTCTTTGCACAGCCGTGGGTGAGGGTGGATTGCTGGGGGGTATGTAAGGGCCGCCTCCCCTCTCCTCTCTGCTTGGGTTCATTTCCGGTTTCGGCCCCTGAAGCACTTCAGCTGTTGGCGTCCTGCTTTTCGTCTTCTGGGATTGCGTTTTGTCTTGTGCCTTCGAGGAGTCCACGCATTGACTATATCGTGGCAGGATTTCTGTCTGTTCCGGCTGGAGCAGACATGCATCATTTCTTCCTCTTCCTCCCGAGTTTTCTTCAAAGACGTCAACCGAGCAATTGAACAGTAAGCACGCGAGGAGCCAGTTACTCCTTGTAGGATTGTGGCCATTCTTTTTCAGTGCACTGGGGATTTTCAATCGTCTATTGGATTTTTGTATTTCCTGTGGGTAAAAACCCTTTTTCACTTCCCCCTTATTTATCAAAGACAAGCGGGTTTTTTACGCTAAGCGTTTTTACAGGCACATACCGGAGGACTTTGTTTATTTTTGTTGAACATTACGAGGACAACAACAGCATGGGTAACCCTCACCTCTCTTTGGACTAAATACTGGTTCCCGTATAAAAGGTATTGGGAGACACTGTTCTCTCTAGGGGTAAGCAGAAAGAGTGGGGGTGTTTTTCTTGTGTATAGTTTAGCCTTACATTGCTATTCTCTGGGATTATCCTGTGCTTATCTTTTTCTGTTTTCTTTTCTGCAGTATGTTCCTGTTACCGAGTGATGGTATGCCTGCAGTCCAGAGGGTAGCTGTTTGATCTCTCATACACCTCCTTGTCATTTATTCCTTCCGGTTTTCCCCTTGGTGCGTTGTCCGCTCGTGTTGTATTTTGTCTCGCACGAGGGGTCAAGGCATTGGGAAAAGGGGTGAATCGGACTATCTTCACTCCTGTAGTACCTGTGGTTCAGGTGAGTGGGGCTGGAACAGAAACCCAAGCCCACGAAAAATTATACTACCCAAGCGAAGATGGATCAGGACGATATTGATCCCTTACAGGGTGGGTTGGGAGCGGGTGCCTCCTTGCAGGATTTGGCCTTGGCCCTCACCTCTCTGCAGAAGGAGGTGAGAGACCTATGGCAGGAAAATCAGGGCTTACATGGAGAACTGAATGCCTATAGAGCCAAAGAAAGGGTGGGGGCTCCTAAGCCACACATACAGCCTGCTACTTTTCATTTTGATCGGGCCCCTGGCAGTGCTGGGAGTGCTCCTATTGCGGTTACAATGAATACACCAGTGCCGGTACCTTCGGCGGTTCCCGAACGATTTTCTGGGGATAGCAATAAGTATGGTATATTCATGAATCAGTGCCATTTGCATTTTATGTGTAGGCCAACGGCTTTTCCGGATGATGCAGCAAAGGTTGCCTTCGTGATATCTTATTTGGCTGGGACCGCAGCATTATGGTCGGTGCCCTTGGTGGATAATGACGACCCTATATTATACAATTTTTTGGCCTTTAAGGAGCAGATGCGGCGCTTGTTCGCTAAGCATACCTTTATGCAGGCGAGCGATGCGGAGCTTCTAAAATTACGGCAGGGAAAGCAGGATCTGTTGGTGTATATCGCTACGTTTAACCGTTTGGTGTCTGAAACTCATTGGCCGAATGAGAAAAGAACTTCCCTTTTTTATCAAGGTCTGTGTGAAGAACTAAAGGATGTTATATCACAAATTGTCAATCCCCCTGAGGATTGCACCGAGTTCATTGACTTAGTGGTTAAGTTAGACCACAGACTATTGGAAAGAAGGGGTGAGAGATACTGGTTGCCTGTGTCTAGGTTGTACGCTGGTCGTAGTGACATAAAGGAGGAGGCAGGAGATAAGAATCACTCTGAACCTATGCAGATAGGGAGTGTGCGGGGACCCCTATCCAAGGAGGAAAAGGAGCGTCGTCGTAGACTTAACCTCTGTCTTTATTGTGGGAGGAATGGGCATTTTGCTCGTGAATGTACGGTTAAGCCCTCTTCTGTGCCAGTCAGGAAATCCGTGGCCTTTGTTGGACAGGGGGAGTCTTTACCATACCAGGAAAGCATATATGATCCCAATCCCTATGATGTGGCTGGACTGGTGTCCCGGGTACCGCGCCATTTCACTATTACCATTACTCTGGTGATATCCGGTAACAAAAGGAACACCTTCCCAGTCCTACTCGATTCAGGTGCCACCTGAAATTTCATGGATATTCAATTGGCTAGGAAATATGATATTCCTTGTGTGTGTAAAACCCATCCAGAGCCGGTGAGGGCGATTGATGGCACTGAATTATGTTCGGGATTGATAGTAAAGCAGACTGAGCCTCTTATTTTGATCTTTGATAATGGCCATTCAGAGTCTGTGAGCTTTGATCTTATTGATGCCCCGACCTTTGGTATTATCTTAGGGGTGCCCTGGTTGCAGGCACATAATCCTAGAATTGATTGGGCGAGACGTACGGTTACCATGGATTCAGGGTATTGTTTGCAACACTTATCAGGAGGCGTCAGATTGGGTGTCTCCTTTGGTTTGTGCTACTGGTTGTTCCTCAGCAGGGTCTAGTATTCCATCACAGTACACGCAGTTTGCGGATGTCTTTGATAAAGTAAAGTCCGTTGTCTTGACACCTCATCGTGCCTTTGATTGTCATATTGACCTGGTTCCAGGGGGGGTTTTGCCTTGTAGCCGGATTTATGCTCTGTCTGAGCCCGAAACACAGCATTTACGGACATATTTGGACGAGATGTTGGCTGCAGGATTTATTCGGCACTCCTCTTCCCCAGTGTCGTCACCTCTCTTCTTCGTACTGAAGAAGGGAGGTGATTTACGCGCGTGTATTGATTACAGGGCCTTGAATAAGGTTACAATTAAAAATAAGTACCCCCTACCATTGATATCTGTGTTGCTAGATCAACTGCGACATGCCACTATCTTCACGAAACTGGACCTGCGGGGGGCATACCATCTCATTCGCGTCCGTGAAGGGGACGAATGGAAAATCGCTTTTAGAACAAAGTTCGGTCTTTTTGAATACTTCGTTATGCCTTTCGGGTTGTGTAACGCCCCCGCAGCGTTCCAGTTTTTTATCAATGAGGTATTGAGGGATTTATTGGATATTTGTGTCATCGTATATATCGATGAAATATTGGTGTTTTCGAAAAATGTTGGGGAACATGAGATGCATGTGTCCCAGGTCTTGCAGCGGTTACGTGACAATCTGTTATTTGTGAAGCTTGAGAAGTGTATTTTCCAGACATCTCGGGTAGAATTTCTGGGTTTTATCATTGCCGCTGAGGGCATACAAATGGATCCCAAAAAGACAGAGGCCATTACTTCCTGGCCTAGTCCAACATGTGTTAGGGATGTCCAGGTATTGTTAGGATTTGCCAATTTCTATCGCCGCTTTATCTCCCATTTTTCGGATGTGGTTACACCCATTACTTCATTGTTGAGGAAGGGGGTGGTTTTTCAATGGACACCGGCTGCCCAAGCGGCTTTTCAGATCTTGGTTGAGAAGTTTGTCACAGCCCCCATTTTACATCATCCAGATCCTGCTCTCCCTTTCTTCGTAGAGGCAGATGCCTCGCAGTATGCCATGGGTGGGGTATTGTCCCAACGTGACATTGAGACTGGTCATATGCACCCTCTTGCTTTCTTTTCCAAAAAACTGTTGCCTGCCGAACAAAATTATACTGTGGCAGAGAGGGAATTGCTAGCTATCAAATTGGCATTCCAGGAGTGGAGGCACCATTTATGGGGTGCGAGACATCCGGTTACGATCTATACTGATCACAAGAATTTTGAGTTTTTTCGCTCTGCTCGGGCTTTGACACCACGTCAGATGAGATGGGTAACATTTTTTAACGAATTCGATTTTACCATCACGTATAGACCTGCTGCCCAACAGGTGAAATCTGATGCCTTGTCCCGCATACATGTGTCTCCTTTATGTAAGGATGCTTCTTTTGGTGAGGGCTCTATGATACCAGTGGAGAGGATTGTGGGGTGTACCTCTTCTCAGGAGTTTGAGGATGAGATCAAGGCATTGTTGTCTTCTGTCGATGTAACTCCTTGGTTGATGGATACATCGTTACAGTTGAGGGATGGGTTGTTGTTTCATGGTACGCAGTTGTTCATTCCTCCCGAATTGAGAACTAAGGTTTTGGAGTGGTGTCATTCATCCTCCCTTATGGGTCATCCTGATATCACGAAGACACGGCAGGTGTGCCTTCGTTGGTTTTGGTGGGCTACGATATACCATGATATCCACGTGTTTGTTACTTCGTGTCCAGTGTGTGCTATTAACAAGGCTTCACATACCCCTCCTGTAGGTCTTTTGCAACCCTTACCTGTTCCTCCTGCCCCGTGGCACACAATCAGTATGGATTTTGTCACCGATTTGCCTGTGGATGCAGGGTGTACTGCTCTGTTGGTGGTTGTGGATATGTTCACTAAATCCGCTCACTTCGTGCCTTTGCCCAAGGTGCCTACTGCTCAGGAGTTGGTTATGGTGTTTATTGCTCAGGTGTTACGTTTACATGGTATCCCAACTGCCATTGTTTCAGATAGGGGGGCGCAGTTCGTGTCTCACTTTTGGAGGGAATTGTGTTCCTCGCTGGATATGGAGCTCCGTTTGTCCTCAGCTTACCATCCTCAAAGTGATGGGCAAACGGAGCGTACCAACCAGACAATGGAACAGTATCTTCGCTGTCTTCTTACCTCCCTTACTGGTAGTTGGGTGAAGGCCTTACCCATTGCTGAGTTTGCATATAATAACAGCCTTCATTCAGCATTGGGTGTTTCTCCTTTTTTCTGTTCTATGGGGTTCCATCCAAGGGCGGTTCCTATCCAGCCTTCTGGCAGGGTTCCGGCAGTGGATACGCTAAGCCATGAACTGACTACCGTGTGGCGTACTGCCCGTGAACATCTGGTGGCCGCTAAGGCTAGGATGAAAACCACTGCTGATAGGCACCGTATTCCTGCCCCTTCTTATGCTTCTGGGGATCGGGTTTGGTTGTCATCTAAAAATCTGCATTTGGGTGGGCCCCGGAAGCTGCAACCACGTTAATTAGGTCCCTTCCGGGTTCTCCGGGTGGTGAATCCCGTGGCCATGGAATTGGAATTGCCTGATGATTACCGTATACACCCTGTGTTTCACACCTCCCTCCTTAAACCTTATGTCCCTACATCAGTGTGTAGTGTTCTTGTCCTTCCCCTCGTGTATAGGCTATGCTATGACTCCTTCCTATTCTGTACTCCCGTTCTATGTTGTCACCATGGAACTACGTGGAGAATCTAAGAATGTTACGGCTTGAATAGTTTGTCAGTTTCTTATTTCGGTTGTAGGATGAGGTCTGATAATATGGAGCTACAATAAAGACCTTATCTAAAAGCCTACGCCTGCCTGTCCTTCTTCGGCCTTGGTCATCACCTCATAGTGCCTTTGCCCCCTCCTCCTCCCTTGTTGATTGATGGTGATGTGGAGTATGTGGTGCGTGCTATATTGGACTCCAGGAGGCGGCGGGGGCGTTTGTTGTATTTGGTGGTTTGGGAGGGCTATCCCCCTGAGGACCGTACGTGGGAGCCTGCTGGTTTTGTCCACGCTCCCCGGTTGGTCCGTTTGTTTCATCTTCGTCACCCTTCCAAGCCCCGGCCAGTGGGGGGTCTTTTGAGGGGGGGTACTGTTGCGGTCTGAGTGCTGTGTCTGGTTCTTACCTGAATCTGGTGTGTTGGCTTCTTCTTTTTTTTCCTCTTTTGTTTTCTGGCTTCCGTTTCGGGCGGGCGGGATTGCGGGCGGGATTGTGGGCGGTACCTTCCTTCTTTGGTTGCCCTCCCGTGTGCTGCGATTTGTTTTTCTTTGCGCAGCCGCGGGTGAGGGTGGATTGCTGGGGGGTATGTAAGGGCCGCCTCCCCTCTCCTCCCTGCTTGGGTTCATTTCCGGTTTCGGCCCCGGAAGCACTTCAGCTGTTGGCGTCCTGCTTTTCGTCTTCTGGGATTGCGTTTTGTCTTGTGCCTTCGAGGAGTCCACGCATTGACTATATTGTGGCAGGATTTCTGTCTGTTCCGGCTGGAGCAGACACGCATCGTTTCTTCCCCTTCCTCCCGTGTTTTCTTCAAAGACGTCAACTGAGCAACTGAACAGTAAGCACGCGAGGAGCCAGTTACTCCTTGTAGGATTGTGGCCATTCTTTTTCAGTGCACTGGGGATTTTCAATCGTCGATTGGATTTTTGTATTTCCTGTGGGTAAAAACCCTTTTTCACTTCCCCCTTATTTATCAAAGACAAACGGGTTTTTTACGCTAAGCGTTTTTTCCCGCACATACCGGAGGACTTTGTTTATTTTTGTTGAACATTACGAGGACAACAACAGCATGGGTAACCCTCACCTCTCTTTGGACTAAATACTGGTTCCCGTATAAAAGGTATTGGGAGACACTGTTCGCTCTAGGGGTAAGCAGAAAGAGCGGGGGTGTTTTTCTTGTGTATAGTTTAGCCTTACATTGCTATTCTCTGGGATTATCCTGTGCTTATCTTTTTCTGTTTTCTTTTCTGAAGTATGTTCCTGTTACCGAGTGATGGTATGCCTGCAGTCCAGAGGGTAGCTGTTTGATCTCTCATACACCACCTTGTCATTTATTCCTTCCGGTTTTCCCCTTGGTGCGTTGTCCGCTCGGGTTGTATTTTCTGTCTCGCACGAGGGGTCAAGGCATTGGGAAAAGGGGTGAATCAGACTATCTTCGCTCCTGTAGTACCTGTGGTTCAGGTGAGTGGGGCTGGAACAGATGATCGCTCTCTTTTTTCCAACCAGGCTAGAAGCTTACCTGTTCTCTCCCCGTGTTCATATATTTTATGGCGGGTTGATTTTTGTTTCGCTTGGCCGCCTCCGTAAGGAGCCGTTTATTGTCTAGTATCTTGACCGCTAACGACTGCTGCGCGGCATGATTGGGGGACTGTGCTAGTGTCATTTCCCCCTGAAGGATGTCTACTTCGAGTTGGTCTATACGTTTTGTTAGTTCCCTCTTGTAGCCCACCATCAGGGCAAGGGCCCTCCACTTTACAACTGCTCCGAACGCGCCCCATAGGATTTGGGCTGAGGCGACCGAGCCAACATTTTCTTTGAAGTATAATTCGGTATCTTTGACTAACGCCGCCTTGATGTGTGGTATTTTAAGCACCCATGGATTTATGGTCAGGGTCGAAAACCTAGGTTGGGGCCCAACTGTCATCTTGGTGAGAATGGGGGAATGATCCGAGATTCCCCGAGCAAGGCAGCGGGACTCGCTGAATTCGTGAAGGTCCTGTGCGTGTGTGAGCATGTAATCTATACGTGACTGGCTATTATGGGCCCTGGAATAAAAGGTGAATTGTGTGGTCGTGGGGTTAAGCTGTCACCAAATGTCCACAAGGCAGAGAGCCGATAGAAATTCAGCTAGTTTAGACCCAGAGGCAGGGTCTCAACGCGGGGGTAAACGATCCAATGCACCATCTACTGTGAGATTGAAGTCGCCCCCAATCACTAACGTGCCAAGTGGAAGATCAAGGATAAATTTGCTAAGATCTTGCAGTGTGGAGTGTTGCAACGCGGGGGGGACATAAACAGAGAGCACATTAAGTGTTTTCCCTTCCCAGGAACCGGACACCGCAACAAATCTACCTTGTTCATCAGTCCAGGTTTTCTTAACCATGTAGGGGCAACTCTTCCGCAAGAGCACCCCTGTCCCACGGGAGCCGGAAGTGAACCCAGCATGTACGATCAATTGATAACCCCATCTACTAAGTGCCTTACAGGAGATACCAACCAGGTGGGTTTCTTGCAAGAGGGCAATGTTCGGCGCCTGCCTCTTCAGGTATTGGAGGACTATCCCTCGCTTAAGTTTGTCCCCTAGCCCGTTTACGTTCCATGTCAGGAACTTAAGTTCTGCGTTTGATCCCATCAGTGGAGATATAGATGTGATTTGTGTATATCAGCGACAGAGTACCCATCTCGCTGGAATTACAGTGATGGTGCAATATGTGAGCACTCGTGTAACGGGTTTGCAGGTAGATCAGCCACAATGTGCTGCATGAAAGCACACAGAAGAAGAATTCCCAAGACATCATTGTAGGATCATCAAACACCCCTGTACGAGAGTCAAGTGTCAGTTGTGGCATTGTGTTAGTGTTGCATTGCTGTGCGAAACTAAAACTACATACGAAACTACCTCCCCCCTCCCAGAACTTCCTCCGCCCCCCTCCCTGCCTCCCTGCATAACTGAGTCCGATGACCCGCTTCCCCAACAGTGCAGAGTGCCCGTCGCCCTCCCAACCCTGAAATGGGGAAACGTGGGCCCAACCCACTCCTCGCATCCCTTCCCTTAGGAACTCAAATTTTAAGCTACAGGAACCATTATATATGATAAAATATACTCATCACAGTCCCGGAAAGTGGTTCCACAGGTCCATAAAG
Organism: Calotriton arnoldi; assembly: GCA_963921515.1. Taxonomy (NCBI): domain Eukaryota; kingdom Metazoa; phylum Chordata; class Amphibia; order Caudata; family Salamandridae; genus Calotriton; species Calotriton arnoldi. Next base: position 1,004,825 of record CAWUFW010004896.1, on the reverse strand, counting down.
TAGTCCAGCTCCATCTCAGTCGGCGGCCGGGCCATATAGGACATTGATATGTTAGCTGGCCCTTATCAAACTCACGTCCCGTTCACCCAGTGATGGCGCAGCACAATGTAGGTGATTGTCCATTAGTTGAGTCTGAGTGTAAGCTTCTTGGGTATTTGTAGGAGTCACCGTTTAGTGCGAATCGTCTCTTCAACAAACGGGTCCCCGCAGCAGCCGTTGTCATCAGCTCTCAGCGTTGTTTTCGCTCCGGACGTCCGTGTTCTCCCACTTTCCGCCATTCGTTGAGCCAATCCAATACCCCCGCGGGGTCTGTGAAAAACCAACTCTTGCCTTCTGCCTCCACACTTAGTTTCGCGGGGAACAACATAGCGTACTTAATTTCTCACTCTCCGAGAGCCTTTTTAACCTCCAAAAAGGAACGCCTCTGTTTTTGGACTTTGGCAGTGAAATCGGGGAAAAAGGTGAGCGTACTGTTCTCAAATCTGAGAAGGGGGCACATCGGGCTGCCTGAAGGATATGGTCTCGATCCCGAAAGTTAAACACTCTCGCCAGGATAGGTCATGGAGGTGTTCCCAGCTTGGGCCTACCCCCCGGTATACGGTGGGCTCTCTCAATGGAGAAGTAGTTGGAGAGGTGCTTAGGCTGTAAATGCTTTGTCACAAGTTCTTCGACAAAGAGGTCCGTTGCTGGCCCCTCTGCCCTCTCTGGCACCCCTAGGATGCAAACGTTATTACGCCGCGACCTCCCTTTGTATTCGTCAAGTTGGGTCACCAAAAACTCAGTCTGTTGTTGTAATTCCGTGACTTGTTTTCCCAAGGTGGATACATCGGTGACAAGTTCTTGTGTGACATCCTCCACCTCTTTCACCCGGAATTCCATTTTGCGTAGGTCTGCTCTGAGAAGGGATATGTCAGTGGCAACAGAGTCAATACCGCCCTCGAGTGATGTGCGGACTCCATTGATGGCTGCCAATACGTCCTGGAGCGTGGGTGGCTCTTGTTCACCCTCCTTCTGTTGGGTGTCATGTTCCGAGCCCAAAGATGGTTGCCCCCCCTCTTGCGTCTTTAGTGATGCAAATTTATCCATTTTTTGTTGGTGCGCATTGCGACCTCCCTTGGTCGTCGCCATTTTGAGATCACGGCCGCAGGGACCACGGCTAGGGGGTACTCACCGCCGCCTACCGTAGTGGACACCACATGGCCTGTCGGATTCCCCCCCTCTGCCGTATCACAGCCGCTCAATGAGGGATTCTTGGGGTTGCAATACCGGATCGAGTTGTTTCAGTGCTCCTTCTGGTATGCCAGGCGGAGAGCAATGCTACAAGAGACTCCGGTATCCAAGCACTAATGAGCAGTACCTCAGGTAGGCAGCACCTTCTCCCTCTGGACTCTGCCGCCCTCGAGTTAGACTCGCCACCTCCGCCAACACAGGCCTTCGTCGGGTCCTTATATCAGTCCATCGTTCCCCTCTCACCGGTATTTTAGAACATGTCTCTACAGGTTCAGTCAGCTAGGAGCAATAATGTGGCACAGTATCTCAGTCGCGACAATAGATCGTTGTGGCAGCTCCTGGTGCAGCGGCTTATTGGCACATGGGTCTCTTTATTGTCTCCCATCACATCAATGGCAAATTTACACCTCAGTATCAGTGACACTGATGTTAAATGTTAGTTGGCTGGGTGAACTAGTTGCTGATAAGGGAGGAATCATTACTAGAACCAATATCACTGGGGTCCAAAACTCTTATGGCCTGAGTCACATGTTATTTGTGCATCTAAGTTAAATTTGGATGTTAAAATACAATGATTGAAAACACACAAAAATCAGAAATCGTGAAAACCAAAATAAAATTGGCAATCACACTACCAAGAACTCCTTCCCACTGAAATCTAGACTTAGATCTAGATTAGTAAATAAGCACAGTAAAAGTCAACAAATGAAGATATTGCAATATGTCGCGATTAACTTCAACATTGGGCCGATTTTGATGTACACTCCTCTTTAGAAAGTCAGATCCAAAATAATATGGTGCTTTTGATATTTCTGATGAAAGATGCTTCAGCTCGCCTCGCACTTTACATGTTATTGTTGACCAGATATTCAGCATGTACTCAAAGGGAGCAATTTCGACACATATGGTGCTTTTTGCAACTGCTGTTCATGCCCATCTACTCTGAATTTAACCAAACTGACTATTGATCAGGATGTTTGTGCTGGTTATCAAACAGGTTTTCAAAGAAGAAAGTTTGAAAAAGAAGTATCCAATGTTACATTATCTAAGTCAATAGTCGTGTGATGTCACTTCATATGATGCCATCAGGATCAAAAAGCGAGTGTAGTTATTACTTGTACCTTCACGATTGTGGTGAAATGTCCCCACTGAATACAGAAGAGTAATAGAAATTAAATGAAACCTTAATCTACTTCAGAACAATACATGAAACAAAATAATTCCACAATAAATGTTCATTAAAAAGTAGGAAAGCAAGATATTTACCATAATAAAATACTGAAGAGCCTCCTGGATTGTCGCTGATGGGGGGTTTCCAAACAAGGTAGCAGCAACTTTTCTCTCAATCCAAGTCAACTGGGCAACCTGTTTTAAAATAAACAACCACATATATGTTCAGACAGCATGACAGCAAACAACAAATGTACTATAACATGTGGATTAGCTTTCAGAGTCAAATTTAAGCCTATGGACGTTTTGATAGACAAAACCAGATTCTATTATGTAATAGGTTCAAAAATATGTAAAGAATTGAAAGAGCATATAGTGAAATAGTGTAAGGGAAAAATAGGCTGAAGAGAAAATATACATGTGTTAAACTTATCACTCTGATTAGCACACAACTGTTTTGGACTAGGGTGTTTAATTGTGTACATTCAAGTGACATTCTTGAGTTAGTTTGAGAAAACTCAATTTTGCCAGATGTAAAGCTAAATCCATACCAACATAGCATTTTACTGTTAGTGAATCTTTCATTTATGCAATCTTTCTTAAGCTACCCTTTATTCTCCAGCCTCTTTGTGTTCAACTTGAAATCTAAAGAACTAACTTCTCCTAAATTCCCCAATAATAGTTGGTAACAAAAGGGATTAAGCAAACCCAACCCAACATATATAGGAGTCTTCTGCTTGATCTAAGTAAATGTACAAAGGGAAACAACATTGTTTTTTAACAAAACTGAAAGTCCGTACTTCAGTGGAATCAATGGGGCGGTTTACTCAACTTTTAAAGCTGGTGATCAGAAAGAAGCCGAAAAAAGTTTTGGTGAAAAGTGCTCTTGACAAAGGATCCACGACCCCACCTGCCCTGTTTGCTGAAGCACAACATGGCGGTGGTGTTGTCTGTGAACACTTGCACAAACCTTCTGTTGATGGAGGGTAGAAAGGCTTTCAATGCCAGCTGGATCACACAGAGCTCCAGTAGGTTGTTGTGGAGTCCGGATTCTGCCAGAGACCAGAGTCGTCTGATCTCCACCTCTCCCAGGAGTGACGATTCTGTCACTACTACGAGATCTGGTTGGGGAAGAGAGAGGGGGTCTGTCTCTGACCCAATCGCGGTTCGTTAGCCACCATTGCAGATCTTTCGCAGTTTCCTCCGAGATCTGAACCATGTCGGAGAGGTTCCCCTGATGCTGTGCCCATTGAAACTTCAAGTACCACTGCAGAGCCCATATATACCATTGGGCATGAGTTACCAGCAGGATGCAGGAAGCCATGAGTCCCAACAGCCTCAGGGTCTGCCTCATTGAAATCCAGGATAGAGGCTGAAACATCAGTATCATAGTCTGAATATCCTGGACTCGCTGCTAGGGAGGATAAGCCCCGAACAGCACTGTGATCAGAACAGCACCAATGAAAGAGAGCATCTGAGAGGGAGTCAGGTGTGACTTCGGCATGTTGATAGTGAACCCCAGCGAGTGCAGAAGGTTCACTGTAGTCTGGAGGTGGGAGACGACAGCCTGGGGCAAGCCCGTCCTCAACAGCCAGTTGTCGAGATAGGGGGAAGACTGGCACCCCTGATCTCCGGTGATGAGCTGCAACCACCGCCATCACCTTGGTGAACACCTGAGGGGTGCTGGTAAGGCCAAAAAGGAGCGAGGTGAATTGAAAATGCTCGTGGCCTACTGTAAACCGCAGACAGCGCCGGTGGGCAGGCAGGACGGGAATGTGGAAATAGGCGTACTGCAAGTCCAACACTACCATCCAGTCTCTTGGGTCCAGCGCAGACAAGACCTGAGCGAACATGAGCATTTTGAACTTCTCCTTCCTGATGAAAAAGTTGAGGACCTGCAGATCTAAAATAGGACAAAGGCCTTTGTCCTTTTTGGCAACCAGAAAGTTGTGGGAATAGCAACAACAGCCTGCTTCTGGCACCGAAAGCCTCTTCATGGCTCCCTTGGCCAAGAGAGCAATGACTTCCTTACAGAGAAGGGACAGGTGATTATCCGTCAGCTGGTTGTGAGATGATGGCAGCCCATGTTAGGGTTTTCTTCATAAGGCTGATATTCCTCAGGGTCCAGCGACCCCGCCCATTCCCACCCAAGTCCTAACCCAAGGGAATAGGGCTCAGGCTCTGACTTAGGAGGCAGGCAAGGTACCTTGGGTGATGTCCCTCCAGCTCCGTATCAGAGTCGGGGATCAGAATGGGGATGGCGCTGCTAGTGGTGCCAGGAGTGTCAGCATCGGGACCAGTGTTGGGGAAGGTTGGGATGGTACGACTGGCGCCGATCTGGATCTTTTAGGGCCCGACTGGAGCCAGGGCCGGAGCCGCCAGCGCGGAACCAGATGTGGCCCCTTTTGACCACGCGGGACCCAAGGACGCCCAAATATGAGGCGCATGGCCTCATAAAACTCTTGTAGCTGGGCGGGGGCCGCTTTGGCTCCCAGAAAGTCAGTGAGGCGCAGAGGCGCCCATACGCAGCTTCTACCATGGAGCCAGGCCTTGAATGACGACGCTCCCTCATCTCACTGGCCGACGGACCAGAAGAAGTCGAAGACCTCTTTGACTTCTTCTTGTTGTGTCAAGACTTACCCGAATGTCCCGAGGATTTGGAGTGGGATGAGGATATTTGACTCCGTGACTGCTCCCGGGACCTTACCCTCGACCGGGACCTAGAGTGCTGTGTCGTCGCCCGCTGAGCCACCATGAGCTTGAGGGATCGCTCCCGCAAGGCCTTAGGATTCATGACGTGGCAGTTGGAGCACGACTTCGGGCCGTGGTCGCGCTCGAGACACTACAGGCATACAAGATGCGGATCTGCCACTGACATCAGTCGATGACAGGCTCCGCAGGGCTTGAAGGTGGCTGTCCTGGAGGACATCCCTGCTACATGAGGAGGAAAAAAAACTCAAAAAGAATCAACAAAAAGTGGGAAATGTGAGTCAAACAGTGACTGAAGGGGTAGTTCTTCTCCAGATCAGCGCTGACTGGCACGGAAAGAAAATAACTGATGTCAGCGCGCCTAGGTGGCACCTCTATAGGTGCTGGGTATGTCACTACCGGCACGGACGACGCATGCAGAGCCGAACGACGCCACCTACCGGCGATCAGGGGTACTGCTCACAAAAAATCTTCCACATCCAGTCTGAAGCCTGGGAAATTCTAAGGTAAGGAATCTGAGGTAAGGCTGAAGCTGTGATCTTAGTTTAAACTTTGCAAATCTAACATTATTTCTCTTGTGAAGCTGTAGAGATTAAATTACCTTCTTCAGGCTGTGGAGAAAACTGTTGAATCCAGCTTGGCATGATCTATGAAGCGAATTGTGCAAGACAGTTTCATAAGCAGTGCCTCTCTCCCATATGGAGTCTTCAATAGAGATAATGAACAACAACCTACCTGCATCACTTAAATTTACTAACAGGAAGTTAGTGCTTCAACTGGACTATACAATTTAATTCAGACTAAGAAGCAACCCTTTGTATTGACACTATAAAAGTGGTTGTGCCACCAGGGCTGAAGACATAAAAGCGTAAAATAAACATTTCCTTATGACCACAAAATTGTAGGGGTGTCTTTGGTAGTCATACAACTATTAGTCCTCAAAGTCCTCCAAGAACAAAGGGAGATTGCATTTCAGGGACCAACCCATAAGCCCTTCTCTGAGGTTGTATTCTTCAAGGTAAATCATTGTGCATGCTTTTAGCGGATATGAGGAGCTACCAGCTGTTAAACTAAAAGTGACAAACAGAAAACCATAGTCAAATATCACAGCCTAAGGTGGCTGCAAAAGCCAACACATGTCGATCTATGGATCCTGTTTTCCATAAGAATACAATACAAAAAGAACATCAATCAGGCCTAAGCCAAATACCAGCAAGCCAAGGTATACTCTGAAAACTACTGTCCAAAGACGCTCTTTGACATCACAAGGTTATACATCTAACCCACTCACACTTCACTCCATCACAGCGATCTTGCAAAAGGCAAGACAAGTCTGTAATTTCCTGAAATCTCTGCAGACAAAAGCAGACCAGAAATAGCCACATCCATGACAATAACCATCACAAACAACTGCAGCACACCAGAAACAGCCTTCTAAATCATTTTCCTGAACGCCGCTGAGCTAACTCTTAGAGCACATACTAGCCTCCATGGTTAAGACTGCAATCCAAAATCCCTTCTGGTTGAAGGTCATTGACGCCATCCTCTATCTAGCGAAATTATTGAATCAAAATTTAGGTTGGTTGACCTCCACAAATCCATCATTATAAGTTTTAGTAGAACAGATTCAAAAACTACTTTAGCCCACTTTGGCTCTTTCTTCTTGTGCCACAGCTTTTGCCATTTTTTACACAGGAAACATTATGGCGCACGTCTTTCCAGAAACAGCAGTTTTCTTTTTACTGTACTGTCACCCACATGACTCCTATTTTTACTCCTCCTTTTCACACATTACAATGTGTGGCTTTGTGGTATGTCCCAGCGTGTATGTGTGTCCTTTTCTCTCTCTCTCCATTACAGTTATGCCCAACCTGCCTCTCACTCTTTAGCTGTCACAGTCCAATCACGGCTTGTCCCCCATCCTCCTGTGTGCCCTGGAGTGTAGAATTTTATAAAATATCTACTTGTTCAAGGGATGGTAAAACTCTCATTGTATCAGTATTCTGATAGTAGCCTCTTTGATTATGCGAGGGCTCATATTACATCGGGGTATGAATTTGCAATCGCTCAGCAGATTTTTGCATCAGCAAATATACATGTGTATTATTGCTCATGAGAAAATGAAATTCACAAATGTTTTCTAGGAATGTGGTTTCTTGACCTATGTCTGTAAACTCTTGTGAATTCCTTCAAGTCATAAATCTGCATCAAGTCAAAGACCTATACCTGCAGGTGTACTTTTGAGATTTTCCTCAAAAATTGCACCCCAATTTTACTTTCATGTTGCTAATAATGGTTTTACACTGAATCTCAATTATGATTTCTTTTTACAAAATAAAATACTGCAGAGCACCAATTTGTTTAAATGAATATTCAAAGAAATAGTATCTAAAGTTGTACAATAGCTGAGAATTTTTTTTTTTATCTTGCTATCATACTTGTATTTGCATATTATCAAGGAGTATTCTGAGAGCATTATAAGTAGCCTCACATTTTGCAATAAATTGTACACACTGGCAGTAATGGAGGTTGAGCTCATGGGTCGCTGCATTTCATTAGAGCACTTGCTAAATCATATATAGAAGTTTAAACAACTTATACATATGGATACAATCTTGCTTTAATGGCAGACAATCCTCTTGCACAGATCCGTAATGTGCTACTGTAAACTGGCAGCCAAAGGATTTGTGATGGAAGGGGTCCAGTGGACAAAAACAATATGAAACCTTCTTGCCCTTTAACCCAAACAATATAGCCTGGGCGTCGGGTGAAAGAAATTCCACACTCCTGGTGCCTGTCCATTCCCACACACTTTTACCACCAACCCTGTCCCTTCTGCTTAGCTTTGGTTATTGTGCCATTTTGTTCTGTATCTATTCCTCCGGGCAATGGATTTGGCATTGCAGTTCTGGCACTAACTGCATCGAAACATTAGAACATTTGACCCATATGTAAGAAAGACTGTCATTCCCCTAAAAAGAAGTTATACCATCTTTCTGATTTAAAAACTAACATCCAATCACAAGTCTCTTATTTAAATGATTTTAGCTACTTAGGTATTGTTTTTAGCTCATCCTTAGGTTGGAAATAACACCTTCTTATGAAAGCACAACAAATGGGAAGGAATGTGGAGGCTATTTTTCGCTTTGCAAGGTCATTAAGACATAAACCTTTGGCAGAGATGATAGCCCTGTATAAATCCAAATGCATCGCCGTAGCCATGTATAGGGTGGGGGTATAAAAAAACAGACAAACTTCAATATATTGAAAATGGTTTCACACGTAAAATGCTTGCAGTTCCAAAAAATACTGCAAAATTTAGATGTCATGAGGAGTTGGGCCTTCCCCTATATAGATGACCAGGTAAAAATTGCACCACTTTTCTTGTGGATTAAGTGTTGGCAAAACCCCCAGAGGCAGTTTTGGTTAGAGCTTGCATGTTACACTATTTAGCCTTGGATAATGTGAATAAGATATCTTAATTGATGTAAGTAAGATCAGGTCTTCAGAAATTGGGTCTAATAGAAATGTTCAAATCCCTTACTCATCTTCCACCGAATGCTAAGATGATTGTGAAATTCAAGTATGACAACCATTGTTTGGAGGAATGGTTATGAGGCATTTTGGATATGAAAACAGTTGAATATTACTTGCAAATTTCTACAGTTAAATTAATTCAATCGTATCTGGGATGCACTGAGAATGTAAATCATCGGCTCCTTTTAACATACTTCAGATTTAATTTAATTCGCTTTAAAGTTGCTTTTCTATTACAATGCGATTGGCAGCGGGAATTACCGCCATGTCATTGTGATATTGCCACCAAACAGAGCACGTCACTTTGTCTTATTTCGTCCACTTTATTCAGGTCCAAGAAGTACCTTTCTGATTCCTTTATTTTGCCAAGTAGTGCTAAGGCAATGCCGGTCAGCAATGGAATTTTTGGAAGAACTAATTACGATAGACACGGCCACGCAGTGCAAAGTTTTATTAGAAGTGTGATCCAGATTAGAAAACACTATGAGCTTGTAAATAACTGAGGCCTTTTTTTTTTTTTTAAACGAGAAATATATTCTTTTCTGAATTTTAAAGATATAATTTAATGTAATATTTTATGTGTTTTAATGACCATTATTGTCTTTTATATTGAAATTTATTCATGGTATGCGTTGTATGCTTTTTTTGGCAACATGCCAAAATAAAGATGCACTGACTGACTCTTATTTATTGCAACAATGGAAAGATACATTGCTATGTAAAATAGCAAAATTTATCATGGAGAACAAACATCTAGCTGAAATTCAATTAGGTTTCCAATCAGACTCCAACTGAAGTACAGACAGTCTGCAAAGAGTTGACCACATTCTTCGCATCTTTGACAAAAGGCGGAGATTGTTTTCTCAACCTACGGGACTGCTACCACTATTCGACAAAGTCAAAAATATGGCACAGTTCAATAGCCCAACAACAAGACCCAAATATGTACTGACAGCATTCTTACTGTTTAGTGAAAAGTAAAATAATGGAATCCCACTCTTCCTGATGATTTCTGATATCCCTAGGGTTACGTTCCTCTACCGCCACCCTGTACACATTGGTCCCCCTCGGAGCACTGATCAGAAGCATAGGAAAACCAATCCACCAGTATGTTGGCAATCCCAAAAACTAAAAGCACACCACTCTTCTCTCTGAATGTATGGTGGTAAAAGAGAACTGTATGCTCAACTACACTTAAATGTTGATCAAATTTGCAACTCCAAGGTCACAAACAATTTTGCCTAACATATTTCACAGGAGGACAAATTCTCCCCAACTCTGGCCTCCTAAGCAAAATCACGTGAGTTGCCTACTTAACGGCTAGTTAGACCTTGACAGTCACATTAAAAATATTTTGAAATTAAATCCCTGAAATTAATCTATGGACTCATTAGTTCTTGCACTCTTGTTACAAAGGCAGGATAACTGAAACAGATTAGCTCACAGAAAAGCGGAGCACTGTGTAAAAATCAAGCTCAAATCAGACACCTTCACATTTCAAAACATCACCCTGGTCTTCAATCCTTTGAATTAGGTCCCCACAAAAGGCCGGTGTATCCTAATGACAGCTTAGTTTACCTCCAAGGTGATCTTCCTCAACTGCTCAAGGTACCTGGCAGATAAATCCTTGATGACTGGAAGTACAAAGTATTGCTAGCTGGGAGACGTTGGTATTTAAAATCAGGAGGTTCAGAAAATTATAAACTTTACAACTATTTTGTACAGTTATGCCTCCAGAACTATATTTAATACTTCTTCCTTATCCTATTTTGGAAAGAGCACACACCCTTCCTTCTAAAATTATATCACAGATGCAAAAATTAATGCAGTGCAACTATGACCAGGCAATCATGTATTGCATTAATACTTTTCAAGACAACAGATCAAGCAACGTGCAACATGATCGTACAATCCATTCACTCCAAACAACTGAATTGGCCACTGTGCAGACTTGAACCAATACTTCTAGCAGACGTGTAGCATATTTCTTACAATCAACAACAATCATGCCAGATCATATTCTACAACATCCATCTTGCAGTGAACACATGTATCAGAACCAATTGCCTACATTTGATACAAGATAACAACTGATCAATTGGCCAGGCTGATATTAATTATGTTAAGAATTTTGAAAACCAAACAATCATGGCTTGCTCACTGCCAGAGAAACCTTAAAATAAACACAGAACAAAGTCCACAATAGTACACAATCAACAAACAACATAGATTGCAATGACCAGAGGCTACAGCACACAGTGGCTAAAAGACTAGGGTATGATTACGATCTTGGCAGACAGGGTTACTCCGTCACAAACGTGACGGATATCCCGTCCGCCGTATTGCAAGTCCATATCCAATGGAACTTGTAATACGATGAATGGGATATCTGTCACATTTGTGATGGAGTATCCAATCTGCCAAGATCCTAATCTGGCCCTATGTCTAGATTCATCCCTACAAGTTTGTGGATTCACATTCCCTGCTCTCCTGGCTGGATCATGCAACATGCTTTCTGGCTTCTGTGGTGTTCCCATTTAGTAGTGTTGGATTGCAGTTTAGGTTGAAATCTGTTTATTTGGTAGAAACAAGATGCAGTAAATAGTGCAATGCCCCTTGTAGGGAGCCCAATGAGCATGCAAAATGATATGACATGACAAGAAAAAAAGGAAGAGACCCTCATCCCAACTCCCCTCCCTCCCCTCCCCCCTCCTACCTCGTGCAAGTCCCCCCCACCGCCCCTCAAGCCACAAGAGAGAAAGAGCAAGGATGTTGCGAGGTGTCTCATGTTGCTGGAGGACAAGTTGGGTCCTGCGCCAGCTCGGGAAGTCGCAACATGCGCAAGTATCTGGGGCAGGTTAACTCTCGGAATTCAGAGCATAGCAGAGCTATGAAAGGGTGCCACAGATCCGCAAAAGAAGCCCCATCTCCCTGAAGGGAAAAAGATGCGCTCCATACCCAGCACGTACTACAACCTGTGCAGCCACCCTAGAAGTGTAGGAGTCATATCTGTACCCCAGTGAGACAATATATTCTGCAGGGCCGCACACAGGGCAATTCCCATCTGTCTGCCCCTGCGTGGCTTAAGGGGGAATGTAAGCCTATCGGGCAGCCCAGAATAATATAGGCCGGGAAACGCAATATTTGTGTGTTAAAATGCTTGTCGATCTCATCGAGAATCTGATCCCAGTACGACGTGAGTGTTGGGCATTCCCATAGCAGGTGGGTCAATGTGCCTTCCGACCCGCAGCCTCTCCAGCGGCCGGGGTTGCTCTTGGGAAGTCTGGGGGGGGGGGGTAAGATACCAATATGTCACTATCTTGGTGGCAGTTTCTATGCTAGAGATGTTACGCGCTGAATGTCTAGCCCGGTAATAAATGTCCCCCCACTCCTTCGGAGATAGTGCCTCCCGTCTCTTCTGGCTTGTGGATTTGGCCGGTTGCTCCGGGGGGCGTAATAGGTGATAAAGCTCCGTGAGGAGACGTTTACTTGACTGTTTAAAGAGTAACCATTTCTCGTAAGGGGTGAGCAGTCTCTCCGCTCACTGGCGCGTCGAGGGTACACCCAGTGGCGTATCTGCTGGTAGTGATATCGCACAGTTTCGGGCAGTGCGAAGTCGGAGCGGAAATCCTCAAAGGACAAGGGGCCCTCTACATCGAAGAAGTGGCCAATTGATCTATGCCCGTCTCCGTCCCAGTGTTTAAAAGATACCAAGTCAAGACCCGGCGTAAAGTCGGGATTATTGGTTTTGGGTGTGAGTGGCGACGGGAAAGTGGTGAGGCCGCTTCGCTTGGCTGTCGCGTCCCAAGCTCTTAGGGTTGCCCGCGTGATTGGTGATCTGTAAAGCCCAGGAGTGCGATGGGTTTTACTAATGAAGGGGATCTTCCACAAGGACTGACCGGCTAGGGCCCGTTCCATGAATAACCAATGTTTTTCGGACTCCCTTTGGGACCATTCCAGCAGAGCTCGCAGCTGAGTGGCCTTGAAGTAGCGATCTATGTTGGGGATCCCCAAGCCGCCCTACCCAGGGGGTCTATAACTCATGTCCTTATTCATCCTGGGTTTTTTGTCTGCTGAGATGAAAGAGAGGAACTCTTTTTGGAGTAGTGTCAACATGCCAGGGGGGGTACACAGGCAGTGTTTGGAAGAGGTATAGTATTTTGGGAAACACACTCATTTTGAGAGCCGCCACTCTGCCCAACCAAGAGACGCCAAATGGCCGCCAACGGTGTAGGTCCCGCCGGCTCTGTGACAGGAGATGTGTGTAATTTAGAGATACTGTATCGTGGATGGAGGTCGCCAGCTTGATACCCAAATACGGTAAAGATTTCTGATCCCACGGAATGGGGCATATCTGCTTAAAAGCGTCCATAGTGGGCGGCAACAGAGAGAAGCCCAGGGCCTGTGACTTGGACACGTTAACCCGGAAGCCCGATGCAGCGGCGAACATCTCTAATTCTGTGAGGAAGGTCGGTATCGATGTCGTGGGGGCCTCAAGTGTAGCAATAACATATTCTGTGTATAAACTAATGGTGTGGCGTTCTCCCCCAAATTGTACCCCAATGATCTGTTGGTTCTCCCGCACCCTCTGTGCCAATGGTTCCATGTATAGGGCAAAAAGCAACAGAGAGAGCGGACAGCCCTGTCTAGTTCCTCGTGCTATCGGAAAGGGTTCCGAGGTATATCCGTTCACTCGGACTGTAGCGGAGGGACGGCTATAGCTGCTAAACACCCAGTTGCGGAAGCGATCCCCCACCCCAAACCGCTCCGAGGTGGCCTCCAAGAATGGCCAGTGCACCCTGTCGAACGCTTTTTCAGCATCGACAGACAGCATCACCCGCTCCACTGACTGGTGGTGTGCTTTGTCCAAAAGTTGGAGCAGTCTCCTAGTATTGTCGCTGCATGTCTGGTCGCCACGAACCCTGCTTGATCCGGGTCTATCAGGCCCAGCAGCAGCGGTCCCAATCTAGCCGCCAGGATCCCTGTAAATAGCTTTAGATCAATGTTCAGCAGGGATATGGGCCGGTAGGAAGCGCAGTGCCGGCTATCCTTACCAGGTTTAGGGAGGACGATGACCGATGCCAAGAGCATTGTGGGTGGGATCTCAGAGGTGTCCCCGATTGCATTAAAGAGTCGGTTTAGTATCGGGGCTAGGGTGGTGCAGAAGGTTTTATAAAAAATGGCGGTGAACCCATTGGGGCCTGGAGATTTAAGGAGTTTGAGCCTGGCTATGGCTGAGATTACCTCCTCGATATGAATTGGACTGTCTAGGGTTAGTCGGGAGTGAGTTATTCCCTGAAGATAATTTAGGGAGTCTTGCCTTGGTAGCTGTTGAGCAGCGTACAGCTCGGCATAAAAATCTCTAAACTGGCGAGAGATATCCGCGTCCTGGGAATACTCTGAGCCTTGTGCGTCGCATATCTTTTGGACCGAAGCCGCCTGGCGCTGGGCACGCAGTTTGTGGGCCAGCAGGCGTCCGCATCTATTCCCCCCCCACCCCCTGTGTAGAATAGATGCTTCAACCGTAGGGCAGCATATTCAGCTCTATCGAGATCGAGGCTAGCAAGCTGGGAGCGCACTGCCTCTAGCGGTCTCAACACCTGAGGTGCGCCGGTCCGCTTGTGTATTCCTTCTAATTCTAGTGCTTGTTTGGAGAGCTTGTCCCTTTTCCCCCTGGGAATCCTATTGTCCGCCGAGGACGTGGTGATAAAATCGCCCCTAGCCACTAATTTAAACGTTTCCCATAAGGACACAATTGAGGTATCCGGAGTGTCATTGACAAGTAAGAAGTCCTCTAGTGTCTTGGTGATACAACCTCTGGGCGGTGGAGGACAGTGTCCCGCAGCCGCCAGGAATATGATGGCCTGGAAGTGGGGGGAATTGCCAGTGTCATAGTCAGGGCTGCGTGGTCTGAGAGCGCGCATGGTTCGATATTTGAGTCACGTGTTAGCGAGAGAAGGGATTTAGAGCCTCTAAAGAAGTCTAGCCTGGCATAGGAATAGAATGTGTAGTCAGCTGTGTGGGGGTGAAAGAAGCACCAGACGTCAACCAACCCCAGTTCTTGTAGCCATTTTTTCCCACTGTCAGACAGAGCCCCTGTCTGCCCCTGTCTTTGGGCTGATCAGTCGAGTTGGCTATTAAACACCGTGTTTAAGTCGCCTCCTATGAGTATCTGCCGGTCCGTCCCGGCTATTGAGTCTTTGGGTGCTGTGGGCCTCGTTGTCAGTAGTATCGGCTCTGGGCCCCTTCAGGGTCTCCGCCCCGCAACGTGGTGGCAGCCAGCAAGCTGTTAGAAATCTGATATGGCATTATTTTGGGACACGATCTGTGAAAGAGTGCACATGAATGTTTAAAAAGTTCAATGTGTTGTCTGTCAGCACAGAATACACTTGCACTGTCTGAACAAGGTGAAGGGCTCTAAGGCAGAGTTTCATTAGCGTTGCTTGCTAAATAGGAAGTAATTCCAGGTTGAGTTCCAGCCAGCTGTAGGATATTTTGAAATTGCTGTCGGCTGGTGCTGTCAGTGAAGATTCCCCTGGTATGCAATGCCTCAGTGATTGCACCTGTAAGTATGAAGCATGATTATGAAATTTGAAATTACGTTCCGGACAGCTGATTTAGAAGAAACATTCAACCCTTCTTACACTTTGGAAAAGCTGAATTTATCCTCAGTAGATCTATTATTGTGCTGAGGAGAGGTCCTGGTTGTAGAGCATATGAAGTAGGGATGAATTCAAGGAACTGGCACTGGGGTTTGATGAACACATGCCCTTTCTCCTGAAGCAAAGCTCTTGAGGATCTCTGGAAGGGGGAATTTGTATTATTTTTTACCAGTGACAATGCCACATGCAATAACAGGGTATATGAATGGGACTCATGTTGGTTAGGATTTAGTAAGAACATTCAAAACCAAAAAGTGGCTTGTGGGTCTTGAAACTAAATGTACAACTCTCACCTCCCTCAAAAGCTTATTATGACTGTTCTGAGAAAGGCAGGCTGAGATAAAGGATGGCATAATGCTAAAAAACGTACCAGTAATAAGTATGAAATCCTAAGTGATATATGGATGTGAATACTTTTCCTCTTTGGTTTACTTTTTAAGATTTGGAGAAGTAGAGAATAAGTGTACTTTGAGAGACTTGGGCATAATCAACTTTAAAAAGCACTTTCACAACTTTTATTGGTGGTAATCCATCTTGAAGAGAGCTGTGTAGGGCGTCTCTCAAGTTCTTGATTTGCTGCTACCAAGAATCTACTTAAATGAAATAACATCAATTTGCTCTGAGTGTCTGAGTTCATTAAGGCATGATAAGCATTGATGATCCCAGTTTTTATTGAGCATTAATGCTTCTCCCCATACCAATGATCTCAGGACACATGACTTGGAGTAGAAAGACATCTTTTATTGGATGATTTAAGAGCATGTGACTGTGTGATTATAACCACATAGAAATGTCATTCACTTTGGCCAGCAGTAAGCCCCATTCACCAGTCAGTAAGAGGACATAGAATGAAGTTTAAAGCTATATCAAAAGGACTCTTTATCGGAAAGCTAAGTTCACATTCTAGACAGGTAGTTTTTCTGCTTGCGACTTGCAGCTATTGGAGGCTCCAAATGAAGTATAGTGCGATTCCAAAAAGAAATGTGATGTGGCCAGAGAAGTACTGAATAGAGATGTGATGCTGATCGTGAGAGTGCAGAAGTAAGAGTGGTAAAGAGAAGGAGCGGATATAGGAGGAAGAGTTGTAGAGAGAGCTATGACAAACGAGAGAGTTACCTTAAAGGGTAAACCCGAAATGCGTCACTGGGACCTGGGTATAAGACAGTACATAGGAACAATGGTCCCAGTAAACAATACGTGAATATACAAAATAACAATCAAAACAATTATTCAAACACACATTGTTATAGTTTACACACAGTGTTATTTAATCACACTGGGCGTATGTACTTTTACAGTATTATTCAATTCTTTTCAAATGTGCCCCTGGAGGAGGAAGGGGAGATGGGGAAGTGACGTGTTTAAAGTGAGGATAAAAGATGGGTAGGGAGTGCAAATCACACACATATATTTACACAGAACGGGCTTATGTTTAAAACCCAACAAATTCTTGTTATACAAAGGTATTAAGTAGCCATGATTATATACAATGACAGTGATGAATCGCTGTTGATCAGACTGGCTATAGATATAAAAGATGTCGACGTTTTGACCCCTGGTTGGTAGGTTATTAAATCCCTTTCAGCGGGGTCTTCATCAGGACAGGGTCAAGGGGGAGGGGCAGGTCCCTAGGGATAAAGCATACATTGGTCTTTAGTATCGAACATGACATTTATGATCATTAAATAAAGGGCGCAGAAGGCTCACAATTTACCATTGGAAAAACTCCACTGTTGTTGGAGGGATGTATTTGGGCACGTAGGCTCCAAGAGAGAGCGGGAACGAGAGCACCTGAGAAAATAAGGAGCAGATTCCGAATGGACCTTATTGGGGTTGTAAGAAATCGGAAAGCGAATTACGCTGTGCGGCATCACTCACTTGTTGTTTAAAGGTGTACCGGGAAATCTTTGCCGGCGCATCTGAGGTGCCTTATTTTGCGAGACAAGTCCTGAATGGGAAAAAGGAAATCATGATGTTTTGACCCGGGCCTAGAAACAAAAACCGCTTGTAAATACATAGTCAGGCACACGCCGTACTAAAAGTGAAATTGAAATGTAGTCATCCACCCAGGAAGGTGGAGAAAATACCGTTGTGGCCACATTTACAGAATAATTCAAAACGGGGGAGTTAGTGGAAAAATAATTTTAAATTAATTTTACCTTGACAGTGCCGAAACTCCGGTAAATTACTCAGCTGATCTAAAAGGGAAATGGAAACAAAGTTGCGGTTAGCGAAACCGAACTTGAAAGGCTTGGGATTTGTACAGGTGCTAGGTCACCATACTAAACAGGGTCTTACCGTATTTAATACGTCTTAATCCATGTATGTAGCTAAGCGTAGAAACGTCTTCTTCAGCGTGGTGAAGGGAAGACGCTCTGAGCCGAGTGATTAAATAAGCTGGAGCTTGACAGACCGACCACGAGCGTGACGTCAGCGTGCAGACGCTCGATACCTGTCAAGCATGACAGATGGGCATTAGGAGTGAAAAAAGACTCCAAATGTTAGGCCATCACTTGAAAACTGATACGGGGAAGAGAAATCTCCTATTGTTGTACAAAAGAAGGGTACTGCATTATGGGAAAGAAGGCTGGCTGACCGCAAAACACCCAGACGTGTGACTGGCCTGAGGAAATTGTTCCATATGCAAAAAGTACAGTAAAACGGGAGGCAAGGCGCTCCGTATTGTCTTATTCCAGTGACGGTAATCTTACAGTTGTGGCGAGCCTATGTTATAGTTATTGAGTAAAAATAGCCCCTCTTTTTATAAGAAAACATCCCTTAATAATAAAACATGATGAAAGTGCCAAATCATTACATGGTACAAGGAATTATCCGTGCCTTGCTTACAAAACATTCCTGATATCTCGTAGTTGTCAGCGGATGGTGAAAGTACACAGAGCAAGGTGCATGTACATATAGAGTTCTTACAAAAAAAATATATACGTCTCTAACCACATTTTTGAACCTTTGCATTATCTGGTCTGTTTCTTGCCATAGAGAAAGTGATCATATGGTGTTATTATTATGGGAGAGAGTAACGCATTAGCTGTACATTGCATAGACCTATTTCAGATGTATAAAACAGTTAAAACTAGTGGGTTCATTCAAGTGTGAGACAGGCTAATTGTGCATGACTGACCTCGGATTCGTTGAGGCCGTTCTGAATAGAATCTAGTAAGGACATCCATTTACATTCTCTTATGTTGAGAATTGTTGCAATGTTGCCACCTCTCGGGCCAAGGGATGCCTTCTCCAGTACCACCCATTTAAGATCATCAGGACTGTGATTTGCAGTTTTGAAATGTTCCACTAAAGGTGCCCCTTGTACTTCGCATCTTATTCTGCTACAGTGTTGGAGAATACGAGCCTTGATTTTCTGTTGCGTTTGACCTATGTATATCAGCCCGCAAGGACATACAATCCCATAGATCACATTGTTCGTATTGCAATTGGTGAAGGATTTCAAAGTAATTACATGGTGTTTGAATGTGAATTCTTTGGTTTGGATAGTGGTCTGGCAAGCCTTACATTGGCCACACTTGAAATGGCCCAATGTTGGTGGTAAATTCCATAGCGATTGGATTGTTGAAGCATCAGGGGTTTCAAGGAAGGATCGTACTACGTGGTCCTTAATGCTCTTGGCCTTTTTATAGGAATGCATCGGAGGACTGATTTGGTTAATGTCATCTGATACCAATGTCCAATGTCTATTGATTATTTTCCTGATGGCGTGGCTTCGTGTGGAAAAAGTAGTGACGCATATCATCCTTTTTCCCAATTCGTCAACTCTTTCCTTTGTTGTCAGCAAGTCCTCACGGGGGCTGAACCAGGCCCTCTTTTGAGCCCTCTTGATCATTCTTCTTGGATAACCTCTCTCTATTAATCGATTGGTCAGGTCCTGTGCTTCCCTCATGCAGTCGTTTTTCTTAGAACAATTCCTACAGATCCGCAGGAACTGTCCAAAGGGGAGATTGTCACGGAGTCCTCTGGGGTGATAGCTGTTGTACCTCAACAGTGAATTCCTCTCAGCCGGCTTCCGGTACAGGGTGGTATATAGTTGATTCTCTTCACTTTTGATGGTGATATCCAGGAAGTCTATTTCTCTACGATCTGAGTGTATGGTAAATTGTATGTCCGGGCTTCTTCCTTTGAGCCATGTATGGAAATTGTCCAGTTCGGTAGAGTCACCAGTCCAAAACATCAGTATATCGTCAATATACCTCCTCCACAGGGGCACCTTCTCAGAAAATGGGTTGAGCTCGCTGAATATAAAGGATTTTTCAAAATGGTCCATAAAAATGATGGCCAGGTTTGGGGCGAAGGCAGCACCCATAGCTACTCCCTTTGTTTGAAGGTAGAAATGGTCGTTGAAGAGAAAGAAGTTTTTCATCATTGCAATATGTAAGAGGTCAATAATGAATTCTGTTGGAACTGCCATGGGCGCCGTTCGTTGGTCTAGTGCTTCAGTCATAACCTCAAGGGCAGCTTGCTGTGGTATGCTGGTATAAAGGGATACGATGTCACAGGTGACCAAGAGTTGGCTGTTGGGATCAAATGGGCGTTTGTCAACGAGGTTGATTGTTTGCATCGTGTCCCTAAGATAAGCTGTCGTTGTTTCAGCTATCAGTTTTAAGAAATAGTCAATATACCTACATAGGGGTTCTAGCATTGATCCGCACCCCGAGACGATGGGGCGCCCTGGTGGATTGTTGAGGTTTTTGTGAATCTTCGGCAATGTGTACAAGGTGGGGAGCGGGGGTTGTTTCTGATTGAGGTATACAAATTCCAGATTACTCAGGAAACCATGTTCAAGGCCATGGGTGGTAATACGAAGTATCTCTTCGGCAAGGTCTTTGGACAGGTCTGATCTTATCCTTCGGTAGCTGACTCCATCCTGTAACTGGTTGTTAATTTCTGCTTTGTAGTCAGCGACATTTTGTACAACGATTGCTCCACCCTTATCAGCGGGCTTAATCACGATGGTCTTGTTGTTCTTTAAAGATGTGAGTGTTTCCCTCTCCATCGTCGTGATGTTGTATTTCGTATACTTATGTTCCTTCAGTAATTTAGACACATCCCTGAGGACAACGCTTTCATAGGCCAGTATTTTATTCGTCATGAGAGAGGCTGGTGGGACAAAGGTGGAGGGAATCCTAAGTCCAGTGTGTGAAGTCGCTGCGAATGAAGGAGCATGTTTGAAAAAGAATCAGAGCCGGATTTTTCTGAAAAAGCGATGTAGTTCAGTTTTCAGTGCGAATTCATTGGGCCGTGCTGTTGGTTCTAAGAAAAACAACTACATGAGGGAAGCACAGGACCTGACCAATCGATTAATAGAGAGAGGTTATCCAAGAAAAATGATCAAGAGGGCTCAAAAGAGGGCCTGGTTCAGCCCCCGTGAGGACTTGCTGACAACAAAGGAAAGAGTTGACGAATTGGGAAAAAGGATGATATGCATCACTACTTTTTCCACACGAAGCCACGCCATCAGGAAAATAATCAATAGACATTGGACATTGGTATCAGATGACATTAACCAAATCAGTCCTCCGATGCATTCCTATAAAAAGGCCAAGAGCATTAAGGACCACGTGAGTACGATCCTTCCTTGAAACCCCTGATGCTTCAACAATCCAATCGCTATGGAATTTACCACCAACATTGGGCCATTTCAAGTGTGGCCAATGTAAGGCTTGCCAGACCACTATCCAAACCAAAGAATTCACATACAAACACCATGTAATTACTTTGAAATCCTTCACCAATTGCAATACGAACAATGTGATCTATGGGATTGTATGTCCTTGCGGGCTGATATACATAGGTCAAACGCAACAGAAAATCAAGGCTCGTATTCTCCAACACTGTAGCAGAATAAGATGCGACAGTACAAGGGCACCTTTAGTGGAACATTTCAAAACTGCAAATCACAGTCCTGATGATCTTAAATGGGTGGTACTGGAGAAGGCATCCCTTGGCCCGAGAGGTGGCAACATTGCAACAATTCTCAAGATAAGAGAATGTAAATGGATGTCCTTACTAGATTCTATTCAGAACGGCCTCAACGAATCCGAGGTCAGTCACGCACAATTAGCCTGTCTCACACTTGAATGAACCCACTAGTTTTAACTGTTTTATACATCTGAAATAGGTCTATGCAATGTACAGCTAATGCGTTACTCTCTCCCATAATAATAACACCATATGATCACTTTCTCTATGGCAAGAAACAGACCAGATAATGCAAAGGTTCAAAAATGTGGTTAGAGACGTATATATTTTTATTGTAAGAACTCTATATGTACATGCACCTTGCTCTGTGTACTTTCACCATCCGCTGACAACTACGAGATATCAGGAATGTTTTGTAAGCAAGGCACGGATAATTCCTTGTACCATGTAATGATTTCGCACTTTCATCATGTTTTATTATTAAGGGATGTTTTCTTATAAAAAAGAGGGGCTATTTTTACTCACTAACTATAACAGAGGCTCGCCACAACTGTAAGATTACCGTCACTGGAATAAGACAATACGGAGCGCCTTGCCGCCCGTTTTACTGTACTTTTTGCATATGGAACAATTTCCTCAGGCCAGACACACGTCTGGGTGTTTTGCGGTCAGCCAGCCTTCTTTCCCATAATGCAGTACCCTTCTTTTGTACAACAATAGGAGATTTCTCTTCCCCGTATCAGTTTTCAAGTGATGGCCTAACCTTTGGAGTCTTTTTTCACTCCTAATGCCCATCTGTCATGCTTGACAGGTATCTAGCGTCTGCACGCTGACGTCACGCTCGTGGTCGGTCTGTCAAGCTCCAGCCTATTTAATCACTCGGCTCAGAGCGTCTTCCCTTCACCACGCAGAAGAAGACGTTTCTACGCTTCGCTACATACATGGATTAAGACGTATTAAATACGGTAAGACCCTGTTTAGTATGGTGACCTAGCACCTGTACAAATCCCAAGCCTTTCAAGTTCGGGTTTCGCTAACCGCAACTTTGTTTCCATTTCCCTTTTAGATCAGCTGAGTAATTTACCCGAGTTTCGGCACTGTCAAGGTAAAATTAATTTTAAGAAAATGTTCCCCTAACTCCCCCGTTTTGAATTATTCTGTAAATGTGGCCACAACGGTATTTTCTCCACCTTGCTGGGTGGATGACTACATTTCAATTTCACTTTTAGTACGGCGTGTGCCTGACTATGTATTTACAAGCGGTTTTTGTTTCTAGGCCCGGGTCAAAACATCATGATTCCCTTTGTCCCATTCAGGACTTGTCTCGCAAAATAAGGCACCTCGGATGCGCCGGCAAAGATTTCCCGGTACACCTTTAAACAACAAGTGAGTGATGCCGCACAGCGTAATTCGCTTTCCGATTTCTTACAACCGCAATAAGGTCCATTCTGAATCTGCACCTTATTTTCTCAGGTGCCCTCGTTCCCGCTCTCTCTTGGAGCCTACGTGCCCAAATACATCCCTCCAACAACAGTGGAGTTTTTCCAATGGTAAATTGTGAGCCTTCTGCTCCCTTTATTTAATGATCATAAATGTCATTTTCGATACTAAAGACCAATGTATGCTTTATCCCTAGGGACCTGCCCCTCCCCCTTGATCCTGTCCTGATGAAGACCCCGCTGTAAGGGATTTAATAACCTACCAACCAGGGGTCGAAACGTCGACATCTTTTATATCTATAGCCAGTCTGATCAACAGCGATTCATCACTGTGTCATTGTATATAATCATGGCTACTTAATACCTTTGTATAACAAGAATTTGTTGGGTTTTAAACATAAGCCCGTTCTGTGTAAATATATGTGTGTGATTTGCACTCCCTACCCATCTTTTATCCTCACTTTAAACACGTCACTTCCCCATCTCCCCTTCCTGCTCCAGGGGCACATTTGAAAAGAATTGAATAATACTATAAAAGTACATACGCCCAGTGTGATTAAATAACACTGTGTGTAAACTATAACAATGTGTGTTTGAATAATTGTTTTGATTGTTATTTTGTATATTCACGTATTGTTTACTGGGACCATTGTTCCTATGTAATGACAAACGAGAGGGCAGAGGTGGCAGGGAAGAAAAGGACAAGAGAGAAATTTGGAGGAAAGCAAAGAGGGTGGGGTAAGAAAGGAGTAAGGGAAATTTAGATAAAAGGGTAGTTGGATGGTAGGTGATAGGGTTGGTGGGATAATGTGAATGTTCTGCACAGGTGAAGCCCTCCGTCAACCTTTGGATCACTGATCCCATTCCAGCGGAGTCCAGGAGCTTGCATAGACAGTATTTATAATTGCCTCTTGTTAGAAATGGGGTCTCTAGTTGGCTGTGGTTGGCCCCCTGTCCAAGTAGGGACCCTTCCTTCTAGTCAGGGTAAGGGAGTTACACACCTAAAATAACCCCTGCTCAACCCCTTGGTAGCTTGGCATGAGCAGTGAGGCTGATCTCAGTGGCAATGTGTCAAGCATTTGAACCTAACACACAGTAACACAGTGAAAACACTACAAAATGACACCACAGCAGTTTTAGAAAAATAGGCAATAATTATCTGTGTAAAACAAGACCAAAACAATAAAAATCCAACCTACATAAATTAAAATATAAATTTTGTAAGAATCAGCTTAAAATATAGTTTCTCTAAGTCGATAGCTCAGTCTGGGGTTATTGCGCCGTCGTGAACAACAAATCTAACAGTTCAGGCCGACCATGAGGGGCCCGGGCCAGCTATGGTGTCGGGAAGACCCACCAACAGTACCTTGGAAATGCAGAGCGTTGTGGACCTCGTGATGAGATCCGAAGATGTGGTGCATCTGGCGTCGGTAGGTGTCGGTTCCGGAGGTCAGTGTAGAAGTCGTTGGGCCCTTGAAGTCGCACGTGTTGCAGATCGTACTCCGTGAGGTTGAAGTCAGGAGCGCTGGGGTCGCCGGGGCTGTGATGCGAAGTGGGGCGATGCGTCTTGTGGTGCCCACAGGTCAAGGTGCAGGCAGCAGCGTGGCATCATTGCTGAAGACCCAAGGTTGCAATGCGAAGCGGGGCAATGCGTTGTGCGGTGCCCATAGGTCGCGGTGCCTAGCAGCAGCGTTGGTTGATGAGGCTGGAGTCAATGGCGCTGACCTCAGTAGACCAGGGCTGCGGTATGGGACAGGGCTATGCTTTGTGTACTTCACGAGTGGTGTCCACAGGCCACGGTGCAGGCAGCAGCATTGATGTCAGCGTGGAGCGTCGTCGTCGGTGATACCAGGGCTGTGATTGGCATCGGTGAGACCAGGGTTGCGTTGTGAAGCGGGCGATGCTTCATGCGGTGCCATCAGGACACGGTGCAAGCAGCGACGTCGGTGACTGCGTCGATGTTCCTTTTTCTTTTGTTGCAGCACAAACACACAGTTCCGAGTGCTGGTAAGCAAATGAAGTCAAAGTCTTTGATGTTCCTGAAACTTCCAACCGGAGGCAAGCTCTACCTAAAGCCCTTGGAGAAACAAACAGCAGGATAAAGAAAGTTCAGTCCAATACTTTCACTTTCCAAGATAGAAGCAACACACAGCAGGCCAAAACAGCAAAGCACGCAGTAATGTGGTAGTCTCACCTGACAGCGTTTCCATCCCTTCTTCTTGGCAGCGTCCTTAGTCCAGAGTATTCTAAAGTTGTGGGGTCAGAGCCCCAATAATGATACCAGTTTTGGTCTTTTAAGTAGGCAACCTTCAAAGAAAAGTCTTTGTTGTGCACAGAACCTGGCCCTTACCTGCTCTGCCCCCAAACACACTACAGGGGGTGGAGACAGCATTGTGTGAGGAGAGGCACAGCCCTATTCAGGTGTCAGCGACAACTCCTCCCACCACTCTAACTCAGGAAGGCCCATCAATCGGGTGATGAGCCATCAGGATATGCAGGGCACACCTCAGCTCCCTTTGTGTGACTGTCTAGAGTGTATGCAGGAAAGCCCAGCTGTCAGGCAACACAGACGTGGATTCCCCAGGCAGGCACAGAATGGTTAAGCAAGAAAATGCCCACTTTTTAAAAGAGGCATTTTCAAACACGCCATTTAAAAACCATCGTCATGGTGAGTTCAGACATCCCAAACTCCAACTTCCTGTCATCTTCCAATGGGGATCTGCACTTGAAAAGGTGTTTCGAGGCAGACCCCATGGTAACCTATGGAAGGGATAGCCTTGCAATAGTGAAAAACGAAATGCACAGTATTTCACAATCAAGACATGGAAAACACACCACTACATGTCCTACCCTTTAAGTACAGTGCACCCTGCCCATGGGGCTGCCTTGGGCCTACCTTAGGGGTGAGTTATATATAATAAAAGGGAAGGTGTAGACCTGGCAAGTGGGTGCACTTGCCAAGTCGACAGGGCAGTTTAAACTTGCACGCATAGACACTGCAGTGGCAGGTCTGAGGCACCTTTGAAAAGCTACTTGTGTGGGTGGTACAATAAGTGCTGCTGGCCCACTAGTAACATTTGACTTATAGGCCCTCGGCACACCTGTGCACATTACTAGAGACTTACTAGTAAGTCAAATGTGCCAATCATGGAAGCACCAATCAATAACACAACACAGAGGGAACACTTGCACTGTAGCACTGATCAGCAGTGGTAAAGTGCGCGGAGACAACAAACTAGCAATAACGAAGTCCAGTATACCATTAAAAACAGGAGGTCAGAAAACAAAAAGACAGGGGAAGCATGCCAAAAGATGCCAGATCTAACACCTCTAAAGCAGCATACAAAGCGCCACTACAAATAAATTATTCCTTATTGTCCCACTGACAAGTAAAACACCTATGCCATTACTCCGTCCACCCAAATCGCAGCAGACCCTCATAACAGGCAGGTATGCTGTCTTGTGACAGTGCAGTCTTGTGAGGCCCTATATTACCTGAACACAGGTGCGCAACAGAGGCAGTGCTTGGGAATGGGGATCAGAGGGCCTGACTATCATCCCTGTCCCCAAGACCCAAACTGCAGGTCCGTCCTGCAACGACCCTGCAGCACTGCCTGGTGTCAACTTTAAATTTCAGCCTCCACCTGTCTATATGCTGCTTTACAGTGGTGCTCCTATACAGACATCTACGGCAGTGGAAGCAGGATGCTTCCACTGGTGGCTCGTATTTTTGGGCTGGAATAACAATTTAACTGTGGAATGGTACTGCTTAAATGAGAGTGACAGGCACAGGTCGGGGTGTGTGTTAGAGTGCTTCTGGGACTTTAAATGCCACGACAGGATCTGAGCTCCCTCAAGACTTCTTTCACAGCTGGACAGGCTCAGCCTACTCATTTGAAAGTAGACCCTAAGTCACAAACCAGCTGGGGAACCCCCATGTTTCCTTATAGGCCTGCCTAGGATCCTCCATGGGGTTGATGAATCATGGCCATGACTAGCACTTGAGGAGTCATGCCAACATTGTATTTTGTGTAATATTGGAAGAGAACCAGTAGTCGCTTACTTCTCTATAAGGACAAAAGAAGCATGTTTCCCATGTGATTCTGATATAACATCATCTTATACGGGCATAGGATAATAAAGCACTCTTCCCTAAAACATTAATATTTGTGGGAATCTGATACAAACAATTTCTCTGAAAGCAAGTACCTAAAGTATAAGTATGAGGGAGTATATAAAATGCTATCAAATATAGTGGAAAAGGAGGCCTACGTAAGGTGGTTGGAAAGATAATTTATGGACTTGGAATATTAACTCGCAGAGTGCTTGCCTTGTAGAGATGTTGACATATATAAGATTTTCTAAAAGGTTAAAGCAACCACAACTAGGTTTTTCCCCACAAACAGCAGAAAACGAAAGCACAGGAAATAAGTTACACCAGTAAAACTTTATAAAGTATGTCTGCATGCAGTGCCCCATATATCCTTCATTTCATCTCCTAAGGACGAAATGAAGAGAACATGAAGAATGCTAATTGAAGAGAAAGTGAAGAATGCAGGTAACTGAATTGTGCAAATTAGGTCTTCAGCAAAAACGTGCCTCCAAAGCACATCTCAAAGACTGTCGCAGTGCTTGTAACTAAGGAAATCATAGCGCAATATATGGCCAAAGGTTCGATTTTCAAAGCCCAGCTTTTGAAATCCAGAATTTCGCAGCCTCAGAGTTTTCCTACGTCGTGGCAAATTATTGACTATCACTGGATTCACAAAAGATTCATGGAGCATTCAAGAAAAGCTAGATAGTTGTAGTTTTTCTTGAGTTCTCAAGTATGTAAACTTTAAGCAGACATATTTTCACCAAGTAGAACATCTGGAAACGTAACTATCACGCAAATGGAATAAGGATTATGATTAGTTCAAGAAATGTGTTTTGTTTCACATATGCACGCACCACTCCCATTGTCTGAAACAAACAAGGTCATTACCTGCCTCCACTCTCAGGCCAGCCTCTGCTCCTCTTGACTGCAGGCCTGCTAACGAATGGTTCCCACATACTTCTCCTTTGTCTCCGCAGCTCCACTTTGTAGTGACTCCACTTTGGTGATTGCTGGCACTTATTTTCTGGCCCAGTTTCACAGGCACTGTACGATTGAGAGAGTGGGCTTGAAAAGTAACTGATCACTCTCCAAAAATGTTTGCAAAACTGAGAGTGGAGACAGGTAGTCATGTTGGGGGTACTGCAAAGTGCCACGGTGGTGTGTGTTTGTGTGTAAGTGTGTGGTCCTAATATTACTTTGGCTGGCAGCCACTCCACCGATATGGAGATGTGTAGAACCGTCATATTCAACATAGCTAGAACCTCTGAATAACGCATTGTGCTGAGCTTCACTTCATGGAGCTACTCCAAGGTACTGGAGCGCTACAAGTAGCTCCTGAGCTACCCATTGAAGATTGCTGAGATATAAGAAATATGCAAGGGCTTTTGGTCAGTGTTACATTCATTGGGGAGTTAAACAGTTATTCACATTTTGCTTCCTCGTACCACAGTATATACAGCATTGGGTAAGGAGTCAACCAACTTAAGCAATTTGCACCCCTCACGGAGAGCGACTCCAATTTACCTGTGCAGCAGGAGGTCTTCCCAACAATATATAGAGTACTTCAGCGGCAGAGTTTGTAGTACAACGTTTGTGTTTATTGTTACTGTGGGAAATTTGGGTTTTTGGTTGAGGAGGGTGTGACCCCTTCTCAAGCAACAACCACAATCCTTGCCAGGGTGGACTACAAAAAGTCACAACATTAACCTGTGCTTGACCCTCTGGAAGCTTGGCGCAAAAGCAGTCACAAGACACAAGAAAAATCCCAAACCAATTTAGAAAAATAGAGTAAATTTTAATAAATAAAATGATCTCAGGATGACAAAAATTAAATCAGTAGACTTGGAGCCAGTGCCCCATACCTGAGTGGGAGAGTTACTGGAAAACGTTTACAGATCCCATCTGGCACCTGGGACATTCAAAAAGTGAGGAATCTGAAGGTGGATATATCCATCAGAAAAATACAGAATTTAAAGCTTGGACTTTCGCGACCCACCAAAAATCGGCTCCTGACCCACAGTTTGGGAATCACTGCCCTAAGTGATTATTCTCAAGGACATGTCTCCATTACGCCCACCATTACAAAATGAGGATCCTGATTAGCTCAAGAATAAAGTCAGTCATTGGCTGCACAAGTTGGTATGATGAAATTATAATGACAAGATGAGTATCGTGGGTGGTCAGAGGATGTAAACAGGGCAAAGGGGACTGTATAGTAATTCATTTTCAGGATGCAAGGCTTGTAGGAGATCTCTTGAGCAGACTATGTTACCTCTTTCCGCAGCAGATTTATGGCATGCCCCCTAGGGTTCTTTTTTAGGCCAGCTGAGTACATAATGCCAGTTAAAGAATATGCAGACTTGATTGGCCCAGAACATTCGTATTCCTATTCGGTAACCATGCATTATAGATTTTAACCACTGGAGCTATTAGAACAAATAGATTAACGCAAAAAGGATATAATTTATGAGGAACATACTTCTTGTGATAAATATCAAATGATAATACCACTTACCTCACAAGTTACTGCAAGGTTCCCTGAAGCAGAGAATGTAATTGATATTACAAGTAACGTGTGGGGAACTTTATATCACGGAATATCGCTGGGCTTAAAAACGAGTTTAACAATCCTGATTGTATTAACCTCATTAAGCAATACAGCCTTATCTGTTTACAAGAAATATGGGCGCTTCACGCCCAATATATTGATGGTTACATTTCTCACTTCACTCCTGCAATCAGTTTCAGTTCTGGTCAAGCCAAAGGGGGGTGTTGATTCTGATTTATGTGTTATTTCCATACAAAGTGGTGCGAACCAGTCTGGTTCACCCAACTCCCAGTTGTTAATCTTACAGGGATGAGGTTGCCACAAGCTTCTAGTGATACATTTCCATAATAATGCATTTAATAAACACAATTTGAACCTATATTCAACTTGAGGAAATTCCTAGAGTCCTGGTTTGAAACGGGCAAGGACAGTGCCTCGGTTCTATGGGCTGGAGATTTGAATGCCCATCTCTGCCAGGTATCTGCTTGGCTGTACCTGTGGGGTACAAGGTCCAAACCATTAAGCCATATAACATTTCAGCCACGCTCTGCGAGGTGATGCACTGAACAATAATTTAATGAAATACAATTTATCCTTTAGTTTTGATTATTGTTTAAGCCCCCTTATTATAGCACCGACCTACAATGGCAGAGAGCATAATAGGACAATTGATTTTATTCTTTTGTCCAGTGACATTCGCCATCTGGTTACTAACTTTATGGTATTGGAACCAGTTTTAGTGGCCACAATCCACTTAACCTCCTAATTCAATCAGGGAGAGCCTTCTTACTCCGCATATAAATACCTTTTCTTTGGAAGCCAATAAAAATAAAGGTGTGATACTTGAATGGGACTGTGTTAATCCTAACCTATTGCTAATACAGGTACTTAGTATGACATTGGACGACATTTTATGCTGTCTGGATGATACCACAGTCCCAGTGTAAGACATTGGGTTATTGGTTGATGGGGGTGTTAACCCTTCTCAAGCAACAACCACAGTCCTTGTCAGGGTGAACTACAAAAGTCACAAAATTAACCCATGCTTAACCCTCTGGTTTTGGCACAAAAGCAGGCAGGCTTCACTTAGAGGCAATGTATAGAGTGTTTATGCAAAACTTAAAGAGTAATAAAGTGAAAACACAACACAAGGAAAACCCTAAACCAATTTAGACAAATAGAATACATTTTAATAAATAAAATTAGACCAAAACAACAGAAATCCATTCAATATAACTGAAGATATGCAACTTAAAAGGTTTAAGCAATGGATTTTACAGGAGGAGCTCAACTGATGCAAGCTAACTGCCCAGGAACCGGGTAAGCATCTCTTGGGAATCAGGAACTCACTCCAGCAGGGACAGCAGGGCTCAGGTAGGTCCAGTTGCAGATACCAGCAGAGCTAGTTGCAGCAGGTCAGCTGGGTAGTTGCAGGGAGGACTCTAGAGCTTGGTGTGTCCCTGTAGCTCAGAACAGGAGGTCAGGCAACTGACCCTTGGAGTCCCTCGGGTAGCCAGGGATGAAGGGAGCAGGTCCAGTCATCATTCACACAGAGCAGGGCAGCCTCAAGCAGTAGGGCAGTCCACCTGGAAACAAGGCAAGACTCAAGCAGCAGGGCAGTCCTCTGGAAAATATGGCAGGTTTCAAGCAGCAGGGCAGTCCTCTGTGGAACAAGCCAGTCCTCCCTCTGTAATTTACGCAGGCCCAGGAGTGCACTGAAGAGCGGCTCTGGAGGTCCAATATTTATATCTAGCGTGAGCCTTTGAAGTGGGAGAGAGACGTCTAGGTCTTTCTGCAATATGGTTCAGGAATTTCCCCCTTTCCCTGTCCAGTCTCCAAGAGGACTAGGGTAACAAAAGACTGGTGTCAAGTTTTTTTGTGAATATGCTAAGGCAGCTCTTTTAAAATGTAAGTGGGGTGGCGAGCAGCTCCGCCCCTCCCATCAAGCAGGATGGCCCATCCTGCCATCATCTAATCCCGGTTTGTCTCATTATCTAAAACAAATACACAAAGGGCAACTGCCAACTACACCTAGTCATGTGACCCAGGAAACAGTCTGCAGGGACCAAATGGCTAGGACAGGAAAATTCTATGATGAGAAGATTGAGTGCACACCCACTAATTCTGTTCTTCCAAGTTCGTATGATGCTCAAGGCAGTAATGAATGAATGAATGCAATCCTGGAGTGCGCTCCGTCCATGCGCGTTAATGTAATTCCAAAACAACTGTTGCCTCGTCAGGCATCCCAACCCAGGATGCACAGCTAAAGAAAGGTATATGAACCATTCAATTAAATTCAAACATTGATATCCACTTTATTCCATAAGTAATCCAAGGTGATCCAAATTTTCATCAAAAATGTATTTCATGTGTCTTCTTTTTTTGTTTCAACGAGTGCCTGCTCGGGCTTTACTCTTACACATAGAGGTGCATAATTATGCATAATCCAACATGGAATATTCAGTCCCAATGCATTTCGGGCAGATTCTGCCCTTGGTCAGGGGTTACTACAACAAAAGCATTAGTGTTAAAACCACGTGTTGCTGATGACAATTCATTAGACCATTGATTTTAGAAAAACTTTACTACCATGCATTTCTGCTGTGCACCCATGTTTTATCCATCATACTAAAATCTGTGCTATCTATAATATAGAAAACCCCATGAACACAGCCCAATGAGAACCCCAATAAAAAGAAAACGAAAACCGTGCCTCTGCCCCATTGGTTTTTACAGGGTTGTTGACGGCACATGGGTTTTCTTCAGGGTTCACGGGGA
Organism: Calotriton arnoldi; assembly: GCA_963921515.1. Lineage (NCBI taxonomy): Eukaryota > Metazoa > Chordata > Amphibia > Caudata > Salamandridae > Calotriton > Calotriton arnoldi. The sequence goes on along the minus strand of CAWUFW010004896.1, from coordinate 972,707 downwards.
GTTAAGTGATCGAGAGCATGGGATTAGTAATTTTTCTTTTTAACACGACGGATGGGGTCGGAGGCACGGTTTTCGTTTTTTTTTAATTGGGGTTCTCATTGATTTGTGTTCATGGGGTTTTCTATATTATAGATAGCACAGATTTTAGTATGATGGATAAAACATGGGTGCACAGCATTAATGCATGGTAGTAAAGTTTTTCTAAAATCAATGGTCTAATGAATTGTCATCAGCAACACGTGGTTTTAACACTAATGTTTTTATTGTAGTAACTCCTGACGAAGGGCAGAATCTGCCCGAAATGCATTGGGACTGAATATTCCACGTTGGATTATGCATAATTATGCACCTCTATGTGTAAGAGTAAAGCCTGAGCAAGCACTCGTTGAAACAAAAAAAGAAGACGCATGAAATACATTTTTGATGAAAATTTGGATCACCTTGGATTACTTATGGAATAAAGTGGATAAAAAGTGGATATCAATGTTTGAATTTAATTAAATGGTTCATATACCTTTCTTTAGCTGTGCATCTTGGGTTGGGATGCCCGACGAGGCACCAGTTGTTTTGGTAGGACAAGAAAATGCCAACTTTCTAAAAGTGGTATTTTCAGAATTGTAACTTAAAATCGGTCTTTACCATTATAGAGGAATTTAAATTACAATTATTTTGAGACCAAACACAACTTTCCTACTTGTTCCCAAGCCAATGTTAGCACTTATTAAATGTAATACCGTAACCCAATGTAATCCTATGGGGGAGGTAGGCCTTGTAGTAGTAAAAACGAATGTGTTTTTCACTAGGAGGAAATGTAAAACGTTAAAAGTACATGTCCAAAATTTTAAATACACTGAATCGTGTCCTGAAGGCTGTCTAGTGCCTCTCTTAGGGGGGACTTATATGTAATGAAATGGAAGGTTCAGGCCTGGCAAAGAGGTTATTTTGCCAAGTCTAATTGGCAGATTAAAACTGCACAGAGGCTGCAATGGCAGGCCTGAGGCATGTTTTGAAGGGCTACTTAAGTGGGTGGCTCAATAAGAGCTGCAGACCCACTAAGTAGAAATTAAATTACAGGCCCTGAGTACATGGAGTACCACTCTACTAGGGACTAATAGGTAAATTAAATGTGCCAATTGGGTGTAAGCAAATGTTCCCATGTTTAGGGGAGAGAGTACTAGCACTTTAAAACTGGTTAGCAGTGGTAAAGTGCACAGAGACCCAAGGCCAACAAAAACAAATTTCATCAAACAGGAGGGGAGAAGGCAAAACATTTGGGGTAAGACCACACCACAGGCTGACAGGTCTAACACTTATTTATTTTTTGCGAGGGCCTAGCAGCTCTACGCACACTGCTATCAGGTCAGTCGCACATCTTTATGTGTGCAGCATTTTGTACATACTCCCTTATTTTTTACTGTTCCAAAATGACTGTCATGCTGCTTTTGAAATGCTTTATTGGTAAAAATGGACATCTGCAATGAGAACACAATCTTTGGCAAGGCTATGCCCAGACCTATTCCCTTTGCCAATGCTTATTTTTAGGGCTAATGATCTTTGAGCTAATCCTGGTAGCGTGGCATTTCTTCTCAGAATCGCAGTAGTATGTCATGTCAAATAAAAAAGAATCCAGAAATAAATCAACCTAAAAATAAAAGACAGGTTTACTTTTGATCAATTCAAAATATCATGATACTTTTTCCTCTATTGGCTTCGACTGCCCTGGCAGGGTAAGGAAACAACTGCAATAGCACATGGGAAGACCGAAAGAGCACTGGCAAAGCCTCATTCCTGTCCAGATGAAGTAGCTGGGATTTCTTTGGAATAACCAGAAGTTAAATATATTTAGCAAGATTTTTACTTGGAACTCTCCAAAATAACACCTGTCACTTCTAATGAATAACTGCACTAACAGCAACTCTAACTGTATTTCTCAAATATCAAATCCGTTGCCATACGTGACTTCATCGTGCTCAGGGGATACTGGGAATGGTGCTGACGGGGATTCAGCATAAGCAATTGAGGGCCCTAGCTAGGGTTTTACCTTCCTTCACAACATTACCCCCGTTTGCAGGGGAACATTCTGCTGATACTTTCATATGAAAGTGTGCATTTACCAGAGGACATATGAATATACTCTATGTGCCTTCTGCAAAATATTATTTTGTTTAATCACATACTGTAAATATTTTAATAGGCATCTTTAATCATAATATCAGGAGCCGTATTAAAGATAGTGCCCTTAGCGCAGCAGGCGTGTGCGCTTGCTTTTTGCGCCAACCGGACATTATGGTATTACATAAGGGCCCGCAGATGCTTGTGCAGCCCCTTCTGAAATGTTGATAGCGCAGGCGCACATGTAGCACCAGTGCTATCCTTCTGGCCTTTGCCATATTATGGATGCGGGCATTCATGGCAAACATGCCCCTAGGAGGCGCACTGTCAGTGTGCCACCTGAAGCTGCCCTCTGGAAAGGGGAAAGGTATGCTATGGATCCCCACACATTCCCCTGCAGGCGGGTACAATGACTCACTGCACCCGCCTGTAGGTGGATCTCTAATCCCTCTTTACAGGGTAGGCAGGTTGCCGCCTCCACACAGTGACATGGAGTGGCTTTGAAGCAGAAGCTCTGTATTTCATTGAATGCGCTGCCCCAATGGCATTCGTCATAATATGGCACACATTCCCTGTTTGCGGCACCTTGTTTTAAAGGTGAGCCGTGGCGCAAACAGGGAAAGTGCACCCTATTTGTAATATGGGCCCAGATTGCTGAGTTTTTCTTTTAATATGTACGTTTTGTGATACCAGGTCCTCATGTTTCCACCCTGTCTCTACTGTTTGCTCCTTCACCCCTCATAAGATTTTAAAGGCACAGTGAAGAAAGAAGAGTTGATGCGAAGAAGTCAATGACATTGCTTTTTTTGTAAATATTTTTATTGATTTTAAAAATACAACACATCATATTACATGCTGAATACAAACTACACAGAAATAGGCACATTTCCACTTTATCACAGAATATACAAGGGGAGACATTGCATTGTCCAGCAATTCTAACACAACTCCACCCATATGTAGTCCATGTACATCAAGACCTATGTCAGACAATGACATTGTTATGCCAAGGCCCTCGCCTACGCCACCTTTTGCTGGGGAGCGCTCAACGCAGCAAGAACATTTTGCCCTACAGGTTTTTGTAGCATGTTTAAAGAGGCACAGATGAAAAATGGGAGCGAGGGTTCCCCAATATATACCAGGCCGTTGGAATTAAAATACATTTTTAGATAGAACCAATATTGTATTTCCCACGCTGGCCTTTCAGTGGAGTCAAATTACAAGAAAAAGCAATGCATTGTTCACTTGAAGCAAAGCAACTGTTATGAAACAAAAAACATTTTCAATTCTACATGTGAAGCCAAAATATGAGAAATGAGAAGACAAGATAAAAAAGCTAAACAATTAAGAATCTACCCTGAATCTAAAACAGCATCAGCAAAAACCATTGTAACTCTGGATATGAGTGAGCAGAAATCTTTTTAAGCAAGTTCTCGAGATTATATGACCTGCCCGAATACCCAGTGCTCCCATTAACACAAATATAGACTGGCTCAACCTGCAGTCAAAAGGTTACCTGATGACCGACTGCTGGCCAGTTAGTATCTGGAAGGGAGTTTCAAAGAAGCACAAAAAAAGACAATACCTCATCACTCTTGCATTAAGGCTTGAAAACTAAATATTTATACACCAGAGGAGGCTTCAGATAACAGAAAGCATTGACGATGCAGGCACCGCCTTCATTGAGGGGATTGCTGTATGACCACCGCCCTGATGAGGTCCTTGAGCCTGCCGGAGCCTGTGGTCTTTCCCCCCGCCCTCTGCACTCCGACTGCCAGTGTCGTAATCCTGCAGTCGAACCGTTGCCCTAGATGTCGGGCGGACCCCCACTGACGGCCTGTCTGTGGCGGTCCACCCAACATCATAATGAGGGCCTATGTGTATTATAAGGGGGATTGGGCTATCTCGTCTCGAAATATTTGTTAAATAGAATGTGCAGACCTGGATGTGAAACCACTATATAATTTTTCAATGGGCTGCCTCGTCCCAAAGGTTTGTTAAGTAGAATGTGCAGCACCCGGGTTTGAAACCACTATATAATTTTTCAGTGTGCCGGCTTATTCAAACCTTTACAGGAATTTTATCATTTTTATACTTGAAGATAATGCCTAGGACTATTGATGACAGCAAAAAATCATGTAATTTGTAAGCAACTGCCTTTTTTGATACAGAAAAGAATAAGCTTTCTTTTTACATCTTTTACATAAAATACTCACACCATAACGTAAACGAATAAAACTATTTAACAACGTACAGTGTGAAGTTTGTCAATGAAAATATGTAAAATTACATCATAAATTTAATGTGATATAAAAATGTTTTAGCAAGTGGATTTCATTCAAAAGAATTTCAACTCCTTCAGTAATATTTGTGTTAGACTGGAAAGTAAAAAGGCAGAAACACAGCCATTAGACACCCATCAAGATTGTAATTGTGTGTTATGAGGTACAAATTCCATTGTGCCAAACTGAAACCCAGATTTCAGAGTACCAGGCCTTCATCATAGTTAATCTCATAGCAGAGGGATAAGCCACTAGACGAACATTCATCATAATTATGAACTATCAACCCAGATTAAAAAAAATGATGTGCTGAAATTAACAAAAGCACCCACCGAGTAAGGAATGTCAATATTTTCTGTGCCGCTTTGGAGAGCAGAAAGTATAATTTTTTAGAGCACTTGCTTCCCTTCCAACTAGTACTCCTTTGGCCCCGCTATATATGGGCATCAAGAGGTTTTCAGCTTAAGCCACACTAAGGCCTTTGCTCTTTTGCTGGAGAATATGAGCTACCCAGGAGATGGCCCAGTAAACTGAAGCTTTACATGATATAATTAGGGTGGGCGCATTTAACCAAATCCCACAGTTGAGATCCATGAAGAATCTGCTAACTGTATTAGGCTTTGGGGAATGTTGGTCACATCCTACGGCAGTGCGCATTCCATTGAAGGTTGCCATGAAGAAACAGTATTAGGACCTGCTAGTAAGTAGGGATGGGCAAAAAGTGGTGGATACACTAACTGGTGATTGTCTCAGTTTTAAATCATGGTATTGCTTAGAAAAATATTGGGACTTGATTTCTGTCCCTTTTGACAGGAAACTATACCATCAATTCCGAGTGGGGGCATTACGTTTAAGATTGTTCACCTCAAAATGGGCAGGTTCAGACAGTGCTATGTGTCCTTTTTGTAGTATACAAGCTGAATCCGTACCGCATGTCTTGTTTGTATGTCCTGCCTACGTCCAGCCCCGTTCAGCATGGCTGGCACCCATTTGTAGACAACAGGCTACCACTAGTCACCTTGACGCCATGAGGATATTGAAAGCAGATACTTGTCCTTTGTTTGTCTATGAGGTAGCAAAGTTCCTGGGAACTATGTGGTCTTTTATTAGCACATCAAGATTATGTACCTATGGGTGTTGTATAACTTTTATTAACCAGACAGTACTATTTTATGCATTGTCCTTTTATATTCATGCTGCTAAAACTTAGATGTCTCATTGTATCACATTGTTTTAATATGTTATTTATTGTATTTTGCATTGTTAGATTTTATTGGATCTTTTATGGTTTCAGCCAAAATAAAGATATTTGATGATGATAAAGGTATAATGCCAAGGCATTACAAGGGAGCTGTACTTGACCCAAAACCATGTTTGATATTAATCAGCTTATGGCCACACTTGCCAGATATTTTTCATGGACCTAATCATAAACTTTGCCAGTTCGATCCATTGCTGACAGAAAGCTGTAGGAAAGAAGCTGCAATCTAGCCCTTTATTGAACAGCGGGCCAGCTAAAATCCTTTGGAGGATTCCATAACATGACTCGTACCCCACTTGTTTGGCCTTACTCGCAGTAGTGCTGAAAGGCTAGTTAGCAAGGTATCCTATAGGGCCACAAATGGCATGTTAGTGACTGATAGTCATTTTCTATTCTGTCAACTACCTCAAACTATTAACAGTTTCTGAAATAAGCAACAGAGATAAAACACTTGTCAGTCAGGACATCCGATTCCCTATTTACTCTACGGGGCAATCCCTAGAACGCTACTAAATTACATTACCATCCAATTCCCTCCTAATCTTAGTCCCTTTATTTCCTAGCTCAGGTTTTATATAGCGTTAAACGTGTGTATACCTTCACTGAATGAAGGTACATCATGCAGTTCGACACCCTTCTTTTTTAAACAACCTTATTTAAAGTTTTACCAAGCAAAATACTGACTGTATAAAAGTGACTTGGATGATCTCTCCAGGGTATCAATATCAATAATTGAATATTTAGACATAAAACGAGGTAATAAACAAAGTACTTTAGAATCACTTAACAACCAAGAGAATGGTGAAAAGGGAGGAGAGTAGTGAGAACCAGGTGATAACAGAGGCACATTCGTATTAAAACTATCTGCATTAATCTTTAAAAATGTTGCACATTACACAAGAACTCTGAGAACAGGAGACTAAAGGGCAGATCTTCCACTCTGCCGATCAGATCATCTAATCCTCGGGGCGAAAATATGCATCAAGAATCAAATGTAGAGGAGGGCAAGTGTGCATAACAGAATGCTGTCTCTTTATGTAAGTGTGAAAGGCGGCCCTCAATCATTGTAGCTTGTCTCTAACCATTGTCATCCACTTCTCCATAGCGGATATATAACAGACTTTTGACAACCACAGTCCCATGTCTGGAAGACTAGAAGCTTTCCATTTCTGGGCAACTGCCAGTCTTGCTGCCAACAGCAACTGATAAATGTGTTGCTGGCAAAGAATGCGAGAGGATACAAATGTTCCTCTTCCTCATCTCCTAGCAATAAAACTAACAGATCCATCAGTAGGTCAATATTCATAATATTTGATACGAGATGGATCACAAGACGATCACATAACATAATAAGCACTCATGTCACCAAATCCTCGCTAATAAGTGCTGGACCTGCCAAACATGGCCTTTAATTTCTCTGTCGGGATCGGAGGTGAGGATTACGCTGTTCTCTCTTCGCTTCAATTTTATCACCTCCGTCCCCTTAATAGAATTGAAAGTTTCCTTCATGCTAGCTAGGAAATATTATATACTGATTTGAGAGCATCCGCCACCAGACCCTATGTGAGCAACAGAAAAAGAGCTATGAAAAGCAGTACTGTTAGAGGGGCTTTGGTCATGTCCACATGTTGAGTATCCTAACTGCAGCATTTGATTTGGAAGAAGTTGCGGTCTTCCACTCAAAAAGTACAGTAGGCCTGAGTTGGATATGGTGACAAGCCAATGATATGATATGTTAGATGCCACAAGTCTCATCTGTTTATCAGCAGCAGTTACGACAAAGTTAGTAGACCTCACTAGTGAAAAGCATATGTTGAAACAAATAGGCATTTAAAAGTGCATTGTTATTCCACTATTTTAATGCCTGAAGACAGTTCTTTTTTTATATTGAATCTCACAGATTACGATATCAGGGAAGGGTTTTGGTACTGGAAATCCCCCTCTAATGAATCCTGGAGGAATAAAAATTGGACTCTATTTATAATTTTACGATTATGCATGTGGTTGGCTTGTGGGGAGCTCATGCCTGAGTTGGTTATGATGACAGACAGTGATAAAGGCAATAAACCGGATTGGTTCATTGGGAAAAGCTATGTCACATTGATCTGTTTATTATGCAGAGCCTGTAGGTCTGACTTAACTGTCAAAAGCATATGATAGCACTAATGGACCTTTAAAAGAGGACTGTTAATCCAGTGTATTGAAAATTGTAGACAGGTATTTTGTATTTTATTACAAGGAATCTCACAGATTCTGTTTTAGGCAAGGGCACTGGTGTTGGTTTCTCCCTCAAACACTTTGGGTAGAAGATTTGCTAGACCCTTTTGAAGGGGATTGTATATGTTGTGGCAACTGTAATTTTGAACATATCTGTAATGTATTTTTATGCATAGTATTTAGGAGTGTGTGTGTGTATTAAAGGGCTTCTCAAGTCTAGTTTGACAGTTTCAGCTGTCTGTCAGGCTATATCAATGAAGGAAATCACAAAAAATACATACATATACTTTCATAGTGGGATTTTGGGTCAGCCGTCTCCAGCCATTGTCCTCGTCATATGTTATTTGCATTCTGTTTCCACCCATGACAGCATATATAAAGGGAAATCAGGTTGTTTACCCAAAGGAAACATTAACTCATATCAATCGCTTGTTTGTGGCTTCAAGGTGCCAAAATGATACAGTGACCAGGTGTTTGCACCTTGTGGTTTGTTTTTTTACATTATTCGTCACCATTGTACTTTGCTTTGAATTGTTGTCGTAAGAAAACTATGATTAATATAATACATTTTTCCCAGATCTTTATACTGCACAAGACCATCTTTTTTTCCTCTTCTGCATTCATTTGATTAGTTTATAGGTGCCAATTAATAAGCGGGTATGATTCCTCTGTTGACCCTGCTTTCTTATGCTCAATACCCAATTTCTACTTTGGATATCTGGTTCGTCCTTGTCTATTCACTAGCATGTAGCATGGGCCACTTAGTCGTCCCACTTCAGCCAGTGGCCATTGACAGGATTTTGACGGATCATATGTGCACATTTACCTGAAATTAAGTGACTTCAGCGCTGTTGGGCCGGTCCTGAGTTTTGGATTTCCTCTTTTTATAGGTTCCCTTTCATTTCTTTCCTTCTCCTTTTTTTATTGTTTTTTTTTCTGATTGCCTGGCAGTTCCCCAGACAGTGCTAAGGAGCCACTCTTTTGCCACATCCTGCATAGCGAATGATTCTAAACTGAGTGGCTACCATGGACTGGTACTGTCCAAAGTGTATCGTTGCATTAAAATTCCATGATGGTTGCAATGTTCAGATTCAACAAGTCAGTGTTTTCAGTACTGCAATGATACACTATGCACAATACCAATTCAAGGTGGTGACACAATGCGATAGTTACTGGGAGGCCATCTTTGAATCACTGTATAGTGTGTATTACTGTTTTACCATTCCAAGATTGCGGAGAAATTCCTTCTAAATTCTAAACTATCTTATCTTCAGGAGACTACTCAAGAGTTGGCTCTTTCCTACATAACCACCATACTCAAAATTAGTGTACATCATATCCCTGTGTTTGTAAATATTTATAATTTGATTATGTGTATGTATCTGCTAGATATGTGTATTTCTTTCTACAAATATGAATATTAATAACTATGGGTTTTAAAATATATATTCTTTAGGTCTGCTTAAGAAATTTATATATATATTATTCTACGCTTAACATGTTTATAGGTCACTGCATAGTTTTCATATCTCATTTGATTAGATGCTTATGGGTCCCCGTTTTATTCATCTATCACAATATGTAAATATTATCATAACTATTTTATCTACAAGTTCTTCACTATTAAAATATTGGTGAAAAGATAAAATAAAAAATAAAAACTAGTTATCAAAAAGAAAAATATTAGCCTCCCGGATTACCAAATAGGCAAAGTAGGCACCGGCCTATGGGCCCCACTCTGTGTGGGGGACCCGCGACAACGAATCAAAATAATATTGATTTGATCTTAAAAGAAAATTACAATTAAGCTTTCTTAAATTGTTTCCAAAAGATAGAAAAAAATGAATCAAATCGAAGAAACAAAAACTTTACATTAAAGAGTCTATAGAGTAAATACTGTATTAATGTAATGTAATGGTTTATTAAAATTGTTGGTTGGTTGGTAAAATTAAAAACATATTAGGAGATAATTTGCGAGGGGGCCCCTGAAATTTCGACTGCCGAGGGGCCTCCACAAGGTTTAATCCAGCACTGAATATTAGCTTCAAGTACAGCAATACTTGAAAGTCTGAGTTTGTACAATACAACTTTAAATCTCAACATATTATCTTCCTTATACATGTATACTCTTTCTATGTAGTTATGTATCGATTTATTTATTACTTTACTCCTACTGAAGAAAAAAACACCTTTGACACTCTCCAATGCACTACTCTGTCTCACCCCATGCCTCTCTCAATATATCCTCTACATCCACTCTCTGACTCATTGCAAACCTCATTCTACTACTATGATCTCCAAAATAAACCTTTCTAGACTCTTTCCCCCTCTATCCCGCCTTGGCTCGACCTGACAGCTCCTTTAACTACTATGATCTCCCAAACAACCCTTTCTAAATTCTTCCCTGATGTATCCATCCTTTGACTCATCCCAAACCTCATTTTACTTCTGAATTCCCTAATCCCTTTCTAGAGACTCTTCCCTCCTCCATCCCTCCTTTTGCTCATCCCAAGCCTCATCTTACAACTATGATCTCCCAAATAACACTTTCTAGACTTCTGCCTCTTCTATCCCTCCATTATCTAATTCAATCCAACTAACAGACTCACATGTCCAGCGCTCAAATGAACACATATTTCTCTATACTAATCCACCACAAATACATTTTTGGGTTCCGGTGAACCGTGCTACTCGCCAAAAAGCACTTTGACGCCTCACATGGGGTAGTAAGCACTATAAAATTACAATTACAAATGTAGTTGCAATATTGGAACTGAAAATGATGCACTATGCACGATAGCATAACAAGATTGCCATCCACTGCTCTGTTCAATTTTTACATTATTTTTCTATTTCAAGCATCTGCCGGCCACATTTCTTTAAACGTATCTTGCAAATGTGTTGAGTTTGATAGCATGTTTTTATTGTAGATGGATGAATGAATGGATGCGTGAGGGCCAGGATGCGTGACAGAGAGCATTTATTTTGTGTTAATGAGATTCTAAGCTCACCAGTGACTTCAGAGGTGCTTTCCGTTAAAAGCCAGTCCTACTGACATTGCTAATGGTTGTTCTTCTTTGCCTAGGTTGGTGACATATATTACACACACTTAAATACTCTTACATATCATCATACTATTTTCTTGGCAATGTAAACCCATCTCATTGTAATGACAGAAGCTTATTACATATTTGTATATATTTTTGAAAATTTTATTTTTTTCTATACATTATGTGCTGGTTATCATTGCATTATTTTACCCTAGGACCAGCCACTGCATTTCTGTCAAATGTTGCTCTTATTTTCTTAATATGTATGTCTATATGTAAACTGTTAGCATCTTTTTGTACCCCTAATCTAGAATATATACTTATACTTGAATCCTTACAGTTTGCTCCTATCCATAACGATTGCATATACCTTTTTTTAAATCTTTAAGGTACACTGAAGCTATTCAGGGCGCTATATAAATCCTCAGAATAGAATTAAGTTGGGGCAATGCTAAGAAACACGATTAAATAAGAACGTTTTTCTTCTATGTTAACGCACAACTGCCCTGAGCGCATACGATTTAAAGGCAACTGGTGGTAATGTGTGAATATTTTGTAAGGAAAGCTAGACTGCTACTACTTGGCTCAGTATTTTTACAAGTTACTGAATGCATTTCTGGTGCAATTTCCACTATTGGAAGTGTCGGTTCTAATGGTTAAGCCAAGATACGCTAACATTTTCCCTTCTTGGAATATACATTTATTTGAGGAAGGGCTGGGTTTTGGCCTTGATGGAAAGGCGCTCACCTTTTAAATGTAGGCTTGGTGCATTTGTTCCAAAGTGCCTTTTAATGTATAATTGTTCTGTTTGTATTTGAACAATATCTTATTTTCTCGAAAATGAGAACTATCAGCTCGACATCTGTGACACATTAACTAAAAAAACGAGTATTTAAATCTTTATGCAAATGTCATACACGTTACCTACTGAATAGGATCTGCACCAGTTGTAATTGTGAAAAGAAAGCAGGATTAATTTTACCTACCAATGGAACTGGTGTAATATTTGGTGGTCGTTCATTTTAGGGATGTGAATCTAAATGTTTTCAGAGCTATCTGGCTCAACGCACACTGAAGGCACAAGCGTCTAGGAGGTGACAAACTGACACCGAATAACATTCATCTCCCCATTGTTATCATTAAAAAGAACTTTCTCTGTGATTAAAAGATGGCCTGTGCTTTTCGTAATGAAGGGTGGGCAATTTTCAACAGGCGGAAACCTTGATTATTCGTAGAAACCACTTAGAATAAAACAATAAATCACAGAAGACACATGATTTAAAATAAAGACTAAACTGTTTTCTCGCAGCAGTCACCTTACTGTGGATCTTCAAGGCATCATTAATACAAAATAGAATACATTTGAGGCAACAAAAAATATCTGCGAATTAATATGCCAATTCTTATGACTACACATCTTGTAATTAATAATCAAAAAAGTGGGCTTTGGGTCAGCCTCCTTTAGCTATTGGCTTGTTTGGGTCAGCCTTATTCCAAAGCATGTGGTGCATTGTTTTCAGCACGTGGTAGGGCCTAATTGATGGTCATTCTGCACCACATCCAAATCTTTATTTGAAGTATGACTCAAATAAGCCCGTAAGTGCTCTATAATATGCACCATTGCAACTTTGTTTCAGGAAAACACCTTTTAGTGCAAAAAGCTAAGTCCAAAATAAAAATAATTTCCTTTAAAAAATAACACTTTATATTTACTATATAGCATTTATATAATTTTTTTTATGACAGGTTTGGGGAGAGACACCCACTGATTGTGCTTGCAACATTGTCAAGGTTTGAATATCGCCTGTCCTCAAGTTGTGTGTTGCTTCTTTCAGGCTAGCCAGCATTCAGTGCTCTCCTCTCATCTCCTCCGTGCCCCCACCCTGTCTTCCAAGATACTTCCACTTTTTCCACCACAGATCAGAAGTGTGTACTTTTCCAGCCCGCTCCTGGAAGCCCACTTTGGTCAGTCATTGAAGGCTTCAGCACTCTCCTGTCACTGCAGCAATGCAGAGGTTTGGCAAGTGTTTATTTATTTGAAGAGTTTTATATAGCGCTGGCTAGACCCGGAGGTATCAGAGCGCTTTACATGAGGATCAGCGAGTTACAAGTTACATAGCTTAAGTATAGAGATAGGAGAAAAAAAACATGAGATTACACAATAATATGAGTTATTAGCGCGTACACACGTCTTATGGGGAGTGATAGGTAGAGGGGGAATGGTAAAACAGGGGTAAGGAATGCAGGTAGGAAACACAACGGTGAGACGAGGAAAACAATGTCCGATATCCGGCTGGGTAGGTGACGGCCGAGGGGTGAACCAGAGCCAAACTCCTCTATAGCTGCATCGGACAGCTCCACAGGGCATCAGCCAAGGTTGCTCGGGCACCGCCGTAAGTACAGACAGTTATGGTTTCTGCCCAGAGGGCATCGTCAGAGTTCCATCAAGAGCATAGGTAACTGTGTTACAGGGAGGCGCAGTCCGCCTCATCCTCCAGCTCGCCCCAAGGTCGAGAGTGGTAAGAGGAGAGGTGTAAGGGACAGGGTCAATGAAGCCAATATGACTGGCCTGTTCCAACTGTAGCTCTACTTTTAGATGCTGGTTGTGGTCTTGGGGGCAGCTTAACCAGGGGTGGGTCCCCCTCAGCAGGTTCTCCACTGGGTGCTTCAGGAACTTTATCAGGCTAGCAGAGGGGGGAGGGAGCGGGGAGATACCCGCTGCCCGACAAAGCAGTGGCCCTCCACGGGGGGAAACGCTCGCGCCCCCTCTTACCTTGCCATGGAGTTGCTGAGAGGGTCCAGAATCAGGTAACGCAGGGTGCGGAGGGCCCCAGGCAGGACCAACCAGTTTCGCCCCTCGCATCATTGCCGGCAGGATCATCCTATTCTGGTGTCCCGGGGGACGTTGCAGAGACTCTTGAGGGCCGAGGAGGCCTCGGGCCGCTGGTACTTCAACGCCGAGCAAAGCAGCCCGGCCCGGGCCTCAGCGAGGGAGCGTGTAAGATAGGCCCCCCACGGGGCCGTGCAGGAAGGCAGGCGGACCCCAGTCCAGCCCGCTCGGGGTCTCGATCAGCCCGCGAGGCCTCGCTCCCTGCAAAAGGCGGAGCCCCACTCACCAGGCCATCCGGCAGGTGGGTCCAGCTCGGCGTCCAGGGCTCACAAGATGGTGCTGCTGGCCCAGAACTAGCAGGCCGCTATCAATTCCAGGCCGGGTGGCGAGCAGAAGGGCCGAAACCATCCCCTGGTCTGAGTCCGTGTCTTAGCCCCCTGAGACAGTCGCCGGCAGGCTCAGATAAAGTCCCTAGCCTTCTAGGGGTGAGTCGATCCCTCCACGCCGGACTCCAAGATGGCGGGGCCGGCTGCTCTCTGTCATCGAATCTCTGCTCCCCAGCCACGAACTCCACTCCAGAGTGTCCCGGGCGCCGGTAGATCAGGTCTGCCTGTAAGCAGGGTGTTATAGCGGGAACGGCATCAGAATCCCGGGTCCCGATGCCGATGGATACTCTAGGGCTGGCTGAGGGAGAGCGGAGATCCACATGGTGCGTCCTACTCCATCGGCAGCCGGAAGTTGATTGTGTTGAAGTGTTGTCTCCTAGCCAACTCTTTTCCACCTACTCATCCTGTGTCCCCTTTACTCCTTCTCCGCAGCCCTCTTCTATGCCTGTAAGACTCGCCCCATGCCACTCTCCCCAGCTGCTCCCATACAACTCTGAACAGTAGGTTTCAGAAGGAAAGCCAGCCCCATAGCTATGGCTTTTTTATATTGAATCTCACAGATTACGATATCAGGGAAGGGTTTTGGTACTGGAAAAGCCCCTCTAATGAATCCTGGCTAGCTATAGCTATGGCGACAGCTGCTCCCGCCCTCCAAAGTTTGCTCTGCCACATTTTGACTTTGCTGCTGCACAACGTTTGCCTGACCCCTTAATGGACGTCAACAGTTCATAGCCTCGGAAAACAGCTGAAATCGCCTATCTGCAGTGGTTTTCAGCTCGTTTTCCCTGAAACCGTGTGATATCGGCTCCTCACCAAGTGACAGGGTGATGGAAGCCGCTACTGTGTGTCACACTGTGGCACCGTGTGAGTTAGCAGGTCTGATGTGTCACCATCAACACAGAAAAAAACGCACAGAAAAATAGCCAGCAGCAAGAATAATTTTCTACCACCGTCTACTTAGTAAAGCAATATTTTGGCTCGCAATGCAAATTTTTTCTTTGAACAGATACTGAAACCCTGAAACTCAGTCACAAGTCACAGGCCTCAGAATGGCCTTTATCCTAGCGCTTTTATGGGAAACGTAATTTGCTACATTTTCCTCTGACGACTCTCTGACAACTTCCAACACTGGTCTTCAAACTGAGGGGGTGGGTGAAGGCTGACTGAGGCACAAGGGAGGACAGAGGCTGGCTGCACCAACTTGTATGGTTTCCAAATGGCCCCACATCATGTAACGTAACACTGCTTTGAACCCATATTTATAATGTTAAAAGAAAATTTACAAGCCCATGAATGCCAGGACTTGCAGAAGATGCCACAGCTGATATGGGGCAACTTTGCCAGATATGCAAATGTCTCCAAAAAGCCATTAGCAGCTTGCCAATGAACTTGGCAAAACTTACTTTTTAAAGAGATAGCTCTACAACATAGTAATCAAATCTCAAATGTGTTAATGTAAGAAATATAAAAAGCAACAACATCCATTTTTTAAAATCAAAAGTTCCTTAAACATTATGGCTAGAAATTATCACTCCTTCACTTTCAATATATTTTTTAATCTACACAGTGTAGTTGTTTAGATATCTCCTTCAGAAAGCATGCCCTCTGATCTCACATGAAATTCTGACTCACTTCCAATGCTTTAAACTACATATATTCAATGTGATGCAGTGTGGAGACCCACATAAGTGGTTAACAGACTGCAGAAGTCAGTGCAGGGCTTTCCCACTGATGAGAGAGCGACAGACCACTGTAGCAGGTATGGATTTCTGCGAAAAGACAGACCCTCATACCAGAAGGTTCCCCAGCAAACACTGCAGCCAACCTTAAGAAGTCTGCCTGGAATGTTCCAATACTCTTGTAGTCACAGAAAGCGACAAGGCAGTCTTAGCCAGTTTAAAAAAGTTGTGTGGCCTGTAGAAATGTAAGCAAAGCCTTGGTAGACATGGACACAGGAAAAACTATCTTGGGAAATGGTGAGTCCCAGAAGCAAAGTAATAAATGACAGTGGGCATGTTTGTCAAGGGAATTTAAGCTGATGAAGCACAGAGGCAAAAGGCACCATCTATATTTGTAAAGACAAACAAAGGGTTACGAGAGCCTTTAGAGCAGCAGACATTTTAGATAAGGTTGCTCCTAGGACTCTCCAGACAAGAAACCCGAATTAATAAGAGTAACAATGTGACAACCACTATAGAGAATCTTTCATCTGCTGAAATATAAAGCTCACCAGAACTGAAAACGCAGAAGGCAGCCAGAGTGGCAGCCCTCCTAGGACTAATCAAGAAAGGTGTTAGCCTCATACATGTGCACTGTAGAACCAGGATTCAAGATTATTAAAAGCAGCAGTCTATGTCAAGCAGAGAGAAAGCCTAAAGCAACTTGTCATCTTCCGTGAGGCCTCTGGGACATGTATGAAGCTTAGACGCTATTGATAGGACAATTGATGGGGAAAGACATTAAAGAATTCCTCAGGGAGCTTTGAGGGGAGAAAATAAACACACAGAAGAGACTAGCATTACGCATGCGGCGCATTTTCCTTCATTGTGCCGGTCGTACCTTATAAAAAGGTGTGCCCGGCGCAATGAATGAAATAATGCTGCATTATGGGTAATGCGCTGTCCCCAGGTCAGCCGCAAACTCATGCTGCCCGGGGGCAGCGCATTCACATGAAATACAGAGCGACTGCTTTACAGCCGCTCCGTGTATATACAGTGCAGGCGACAACCCGCCTGCACTTTTAAAGGGGAATAGAGATCCCCTTGCAGGCAGGTGCAGTCAGTGGCTGCATCCACCTGCAAGGGGATGTCTGGGGGTCCATTTGACCCCCTTTACACCCTGCAGAGGGCTACTCTCAGGAGGCGCACTGACAGTGCGCATCCTGGGGGCTTCTTTGCCTCTGTGCCTGCGTCGGTAATACGGCGCGGGCGCAGAGGCAAAGGGATTCTCTCATTTGCATGGAGCACACCCCCATGCAAATGAGAGAACGCCCTCTTGAAGATAGCCTTGGCACTTTATGTGCACTAGCACTATTGGTATTACAGAAGGGGCTGCACAAACATCTGCGGTCCCTTCTGTAATTCCAAAGTGCCCTGGGGGTGTGCAAAGCGGGCACAAACCCCATTGCGCACCCAGGGCACTTTATGTAATATGGCCCCAGATGTATTAAATGAAGAAACTGTGAAAACGAAGGCTATGAGAGAGATACTTGAGAGACTATGACAGGGAGGCCAGAAAAAAGAGCAGAGACTACAACAGATAGCATTGGTATCTTTCATATTTTCACATGCTTGAATCATTTTTCGTTGTCACGCTAGGAATCTTGGGTAATCTGAAATAGAAGTAAACAGTGTTAAAATGGCCATAGGCCTCAACAATGTTTCTTTACTAGTACATCCAACTGTATTTGAAACAATCTGAACTTCAGTCAATGAGGTGGAAGGCCTAGTTCTCCTACTCCTCTTAGAGGATACCATAGCTCAGATTTCATAGCACAAAGTGTGAGTAGAGTATATAATAAATGATCTTCTGACGGGGAGGAGGGAGGGTCTGCATATGAATGTATGAAAGATACCAACTCTAGAGAACTGGTGTTACAGATAAGTAACTAATTTCTTCTCCAGAATTGTATCTTTCATATATTCACATGCTAGAAGCAGAATAGTTGGATTACATAGCAATCATAATAAATATAATAAAGCAGGAATCAGGCTCCCCTGAAATGAAAGAGGTTACCAGGGATAGCCTGTCCCACTGGTGAGTCAGCTTTTGTGTTCACATCATGACCGTACTAATTCGTGAATGTGTGCCTTCTCTTCTAGGGAGCTGCTTGCAGATGCACACTAGCTTAGAGTGTTGCAGTCATCGCCACGCTCCTGGTGGAATGTGCCCTCGCTCATCCCTGGAGTTGATGCTTCACCTCGTCACAGAAGATGATGCAGGCCAGTAGCCAACAAGATATTCAACATTTAGATAGGGATTTGCCAATTCTTGGGTGGCCGAAGGATAGAAACAGTTAGTCAGAAGATCAAATGTCTTTCATCTTGTCCATGTAAAACTTGATGCATCTGTGACCATCAAGTAAGTGCACTGGCTCTTCTGCTAATGTAGTGGGATCTGGGAAACAGGACCATAGAATGACAGGTTCATTCAGGTGGTAATCAAACGGGACCTTGGATATAAACTTGAAATTGGTCCGTAAAACGACTGTGAACTTAGTAAAGCTGAAAAGGGTTATTTCACTGTAAATACATACATTTCCCCTACTCTGTGCCGATGTAAGCGACAAGAGAAGCGCTGTCTTCCATGAAATTAACTTTAGATGTGCTCTGTGGATCAGCTCAAAAGGCAGCAGCATGAGCTGGCTGAGGACAGTATTGACCTCCCAGGCTAGTGATACGTGACGTTCAGGAGGAAATATTCTGAAAAGCCCCTTCATAAATTATTTTACTATTCTCTTTGAGAAAAGAGTGGTTGAATTATCTTCTGTTATTTTGAACCGTGAGATTGCGGTCAGATGGACTTGTTCTGATAAGTCCCTCTTGGCTAGGTTTAGCAAATATGGAAGTATCATCACCGAGTGGAATCCCCCTGATTCTGCACCAGACACAGAAACGCTTCCATTTGATGTGATAAGTTCTTATAGTAGCTGGCGTCCTGGTTTGCGCCAGGACGTTTCTGCATTCTGCTGTGAGAGCTAGATAACCAAACTCTAGGTTGTCAGTGTAGGAGAGTAGGATCTGCTTCTTATGGTTACCCCCACTTTTTGCTGATGTTTCACTGTTTTTCGACTTTAGTCTGGCTGGGGCCCTGCTATCCAGGACCCCAGCCTAGCTGCTTCCTCTCTAAAATGGATTCCTAGTACCTAGAATCCAAACTGAAGGTACACTTCAGACCCCAGCCTAGCTGCTTCCTCTCTAAAATGGATTCCTAGTACCTAGAATCCAATCTGAAGGTACACTTCAGATTGGATTCTGGGGTGCCCTTATAAGTCCCTAGTATATGGTATACTATGTACCCAGGGCATAGGTACCCCAGAGGCCTACCAGGGGCTGAAGCATGTATTATGCCACCCCTGGGCAGCCTTCCAAAATGACACCACAGGACTGTTACAGCAGCCTGAGTGAGGTGGTGCATGCACCCCTTACTGAGATATAGGTTCACTATATCTCACCCTATCACTGCACATATAAACCTATCAGTCACCCCTATGGCAGGCCTTATCAATCCTGAAGGCAGGGTGCTTGGTTTTATGTGAGAGGGTGCCCATGCATGAGCAGAGCCCCTCTGCAGCCTTCGGAATCTATCCTCCGGGGTTGTCTGTGAGTGCAGCCTGACCATATACTCTTAAGTGCATTATAACTAAACGGTAAATGCTAACTTTGGGATGGCTGCATGGAAACATGTCGTGTTTGGTGTCAAACACCTTGGAATCATACCCCCACACCAGTAACTGGTGTGGGACTATGATCCCACCCTTCTAGAGGGAGAGACATGACAGCACCAGTATACCCAGTACCACCTAACAGAGCCCTGGCATCACAAAATGGATGCTGCAGCCACAGACACAAGTCTGGCCTCCTGCTGCCGACCGAAACTCCGGCAGGGGAGGCCTGGACAATAGGTTTCCTGTCACAGGGAGGTGTTACCACCTCCCAGTCAGGCCTTAGTGTATTGGGGCTGGGTGGGTGCACTCTCTGAGTGCTTTGAAGTCTTGCACTGGGGGCACATTTGGTGTCCCTGTGCATAGCCCAGTTCAAACCGGTTGCAGGGGCTACCAGCCCCTGTTCTGGCGCGAAACTGGACAAAGGAAATGGGTGTAGCCACTCCTCTTTCCTGACACTCCCATAGGTGGGTCCCCTGAGTTAGTCCAACCCCTTCCTTGGGTATAAGATAGGAACCCCTGGCAACAGGACTTTAGATATCCCTGGACAAAACTCTGAAACTGAATCCTGGACCTTCGACGATCTGTTAAACGCCAGATGACTGAAGAATCTCCCTTGGAGTAAAGGAGTTACTCCCCTGCTTGGCAGGCACCAAAGACGCATCTGTCCGGTCTGCATCTCCGAAGCTCCCGCCGGACGCCGATGACTTTGCAACCCAGGAGGTGGGTTTCCAGACTTCCCAGAGGCTGACCCGAGTCCCCAGCAAAGCTGAGACCCGTAGCCCTCGTGGGTACCGTGGAACCGGAACCCCTGGACACCGTGCACATTTGCAAGTGCATAAGCTTCTGGTCGATCCTAGAGGCTGTGCTTTGGGTTACTTGTAGCCCCGACCCCGAGCAGTGAATCCACCGAAGATTGCTGGCCTGGCCACTCCCAGTGACCCGTGGGCCGCCATTTTTTGATTCCGCTCGAGGTCCCTTCGCGATCCCTTGTCCGTCGACTTGTGGGTCCCTCAGAAGGACAACTCTACTTTCAACGGGCCTCGCTGGTTGCTCCAGGCCTGCCCCGACTCTCCCTCGCTTGGGGAGTCCCTCGGACCTCGCTGGTCCGCACCGAAGCCTTTGTTCTCTTTCTACGTGGGTTGCTGTTGCCAAGGCTTGTTGGGTCCAATCCGGGCACCGACACCGCAGCAAGCTACTACCTTCATGGGACAGCTCGAATCCAGCTCCTGGTCGTCAACGCCTCTTGGTCCTCGTGGCTGCAGAGACAATCTTCACCTCTTCGAACTTGAAGCACCCGACATCGGTAGGCATTCGACTATCGTGCCCCTGGTCACTGGCTAGTGACCCAGACTCTGTCCCCTCTGCTTTCAGGTTCTTCACATCCTCGATCCAGGCTTGGATCTCTTCGGACACTTCGCATCTTCCCGGCAGCAGCACTTTCCAGCAAGCGGCCATTGAAAACGACGGCGCGGCCCGACACCATTTGACACCTATGCACCCGGCTTCCCTAAGTGAGGTAACACGAGTACTTCGGTGCTCCCGTGGGTGTTGTCCCTAGAACCCTCTAAGTCCAAAAGGGTTTGCTCCTAGTCCACTCCGAAGTGTCCCTAAACTTTAAAACTCTAACCGCGACTTTACCCATAGACGCTAACCGGGACTCGCGGCGGTGTTCACACACTGCACAAGTACCCCGTGGGTCCCCTGTGTCACTACCTTGGGTGGTTCCTTGGGGTCCCAGCGATTCTACAGGCTCTAGGCCTTGTGTCTAGTCAAGTCGTGGTTCTTATACCACTTTCTTAATATATGGTTTGGTACGACCCTAGGGCTAATCGTATATTGTGCTAATTTATTGTGATATTTGAAGTGTAACATATGTGCTTTGGCCTCTAGCCTCATAAAGAGACTAGTAGGGTGTGTTTAGAAATAAATACATATATTTTATATATATACCTGGTGTGGTCTCCTTTCATTTAGCCATTCACGAGATTATAGACTGGTAAAACAAACAGCTTTACACTCCTTCAAGACTTAGCCTGAAGGCTGCTCTCCATAGCTACCACTAGGATAGCTTTCAATAAAGGTTGTCTTTAAACCTATCAATAAAGGTCGTTTGGACTGGTGCAAGGTGCCCACTATAACTAGTGGACGGCATATACCAGGCCAACTTCTCACAGTCAGGTACCGTGCTCTCAGGCTTAACAAATGAAGATTGTGGTGCCTCATTTCTCTGTTGTACCTGGAGAGGTGATTGGGGTGCATCTTCAATGGTTTTGATGGGTGTACAGATAGGGTCAAGAGCACGGTGTAGTCAGTACTGGCGAGGCCAGACCGGGGTAATGAAAATCAGGGTACAATGTTCCGTCTTTGCTTTACAGTGGACCAGGGGAAATGGCGGAAAGGTGTACACAAAGACGCTGAACAATTTGATTGAAAAGACATTACCCCTGGACCATGGTTGCCAAAACCTGGGTGGCAAACATTGTGGGGTGACCCCATTTGTGGAAGAGGTAATTCACTTGATCTTGGTGAAGCTCCCATTTATGACAGTTGGATAGTGTTCGACTGAGTTTTGTCTGCCTGGTGGTTTCAAAATCCAGGGAGGTGCTCGATGGGAATGTCCATGTGGTGGTAAATGGCCCAGTCCCAATTCATCTCTGCCTCTTCCAACACAGGAAGGGACCTCGTTCTCCCCTGTTTGGTGATGTAAAGCATTGATGTGATGCTGTCTGCTCTGATGAGGACCACTTGACTTGCCTGAAAGGAATGTTTGTAGGCCAGATTTTATGGCCCAGAGCTCAAGGACATTGATATGGAGGTGCTTTTCTGTCTCTGACCATAGGTCTTTGGACGCTATTACCTGCATGTGAGTTCCCCAACCCTCCATAGGAGCATCTGTCATGAGCACCAGTCTGTCTGAAAATGGGTGGAATGCTTCATTCCATTGGCTGTCCAGTTCTTGCTGGATAGGTCCCATCAGGAGCCTGCAATGGGGTATAAGACCTATGAATAATGGCATTCGGCCCAGCCGAGATTTGAACTGCCTTACTGTGATAGACTGCTTGCAGTAGAAAGTCCTTGCCATGGAACAAAGCTTTACTGCTCTTGAAAGCTTTCCCCAGTTGCGTGCCAAGTATCTCTCTCCCGAAGTGAAAGTTTTGTGGAGGACTTGTCAGTGTTTAGTGTTAGTCCTAGTCTGCGGAAAAGAGCGGTCGTATGTGCCTCTTCTCTTGATGGGGCCTTGATGAGCCAGTCTTCCAAGTACAGGTATACTTGGTGATCTTGTCATCTGAGGAAGACAGCAGCTGGCGCTAGGCATTTCATAAATACCAGAGGTGCTGACTTGAGGCCAAAAGAAAAGCCCTGAATTGATGGTGCTGCCACGCAACTTAAAAGCGGCAGTATTTCCTGTGCTTCAAGTGTACAGTGATAAGGAAATACGCAGCTTGAAGATTCAGGAAGGACAGGTCATCTTTTTCCTGGATCAACAGGAGGACTTCTGGGAGCATAACCCAGCGAAAACACTTTTCTTCAGGAACTTGTTTAGTTCTCTGCGGTCTATAATCGGCCTGCACGGTCCAGTTTTATTTATTAAAAAGAATCTGGAGTAAAATCTGGTTTCTCGAGGACCTTAGTACAGAGACGTTTTAAGGCATGGGCAAAGTGGGCTCTGGCCCAGGGCCCCAGCCTTTCATGGGGCCCCCTGATAGAGCCAGATCAGTTATAATTCCTAAATAGATTGTTTTAAATACCGTTTTCCTTAAATTTATTTTTAATGTGGATGATGCATTAATCTATTACAGACATTTTGCAGAAAAAGTGTGTTTGTTTCATGCAACATCCATAAAAAAGTTTTTTAGATCAAAGAAGGGCCTCACATATGAGAAATAGGAGAGTGTTACAGAGATTATTTGCAGTAATATCAGTGAGCTGTTGCTGTTACAGTATTGAAAACGCACAAGTGTGCCTGTGCACTGCCAGTGACCTGGCCAAAGAGGGCATGAAAGAGCTGAAATTGAATCATAAATTCAAAGCTGTTCAGAACAGGGGCCCCCAAAACACGTTTGGCCCGGGGCCCCCAAAATCCTTAAGATGTCCCTGCCTTAGTACCGACTCTATTTCCCCCACTAAGGATGAGGAGGAGATTTTCCTGCTGTAGCTACCTCAAGTGAAGATGATGTTCTTTCTTTGACGGGCACACAGGTGGTTTCTGTAGAAACGCCGTGTGTCCTGAATTATGTTCGCTGTAGTGTGCGCTCGCACTGTACCTTCACTTGGCGCCCAGAATGGCGACTGTGAGATTTCATTGCTAACCCGCTCGTTTCAATATCGGGCGGCAGAGGAACTCTTGTCGGCAGTGTACAAGAAACAGCAGCAGTGCTTAAGCACCTGCAGAAATGATTATAAACAGCAACCGGCCCCTCCTCAACAGCCCAGAGGGAGTTACAGGTACTCAGAGGGTTCGGAGCTAGCCTCTCACTCTGAAAGCATGGACGGATTATGGGAAATCAGTCAGCCAGGATGAAGACATTGTCAGTCTCTGTGCTGCTGCAGTGAGCAGGGCCTGTGGTGTGGGCCTCTCCTGCCTGGGGGCGGATGAGAATGGTACTACTTCAGGAGTTCGCAGGCTAGCTGTGGGGTCTCCCCAGTGACCTCTGCACTTACAAATTATAACATGAAGGTCATTGTGCGGGAATTTAATATTTCCGTTGTCAACTGTACACTAATGTAATGTACTCCCAAGTGTCCGATCCGCATTGAACAAGAAACGAGTGCCGCAAATAATGGCTGCTTTCACGGAGAGGCAATCCGATATTCAATTTCACAACACTCGTGTTCTCATTGCCGCATTTAAACCTTAAAATATTTCAGTATTTGTACATACTTGCGTGAAGAACTGTTTCGGTTTTGCCAAAAACAAGCAACAACAAAGTTAGACTCCAGTAGTGTTGAGTCCTGGCTTTCCCTCTTGACAATAACTTGTTCATCCTATGCCAGTGGAGCACTGTGTGCTCCTGAGCAGCTTCTTCCACAAGCCTGGCTCACCCAGTTCCACTAGCACCCGGTGTGCTCCTGGACATGCTCCTCTACAAGACTGGCTCACTGCCGGCCATTTACTGATATACCATGTGCTCCAGATCAGCTAGGCTCTCACAGTTAAAAACGAATGCATACATGCATCATATGCCTGTAGGGACAACTGAAAGTCCTGAAAGAGCTCAAAGTATATGAATTTCCTTGTGCACCACGAGATGCAACTGAATTTGGACTTGTGCCTCATTTTCCGTATTTGGGCAAGCAAATGTGCACATCTCGAGGCGATTCAGTTTGCATCTCGTGCTACACAGGAAAATTCATACATTTTACACTTTCACTTGCCAACAAATTAATACATTCAAGGAATGTATTCGCTTTCCACTGTTTGTGAGATGCACACTGACCCAAGAGCACAAGGTGTTTCAGTACTGACACGGGATGAGTCAGGCTTGTAGATGAGGCTACCAAGGGACACATGCGCCAGTGGCACAGGGTGAGCCAGACCAGTAGAGGACGCTGCCCAGGAGAAGATGGTGTCCCAGTGACACATGGCGATCGTATTGGTGTAATATTGGTAAAGCATTATTTGCAGCTTGTGATCGATGTTGGTGCTATTGAACTAACTCTCTTGCCCAAATTATTCATTTGTCAGCGATCTCCGCCCGGAGGAGCCGATGATGCTCTGATCAGGTTCTTCGATATGTGTTGGGCCGCTGATGTTATAACAGAGTAGGGTTTCGGTGACCAGTAAGGCAGGCATGGGCTGGATCCAGAGCCCTGTATTTCTTCTCTAGACATGGCTGCCTGAACCGTAGCTAGCGTCCTCATTCATCTTTGGCCTTTAGACCAGACGTAGTGCAGTAGAGGTATGGTTTGTGTGGATTTGCGTGGCTGTTCCTTAAAATAATCAAGAAAGCATCGCTGCTCCACTAAAGGCACTGGGAGACTGAACCTTTTAGCTGCTCTCTCCATCAGAGCAAAAACCGGGGCTATGTTGTTACAGAGGGGAATCTGGTTGGATGGGCAATTTATTGCTTTCCTTGGTAAGATGTAGTCATCCCATTCTGGATCACCTCTGGCATCTCCCTCCGGGAGTTCACCTTCCTCCACATCTGAAAACACAGAATCCAATAAGTCTTCATCCCCCATGTCTTTAGGAGTTGGCAGGACCTGTGGTTGGTTGACAACTCTGGGGACATTTCCATTGCCGGTGGGTTGGAGGAGCAGGCGTGAGTGGTGGAGGTGGAGTAGGTACAGAGGATGAACAACTGCAGATATATTGAGGTTCCCCTGAGAAAGAATCTGGTTCCTAAGACAGAGACTAACCACTAATTTGTACTGTAAATTTTGTAGGCAACTATACGTTTCAATAGAGGTAACATATTACTCTGTTATTCTTGGGGCATCCTAACCAAAGACCAAGGACCCAGAATATATTCAAATATAGTACATTTATTATATCAAAAAACAATTTTTAAATATATTTATATACATTTTTATATATAATATACTTTATACTTCTTCTAAAACATACCATCCATACTGTTTGTCACAGATATCTCAGGCATTCAATCTTACATTCCCTCTCATCCTTCCATACAGGATACCGAGGATGAGGCAGCTGTAGGATGCCCTCTAGGTTGCAAAGAAGGTAACCTTCGGAAAAGTTACCATCATTTGTTGCAAAGTTGAGAAAAATGTGACAGGCACCAGCATGACCTCTGGTTGTCTGCCACAACGAGGAGGTCCATAATAATAAGGAGGGATGTCAACTACAAAGGTTTGGGATTGATACTACATGATCATTTTCGTCTTCATCTAAAGCTTTGTCCTCAAACTCCAGGATGTAGCACACATCCAGTTGAGCAGGACAGTAGGCAGTTTCCAATACGTCTTGGTCACTGCTGTATGACTCCAATTCAGAATCCAAAATCTGGGTAGGTAGGCTTGCTGTTACCATTTTGAGTGAAAAGGTAGCATGCATAGAGGGAATCCATTGTCAACGGTGTTGTCGGCATTGCTCCTTGATTTGTCGTTGTCGATCGTGTAGCCATCAAGCTCAGTGTCATTTATGTCATGTAGCCAGTGGAAGGAGGGACCATCTGGGTAATGGTAGTCAACGATGTTTATGTCATCGACTGTGCTGTTGTCATCGACGATGATCTCCTCATGGTAGCCGACAAGGCTTGTTTCATAGCCGTCAATGGGAACGCTGTCGACAATGGCTTCTTTGTAGACAGTTCAGGCGTCGTCAGCAGGGTAATCAACAATTATCTCCTCATTGTAGTTGACGAGGTTTGTCCATGGTTGTCAATGGAAACACCATTGTCAACAATGGTTTTTCCTTCAATCCTGAGGATGGCAGATGGGACAGGACATCATAGAGCTATATTTTCATGTCAGTT
The DNA here is from genome assembly GCA_963921515.1 of Calotriton arnoldi. Lineage (NCBI taxonomy): Eukaryota > Metazoa > Chordata > Amphibia > Caudata > Salamandridae > Calotriton > Calotriton arnoldi. The sequence continues at coordinate 945,744 of CAWUFW010004896.1, read as the reverse complement.
GGGGTTCATCTTTCCTGGAGTATTTTACTGAGGAAACTCCTGTTTTTTTCCTAGGAGGAGATGGCTGCATGCACTTTTGATGCTAATTTAAACTGTGGAAACTCTATATATTTCCGTTTCTGCACTGCCTTTGTGGAAGTGCCTGGTAGAACTATTTTTGCTTCCTTTTCAGAAACAGAGTGCCAACCTCCTCGCCATGTCTTTTAAGGTCTCAGATGGAAAAGTCTGACAAATGCAACAGCGTGAAGGCTTGTGCACTGGATAAAGGCAATAAATACATTGGTCATGTGGATCATCAGTATAGATATTTTTCTGTCCATAGGTAGAGGATTTAAAAACAAAAATTCTTGAAATGTAAGGTAGAGCTGGTTTAGTTCCAGGGTAGACCAGAATGGTAGTAGGATAAGGTTAATGAGTGGTTAGAGCAGAGCTCTCCTTGGAAACGGTCTCACACATGACATGCGGTAGAAAGGTGAGCTATGGTGGCCTCTAGGGGAAGTAAGAGAGCTAGGACGACCACCTCATTGGCTGATGATTGGCTGATGTTTGGATTGCTTCAAATCAGGCGGGTATGCTACCAAACAAACACCTGTTGTTGAGGCCTATGGGCTAGGCATTTTGATACTGTTTACTTCTATTTACCATTGCCAGGAAATGCCATCCTGATGACAGGGAGTGGTTCAAGCATGTGAAGATATGAAAGATCAAATGCTGGAGAAAGGAGTCACTGGGTAGAGGAAGAAGGCATAAAGAGGGGTTAAGCTGGTGAGTTTGGGGAATTGCACAACATTCACAAACTTTTATAGTTAACAGAAGCAAAATGTGCCACAAAAAGGTACTCTAAAGTTGGTATTCCTTTCTTCTGCTGTGACTCAGCAGATGTCTTAGGGGCTCTTTGATTGTATCCAGAGGCGTACATAGCTATTGTGTTGATAAGCAGACTTGGGTAGTCAGCAGGGCCTGTGAGGGGAGAGGAAAGGTGGCAGAGAGCAGGGGGAGAAGTCAAAGCGTTCAGGATCACCCGGAGTCAGGGGAGAGGAGAGACTACACAGGGGAAGATAGAAAAAAACAGGTGCTGCAAAGAGGGAAAGCAGAGCAAAGAAGGTGGAGAAGAGCCAGTAAATGGTCAGTGGAGAGGGGGGGGGGGGGTCACCGTGGTATTGTACAGAGAGAGAGAGTGCACAGCAGAAAACAGAAAAAAAGAGACTGCAAAGAAGCAAATCAAAGCAAAAAAGGGAAGTAGAGTCAGTAAGTGGTGGGGCTGAGGGAGGGGCATGCAGGATCACCTAGGAGGTAAGTGGAGAGGGAGAGGAGAGCAAGTTAGCGTAAAGCGGAAGATAGAAAAACAAAGAAGGAAAGGAGGGGCTCATACAGACTTCAGCAAGCAAAACTGGCTTTCTTTGAGCAACAAAAGACTGTAGAGCTAACAGCAGCAGGGTTCAACTAGACAAGTGAGTGCTGCCAGAATTCAAAAAGTAGCAGGTATCAGACTGTGTTATATTTTAAAAATGGCCAGACATGGGTTAAGACCAGATTAAGAGGAGTAAAAGTGCTTGTAGGTTTGTACTATTTATTGTTTATTGTTCTCGGAAAATAACAGGAATTCTGTATGGATGGGTTGATGCTCAGGTAGGAGCTGGACATCTAGGTCTGGATGATCTGTAGGCAGTGTTTGAGGCATTGGATGTCTGCACAGAGGAGACTTTCATGTAGATCTGTGCATCATCTGCATATTTGTGGATCCTGAGACTGTGAGTAGAGTACCAAGCAGCTTGATGGAGAGGTCTTGAGGCCCATGTGTGTTTTCCTGCATTTTCTGTGTCGCCTGGTGTTCATATCTATCTGTTGCACCATCTGTCTATCTCCTCAATCCCTGGCATCCGCACATCCAAGTCTTGCTGTGTCTCCACGTGTCTGTGTCTTGCTGTGCGTCTTCCTGAGTCCTCGTCTCCCAGCTTCCCTGTCTCCTCATGCCACTCTCTACCCGTGTCCCTGTAGCCTATTGTCTGAGTGTTGTCACTTCCGTGTCACCCTTACAGCCTCATGTCTGCATTTTTATTGCTGTATTTCTCTGAATTCACATTTCAAGGTGCCTACGTTTTACTATGCCAACGCCTACCTGAGTCAATGTCCCAATGTACCCGACTTCCTGTCCATGTCTTCAGATGTCCATGCCTTCTTCTGTGAATGCCTCCGTTTTCATTACTTCCCACATCTCCTCATATCTGTGCCTCCTCATGTTTCTGTCTTCCGATAACTGTATCTCTATCATGTCAACAAATTCCTGCGTCTTTTGCCCTTTTTCATTGTGCCACTGTCTCCCCTTTGCCCAGAGTTTCTGGCTTCCCTTATCTGTGTATCTCTGGGTCATTGACAAGAGCTCTCCCAAGTCACAGTCAATTTCATAAGGAATATTTTATAAGGCCCAAAGGTTTAAACAAAACACTGTCCATGGCCGCTCTTAGTTTTACTGGCACTGGCTCCTACTCAACTAATCGGTGGTTAGGTGGCAACCCTACATGCAGCGCCGGCTCTTTGTTCCTAACCAAATCATTGAGAGATCAGAGTAAAGAGCAAGAGCTATGAGGACGTCGAATGCTAAATGAGCGCGACAGAGTCTTCTCCTGCTAATTTAGTACTGAATATCCCAGCAGCCCTAGTGCTTCGATCCAACAATGATTTGGCCACGAATAAAGAGCTGTGGTTGGAGGAGTGTTCTACAGTGACATCATCCGGCACCCTCCTCTGTGGGTAAGCAGCAGAGCAGCCAGTGTGTACGTACCACAAACAGGAGAGGCACTACTTTTAGGCTGTTTCCATCCGCACACAGCGCAAACCAGCCCTGTTAGCCAATGGTTAAAGCCAGTCGAAACAGCCAATGACTGAAGGAGCTGTCCAAACGCCCATTCTGAATATGTATGTTTAGGCTGGTATGTAGTGTGTGGCTGGTGTGTAGTGTGAGGACAAGAGCTCTCACCAGACAGCTAAAGCAGACTGTAGGTGACCCAAACAGTACTCCATGAGCATCTTTTCTTTTACTTCTTTTCGCTGTGAGTTGTATTTCGCAAACAATAATTAAATATGTCAGAAGACATTAGTGTGATCACAACATAAAACACTATGGTTAGTAAAATTAGTTGCTTCAGGCAGCATGTGTGCCTGGCTCACTAATTTGATTAACGTTCTGATCTTAATTCAAATTCTGGTTCTGTCAACAGTCTTCTCAAAAAGCAACAGGGACTTCCTCTCGGGCATCTCACAGGCCTACTTGTGAGAACAAATGGCTGTTCATCAAAACATTGTTCCAAAGACTCCGGTGGCAAACAGGGGCTCACGCTGCGACCAGATGGACCGCACATTGTTTCATACACCATCTGCTCGACCCTGCTCGCTACAACTGCAAGCAGTAAAGCTGAGGACACGTGCTTCAGTCCAAGACCCTAAGTGGCATCTGTGCACTGTCGGAATTAAACATATAGATAATAATAACATAAATAATAATGTGAACTGCACATAATCTATGGTCCTGTGGAGGTCTCCGAGAAAAGTGGAGAGCGGGGTAACGAGGGTCAAGACAAGAGAGGTCAAAAGACTGAAAAATATCTCGGACTCTCAATGGCTTACGCAGGGGTAGTGAGGTACAAAAAAAGGGGCTTTGTTTGAATTCCTTGAAAGTCACCACTCTTGTGATTTTGGCCAGACTTGGTAGAAGTAAAGAGCACCTGCATTAGTATAGCAGAACTTTCTTGGAATTGCTGCTTCGCAGGGAGCAGAACATTTGCTTATCCACGACCACAAAGTTCGGCATCATCTTTTGATTTAATGATGCTACAATTTAGAAAGTTAACCTAATATAGAAAATCATCTCTTGGACCGGGTAGTCGTGCTTAATAGCGGTTTCTACACAGTAAATTAAAGGCTAATTGTTTCATTTTATGTCAGCTTCAGCTGTCTCATCAGCCTCATGTAATAATATTTATTTTTTAAAATTAAATAAAGCATACATACATACAGGGAGGACCTTTAGGTCAGCCATCTTCGTCCACTGGCCTATTCCACTGTTATTCACATTTTGCTTCTGCCCACGACAGCATACAGCAGAGGGCGATGGATCAACACACTTCAGCAGTTCTCTCTTGCTCCGTAAGTGATGGCACTTGCCTTATCACATATGCACATCCGTTTACGCATAAGTGCACTTCAGTGCCAGGACTGGTGGGCCAATATTTTTCTTTGCATGCTTTACTTACCTTTTTTATATTCTGAGCCACCTTTGTGTGTTTAAATTATGTAAAGCCAATCGTACCTTTTCTCTGCACCAAAAAGAATACTTTATTTGTAATGTGTATTAAGTATTAAATCTAAAAAGGGTTTTAATACTAGTTTGAAGTGCATCTGCCTGCTAGGAAACGCCCATACTGTTGTCCTATTCAATTTATATGCAATTGCTAATATTTTTACTTGAAAATATTTTTTTGCATGCTGATGGCCGCCACGCAAGGGGAGACGCGCATGAGGAAAACAGTAACATGGAGCACAAGAGGGACGAGAAGCACACCTGGAATACAGCTGGAAACCACATGGAATTCCCTTGAGTGATTAAGCAAAAAGAAAAAAGTAGTTCCCTTAAAATAAGCAGTGTAAGGATACAAGTAAATAGACTATATTGCATGGGAAGGACAAACACAAGATGGACAAGGCAAGCCATTGAATAAAAAGCAAGCAAGCAGGTGTGACAATAAAGCCAACCAATGCTAGCAAGAGCCAGGCTTCAGCCCACTGTAGAGTTCTTGGTTAAGTGGACAATAGGACATCAGGCACTACGCGCTCTCTTGTAGGCTAGACCTAAAAGTAAATAAATGCCCTATTGCAAGTTCGCCCTAATCCTACAGTAGCTGGTTTTCAACATGATTAAGGAGCATATGCCAAATAAATTATGACATTATGCTTGTAGCTTAGGAGAATCGCAAAAAATTATGGAGAATACAAGCAATTGTAGACAGACACCCAACCGAATGTGGATTTACAAATATTCTGTAAAACGGTGCAGACAATGTTTGAAGATCTGCTTTTTGCATACTGTATATTCATCAATTGCTTGCCTTACAGTTTCTGGCCCCAATGAGCTCGGTCACACATTAGGTAAAGTACCTCCTAGAAGTTACTTCAATCACTGATGTCTCTCATTAACGAACAAGGAGGTCCCTCGTCTAAAGGACAGCTCTTCAGAGTTGTGAGTAATGGGGTCATTGACATGCAACATGACAAAGACCATTAGGATCGGGGTGTCTCTGGGTTGGTAATCACGGTGATCAGCACGACTACAATACAATGCCAATTTCATACCAATTCTTACATAAACGACATGGTCTCCCTATGATCAGATCGCACAGCCATATTTGCACTATCAAAAACTTCACTGTTTGGGATTTGAATGCTCCCACCTGCAAAGTCTGGCCCTGCAGGTGCATGGAGATAGCTAACACACTGTTTTTGAGGAGAGCAATCAACCAACTATATATATATATAACACAGGACTTGCGGAATAGACTGTGACCGCCAACGAACTCTAATTTGTGTCTACCTCTCACACCTCCCCTCCTCCATCACGCTGATAGGCGCTACGTTCCAAGATAATATAATAGCACCTCTTGGGTCATTCATGCACGACACCAAGACACTTTCCACGTTGTATGACAACAATTACAAACAACACTCTGGCAAATATGAATTCCTCCACAGTGTAGTGTGCTTGCCGTCCTATAAAGCACTCCGGCACCCTCAAATCGCGTATGAAGCGCTATATCAATGCTACACACAATAACAACCTAACAGCGTTCCTTGACCAGCTAGAGAACATATCAGCATGAGCCCCCACGTCACAGTGCACTTTGTTTGTCAAATGCAGGCTTGGATCGGGAACGTATGACTCCACTTCATGGGTGTTAGACGACGGAATAAGGGGTTATTTCAAAATGACATTTAAAGTACCATGCCAGACCCTGAACCTTTCTGGTTCGACGTATGACGACGCCTTTTCCAGATGTGCTCTATTTAAAATCTTTCACTTAAAGCACAATGACTCAAAATAGCATTAGGTCCCACACTACAGGTGAATCACAGTTGCTGGGGGCTTGCACTGAATGTTGGCCAAGTGGAAGTGCAAGGGAGGAAAGGAAAATGAGCGAGTGTCGGGTCTTCGGAGCGCTGGCAGTAAACCCAGCACAGCTGCTTTCGGTCCTCTCCCTAGACATGAGTAACTTGTAAAATAACTAAATGGCTGCTAGATTTCTGTGACGAGTTCGTCAGTGCACGCAAAAGCCATCCTGCATGAGGCCCTCTTCCATGCAGAGAGATTTATTGTTCCAATAAAGCAAAATAACTTACCTGTAGTCTCTGGGTGTTCAAATTAATTATTTTGTAAACTAATCAAACAGTATATGTGTATATATATATATATATATATATATATATATATATATATATTATCTACTGGCGGTCGCCAGTAGATAGTTATAGTTAGGACCTATTTTCCATAGGAAATCCGCGACATTCTATTTGAAATAACTCTTGCGTCGGTTGACGAATCTTCGCGAAATTTTCAAACTTTATGGCCCGCTCCGGTCCGCTCCTACCCTGAAAGTCTCAGGGTGATTCGTCAAACGGGGGCCGAGAAAAAGGGGGTCCCAAAACGTGTTTTCCCCATTCATTTTCCCATAGGAAACTTTAGACACGGCTACAGCCCGAACTGCTGAACGGAATTACACCAAATTTGGCAAAGAGGTAGTTCTTGGTTCAGAAAGAACCCTTTTTGTTAAATGGTGTAAATCCGTTCAGTAGTTGCGGAGAAATTAAAAAAATAAGAGTCAAAAAATCAATTTCCCATAGGAAACTTTATGCAAGGCTACAGCCCGAACTGCTGAACGGAATTACACCAAATTTGGCAAAGAGGTAGTTCTTGGTTCAAAAGAACCCTTTTTGTTAAATGGTGTAAATCCGTTCAGTAGTTGCTGAGAAAATCAAAAGTAAAAACACATATATATCTGGGCGGAGCCTAACCACACATGTCATCGTGAGATCTGATTGGCTGTCAGCACTTCATCCTGGAATTGCTGGCAGCCATCTTGGGACCAATATAAATGCATTGTAGTGAATCGAAGATTTTGAGGGTTACCAAAAGGAGAACTATAAAGGGTGATAACAGACTTTAGTTACATTAGAATTCATTTGTTGATGGTACCATACTAATTTCAGGAATTGTGGTGTGTTCTAAGGTGATTTTACCCTGTGAAAAACCTTCTGCTGGGATATCATGAATCATGTTTGAGAGAACTATTTTCACATGCTTGTCCCATACAGTTTTGGAAGGTGCTCCAGAAGCTAAAATGAGAGCATATTTTCTGTAAATTCACATTATCTTTCTCAGTCATGTGAGAATGAAGTCTGACATTCTCAGTAAAACATGTACATCCAACAAGGGCAGAGACTGTCAGTTGATCCCTTTGTGTTCTACTGCAGCTTCCCAGAGTGTTCTAAAGAACAACTAGAGTGCTAACAGCCTTACTCATGACAAAAGTATGGCACACCTGAAGCCATCTTGATTGGAATAAACTGGTAACACTTAACACATTTAATTTAAAAAGGAACAAAATGATGGGGTTCATTTTGCCATAGAAATTATGGTTAGTGCTGTAGAAAGAAAAATTAGGACATGTTTTAAGTGAGATCTCAAATATCTTCCTGTTATATTTCAACAGGAGCAGCCTGTCAGTTGATGCCTTTGTGTTCTACTGCAGCTTCCCAGAGTGTTCTAAAGAACAACTAGAGTGCTAACAGCCTTACTTATGACAAAAGTATGGCACACCTGAAGCCATCTTGATTAGAATAAACTGGTAACACTTAAAACATTTAATTTAAAAAGGAACAAAATTAGGGGGTTCATTTTGCCATAGAAATTATGGTTAGTGCTGCAAAAGAAAATTTAGTGCATGTTTTAAGTGAGATCTCAAATCCTCTTCTATTTCATTAGAAAATTCTGACATGCAGACTGAAACAATCACTTTCAATACCAGCAGTAGACTTCCAGTTAACTCCTTGGTGAGCAGTAGCTTTACTACAGTGATCTAATGAACAACTAGAGTAATAACATTCTGAATTTATGGCAAATGTGTGACACATCTGAATGCCTTCTTGATGGAATCAAAGTAAAAAACTGAAAGCATTTCCTACTGAGGAGACTGCAGTAAATGAGGAAATTAGGAAACTTCATAACAAAGAAGTCTTCCAAGATGGCCACCAGTGAAAAAAGAGCCCAAATGTAGCACAAATATTACCCAGATGTAGCCCACATATAGCCCAATGACAAAAGTGTGCAAAACACTTTTTATTTTTAGTTTTTTTGCAGTTTTATGTAGTGCAGACTGGTCAGGTATTGGAGCGTTGCATCTTAAAACATGACCCCCCTACACTACAAAAACACCACTGCACTACCCTAAACCCTAAAACACTACCCCAGCACGACCCCTACACTACACAAGCACCACTGCACTATCCTAAACCCTAAAACACTACCCCCAGCATGAACCCCTACACTACACAAACACCACTGCACTACCCTAAACCCTAAAACACTACCCCAACACCACTGCACTAACCTAAATCCTAAAACACTACCCCCAGCACGACCCCCTACACTACCCAAACACCACTGCACTACCCTAAAACATGACCCCCTACACTACACAAACACCACTGCACTACCCTAAACCCTAAAACACTACCCCCAGCACGACCCCCTACACTACACAAGCACCACTGCACTACCCTAAACCCTAAAGCACTACCCCTAGCATGACCCCCTACACTATACAAACACTGCACTACCTTAAACCCTAAAACACTACCCCCAGCACGACCCCCTACACTACCCAAACACCACTGCACTGACCTAAATCCTAAAACACTACCCCCAGCACGACCCCCTACACTACCCAAACACCACTGCACTACCCTAAAACATGACCCCCTACACTACACAAACACCACTGCACTACCCTAAACCCTAAAACACTACCCCCAGCACGACCCCCTCCACTGCCCGAACACCACTGCACTGCCCTAAACCCTGAAACACCAGCCCCTGCACGACCCCCTACACTGCCCGAACACCACTGCACTGCCCTAAACCCTGAAACACATACCCTAGCACGACCCCCTACACTGCCCGAACACCACTGCACTGCCCTAAACCCTGAAACACCACCCCTTCACGACCCCCTACACTGCCCGAACACCACTGCATTGCCCTAAACCCTGAAACACCACCCCCAGCATGACCCCTACACTGCCCGAACACCACTGCACTGCCCTAAACCCTGAAACACTACCCCCAGCAAGACCTCCTACACTGCCCGAACACCACTGCACTGCCCTAAACCCTGAAACATCACCCCAGCAAGACCCCCTACACTGCCCGAACACCACTGCCCTAAACCCTGAAACACCACCCCCAGCACGACCCCCTACACTGCCCGAACACCACTGCACTGCCCTAAACCCTGAAACACCACCCCCAGCACGACCCCCTACACTGCCCGAACACCACTGCCCTAAACCCTGAAACACCACCCCCAGCAAGACCCCCTACACTGCCCGAACACCACTGCACTGCCCTAAACCCTGAAACACCAGCCCCAGCACGACCCCTACACTGCCCGAACACTACTGCACTGCCCTAAACCCTGAAACACCACCCCTGCACGACCCCTACACTGCCCGAACACCACTGCACTGCCCTAAACCCTGAAACACCACCCCCAGCACGACCCCCTACACTGCCCGAACACCACTGCACTGCCCTAAACCCTGAAACAACACCCCCTGCACGATCCCCTACACTGCCCGAACACTACTGCACTGCCCTAAACCCTGAAACACCACCCCCAGCACGACCCCCTACACTGCACGAACACCACTGCACTGCCCTAAAACCCGAAACACTACCCCCAGCAAGACCCCCTACACTGCCCGAACACCACTGCCCTAAACCCTGAAACACCACCCCCAGCAAGACCCCCTACACTGCCCGTACACCACTGCCCTGCCCTAAACCCTGAAACACCACCCCCAGCATGACCCCCTACACTGCCCGAACACCACTGCACTGCCCTAAACCCTGAAACACCACCCCCAGCACGACCCCCTACACTGCCCGAACACCACTGCACTAAACCATGAAACACCAGCCCCAGCACGACCCCCTACACTGCCTGAACACCACTGCACTGCCCTAAACCCTGAAACACCACCCCCAGCACGACCCCCTACACTGCCCGAACACCACTGCACTGCCCTAAACCCTGAAACACCAGCCCCAGCACAACCCCGTACACTGCCCGAACACCACTGCCCTGCCCTAAGCCCTGAAACACCAGCCCCAGCACGACCGCCTACAGTGCCCGAAAACCACTGCACTGTCCTAAACCCTGAAACACCAGCCCCAGCACGACCCCCTACACTGCCCGAACACCACTGCACTACCCTAAACCCTCAAACACCAGCCCCAGCACGACCACCTACACTGCCCGAACACCACTGCACTGCCCTAAACCCTGAAACACCAGCCCCAGCAAGACCCCCTACACTGCCCGAACACCACTGCACTGCCCTAAACCCTGAAACACCACCCCCAGCAAGACCCCCTACACTGCCCGAACACCACTGCACTAAAGCCTGAAACACCACCCCCAGCAAGACCACCTACACTGGCCGAACACCACTGCACTGCCCTAAACCCTGAAACACCACCCCTGCACGACCCTCTACACTGCCCGAACACCACTGCACTGCCCTAAACCCTGAAACACCACCCCTCAGCACGACACCCTACACTGCCCGAACACCACTGCACTGCCCTAAACCCTGAAACACCACCCCCAGCACGACCCCCTACACTGCCCGAACACCACTGCACTGCCCTAAACCCTGAAACACCACCCCCTGCACGACCTCCTACACTGCCGGAACACCACTGCACTGCCCTAAACCCTGAAACACCACCCCCAGCACGACCCCCTACACTGCCCGAACACCACTGCACTGCCCTAAACCCTGAAACATCAACCCCAGCAAGACCCCCTACACTGCCTGAACACCACTGTCCTAAACCCTGAAACACCACCCCTACACTGCACGAACACCACTGCACTGCCCTAAACCCTGAAACACCACCTCCAGCAAATCCCCTACACTGCCTGAACACCATTGCTCTGCCCTAAATCCTGAAACACTAGCCCCAGCACGACCCCCTACACTGCCCAAACACCACTGCACTGCCCTAAACCCTGAAACACCACCCCCAGCACGACCCCCTACACTGCCCGAACACCACTGCACTGCCCTAGACTCTGAAACACCAGCCCCAGCAAGACCCCCTACACTGCCCGAACACCACTGCACTGCCCTAAACCCTGAAACACCAGCCCCAGCATGACCCCCTACACTGCCCGAACACCACTGCACTGCCCTAAACCCTGAAACACCAGCCCCAGCATGACCCCCTACACTGCCCGAACACCACTGCACTGCCCTAAACCCTGAAACACCAGCCCCAGCACGACCCCCTACACTGCCCGAACACCACTGTACTGCCCTAAACCCTGAAACACCAGCCCCAGCACGACCCCCTACACTGCCCGAACACCACTGCACTGCCCTAAACCCTGAAACACCACCCCCTGCAGCACCCCCTACACTGCCCGAACACCACTGCACTGCCCTAAACCCTGAAACACCACCCCCTGCAGCACCCCCTACACTGCCCGAACACCACTGCACTGCCCTAAACCCTGAAACACCACCCCCTGCAGCACCCCCTACACTGCCCGAACACCACTGCACTGCCCTAAACCCTGAAACACCACCCCCAGCACGACCCCCTTTACTGCTCAAACACCACTGCACTGCCCCAAACCCTGAAACACCACCCCCAGCACGACCCCCTACACTGCCCGAACACCACTGCCCTAAACCCTGAAACACCACCCCCTGCACGACCCCCTACACTGCCCGAACACCACTGCACTGCCCTAAACCCTGAAACACCATCCCCTACACTGCCCGAACACCACTGCACTGCCCTAAACCCTGAAACACCACCCCCAGCACGACCCCCTACACTGCCCGAACACCACTGCACTGCCCTAAACCCTAAAACACCACCCCAGCATTACCCCCTACACTGCCCAAACACCACTGCACTGCCCTAAACCCTAGAACACTACCCCCAGCACGACCCCCTACACTACCCGAACACCACTGCACTACCCTAAACCCTAAAATACTACCCCCAGCACAACCCCCTACACTACCCGAACACGACTGCACTGCCCTAAACCCTAAAACACTCCCCCAGCACGACCCCCTACACTACCCGAACACCACTGCACTGCCCTAAACCCTAAAACACTCCCCCAGCACGACCCCCTACACTACCCAAACACCACTGCACTGAACCCTAAACCCTAAAACACTATCCCCCGCATGACCCCCTACACTACCCAAACACCAATGCACTACCCTAATCCCTAAAACACTACCCCCGCATGAACCCCTACACTACCCTAAACCCTAAAACACTACCCCCGCATGACTCCCTACACTACCCAAAGACCACTGCACTACCCTAACCCTAAAACACGACCTCCTACACTACACAAACACCACTGCACTACCCTAAACCCTAAAACACTACCCCCTACACTACACAAACACCACTGCACTACCCTAAACCCTAAAAACTACCCCCAGCACGAACCACTACACTACCCAAACACCACTGCACTACCCTAAACCCTAAAAACTACCCCCAGCAGTATCCCTACACTACCCAAACACCACTGCACTACCCTAAACCCTAAAACACTACCCCCAGCAGTACCCCCTACACTACCCAAACACCACTGCACTACCATAAATCACTACCCCCAGCACGACCCCCTACACTACCCAAACACCACTGCACTACCCTAAACCCTAAAACACTATCCGCAGCACGACCCCCTACACTACCCAAACACCACTGCACTACCCTAAACCCTAAAACAAGTCCCCAGCACGACCCCCTACACTACCCAAACACCACTGCACTACCCTAAACCGACCCCCAGCATGACCCCCTACACTACACAAACACCACTGCACTACCCTAAACCCTAAAACACTACCCCCAGCACGACCCTCTTCACTACCTAAACACAACTGCACAATTTGTTACAGGCGTTGCAACGCAGGCCTGTTGTGCTTACTGGAAGTACCTAGTGGGCTAGTTGGGCCCCAGGGACCCTCAGGATTCAAGGTGACCTAATACCCAACTTAAAACGCACCACGGGGCGCGTTTGCACAGTGGTGAAGGGAGGGGGCGGGGCCTCAGGTAACATGTGCGCAAACACGCCCTGTGGTGTGTTTTAAGTTGGGGAATTAATTCCCTTTGAATCCTGAGGGACCCTGGGGCCAACTAGCCCACCAGGTACCTTCAGTAAGCACAACAGAGTTGCGTTGCAGAGAGGTGAAAAAGGTGCGTGGCCTCGGAACGCCTCTCTGCAACTCAGCTCTGTGGTCCTAACTGTAGGTACCTGGGGGCTAGTTGGGCCCCAGGGACCCTCAGAATTCAAGGGGACTTAATCCCGCTAACTTAAAACGCGCCACGGGGTGCGTTTGCACACATGTCACCTCAGGCCCCCCTCCCTTCACCACTGTGCAAACGCGCCCTGTAGCGCGTTTTAAGAGGTAGTTTTAATCCCCTGCCCTATTATGTACTAGGGACTTGCAGAGGAGGTCATGCTAATCACAGGGGTACCCCAACGCATAGTGTTCCCTAGTGTATGTAGGTGTTTTCACTGTATTCTAAGTGTCTTTTAGCATAGCACTGGCTCTGGTTAGTCAGAGTCAGTTACCACCAGTACCCGTCTGAAAAAGTTGTGGGCACAGGATGATTTTGCAACAAGGCCTCTTTCTGCTCCTCTGTTGGTTCTTTCTGCACATCTTTTGCTTCTTTCTGTGCGTTTTTTCTTCTTTCTTCACATGTCCTACCTCTGTAGGCATAGTTAGAAACTAGCATTTAAAAAACCTTTGAAATTCACTGAAAAAATCATAGGTTTCAGGCACGTTATAGTTAGAAATTAGCATTTAAAAAACCTTTGAAATTCACAGAAAAAACCATAGGTTTCAGGCACGTTATAGTTAGAAATTAGCATTTAAAAACCTTTGAAATTCACTGAAAAAACCATAGGTTTTAGGGACAGTTATAGTTAGTTGGACATTTCACTCGTACAAAACCATAGAAATTCCCCCGTTATAGTTAGTTCAGCTAACTATAACTCGCGCTCCGCAATGCACTGCTGATGACGTCACATATTACATCACTCATGACATGGTCAGTGACATCACTGATGACATCATCCATGTGATAATTTCATGCATCTTCTCACACCCTAATATAACTTTTGATACACCCACTCTAAATTACAGACTGCCATTCTCAAAACCATAGACACTCCAACACCAAAAACTACATACCCACTCACTGATTCTTAGGTCTACACACACATCCACTCACTCACCCGTACAGTCACTCATACTTAGTCACTCAGTACAGGACTATCATATGCACTCATACACCTATATAAACACTCACACACTGCCACTCATCCATAGAGGTACTCACACACCTAGTCAGTCATGCAAAAACTTAATCACACACCCATTTACTCACCTATACAGTTATACACACACCAGCTCACTTACTCATACAAATACTAGCACATTCTTACGCTCTTATACAATCACTGATACAAGTACACACTCATCCATACAGCCACTCTCACAATCACACACTCTCACTTATAGCCATTTATATACTCCAACACACATATATACTGCCTTTCACATATGTAGTTACTCACACATGTACCACTGAGATATACATTCAATCACTAACACACCCATACACACACTCACCCACCCATACAGTCCATCACAGATGCACTCTTGAAACCATGCACCCAGTGAATCACCAACTCACACATCTATGCACAGAGTCACACACACCCCACCCACACAAACACTCAGGCACCCATACAGATACTCAGACAATCAATCAATAACCCATGTAGACACTCATGTAGCTATTCAGAAAGCTCATGCAGCCGCTTACAAACCAACAGACAGACGGATACAGACATTCACACAGTTTAGTCACTAACCCATGCATTCAGTAAGATACATTTAATCACTCACTTGTAGAGTCAGTCACTCACGTACTAAATCATCAATTCAGACACTTATACACCCACTCATTCTTCAATACGCCTTTCCCTATATATATTAAACATATTTAAACTTTACAGAAACACAGTCACTGGATGATGTCATCAGTGATGTCATCAGTGATGTCATTTGAGATGTCATCAGTGATGTCACTGACCATGTCATGAGTGATGTAATATGTGACGTCATCAGCAGTGCATTGCGGGGGCGCGAGTTATAGTTAGCTGAACTAACTATAACGGGGGAATTTCCACGGTTTTGTACGAGTGAAATGTCCAACTAACTATAACTGTCCCTAAAACCTATGGTTTTTTCAGTGAATTTCAAAGGTTTTTTAATGCTAATTTCTAACTATAACGTGCCTTTGGTTGGGTGAAGGTCAGCTATTCCAGCCCCTTACACTACAGGATCCACAATGCAGAGGGAGCTGCAGACACCGCCCACTGGGGCAAGGACTTCCACGTGTGTCTTTGCAGCAAGTGGACTCGGGGCAGCGAGTCCGGAAAATCTTCCCTTCAAAAGGTGGAAGGAGTGTCTCCACCAATCCAGTGAGACGCTTCGTTTCCTTAAAGTGGGCAGTAAATTTGTCAAAGAGCAAAGGCATCTGAGGAAGGCACGGAGTGCTGAAATGCATTATGCCGCTCGCTTTTTAACTGAAATTAAAGGAGTTTGAATCTGCTTACCTGTGTGGGCTCTCGTCTTTCCAACTGGAAGGTTCGCTTGGTTCTGATGTTGTGTGCGCGGTCACTCGCACTTAAGCCCCCACCCTCAAGAGTTCGGCGGATTGTGGCAAAAGGTGGAATGTCTCAAGCCGCTTGGGAAACGCCGGACCACCGTAACTCTCAGCGCATTGCCAGGCCGGTCAAAACTGGGTTATGACTTCATAAGATGCCTCTGCTTACTCAGGCGAAAGTATTCCGGCGCACTGGGGGTATTATTGGTTGGGTGAAGGTCAGATATTCCAGCCCCTTACACTACAGGATCCACAATGCAGAGGGAGCTGCAGACACCGCCCACTGGGGCAAGGACTTCCACGTGTGTCTTTGCAGCAAGTGGACTCGGGGCAGCGACTCCGGAAAATCTTCCCTTCAAAAGGTGGAAGGAGTGTCTCCACCAATCCAGTGAGACGCTTCGTTTCCTTAAAGTGGGCAGTAAATTTGTCAAAGAGCAAAGGCACCTGAGGAAGGCACGGAGTGCTGAAATGCATTATGCCGCTCGCTTTTTAACTGAAATTAAAGGAGTTTGAATCTGCTTACCTGTGTGGGCTCTCGTCTTTCCAACTGGAAGGTTCGCTTGGTTCTGATGTTGTGTGCGCGGTCACTCGCACTTAAGCCCCCACCCTCAAGAGTTCGGCGGATTGTGGCAAAAGGTGGAATGTCTCAAGGCGCTTGGGAAACGCCGGACCACCGTAACTCTCAGCGCATTGCCAGGCCGGTCAAAACTGGGTTATGACTTCATAAGATGCCTCTGCTTACTCAGGCGAAAGTATTCCGGCGCACTGGGGGTATTATTGGTTGGGTGAAGGTCAGCTATTCCAGCCCCTTACACTACAGGATCCACAATGCAGAGGGAGCTGCAGACACCGCCCACTGGAGCAAGGACTTCCACGTGTGTCTTTGCAGCAAGTGGACTCGGGGCAGCGAGTCCGGAAAATCTTCCCTTCAAAAGGTGGAAGGAGTGTCTCCACCAATCCAGTGAGACGCTTCGTTTCCTTAAAGTGGGCAGTAAATTTGTCAAAGAGCAAAGGCATCTGAGGAAGGCACGGAGTGCTGAAATGCATTATGCCGCTCGCTTTTTAACTGAAATTAAAGGAGTTTGAATCTGCTTACCTGTGTGGGCTCTCGTCTTCCCAACTGGAAGGTTCGCTTGGTTCTGATGTTGTGTGCGCGGTCACTCGCACTTAAGCCCCCACCCTCAAGAGTTCGGCGGATTGTGGCAAAAGGTGGAATGTCTCAAGGCGCTTGGGAAACGCCGGACCACCGTAACTCTCAGCGCATTGCCAGGCCGGTCAAAACTGGGTTATGACTTCATAAGATGCCTCTGCTTACTCAGGCGAAAGTATTCCGGCGCACTGGGGGTATTATTGGTTGGGTGAAGGTCAGCTATTCCAGCCCCTTACACTACAGGATCCACAATGCAGAGGGAGCTGCAGACACCGCCCACTGGGGCAAGGACTTCCACGTGTGTCTTTGCAGCAAGTGGACTCGGGGCAGCGAGTCCGGAAAATCTTCCCTTCAAAAGGTGGAAGGAGTGTCTCCACCAATCCAGTGAGACGCTTCGCTTCCTTAAAGTGGGCAGTAAATTTGTCAAAGAGCAAAGGCATCTGAGGAAGGGACGGAGTGCTGAAATGCATTATGCCGCTCGCTTTTTAACTGAAATTAAAGGAGTTTGAATCTGCTTACCTGTGTGGGCTCTCGTCTTTCCAACTGGAAGGTTCGCTTGGTTCTGATGTTGTGTGCGCGGTCACTCGCACTTAAGCCTCCACCCTCAAGAGTTCGGCGGATTGTGGCAAAAGGTGGAATGTCTCAAGGCGCTTGGGAAACGCCGGACCACCGTAACTCTCAGCGCATTGCCAGGCCGGTCAAAACTGGGTTATGACTTCATAAGATGCCTCTGCTTACTCAGGCGAAAGTATTCCGGCGCACTGGGGGTATTATTGGTTGGGTGAAGGTCAGCTATTCCAGCCCCTTACACTACAGGATCCACAATGCAGAGGGAGCTGCAGACACCGCCCACTGGGGCAAGGACTTCCACGTGTGTCTTTGCAGCAAGTGGACTCGGGGCAGCGAGTCCGGAAAATCTTCCCTTCAAAAGGTGGAAGGAGTGTCTCCACCAATCCAGTGAGACGCTTCGTTTCCTTAAAGTGGGCAGTAAATTTGTCAAAGAGCAAAGGCATCTGAGGAAGGCACGGAGTGCTGAAATGCATTATGCCGCTCGCTTTTTAACTGAAATTAAAGGAGTTTGAATCTGCTTACCTGTGTGGGCTCTCGTCTTTCCAACTGGAAGGTTCGCTTGGTTCTGATGTTGTGTGCGCGGTCACTCGCACTTAAGCCCCCACCCTCAAGAGTTCGGCGGATTGTGGCAAAAGGTGGAATGTCTCAAGGCGCTTGGGAAACGCCGGACCACCGTAACTCTCAGCGAATTGCCAGGCCGGTCAAAACTGGGTTATGACTTCATAAGATGCCTCTGCTTACTCAGGCGAAAGTATTCCGGCGCACTGGGGGTATTATTGGTTGGGTGAAGGTCAGCTATTCCAGCCCCTTACACTACAGGATCCACAATGCAGAGGGAGCTGCAGACACCGCCCACTGGGGCAAGGACTTCCACGTGTGTCTTTGCAGCAAGTGGACTCGGGTCAGCGAGTCCGGAAAATCTTCCCTTCAAAAGGTGGAAGGAGTGTCTCCACCAATCCAGTGAGACGCTTCGTTTCCTTAAAGTGGGCAGTAAATTTGTCAAAGAGCAAAGGCATCTGAGGAAGGCACGGAGTGCTGAAATGCATTATGCTGCTCGCTTTTTAACTGAAATTAAAGGAGTTTGAATCTGCTTACCTGTGTGGGCTCTCGTCTTTCCAACTGGAAGGTTCGCTTGGTTCTGATATATATATATATATATATACACACACACACTCGCATTGATAGTAACGGAGGGAAAGCAGACCGGTATTTTAGTCAAATTCACTCGTTTTTAAAGGACCGTAATCGGGGGGGAAATCTCTTTTTAAATTAAACTGCCATAGGAATTCTATACTGTTTTTTATTGTTTGTTTAAAAAAGATTGTTTTAGCTCTTACCCGCACTTTAAAAACATAATTCGTCACCCCGCAGCTTTCGCGGGATTTAGGGACACCTACTTCCGGCAGCGCCATCTTGGTTAGCGCTCTAGTGCTGGAAGACGCCACTCGCCAGCCTATATTAGGAAGACCAATGGAAGCGCGCTAGAACACTTAGCAGCTGACTTCCTCACTCACATTGATAGCAACGGAGGGAAAGCAGACCGGTATTTTAGTCAAATTCACTCGTTTTTAAAAGACCGGAATCGGGGGGGTAAATCTCTTTTTAAATTAAACTGCCATAGGAATTCTATACTGTTTTTTATTGTTTGTTTAAAAAAGATTGTTTTAGCTCTTACCCGCACTTTAAAAACATAATTCGTCACCCCGCAGCTTTCGCTGGATTTAGGGACACCTACTTCCGGCAGCGCCATCTTGGTTAACGCTCTAGTGCTGGAAGACGCCACTCGCCAGCCTATATTAGGAAGACCAATGCAAGCGCGCAGCGCTCGCCGATGGCGCGCCAGAGGCGCGCCAGAGGCAAGCCCGTCTGCGCCCGTCCGCGCACTGGCCGCGCACAGCGCCAGCAACGCTGCTTGTATGGGGCCAGGTAGGACCACATACTCCAGAACACAACTGATTAACATTGGTAGTAGAATATATGAAAAGCCACACCGTACAGTCCAACCTCAAGAAGAAATAGAGTTGAAGAGCGGTCTGATCAACTGCAGATCTTTAGTAAAACATCATCAAGATATATCCAATCTTTTAGAAGATATGGACCTTGATGCACTATTTCTCACAGAGACCTGGACCAGCAACAACTCGATGGTCGAACTGGGCCTTGCGTGCCCAGAGGGATACAGAGTCTTCCTCAAACCCAGGACCTCTGGAAGAGGAGGGGGGGTCGGGGTCATCTATAAGGAAATATGGAACTTCGCTCCTCTTATGGTCGATGAGGTTGTAGGGATTGAGACGCTAGGCTTCTCAATACAGGGGACTGGAGGAAGACTGCTATCAGGAATGGTATGTTACAGACCTCCTGGGTCTGTTACACAATACCAAAAACTACTAGACACCATAGCTGACTTAAGCTTGACGCACTCTAGAATAATATTCTTGGGGGACTTTAACTTATGGGACAATGGTACTTTAGGGAACCATTTAAGAGATCTTAATCAAATCTGCGAAAGTTTCAACCTGCTTCAGCTTGTACAAGGCCCTACTCACCTAGAAGGTCATATATTGGATCTGCTGTATGCTGACCAGGCAGAGACAGAGGTTCTTAACATTTTACCCCAGAGCTGGTCCGATCACTCGCTAGTCCATTTTAAAATATCCATACCTAGAACAGGACAAAAAAATGTCAGCTCAACTGCATTTCGGATAGGCAGGGACTGGGCCAAATTAGCAAGAAACAGCTCAGCTCCACTATTACCGATGAAAACCCCTTTTTCCCCCGGAGTACTCAGTAGATAGAAACTATCAAACCTACTGTAAGGATATCACAGATGCTCTGGATGTAAGAGCCCCTTTAAAAAAAATTAAGACTAGGCGCAAACCCTCAGCTCCCTGGTATACTGAGGAACTGAAACTTCTGCGAAATTTGTGCAGAAAGGCTGAGAGGAGATGGCGGAAGTCTTACTTCGAACTGGACAAAAAAGCGCTGAGGGCCACTCAAGCCCATTACAAGGAGGATATTGCCAAGGCCAAGGCACTCTATATAGCCGACTCCATCATACATGCCTCAAACAGTACAAAAACCCTTTTTAAGATCGTAAGGGACCTCACTAACCCCACCTGCACTAGTAATAAAGTGGTGGCATCACAAAAACTTTGTGACAAGATTGCCACTCACTTGGAAGATAAGGTCGCTAAAATTGTTGGAGAGCTGAATCAGGATAACATCAGCAGCAGAGACACCTCACCTCACTCATTTGCAGGGGAATCTTGGGCAGAAACATCCTTGGAATGTTTTCCACTACTTACCAAGGAGCTCTTTGACAGTACCGCCCAAAATGTATTCTCTGGATCCCCTCTAGACCCCCTCCCACACAAGATCTGGAAGTCTTGGGGGCAAGATCTATTCCCCCGGTTGCGACTGATCTGCAACCAGTCCCTAGAGGAAGGAGTGGTCCTGGAGATCTGGAAGCAGGCAGTGGTAACTCTCCTGCTAAAGAAACCATCATCGGATCCCACGGACCCGGCTAATTTTAGGCCTATATTACTACTGCCATACCCTATAAAAATCTTGGAGAAAATAGTTAGTAAGTCTCTGTCATGCTATCTGGAGGAGAACAACCTTCTAGATAGGGATCAATTTGGATTCCGACCAGGTCATGGGACAGAAACAGCCCTGGCAACTGTAATGGATAATCTTCGAATGCGAGCCGACAATGGGAACGCCTCGGTACTAGTACTGTTAGATATGTCGGCCGCCTTCGACACAGTAAGCCATGCAGTGTTGCTGGGAAGATTGGAGAGGGCAGGGGTGAAAGGCCGAGCACTGAAGTGGCTACAATCATACCTCACTGAGAGACAGCAGATGGTAACCATGACGCCGTATGCCTCTCCCAAATCCCATGTTCGCCATGGAGTGCCACAGGGTTCGGCAATTAGTCCCATCCTCTTCAATATATATCTGTGCCCACTGATTTCCCTAATAAAATCTTTTGGGATCGACCTGGTTAATTATGCTGACGACACTCAACTAGTTTTCTCAGAGGGAAAGATGCAGTGACCATGGATACCTTACAAGAATGCATGCGCCAAACATCTGGCTGGCTTAGAGAAAATTCTCTGCAATTTAATAGGGAAAAAACGGAAGTGGTGTACTGTAATACTGCCAAATTGACGCATCAGATACCGACGGAGATTAAATTCTCCCCTGGAGATAAATCTCTGTCCTCAGTTAAAACGGTCCGCAATTTAGGTGTCCTGATCGATGACAACCTCCAGATGGCATCACAGGCCAATAAAACAACCAGTGTCTGCTTTGCCCTATTAAAGGCACAGCGGAAGATCCTCCCCTTACTGCCAGATGAAACCAGACCCTTGGTAGTAAGGAGTGCAATCCTGAGCAGACTGGACTACTGCAACTCCCTATATTTGGGAGCCCCGCAGTATATCCTGCAGGGATTGCAGAGAGTCCAGTCCATGGCAGCTAAGCTGGCATTGGGAAGGCAACGCAGGTCCTCGACCACGCTGGCTCTAAGAGAGCTACACTGGCTACCAGTTAAGGACAGAGTTAGTTTTAAATCTCTATGCATAGTGTTTAGAGCGGCACATGGCTTGGGCCCCTCCCTATGCAGGATAGATTTACATGGTATAAGCCGACTAGACCTCTTCGATCTTCTGGTGCCAATCTGGTTAATACCACTAGATTTAAAAATCCAGGATGGGAGGAAGGGCCTTCAGCAATGCGGCATCCCGCCTGTGGAACGAACTCCCCAGAAGATCAGACAAGCTGATACCCTGCTTTGCTTCAGAAAAAATCTGAAAACATGGCTCTTCCCTAGGAATGATAATGCCATTCCTTAGGTTGAGAAGCACTGTAGACTGACGAATTCCTCTGCTAAGTGACAGCGCCAGGATACCCGCAGGGTGGCAGCATGCGCTATATAAATATACAATACAATAAAACAAAGGTTAAATCTAAGTTATAGTTAGCAAACGTTATTTATGATATGATTTATGTATGGGATACAAATTCAACTTAAACTACCCAAACATTAGAAATGCTACACTTATAGTTATCTCTTAAATTTATGAATTGTGCCCCACTTACGCACTTATTTCTTTTTTATTTGTGACAAATCCAACTTAAACTACCCAAACATTAGAAATTCTAAAGTTATAGTTATCTCTTACATTTATCATTTATGCACCACTTTCAAATTATTATAAGTCATACTTATAACTCACATTTATATTTACGCACCACCTTCAAATTAATATGACTTGCGCACCTCTGTACACAGTCTTGTCACCTCACTCACCACACTAGATTACCTTTCACTTGCCACTGTACCATGCACTGAGTTCTGGCATGTAATTTCAGATGTCATAAGTGTTGTTATTAATAAAATGATTTTACATACTATAACTTATGTAATATGCAAGGGTATAGGTAGTGCATGGAGAAGGGTAATTTCTCTACTGGTTAACACTTTAATGAAGTGGTAATAAGTAAGGAACAATAAAAGTTACTACTTACCTAGATCTAAAAACCTAACCCAGAATGTCGCAAAAGGCTGCAGACAAAATGTCATGAAAACAAAATGGCTGCCTTTTAACTTTTGTAAACACGGCCATTAGCCAATTACATACTGCCTTTTCATGCGCATGGACCGCGGTATACCAAAAATGTACCATGGTATACAGCGGCACAAAATATAAATAAGTATTTTAAACATTATAACTTTAAAAATACTTACACTATTCACACATACTTCCAAAAACGACCATTTACACAAAATAATATATTTTCCAGCAACATTACATCTACATCCGTGAACACACTTTTATGGTAGTGCCGGTTTCAATTGCCACATTCCACTGTACGCCACTACATTCTATGCAACTCCACTGCAAGCTATTACTCTCTACCCCACTCCACTTTACATCCCTCCACGGTATGCTAATCCACTGAACGCCACTCCACTCTACCCCATTCCACTACACTATTACACTCTACGTCACTCCATTTTACAACACTCCAGTGTACGCCCTTCCACAATTACACTACTCCACTGTACAATATTCCACTGTATGCCACTCCACTGTATGCCACTTCAGTGTACACTACTGCACTTTACGCCGCTCCACTCTATGACAATCCACTCTACGCTATTACACTGTAGATCACTCCATTCTACCGCACTATACTCTACGCCACTCTATGACAATCCACTCTACGCTATTCCACACTATGACACTCAACTCTGTGCCACTCTACTTTACCTCACAACACTCTAGACCCCTCCACTCAATGACAATGCACTGTATGCTAATATACTGTACAACACTAGATTATACCGCACTACACACTATGCCACTACTCTAATCCACTCTACCCTGTTCCACTGTGTGACAGTCCACTCTCCACAACTCTACTGTACGCTATTCTACTATATGCCACTCCACTCTATGTCACTATACTGTCCGCCAGTAACAGTCAATGTTAATCCACTCTACACCACTTGACTGTATGGTACTCCACTGTATGTCACACCATCTACGCCACTACACTCTACGCTATTCCATGGTACGCTATTACACTGTGCACCACTTGCAGTCTACCCCACTACACTCTACCACGCTCCACTCTACAATACTACACTCTACGTTATTCCACTCTACAAGACTCCACTCTATGCCACTACACTGAATTGCACTCTACTCTACGCCACTCCAGTCTATGCTATTCCACTGTATCCCACTACACTGTACCTCACTCCACGCCACTCTCTTGTACTGTATGCCACTCTGATCTAGTCCCCAACCCACTCCAGTGTTTGCTATACCAAGGTTATGCCACTCCAGTGCACACCATTCAACTCTAGGCTATTCCACTGTATGCCACTACACTGCACCTCACTCCATTCTATGCCACTTTAATCCACAACACTCCACTGTACGTCACTCAACTCTACTCCACTCTATGCTGCTCAACTGTATGACACTCCAGTCTACATCACTACTCCACTATACGCTACTACACTATAAGCCAATACACTCTACACTATTCCACTGTACGACACCTCACTCTCTGCTATTCTACTCTATGCTACTCCACTCTACGATATTCCACTGTACTCCACGCCACTGTACGCCACTCCACTTTACCCCACTCCACTTCACTCTATGCCACTCCAGTCTACATCACTGCACTGTACGCCACTCCTCTATAAGCCAATCCACTGTACGATATTACACAGTATGCCACTCCACTCTACCCCACTTGAGTCTACGCCACTCCAATATACCACTCTAGTCCACGCCACTGCACGCCGCTCCACTCTACAATGCGCTGTACGCTATTACACTGCACATCACTCTATTCTATGCCACTGTAGTGTACGCCACTCCACTCTACTCCACTGTATGCCCCTGCAGCCCAGTTCAGTCGAAGAGCCAGGTCTTGAAAGTCTTCTTGAAGATGTTCAGGGAGGGGGAGCGTCTGATGTCTATCGGAAGCTTGTTCCAGGTCTTGGCCGCAATGTAGGAGAAGGCTTTTCCACCTGTTCTGGCTCTGCGGATGCGAGGGGTTTCAGCGAGGTCGGTGGATCGGAGGTTTCTTTTGGGTAGGTGGAAGGAGATTCCTTTGTTGAGGTATTGGGGTCTGGTGTTGTGGAGGCAATTGTAGGAGTGGGTGAGTATCTTGAAGGTGACTCTTCTCGACGGGGAGCCAGTGGAGGTTCCACAGGTGTTGGGTGATGTGTTCGTGTCGAGGGATGCCGAGTAGGAGTCTGGCTGCGGTGTTCTGTATGGTCTGAAGCAGAGACTTGTTGATCCCGGCGTAGAGGGTGTTGCCATAGTCGAGTCTGCTGGTTATGAGTGCGTGGGTGATGGTCTTTCTTGATTTGGGGGGATCCATTTGAAGGTCTTTCGGAGGATGCAGAGGGTGTTGAAGCAGCTGGAGGCGACGGCGTTGACCTGTCGGGTCATGGAGAGGGAGGAGTCGAGAATGATGCCAAGGTTCCGGGCGTGGTCGGTGGGGGTGGGAGGGCTGCAGAGGGCGGTGGGCCACCAGGTGTTGGTGTTGTCCTCTGTCTTCTCCGAGTTGAGCTTCAGGCAGCTGCTGCTCATCAAGGATGCAACGTCCTTCATTCCTTCCTGGAAGTTGAGTCTGGTGGTGGGGTCCTTGGTGAGGGAGAGGATGAGCTGTGCGTCGTCAGCATAGGATACTATGCTGAGTCCGTGCTGTCTGACGATGGCTACGAGGGGGGCCAGGTAGATATTGACGCGTGTGGGGCTTAGCGATGATCCTTTGGGTACTCCGCAGTTGATTTCTGTGGGTTCGGAGAGCAAGGGAGGTAGTCTGATTGTTTGGGTTCTTCCGGTGAGGAAGGAGTGGATCCTGTTGAGGGCAGTTCCTTGTATGCCGGCGTCGTGGAGTCTGGTGGTGAGTGTACGGTGGGAGACGGTGTCGAATGCTGCCGAGAGGTCGAGTAGGAGCAGGGCCGCGGTGTGTCCTTGGTCGAGGAGGGTGCGGATGTCGTCTGTGGTGGCGAGCAGGGTGGTCTCGGTGCTGTGGTTGCTGCGGAATCCGGATTGGGAGGGGGCGAGGATGGAATTTTCTTCGATGAATTTAGTTAATTGTGCGTTGATGGTCTTCTCGGTGAGCCTGGCCGGGAAAGGGAGGAGGGAGATGGGCCGGTAGTTCTTGAGGTCTGTGGGATCAGCTGAGGGCTTCTTGAGTAGGGGTCTGACTTCTGCGCGTTTCCAGTCATCGGGAAAGATGGTGAATTCCTGGATGACGCTGAAGATTTCCTTGGAGTCGCTGGAGTTGGCGAGGATCTTGCTTTGCATGAAGGCCCTATTGGTGGATCTGATGTGTTGGTGGTATTCCTTCATGGCGTTCTTGTAGGTGGTGCGGTCTTCGGGCATTTTGCTGTTTCTCCAGTTCTTCTCGAGGAGTCTGCAGGTGCGTCTGGACTCTTGGAGGTCGGCGGTGAACCAGGTGGCCTTCCTGGGGCGCTGTCTGTTGTGGTTACTTAGGGGAGCGAGCTTGTCTGCGCAGTTGGAGATCCATCTGTGGAGTTCTTTGGCTGCGAGGTCGGCGTCGGTCGAAGTGGTGGGGGCGTTGTGGTTGAGGGTGGAGTTGAGCTGCTCCTCAGTGACTTTGCTCCAGTTCCTTCGAGGAGGGCGTGGTGCGGGTTTGGGTGACGTGGGGTTGTCGATGTGGAAGTGAACGCAGTGGTGGTCTGTCCATGAGGGTTGCGTGGTGTGGCTGAAGTGAATGTTGCTGCCTCCCGCGAAGATGGGGTCGAGGGTGTGTCTTGCGTTGTGGGTAGGCGTGGTGACAAGCTGTTTCAATTCATGTAACAGCATACAGTGGATTGTAGTAGAGTGAAGTGGAGTATACTGCAGTTCAGTACAGTGGAATAACGTGGAATGCAGGGGTGTATCATGAAGTGGTGTAGAGAGGAATGGCATAGAGTAGTGTAGAGTGCAGTGTTGTAGACTGGAGATGCGTACAGTGGAGTAGCGTACAGTGAAGTGGTATAAACTGGAGTGTAATAGAATACAGTGGCGTGCACTATAATAGCACAGACTAGAGTGGTGTGGAGTAGCATGGACTACAATGGAGTGGCGTACAGTGGATTAGTGTATAGTGTACTGGCCTATAATGGACTGATGTAAAGTGGAGTGCCGAAAAGTGAAATAGAATAGAGTGGAATAGCATAGAGTAGAGTGCCGTATAGTGGAGTGTGTTAATTGAATCAGACGTAGTGTGAAAGTGTGCAAACGGATGTAAATGTTATGTGACAGGAACATACCTTATGATGTATAAATGTCAATTTTTGGTAGTGTATATAAATAGTGTAAGCAGTGCTAACCTTACAAGTCGTAAAAAATATATTGTGCCGCAGTATACCATGGAAAGTTTGTGGTATGCCGTGGTACATGGGGCTGAGAAGTGATTATGTGATTGGCTAATGGCTTTGTTTGCCAAAGGTAAAAGGCAGCCATGTAGTTATTGATCACAGTTTTGCTGTTTTATGCGGTCTGCATTTCGCTGGGTTCTAGGTTAGGGTCTACATATAGGTATTAGGTTTTATTGTTATTCACTACCTATTACCACTTGAAGTAGTAATAGGTAGCGATATTTATTTGTAAATTTCTATATATTTTTATAACAGTCTAGGGTGAACAGCACTTCTTTTTTTTTTTTAAAGTAGTGCGGTAATTTGTAGGTATTAACGTGTTACTACCTAGACATTTTTGTGCATATTTAGA
This sequence comes from Calotriton arnoldi, assembly GCA_963921515.1. Taxonomy (NCBI): domain Eukaryota; kingdom Metazoa; phylum Chordata; class Amphibia; order Caudata; family Salamandridae; genus Calotriton; species Calotriton arnoldi. Next base: position 917,687 of record CAWUFW010004896.1, on the reverse strand, counting down.
TATGTAAAAAATAAAAAAGACACTTTAGTATGCAATAGTTGCAAAATGTAGTGTATTAGAGTGTATTTCTCATTATTTAACACTTTAAAAAAAAGTAATTTGTTTTTGGTACTGCAGTACTCGCGAAGTACTCCTTATTTTCCTTTCTAAATATATAGAAACTTATAACTATAAATATCAAACCTAATACTTACCTAGATCTGAAAGCGTAACGCAGGCAAACTGTACCTAAAAACATGAATGCCTTTAACTTTAGTAAAAGCAGTCATTAGCCAATCCCCTAATGACTTGTCATCACTATGTACAGCTGTCCTGCCGCAAAATACTGTGAAATTTCGTGAAAATATCGCAACAACAGATATCACTAAGTTAAAAGGCCTTATAACTTAAAAAATACTTACTCTACTTACCTATAGTACCCAAAAGAATCACCTGCCCACCATAATGTCTAATCCTGCCAACTTTCATTTAAATTAGTACAGCCATTTTCATGCTACATGAAATACAAAAGTCTATGTAAAGTCACTGGATTTCAAGTGAATTTTGGGACCCCCTTTTTGCTTTGCACCCCTTGACTAAACGCCGGAAAACTTTCAATCCTCCACCAATCTAATGGGTGCAATAGATCTGCAAAGTTTTGCAGACATTCATCAAACAGGTACAAAGATACTAAGGGACAAAAATCTGATGAATTCCTATCTCTGGGTAGCCCTAAGTATAACTACAGAGTGGCTACTGACAGACAGTCAGACAGCTAGACACACACATACACAATATCAAAGGTTACAGGGACGTTATAGTTAGGCATAGATTTCACTCGCACAAAACTGTTATAGTTACCTGAGCGAACTATAACTTACGCCCCCGCAATGCACTATGCATATGCATATATAATACATGGAACACAATTGTATCTGGTGTTAGAGGTTGGGGGAGAAGTAAGGGGCAATAGAAAAGAGAAGAAGAAACATCTAGAGACAGACAAAACAGGAACAGGGAAAGAGGGAGAAGAGAGGGAAAAAGATGACGCATTTTTGAATGAATTATTACTAAATCGTCCACCACCTTATAATGAGACACTGAATCGAGCCCCGATGCAAATAAGTATACCTGAGGTACCTAATGTTCCCCTGATGCCTGAAGTACCAAAATAACCAAATTTTATTTCTCCTGTGAGCGGAGGGTCAGAAATGTCAGCTCCAATAAACCTGATTGATTCAAATGCTCCAAATGCTTTGACTGTTCCCATTACTATTGGACCTGTTGTGCCTCTTTATAAGCCTGGGCTACAGGTAAATACGATCCATAATTTGGCTGTACCTACTGGAGTAAATACAGTGCACAGGAGTTCTTCAGATATGACAGTGAAATCACTTTTTCACATGGCCATAATGCTGTTACTGTGAACACTGTCCCTTATCAGACAAAAACTGACCGGACGCAAAGAATGGTGCATAGGTTTCCACCTTTTTATTGTCCAAGACCAAGTGGACCTCCTGAAATGAGTTAAAATGCTTCTGACATGACTGTGCCAATGGTGTTTCAGTTACAGATTCAACCTGGGATGAATGCAAATTTTACTAGTGGAAGTTTAAATTTAAATTGTACAGGAGAGCAATCGGGTTTACTTCTCAAGAACTTGATGAATGGCTTAAAGAATACAGTACCCCAAATAATCAGAGTTCTGCAATGGTTCCTGTTAACCTATAAATTCAGTTCCAACTCAACCTTCAGTTTCTCGTTCAGCCCACATTTCAGACGTGATTGCAGGTCCAGGATCTGCTCAAAATTTAGTTCATATAAATATAAAAAAGGGGAGCAGAGAGATGGGTCTGAAATTCTTGGGGTCCTTCCGGTCGGCAGAGGATTTCTTCAGCAAGGGGTTGAACTCTGCGTGTTTCCAGTCTTCCAGGAATGTCATGAGTGATCTAATATGTGAGGTCATAAGTAGTGCATTGGAGGGGCACGAGTTATAGTTAGCTCGGCTAACTAGAATTGCTGAATTTCTTTGGTTTTGTACGAGTGAAATATCAGCCTAACTAGAACGTCCCTGTAACTTGTTTTTTTCACTGAATTTCTAAGTTTTTTTTTAAATTCTATTTCCTAACTATAACGCCCCTGTAACCTTTGTTTTTTTCAGTGAATTTGGAAGGTTTTTAAATGCTAAATCCTCACTATAACTTCCCTGTAACCTTAGTTTATTTTCAGTGAATTTCTAAGGTTTTTCAAATTCTATTTCTCAACTATAATGTCCATGTAACCTATGATTTTTTTTATTGAATTTTGAAAATTTTTAAATTGCATTTTCTATCTAAAATGGCTCTATAAGGAATATTTTTATAAGCTTGTATTTTCTTCAGTGGATTAATAAGCGTTGTTTTTTTTTCTTTACATTTTTTATATTCGCGATGACGTTGCGAAAATGGGAAACAAAAGTAGACATTCAATGACCACCAACACATCCAAAAATAATATGTAAAAAAATCCATTCTGAACATTGCCCTACACATATTACTATATACATACTTCTTTCAAAACATATTTAAACTATCTTTCAGACCTATTTTCCATTTTTGTGGTTATTCGGGACGTCACGATGACATCGTTAACCACGACGGTCGCGCCTTTTCCATAAAGTGAAAACACATATATGCACACATATTACAGTATTTTACACACTAGAAGTTTATTACTGTACACTTCAAACTCATGTTTTTCTAGTGTATTTCTAGAACAACCATCTTTAAAACCAATTTTCTGTTTTCGTGGTGACTACGGAGACCGCAATGACGTCGGTAATCGCGATTCCTCCGGACATGTCCCAAAAGCGTAAAACAAAAGCAGACATTCAAGGGCCACCAACACATCCAAAAATAATATGTAAAAAAATCCATTCTGAACATTGCACTACACATATTTCTATATACATACCTCTTTCCACCGGGTAGCATAATGAATTCAACTAATCAATGCTTGAAACATATTGAATTGATTCATGGAAAAATTACGCAACAGGTCCTCAGCAGATCAGCCCGATGAGGAACATAAGGCATGCATCTTCGTTCTAAACTGTCATGGAGCATATGAAAGACGGCTGGGATAATGCCTCACGTCAGCTCGAATATCCCTCAAGCGGGGGGCAAAATATTGATTTCCTCTGTGAAATCCCATAGGAAACTTTGCTTTCTCATACAAAAAAAAACTGAATTAGAAATAAGAGCAAATTTGGCAAAAAGTTAGGAGTTTACTCAGAAAGCATGCTTTTTGTGATTTGGTGTCAATCCGTTACATTATTTTGAGAAATTAGCGTTTGAAAAGGAGCCTATGTAAGGTGTATCTGGACGGTTGGTCCTGTGGTATTGAAACTGTTAAAAAAACAGGGCCTTCTGATTTCAGTACCACTGCAACGAGCAATCCGATTGGCTGGCTACAACTCTGAGCTGTATGTTGCAGATGCCATTACAGGTGTCAGGGACTCAGTCCCTGTGTCTTGAAAATGTTTTTTTAAAAAGGTATAAGCAGGCAGAGTAGGGACACCCTAGAATCCAGTTACTTGGGAGGGTGGGGGGCGACCAGAGGGCCCCTCCAAGATAAAAAAAAAATAATTCAGGTCACCAGTACCACAGTACTTAGCGTGGCCCTCCAATGAGGTACAGTGGGAGTACCACAGGAGCTGCTGTTCAAGCTTCCTCTCCATGGTACCACTGTAATGCTCAAGCTTAACTGAGGAAGCTTGCACTGCAGCGTGGTACCATGGGGTGAAAATTGCGTGGTGGGTACCGCAGAAGAACGTGGTGCACAAAAAATAATTTAAAAAGAAAAGAGAATGGGCCCTTGGGGTTGGGGGCAGGGCCTGGTGATGTCATTTAATATTTCATGAGTGATGTAATATGTGAGTTTGTATGCAATGCATGGCGGGGGTGCAAATTATAGTTAGCTCTGTAAACTAGAACTTGTGAATTTCAGTGTTTTTGAGGTTTTGAAACATTAGTTTGTATCCCATTTCAACACCTAACTATAATGTCACTTTAACCTTTGTTTTTTTCTGTGAATTTCAGTGGCTTTTTTTAATGCAACCTAAAATCTTATTACTATGCTCAACAATAATGTCACTTTAAACTTTGATTTTTTTCAGTGAATAACAGGCAACTATGAAACATTTCCCATATCTCACAGCATTTTGTGCAATCAAAGAACTAAAACGTAATACAATGTATTAATAAATCTATCACTCTAACTATCTCTCTCTGTGTAAATATATATATATATATATATATATATATATATACAGAGAGAGAGATACTCATTTATTCACATGTATAGTTACACCACACAGGTACAGATTTTCTAAGATTTCAAGAAACCAGTATATTGTGCATTGTAAAAATAAAAAGCTGTGCATGGGAAATGTGAAGAAAAACACAAAATCAGTCAGAGTATTGCAATATGATGAGAGGTGGATATTATCTATGAAATGGTAAAAAAACAATTCTTGTGATACTCTATTGAGCGTTTCAAGGTATATATTTCTCTTTGGGGATTCAACAGAATTATCTGGGCAAAAACATCAGCTTACCGCATAGCACCAGCGCCCAAGCAAGTAGTATAAAAATGGATCATGGGGCCTCAGCTCAATTGCTTTGTCTAAATGCTCCTGAAAGGCAAAGACAATGTATCATTAAAACCAATGTTCAACAAGCGTTACCTCCACCCACTCCCCCACTTAACAATATAACATTTCCTAACTAGTGTGGAGGAAAATTTCAATTCAATTAAGGACACAGAGGGGGGTATTCTGCTATACCTTTTCCCACTTCATCCACTTTATTCTCCATAAGCGCTCATTTATAACATTTAATTATAACTAAACTACGTTTCTCATAAGTACCCAGAATAAATAAAATAACAGTACACCTCAGCTGAATCCATACTCTCATCTTATTCTTCATTTTTCGTTTGCTTAAATAAGTATATTACCATCCTTACCACCTATAATTCCCTCCAAGTTTGAAAATCAAAGTCAACTCTCAGTGAGCCAGTACAAATTATACACAAAACATATTACATGCACAGTAAACGGATCCCATCTCGACCCAGCCATGTTACCCTCAATTATCCCCATATTCGTTGTTAAGGGCGGGAATCTGATTATTCCATAAAACCGAGGGTGGGACAATCCAAGCCTGCATGTCCTTAAAAGAACTGAAACTTTTCTTCAAAATATTTAGAAAAAATTATATTCTATGTCAGGACAAGAGCTGAAGATTATACAAGTTCAAGCTTACTTATTGCCAGCGAGGTTGAAGCCCTCCACTGGTTTAAAGTAAAACCTCCTAGAAGTGCAATCTGAAGAGCAGTCCGCTGAGTTTATCATATCTGCAAATCTTACTCTTAAATGCCTTTGACGCCATACCACCCCAACCTGAGTAGGCACCAAACACATTCACATCAATACCTGCTTCCTGCAATAGCCAGCGCACCTAACTGCACACTCGAGATGAGTTTGAAGCAAACTTTTACCTCAAAGATGTCAGCAGCTGTTTCCCAAGGAAGCAGAAACTCCTCTGTCATATTTTCATATGCTTATATGATTTCAACCACACAGCTTTTTGTTGTCTCTTAAAGCCAGATAGGAGATAGTTCTGGTATTAGATTTGGTCTCTCTGGATACATTAAAGGTAACCCCATCCAAAGTAAACATAACCCCGGAAATGTCCAAAGCCCTTACATCCGACACTCTTCTTTATCAATTCAGACACAAAAGCAAACCTCTCTGAAATGTTCTTCAAATACTCATTCTGCTGCCAGGATAAAAACAGGTTCAACACCCTATTTACATCCCATCCTGCAATATCTTGATTCCAAGGGAAGAGATTGCCAGGGTACCCTGAGCAATTTCCTGACCATGGTGTTCTCTCACTGGGGACCAATAAAGAGGAATGTGCCCCTCTGAAATAGCTGAGAGAAAGCTATTTACCGACATGTAAGACAGTCGTTCTGTGGGTAATTCTGACAAGAATTTCAAAATATGAACAAGCTCGGACCTTACATGATCCAAACCCCTTCGTACACACCAATCAAACCATTGTTTCCAAGCTGATCTGTATGTCGATTTTATTCTCTACCCAAGCTTTCATGATGAGCTCTTCAGGTTATCCCGATAATTCTGAGATTTTCCATCTATCCCTGTAATTCTTCACACCATGAGAGATAAACTTCCTTTCTCCACCATCAGGTAAGGATTCCTCTGCAGAACATTCTGATAACAGGGATGCTAGATTGGCGAATCACAAGAAAGTTCCATCCGAACTGGATTACATATTTGACCACCACCTCTGCATTGCCTCTTGACCTGGATAAATACCCTTGTTTTCATAGCAAAGAGCACAAACGCATATCCTTGTTCCAGACTTCAGTCCTGAAGGAAAGCGTCTATCGCCGTGGGCTGTGGATAGATCCCAATATTGGAAACTTTCATAAATAATGTGCTGCTGCAATTCCAACTAATTATAAACCATATTGAGACTTAGAAGTCCCGTTAGGATACCAGAAACATCAAGAATGGTTTGGTGCACAGTTACCCCATGTAGTTCAAAACATTAGAATGGATCCTTAAGTAATGACTGGGTAACCTGTCCAATATAGGCTGGGAACAACGTAACTAGATGTAGTAAATTTGCAGTTTGCAGAGGTACGCCACTTATTGACTCAGGTTGTAGCCATGTAGAGGTAATTTCAACAATGTGTCCTACAATTTACTGCTATGGGAGCCTTTGCTCCTGTTCCTGCACAACATGCGCTCCCCGCGGAGAAGGCAAATTAGTCCATAGACTATTAAAAGCTATCATGGACAAAGGGATGAGATTCCATTCAGGATTGCTTGCAAAATCAACCAGTTAGCAGTCTATCCTCATATCACACACTAGGAGTGACATAGAACTTTTTATGTTTTCCATTTGGTATAGTACCTCCCGTGGAAGAGTGTACCACTGGGGCAACGATATTTGCAAGTATTTACACTACTACGCATGGTACACCTTCACAGATGCAAATTTAGAATGGGACTGCACCTGCTCTTGATTTAGGTATAACATTAATGGGTTATTTCAGGTAAGTCAAGTCTCCTTGATAGTTCTCACTAACATATCTGGAGAAGCTGCAGTTTCTGCAGTACACTAGCGGTTGGCAGCAATTCCTTTTCATGACTGTGAAACGGAACTTCCAAAATTATTTCTTAAGCTCAGATCTCTGTGGGCCATCATACCCAAGGCTCACAGGCAATAAAAAGATACCGTAAAGAATGGGAATGAGGGTTCCGATAAGGAAAAGTCCGCACCGGAGACTAAGAAGAAACAGAAAGTAAAACAAAATACAAGTTCTAGATCTCTCTCAATGCAAGGATCTGTTAGGGGGGGGGGATATAATTTGAGAGACTGTGATAAAATTAAAAAGCCAGATCGGTATCAGTATCCTGATAGCTGCCTTAATTGTTCTTTTCGTACCTCTGCAGACAGTAAACGGACAGAAAGGAGTGGATGGACTGAGTATCACAGGAAAGATGGATATGTTAAGCAAAAAATGTAATCAAGATGAAGTTAGTACAAAAAAAAGGAAGAGAAATGTTTGGACACAAAGAATCACTTTAGAAAAAAGGAAGCGGCCAGTTTAGTAAAAAAGGAGTCTGCCCTGCAAACTATGGACAGTTCTGTGGAACAGGACTTGGGCAGTAGTGCTTCTGGACAGCGCAGCAAAAGTGACAATAGTACACTAGGCTCCTAAGAAGCATCTGGTAGTAAATTGAGGGATGCTTATTTTTCCAGCCTGCATTGGAGGAAGGAGGCAGAAGGAGGAGTGACCTGCACTCACCGTAGCAATAGCACTAGAAATGCGTTTCAGAACACCCCTGTGCGGGTGGTTTATTTTATTGAAGGAACCCAGCATCCAGCCTGCTTTGGGGGAAGGAGGAGGGGTCCTCACTCACCACAGCAGTAGCGCTATAAAAGCGCTATAGCACATCGCTGTGCATGGAGTTTATCTTATCTATGGGCACCAACATCCAGGCTGCATTGGGGGAAGGTGGAGTAGGCAGGAGGAGGGGTCCTAACTCACCGCAGCAGTAGCACTATAAAAACACTTCAGCACACAGCTGCACAGGAAGCATATGGGGCACCCGGGGGAATACCGGGCCCATCTACGCTTGTCAGAGCCCATAGGAGGCTGGCCCACCCCTCTGGGCCCCTTGGTATTCACAGAAGGTCCTCTGGGAAAAGGACAGCAATGGGTAAAAGAAAATCAATGGCTGGCAGCCACTCTGGTAAGGAGCCAACTATGTCATCTTCAACTGTAAACCACCTCTCAAATGCTATGGGCGTAATAGACAGCAAAATCGTTACTGTAGAACACCTAGAAGCAAAAAAATGGCCCTCTTTGGTAGCGACCATTGAAATCGCAGCAGTATCTAGCCCCAGCTCGAGTGTAAAAGAAGGAAGTAATAACAGGTCTGGAGGCGCTATGGAACATTACTGTGTTTCTACTGCTCTATTGACAATACAAAAAGACAGGGTGCTGTCACAAATGTTTAATGTTTCAAGATCACCCCCTGCAAAGGAAACAAGCATTGGCATAGTCAATAGGTCTCGCCTTTGGGACCTTACATGCAAAAGTTAATGTTGTTGCACCAAGGATATTATGCTGCATAACTAAATACTTAGAAGGTCCCAAAGCGAGACCTATTGGCTATGCCAATGCTTGTCTTCTTTAGTGGAGGTTAACAACATCGCATACCCAAGTTCCCTGTTGTAGAAGTACACAAGGTACCAAATAGTTTTATTCACGCCTAATCCAATTGATTGCTCCCCAACATCTAGCTCTCTCAGAACAGGATTGAGTGTTTTTGCAAGAGGATACTTTTCAGTTGTTGCAGAAGGGGGTAATAGAGGGGGCTCTTTTCTTGTCTACAGGTTTTAATCAGCAATGTGTTTCTTGTACGCAAAGGAAATAAGGTTTTCATCCAATCACACATCTCAGGTTAATGAATGGTTTTCTCCAATAAAAATATTTAAAAATGGAGGCTAGTCATCATTTCAGAGACTCCCTATTGGAGGGGGAAATCGGACAGTGATGGTGGACTTAAAGATGCTCATCTTTCGTTCCTGGTTAGCCTCTACATCGCCAGTTTCTTCAGTTTGCATAGGAACAAAAGATGTTCCAATTCAGGTCACTTTTTAGTCTTTCCCTAGCTTCCTAGTGTTTCACCAAGCTCCTAAAGCCAGTGATTGCTTTGCTGAAGTACAGAGGAATACAGCGGACTCTGTGTTGTTCAAGTGCCAGGCACTTTGAGCTTGGGGAGTGAAACTGATATGCCAGTGATGGACAGAAGTCTGTTCCGGTTCTTCTCAAATTCTTGAGTTTCCCACTTGATATGGTTCAGGCATCTGTTTCTTCAAAGCTATAAGGGAGATATGGGGTGTTATGTGTACTTTTTTCAGGCATATTATCTTCCATGTTTATCCAATCAAGAAGCAGATTGGGGGACCAGGTTGCTTCAGAAAAGAAGTTATCTGGCTTTGGATCAGGGAATTTTCATGTATATAAACATTCCATGTTGATATGCATGATCTGTATCTCTGATCTGCTTGCCGCTCATCTGTTGGAATCTTCTCCTGTTTTTCGGTTGGCTTTGGGATCTGGAGGTGGAAGCTCTCTGCGCTTTCCTCCAATCTTGAGAGGAGTCTGCAGGGTTATCCATTCCAGCCTTTCTCTGTGATCCTCAGGTCCCTAATACATGAAAGAAGGAATAGAGCACTGTTGGTCTAGGTGTCTCCCATTTGGCCTGAGCAAGTGTAGTACTCCCAACTATGGAGTCGTCCAGAACTTCCTAAGAATAGTGCCATCCTTCTCAGTCTATAGATAGTTCTGCTAAGATGTCATTGTGATTTAGTACTTCTAGTCATGTTCAGCTGGTGATTAGAAAACTTCAGGGGATACTTGGATGCCTTTGGAAAAAACCCACATTATTTTCAGTCAAAGATTCTTGGGCTCCATCAAATCAAGCAAAATCTAGACATGCCTGGTCTGTCTGGGTAAGCTGGTGGTAAACCAGCACAACCGATCCAGTTTGTGCATCTCCAGTAGAGCTGGTGATTTTTTTGTCCCACTATTTTCTGAGGTTAGGGCCTATTGTACTGTTAGTGGATAAAGATCTGCTGGTTCGAGTGGTCATCTTAAGTAAAGGGTGAGCTGGTGGGTCAATATTTTTTTGTCAAAAGGGCCATACATTCCATTCAGTTTAAGGTTCTGAAGTATTCAGTTTTGCAGAAGGTTAAGATAGTTTTGGACTTCTTGTTGTAGTGGTGGGCTAAGGAATATCAATCTTTAAAACAATTATCTACCAGTGGGCTATACTTTTGTGTCTCATTTCCTTTTGAATGGTTTCAGATGTGAAAGCGCTAGACTTTGATAAATGAGTGTTCTCTCCACTATGGGTATCTTTATATATTGCTAGACCTACTAAATACTTTTCTATCACAGTCCTTTATCCCACTTTTATTCATGATATTGAACAATGTACTGTTAAAGGTCTCTGATTTTCTGAAACGCAGGCTATGGCTTTCGTGTCCTCTTCTGCTCACATCTTTTGATTTCTTCCCCATCTCTAGTAAGATGGGTTATATGGGTAATGATTTAGTCAAGAATTGCTGTATCTGTCTTTGGTGCTTATTCAGCCAGAAGAGCTAATGCGTCGGAGACATTTTTTATTTCTTTTAGATAGGAGCAGCCCCGGCCGGTGCAGGTAAGAGCGGTGGGGCCATGTGGGGGGGTATTTCGACGGACGATGACGAGGGAGAATTAATTATTTAATTTTCCTTCATGATCGCCTGTTGAAATACCCCCCACACGGCCTCACTGCTCTTACCTGCACGGGCCGCTGCTGGATTGGAGGACATTATGAAAGCAGCAGAATAGTCTTATGCATCTACTTTTAGAGCTTTCAGTTACAAGCATGCGACTCATTTATCTCAGAATGTGACAGTATAGCTTTAAACTTGTCACAACTGAGCTTCCAGTCCTGCCATTGAATGCAAACTCTCCCCCACTACCATGCCCGAAGGGCGATGATTATCCCTCCCAACCTCTGCGTTGTGTGGTCTTTTTTCTCTTTCAGTTTGAAGTCCAAGTCCACTTAGGAGTTAAAGGGTTTTTGGAGTTTCAAGTTCTGGGAGCTGTTTTTCGTCTGCCAATCAACATTCTGCTTTCCATTCCAGAAGACATTAACAGCTGGACTGTCCGCAAAGTAACGGAAGAATAATGTCAGACAAGGTCTTATGTGGGTGGGCCTGCTACAGAATTTGTGGATCATGTAGGACAGAGGGACATGCACTAGACTGCATTTATGTTGCTTCAATGTGGAATGTTTTTCTTCCTTGTTTAAATGTCTGCAGAAAAGCTCTGACAATCTTCAATTAAGAGTCTTTTATGAATTCAAAATATTGTATTGAGCATCATGAGAATTATACCAGTATAACAAAGAGGAATGCACATAAAGACAAAGGAAAACAAAAACAGATTATCTGTTTTTGCACCACTGAATCTTTAATAAAATCTGAAGCTCCTGTTGCAGCAGTGATGGAGAGGTTGCATTGTTGAGGTTTCCCTGACATATATGTAACCATTAACCCCACCTGAGCGCATTTTAGCAGCGAAAAAAAAAAAACCATCACAGGCGTTAGTGTGAAATTTGACCTTTACCTTCTATTTTTCAGTCACGTGAAAGTAACTTTAATTGTGAACGCTTGCCATATTACCCTTAAAATTTGGGGTATTACACATGCGCATACTTAGGTTTAGAGGTGCACGCGATGTGGGAAAGGCATTCCAAATGTTGGCAAATACCCAAAAACACACCACTTTGTGTATGTGCACCACATTTGTATGAAACAAATCCTCTATAAACACCCAAACCCCTTGCATCGGAGTAACGGTTATAATAAAATTCCATGTGTGGCATTCATGACATACATCACAGCACAATTTTTTTTAAATAAAAAAACACAGCAGATGCCGACTTAAGAATCACAAAGTTGCCCGCAGACCTCACGTTGTGCGTGTTCAAGTCAGAGTTGCGCACATATTTTTAAGACTCAGGCCTTGTGATGCACTCTAATATATAGTTCCTATGGAACTTGGGTCGGCATTTGCAGCCATGTCGTGGATACAAAAAAAAAAAAAGAACTGGTCTGCAATTCAGTTTTATGTCAGGGTTTGCATCAATGTAACTGTATTTATATATACGCGCTTACTACCCCTGACGAGGCGTCGAAGCGCTTTTCCGCCAGTAGCACGCTACTCCGGATCCCAAAAGGATTACTGGTGGATTAGTATAGGGAAATAGGAGTTAAACCAGATCTTTTAACAAAGTGCATGGAATACTTTCGATGCGGAAAATGGTAAATAACCGACTCTGAAAAATGCGTTCTAAAGGCTGTAAATGCTTATATCATGCCTCACAGTGAAGTGGTAAAAGCTGCAACATTTTTATGAGCAGTGACTCATTCCTTTTAATACTCCGGGGTGTACTGTGTTTTGAAGTAACTTATTGGCACGAGGATTAGCGCGACGACCCTGTATTTTACGCCGCTTGTGTATCGTCTTGTCCACTGGATGTCACGCGAGAACATGAATAAGGGGATATACACCGGGCAATGAGTATTTGAAAAATTGCAGCTCGGTGCGGATATCATATTATTCATTTGTGGTCTGTGAGCTTGTACTGCGCTACTGTGAAGAGGCGACGGGGCGTCTCGTCCCCAAACTTGGAAACACTTTGAATACATTTAGTAGCTGTCCTTCAGGGACAATGAGAAATAAGAGGTTTTGGCTGAAGCGTGACAGACTTGTGAAGGGCTTGCCAGAAAAATTCGGCTACTATACTGAAATCTTCCTCCATGTGGCTGGGGCCTGCTGCATTTCCAGAGGCAATGAAAGATTGTCTCGGCCGGTCCTTTCGGACACACACTGCTGTATTCAGAGCGCCGGGTTTGTACATCATGTTATGTGTCGTGAAGGTTTTCAAGAAGCAGGGGATACAACGAAGAGTCCGTTCAACCAGCGCAAAGTCTCGCACTAACTTTTCTTGACAAGTATTAAAAAAGTTTTAAAAAAGTGTCGGCAAAAGTGAAAGCGTTTCACTTACGGGAGCGAGCAGCGCCAGGAGCGATAATTGCTACCATATGGCGCCGCTCGCTCCCGCAAGTGAATCGCCAAACGTGCACGCGTTGCCATTGAAGGCAATGGAACGCGTGCACGTTTTTGGCTGGAAAGCCGAAGCGATTGCTAAAGGTCTTTTTGCCTACGCAGCACATGCGCGCTGCGTAGGCAAGACCTAAAAAGGAAAACTACTCGAGCTACATGTCAAAAAATTAAACATGACTATTGCTCTTCCTTCCCGTTTAGAGTATGGGATAGTACCTATGGACGCCATTGAGAAGCTAAATCGAATATCGGCACGTTCTTCAAATTTAAATAATTTGGAGACTAAGTGAATGACTTTGGAGAACTATGTTAAGAAAATGTTTAACTGTCTAAACTGGCACGAGATGGAACAGTTTTTGGGGAACCCGACTAAATTGCCTATGTCACAGATATCACTTGACTGTAAGAGCACTTTAACTTTTGATTTAGATCATATAGGGCCACAGCATGGCCAAAATGACATTGCTGGGCAAGTTATTACACTTGTTCCATAGGAAATTACTAAAGAGCAGGGGGAAATTAGCCCAGCCAAAGAGATTTAGGGAAATATAGATCAGAATACCTTGCGGGCTACAGCTCGTAAGAAAACTACCCCTTACAACTGACAACTGAGGTAACCACCTATGTGATTATTCTCAAGAACATCCCTCCATTACACCCATTACAGCTCAAGAAAAAAGGCACTCATTGGCTGCACAAACAGTTTGGGAATACGTGTTGCTGGCATGATGAAATTATAATGATAAGAAGAGCACAGTGGGTGGCCAGAGGATGTAAACAGGGCAACTGGACTGTATAGTAATTCATTTTCAGGATGCAAGGCTTGTAGGTGATCTCTTTAGGACACAAGTATGTTACCCATCTCTGCAGTAGGATTATGGAATGTGCCCTAGGGTTCTTTTATAGGCCAGCTGTATACACAATCCCAGTTAAAGATTAAGCAGGCATGATTGTCCCACAATCTTCCTATTCGGTTACAACCCATAATAGATTTTAACTACTGGAGCCATTAGAATAGATAGATTCAAATCAACAGCATTTGTAAAGCGCACCACTGTCACCCTTAGGGGTATCCGGGTGCTGAGTCTCCGTCGAAGAGCCAGGTCTTGAGTCTCAGTGGAAGGGATGGACGGAAACAGAAGCAAGGAGGCCGTATAGGTGTAATATTGATATAGGTTTTATTCCGACTGGCGAATTGAGGAGATCATTTATGTGTGTTTTTCGTTCTGCTCTTCTTCTTCCTCCTCTAGGTATTCCGGTTCTCAGGAGGGGACCCCTAGGAGGCTTGAGGAGAGGTGTAAAATAGAATAAAAGGGACGGTAAGTAAGGAGGAATTTCCACGGATAGTTTGAGCAGAAACCTTCACCATACCGGGGTGATATTTTGGTGCGGCTAACGGTAACAACAACAACAAAAAACAACCAGTTATTCCTTCCCCTGGTTCTTAATTTCTGTCGTCAGACAATTTTTTTCCTCCTTTAGATTTTATGTGACGTGAGGCTCAGCCTTCTGTGACGAGGTGAGGGTGGGGGTTTGAGCATGCCACCTTCTTCCCCTTCTCTTCCTCTTATTATTCAGATCGGGAGGTCAGCAGAAAAAACTGAAAGAAGAATAAAAAGACAAAACAAACCCTAAGGAAAAGGAAGAAAAGAGGAAAAAGAAAAAAAAAAGAATTACGGTGGAAAAGGGGTGACACCCGCTAATCCTCACCCTTTCACCCACTCTCCCCACCTCTACCCTTTCTTGCGCCAAGTACCGCCTCCAACGCAACTCTCCTGAGTTGCGGCGGTTCCTGCGCATCCTCTCCGGGTGACCACCACTCCTCACACCACTCGTCCGCACTTCCCTCGGCCTCGGCGTTGCTTCCTGGTGATTCGGGCAGGCTGGTTCCTTCGCCCTTGCCGGGTACCTCCTCTGGCTCTTGTGTCCGTTCCTTCTCATCAGTGTGTTCTTCAGGTTCTCGTGTCTGCTCCTTCTCCTCAGCGCCCTTCCTTTCTTTTCCTGGCTCTTGTTCTCCTCCTCCTCTTGCTGATTGGTCCCTCGGCCTCACGTCCTCGTTCTCTATCTGTGATAGGGAATTGAAGTCCGTTTTTACTGTTTGCTTTGGGTCCCAGCTCCTGTTGCCGTCATTGGGACCCGGAAGGAATGGAGACCACTGCAGGAAATCGGGAGGGGAGTCGGAGTTCTGTTTTGGGATCCCGGGTGTTTCCTCTCATCCCCCCCTCCCTTAACTTTCTTGTCTGCAAGAAAAGAATCCAGGAGGTACCTAGACAGGTAATCTGCATTTGCTTGTTCTTTTCCTTTTCTAAGTGAAGTGGTGAATCGAAAGAGCTGTAACGTTAAGAACCATCGTAATATTCTATTGTTGTGTCCTTTGTTTCGTGATAGCCATTCTAAAGGGGCATGATCCGTATACAACATGAACTCTCTAGCTTCCAGGTAGTATCTCAGTGACTCAATGGCCCATTTAATGGCTAACGCTTCCTTCTCTATGACCGCATATTTAGTTTCTCTGGGAAAGAGCTTGCGGCCAATATATATGATAGGTCTTTCTTGGTCATCTTTCTGGGATAGAACAGCCCCAAGTCCACTTTTGGATGCATCGGTTCGCAGTAAAAACGGTTTATTGTAGTCAGGACTCAGTAAGAAAGGCCTTGAGGTAATGGTCTGTTTTAGACGTTGGAAGGCTCGTACCTCTGTGTGAGATGGTTGCCTAAAGAGTTTTTCGGTCTGTACATTTTTTTGAGGAGATCGGTTAAGGGGGCGGCTTTGTGTGACAAGTTTGGAATAAACCTCCTGTAGTATCCCAGAAGACCCAAGAAGGCCCCGAGGTCTTTTCTGGATTTTGGGAAAGGTATCTGAGAAATAGAGGTGACTTTTTCCTCTAGGAGTTTAATGTATCCCTCCCCTAGAGGGCACCCCAGGTATTTCACTGATTTCGCAGCTAGATGACTTTTGGCAGAATTAATGGTCAGGCCACTTTCACCTGAAGTTTGTATTACTTTAGTCAGGTGGTCCAGATGTTGCTCCTAGCAGGAGCTATAGATGATTATGTCATCTATGTATGCAGCTGCGAATGCCTCACAGGGTTGCAGCACTATATTCATAAGTCTTTGGAACGTCGCTGGTGCCCCATGCAGCCCGAAGGGGAGAACCTTGAACTGATATAGTTCCCCTGGTGTGGAAAAAGTGTTTTTTTCTCTGTCCTGTTCTCTTAATGGGACCTGTCAGTATCCCTTACATAAATCCAAAGTGCTTGTATATTGGGCTTTGCCTAGCTTCTCAATCATCTCATCGACTCTTGGGAGGGGATAGGCATTGAATTGTGATATTTTATTGATCTCTCGAAAATCGATACAAAAGTCGGATGGATAAATCCGGTTTTGGGACAATTACTATAGAGGAATTCTTTTAGCTTTTAGATGCTTCTATAACCCCTAGCTCTAACATTTGTTGGATTTCTTTTTCTATGGCTTCTCGTTGAGTCTCTGGGATACGATAAGGGTGCAAACGCACCTTCTTCCCCGGAAGGGTGTGTATTTCATGCTCTAAAATTGATATTTTCCCTGGTAGCAGGGAGAACACTTTCTGAAATGGTTGTAAGCGGTCCATTAGTTCTTGTCTTTGGGGCCAGGACAACTCTATATCAATACTTTGTTCTGCTAAGGACTGGGTTGTTCCCAATAAGACAGGGCTTGGTCCCTTCCATTTTTTCAATAAGTTAATCTGAAAACCCTGAGTGTTTCTTCTAACTGGGTCCATTTCTAGACTATAGGTCACTGGGGTCACTTTTTCTACAATTTCATAAGGTCCCTGCCATTGGCCCAACAATTTATGTTCAGAGGTAGTCATCATGAGAAGCGCCATATCCCCTACGTTTAGAGAACGTTCCTTTGGGGGGGTTTTCTGAGAGGTCTGGGGCTGTTCTAAATTAGTTCTCACAATGTCTTTTACTTGGTGTAGATGGGTTTTCAGACTGGTTACATAGTCTAGAAGTGGTTTAGACTCATCTCTTTCTTCTTCCCACCCCTCTGTGGCCATATCCAAAAAAGTGCAGGGTTGTCTTCCATATAGTAGTCCAAAGGGAGAGTATCCCAGACTCTTGTTTTCCACACAGCATAGCAAATACCGCAAGGGGTTCCATATCTTCCCACTTCCGCGTTTCTAGGTTTAGTAGCTTTTTTAGGGTGGTTTTCAATGTTGCATTATATTGCTCCACCAGGACATCCGTCTGCGGATGATATGCGGTGGTGTGGATGTAAATGGGGTCCCCTGGTCAATGATGATTTCTTTTAGAAATCCAACTAGGGGAAAAACAACAATCATGGCTTTCACCACCTGTGTTGTGTTGGGGTGTCTCAGGGCCACTGCCTCTGGGAATCTTATGGCATAATCCACAAGAACGAACACATAGCGGCATCCACTACGGGAGGGAAGAAGGGGCCCAAGTATGTCCATCCCTACCCTGGTGAAAGGTTTGTCTATTATTGGTAAGGGTCTCAAGGGGGCTCGTGGTGGCATGTACCAGCTATTTTTTTGACAGATGGGGAATTCCTTACAATACTTCCGGATGTGTTGATAAACTCTAGGCCAATAGACCCTGTCTAGGATGGCTTTCTCATTTTTTTCAGCCCCAAAATGCCTGCCCAAGAGATGGCTATGTGCTAAAAACAGGACCTTTTCCCGAAAGGGTTGAAGGACTAACAATGGGGATGCTGTATTTCTTTCCTCCCTTCCTGTACAACAATCCTTGTTGGATATAAAACTGGGGACCTACTTGATGTGGAACTTCCTCTTCCGAGGCTCGACCCCATGCTTCTCGGAGAGTGGGGTCCTCTCGTTGGGTGGCATGAAAGTTCCTATCATGTTCCCAAAGGTCGTTCCCTGAATTAGCTCAAACAACTCTGGTCCAATTTTTCTTCTCTTCCCTTCTTTGCTTCCTGCTTTTCTGGACCTTTCCTATGGTCCAGTCATGATCAGGTACTTGTGCGAAAGGAGCCTTTCTCTCCACTCGGTTCCTTCTTTCCAGTTTTCACTGAGTAGGCTGTTTATATGAGGGTAGTCATTACCTATGACTATGGGTTCTGGCAGTTTCGGAATCAGCCCTAGCCGCAAGGACACAGGAGGGGTGGAGGGTTGGTGTTGGACGGATACTTTAGTCATTGGATAGGCTTTGCTTTCTCCATGGACGCGTTGTATGTTAACGACCCCGGTTGTATACTGGACTCCTCCGAGGACAGCTTGGGGGTCTCATAACGCTTTGTAGACATCCTGTATCGATTAGCGCTTTTTTAGACTCCCCATAAACTGACACCTGACGATGATAAGGGTGTACCCAGAGGTTGCACAATAGAGGGCCCTGGTAAAACCCACTTCCGTAGGTTCTTCCTTCTGTGGGCACGAGCGGGTAATATGGCCAAAGCCCCACACTGAAAACATTGGGGTCCTAGGTTAGGAAGAGGCGGGGGAGGTATAGGCAGAGGTCCCGGAATCAGGGTTACGGTCTCTGGTTTTCTTGCGTTGGGAAAGGGTTTGGGAGGTCTGGATGTGCCCTTCCTGTATGTTTCCAGGATCCTTCTTCCCACCCTTTTTGCAGTTCCTGTGCTCTACTAAAAGCAGGGGCTATCTCTACGGCCCACTTCAGGTTGAGTTGTGTATGCTGGCGAATCCACCGCTGTATGGGAGGGTGTAAGGAGGTGAGAAACTGTTCCATATATACCTTTTCCAATATCTCTTCCTTAGAAGACGTTGATGGTTTCAGCCATCTTTCTGCCATGTCTTTCACCCTGTAATATAGGGCACTGGGGGTTTCCGGAGGTCCTTTTTTTATTTGTCTTAGCCTAATACTGTATGTTTCCTAGTCCACCCCCATTAGTTCCAAAATGCTTCTTTTAACTTTGGCATACGGGGTAGTTCCAAGGGGATTGGCCACCTGGTAGGCTGCATGAAGGTCTCCCGAAAGGAGCGGGCCCAAATACTGTCCCCACTTGTCTTCGGGCCATGTAGCGGCTCTTGCAATACTCTCGAAATTTGAGAAGAAGAAAAATCAGGATCTTCTCCGGGAACATATTTTTGCATTACAACAGAGGGTAGGGTTGTGTGGCTTCGTGGTTGACCCAGGGCATCAGCCAACTTCCCCATGACAGACTCCTGCGTTTGGTCTTGCTCTGTCAGAGTCCTATGTAGTTTCTCTCGATCCTCCTCTGCGACCGCCAGGAATTTCTCCATGATCTTCTCCAGTCTCTCCTGACCCACCACCATCTTGGTCCCAACGGCCTCCATTTCCCCTGATCCCACTTCTGACACCACCTGTGGGAGGGATGGGCGGAAAAAGAAGCGAGGAGTCCATATAAGTGTAATATTGATATAGGTTTTATTCCGACTGGTGAATTAAGGAGAACATTTATGTGTGTTTTTCGTTCTGCTCTTCTTCTTCTTCCTCCTCTTCTAGGTATTCCGGTTCTCAGGAGTGGGCCCCTGGGTGGCTTGAGGAGAGGAGTAAAACAGAATAAAAGGGAAGGTAAGTATGAGGAATTTCCACGGATAGGTTGAGCAGAAACCTTCACCACACCCGGGTGAAATTATGGTGCAGATAACGGAAACAACAAAAAAAAAACAACCAGTTATTCCTTCCCCTGGTTCCTAATTTCTGTCATTAGACTATTTTTTTCTTCCTTTAGATTTTATGCGATGTGAGGCTCAGCCTAATGTGATGAGGTGAGGGAGGAGGGTTTGAGCATGCCACCTGCTTCCCCTTCTCTTCCTCTTACTATCCAGATAGGGAAGTCAGCAGAAAAACATGAATGAAGAATAAAAAGACAAAACAAATCCCAAAGAAAAGGAAGAAAAGAGGAAAAAGAAAAAAACAAAATAAAGAATTATGGTGGAAAAGGGGTGACACCCGCTATTCCCCACCCTTCCACCCACTCTCCTCACCTCTACCCTTTCCTGCGCCACGTACCACCTCTGCCGCAACTCTCCTGAGTTGCGCCGGCTCCTGCGCGTCCTCTGCGGGTGACCACTACTCCTTACACCACTCGTCCAGACTTCCCTCGGCCTCGCTTCCCGGTGGTTTGGGCAGGTTGGTTCCTTCGTCTTTCCCAAGTACCTCCCCTGGCTCTCGCATCTGTTCCTTCTCCTCAGCGTCTTCTTTAGGTTCTCGTGTCCGCTCCTTCTCCTCGGCGTCTCTCTCCCAGAAAACTTTGTCATTTCTCTCTTTTCCCGGCTCCTGTTCTCCTCCTCCTCCTCCTCTTGCTGATTGGTCCCTCGGCCTCACGCCCTCGTTCTCTACCTGTGAGAGGGAAGTCCGTTTTTACTATTTGCTTTGGGTCCCAGCTCCTGTTGCCATCATCAGGACCTGGAAGGAAAGGAGACCACCGCGGGGAATAGGGAGGTGAGTCGGAGTTCTGTTTCGGCATCCCAGGTGTTTCCTCACAGTCTCTTTCTCAAGTCTGCCAGCGAGGGGGCTATACGTAGCTGGAGGGGAAGGCCGTTTTAAGTCTTGGCAGCAATGTAGAAGAAGGAATGGCCACCGCTGCGGCTGAGACGGATGCGGAGGTGTGAGCGAGGGCAAGGGAAGAGGAGCACAGGTGTCTGGAGGGTTGATGCAAGTTTAGTCGGTGGTTGATATAGGCAGGTCATTGAGGGCTTTGTAGGCATGCGCGAGGATCTTGAACTGGCATCTCTTCTGGATGGGGAGCCAGTGAAGATCTCGGGTGGGGGGTGATGTGGGTTTGTTTGGGGAGGTCCAGGATAAGTCCGGCTGCAGCGTTCTGTATGGTCTGGAGTCTTCTGAGGAGCCGGGTGGAGATGCCGGCGTAGAGAGCATTGCTGTAGTCAAGGCAGCTGGTGACGAGGGCCTGCGTGGCGGACTTTCTGGTGTTGACTGGGATCCATCTTAAGATGGACTCAATAAGGATATAATTTATGAGGAACATACTTCTTGTGATAAATATCAAATGATAATAACACTTACCTCACACTCAAGTTTCCCTGAAGCAGAGAATGTAATTGATATCACAAGTAACAGGGGGGAAATGCTAGGGAGGCTGAGATTCCTTTTATACCATGGAATACACTTGGTTTAAAAACCAGCTCAACAATCCTGATTGGAGTGCCCTTATTAAGCAATAAACCTTATCGATTTACAAGAAACATGTGCACTTGACGTCCATTACATTGATGGTTACATTTCTCATTTCACTCATGCAATCAGGTCCAGTTTTGGTCGAGCCAAAGGAGGGTTATTGATTCTGATTTCTGTGTTATTAACGTACAAAGTAGTGCGGACCAGTCTGGACTCACGCAACTTCCAACTGTTAAAGGGAAGAGGGTGTCACAAAATTCCAGTGATACATTACTAAAATAATGCATTTAATAAACAAAATGTACAACCTATATACAACTTGAGGAAATCCCTAGAGTCTTGGCATGAGACTGA
This sequence comes from Calotriton arnoldi, assembly GCA_963921515.1. Lineage (NCBI taxonomy): Eukaryota > Metazoa > Chordata > Amphibia > Caudata > Salamandridae > Calotriton > Calotriton arnoldi. Next base: position 895,996 of record CAWUFW010004896.1, on the reverse strand, counting down.
CAAGGGCAATGCCTCGATTCTATGGCAGGAGATTTTAATGCCCTTTGTTAGAAATGGGATCTCTGGTTGGCTAAGGCTTGCGCCAAAGCCAGGCAGAGACCACCGCTCTAGTCAGGGCGAGGGAGTTACACGCCAAAGATAACCCCTGCTCACCCCCTTGGTAGCTTGGCACGAGCAGTCAGGCTTATCTCGGAGGCAATGTGTAAGGCGTTTGCGCACGCACACAGCAACAACATACCAGGCACACTACAAAAAGGAACTCCACACAAGGTTATATCAAAAATAGCCTTTGTATTATCATAAAACACATTAGAATAGTACTCACATAATATACATCGTGCCACCTGGCACAGGGTCATATTTGCAAGGGATTATTTACACCTGACAGGGCCAACTGGACCACTGTCAGAACCAGCACAAAGCGAACTTAGTAAATGTAGCACTTATAATAAATGTAGCACACATCATAAACGTACAACCAGTAATCACTGGTAACCCCTGTACTCAGCATCAGCCTGTAACATAAACCACATCATGCACAGTATCACATTAGGCGCCAAAAACCTTGTACGCCAACCTCACCAGCATAAACACATTATGCAATCATCTCAGAAGTCTAAACGCATTAGACAATAACCTCCTAAGCATAACTCACATTAGGGGCATAAAACACAGTAGGGAATATCTCAAACCTAACCCATAGTAGAGGCATAAATTACATTAGGGCCTGGCGCCCTACAAACATCCCCGTCCCCCTGGCCTACTGGCCATCTCCAAAGGGGCTCAAACGCCCTGTGTCCAGAATGTCAGGGCTGCTGCCTATCAGCTGAATCAAAAGTGCGCCACTGCGCAAACCTAAACGTAGCAGCTGCCCACTAATTGCTGGGCAGCTGTGCAACTCACTGGCACTCACTGTGCCTCTGGTCCCTCTCAGGGACTCTCTCTCATTGTGCCCAGTTCGTGGCACTTTGCATAAAGGAGGGGGGCCCGGCACCTCTGTGCCCTCTGGACCCCATGTAGCACTACCACATATGCCACCATCGTTGGGGCGGCCCGCTCTCTGGCGGGACCGCCCAGGCGCCGACAATGCGCCTCGATCTGCCCCCATAGACACGGGGCCCTCTGGGGCTCTTTGATGCCCTGAAAAGAACTTGCCCCCAAGCGTTGCAGCTGCCCTCTAGCAAGCGGGCAGCTGTAAGAATGGCCAAATCTGGAGAAAGCACGGGCCCCTCTGGGCCCTCGGGACCCCCACGGGGGCCCTAAAACAAAATATGGCCCACGTCATTGGAGCGACCCCCTATCAGGCGGGGGCAGCTCAAGGAAACAGACACGGTGCCCTCACTGGCACCACACCGCCCATCTTGAGTCCCCACTCACCGGGACTCACTGGCGGCTTCACGCTGTCTCCTCTCTTCACCCGGACCCCCTCCTGGGACCCGGGACTTCTGTTTCCTGCGGCCGCCACCGCGGGGCTCTCCCTCGCACATGGGAGCCCCGCGTCACCACCGGCGCCGGACTCCTCACTCGCGGGGCTTCTCTACAGGCGTGGTGGGCTCCCGCCTACCTGTAGGTTCCCGCTGCTTCACCCGGGCCCCCTCCTGGGTCCCAGGACTTCCGTGTGGAGCCGTAAGGCTCCCTTACTTCTTCCTTGGCCTCCGGCGGCATCCACGCAGGCGGGGTGGGCTCCCGCCTGCCTACCTCGCCTCACTTCCTGGCGGCGGAATCTCCGCCCATGTCTCAGGCAAGTTGCCTGACTTCCTGTTTTCCGGCGCTCGGGCCGCGGCGGTGATTTCTCCAGGATGCGGGGTGGGCACCCGCAATTAACATCTATAAAGCGGGGTGGGCACCCGCTAGAATAAAGATCCATGAAGCGGGGTGGGCACCCGCTCGGTGCACACAAATGCGGGGTGGGCACCCGCTATTTTAAATAATGAAGAAGCGGGGGAATCCCCTCGCCGGGATTCCCTCAAACAGCAGCTCCGCGCTGCTAAGCCCACGCTCTTTCCTGGGGGAAAATAAAAGTAAAGTGAGCGCTCACGAGGCGCTGGAAGCAGGCAAAGGTCCTGCAGCAAAAGAATCAGTCCTTAGATGAAGGGGCAATGCAGGGCCCAGGGAGGCAGCCCCCCCTCTGGGCCCCCAGCAGCAGCACGCCTGCAGGATCAGCACCAAAGTACAGAACATTTTCATGGGGTCACAGCCCCTATATTTATACTACAATTTCCCTTTGTGTCACAGCACAGGGCTTGGGGATACCAGTCAGAACTGGTATAGGGGGGATTTGGAGCACTTTGTTTTGCCAAGCTCCTCTTCCCTTTCATAGTGTAGGCTGGGGACATCAGACGCACCACAGGAGGTGGAGCCAGCATTGTGGAGGGAAGGCATAGCCCTATTCAGGTCCCAGGTGCAACTCTTCCCACCCATCTACATGGAGATCTCTCCATTCAGCCCTGCGCTGACTCACCCTGCCCCTCCTGGAGCCACACACACCTCCCAGCCCGTCACTCACAAGCCAGACATGCAATTCACATCAGGCAGGCAGACACAGAGCACACAGAAATGCCAACTTCTAGAAGTGGCATTTCTCCATCAGTCACCATAAATCTGCGCACACCATTGCGCAGCATTTATTCTCACGAATTCAGACATACTAAACTTGACCACACTGCCCCTCTCATAACAGGAATTACCATGGACACACTTATCCCCCATGCATTCCTATGGGAGGGCAGGCCAATCTCACCAATGTAACACAGAGAGCGCACGCACTTTCCACTGGTCCACAGTGCGAAAGTGCTCAGAGGCCTAAAACCACTACCACCATTTCAGAGTTTAAGGCAAAAAGTTCAGGGGTGAACCTGCCAAAAAGGGCCATGTCCAACACAACCCCCTTCCAGCCAAAACGCAGGGCAGACCAATCACCTCTGTGATGGGCTTCCCTGCTTGGGGCGATAGAACACGGACGCGGGCCCGCACTGCAGGGACACCCTCCGGTTCTACGCCACTCTGAACCCATGTGGTTCCCTCTGAAAAAAAACTCTCAGGACCAACTAGGCTACCCCACTGGTACTCCTTAGTTGTCCACGGCCAAGACCAGGCCCTAGGCCACCCAGACGTCACTGGTCCTTGCCAATCCACAGAGTGGGGGGCAGTAACCCCTGGCATCCAATAGCCATTCTCCACTCTCCCTTCTCAGTGTAGTTCTAAACTACCACTGATCCTTCAACCTAGGGTCCGCACCCTCAGGCTGACCAGAGGTCACGGTCAAAGAGTCTCCTCACCCTACCTCTACTTCTGGGGTTGCGCACTCTCCCAGGAGAAGCACCCACCAGAACACAACTCTCCCACCAGTTCAGGACCTCTCTCCATCAACTGGTCTACCACCTGGGATCCACATTCACCAGATGCACCTGGGTCAGAGGCGAGGACTCCCTCCCTCTGCACCCCCTTCCAGAGTTCTGCACCCTCCCACTGTAGAGCAGGGTCCCTTCACTTAAGATGGGCCCCACCTGTGTTCACAGGGGTACCCCTAGAAGGCAAACCGGCCAGGACACTGATTACAGCCGCCCTGCCGTCCAGGTCAGGAAACACCTGCTCCTGGCTCCCCAACCCAGGGACACTACCCTTTGGTCAGATGCCCGGCGAACCAGGACTTCCTGAGGGTGACACATACCTAATGTGTCGTGTGACAGTCTGCCTGGCGCAGAACTCACGACCTCCTGTCCCTCTGACAGTGCGTGAAGATGCCCCAGCAACCTGGCGCAGAGCTCACGACCTCCTGTCCCTCTGACAGTGCATGAAGATGCCCCAGGACAGAAGTGGCGTCACCATGGCCAATCCTATGAGGCTCAGCCCCTCTGGCTGGCCCCTGACCCAATGGTTCTTCCACTGGGGACTCTTTCCCCCTCTCACCCCTCAATCTGGACTTCTGCACCCTCCACTTAGAAGCGGCACTGCCAGACACCAGAACTGATGGAGGCCCGATTACAGACACTCCCAGCTCACCTAACAAGGGAGATCCCCCTCGAAGAACAGTCCAACAGGACAGACTAGGCTCCCTACCTGGTGTTCCCTCTAAGAATCATCCAGTACTGGAGACTGAGGTGCGGGCACTTTGGGACACAGCCCAATTTCACTCCTTCTCCTGGGAGACAGGATGTGAGTCCCTACAACCTCCTCACTATAAGGTCACCTAGCTGGGCTACTCTGAACTACTTCCACCACTCTGGGTTGGAAGACACCTGCACCATTCTTCTATTCTCACTCCCCAATGCAAGCTCCCTAGAATCAAAGAACTCACACACTCCAACATGTGCTGGCGCGACTCCGGAAAACAATTACGGGGCATGTTCTCTCTGACAAAACAGATTGAACAGCCCTTTAACACCATTTACCGTGCTAACCAATCACCCAAACGTCCAGTGCACCAGAACACTCATCCACATACGGCCCCCCCAGACTGGTGAGACAGCATCTTACTGCCCCTGAAACACAACCTGCCCCCTCTTAACCGGGAACCAGGTACCATACTCTGGGAACTGGGAACGGGACTTCCTGCACTGGACTACATATTGCTGCCACCACTGGATCCCACCCTTACTGGGGATTCCAGAAACTAAAACTGCACTTAGGGGATAATCTACCCCCCTCGAGCTAGTTACTCCATGCCAATTAAGTTTCCACTGTAGGCCAACCCTAGAACCAGCAGACAGCACAGGGGCAGTCACTCCTTCAGCTTCAGGCCAACCCAAGAATTAGCACGATGGCACAAGGGCAGTCCCTCCTTCAGCTTTAGGCCAACCCAAGATAGCAGTCTGCACAAGGGCAGTCACTCCTCCAGATTCTCTGGTTTCTGTCCTTGGCAGGACCCCCAACTCATAGTGCAACATAAAACACATTTCAAAAAGAAATTACACTTAAAACAAACTCAGACATAATAATCCCCATCATGTGACTATCTAAAATGCAGAGCTTGTAGTGCAACCAGTTGTCGCTGTGGTACTGCGCAAACGCAAGTCCTATCCTCACCGCTGCCAACCAATGTTAGAAATGGGATCTCTGGTTGGCCAAGGATTGCGCCAAAGCCAGGCAGAGACCACCGCTCTAGTCAGGGCGAGGGAGTTACACGCCAAAGATAACCCCTGCTCACCCCCTTGGTAGCTTGGCACGAGCAGTCAGGCTTATCCCGGAGGCAATGTGTAAAGCGTTTGCGCACGCACACAGCAACAACATACCAGGCACACTACAAAAAGGAACTCCACACAAGGTTATATCAAAAATAGCCTTTGTATTATCATAAAACACATTAGAATAGTACTCACATAATATACATCGTGCCACCTGGCACGGGGTCATATTTACAAGGGATTATTTACACCGGACAGGGCCAACTGGACCACTGTCAGAACCAGCACAAAGCGAACTTAGTAAATGTAGCACTTATAATAAATGTAGCACACATCATAAACGTACAACCAGTAATCACTGGCAACCCCTGTACTCCGCATCAGCCTGGAACATAAACCACATCATGCACAGTATCACATTAGGCGCCAAATACCTTGTACGCCAACCTCACCAGCATAAACACATTATGCAATCTTCTCAGAAGTCTAAACGCATTAGACAATAACCTCCTAAGCATAACTCACATTAGGGGCATAAAACACAGTAGGGAATATCTCAAACCTAACCCATAGTAGAGGCATAAATTACATTAGGGCCTGGCGCCCTACAAACCTCCCCGTCCCCCTGGCCAACTGGCCATCTCCAAAGGGGCTCAAACGCCCTGTGTCCAGAATGTCAGGGCTGCTGCCTAGCAGCTGAATCAAAAGTGCGCCACTGCGCAAACCTAAACGTAGCAGCTGCCCACTAATTGCTGGGCAGCTGTGCAACTCACTGGCACTCACTGTGCCTCTGGTCCCCCTCAGGGACTCCCTCTCATTTGTGCCCAGTTCGTGGCACTTTGCATAAAGGAGGGGGGCCCGGCACCTCTGTGCCCTCTGGACCCCATGTAGCACTACCACATATGCCACCATCGTTGGGGCGGCCCGCTCTCTGGCGACCCCGCCCAGGCGCCGACAATGCGCCTCGATCTGCCCCCATAGACACGGGGCCCTCTGGGGCTCTTTGATGCCCTGAAAAGAACTTGCCCCCAAGCGTTGCACCTGCCCTCTAGCAAGCGGAGCAGCTGTAAGAATGGCCAAATCTGGAGAAAGCACGGGCCCCTCTGGGCCCTCGGGACCCCCACGGGGGCCCTTAAACAAAATATGGCCCACGTCGTTGGAGCGACCCCCTATCAGGCGGGGGCCGCTCAAGGAAATAGACACGGTGCCCTCACTGGCACCACACCGCCCATCTTGAGTCCCCACTCACCGGGACTCACTGGCGGCTTCACGCTGTCTCCTTTCTTCACCCAGACCCCCTCCTGGGACCCGGGACTTCTGTTTCCTGCGGCCGCCACCGCGGGGCTCTCCCTCGCACATGGGAGCCCCGCGTCACCACCGGCGCCGGACTCCTCACTCGCGGGGCTTCTCTACAGGCGGGGTGGGCTACCGCCTACCTGTAGGTTTCCGCAGCTTCACCCGGGCCCCCTCCTGGGACCCGGGACTTCCGTGTGGAGCCCGTAAGGCTCCCTTACTTCTTCCTTGGCCTCCGGCAGCATCCACGCAGGCGGGGTGGGCTCCCGCCTGCCTACCTCGCCTCACTTCCTGGCGGCGGAAGCTCTGCCCATGTCTCAGGCAAGTTGCCTGACTTCCTGTTTTCCTGCGCTCGGGCCGCGGCAGTGATTTCTCCAGGATGCGGGGTGGGCACCCGCAATTAACATCTATAAAGCGGGGTGGGCACCCGCTAGAATAAAGATCCATGAAGCGGGGTGGGCACCCGCTCGGTGCACACAAATGCGGGGTGGGCACCGGCTATTTTAAATAATGAAGAAGCGGGGGAATCCCCTCGCCGGGATTCCCTCAAACAGCAGCTCCGCGCTGCTAAGCCCACGCTCTTTCCTGGGGGAAAATAAAAGTAAAGTGAGCGCTCACGAGGCGCTGGAAGCAGGCAAAGGTCCTGCAGCAAAAGAATCAGTCCTTAGATGAAGGGGCAATGCAGGGCCCAGGGAGGCAGCCCCCCCTTGGCCCCCAGCAGCAGCACGCCTGCAGGATCAGCACCAAAGTACAGAACATTTTCATGGGGTCACAGCCCCTATATTTATACTACAATTTCCCTTTGTGTCACAGCACAGGGCTTGGGGACACCAGTCAGAACTGGTATAGGGGGGATTTGGAGCACTTTGTTTTGCCAAGCTCCTCTTTCCTTTCATAGTGTAGGCTGGGGACATCAGACGCACCACAGGAGGTGGAGCCAGCATTGTGGAGGGAAGGCACAGCCCTATTCAGGTCCCAGGTGCAACTCCTCCCACCCATCTAAATGGAGATCTCTCCATTCAGCCCTGCGCTGACTCACCCTGCCCCTCCTGGAGCCACACACACCTCCCAGCCCTTGTCACTCACAAGCCAGACATGCAATTCACATCAGGCAGGCAGACAGACACAGAGCACACAGAAATGCCAACTTCTAGAAGTGGCATTTCTCCACCAGTCACCATAAATCTGCGCACACCATTGCGCAGCATTTATTCTCACGAATTCAGACATACTAAACTTGACCACACTGCCCCTCTCATAACAGGAATTACCATGGACACACTTATCCCCCATGCATTCCTATGGGAGGGCAGGCCAATCTCACCAATGTAACACAGGGAGCGCACGCACTTTCCACTGGACCACAGTGCGAAAGTGCTCAGAGGCCTAAAACCACTACTACCATGTCAGAGTTTAAGGCAAAAAGTTCAGGGGTGAACCTGCCAAAAAGGGCCAAGTCCAACACCCTTTAATGCTGGGTCTGCCTGAGGGCTACAAGGTCCAAACTATGAAGAAATATCACATTTAAGCCATGTGACAATGGCCCTTTAGTTACTAACTTTATGGAACTGGAATTAGTTTTAATTACCACCATTCCCTTAACCTCCTTATTCAACCAAGGGAAGCCTTCTCACCACCACGTGTAAGAACCTTACCTATGGAAGCCGATAAGAATAAAGACGTGCTACTTAAATGGGAGTGGGTTAATCCTGTCCTTTTGCTAACACGGGTACTTAGTTGAGAGATTGGATGACATTTTATGCTGTCTGGATGATACAGCAGCCCCAGCGACTGTAATGAAAACATATAATTCTTTGTGTCCGACTATTAAAGATTATCTGACTTCCAACTAGAGTTGAGGAGAAAAAATGAAAATGGTGGTTCGATAGTTCTTGTTCACATGCTCATAAAAATCTGATGTCCACCCTGAAGAGCAAGCCCCGCAATTTGGAAGATGTAAGAGCTTGTACATTGTATTGCAAGGCTGCTATCAGATACAGGAAATGAAATATAAGAGAGCAAGCTTGGGATAACTTTCCGACGCAAGCCTTAAGAAAGATAATTGTGCAGTCTGGAAGATTATCAACTCCAATTTCTTTAAAGATCCAGATGCTTCCTCATTGTCGGAAACCATATCAGCGTCTTGTTTTGTGGAAGTTTACTCCTCTTTCAATAATGAGGAATATGATCGAGGAGGAAATTGTTTTTCCTCGCTGAGTTTGGTGGTGGATGAAATTATTGGAGCAAGAAGGAAAAGCCTGGGGTTAAAGACTCTTGGGGCCAGATGTACGACTATTGACTTTTGCGGCTCGCAAATTGCGAGTCGCAATTTGCGAGTCACAAAAGTCAATGTACAACAGTGTCTGAGACACTGTTTGCAATTCCCAAAGGGGTCACAAATTGCATGCCTCATGAATATTAATGAGACTGTCACAATTTGCGACCCCATTGGGAATGGTTGGCACTCCCAGGGATGGTGGCCTTCTGGGGTCAGCAGACCACCATGTCTGGGACTGCATTTAAATAAAGCATTTTTTTTTTTAAATGCAGCTCGTTTTCCTTAAAGGAAAACGGGATGCATTTAAAAAATAAAAATGAAACTTTTCGGTTTTATTTTTTAAGGGCAGGCAGTGGTCCCTAAGACCACTGCCCGCCCTTAAAAAATATTTGCGCATGCATTCACAAAGAGGAAGGGGTCCCCTGGGGACCCCTTCCCGTTTGCGAGTGCTTTACCACACTTCTGAGAAGGGTGGTAAACTGCAAGTATTTTGCGACCGCAATTGCGTTCGCAAAACATTCATACATTTGTATTGGAGTCGCTATTGGGAAGGGACGCCCTTGGAACGCCCCTTCCTAATAGCGAGTCACTAACCCTATTTTGAGAGTCGCAAATTGTTTGCGCCTCACAAAATAGGGTTTGTACATGGCCCACACATTTTTGCGGTCGCAAACGGGCCTAAAACCCTTTTGCGACCGCAAAAAACGGTCGTACATCTGGCCCTTGGTTCGGACGGAGTCTTTACGGATTTATTTAAGCAAAACATCGATATGTATGCACTGGCCCTGCCAAATGTCATCAATAATGGTATTAAGAATAGTCTCCCTTTGTCAGGTTCAACCTCCATATTATTGCTCGTTTTTATTAAAGGGTAGTAGAGATAAAGCAAAATGTTGCCGTCCTATCTCTCTATTGGATTCTATAGGTAAAATAATTGTGAGAGTTTTGATGCAGAGGTTAGAAATTTGGGCAGAGGATAATTCTATCCTCTTGGATATACAATATGGTTTCCAGAGGGGTATGGGGACAATAGAACAGTGTCTGACCTATTACTTACTGCTAATCAATATACACAGTTACAAAGGAAGCGACTCTCCATGCTGCATACATGGATTTAAGTTCTACACTTGGTTGTGCATCTCCTTCCAAATTGTGGACAATCATGACTTCCATGGATATTGTAGATATATTTTTTTAAGAACACTTTATGCAAATAAATGCAATAGTGAGTATTAGATATGAACTGAATGGAGCATGCTCAGATCCCATCAAAATTCGGAGAGGAGTACAGCCGAGGTGCATACTGGCATCATACTTATTCACTATATATATAAATAATTTAGATAAGTGCCTCTTGTCAAAGCGATGTTGTTGTAATGCCCCACAGATTGGACAATGATATATCCATGCACTATTATATACCAAAGATACAATGCACATGGCTAGAAGAGCCAATGGGCGCAAAACACTTCTGGATGCCTGTGTTATGGTTATGGAACAATGGATCTAAGAACAAACACAAAAATAGAAATTTGTGAGGTTACATGGTGCTAAGACTACGAAAACCAGAGTCCATTATATTAAAGACTTCCAGCTTCAAATGGTAACAACATTTACATATCTGGGCATACCATTAGACCCTGCATTTAACTAGAAACAGCTTCAGAGCATTAGGATGATGCATTAGGAGTTCAAATGAGTTGGTATTCAGATTTGCCTAAAAAACAAGGGTAACCCTGATGAAACAATATTTTATGGATGTACAAAGAGTAGAGAATGCATTAACCAAAAGAATGTTATCTGTGCCTTCAAGCAGGTCAAATTATGTTTGCCATGAAGAACTGGGTATAGGCTTCTTGGAAGATTTATTGAACCTTAGGCCTTATTATTGTAGATCTCAACTTAGGCAAAATTAGAAACGATATTCAATAGCTTGGTAATCCAAGACTACCAAGGAATGGATTATGCAGTTAAAATACGTTGGATAAAATATGTAAAAAACATATGTAATAGAATTAGGAGACCATAATTATATACACCAGCACAAAATATCAGCAGCAAAGACAAATAAATTGTAAAGTCCCTATTTTATAAGATCTGTAAAGCTGAGAGAGAGATCTTAGAATGAGTGAAACCATCTGTTAGCACCTATTTATCACTGTCACCTACAGCCTATATGGAGCCTCATCGACATTTTATTGATAACTCCCAACATAGATATCTTCTAACATATTTCAGATTTGGGATTGCATATTATTTGGTCGGATTCCCTAAACCTGGACAATAGTTAGACCTCTCTGTGTGTTGTCCATGTGATCATGGTTCACCACAATTGCTAATGCAGTTTGTGTTGTTTTGTACATTTTATAAAACATCAAGGAAACGTTATTTGACCCCACCTACTCTAGAAGCAGCAACCAAAGCAAGTAATCCTAGTGTACACGCCCTACACCTGCTCTTGGTGCAGTGGGTCACTTCTTTAAATGCTACTGATGTAAAGTTTGAATATGACCTTACACTTTCCATGCAAGTATTTTTGTAATACTCATTAAAACTCCATGACTGTATGCTTTCCTTAAGTCATTGGATGAGTTCTCATTGCTTGAAATTAAATTCAAGCAAAACAGAGGTGATTATGTTCGGAAATCTCTTTCCACCTTGGTCCCCAGCCTGGTGGCCGTATAATCTTGGCCCCCTCCCGACCCCGGTAGATAAAGCAAAAAATCTCGGGGTTATCGTAGATGAAAAACTCAGTTTTAAAGCTCAAGTGTCCAAGGTGGTGTCCTCTTCCTTCTTTATGATCAAGACCATAAGGAAAATTCTGCCCTTTATTCCAAAATCCTGCAGAAAGTTGGTTGTAACCTCCTTAGTCTTGTCCAAACTTGACTATTGCAATGGATTGTATATTAATCTGCAATCCACTCTTCTTAGGAAGTTACAGGCAGTGCAAAACGCGGCCGCAAGACTGATTCTGGGTATACCAAAATATCAGTCTGTCAGATTAACACTGCGAGAACTCCACTGGCTGCCAGTTGGCCAGCGGATAAAGTTCAAGGCACTCTGCATGGCCCATAAGGCATTACACAAAGAAGGGCCGAAATTTCTAGAGAACCTCTTTTCTTGGCACTCTCCAAATAGAACTCTGCGTTCGACATAGACTATATATATATATATATATATATATATATATATATATATATATATATATATATATATATATATATATATATCTCTCTCTTTCTCTCTCTCTCTCTCTCTCTCTCCCTCCCTCTCCCTCTCCCTCTCCCACTAATAAGTCGGTTCAGAATATTAATGAAGTAGGTCGCAAATTGCAAACCACTACAATTCGCTGCCATCACAGGGATGGTGGCCTGTAGGGGTCAGCAGACCACCATGTCTTTGACTGCATTCAAATAAAGTATTTTTTTTTATTTATTTTTTTTAAAACACAGCCTATTTTGCTTAAAGGAAAACGGCAAGTGTTTAAAAAACAAAAAAGTTTAACAAACATTTTATAAGACTAGGCAGTGGACCATGGAACCACTGCCTACTCAAAATGTTTTTTTCAACATTCACAAATGGATAGGGGTCCCATAGGGATCCCTTCCCATTTATAAATTGCTTACGCCTGTCTTTGTGTAGTCAGTAAAATATTAATGTCTTGTGACTGGATTTCAGTTGCAAAACATTAATACATCCCATTCCAAATCGCTATAACGCCATAAACACTTCCCTTCGAAATACCGATTTTGTATGTAGTCACAAACTACAAATTACGATTGGGTAACATGTACTGAATTGCAATTTGGGTTTGGTACATACCAAAAGGCCATTTTGCAGTCACAAAGTGTCCTATTTTGCAAATCGGACCACTGTCTCCTCTTAAAACATGTTTTTGTCACATAGGGAAAGGGGTTCCTTGGGGACCCCTTCCCGTTCACAAATGGGTTACCGCTACCTTTGTGTAGTCAGTAAAATATTAATGTTTTGAAATCGGATTGTGGCCGTATCAGCCGTCAATGTAGGACTTTAGATTCCTGACCTTAAGAGGCCACAGGCTGCCTCTGCAGTTACCACTGCTGCTGCCTGTGTTTCTGAGAATGTTGATGTCGTGGAGGGCCATTCTGCCCGGCTTCTAAGACTGTGTGAATGTTAAGTTGAGTGGCTGATGTGCACAGCAACATGGATGGGGGATGCTGCTGGCTTTGCAGCTTTCTGGTGACAGTGTTAGAAATGACGGTTTAGTTCATGCATTGTCATTCCCAGGTCGACAGGCCTCTACTTTCTTTACCTCCAATGCAAGAGGCCCCTAAAACTGTCCTCATCACCAGTGTACAGGTGACAGCCGGGCAGACAGACAGTACAGCCACACTGTCATAGGGGGAACTGGGCAACAGATGCGTCACGGCCATTTTATGTTATGTACCCCTTATGCAACACCCAGCATGAGGATGCTTGACGTGCATGTGCCAGGTGGCATAGCAACAATGGCTCTAGCATTACGAGGAAAATAAGGCTAAGTGGAACACTTTTGGGGACCATCTTGAAACTGACATACCTGGTACAGGATCCAGCCTAAGCATTAGATTTATATCTAGAACTAAAGGAAACATTGTGGTTACTTCACTGCCTTGTCACATCTAAAATAGAACCAACTAAGGACAGGGAGAAAGCAGATGTTTTCTCTCCCAAGAGGGAAGCAAGCAAACAGGAGAGACGACAGACTCAGGGGCATTCTACACAGACTTTTCCTGTGGTCAGAGCTCTACTGAAGTTTAAGGGATTCCACCAGCACCCCTTTGCCCACTTTTCACCACTCACTCACTGGTGAAGTTCACCTGGCTTGCCACCGGTCAGTTTGTTGCAGCTTCTTTTCCCTTTATCAGCGTTATATGAATGAAATGGAATTAAAAATGAATTTATAAATGAATTTATAAACCGTGTTAAACTCAAGGGTATCTAAGCGCCTTGCCTGAAAGCAGAGCTCCTAAGCAAATACAATTCAGAGAGCCCATGATGACAAAAGCCATGATTTTAATGATTTGTTGAATGAGGCAAAGGAGTCAAGTCTAGCAATGTGGGCGGGCAGGGAATTCCAACAGCCCTGGAGATGGACAGACTGCCCCATCTGACTTTCCAGAATCTGGACATGGAGACTTTCCTAGCTAAAGAGAATCTGAGTGACCTGCCTGGAGTGTACCGGCTGAAGAGGGAGGAGAGATGTTTGGACCCTTTGTGATGAAGAGCGAGGAAGACTAGACAAATAGCCTTAAAAACAATGTGCTTCCTCACAGGCAGCCAATGTAGCGCTCTAATGCCATCTCTCACAGACACTACTTTGGCAGTGTTAAGAATAAGACGTGCAGCCGCATTTTGCACCACTTGTAGCTTGTTAAGTGAGGAGGCATTAATATTCAGATAGAGCTCATTGCAGTTATAGAGTCTGGAGGAGACTAAAGCACTGGCCGCCGAGTGAGGCAATCCAACTGGAATAAAAGGAAAGACCTTCCTAAGAGTCCTGATAATGTGAAAGCAGGTACTCGTGATACGATTGATTTGTAAGTCAAAGTTCAGGAAAGTGTTGAAGATTACTCCAAGATTTTTGGCCACTTTAACAGGCTTAGGTAAAGGGCCATATTCCTCTGGCCACCAACAGCAGGACCAAATGGATTCCTGTGCACCAAACACCAGCACCTCTGTTTTTTCCAGGTTCAGTTTAAGAAAATGTTATTTCATCAAGATGTTAATCTTGGTCATGCAGAGATTTAACTTGTTAGCTACTGAGGGCAAGTTGTCAGAGATGGTTACAATAATCTGTGTGTTGTCAGCATATGAGAGTGCTTAAAAACTGCATGAATGTATTAGTTCAGCGAGAGGAGCGATGTACAGATTAAAAAGAGTAGGGCTCAATGAAGACCCCCGAGGGACCCCACAGGGAAGGCTGAAGGCTTTAGACTTATAGGGCCACAAGCATCAAAGAATGGAATTGCGATTCCTAAATAGCGATTTTTAAGGAATCGCTATTTAGGAATCGCAATTCCTTATGCATGTAGGAATCGCAAAAAAATGTGCGATTCCTACAAATTCCTAGGAATGAATGGGAAGTCATTCGCAATTTGCGAGTACCAAATAGGTACTCGCAAATTGCGAATGCAATTTGAGGGGTGCTAGGGGGCCAAAAGGCCACCCTGCTGCAACCCCAAAATTGGCATGTGTGCACATGTGGCGCACAAATATGCCCTAAGGGCATATGTGTGCGCCACATGGCACTTAGAAAATACAATTTTAAGCATTTTTCTAAGAAATTGCAAATTACCATCAACTTGAAGTTGATGGTAATTTGCAATTCCAAAACTCGAAAACGCAATTTGCGAGTGCATGATTCATCGCATTTAGGGAATCGCAATTTGCGATTCACTAACTGCATTTGCAATTAAGGAAATTGCAAAAATTGCGATTTCCTTAATTGCGAATGCCTTTGGGCTTGATGCTTCGGAAATAGCATTTTATCAGTCGCAAACAGGTCGATTCTGCAATATGTGCCCCATAGTCCCCACAACTGACAACCTGCACCCTGTTGGTGAGAAAGGAATGGCAGAGATTGAGGGCTTTCCCTCCGACACCTGCCTGATGAAGCGGTTGAACCAGGTGCATGGGTGAGACAGTGTCAATGGCTGCCGACAAATCTAGCAGCACCAAGACAGCCGCCCCACCAGGTGCCTGATACTCTCTGTAGCGGCCACCAGTGCAGTTTCTGTGCAGTGACCACTTCTGAAGCCATTTTGTGAAGGGTCCAGAATGTCACATGTCTCAATGAGCTTCATTAATTCCTGATTAAGGTATTACTCAGGATTTTGGCAGGCGTAGATAGAAGTGAGATAGGCTTTTTTTTTTAACAGGGTTCACAGTAGCCTCCTTCCAAGTTGGAGGGAAAGTCCCAGAATCAAAGGCATGATTGAGTACATGCTGTAAAGTTTTGGCAATGCAATCAGGTGCCAGTTGCAGAATTTTAGATGGACAGGGGTCCACCGGGGACCCTGATCTAAGGCTCATGAGAAGCACCTTGGTTTTCTGCTCGGAATTAGAACAGTAGGCAGAGAGCTTGGAGGGCTCAGTGGAGATGGCCAATGATTCCATAAAAAAACGGGGTTCAACAAACGGAATTCAGAGTAGATCTTAAGAATTTTGTCTCCAAAGTAAGTGGCCACTCTATCGCAAAGATCTTGTGAAGGATCAGTAAGGTGGGGAGTGGATAGCTGAGACAATTCTTTCTGAACATAAACATGAACTAAGAATGACTTAGTGATGCTGCAAATGTTAACAAGAATTGATGAGTTATTGTGCAAATCGGAACATGAATTACTAAAAGATGGGTTTGAGAAATTGGGTTGTTGATTGACAAAAATCCAATTAGTAGAACCAGAGTTCTGAATTTGTAAAGTTTTTAGTAATAACTAGCGCTTGAAAGATCAAAGTGTTAACCATGGACTTCTAGTCATGCGATACCAGGTCAAAGTCGGAAAATATGGCCGAACGAAATGGAGTGCGCTTCAGATACAGGTGAATTTGGCCCGGTCAACGCTCGCCTTTGGACTTAGAAGACATTTTGAGAAAAATTTTCTGAGAAGGTGAAGTTTAACAGGGCAGGCTACAGGACGTGTCTGAGGAGAGACGTCATCATCGGGGAGCCTCGGGAGCTGCGATGAAGATTTCTACGTTCGGACTTAGTCTCTTTTTTTTAAGCCAAATATCTCCAGCTGGGCGAGGCAGAAGGCTGTATCAGAAGACAGTTCCAGTGGCTAGGATACCCCTTTGCCGAAGGACTGCTGAAAAGGATTTTCTGCTGCGGAGAAGATTGTAGCGGGAGAAGCCGCAAAGTCAATCTGACCAGTGATGCATCTCGGGCGGATAGGCGAGCAAGTTGGCCTCGATCTCCTTCTGGTTCTCAGAGTAGTTTTTGGCACAAAACATTCAAATTTGTCAGTTTAGCATTTTAGCCATCTGGGCACCTTTAGCGCCACAACCAAGGGTCAAGGACTGGTGGGACACCACTTGGGGATTCAGAATTCACCCAAGCTGGGTCCAGGTGCAGGTTCAAGATGGTGGTAGCCTTTTGAGTCCCTGTGGCTCTGAAAAGGAGGCCAGCAAACTAGCCCTTGGAGACACTTTGGAAGTCCTGGGTTCAGGTGAAGGTGCAGGGCTCAACAGTAGAGCTGGCCTCTGAGGGTTCAGGCCAGGCTCCGGGCAGCTAAGCAGTCCTTCCAGGTGCAGCAAAGCAGTCTTGCAGAGGGCACAGCAGCTCACAGCAGCAGGCTGTCCTCAGACTCCTTCCACAGGTCCAGGAATGAACTCAAGAGTGGGTCTGAAGGAATTATTTTTATACCCTGGTGCCCTTACTCTGGAAGGTGGGTGACACTTCTAGAAAGTTTCTTTGAAGTGCATGGAATTTTCTGATTCTCCTGCCCTGGCTCCAAGCTGGCTGCAGTGACAATGTGGAGGTCATAGGTACTTTATGTGAAGGCAGAGCACACCCTATTCAGTTGCATAAGAGGCTGTGCCCAGCCCCGCCCCACCCCCACCCTGCTAGTAGATGGCCCATTCAGGCACACCTAATCCCTCTATTGTGTGAGTGCCTGGGAGGAATTCACAAAGTTTAACTGTCAGTTACACCCAGCCATGGCACCCAAGACAGACTGCAGACACAAAAGGGCTGGGCAGGAAAATGCCAACTTAAAAAAAAATTGCATTTTTAAAATTGCAATAAAAAATCCGACTTTACCATTAAAGAGGATTTTTCATTACAAGTTCATAGATACCAAACATGAACTGGATACCTGGTCCCGATCTAAAGTTGGCACTTATTAAATGTAATAAGGCAACTCAATGTTATCCTATGAAGCAGGTAGGTCTTACAGTAGTGAACAACGAATTTAGGAGTTTTTCGCTAAAAGTACATGTCCAACCTTTTGATTACAATGCACCTTGCCCTATGGGCTACCTAAGGCCTACCTTAGGGGTGATTTATATGCAATAAAAGGGGCGTTTAAGGCTTGGCAAAGGGGTTATTATTGCCAAGTCGAATAGGCAGTTTAAAACTGCATTCAATCAATCAATCAATCACGGCATTTATAGAGCGCGCTACTCACCCGGGAGGGTCTCAAGGCGCTGGGGGAGGGGGTAAGTTACTGCTCGAACAGCCAGGTCTTGAGCTGCTTCCTGAAGGAGAGATGGTCCTGGGTTCGCCGAAGGTGAGTGGGGAGGGAGTTCCAGGTCTTGGCTGCCAGGTAGGAGAAGGATCTTCCTCCGGCGGTGGCTCTGCGGATGCGTGGTACGGTGGCGAGGGCGTGGCTGGTTGATCGTAGCTGGCGGGTGGGCGTGTAGAAGGTCATGCGGTCGTTGAGGTACTTGGGGCCCAGGTCGTGGAGGGCCTTGTGTGCGTGGGTGAGGAGTCTGAACGTGATTCTCTTGCTGACGGGGAGCCAGTGCAGGTCTTTCAGGTGTCCGGTGATGTGGCTGTGTCGGGGGATGTCCAGGATGAGTCGTGCGGAGGCGTTCTGGATGCGCTGGAGTCTTTTTTGAAGTTTGGCTGTGGTTCCGGCGTAGAGGGTGTTCCCATAGTCCAGTCGGCTGGTGACGAGTGCCTGGGTGACGGTCTTCCTGGTTTCAGTGGGGATCCATCTGAAGATCTTGCGGAGCATGCGCAGGGTGTTGAAGCAGCACAGGGTGTTGAAGCATTCAGGCTGCAATGGCAGGACTGAGGCATGTTTAAAGGGCTCCTTACGTGGGTGGCACAATCCGTGCTTCAGACCCACTAGTAGCATTTAATTTATAGGCCCTGGGTATATGGTATACCATTCTACCAGGGACTTATAAGTAAATTAAATATGCCAAGCGGGTGTAAGTCAATCAAACTATGTTTAGAGGCGTGAGCACAAGCACTTTAGCGCTGGTTAGCAGTGGTAAAGTGCAAAGAGTCCTAAGTCTGACAAATTGAATTTCAGCACAAAAATGGAGGTGAGTATGCAAAAGGTTTGAGGGAAGACCACCCTAAGGCTGGCAGGTCTAACAATAGGCTAAATATGAACACACACCAAGGATTAATAGTCGATGGGGCAAAACCAAACTTAAACTTTCTGAGAGTTGCTGCAAGTATAATCATACAGGGAGTATTACTGAATAGTGGTTCAAATCTAGGTATTTACTGAAGAATCTGAAACGCACTAGGATTAATGAGTGATGATGCTAATCTGAAAATTCACAAAGGATTAATGAGCGAGGCTACAGATGTGGCCGCAAAGCCAAGACTCCTAAGTGATGAGGCATATTGAACATGGCTCTCAGGATTTCGGAGTAAAAATCTGAATATGCAATCAGGATTATTGGGTAGGTTTGCAAATTGGAACATGCACCAAGGATTACTGAGTGATGGGGAACTCTAAACATGCAGTTAGGATTAATGAATGATGGTGCAAATCTAAACACGTATGAAGGACTACTGAGTGATGGAGTAAATATGAACATGAATAATGGTGGTGATGATTTGTATATTTTGCCCATTCTTGGCAAAATGGTGCCCACTCCTGTTTAGTGTGTCCACTGGCATCAGGGTGGTAGTTCTTGAGATTCTGTATACACTGTTAGCACAATGGAGCCCACTCCTGATGTAATGGTTGTACAGGTATACTTGGGGTAATTTTTGGCATTTTGTAACATTTCCACTGGTGTCTGAAGCCTCTGCCTTGTAAGACTGATGCAAAATGTAAACAGCCACCCAGGCACTCAAACACCCATTGATCCAAGCCAAGCATACACGTACACACTCATTCAGCCACCCATACACAGGGACATCTTAAGGATTTTGTGGGACCTGGGCCAAACCTATTTTAGGGACCCTTTTCCCAAAAACTCTGAATTTATGATCCATTTTTACCTAAAACGCAGCCATTGATCATACCTTAAATGTTAAGCAATAATAAAAGAAAAAGATAATTGATAGACAATTGCTTATTGAAAACCAGCAACAGTACCTGTTAACATCCCTCCTTTTCTCGAGTTACCCTTGAACTGCCTTGATCCACATACAGCACACAGATTGGCATGGAAGTGGACCACAGGGCAGCCTTGTATGAGGCTGTGGTATACCTGCAAACATTCTATGACCAAAAGAGTCATAGGTAGTTAACGCATCTTGACTATTCGGATGAATTGATGAGGGGACCTGTCCTTACCAAATAAAAAGGTGCCCCTTTGAAAGATAGGGCCCTGAGCCAGAGTCCACTTTGCCCATGCCTTAAAGCACCTCTGCCCATACATGCATTCATTTATTAAACAATTCACCCATGCATTGACCCATCCATCTATCCATGCACTCGTTCATCATTTAAGTATTCGTGACGTCAGTTACTCATTCATTCATCCAGACACTCACTCATCAATCCAACTTTGACTCACATTTACCTACTCATCCATCCACAAACTAACTTGTCAATCAACGATGAAGCACTTTAACTTTCGATGAAGCACTTACAAATGTTAGAGCTATTTTTTTTATCATTACCCTTTTCGCAATTCAGTAACTAATTTTACTATATTTATTTGAAAAGAGTGGTGTGGCTAATTTACAACCCTCTTGAATTTAACCTTTGTTGGAGAGGAAATTTTATTGTAACTGTTGATGACATGAAAAACCTGGTTATGACACTTTCTGAGAGAAAATTAATAAACGTGCACCAACTACACGTTCAAGAAAACATGACAAAACAAGATAATTTTAGTTACTGCATAGTAAAAGCATGCACATAAAGTATAGTCTAGATGATATAATTCGTACACATAATATAGAGTGTGGTTTACTAATGGACAAAGAACTATATTTCATTAACAAGTGCTAGAAATGTGTAAATGGTGAATTCTCACATTATGGAGTTGGCCTCTAATCATTCTTTATTATCATTTATAAGTATGTATAACTAATGAAGAATCAATCAAATATTAAGATTTAACCTGATTATGATCACAAATTTTATTAAAATCTATCTGTGTGTGTGTAAACATGTGCACCGAAATACCAAGAGAAAATAGGTGCAACACATTCCTAATTAATGTTGTATTTCATACATGTACTAATGTCATACACCTAAAATGAAAATAATATGTTAGGATTTTAAATGTATTTACACGTTAGTACATTCAAAGCAGAAGTCTATCATACTGATACATATTATTTTGTAACCATACTAAATGATTTCAAGTGCATTAGAGGTATACTAGAATCATAACGTCTTTATATTTACTATGAATGTATGCTTAATAATTATGTATATTTTATGTTATATTAGCTCCATTTAATGTAGGCCTGACTACATACGTAAAGTTTCTTGACTTGCTGAATCTACTGTCTGTGGGAGAATTCCTCAGAATAACCAATAACGTGAAACAGTGTTTTCTTGAGTTCTTAAGTATTGTACAAGATACTTTGTTACAATTTCTGATACAATTCTGAACAGTTGCCTGGGAAACTGACCTCTTGAACTCGCTTACGTGCTCTTGCCAAAGGAGCATAGTTCTAGCGTTTCACATATTTGATTGCTTAAGGACTGCGTAATTGTCCCACCTATTTCTCTACAATTTGTGTCTTCTTTATGTTACCCGACACCCATCCTATACGAACTGACCAATTGACTGAGTGGTCTGACCAGATGAGGTGTTTCAGGAGGGGTCACCCCCGGAGCTTTAAGAATATAATATTGCCCAATTTAACGGACTGGGGAGAGAAGAGCGACTATTTGAGTTGGATGGTGACAGATGGGCTGCTCGCTATTCTTTGCGGAACTTTCCTTGGCAGTCTTAACTTGCCTGATGCAGACATACTTGGCTTCTTTCCTGAACTGACGCACACACTGTGTGCGTTTAGTAGTCTTTTCCTTCTCTGGAGACTGCTTGAACAGGCATGTTACATGTCCCTTCCTGAACTCTTGAGCTTTGGTATCTTATCTTAATGTGCTATTAGAATTTGACTAAATTGTAGTATAACCTGATTTACTGATGCATTTGATTACCTTACATTTGATAAACTGAACTAAATTACTTTATTGACTCAGCTATTATGATTTCCATTCAAATGAATGTGCATTTCTAATTTGGGGTTACTAATGACAAGAGGATATCATATTAGAGAGATCTCAGAACATCAAATACTGATGCTGTTATTCTGCATAGCTTTAACAGAGCTATTAGTGTGCATGATTTTGGCTCGCCTACGTTTCTTCAGGAGATTTGGGCTTGCAAATAATCTTTTATCTTTCTAGCATTGTGTCGAGAGTAATCTACACGAGTCCGATTTCTAGTTTGTAGTTCAGTTATCCAATTCCTGGTCCTCATTGGATGACTGTTGGGACCGTTTATATCCAACCCCTCTCAGCACAAAACAAGATCCATCGGAGGACCAAGAGAGAGAGGTACGAGACACTGACAGTACAAGTATAATTTTATAGGACTAGAAATGCTACAACACCTCCAACACTTTGATGACTATTTGCGCACCTTTAATCTACAAACCCTGATGCGACAAATTAGTTGTAGTCGAAATGTTTTCACCTTCAAAATTATTTTTTGCTTAAATGTGACAGGCTCTCTTTCAGAAACATTTATTCTCTTATTGAATGCCCTTTTCCTATGCAATATGCAGTGTGATATTCAGTGGGAAGTGAGGGATCATGGATGAGGAATGGATGGAGGGATGAGTAAAAATGACAAGTGAGGGATGATTAGTGACGAAAGAGGACGGAGGGAGGCGGAGAGATGGAAGGGAGGCGGAGAGATGGATGAGAGGCGAGGGACGAGAGAAGAAATGCTGAGTACTGAGGCATGAAAAGTTGAGTGAGTAGTAATGACTGAGGGACGATAAGTGATGGGTAAGAAGTAGAGGATGAGGTTTGAGTGAGGGGTGAATTATGGATCAGATAAGAGGTGAGGGGTGAGAGTG
The DNA here is from genome assembly GCA_963921515.1 of Calotriton arnoldi. Lineage (NCBI taxonomy): Eukaryota > Metazoa > Chordata > Amphibia > Caudata > Salamandridae > Calotriton > Calotriton arnoldi. Next base: position 873,318 of record CAWUFW010004896.1, on the reverse strand, counting down.
AGGACTAGCAAATGAAAGATAAGGGATGAGGACTAAGTGATAAGTGAGGGACGAGGAATGAGAAGAGATAGTTGGGAACTGAGCGATAAGGAATGATGGATCATTCCTCATGAGATGGATGAGGAGTGAGGAATGGTATGGGGATTTACAGATGACAAGTAATGGATGATAAATGAGGGATAACGAGTGAGGCCTGAGGAGTGAGGGGTGAGGATTTTGTAAAATGGATGCTGTAAGAGCCACTCATCCATCTTCTCTACAAACTTTTCCTGTAGTTAGTTTGATGAACCTAGTAAAATCATTTCGCCTATTCACACCTTATATGCCAGTATTTTACTCATATGTTTCTATCCTGGTGGCTTTGTTGCTGGTAAATCGTAGCTTAAATTATCTGGACAAATGTACTACACTCTGGGCACTGATGACCTTAAAATCTGTTAAATTGAGAATTAAGTTTATTCTAAATAAACATCTTTTGAATCATACTCTATTTGCAAACCCCTCCCTTTTTCTTCTGAAAGTGCAGAAAACGTCAAAGCCAAAAAGATAAAAAAAATGGCATTAAAGGATTAAATAATGAGATTATTCTCAATATTCTTGACACATAGGTTTTGAACCAGAGCATCAGGCACAATACAGCAGTCCATCCTCCATCACTCCATTGGCAGCACAGATATATTTAACTCACGTGTAATTATTCGATGATCAGAAAATAACAGCTGGTGTCTGATACCATGGTGATTTATTCAACTTGAACCTTAAGCTTTTGTTAAAAAACACAGCCGTCAAGAGAAATCATGGCAGCAGCAGCTCCCCTCTACTATAGTAGAAAGGATATAGCAAAAAAGATGGCAATATTAAACTCTGGTTATTTTTAATTCAAGGTGCCACGGGCTTGCTGAACAAACACTATTTTCCAAATAAATCAAATGTTCACTATCTAAATATTGGTAGGAAAACGGGTGAAATAAACATTTGTGAAGAATGGGGCTGGGAATTATTTAATTTTAAAAAATGACCATTCTGCTGAATGTACCCAATAGTCTTTAAGACTTCGTACATCACTTAATTTACCTTGTAATAGAATTTTGCTGAGATCAGATTAACATGGGTAATTAAAACCTTTGCCGAGTCTGAGCTACTCCACGGCTCATGCAGTGTTTTTTCAAGTATTTGAGGGGTTATTTTAAAGGTAAGATACAATATGAGTTGTGTGAGACCTTTGTGACTTCTGTAGCAGGTTGGTTACTGTGAGAATCATCTCCCAGGTGTATACAATATTTAATGAAAAAGATAAAGTACATAATACGGATATCCTTTATACACACCCTCGCCATAACTCTGTGCAAGAAAAGTGTCAAGCCAGGAACACTGGCAACATCGCTCCCTGCATTTACAGTATTGCATGATGGTCCAAAGACCCTTGCAAGATGGCGTAGCAGCTATATAGATAACAATACAACTAGATAACGCCAGGTGCTGATCTGCCCTGTCTTCTGCTTTTTCCAGGACAGATTTTAAAATTGATACATGAAACAGGTGCTCGTCTTATAGAAGAACCCCCTGAATTGTTGACCCGTGCCCAAAACTTCTGGCGCACCTGAATCCACCTGCCATTTCAGGGCCGAGTGAAACTGCAGAGTCGTGCAGGGTCTCCTGGGATTAGCTGAACCCTCCCAGTTTAAAAGCATTTCGGACAGATGCATGCCCCAAGCACACAAGATTTAAGCCCCTAGCACGCCTTCTTTACCGACAGGAAGACCAACAATCCTATCAACCTAGCAAAATCAGTAACAATTTATGATCCAGTAACCCCAGCCTCCCAAAATTGATTAAGTGCTACCCACTCTATTTACTGTCTGGGACATTTGCTTCTCAGCATTGTATACTTCCCAAACAATTTGTATTGTTTAACGGTGAACAAGAGACACTCCTCCATTTTCTCCAAGACTCAATAGGTATCACATATGTGTTTATGAAACAATTTTTGTCCTCCAGCAACCCTCAGGCAAAACTGGTCTCATTCCCATCATTGTCTACCATCACTAAGGGGCATATGTATCAATCTATTTTGAGGTCGCAAACACTGCGATTTGCAAAAAAACAGTGTTTGCGAACGCAAAATAGACTTGTCCTATGTATAAAATAGGTTCGCAGTGCAAAATAGGTATTCGCAAATTTTGCGAATACCTATTTTGCAAGCCCCCGAATTTGCAAATAATCATTGCGAAATCGCAATTTGCGACACACTATTTGCGATAATCGCAAATAGCGTAATTGCAAATTGCGAATTCGCAAAGAAATGTATAAAAAAAAAAAAAAATCGCAAATTGCGAATTCCTGAAAATAGCAATTTTGCACATGGATTTTACCACCAACTCAAGGCAGGTGGTAACCAGGTGCAACCTATTTAAACAGGCCCACAATGCAACTGGGACTTCCACAATGGCAGCGCTGTATGTGATAGCCAGGAGGATGCGAATTCGAGCTGCAGCACAGAGAAGGAGGCAACAGGAATGGATCTTCAGAGTGCGCATCACTCTGTTCCAGCAGACTGACGAGGAGATCCATGAGAAGTATAGGCTGGACTCAGCTACCATTATGGACTTGATAGATGAGCTAAAACCCTTGCTGGAACACCCAACACGCAGGACCCAAACCATTCCACCACATGTGCAGGTCCTGTGTTCACTGCACTTACTGGCATCAGGGAGTTTCCAGGGGGTGATAGCAGCAGCAGGAGGGGTCTCCCAGAGTTGCCTGTCGCGCTTCTTCCATGCATTCTTGGATGCAATGGTACAGAGGCTACATCATCACATCCAGTTCCCCAGCACACAACATGCATTACAGCAAACAAAACAGGACTTCTACCAGATTGCCCAATTTCCCCACGTCATTGGCTGCATAGATGGAACCCATGTGGCCCTCTCTTCCCCATCAAACAATGAGTATGTATTCAGGAACCGCAAATCTCATCATTCACTCAACATACAGGTCATCTGCAATGCTAAACATATCATCACCGATATTATTGCAAAGTACCCTGGCAGTACACACGACTCCTTTATATTTAAACACAGTGGAATATACAGACGTCTCACTGGGGGCGATTTTGGAGAGGGCTACCTGCTAGGTAAATGCACGTCTAACACTCTAACATACAGTTAACGTCTGAAGTGAGAGGACAGTGATTAACCTCATGTCTTTCATCCTGTAGGAGACAGTGCATATGCTGTGCGAGATTTCATCCTAACACCGTACCTCAATCATGCCAATGCAAGGGAGCGAAGATATAATCGCGCACACAAATCCACGCGCTGTGTAATTGTGCGGACATTTGGGATACTAAAGAGCCGGTTCCGCTGCCTGCATAAAAGCAGAGGAGCACTACAATACAGCCCAGATACCTGCTGCAAGATTGTGGCTACTTGTGCCATGCTCCACAACATAGCAACTAAAAAAGGCATTCCAGTTGAACTTACTGATACAGATTCATCTGAGGATGAGGGCCCAGGTCCACGTTGCAGACCAGCAGGTGGTGTAGGGGCAGCTGCCGGCCGACAGAGACGTGATGAGATAACACAAAACTATTTCTAGGTGAGTAATGATGACACAATGCAAAAGATGATTTGTGCAGGACTGTGTTTTATTATTCCTTTAGCTGCAGGTAAATATCAGTCACACAGCCTGAACACACACTTTATGTGTGTCACAATATGTTGCACATGTTATGCCCACAGCGCATGGATGAAGGCCAAACAAAAGTCCACATGCAATGGGTTGCTTCACCCATTGGCATTCGGCTGTGGTGACAGTTTATTTTTTGACCACACATCCTGCTGTTGCACGCTCAGGGTGCTGACTGCTCTCCCTTGAGGCATCCGCTGTTGTTCCCTGCCTCACACTGCGCCGTCTGTGTTCGGCAATTGGTGGGGTGATGCCTGCTTCTGCTTGAGAGGTCCTCACTATCCCCTGAGCCCAGGAGTCCTGTGCCACCTATGGTAGCTGTCTGCAGCTGTTCTACAGCATTTGCCACCTGCACCAACCCTTTGGCCACATCCTGGCTGCAGTGTGCCATTTCAACCTGCATGCTTACTGAGCGGCGTGACAGCAGGGAAGTGCAGTACACAGGCGGTTGACCGCCTTGCTGTAAGTGTCCAGACGGCTGAAGAGATGTTGTCTCCCCCTGCGTCTGGCTGCCTGGTCTCCCTTCATGGTGGCACATAGTTCGTTGATTGCGCCCGTCATTTCCCTGATGCCCTCCTTCATGTCACTCAGGTTATGGTTTACAGACACCAGCTGCCAGTGTATTGACCTCATTGATTTCATTTGCAGGCCCTGTACCTTTACCATGGTGCCTTCCAGTCCGGCAAACACTGTGTGATCCTCAACAGCAGCTGCGCTGGTGGTTGCCCTTGGCCTGCGTCTCCTGCATGTTTCTTCCCTACGGTGCACAGGGGGCTGTTCTTGGACCTGTTCTGCATGCTGTCCCTGGTCTGGCTGGGCCTCATACCCTATGGACTCTGGTTCTCCCTTTAACAGTGGAAGTGGAGGCACAATATGACGCTGTCTCCGTGGGACAGGTGTTGGCAGTGTGATTTGCTCTGTGTCCTCTTGCCCTGCCTGTTCCTCTGTATGTGCTGCCTCCTCAGCTCCTGAACTGTCATCCTGTGTTTCAGGTAGAACTGTAAATGAAAAGGCACATTTTAATTGTGTGTTCTGCTACACATTGTTCACTGAATAGAGTTTTCTGATTTTGGGTTAGCTAAGGACTGTCTAGCGTTTTTTGCCTTTGCTGCTTTACTTCTACTGATTCTACATTGCTGTGTCTCATTGTTCCACTGTATGATGCGTGTGACTACATCTCCCAGGATGCATTGCTGGGTGTGCTGGAAAAAGTGTAATGGAGTTGCATTTTTTACTTTGTAGTTGGTGCATTCCTGAGTGTGTGATTGAGATGGTAATGTGTCAGGGATGATTTGACATGCATCTTACCTTGTCTGATGTTGGGAGGATCGGAGCTGTCGATGTCAGCCACACCACTGACACTCTCTGGCTGTAGGGTGGACTCCACCAACTCCTCAAGGGGCGTAGATTCAGTCTCAGTGGATGTTCCCCCGCCAGTCTTCTTAGCCTCTGCCAGCCTGGTTGCCACCTTGTCCTTGGACCTGGAGCGCATATCGTACCAGCGCTTGCGCAGGTCACCAACAGAGCGCTGGGTCACACCGATGGCATTGACCTTTGCCTGGATGTCCAGCCATATTTTTCTTTTTTGTGACTCTGGCACATGGAGTGATTTTTTGCCAAAGAGCAACTCATGGCTAAGGACCATTTCTTCTATGAGCACCTCCTGCTCCCTCTCACTGAACTTTTGCTTCCTTTTCCTCCCATCCTCCTCCTTATCCTGCTCTTTCTCCTGGGGATCCATTAGAATTTGTTGGAGTTGCAGTGCAAAGTGGTTTGCTTCTCCTCCTTGCCTCTCACACAGCCTCAGGCAATCAGGAACAGCATGGGCAGTCACACTTCCTGGGTGTGATGTCATCAAGCTGCACCTGAATTGCAGATTCTCTATTTTTGCGATTCCTTATCTGTGAATTCGCAATTAAGGAATCGCTAATAGCGAGTTCGCAAACTATTTCTGCGAATTTTTGGTAATCGCAAAAATTTAGCGATTTTTTATTTACATTGCATTTTGCGATTCTCAAAATGCGATTCGCTAAAAATCGCATTTTGAGTATCGCAAATTCCGATTTTCATACATATGCCCCTAAATGTGGTATGGCCCAGGGTCAGTCCTGTTGCTAGCACTTTTCTATCTGTACAGGACCTCCTAGCACTCCTGGTTGGCAGCAGCAAACTCAACTACAAGATGTAAGTGAATAACGCATACATCCATTTGAAATTGCCACAGGGTAGTGGAGGCTGATATCGAAAAACTGAGGTGCACACCTGCAGTAAAACTGGATGTGTCTCAGACCGCCAAAGATGGCGAACTTACTCCTAGATGCAGGCGATCTTACTCCTCGAGCCCTAATGGCTGTCCTGTTAAGCTGCTCCTTCACCACTCACACTAATGGTCTGAAAAGTACGAGTCATATTCAACAAAAGTATCTCAACTGTCTAACAGGTTAAACTCCTTGATGTATTGTGGAGTATTCAGTGTTGGATTGGCCTGTCGGGCAGTTTGCCACTGCCAGATGGGCCAGCTTGGAAGGACCAGTGTGTGAGCCATTCTTTTTTGGTCCTGTGGACTGTGAGAGGACCTAAAACATATAGGCAGTACACTGGTTCCCTCAAGCTGGCCCATCTGGTACTGCCAGACTGGACAACATGCCAGTCTAACACTGGCGGTATTCCTCTGTTACTGTCACAGCAAGATTAGAGCTCTATCCATGCAGTGTTATGTCCGTCTTGATTACTGTAAAAGCATCTGTAAGGAACCCCCCTTAAGATACCTGCCACACCGCTATAGGGCCTAAAATTTCACCATCTGACAAATTTAAGGCTTGAGGAGGTACTGCAGCAAGGACTTCCCCGCACTGATTGCTCATCATGAAACAAGCAGACTTCAAAGCACTATACATAAGCTGCAAAGCACTCAACAGCCTGCCAACAGACTACTGTCCACAGTGCTCTAACCCTACCAGCCGGAAGAAAGCCTAAGGCTGGTATGCTGTTGCTCTTCTTAATATGAGATACAAGCAGTACTTGAGGAATAACACTGCATGCACAAGGCTTCACACACTCCGTCATAAGGCCGCTCTTCCGCCTAGAACCTGACTTCACACTGTCCATTATGTTCTGCCTGTAGATTGCAATGGATTTTGGTATCCTATTAAATTGCCCTGACTCCTGCTCACCCATTACTCAGCAACCTGACATACCCAAACAACGGTATGGGTGTCAAGTTAAGAGACAAACAAATGCAGTAAAAATTCAATTTGGGGTACACAGAGGTGATGGACTCAGTATCAAAGAGAATGTTGGCACCAAAGTGGTGCTTGGAAGAAAAGCACAGCTTGCGAACCCATAGCCATTGATAGTATAGGGCCTCCATGAAGACATCAATGGCAATCCGCATTGAGAACTTTCTCAAGGCCACCAAAGATCACCACCATGAGAAAAGATGGTCATCCACAAACCTGAATTTATTTAAAAAAAGGGGGGGGGGGGTCTAATCCATGGCAGCACATCCCGGAAGCTTTGACAGTACAGGTACTCTCTTTTCATTTACTTTTGCACATGCACGGAGGGTGCATGTAGTCTACAGTCTCACGTAAAACTGTCGCTTAAGAAATATGACAAAGGGGGCCGTCTAGTTCCTTATTTTCCTGGTGCATCACTGCCATAAGTAATAGCGAATAAGCCCCATACAGCTCGATTTAAAATCCTTGACGCATAGCGCAAGAAACTTGCGGTGAATTTTAGATTGCTTTTTGACCTGTTTACGAGTTCAAACACTTTAAAAAAAATTTTTTAAAGGTACTATCATTTTAGGATAGTCAATACGCCATTTCATCTGGAAACAATAGTAAACTTGTTAAACTTTTGCTTAAATGTAGATCAATTGCTCGTCCTGCTGTAAAGAATACATCAATGCTCTGCATGAAACATCAGAGAGATCTGCCTTTTTATAAGCACAACAGGCAACAAGCATTGGCAAAATCTATTGGCTTTGTAATTGTTTTTATCTACATGTTGCACAGCAGTTGAGCCTCTGTGCAACATGGCTTAGAATTTTTTTTTTTTAAACGCTATGACGCGGTCATTATTGATTGCACTTTTTTTTTTTTTTTTTACTTTGTCATGTTGCACAGAAGCTCAACTGCTGGGCAACATGAAAAAACACTGACAAAGCCAATAGATTTTGCATAGGTGAAACCTATTGGCTGTGCCAATGCTTATTCTAAATTGGAGTAGGATTTTTCTTGGGTTGTGTTTTCACTTTATTATTGTTTGTGTGATGCATAAAACTTTACACATTGCCTGTATATTAAGCCTGACTGCTTTTGTGCCAAGCTATCAGAGGGTTAAGCGCAGGTTAATTTAGTGACTTTTGTGGTTCACCCTGACAGGGATTGTGGCTGTTTGAGCAGGATTATCACCCCACTCAACCAACAACCCAATCTCATACTCCATAACAATTCTCTTATTTCTCATTTTTCTGATATTTTGGACTCTGCCGCACATAGTCTGAGCCCTGCTGTCCTAAGCCGGGAACCAGCCATGATGTCATAGCCAATGATTACGCAGATATTGGGTGCACGTCCGCCTCATACAAATGTGTTTGGCTGCCATTAGAGCATGTATGGGCTCTCTCAAACTCCACAAACTTGTTCTGGAATCAGATCTTACAAATACGTTCAGTCCACATTTAAGCCCCTTTACTTTTTCTCCGTACTTCAAACTCTCAAGCCCTCTAATTTACTCCTTGTCTCATTTGCATTATCCCACGTATGCCGTCCTATTTCTTTGGTAGTGAGTGACCAAAGACTGCACTGAATTTTCTTTTTTATTCTACTCTAACGTATCTATCGTACTTTCATCTCCAGTAATAGCCTTTATTCTCATGTTAGCGCCTGCAAACTATCATGTGCCAAAATACACTAAGGTTCATGGCACCTAGCCCGCAGAGACTGCCAAAAGTGTTCTGAGAAAATAAACACTGCTCAGCACATATCAGTATTCTCTAGTTGCCAACCAAAGACCGACAGAAAATATTACTTTCACAGTGTAGGATTTAAAGTCAAGCTCATCCGCAGTCTCTGGTCACTTACATCAGCGGTTCTTAACTTTTTAACTGCTGTGGGCCCTCACTGAATCAGTACTTGAATCCGGGGACCTCCCCCCACCCCCACCCAGTCAATCGTGAACGTCGGGACTCCCAGCCTAAGAAAATTCTAGGATTTGAAACACGAATCAATACACACAAAAAATACAAACACAAGCATACACCAAACAAAAGTTCAGATATTGAAATGTTTTGTTCAATTCACAATCATTAATAGAACAAAAAATATTAAAATTTTCGATTTTGCTTCTTTAATTGTATATACTTTATTAATTGTAATGTCATTTAATTTTGAAACCCCCCCAGGGGTCCTCGGCCCACAGGTTAAGAACCACCGACTTAAATAAATGTGTAATAGTAAAAAGGAAATGATCTTACCACGGACTGTGAGAGAAACAGATTTACAACCATAGTACAACTATCGACTACTGTAAAATAAGTTTGGTGATGCTTTAAAAGCAATTTGCATAAGTCATTTCCCATGTTATTTCTGAGCAAGGATTGAAGGAATCTCGTGGCTGTTTACACTGGGAGTACGTTGCATGCCGAGGGAATGCCTGTGTACCTGCCTAGAGGCCCTATACTACATTTTGTAGCACCTCCCCCTCAGCGCAAGTGCAAGCGAAGACAAACCATCAACGCACACCTTTCACCTTGGTCCATAGGTGCTATGATTACTTACCGGTAATCCCCATTACTCTTAGTCCTACTCGTCCTCGACCCAGTCATCACTAATGAGGTATTCCACTTGACAGGAAACAAAACAGGAAACGCTTTTAGGCTCCACCCACCCTCCTGCCAGGGGCTATAAGTACATAGCCAACAGAAAGCACATCCTGACATACAAAGCAACAAAGGCCTGAACAGGGAGGGTGGGTGGGAGGTATGACTGGGTCGAGGACGAGTAGGACTAAGAGTAATGGGGATTACCGGTAAGTAATCATAGCATTACCTCTACGTCCCTCGTCCTCGACCCAGTCATCACTAATGAGGCATACCAAAGCAACCCCACAAGCAGGCCTTTGGCAAATCACACAGAGAACAGAGACCGAACACAAAAGTGGAGTGCAAAAAGAGAAAAACAATTTAATGTAAACACACAGAATCAGGGGGGGGGACAACCCCCACAGCACGCAGCACACCACAACCAAAATTGGTCCGGTCAGACAGAGCACAATTCAGACGATAGTGTCTCACAAAAGTAGAATCAGAAGCCCAAGTCCCAGCCCGACAGATCTCATCAAGGGAAACCCCATGAAAAGCAGCCCAGGAAGCAGAAACACCCCGAGTGGAGCGGGCCTGAACCCCAGAAGGGCAAGGCAAACCAGAGCCCTGATATGCCAGAGAAATAACAGCCTTGATCCAGCGACCCAGAGTAAGACGGGAAGCAGCCTTACCACGACCAGCCAGACCAAAGGTCACAAAGAGAGAGTCGGAAGAACGAAACCCCGCAGAGCGGGCAACATAAATAGACAATGCACGCCTCACATCCAGAGAGTGCAGCAACAACTCAGCAGGCGAGGAAGGAGAAGGGCAGAAGGAAGGAAGAATCAACTCCTGAGAGGAATGAAAACGAGAACGAATCTTAGGAACAAAGGCAGGATCCAAAGAAAGAACCACTGCGTCATCCAAGAAACGTAAAAAGGGAGGAGAACACCGCAAGGCAGTGAGTTCACCCAACCGCCGGGCAGAAGTGACAGCCACCAAAAAAGCCACCTTAAAAGAGAGGAATTTAAGGTCAACAGACTCCAAGGGCTCAAAAGGGAGAGGACTGCAGAGCACCCAGGACCAAAGAAAGATCCCAAGGAGGAACCGGAGAACGAGCAGAAGGAGAGGACAGAGAAAAACTCCGGAACAGCCGGGAAACCAACAACCCATCCGAAGACGGGAGCGAAGCCGGATCCCGGAATGCCCGAACAGCAGCCCACTGCCCCTTCAGTGTAGACAAGGCATAGTGTTTCTGAAACCCATCCAGAAAAAACTGAAGGATAGAAGCGATAGGGCAAGAGGAGGGAGACAGACCAAACCCCGAACACCAGGAGGAGAAAGAAGCCCAATGTTTCGAGTAGGAGGACAAAGTGGAACGCCTACGGGAGCCCTGCATCACAGTGATGAGGTGGTCAGGCAAACCCCGGACCCCAAGAGACAGCCGTTCAACCTCCAGACCGCCAGGGTGAGAGGGACCAGGAGGGAGGGAGAGGGCGACCTCAGGGGAGACGGGTAGCGGGGAAGAATCCAAGGAGGACCCACCGCCAGGCTCAACAACAATGGGAACCAGGACCTCCGAGGCCAGTGAGGCAAGACAGCCACCACCCGGGCACCCACCCGCTGGACTTTCAGCAAGAAGGCCGGAATCAGGGGAAGGGGGGAAGGCGTACAGCAACCAAGGGGCCACCGGAGAGACAACGCCTCCACCCCCAAGCACCCAACTCCGGAGTCCGGGAACAAAAGAGGGGAAGCTGTGCATTGTTCCTCGAGGCAAACAAGTCCAGCTTGGGAGTCCCGAACCTCCGACAGAGCAGCCGGAAAATCCTGGGGGAGAGACACAGGGTCAGAGAAGACGGAAACCTGCGACTCAAGGCATCCGCCACCACATTGTCCACACCCTTGATATGCTGAGCAGAGATGGCCAGAAGATGACACTCCGCCCAACCCGCAATCGCACAGGCCATCAGGTTCAATGAAGGACTGCGAGTACTGCCCTGGTGGTTGATGTAAGCCACAGTAACTGAGTTGTCGGACCGAATCAGGACATTGCACCCCAGCAGACGACCCTGGAAGAAACGAAGAGCACGGTCCACTGCAGACAGCTCCCTCCAATTGGAGGACCGGCGGGACTCCGACCGGAGCCAACGAGCCTGAACAGTCCACTGGCCCAGAGTCGCCCCCCAACCGGACGCACTGGCATCCGTCGTCAGCACCAAAGGAGGCGGCAGGTGAATCCACATTCCCTTGGAGAGATTGGAGGAAACCAGCCACCACTGGAGAGCGGACACAACCTCCAGAGACACCGGCACAGAGACAGCATAGTCCCGAACTGGAAAAGGCACCCAGCGTTGAAGATGCCACAGCAGAGGCCGAAGATGAACCCTGGCCCAGGGCACCGTGAAGACAGTCGCAGCCATATGACCCTGAACCTCGAGCCACTGAAGGAGGGGAGCCGCAGCCTGGGACAACAACCTCCGCAACAGGAACTGAAGCCGCAGAAGCCGGGATTCCGGAAGGAACACCTTGCCCAGGATTGAATCGAAGACGGCCCCTATGAAAGACCGCCGAGTTGCAGGAATCAGCTGGCATTTCGGAAAGTTCACGAGAAACCCATGCAGCTCTAGCGTACGGATGGTCAAGGACAGGTGCTGAGACAGGACCGCGGAGGAAGGACCCTGGAGCAGCCAATCGTCCAAGTAAGGAAACACCGACACACCCTGGAGATGAAGATGGGCCACCAAGGGAGCCACCACCTTGGTGAACACGCGGGGAGCGGACCGCAGACCAAACGGAAGGACACAGAACTGCCAATGACGACCCTCCAGGCAGAAGCGCAGGAATTTCTGATCCTCCAGAGCCACAGGCACATGAAGATAAGCGTCCTGGAGATCCAGTGTAGCAAACACCCAGCCGGCCTGAATCAAAGGTATCACCCGTTGCAAGGTCTCCATCTTGAAGGGGATCTTCCGGACAAACAAGTTCAGACTCCGGAGATTGATGACAATCCGAAAACCTCCTGTGACCTTCGGAACAAGAAAGACAATCGAATAGGTCCCCAGACCCCACTCCAACCGGGGAACGGGCACAATCGCCTTCTTCAAGAGCAAAGTGCGAACACCGTCCACCAAAGACTGACGCCGAGACTGGTTCAAGGGCGTCGGAGTCCGCACCACGCCCGAGGGAGGAGGAAGGGACAGAAACTCGATCCGATACCCCTGGACCAGGACATCCAGCACCCACTGATCGGAGGTCGTCCGTCGCCAAGCAGGAAGAAACAACTGCAACCTCCCACCAACCGCTGGTGCAACACCAGCGTGACCAACCTCGGGGCGGCATAGTCAGGAACGCTGCGGCCCCTGTCCAGCATCTCGGGGGGGCTTCTTCTGGAACTTCCGAGGGAAACCCCTACCAGCACCTTTTGGGTTCTTAAAGGAGGACTGCTGAAACCTGGAAGGCTGACGAAAGGACCGGGCATGAGAGAAAGAAAAATCCTTACGAGAAGGCTGCCGACGGAAGGAAAAGGAATGCTTCCGCTCCTTGAACACCTTGTGAAGTTTATCCTCAAGGGCGTCCCCAAAAAGACGAGGGCCAGTAAAGGGCAAGCGCAAAGCCAAGGATTTCTGCGCGGAGTCCGTATTCCAACCCTTCAGCAACAAGTTGCGACGAGCAGCAATAGAGGAACCACAGGACAAGGCAGAAGCACGCACAGAATCAAAGGCAATGTCCGAGAGAAATTCAGCCTGACGCTCCATGGACTCCAGCAAATCCGGACAACTGCCCCCCTCCTGCATGGTGGAAAACAAGGTCTTAAAGTCAGTCAACAGTGATTGAGCGACATAAGCCCCATATACACCAGAACGGATAGCAAGGTGAGAGCCAGCATAAGATTTCCTCAACGCAGAGTCAATTTTCTTATGTAATGTAATGTAATGTAATGGGTTATTTATAAAGCGCAATCTGCCACTCCGAAAGGAGCATCCTGGCGCTAGTTAGAGGTGAGGGAGGTTCCCAAAGAGATTAAATGAGGGAAAGGCATAGTTCGTCTGTGGAGCTGAATATCCATGTTTTCAGCAATCTCCTGAATTGGGTTTCATTATTTTGTAATCTCAGATGAGTTGGCAGCTTATTCCATGCTTTTGTTCCCAGGGCTGCTATTGTCTTTCCCCCTTTGGTTTTACACCTAAATATAGGTGGTTTGAGGAAGTTAGCTGACGAGGACCTGAGAGTTCTGGATGTAATATAAGGAGTAAATCTCTCATAGAGATACTTGGGTCCTAACCTAAGCGAGGCTCTAAAGGTAATTAAAAGGATTTTAAAAAGTATTCTTTTGTGGAGAGGGAGCCAATGGAGGGCTTTCAACGCTCCCGATGCCGAGGACCTACGAGGCAGCTTTAGCACTAAACGCGCTGCCGCATTTTGTACCATTTGTAGTCTTTTCAAAATTGATTTTTTTGTTCCTGCTAGGAGGCTGTTGCAATAATCCAAACGCGAGAGGATTAAAGCCACTGTCACTGATTTCCTAGCAGAAAGTGGTATTAAGTCAAAGAATTTTTTCAAAGATCTAATAAGGCTAAAGCAGGACCCTGCTACTGCCGTTACATGTGGGTGGAAGGATAGATCAGTGTCAAAGTGGACTCCTAAATTTTTAGCTACCTTCACCATGTCTGGTGGTGGTGTCGTCCCCTCTGGCCACCACTCATGTGGCTGGAATAGGACATCTTTTCCTACTGGCAAAATCTCCGTTTTGTCAGTATTACATCTAAGGTGATTATCCTTCATCCACTGAATAATCTTGGATAAACAATGTTTAAAATTAAGTTCGGCATTTGTGGAATTATTGTCTAGCGAAAGAATCATTTGGGTATCATCTGCGTAGGAAGTTACTTTGATCCCAAAAGATGATATCAAAGAAATGAGTGGGGTCATATAAATGTTGAACAGTAACGGACTCAACGACGAGCCCTGTGGTACTCCTGTTGTGATGTACCGTTCAACAGAATGGAAAGATCCCAAGGTCACTACTTGTCTACGATTAGTAAGAAAAGACTTTATCCACTGAATCACAGTACCTGAAATACCACAGGATTCCAACCTTTGCATGAGGATGGAATGTGAGATGGTGTCAAAGGCGGCCAATAGATCGAGCAATATCAGGACCGCCTTTTGTCCTTTATCCGCTAACATTTTTAAGGTATCCGTTAATTCCAAAAGTGCCGATTCCGTGGAATGCTTTGGGCGAAAACCAGATTGTTGGGGGTGAAGAATGTTAGCGGTCTCAATGAATTTAGTAAGTTCTTTATGAACCAGCTTTTCAGTAACTTTACCCAATAAAGGGAGTAAGGATATGGGTCGGAGATTTGAAAGCACCGAAGGATCAATGTTTTGCTTTTTTTGTAAAGGTTTTACCAACGCCAACTTCCATTCGTCAGGCACTATGCCTGAACTTAACGAGGAGTTAACTATGTTGTTTATAATTGGGTTAACTATATCTATTATTTTATGGAGAATTCTAGGAGGGCAGGCATCCAAAGGAGAACCTGATTTGCATGCCATGATAACTTCACGGGTATGTTCTGTAGATACTGGTTCAAAAGTTCGTAGGGAAAAGGCAGTGGTGACAAAGTCATGCTTTTGTACAGCATCCAAGACAGGGGAGGTTTTAAAATCCTTTTGAATCTTTTGGATTTTGTCTTCAAAGAAGACTGAGATTTTATCACACAATTCTTGGGAGGGTGGAATCTCTTTCTGTAAGGCTTTCGGGTTAGTAAAGGACTTTACAACCAAAAAAATGGCTTTTTGGTCTTGGTTTGCTTCCTGAATTTTATTAGCGTAGTACTCTTTTTTAGCTGATTTTATCTGAGCATGATAGAGTTTCCTACTAATTTTGAAGGCTAGTCTATCCCCTGTATCATAAGATTTTCTCCACTTGCGCTCATATTGTTTACATTGGAGGTGTGTTTGTGCCAGAGCGGGCGAAAACCAAGGTGTTTTTTGCATTTTTGATTTAGTAATCTTGTCACATTTATTTAATGGCATAATTTCATTACTTGTAATAGTTAACCAAGTGTGAAAAAGGTGTGAATCAATTACAGTATTCCCTGTTAATACGGGGAGATGAGCCTGGGCAATGTTTGCCAACCTAGGATCTGCAACTAATTGTGCCCATTTACGCCTAGGCTGGGAGTGGACCGGTGTCTTCTCTTGTTGACTTCTAGAATGAAGTTTAAGTGCCAGGGGGATAAAATAATGGTCTGACCATATCTGTGGGATGGGGGTGCCTGCAGAGAGCACAGTGAAACTAGAGCAGACACCATCTAAAATGTGGCCCGCTCGATGGGTTGGGGCTTCTACCAACTGGCGCAATTTGAATAATTCATTTATTTGGAGAAAAAGTTCCACTCCTGGCTCGTTTCTGTCTTCCAAGTGGAGATTAAAATCTCCCAACAAAGTGAAATTAGCATATCTAAGAAGAAAGTGGCTTAGGGTATCACCTAATGATTCTATAAAGGCTGTGCTCGGACCCGGCGGCCGATAGATCAAAGCACCCGTAAAGGATAGAGAGGCATTAAGGGAGATGCAAAAGCCTAAGCTTTCAGCTCCCCTAAGTGTATCTAACTCAAAATTAGCACAATGCAAAGTATCTCGGAGGATAATCGCCAGCCCCCCTCCTCTACCATCCACTCTATCTTTCCTATGGATAGTATAGTTGGGCGGGAGTGCAATGGCAATGTCAGGGTTACACCAGTCTTTCAACCATGTTTCAGTAATAAATACGAAATCTAGCTGTAGATCAATAATAAGATCTGACATCCTGACAGTGCCTGCTTAGGGATCTGGCATTTATTAAACCTCCTTTTAGGTGGGTGGTATGCATTTCCGTGATAGACCTAGGGCCAATATTTTTAAAGGGGAGTTCTAATCTGCAATATGCGCAGCTGACTGCCCCCATTACGTTATTTAGAGATAATAAGCATCTACAAGCTTGTTTGATATTAAGCTGCATTAAAGCCTCAGACGTATATACTATGGGTGAGTGCGGTTGGGCAGAGTCTTCCGTCCTTGTCGCAATCTTGGCGCGGACGGGCGCAGACGGGCTTGCCTTTGGCGCGCCGGCGGCGCGCCCGCTGCGCGCGTCCGCTGCGCGTCCGGCCCAGCATCAAACTAAATAGCTGGCCGGCGCGGGAAATGACTGTGTTCTGCCTTCTCCGCCGGAAGTCAGGCGGGCCAGGCAGAAAAGAGTATCCGGTTCCCTCCAATCAATCGGCAAAACGCCGTGTCGGACCGGGGAGTCGGAGACCAAGCCAATGGTAAGTGAAATGTGCAAAGTACAAAGGGGAATATTAAAAGACGCTCTTTAAAATAATTAAAACTACATTCAAGTTTAACAAAGATAAAACCATAGAATGGCAGCTTGGACCTTAAGGTGCTCTGAAAGGGCTGCTCACCCCTCACGCTCCGCTGCGCGTCCGGCCCAGCATCAAACTAAATAGCTGGCCGGCGCGGGAAATGACTGTGTTCTGCCTTCTCCGCCGGAAGTCAGGCGGGCCAGGCAGAAAAGAGTATCCGGTTCCCTCCAATCAATCGGCAAAACGCCGTGTCGGACCGGGGAGTCGGAGACCAAGCCAATGTTAAGTGAAATGTGCAAAGTACAAAGGGGAATATTAAAAGACGCTCTTTAAAATAATTAAAACTACATTCGAGTTTAACAAAGATAAAACCATAGAATGGCAGCTTGGACCTTAAGGTGCTCTGAAAGGGCTGCTCACCCCTCACGCTCCGCTGCGCGTCCGGCCCAGCATCAAACTAAATAGCTGGCCGGCGCGGGAAATGACTGTGTTCTGCCTTCTCCGCCGGAAGTCAGGCGGGCCAGGCAGAAAAGAGTATCCGGTTCCCTCCAATCAATCGGCAAAACGCCGTGTCGGACCGGGGAGTCGGAGACCAAGCCAATGGTAAGTGAAATGTGCAAAGTACAAAGGGGAATATTAAAAGACGCTCTTTAAAATAATTAAAACTACATTCAAGTTTAACAAAGATAAAACCATAGAATGGCAGCTTGGACCTTAAGGTGCTCTGAAAGGGCTGCTCACCCCTCACCCCTCACGCTTATCCACCCCATCACGTAGAATATTATCATCCGCCATAGAGGGACGACCCACCAAACTGGCGACAATGGAATCAACATGCACTGACTCAGGAAACGACTCCTCCATGTCCTGCAAAGGATACAGTTTTGACATAAAGCGTGGCAACATGATGTGATCCGGATCCTTCCATTCTTTCAAGAGGACATCCATCACAAAGGGATGAAGAGGAAGAGAAGTAGTAACAGGTTTCCGAAACTGCGGCAGAACAGCATCCGTGGAAGTGCTGGCCACAGCATCATCAGGAAACCCCATGTTCACACGCACATAAGAAAGAAGGTCAGGCAACGACTCCTTAGAAACATATTTGCCTTTGAGATCCACCGCTCCCAAGGAAGAGGCATCAGAAGAATCCGAGGAAGAAATGTCCGAATATAGACCAACACCTCCAGCAGAACGACCACCAACAGCTTTCTTGGAGGACCGCAGATCAGACAAAGTCTCCATAATCAGGCGCTTCAACCTGCCGTCATCCAACTTGGCCCGCTTCACCGGAGGGGCAGAATCCCCACTGACCGCCGGGGAAGAAGAAGAAGAGGAAACAGGAGACACATGCCTCCGTTTTCTGTGATGTTTCCCCATCATGAACACCAAAACACAGGACCCAGCGTACACAACCAACAGAGGGCAGGAACAGAACCGAATGTGACCCCCCCCCCCCCTTTATAAACAAGATAGAAGCCGGAAATCGTCCCCTAATCAGCCTGCATGGCAAACAGCTGAGCATCAATGGAGAAGCGAGGCGGGAGGGGGCGTGACCAACTCAAAGCCACAAATCCCGACCAATGACGGCCGCCGAAGGCCAAAATCACGCCGAGAGCCCAGCCCCAGCGTCTACCACACATGAGGACGTCGGGAACAAGACGCCAAACAGCCTGAACGTCGCGGAGCACCCTGGAGCCCCGCACAGAGCACGAGCAGCGGAGCACCCGGAGCCCAACCCGGGCGCTCCACAACTGCTGTGGTAGAGCCCAAACGAAGCGCTGCCTATGGAGCGCCCGGACCCCAAACCGGGCGCCCCACCAATGTCGCGCCAGAGCTGCACGAGAGGAAGCAGAATTGGAGCACTCGGACCCCAACCCGAGTGCACACAAAGACATGCGGCACACGGAGCGGCCGGAACCCAACCCGGACGCTCCCCAGAAACCAGGAATGGCGTCGAAGAGGAGCAGGCAGGCCCAAGGCAGAAGGAGCCCGACTGCGCATCCCCAACTCCACGGAACTCAAAGGAGGACTCACCAGACAGCAGGACTCCAGGAAACCAGCGCAGCCCAGCAGAACCGGCAACCAGGAGACCGAAGGAGTCCAGGAAGCCCAGCAGCCCGACTCAAGTAGCTCCCAAGAAAGTCCAGGATCACCCCCAGAGCCCAGCAAAGGAGGAAAACCACAGGACAATACGAAGCAGGTAAGTGCCCAGCACCTACCCAAGCGTCCCCCGTCAGGTCCACCGACAGGAAACAAAACAGGATGTGCTTTCTGTTGGCTATGTACTTATAGCCCCTGGCAGGAGGGTGGGTGGAGCCTAAAAGCGTTTCCTGTTTTGTTTCCTGTCAAGTGGAATACCTCATTAGTGATGACTGGGTCGAGGACGAGGGAAGTAGAGGTAATGGCAAGTTATATGTGGGGCTTAGGCCCCACCTATAATTTATGATACAAGTGCAAGAGTTGGGCTTAGACCTTTCAGATTGTTTCCTGAGTGGACATAAGTTAGGCTCATGCATTGCCAGACGCTTGCTTTATGAAAGACAAGGTATGAAAGAGAGATCAGCGTTTCTGAAGAGACTGAGATGGGATGTCAAAGAAGCATTTATAGCTGCAAATCAAAGCCATCTCTCATTTCTCACCCAAGCATTATATCATTCAAGGTAGAACATTTACTTTACTTGCTGAAAACCGCCTTTTTTGAATGCACCAAGCAAGTGTTCCCCTCGTTTTCAAAATCTCATTTTGACTCATTCAGCAGTCAACGCCCCAATAAGTGGAAAATAAGCATGTGACATACAGCAGATATACAGTAGTAGAAATAACTTAAGCGTTCTATTCAGATTTCCATTTGGGACGACATCTAGTTTATTGTTTTTAATCGACCTCTAAAAGTCAGGTAACCTCTTCAAGGCACCAATGAAGACACAACATGATCCTAGAGGTCTGAGATTCTTGTATGTGATCTACATATGAAAATAAGCACTGTAAACCGTTTACTTACTTGCATTTGTTCTACACATTGCTAAGTGTTTACCTCAGCTATGACAGCACTTCCAATGATGATGCGACATCGACGCACTATTGCCCACAGATTCTTTTCTGGGACTTGGTCTCTACTTTCGGGGTTTAAGGGATAGCAAGCTTCAGCATCCAGCACATACATTCCTCAAAATGGATAAAAAATGTGCTAATTTATTGTTCTTGAGTCAGGGTGTGTTATTTCATTCCCAGTGTTTTCCATGGAGCATCATGCACTTGAGTAAGGGCATGTTGGGGACATGCAAACTTTTTACATCAATGGAAATGCTCATGTGGCCTGGGGCCCAACAATGCTGAACTTGGCTCCCATTCCTCGGTCTACTGCAGATTCACTTTGCTCGGATTACAAACACACTTTTCTAAACAAATCTGATGTTGCTTGGGCCTGGCAGTTTAAGCTGTACTGTTCCTAGTGGAGCAGAACCACGGCCGATTTGCATAAGGCTGTCTGAAGTGGCAGAGAGAGCAAAAAGTGATGGATTTGTTATAATCATCATATAATTTCTATTTTGGGTACCCTCTTTTTTAGATTATATGTGTTCACTTTTTCAGGTGAATGTTTTTAATGCAAATGCTCAATTATCAATGTTGTTTCAGTGCAATGTGATACTTCAATTTGATTCAATATATTTATGTTTTATCATGACTTGAGTAGCTTTTCCACTTATTGAGTTAAATAAATCATGATCAATGGTTCATAGAAATGTATATCTTAATTTCTCAGTTATTGTTTCTCAACATTAAGCAGTTTCAAAGAATATAAGGAGATGAAAGGCTAGAGGGGAGTCAATACTGGTTGTTCATTCAGCAATGTTCAGACAGAGTATAGAAGCTGGAAGGAAGCGTTATTAGATAGAGTGGAACTTCGATCAATGCATTCAAGGCTGAGGGTTGTCCAGTAGTTGTAAACATCTTACTTTGTTTAAGGCTACAAAGAAGAGAAATTGAGTCCTCAGACTGGGTATCTGCCGGCTCAAGGCCCTAGCCGCGGAGACAAAAACAGCAGTTCTTTATTGAGCACTGCTTCTACAGTTCAGCAAAGGTGTGCGGGTGCAGACTATCTACAAATGTTATTGAATAGGCCCTTTTAGGTGCCAACTTTAGCTCATTTCATCAAGAGAAAGCAGATGTTTGGGATATTGATGCTGAGAAACCCTAAAATACCATCATAATTTTACGATATTTTTCTTTGTACTACCTATTGTCAAGTATCGTTGCTACTATTTTGTTTATTTTTATAGTAACTACTAATCATATTGTGTGCACTACGATAGGAATTTGCTTTTAATAAATCTTGAAAATATGTTTCTAGTTTCCTAGTGTTCTTGAGCGTGTCTATTCATGTTGAAAGAGGGTTTTGGTTCCTCTAACTATTCCCGTGTGTCTCACAGAACTGATCGTTAACCTAATATGCAAATTACTCATGTAATGCGCAGTGGGTTGCGGGGGGTGGTTGCACTCCATCAGGTTCTCTGTCTCATATTGGTACATTGACCATATCCTTGGTGCCAAAGAGTCTAGAGAAACCTCTGTCAGGTCGTATTCTGGAGAGAAATCCAGAAATCGTATCAGACTGGAACGCAGCCCATAATAATTGCCAGTGGATTGGATGAATTCAAGCATTCCACTCACCACTTTGTTTTTCACAGACGCAGAGGAGACACTTTTGCACTTTTTGAAATATACAAAAGTACAACAAAAAAAAGACAGTTATTTCCTTTCAGTTCCTGTCTCCCCTCTTAATACCGGACATCTCACAAGGTGACTTCAAGTGAAAAAAGTGTCAGGTACTTGCACTCAAACTCTATGTTGGCTCGTCAGATAGCAGGATGGCTTGAACCATAAGAGCCCTATTTAAGTGGTGCAGAGTTCTGTATGCTGCCAGGTACTTCTTTATGAATTCTCCTTGGCTTACTGGCCTATCAAAGTAAGTCCTCGGCCTCCTGCAGGTTATTTCCAAAGACATGATCCTCCACAACATTGGTCTACGCTGGGATACTGCAGTTATCTGAGAGCAGAACTGCAAGCAGGTGACTAGAAGCGGATGCTCTGCTTGTGATATCCCAGTTAATGGGAGCTGATCCCAGAACACTTAATATCCTACCCACTGACAACAAGCATTCGCAAAGCCCATACATTTGGCTTGCCTTTCCAGTTATAACCAAGAACTATTAGATTTGCCAATGCATCTTTAGCATAGCCGATATGTGCCCATGTCTAGACTTTGCGGGAAAAATAACGTCAGCAAAACAACATGTTATTGTGGCTACAAAGAACAAAAAAATGAAAGAAAATCTAAGATTAGGTAATAATGTTATGTTCTTATAACAGACTTAAATCTCCAGTTAAGATGTCAACTTGTCAGCATGGGTTATCAACTTCAGAACGAACAGTGGCTCTCAATTGCAAGCTATAGGTCATGTCACATCTACAGTCTAACAAAACAGCTACTTGAAGTCCCATAACCAAAAATTCATTGGAACACAAAGGCAACTTTGTAACCATCTGCAAAAACCCATGGGCTTGTCAAACAGCCTCTGCAAGCAATGGCAGAGCGTAAAAACACAGGAATGTCAATGGCTTAAGGTTGGTGACCTAAAGCCTACTGTATGTCTATACCTCTTATAATACTTTTTTGAAAAATTGATGATAGGAGATCAAACTGTCTTTAACCAGACCTACATAGACATATACTTTCCTTTGGATGATGTTAAAAAAAAGAGACCACTGCACAGGTTATGTTCAGGCCATTTAGTGGAAAGGAGTGAAATGCGTGAGCAAGCAGTACAGAGGACAAATCATTGACACAGCCAGCACCCTACAGCATGTAGAACTTGACAAGAAGAGCAATTAAATAAGCACTTTACATTAAAATGTACAATACCTTGAAGAGATAGCCATTCTTGATTTTATTCTGTACGCTCTCATATTCGGACAAATAACCACACATGATGGCGAACCTGAAAAATGGAAATAAATATTATGTCAATATGAAACCTATCAAATGTATCCTACAATCTAACCCGAAACATTTTTTTAAAAATCACATGTTACCATTGGCCAGTTATGTCATGTTCTCTACAAGCTGCTTCACTGTCAAGATTTGCGTTGTGTGCTGGCCCCTTCATGGACAGGCTGACCAAACAACTCAAGCAGAAGCATGGTGTAATAACAAGCAGACATCCCGAATACGCACAGGGCAGAAAAAAATGGGCAAACAGGTTGGCATAGCCAATTGTGCTCTAAATAAAGACATACTTTAACCGTGGTGCTTTCTTCCACAGCCTTCCATCTTTGTGGCAATGTTTATAATGGGTACTACTATTGCCCATCTATTGAGATGGGTGAAAGATTAGGTCCAGCCAGTATCACATTCATGGACCCACACAGATTTTATAAGCAGATAAATTAACTTGCTCAGGTATCTGTTCAGGTTGTAATTTAAAATCAGCAAATGCTCTAATGAAATAAGTTACCTGGCCATACTTGACAGCAAGCTTTGTTTCACCACAGAACCTCTTCCACTCAATTTTAGCTACAAGCAAAGCCCCAACATAATGTCAACAGATTCTAAAGAGTGAATGGCTGAGTCTAACAACATGTCCCTCCGTTGCAGTGGAGGCTGGATGTGCCCTTGCAAGGGCGCGAATGGACGTCAGTAGCTCTTTCTGAGATGCTTGAAGTGAAAGAAGAATGTCTCTGGCGGAAGTCATGGGGGGTCCTCGAGGGCACCTATTTTTATTATGCAGTTTTCTATAGCTCGAACCTGGCCAAATGGCATTTGAGCGCTTTACAGAAATACAAAAATAAGTTACATATAAAAGGTAAAAAAAAAGATTGATAATTGATCATCAATGCGCCTAAAGGATCACATGCAATGGGTTGCTAAAACAACTCCACAGGCTTCCCTTGAAGTTTGGAATTCTACTCAAGACCTTACGCATTGCATTTAAGGCTGTTCACTGATTGGTCCTAGCCTTCACCTCTGAACGAGTGCCAAGGCATTTTTAAACCAGTACTCGCGCTCATCATCAGCACATTTCTTGACAGTGCCTTCATTTGCTAAAGCTAGACAAGAAGGGCACAGCTTTTCAGTTTGTTCACCTAAACCATAGATCACTCTTCCTGTCTCACTTACAGAAGAAACAGATCTGCTCTCCTTCAGACTCTCCTTAAAGACCTGGCTCTTTAAACGAGTCATGTCACTTTAATTGCAAGGACTCTGATGCAGTCAGCGCCAAGAAACCAATGGTGATCTAGCGCTTACCCCCTGCCCCCTATGAGCACATGCTCAGAAAGGGATGTCATAATAATAAGGCAACACCAGTTCACATGCCTGCCAGACTACCAGTTAAAGGTATACATCGCTCATGGATAATCAACGATCAATCACAGACATACAGAGCCCTGTTGGGGTTCACTAGTGTGCGCAGTGGCCATGATTTAAGATAGGTGAATCAAAGTACACCTAATCTCGGGGGAAGAAGTAGCGCTTAGGATCTGCAAATGCAGCACTGCATGCCATATGCAAAATTAACAAAGCTATTTATGTGAGTGGTTATATTTTACTCCTAGCTTAGGTATTAATACATTTTATATTTCCAACAGTAAGACACACTTTTTCATAGAAAGAAAAAAAACAATATCTACTCATACGCAGCATTGCTTCGGTGCGTCATGCATTCCCAGTCTCTTTGGCTCTACCCACGAGGAAAGAGGCTTAATGCTGTGCCCACATGGTTAGTTCTTTTTCAATCTGATCCTGTCCAACATCTGTGATGGTTCAAATACAGATTTAGCATCAAAGGCCCTGTTGCGTACAGCGTTATACTAGTGCAAAACATCATGAGTGAATACATTTTGAGTCTTACATATTAGCATGTGGAGCAAAAAAGGTTTGCCCTCTAAGTAGAAAAATGCATTAGGGCAACTAATTTGAGCAAACGGGTAGGTGTATTGTTTTCAATATTTACATAATAAGTTAAGAATGTTACTATATTGTTCTAGCCTTTTTTGCTAAAATTCCTGCTGAAGTTCTATGGCCTCTAGGAAGAAAATTGTCTGTCCTAACAACTCATAATCTTATCTTCCATTTAGTTGCACAAAAACGAGTTTCAAAAAAAGGTGAAGTAAAATGTAGAGATTTAAGACAAATCACAGTAACAATATATTTTTGTACTGAAGGTCAAAAGTCTGATTTCAAGACTGACAACTGTTCCAAAGTGGACAAAATGAGTAGACCTGAGCTCAGGGTTGATAGCTATAATTTTCAGCACTGCAAAACCGTGGTATAAAAACACTACATAAAAACGGTGCTACTATCTTACACATTTACACAGTAATAGCAGTATTTGCTGATGGGAATTGTCGGACCTAACATCCTTGGCGTGGTTTTCTCCCAACTTTCTGCCTTCCATCCTGTTGTTTGTTCTGACTTTGTGTTTGCTGGCCTTAAGACTCTGTGCACTACACCACTGCTACAGTGCTTGTGCTCTCGCCAATAAACATGGTGAAATTGGCTTACACCCAATTGGCACATTTAACTTCCTTGTAAGTCCCTAGTCGAGTGGTACTACCTGAACCCAGGGCCTGTAAATCAAATGCTACTAGTGAGCCTGCAACATTTATTGTTCCACCCACTTAAGTAACCTTTTCAAAAATGTCTCAGGTCTGCGATTGCAGCCTATGTGTGCAGTTCTAGACAGCCATTTCGACCTGGCAAACTAAACCTTTTGTCAGGCCTAAACCTTCCTTTTTGAAACGTATACATCACCCCTAGGGTAGGCCCTAAACAGTCAAAAGGGCACAGTGCAATGTATTTAAAAAGTTGGACATGTACTTTTTAATTTTTCATGTCTTGGTAGTACTCTTAAATTCGTTTTTCAATACTGCAAGCCCTACATCTCACTTTATTTCTGTTGGTGTGCTGCATGAATACTTTGCACATTACCTCGAAGTTAAGTCTGACTGTTTTTGGGGC
This sequence comes from Calotriton arnoldi, assembly GCA_963921515.1. Lineage (NCBI taxonomy): Eukaryota > Metazoa > Chordata > Amphibia > Caudata > Salamandridae > Calotriton > Calotriton arnoldi. The sequence goes on along the minus strand of CAWUFW010004896.1, from coordinate 847,454 downwards.
AAGCTACCAGAGGGTTAAGCACAGGTTAATTTGGGGTTTGCTTGCGTTTCACCCTGACAAGAATTGTGGTTGCTGCTTAAGTAGGGTTTCACCCCTCTCAACCAGTAACCCAGTTTCCTACAGAAATTATCATCTAAGTATTCACTTGCCAATTTCTAATATTCACCTTTCTTCATTCCCACATTTAGTAGCCCTTGTTATCATTTTTCTGGTTAACCTAATTAGGTCGAGCCTCGAGTAGCGCGCAAGCGCTGCCCTGCGAGACTTTAAGTTAGGGCTTTTGAAAGCTGACCAGACGCTCGTGCGTCATGGCCTTTTCCCTGCGGTTACGCGCGCGGCAGACATCTGTTTCCAATTATCGTGCCCAGACGCGGGCGCGATAGTGGAAACACATGCTGGCCGTGCGGGGAAAAGGCCATGACGCACGAGCGTCTGAGTCAGCTTTCAAAGCCCAGGCTGCCGCGCTCGCTCGCCCCAGCTCCTCTCTTGTTTTTTGCCAGAGTGGTACTTTAAAATAACCATTCTGCATTTCTCCACATGACCCCGGTACTCTGCCCAGCAACGGGGTCTCGGCTCCATCTGCTGTCTCGTATAATGAGCTCAGGCAGGATCTCTGGCACAAGCCAACTTTTCAGACTGCCATTCTCTCCAGATAACCCTTTCAGCCTCGGATTGTTCTTTGCTAATGTCGGCACAATGGGCCTGTCTGTTGCCTTTACAGCCCCGGTGGGGCCCATGGGAGAGTCGTAATCTCTACTTCAAATTAAAGGGACTCCTTCAAATTAGCAATGCAGGAGTGGGCTGGCAGGAATGTCCTCGCCGCTGGAGGAGGGTGCAGCGGGCTCTGCAGCCGTCAGCTGCTGTGATTAGCCGCGGCGTCAAGAGGCGTGTCACAATATTTCATCCTGCGCCGCTCCCCCTAGCACCAGCCGCCGCCGGCCCCGCCTCCTGCGTGGCCTGTCTCAGTGATATAGCTTGATGCTCTGCGGCTTTACACGGGCAGAGAGAGGAGGGCACGTCAGTGGCTGTGGCCGAGTCGCCAGATGAGCTGAAGCGCTTTTGGCCTCTGGCCTGTAACACTATATCCGGAGCCGGCCCTGCTTTCCCCGGGGCCCTCGGCAGGTGCTTTGCACGCGGCAGGTGCGCCATCCGCCATATGCTCTGCTCGGGGCTGCGTTTCCCTGAATTTCACTAAATGACACAAAAAGCAGGAGTTGAAGGTAGGCCAGATGAAAGACGGAAGCGGCGCCCGTCCCCTTGTCGACCTGTGCACACATGCACGCGGATGTCTCCGCCGTAAAGCACCCGCTGCCCCCTGGCAGCTGGGAAAGCGTCCGGTTGGAGACAAAACAGGGTGCCCTTCTTTCATCGCAGCCTGGAAAACACTCAGACCAAACAACCTGCCTTTCAACCCTCGGTCTGCATTGTTCACCTGTAACATTTGCGCACTCTTTACATGCGTAGGCAATGCAGACGTGCGGGCCTGGGTGTGGTCTCGAGGCCAGCCGCATGCATTTGAGATGCAGGTTACATTAACCACGCCTCTGCAGGAGTGTTGCAAAGGACGCGCGAGCAAGATGCAGCCAAACAAGAGCTGATCACTTGTTTTAATGCAGGTTTGTTTTTAGTGAAAAGCAGTACTAGCCTGCTTCAAAGTATCCCCTGTGAAACTCTGTTAATGAAGGAGTCATTACGTCCGTCTAGATGGTGCTGTGTTTTCACACTGTAATAATGTCAAACCCCTGCTCCACCCCTAATTCTGGAGCACTTGACAAGCTTCACTAATGCATGCAATTAACCTGATCTGTTTGGTGAATTGAAACGCTTGGAAAAAAAAACAATTATCGATTTTACCACGATGATCGATTGAAAATTAATATGCAACATTCTCCACGCCTGTAACACTTGTGATTGTGGTGTGCAGAGGGGTGGGCATAGCCGGTATTAAAGAAAACAAGCATTGGCATAGCCAATAGGTCTCACCTTTGGGACCTTATAAGTTTTTAGCCATGCAACAGTTGGTGTTGTTGCACCAAGGATATTGTGCTGCATAACTAAATACTTATAAGGTCCCAAAAGCGAGACCTATTGGCTATGCCAATGCTTGTTTTTTTTCTGTCACTGATCGGTGCCTATTTACTTGGGATCTATTTGTCTATGTCAGTATAGACCACTGTGGTCAAAACCCTTTTTCACCATGTCTCTGTGCACTTGTCAAAAGTTCCATTCTCCTCACTTTCCAAAATGATACATCTTACATGCCACAAAAACACCACTGGCAGTTGTGTTTCTTTCCTTGCGCCCTTGGGTGATGAATACCTGCACATTCAACGTGGTGGTCATTGTTAAATCCTATTCCTCATTTACCCACATTAGGTATCTGTGTAATGCCCCTCATTCAACTCTAATAATACACAGTACTAGTTTTAGCATGTAAGGATGCTTCCATATTGCCTATAAAATATATATATATTTGGCATTTTTATTTTAATGAGAAAATACATTACGTGTTCTTTTTTCAGTGAATGAGGACATTTCAGGGCTGACTTTTGAAGAAGCTGTGTTATTTTTCATGGACTTGCCTGTTAATTTATTTTTTGCCTGATCTGCCCGAGAGTGCCAAAGGGAGGCAGAGGGTGACCGGAACCAAACAAGCAGTCTGGATTCTCTAGCAGAGAATGATTGGAACTTCAGTCTCCTCTCGCTCACAAACACTGACCCTTCCACTCCTGGGTGGAGCAAAGCTGGTGTCCCAGCTCAGTTGGCAATGGCTGCGGATCAGCAGCCCCCTGGTCATGAGATAGATCACCATGCTAACTTTAGAATGGAGTCTCCACAGGCTGCCATAGCTTACTCACTGCAGACATGGAGATGAGATGACATCTCCTTGGGGGTGGTCCTGGAAGCGCTGTCTTTGCTGAATGCCGTGACGATGCAATGGGCTGAGGCTGCAGGAACAGCCTCTCCTGCCTGGCCTCCTAGCCCACTCAAGGGCATTATGACTGTACAGAAGAAGGAGCAGAGGCAACTCAGCAGCCTCCTTTACTTCACTAGATGCAGAGACCATTAAGCACGCATTGCTATAGCCATCTTGTATGAATGGGACCCCCAGCCATTATGCCCCATCATGCCAGACCAGCTGCTAAACAGAATGCATAGAGTGCAGCGCAGCAGAACAGAACACTGGGGACATTATCTGCGGCAGGGTAGGACTGGTGTCTTCAGGAACACTAAACATAACAATTAAAAATCTACTTACTATAGAATGCATGGAGGGTGAAGTATCCACACACTGCAAAGCACACACTCTTTAGGCAGAGACACCCACACCCCAAAGGCTGCACATTCAAAGGCTGAGTTGCCAAAAAGAGGAAGAACAACGCAAGGTTGGAGCAAAAGCACCTCTCTTAATAGAGATTTTATTTCTTTTTTTCCAGGATCTTTTTATGATTACATGATCTCTGGCTAACAGCTAAAGCTATTAACACAGGGATTTCTCTCACACACACACACTCACACACTCACACACACACACACACACACACACACTCACACACTCTCACTCTCACTCTCACTCTCACTCTCACTCTCACTCTCACTCCTACATACATCCGGACAAGTAAGATCCAGCCCTGTCGCCCATCAATTTTTAAAATCCTAGGACACCTAACAAACAGTATTTGGCTCCACTATTGATTGGTGGGGGGGCTTGGCCATTCACTGTGAAGTGAATATGATGAGCAAACAATTAAAAAAACTTTATCCCTGGCTTTTTTCTGATAGCCTTGAGGAACAATCAATGAGGATGTACTGATGTCCCTTCTCAGCAGTAATGAAAAGTAACATCGCTACTGTAATGTACTGAGATCAGCTGATAACTGCTTTTTAAATGTGATACCGATCTATGTCTGCTTGTAGCATTGAACATATTTTAGCACCACAAGCGACAAGCATGGTGGAGCTGGACTATTACTTTTAAGTTGCAGGAAAGGGTAGGTGCACAGGAGCGAGAGGGTCTGTTTTATTTCACTGTGTAATGCTTAGTAAATATCATGTTTAACACATACCAGGCTAGGCTTGCATATGCTTGTCAGGGTCTGAAATAAAGATATATTTCACTTGCTCATAATCTTTTATTAGGGAAACTATAAAAATAACACCCGATAATAACAATTTTCCTGCGATCATGTGGATTTACTAGATTTCCTGCGCGGAAAGTGCTCAGAGCTTCAGGGCTAATATATATTCTCGTTTTTTAAACAAAAAAAGATGCAATAATTGGATAGGCAGCAGTAAGGACCTCCCAGATCAACTATCCTATCCATGCAACACGTGTCTTGAAGTAAGCCAAATAATTCAACGAGTTGGCTGCCATTATCAACGAACTCTTCTACTTAAGGACCTTAGTCTACACTCTAGAGGTCATGAGTAAATTTCGGGAAGCTTCTTCAACCGGAAAAGAACTTCATGGGGGAAACAAACAGTGCTCGAAGCCTCCCATTGTGCCTCAATCGCTCCCAGGCTTTTTATGAAGTCAGCGAGACAACGAGCACCTCGGCAGACTTTGCAACGCTTGTTGTAGTCTGGAAACAAACACACGACGATTCCCTCGGCACTTTAAAGCTCAAATGTCTGTAAACTATAACAAGTCCTGGGTGAATCGTCCAGATGGGATATGGCAGTTCGGAAGCCACAAACTTATGTTTTTAAAGCCGTGCAGGGTGACGCACAAAACTACAGTGCCACATTTTCACTATAATTTGCAAAACACTGTAGGAACAGCAACCCCAAACAGGGCTGTGGGTCGTTTGTTTTCACAACCCCATATCCATCCGGCAGAGCGGAAACAGACTACAATCTGGGACAGTAGAATTTTTTTTCTTTCATTTAAGAAAATAATAGTGACAACTGTCTGCACTTCATATGCTACGTGTATCAGAAGGTGCCTGAATTTCAAGGGTAGGAGTAGTTCAGGACAGCTACTCCAGCAAAACCTTTAATTAGGCTAACCTGGCTCCAGAAGTGCAGAGGCCCGGTATGTACAGGTTGCTCCTAGGAGCCATAACCTGGTGGAGGGACTAAGGACAGAAGGGGTGCGGGAAAGGCAAGTAAAATGGCGCCTGCACCTACCTTAATCATTCTGACACCAAGGATCAAAGACAGAGTCAAATCCAAGTGCAGGAGGAAGATTGCCAAAAGGAATATCCCACTCATCTGTGGCAGAGGTAAGGCCAACATTTGAAGGGACCAATGGCAGGGCCGCAGGAGCAAAATAAAGAGGAGGCCGAGCAGACAGCAAAGCACAGGGCACAGAATAGATGCTGCAAGCAGCACAATAGGCTCACTCCTACAACAGACCGGTATCTGGGCCAGTGTGTCCTACCAGGCAGACGTCAATAGCACGGCTACTGAATGTACATGCAACTAGTCATGGGGCAAAGAGGGGAGCTCCATGGGATCCAACCGAGCTGTCAACCAGTACCAAACCCCACAACAGCATGGCTGGGGGAAGGGCAACGATCCCCACTCACGTAGCACCAATCCTGGTGCAAGGCAATTGCTGCCCCAGGTGCAACTCACCCAACAGCAATGGAAATACAGTTTATGCCAGCATCACTGGGGCAGCCACCTATGGTAGCAAACTCCACGGGTTTCAGCAAGCCTAATACCCATGTCAGTAAAACAGAGGATATGGAGGAAATAACTGACATCTTTTTACTACTGGAAGTATAACTGAAGGATTTGATTTGCTAAATCATGAAAAGAAAGAAGAAGACAGAAAAGAAAAAACGAGAAAAGAAAGGAAGTGGTTGAGGAAAGAAAGAAATACTGAGAATTGGCCAGATGCTTTTTGAGCAATGGCATGTATAGTTGTTGAGAAATTTGCCCAGTGTTCTGCAGACCTTTGCGGCTATATATGCTGGAGGTATGACAAAGATGAATGCTCCTGGGTTCTGACCTGCAGCTTTAGGCATGTATGCAACTCATGTGGAAGGGAAGCACCCAGCAACAGCATGCAAAAAAGCGAAACAGAGCACAGTAAGTAAGGAACACATCAAGAAGTGAAACAACAGACACTGTCAGGGTCACAGCACAACGGCTAGCAAACAGTTATTTAACAAGGAAAGAGAGAATACTTTTACTTTAGAGCACACACCAGTGAACAAACACAGGCTTAGACAGCACCCGAACGGGTACCACAGGTCCACAGAAGCTAAAATATCCATGGCATGCTTTGAGAAGGGCCTTTTCATACCCTACGAAGGTCCAGCAATGGATAGGGTGAGCTCAAGCCTAAAGTCTGCTCAAGAACATCCTAGCTTGGTCAGAGAAAAGATCAAGAAAGAGCCACAGCTGGGCAGGGTAGAAGGCCCATTTACAGAACCCCCATTACCAAATGTTTCAGAGTCCAGCTTGGTTGTGGTCTTCAAAAAGGAACTGGGACAGTTCAGGTTAATGAACACTTATTCTTTCATGTGGGTGACTCAGTCAATCACTGGCTGAACCACAACCAGTTCTGTGGTTTTTTTTTACAGTTCATATGACGAATCAGTGGATTTGGGGAGTTCAGTTGCTAAAGGGGCACTGATGGCCAAAGTCGTTCTAGAGTTGGCATTCAGGCTATGTATGGTGCACCTAGATAGCTTCAACCTGCTGGTTTTCAAATTTCAGGGCAAATACTTCTCTGATAAATGTCTGCCAATGGGTGTCTCAATTCATGTGCATGCTTTGACATGTTCAGCACTTTTCTGGAATGTGCCCTAAAAAACAGGAGCAGCCGGGGGGAAAGGGGCTACATGACCGGGATTACTTCCTACTGGTAAGGAAGCCAGGCAGATAGCAATGCCACAGCCTGTTAGACACATTCACAGAATTACAGAGAGGATGGGGGCCCTGTGGCGAGAGAAAAGGCGGAGAGCTCAGTAACCAAATTGTTATTGAAATCGAATCAATAGCAGGGTTGCGCAGGCTACCATAAAACAAAAAAAAAAGCCAAGGCGCTGAACCGGTGCATTGACAATCTAGGGGGGGAAGAGAAAGGAACTCTGGGAGAAATATAAGAATTCTTGGGAAAATTGAACTTTGCAGCAAGGGACAATCAGAACGTCTAAGATACACCAAGAGGGATGGGGCAGATTGGTCAATTTTTACATGTTTGGCAACCAAGGAATTCTGGTGTGCCTGATAAGAGGCTATCTGAACTTTCACCCTGCTGGGGGACCCACACTTTTCCTACAAGCAGATGGTTCCTTGTTCGGTGGTTTTCAGTTTGCAGAGGTCATGCATACAGGCCAGCAGCAAGCTGGCCATCTGGCATGTATATTCTTTAACAATAGGGGCAGCTCCTACAGGGGCTAGATTGGGCATGGGTGAAGTAGGAGTCATGTAATTTGGCATATAACACCTATATTAGAATCAAAAACAAGCAATAAAAATATAAACATCCAACAGTCTGCGTCCTTTTGACAAGTGGCGTCGACAGTAAGAGTAGGACAGTTCGGTTTGGTGGGCATTCGTTTATTTCAAGGGCCCAGAAAAGGATAACAAAAGGACAGGCATAGCAGCAGCTGCCAAATATGAGGACAACCTGGCGGGGTAGACCAAGCATGAACTGGGAACAGCTCCCCGACATAATAGAGAAGCTAATGGTCGAGGTGGACAGACCAGCCATACTCGACATAGCGATGAGCACGTTTTTCAGGAGTATAGGTTTTGGCTTTGTTAGGCATGGCTTGATTAATGTGAAGGAACCTGGATTCTATGACAAGGACTGTGTCCATCTCTCAGGAGTGGGCATGAAGTTGTTCAGGAGCAACATTATGGAGGCCAACAGAGCTAGCAGGGTGCCAATGAAGTTCAAACATCAAACGGGGGAATCGTAAATGGGTGATAACCCCTTGGCAGTGTGGCGGAAAAGACAGCGAGTTAAACAAGCATTGGCATAGCCAATAGGTCTCGCCTTTGGGACCTTATAAGTGTTTAGGCAAAACTATTGGCTATGTTATAGAGCATTGTGGCTGCTGTGCATCATGTTGAAAAGTTATAATAAAAAAGTGTTATAAGCATTTTTGTTACATTTATACAAACCAAGAAGACATTATATACAACTGAATGACTCGATTAAAAAGAATTAACATAAAAAATGTCTTCTAGTTTTTTGTACTTGCACTGCTGGCAACTTTTTCCTGCCTGTTCTCATGCTTGTTTGTTATCATTTTTTCGTTATGGGGGGTGGGACATAAGCGGGGGAGTGGAGGTTGGAAAACAGTACCTGAATTACAACATGAGCCGCGAACGGACACTTGGGGAGAATCAACAGATGCCAGATTCCAAGGGCGGACTGACGTAGAGCTGAGGTGCTGGTGCGGAGCTGATGCTCAGGTGATGCAGAGTGATAGTGAGGTGGTGCTGAGTGTTGCTGTGGTGCTGAGTCATGCTGAGGTGATGCCCAGGTGATGCTGAGTTGGTGCTGTGCTGAGGTGATGCGCTCATGATGAGGTGGTGCTCCGCTGATGCTGGAGTGGTGCTGCGTTGGTGCTGAATTGCTGCTGAGGTGGGGCTGTGCTGGTGGTGGTGCTCTGATGAGGAGGTGGTGCTGTGCTGATGCTGAGATGATGCTGTGTAGATGCTTAGGTGGTGCTCAGGTGGTGCTGTGAGTATGTTGAGGTAGTATTGTGCTAATGCTGTAGTGGTGCTTCGCTGATGCGATATGGTGGTGCGCTGAGGTGGTGCTGTGCTGCTGCTCAGGTGGTGTTGTGTGATACTGAGTTGGTGCTGAGGTGATGCTGCACTGGTGCTGAGTTGGTGCTGTGCTAATGCTGAAGTGGTGTTGCGTTGGTGCTGCACTGGTACTGTGGTGCACCTTTGAGGAGATGGTGTTGTGGTAATGTTGAGTGATGCTGAGGAGATGCTGCACTGGTGCTGAGTGATGCTGTGGTGGCACATAGTGATGCTGGTGCTGTTTGATGGTGTGCTGGTGCTGAGGTGTTAATGCTGCATTAGTGCTCAGGTGGTGCGAAACTGGTGCTCAGGTGGTGCTGAGTTGGTGCTGCGTTGGTTTTGAGTTGGTGCTGAGTTGGTGCTGAGGTGGGGCTACTATATTGTGTGGATTGAAGGCACGTTATGGGTTGTGGAGTTGTGTTGTGTAGTTGAAATATGTTGTTTGGTGTGTAATTATGTGGTGTGAATTAGAAATGTGTGAAGTTGAATTGTGTGGCCTGGAACTGTGTGGTGTTGAGTGAAATTATGCTTAGTGAAATTATGTGTCATGGTGTGGAGTGCATTTATGTTGAATGGTGGTATGTGGCATAGAGTGTTTATGTGGGGTGTATTTATGTTGGATTGAGTAGAGTGTAATTATGTGGAGTGTAATTATGTGGCACTGAGTGGTATTATGTGGAGTGTTATGTTGTGTGGTGTAGAATTACGTGGCATTGAATTGTGTTTTGTGGGGAATTATGTGGGATGGTTTGGAGTGGTAGTATATGGTGTGGATTTATGTGGTATGTTGCAAAGTTGAATTTATTTTGTGCAATGCCAATAGGTCTGATATTTGCATAAGTTAGAACTATTGGTGTTGTAAATGAAAATGTTTTTTAACCCATGTGTTATATATAGAGTGGAGTGGACATATATTGTGTGGAGAGGAATTATGTGGTTTTGTTTGGACTCGTTAATTATGGAATTGTGTGGTGTGGAAATGTGTAGTGGATGTGTGTTGTGGAATTATGTGGCATAGTGTGCAGTGGATTTATGTGTATAATTGTGTTGTTTTGAGTGTAGTGGAATTATATGGTGTGGGATTGTGTGTTGGAAAGACTGGAAGGGTTGGGGCAGTGTTAGTGGAATGGCAAACCCTGCTTGCCACACTGGATGTCGGCCAAATGCATTTCACAATTTTGGTAAAACTGATGTCTTGATGTTAGGGGTAAATTTTGCAACATTGAATGGAACGCTGAACTTTCATTGTGAAATTACCACAAAAATGGTTGAAAATATTTTGTCAAGAAACAAGACCTGAAGACTGCATCGTGGACTTGGTATCAGTGTCTAAATATGAAGAAGTTTGATAAGCTCCTAACCATTTATATGTACAATCACAAGTTGATGTGCCTATTGTTCAAGTGTATAACATGTGAAATGTGCATATTTATTTAAACTTCGGGATTATGGAAGCTTAACAATTCAGTGGGATGTGGGAGAACTGCTTATATTTTGCAGTTAGTCTTGGTTTATGTCATTATTAATGTACCCTTTTCTTCTTTTACTGACTTATACTGGGGTCACTTTTCCTTTGTTATCGTGTAGCTAAAAAAATATCTTAATGAACAATGCAGGTGTATTGCTTGGTAATCCTGAAATGATTACCATGCTTCACAGTTTTAAAAACATGGTGTATATCACTTTAGTGACTCCAGGTCATTGGGGTTGCTTGCAACTGCAACCCTGCTGTGTCCACCGTCATTATTTGGTCGTGGTTCCACTTGTTATTGTTTGGTAAATCCCTCTTTTAAGCCCGAGAGCCGATCCTTCAAGGCTACAGCAATGTGAGGGTCACTGGCGTAGCAAGGGGGGGGCGGAGGGGGCGGTGCGGCCCGGGCGGCACGAGTTTCGGGGGCGGCAAAAATCGCCAGCACCCCCCCCCCGGCGCGGCGGCAAAAAGCAGGGACCGCAACGGGCGGCAGAGTGCCTAGCTACGCCACTGGTGAGGGTGCACTGGCATGGGGGCGGTGGGTGCAAAGGGGTGATAGGTACAGGTATTGATGGCATGGGAAATGAGTTTAGCTGGTTGCAGTCCTTGGGTGATGAGTACAGGGATTCGGGTAGTGGGAGGGGCTGCTAAAGAGAGAGAACGTACAGTTTTTCAGGCTGGCTCACCTGTTGTGCTATTTCTTTGTAGACGGGGAACAGCAGGTCGAGCTCCTCTCTGCCCCTCCCCCTGTCCTCTCCAAATTACCCCTCAATCAAATGGTTCAGCTTTACCTCCAACCAGCCGAAGCAACCCCAACAGTACGAAAGTTCATGCTCTCTTTGAGAATGGAAAAGAAAGACAATCATCGTTGCTGGCTCCTAGGCAAGATAAAATCTTTGTGTGGAAAAACAGATGTGTTTGTAGGCTTGCCAAAAAGAAGCAACACGGTCTACCCGGAACAGAAAAATTTACACGGGATGTTCGATTGTAAGTTTTTTTATTTCATGTCCCTTTAACTTAAAACGCCTAGGCACAATTACTTTAGCCATAAATAGTGCAATTCACCTAAAGGTATGTAAGGTCCATATGTCTATATTTTTTTAAATTACAGAAATGCTGTTTGCAACATTTTACTGTGGGTTGGCTCTGGACGTTAAACCCATCTGTCATGGCTATAAATCAGCACCAAGTTATAAAAGAGCGCTGATTAAATGTACGGGGAACAGCGAGGGTGGAAGCTTCGAGACCCAAGAGAGGGAGGGGGCTTTTAAAACCAGTTATTCCCCCAAATCAGGACGGCTTTAAATTAAAATGTGGCAGAAATGAGTGCCTGAAACGTTAATGGTGGGCCAGCCAATTACCATCATATTTTAAAGGAAGGTTAATGTCGGGGCTCTGCCTTTTGTTAAAGGCACAGATTTCACACGAGTGGCAGCAATAAGTGTATAGTCATTAATGAAAAAGGTGTTCGTGGGTGAGCCACGGGATTGGTTCATGAAAATAAGGCCGACACTCACGGAGTTATAACTTTGTAGCTGTTCACAAACGCGTGCAGTACCTTTTACGAGTTCTCTCTGTATTTCTAAATTAATGAGTGGGACAGGGAGATTAAGTGAATTTAACGGGCGGGTGTTGGTGGTGAGGGGGGTGCGGCTGGGAGCTAAAGCTGAACAAATCGGAGGGAGGAGGAGGAGGAGGGAGGAGGAGCTGCAGCCCGAGGACAGGGAGCGAGCGTGGGCACGAGCGAGTTCAAGATATCCCCAATTAAAACGTTAATCAATTTAACAGAGTAGGAAAATGTTGCTTGTTTGTAAATCCCACTCTCAGTAGTCCAAAACGTTGGCATGTAAACTAGCCAACGACTGTCCCCACACAACCTGAAAGAAGCGGGCCAAAGTAAACGTTATCCCCCCTGAGTATACAGTGCCTGCGCAGAGATTCCAGTTGCTGCAATCTACACTGACACAGATGAATGCTCGGCTCCCTTCGAGTCCGAGTAAGGAGAGCAGAGAGTGGAGCATGACGAGGCATAGGAAGGCGAAAGACGTGGCTCATTCAAGAAGCGCGGCCACGCTAATTAACAAGGGACGGGCGGCAAATCCAGCAATGGTGGAATCCAGCAAAGAGGGTTTGGGCCGGCGCTACACACTGGGCGCCGGGGCAAAGAGCAACAAGCGCGGCCACGCGGCCGCGAAATGAATGTGCGGAATGCAGCTGGCAACCGGCCGCGCTGCTGCTCGCTCCCGAGCTCCCTAGGCCAGGGGAGAGAGAAGGCGGGACATGCACCCGCCTTTGGCCAATTGCGTGCTGTCTTTCTTAGAAAGACGCATGCAAAGGCCAATAGCCGGTCATGAAAAAAAAAAAGCACGAGCGTGTGTTCAGAGTTTAAAGTCCTTACTAAAAGCCTCGCAGAGCAGCGCATGCGCGCTGGCTCAGGCGAGACCTAAAAAGAAGCCAAGGTCCAAGCAGCCCACAGGGTATGGAATTGTACTTTACAGGCTCTGGGATGCCAGATGGCAGGGCCAGCAGGGTGAAAAGAAAGGCACCCAGAAATGCAGACTTGCTTGCAGTCCAAAGTTGACCAAGGGGCCATCACTAAGAAGCAAGTCGTTGGTAGCAAGTTAAAGCCAAGAAACTGCAGGATCCCCAAAAGGAGGAGAGCCAGGAACCCTAATAGGACTGAAGAACAAGGATTGGGCATTTGTATTTATATATAAGCATGAGAATATTGATTTTATGTTTGAAAAAGATTTTCTGTCTGCGAGCAATTGTTGATCGAATGTATGTATCAATAAATTGTAGCCAGATTACTCTACACTTAACATCTCAGAACTGTATGTTGGTTGGTAAAAATATGACTGGGTGGCTTGACTGCACAGGTTATCTGTCTTCTTTCAATGTTTGCATAGTACACAGACTACCTTCTGTTACAAGAGGCATATAATGAGAGAGAGAGAGAGAGCGCATTTGTAGGGCTTGAAGCTAGCTAGAAAGAGCAACAGGGTGTTTAACATGAGTGAAATCCTGAGATATGATTCTGGATCAATTACAATGAGGTGACATATTTGAGGGCAGTGATTCATACAGTGTATAAATGCATTGTTTATTAACTAAGCAAGTCTTCAGCTCCTTTTTAAATTGCAGGAGGGTTATAGCATTTCCGATACAGACCAGAAACTTGTTCCAGATCCGGCGAGCAAAGAAGGAGAAGGTTTTTCTTTTGTTTTTTTCTTTTTGTTTCCAATCTGGAGATGTCTTGGCTTCTACTGTAGAACTGTCCACTTGAGATAATTTACTTCTTGGCCAATTATGTGGCGGTGTCATTTCTGGTGGCATTTTATGGGATGGAGTTGGTATTGAAAGTTTGGAGGGGGAGTTGGTGTAGTCTCTTCTTGGTTAGGGTGATTTGGTCAAATTCTGAAGCCTTTGAAGAGATGAGCTTAAGCACACAGAATGCTGTTCAGGGGTCAATGTGGTCTCAGGAAGGATATTAGAGTCAACTGTTGCTCTATCAAGGTGCAAGAGGAATACGTCTGGGACTGCTGTTCCGAAGGCATATCCTGGGAAGACAGGGTTCACTTTCATCAAGAGGGAGCCATAATTGATTCATTTTGTTTGATATCTTTTTTGAGGAAGAGCTTGGTGTTGAAGATTAATCCTAGTAGAGTTGGGTGTCAGCTGGAGGCCCGACGCGGGGAGAAGCTGTACAAGTTCGTATTGAGGACCAAGGCTTAGATCTGTGGTTTAGTATTGGTTTAGTTGCGTTTTAGCTAGGCATTGTACAGCCGATTCTGAATAAGAATAAGGCAAGTTTTGAGTCGCGGAAAGTTGTGAAGAGTTGCGAATTTCACTTGTTGTCAGTGTACTGATGGATCTTGAGGTTGTTGCCGGTGAGCAAGATTCCGAAGTAGATGTTGAAGATGATGGGAGAGGAGTAATTCTGGGCCCTTGACGTTCCCATTTGGATAAAGTGGTGACAGTTGGCGAGGTAAGAGATAAATTACTGCAGCACTGGGTCAGAAAAGACCAAAACAGTCTCCATTCATCTCCAAAACCAGAAGAGCAAGAACAACCTTCTCCTTCAGGACAACTATTCACCTTTTGGTCATACAGCTGCACAGGGACTACTACCATTCAAAAAGTCAACAATGGCCTTGTAATCACCAACATGAATAAACCTGCCCTCTTAATCCTACTCAGCATCTCCACAGCCTTTGACACACTGTGCCACCAAGCACAGAGCCACAGACTGAAGCACATGGAAATGACCATTTCCCATTAATATGATCAGTAAGTGGAGTAACAAGCACCAATGACCATGGAAAGTAACACAAGCATCAATTACCCCAAAGACCAATGAAGATCAGTAGCCTCAGATAAAAATGAGCATTAGCGATCTCAAATAGTATAAGCATTAAGGATGCCAGGCTGAAACAAGCGCCAATGTCCTACAGCAATGTAATTCTTAATGGCCCCAGAAACTAATATTCATCAGTTTCCTCCAGCAGTAGTGAGCATTAATTGTCCCAAACTGCAAAGAGAATTATGGCAACCAGGCTGTAATATGCATCAAAGGGCTCCGACAAGAATGATGATCAATAGTCCAAGGGAACAACAAGGCTTGAGATTCAGAAGTTGCGCCCTCAGGTGCTGCAAGTACATGCAACACCTGCAGCTCAACTGTCCCCAAGGCTGGGGGTCTTGCGGATTGCTGGTCATGGCAGCAGCAATTCTGCACCCATTGCTTGAGTGATGGTGGCATACCATGCTGCCGCTCTTCTACCCCAAGTCTGGCGGGTACTGATACTCATTGCAGCTCACACCACTGCCCTTGTTTCACAGGACAGGAGTTCACCTACATCAGCTTCAATGGCACGCTTCCATGCCCAGTACTGCTGGGTCTGGACTCACGCCTACAAGTCAGGATACTGATGGAGTGGAAGACAGCCGTAGAAACTGTTGAGGGGGAGGCTCCAGCCCCATAAAACTAAGGTTATTGTGAAGAGCTGTGGCGAGGAACCATAAAGATGCAGGGATCCAGTAATAATGGACAGCGACTTAAGGTTTATAATTACTGAACATGTCAGGGAACATAGAAAATATAAGTAGGTCCCCCCCTTCCAGATGTGGACACATGTATCTACTGCACCAGTGTGCGTGTCGGTGCAGAATCAATAATCCATACATCAAGAATGACAGTCATAACAACAAATGGCTGGTAATGTTGGGTGATCAATGTATGAATGTCACGTACGGCAATGGGTGCGGGAGCTGAATTACTGCCGCTCTCTACCTGTAATGTGTGCTGATTATGTAGCTCTGGGAAACAGATAAAGCTTTCGTCAAAAAGGCCTAAAGAGACAACTTTAGAGGTTGTGTGTTCAGGTATACGAGAGCAAAACTTTGGAATATAATTTCTCTTTTCAAAACTAAAGTAAACTGATTTTGCACTATTTTTCTGCTTACTAAATAGAAACCGTAGTTAAATTATTTTTCCTTAAACGTCACCACATCTGAAAGAAAGGTAAATGCTACTTACCAGTATGCATCTGTTCTTGGCATGTAGAGCTGCAGAGTCGTACACTGTGCATGAGATCGCCATCTGGTGTTGGGCTCGGATGCTTGCACTTTGTTGTTGTCTTGGAAGAGTCTTTTGTAGTCACGAGATAGGTGACTCCTCCTTTGGACGATAGTGCGCATGGGCATCGACTCCATGGTTAGATTGTTTTTCGCCATGATGGGAAAAGATGGAGTCAGTAAGAAGAAAAAGATGTCCATGTGAATATATCTAATTAAGATTATACTGGAACGGATACAGGTTCCGGGGAGGTGGGTGGGCGTGTACGACTCTGCAGCTCTACATGCCAAGAACAGATGCATACTGGTAAGTAGCATTTACCGTTCGAGGCATATGAGCTGCAGATCGTACACTGTGCATAGACTGTATAGCAGTGTCTCCCCTAGCGGTGGTCACCTGTATCAGTTGCAGTAGTCTGAAAAAGTGTTTTAAGAACAGCTTGGCCCACAGCAGCTTGCTGCTTTGCGTGTACATCAACACAGTAGTGTTTGGTAAAGGTATGTGGCGTAGACCATGTTGCTGCCTTACATATGTCATTTAGGGGGATGTTCCCTAAAAATGCCATAGAAGCCCCTAGTTTACGTGTGGAATGTGCCCTAGGGGGAATTATTAAGGTGCGTTTAGCCTTTTGGTAGCAAATTTGAATGCATTTGACTATCCATCTAGCAATGCCAGCCTTTGAGATGGGATTACCTTTATGTGGTGGGGAGAAAGCTACAAATAATTGTTTTGTCTTTCTGAAAGGTTTGGTCCTGTCAATGTAGTAAAGTAGGGCTCTTCTGACATCTAGTGTGTGTAGAGCTCTTTCTGCTACAGAGTCTGGGTCTTGGAAAAAGACGGGTAACTCTATTGATTGGTTAAGGTGAAAAGCAGAAATTACTTTAGGTAGGAATTTGGGGTTTGGTCTGAGAACTACTTTATTACGATGGATTTGTAAAAAAGGTTCTTGTATGGTTAAAGCCTGAATCTCACTCACTCTTCTGAGAGAGGTTATTGCAATTAGGAAGGCTACTTTCCATGTAAGAAATTGTAACTCACATTTGTGCAGAGGTTCAAATGGGGGACCCATGAGCCTGGTGAGGACAATATTTAGATTCCATGCTGGAGAGGGTGGCAATCTAGGGGGAATGATTCTTTTAAGGCCTTCCATAAAGGCTTTAATTGCAGGTACTCGAAACAGTGACAAATGCTGTCTGTTTTGTAAGTATGCGGCTAGAGCGGCAAGATGTAATCTTATGGATGAGTATGCTAGGTTACATGTTTGCAGATGCAGCAAGTAACAGATAATGTTTTGTATGGAGGCATCTAGTGGGTTGATATTGTTGTTATTGCAATAAATAGCAAACCTTTTCCATTTTGCTGCATAACAAGCCCTGGTAGTGGGACGTCTGGCTTCTTTAATGACCTGCATACACTCAGGTGGAAGGTTAAGGTAACCGAACTCTAGGACTTCAGGAGCCATATTGCCAGATTCAGTTGACCTGGATCGGGGTGTCTGATCTCTCCATGGTTCTGAGTTAAGAGGTGTGGAGAGAGGTGCAGTTTGTGGTGTGGAACTACTGAGAGTTCGAGAAGTGTTGTGAACCATGGTTGTCTTGCCCATGTGGGAGCAACTAGGATCATTGTTAGAGACTGTTGTCTGAGTTTGCGTACTACTAGGGGAATGAGTGGGAGAGGCGGAAAAGCGTATGCAAATCTGCCTGACCAGTTCATCCATATTGCATTGCCCTTGGACGACGGGTGTGGGAACCTGGCGGCGAAGGTTGGGCATTTTGTGTTTTCTTGTGTGGCGAACAGGTCTATTTGTGGATGGCCCCACATTTGGAAAAAGGTTGTAGAACTTGCGGATGCAGTTCCCATTCGTGAATCTGTTGTGTCTGTCGACTTAACAGATCCGCAATGTGATTGTGAACTCCTGGAAGGTGTTCTGCAAGGAGGTAAATGTTTTGAGGAATGGCCCATCTCCATATGGCTTGCGCCAGGCGAGACAGCTGTAGAGAGTGTGTCCCCCCTGTTTTTGTACATAGTACATTGCTGTCATGTTGTCTGTTTTGACTAAGACAGTCTTGTGAGTAAGATGCGGTTGGAATGACTTTAGCGCTAGAAATATTGCTAATAATTCTAGGTGGTTGATGTGGAGCAGTTTTTGTGACTTGGTCCAGCTGCCCTGCGTTGTGTGGGTAAGGAGGTGAGCTCCCCACCCGGTGAGAGATGCGTCTGTTGTGAGCACTATTTGTGGAACTGGCTCTAGGAACGGCCGCCCTTTGGAAATGTTTTGTATGTTCCACCATTGCAGAGAGCGATGAGTGCGGCTGTCTACCAACACCAGATCTGTAAGCTGGCCCTGAGCTTGGTTCCACTGACGTGCTAAGCATTCTTGCAGGGGCCGCATTTGAAGTCGTGCGTGAGGGACAATAAAGATGCACGAGGCCATCATTCCTACGAGTTGCATAAACACTCGAGCTGGAAGGTAGTGTTGAGGTAGGAATTTGTTGATGAGGGCTTGCATACTTGTTATCCTGGAAGGATTGGGGTATGCAAGGGCCCTGGAGGTATCGATTGTGGCTCCTAGGTACTGATGTATGTAGGAGGGATGGAGATGCGATTTGGTATGGTTTATTGTGAACCCCAAATTGTGTAGTAGCCGAACTGTTTGGAGTGTGTGCTGTACACATTGGTTGTGTGACTTGGCTTTTATTAGCCAGTCGTCTAGATACGGAAACACGTGAATGTGTTGTCTTCGTAAGTGCGCAGCTACTACTGCTAGGCACTTGGTGAAAACCCTTGGTGCTGTTGCCACCCCGAATGGGAGGACTTTGAACTGATAATGTTGTCCGTCCACTATGAACCTTAGGTATTTCCTGTGCGCAGGGTGAATGGGAATATGGAAATAGGCGTCCTTGAGATCTAGTGTGGCAAGGAAGTCGCCTTGTTGGAGTAGTGGAAGTATTTGTTGAAGAGTGATCATGTGAAAATGATCTGAGTGAATGTAATAGTTGAGGGGTCTGAGGTCCAGTATGGGCCTGAGGGAACCGTCCTTTTTGGGGATTAGAAAGTATAGTGAGTAAACCCCTGTGCCCTGATGTTGTAGAGGGACTGGTTCTATTGCGTGCTTTTGGAGCATAGAGAGAACCTCTTGATTGAGGAGCGTTAGATGTTCCGTGGACATGGGACGCTGCCTGGGTGGTATGTTGGGGGGAGTAGAAGTGAGTTCGAGGCAGTAACCATACTGGATAATTTGTATTACCCACCTGTCGGTGGTGATGGAATTCCACGCAGGTAGGAACTTTGACAGTCTTCCCCCGACGGGAGTGGAATGATCGGGGGAAACGGAGGGAAGTCACTGTTTGGTGGTAGGGGAGGTGCGTGTGTTAAACCCGCGTCCTCTACCCCTGTTGTTATTACC
The DNA here is from genome assembly GCA_963921515.1 of Calotriton arnoldi. Lineage (NCBI taxonomy): Eukaryota > Metazoa > Chordata > Amphibia > Caudata > Salamandridae > Calotriton > Calotriton arnoldi. Next base: position 828,278 of record CAWUFW010004896.1, on the reverse strand, counting down.
TCTGTAATTACCTCTGGAGTAACCTCTATTAGAGGAGGTTTGAGTGGTGTTTTTGTAGTTAGCAGAGGTGGTGTCTGTGGCTGTAGTTTTGGAGCCGCCTCTATATAAGGAGCGACGAAAGGAACCTCTGCTAGGTGTGGCTTGTAGAGCTCCCATAGCTTTGGCTGTGTCTGTGTCCTTCTTCATTTTTTCTAGAGAAGTGTCCACATTAGGCCCAAACAGGTGTTCCTGGTCTAAGGGTTGATTGAGGATGGTAGATTGTACCTCCTGCTTGAAGCCAGATATTCGTAGCCATGCGTGTCTGCGCAGCAAAACGCTTGAGTTTATTGTGCGTGCTGCTGTATCTGCTGCGTCAAGGGCGCACTTTATTGAGGTGTTTGTGACAATCTTGCCTTCTTGTATTAGATCATTGGCCTTGGTCTTATACTGATCTGGAAGGTGCTCAATGAGCTTTTCAAGCTCGTCGTAATGGGCTCTGTCATATCTCGCCAGTAAGGCTTGGGAATTGGCGATGCGCCACATGTTTGCTGCTTGAGACGCAACTCTTTTTCCCGATGCGTCGAGTAATTTGGACTCCTTGTCTGGTGGTGGTGTCTCACCAGTAGTCTGGGAGTTTGCCCTTTTCCGTGCATTAGCAACTACTAATGAGTCTAGAGGGAGTTGGCCTTTAATATAAGCTGGGTCAGAAGGGGCAGGTTTATATTTTTTCTCGATCCTTGGGTTAAGAACCCTAGCCCTAACTGGGTCTCTGAAGACCTCAGGGGCATGTTTAATAATGCCTTTAAGCATAGGTAGAGTATGGGTAGACTTTTGAGGCTGGCTAAAAGTTTCTAGTAAAAAGTCTTCTTCCAGGGGGTCTGAGTGTAACTTGACACCATGGTATTGTGCTGCCCTGTTTATCACCTGTGAAAACCCTATAGCATCATCTGGAGGTGAGGCTTTTGATGGGTATGGTTCAGGGACAGGTATATCTGGGAGGTCATAACTGTCCCAGGGGTCTTGTGGTGGGATACTGTGAAGGTCGTCATCAGTGTAGGTGTTGTGAGGTGACTGCATGTCATCATCATGATCCTCCCTGTCTGTATCCCCTTGTGGTGAAAAACAAGGTGGAGGAGAGAGAGGCGGGGAGTGTAGAGGGCTGAGGTGTTGTGGAGGTGGAGAGAAAGACCTTATAGGTGATGTGGAAGAGTCTTTCTTCTTATGAGGTGGCTCAGGTGTGGTTGGTTCCTGTATCTTCCTCTTGTGAGGTATTACTGATTGTACCTGTCCGGTAATAGGGTCAATGTGCAGAGTTTTCTGCTTTGGGTCGATGGGAACCAAGAGTTCTTCTGAGCTGGCGTGTTTGGTCGGCATCGAAGATTTCGGCTCAGAGTGTTGTTTGGGCTTGCGAGGTTGTTTGGTGTCCTTTGGTGAAGTTTTCGACACCGAGGGTTTTTTGTCGACTCCGAAGGTTTGGTATGCTTCGGTGTCGAGGTGTCTGGGACCTTGGACTTTGGCGCCGAAGGGTCTGTTGGTGCCGAGACCTTAGTCTTGTGTTTCGGTGCCGATGAGTGTTTTTCGGCTCCGGGACGTGGCTGGCTCGGTCCCGAGCTGCCAGAAGGCTTTAGGTGCTTGGGAGTCGAGCCGGAAGGCGGGGCTCCTGAAGCTTTGTGATGGTGCAGACCTAGGCCCGAAGGCGAAGGTGTGACCGAAGCCTTTTGTTTCTTGGGGGCAGGGGCATCGACGTCAGTACTCACAGTACGTTGGTGTGGTGTGATGAGTTGGTCGTCGGACCCTGAGTCTTCGGCTCCGGAGGTGTCGATTTGTAAATCTCCGGTGTCCGGGTTGTCGGAGCCTGTGTCAAAGATGTCGTCCGGTGCGGGAGCGGCTGACCTGGACATTTCGTGTCGTCGGGCCCGGCGATCACGGATGGTCTTTTGGACCGAAAGGAGTCACAGGCTTGGCAGTGTTGGCTCTCGTGTTCTGGAGAGAGGCAAAGATTACAGATCTCGTGGAGATCTGTGTGTGGGAATTTAGCCCCACACCTGCATTTTTTAAATGGAGTCCTTTCCATATGCTGGATGATGGCGCCGACACGCCCAACGGACCAACGTCGGCGACCGGACTCGAAACAGTGTTGGAGTGGAGACGCGATGAGGGGATCGCGATCGAAAACAATACCGTCGAACGGTAGGAGGTTCTTCTGCGCGTCGAGAGGGGAACCGATCGATGTGGATCCGGAGCGCAGCAAGGTACATCCGAACCCGATGGCGGAAAAAAACAATCTAACCATGGAGTCGATGCCCATGCGCACTATCGTCCAAAGGAGGAGTCACCTATCTCGTGACTACAAAAGACTCTTCCAAGACAACAACAAAGTGCAAGCATCCGAGCCCAACACCAGATGGCGATCTCATGCACAGTGTACGATCTGCAGCTCATATGCCTCGAACATGTAGTTACTCTATTATTCCCTGCAAACATAGCAAAAGAAAATTCCAAAACCAGTTCGCTTATTTTTTTATGCTTTGGTTCCTTGTCATAGACCATCTCTCCAAGCGATGTGATTTCCCGCTTAGATACATCTACACTGGCAATTACAGATACCACAGTGATGGTAATTCCAGGATAGAGAATCACTGGGCCATCATGAGCTGTCCTTTGAGAATGTGATATATTTGTCGGAATAGGTGCGTCCGCTCCCAGTCCCACACATTACCCCCATTTCGCTCCATTTTCCATCGTCAGGTTTTTCCCGGAAATGCGTGTGGATGGATGTTCTTGCATAAGGACTTGGAATCCCGCCTCACCCTGTTGAAAGCTCTTGATGTAAATTCCGCAAAATAGTTCTTCCTGTCCTGGATAATATTATTTTGCATGGCAGAATGTAGATTAACACATAAATATGTAAAAGGCTAAGTGGCTTTTGCAGCTAAGGTTTGATATTTCTGGCAGACCACTAAAATCATTTTTTTTTTAAATCTCGGATTTGAAAACATTAGATATTTTTTCATTGAAGCACAATAAAAACTACAAGATCAGTCTGCTCCATCTTTTGTTCTGGTGCATAGTTTATATAACTCGAGTTAATTTAGGAACCAAGCCAATTCTCTCCATTCCCCATTCTGCGAAGAGCAACAATAGTGCAAACCAAATTTGTCCTATTTTTTCAAGCAAATTAGTTTTCAAAATATGCCCCACGTGATAAGAGAAGCCCAAATTCCCTTTTATTTGAAATCCTTTCTTTCTGTTCATTACTGAAAAAGACAAGGAGATAGCCCATGAAACAACAGCCTTCGCCTTTCTGAGGAAAAAAAAACACATTGGCAGGTTGTTGAAACAAATAGACACAGTAGCTGCATTGCGTGAGGATGAGGAAAAACTGTCAAACAGTCTGTGGGGAATTAGCCCTTGATCAAGGTTCAGTGAAAGGAATCCAGCTAATCCCCAGCGCTCTGCTCTGATGCAGCAGCAGGGCGCGACCAATTCTCAAGGCGGTGGGGGTGGAGGGCAGACAGTAAGAGGAAGGGTAGGGAGGGTTCAGGTACCTACGCCGCAGTGGAGGAGGGGGTTTGGTCTCAGCAACAGCTACGTAAACTGTCAAACTCACTTCCCTTTTGTGTGCCCCCTCCCCCCACCCCCTCCCTATTTTGTACTGCGTGGCGTTAATCTCCTCAACTCGGCATACCATAACTAAACGGATTGAAGCTGCAAAAGAAAACAACGAGAAGTGAACAGTCCTCCAAGATCTCAGAGATTGTGCCTGACTGCGTGACAGGAAGGGGGAGAAGCGAGCCAAACTGAGATTTGGAGAACGAGATTTATTCGCAATTAAATATGTGGTTTCGAGACATTCCCATGAGTTATTCCGACAAGTAACAGCGACTGAAAAAGAGTTCAGTAGAATGAATAATGATTTGGAATTTATTGAGAGTGCGGTTCGCAGGCACTGTGTTTGGGAAGCAAATGAACCCATTTTCTTGGCCCCCTCTAGTTCACATTTATTTAAGGATATCATATTAGTCTTTTCCAGCAAGCATTAGTTATGAAAATCCTAAGTAGCTGTTCTATATAAATGTGCCTGTACTCTTGGACACAGGCCACATAATGCACTCCAATAAATGGCATGCGCATGGAAATAGTTTACTGCACTATTAGTGGTTTGTCTTCTGGAGAGAAAAAAACGTGAATGCAATAAAACAGTGACATTCTTCAACTACTTTTTGTCGTGTACACTCTCACTGTTTGACCCTTGAAATACCATAACCTATGTAACTATTTTTTTAATTCCATGGCATCACCTCTCGGCCATTTTTATCTCCTAACTTTCAAAATACACCAGGCTCTAGCACGGAGATTAGACATTTACCAAAAGCAAGAAATCAAACATACTAATAGTCTTTCATCTTTCCTCTAATGCCGAACCAACTATATGAAGAAAGACTGTTAGCTCACGCCTGCCAGAGATGTTCACATTGCAAGCAAAAAAAAAAAAAAAAAACAACAACAAAAACCTGTAAACTACTACTGGGGTATACTGGAGTGAGAGTAAGGCGAGGTAAAGTCTTGAACGAAATATAATCGCAATTATTTCGTTTAAGGCCTTATCATAGGTTTTTAGGAATTTCAGAACACCTATCATATATAATGTTTTTATCTTTTTGCCTGCTAGACATGTTGGAACTTACTTAGCGTTCATTACAATCAATCACAATGCATCTTAATTACTGTCGACTCTTATCATGGGTCCTTAAGAATGCGAGAAGTCTATATATGCTACAACTGGATTTCCCGAATATATCAGATTGGTGGAAGTTAATAGAAACAAATGTTCTAATATGTCCATCACTAGGTTCTTTTTCCCTTAAACAATATTTCAGACTTCTCGCTAACCTAGCCATTTAAATTCTCTTGTAAAGTACATCCCAGTCAAACGTCTCCTTCTAAGCCTTGATGAAACCAAACTGCAAAGCGAAACACATATTGGCTTTTACCAAGATGGGATATCTTAGCACGGAAATATTTGAATAATCATTTTGGACTATAAGAAGAATAAATATGTAAGAGAACTAAACCACAAACGCAAAGACCATCACTGTCTGAAGTCACACATTTTGTCATTGTTATTTGCCTTTAGGGAATTCTGACTTAACACCATTGAATGTTTCAGATATTTTGATACTCCCACCACCCTAAAATGTGTAGATGAGGTACTAATCAGGTGTGTACTTCATTAGGAGTAGTTAGCAGAAACGCAAGGCTCTTTTCTTTAGTTCCAAACACCCAGACATTATCTTCTTCACCTATGCAATATCTTGGCTCTCAAAATATCGGTCAGGATCTATTCCTTTGCTCCCCTAGGTACATCCCCATCACGTTAAAAGTTTGAATTGGAACAAAGAGGCACTAAACATCAGAAAAGAATATCCACACAATATGATGAAACTTCAAAGTATCCCATTGTAAAAACTCACAAACATAATTGGCACTTTTTTTGCAAACCTTTAGGTACTTTAAGTACATCAAATTTCTTCTTTGCTGTCTAAAGTGAATAGATTTGAGTGAGAACAATGATTTGGCACAGAATGTCAAATAAAGAATTTATAGAAACCACAACAGCTTTCCTCTTTGGTGCAGCTGAGATAAGAAGAATTAATGTTGGAAATGATGGGTCTTCGTGGGCTATATGGATCACAAAAGAATGTATGGAACAAGAATGTAATGCATGGAGTTTTCTATATCTATCAACCCAGTCACTGTGGACCATGTTCATTAAATATAAGTATTCCCTTTTCGGAGCTCAATAAAATAAGTATAATTACGTTTAAAATAATAACATTTCTCATATGTGCACCTTGATTTCTTTGCAATAGTTACATTTATTTAACATCTCACTAAAGAAGCAAAAGTAAAAGAGGAAGGAGTGAAAGACTTTTTTACCCCTAGGCCTTTCGGTTCGCGGGCAGGAGAAAAGGAGGAGGCTGGGGTGAAAGACATTTTTTTTATCCCTAGGCATTCAGGCTGCTGCGAGGGAGAAGACAGTAAACGGAAGAGGAAGTCTAGCAGCAACATTGACCCACCAGAGAAGTAATCAGATTGCATCCAAGCCACTGTGATGGAATACAGAAAGATGAGGCAATAAGCTAGAGAAATTGTATACAAAATCATTGGTATTTAAAAAAGTTACAGAAGATTTACGTGGCAGTTCCGTAAAATGCGTACAGAAAACCAAAGATGTGTCAGACCTCGTTTGAAGCCCCACAGAGAAGACAGGAGCTGCTTGCTCCAAACCACGGTGGCTGAGGTAATTTACCACTGGTGCCCTGGGGTCTGTCCTACTGTGGCTCTGCAAGCTGGGCCAACTACATCCTTTCTGCATTAACGAGCAGTCAGATCCATCTCAGGGAGGCAGAGTAGGGTGCAAGAGCTCAGAACTCAACAGTCAAACAACTGCCAGAAGAATGCATTGTCCAGCACAGTGATTATCATAGTAGAAAAGTACTTTAATAACACAAAAAGTAATGCTACACAATTCAATGGGGCTCAGCTACAGGACTGTGATTCCAACTACGATTCTTAAGTAAGCGTTTAGGGCCCCTGTGGAGCCCTCTTCCCATTCTCGGAGCTTCTCTAGTGTCTATGGGGCTGCTACCCAAGTGTAGACATAGATTAGTCAAAGGTGCAGTTCACTAGGTCTCTAATCTTGCGGGGTATTTCGTAGTTCAGTTCAACAGTTAGTATCAAAAACAGGGCTGCATAAGTAACAGTCAATGCTTCTGCATGCCTAGTACAGTATTTTACATGTGAGGCCACGTTTGTTATCTGTTCTCTGGTCGTGCAGCACGTACAGGAGTTCTCCTAGCAAGTTCTTTCAGTGGCAGCTCTGCAGCCATGGGACATAGCAGCAGCTTCATAAGGAGCTCTGGTAGAGGCAGGTGAGCAAAACGGCAAGCCTGCTCCTAGGCACCCGTCCTGGCAGATGTGGCCTCTGGGCCGGGATCAGATGGATGCTTGTTGTGGGCAATTGTGACCCCCATGCCGGTATCATATGGGGTTTTTGTCTGGCATGGGCGGGCAGCTTCAGGGCAGGATCAGACTTCTGTGGCAATGGCAGGTCCTACACCAATATGCTCGGAGTTAGGCAACAGCAGCACCAAGCCTGTGTGGATTGCAGGGGTGCTGGACAGCACATGATTACATCTCAGGCTTGATACCCATTTGCGGTCCACTGTGGGGTTTGCAATGGGAGGCCCCCACAACATAGGTCGGCTCTGGCTTCATTCCAAAGGGCAGCCAGCAACTTCTGGGTGGCATGCCGGGGAGCACGGCTGGCTTCACCTCCTGGACAGTTCCTCCTCCTACAGGGCCAGGCACTCTCCTCTCACTCTTGCGCTCTCTCTCTCTCTCTGTGAGCAGGGTGGCAGGCTGGGCGGTAGGCAGGCAGACCTTCAACTTCTCTAGCAAGCTGCACAGACTTCAGGTGATGCCAACTTATCTCTGGAACACTGGCCATCATGCAGCAACCAGCCCTGTTCAAATAGCAGCTATTTGATTGCTCGTCAGGGGTCTTCCTTCCTTGTTAAAGACGAATTCGTAAATGGAAAAAAGTAGGGTGGTTTGCCTTCCATTTATATGCACATTTTTCAGACAGGGGATTAGGATCCACAGTCTAAGGTTTCAGAACAAGTTGCGGTGGACCTCTTTTAAATGTAATTTTCCCTTTTCTCCTCAAACACAACTTTTATGCATACTAATGGCTCTCTGAGAAGCAGAGAAAGGGGCTGGCTCGAAGTAGAAGTATCCAGTACAAGGACAAAATGGAGTGTAAGATCTCTGCACCTCGCTGTCATTGGCTTTTCTGAAGCAGTTATAAGGGACATAAAAATCAGCAGGCCCTGCATAGAAACCTACTCACTCTGAACAACTTAAATTGCAGTAACATCCCTCACCCCTACTATTTACCAAATCACAGTGCTCAGGAAGAATTAAACAGCTGCCTTTTGCTAACAAGATCCTTAATTAAATTCCTAAAGGCAGCCCCGCCTACTTCCCCGTGCATTTCAGTATCTGGATCTCCACCCTCCAGCCACAGTAATGTCGTCAATACATTCCCACTAACTGGAGAAACTGTATACTCCCTATCTTGTGCCACGCTAAACAAGGGGCCATCCTAAATGGATCCCACTGGTCCCAGCATCCTGACTCACACCATACTCAGTCTTACTAGCATACATGTTCTACACATGCACTGCAAATACATGCAATTGACAGAAACACGGAATGTCAGCGCAAGGTTTTGCGGTTTATAGAACAGCAGAACTTGACATGGGAGGAGTCAGAAGACTTCCTCTCCCCAACACAGAGAAAAAGGTCTTGTCACACTACTGATTCACATAAACTCAGTAGGCTGCCACCAACACTTTACAATATTCATGCAGGGTGTGGCGAGCAGTGGTAGACCTATTACGAGAGCACGCTTTATGCACCCCTCCAGGTCACAGAACAGGTTCTGAACATCGCATTCTCAGTGAAAGGACTAGGCAACTGCGCATACGCTACATTGGCATGATGCTAGGACCAAAATAAAAAGTCGAAATACTAGTTTCACATACAGCTGAGCACTCAGGGCACGGGTACAGACCCGCTTACTATGCAGGTGACCATTCCCAAATGTATCTGGTCAGTGCACAATGGCGGCTATGCTGCACATTAAACTTTCTTGCCCGCAATCCTGAAGTGGATTATTGTAGTCTTTGGAAGGGCAGCAAAGGGAGTGTCCAACATCAAAATCATTATGTTATTGAAATTTCAATTAATGTAAATGGATCCATTGGTTACCCATTATTATTGCAGAGCCCAACATTTATGTATTTTTCAATACAACCTCCCCATTATGCAGTTAGATCCATCAGTCACTTTAAAAAGGAGCATTAAGTAGCAATTGATGCCAGGCCACATGGCGGCTCCTATATTTTGGGAACCCCATATCAATAAATAAAATCAGCCACTCTCACTGAAATGTGCTCGGGAAATCACGAGAAAATAATTAATGGCTGGCGGCCCCATTCCCTTCAGGACAGCATTGGGTACGTCTGTGTTCTAAACGGAGAGGAGCTGTGATCGGATTTGCTTCACATAACGAGCATTGTCCGGAGTGCTGGGAAGGAAAATGGACAGCAATCAAAGATACACCAGATCACAGGATCTGCAGTATAAACAACCTCCGAGGTGTACCAACTCCCAGAGACCCAAGGTCTGGACCACATATCCTTTGAATAATGCAATGCTACATGGAAAGGTGGACCCCAGGTTATGAATGCAACTGACACCAGGACAAACAGACCCATAGCAGTGAGCCTTTATAGTACAAAGAGAGGGAGCCAGCTCAGGTTACAAGGATGGCACTGGTGAAAAGGCTGCAGGTGGCAGGGCAGTGTGCTGCTGACTGGCTTGGAGTCCATGAAGTTCGACATCTGTACCCTGTGCTGGCTAAGGGACATGGTCCGAATTAATCTGCTGGGGACAAAATAATGGACCAGTAAAGTTCTTTTGGTTGTGAGTCCAAACAACATCCCACAAGACTTAATAGAGGACCAGGTGTTGGAAGCATCTATTCTGCGATCACTGTGGCACATACACAAATGGAACAATAGCAAAATATATAATTGAGACTCCCCTTAAATTAAAAAAAACACCTCAAAAAAGAAATAAACAACCTAAGGTAATGGAAGTGATTAACCAAAGTCTTCCGCCTGCATGGACACTGCTCCAAGGTACCAAACGACTGCCTTTACATTTCTCAAAGACTTCTACTTCCTCCAGATCGGCCTTCTCTTTCATTATGTAGTTCTTAGTGAGGCAGTTTATAACCTACAAGACCTTCAGTACACGTGATGAGCCTGTGCACCTGCTCAGGCTCAGGGCCACCCTTGAATGTAAAGACTCCCGATTAGCTCAGCACAGTGGTTATTGGTCTATCCTGGTCTCCCAAGATACTCACCGTCTATCTATACTCACCCAGTGGATGTGCATTTGTTTACCACAGGATGAGAGGAAACTTTCGGCCAATTCTCAACACCTTTGCAATATCTCTCTCACACTTTAAAACATATACATAAAAACAGGTGTGAGTAATGAAAGAGGTTTGGGAACATGCATGGAGCACCCCATTAGTAAGTCTGATGTGTAATGGTGCTTGCACCATTCACGACACACATACTGTATTTTATACATACTTGAAGGGGCTGTGGTTCAGCCTTCTTTAGCCACTGGCTTCTTTGTCTCATGAACCTTCAGCATCAGCTTGAAACATTGTCAATCGCACCTTAATTCAGGCCACAGGGGTATTTTAGTCTCACTTTCTTTCTACTGGCTGTTTTTGGTTGCATGCTCCCGCCTCCATTGAAATGCATACTTTGTCATCACACATTTCAGAATTTATCTCATCCACACATTCCACAGACAAAGCAATTGTTTTTAATTGTAGTGTATTGCAGCAATCAGTTTGAATTGCTTTTGTCAGTATGTGCAGCAAAACTACTGGCTTTGCCAATGCTTGTTTTAGTATGAGGTGTGGTGGAAGAAAAGGATGCGCCGGAAAAATGTTTAGCCTAAACTGTGGATTTTTTGAACCGTGGAAGAAAATCATGTATCTAAACTATATGCAAAATATGTTTATGAAGAATAGTGTGTGTGTGTGTGCGTGTGCGTATGCGTGTGTGTGTGTGTGTGTGTGTATACACCCAGACAGATTCTCATTGTTACAATCTTTATGAAACAATTGGCTAATAAATTGAAATCGAAATGTAGTGGGGGTTGACAGCGCTGTAGGGAATTCTAGTTCCTCTGTCCGCCATCTCTAAACACCGTCTCAGCAGGACAGCTTGATGCTCTGGGGATGGTAGACAGTGTTAACCGTCAAAAACTGCTTGCAACCCATTTTCCTATAAATGTTTATTTTATTTGGAGAGAAGTTTAAAAAAATTTTTTTTATACCTTATTAATTTCGATTCACCTTTTTGTGATCCTATGCTATTCTTCATACATAAAACGTTCTCTGTATTTATGATCTAAAAGACATTACCTGTGTCTACAACAATATTTCTGATATTCATCAATGCCTAGCTGCTCCAAATTTTCTAGTTCACCTGGTGGGCCATTCAGCAAATGATGTCAAAATATGGCACAAAAATCAAGCAAACATCACCAAAAAAAGAAACATTCTAAATGCATATTGCTGGTGAATGTTAGCCAAAGAAGACTAGGTCGAAGAACCTTGCAATTTTTCTCTGCACTCGATGGCCCCTTAAAATGGGGCAACTAGTTGAACTTCAGTTACCCACTGCCCAGTCAGGTCTTTCGCAGTAGCGTGGTACCAACTATCAATCGTGCACGAAATGAAGCCAAACTTCCTGAGAACATTCTTTAGAGTTGGTCCCATCTGACTAGATGAAGGCAATGCCTTACCTGTCTCTGTGCCCACCCACCAACACCAATATTCCAATGAAGAACATTAAAACAACTGTGAGTCTCACTAAAGCACTGCAGAAATAGGAGCGCATCTCTTCCCACCTGGTGGATGTACACTGGCTACCACCCCCAAACACACATCAAGTTCAAGACCTGTTGCATCACCTACAAAGCAGTGAGGATGTGTCCAACACTAACTGGCGTGTAACCACCCACCTCCAAAGGCCAGTATAACACAAGAAAGCAAGACAGTGCCACACTGGAAATCTTGGCCAGCTATAAGAAAACGATCACAAACAAGCCAACTGAAGCTAAAACAGCAATGCCTCTGCATATCAGGGTTGCTACAACCCTTCTGTGGTTCAGAAACAGCTGATGACCCATCTCTTCAAGGAAAGCCTCATATATCATCAATAGGGAGGTTGCCACCTCCCGCAAGTACCTCAGCCCAACACAAAAGAGTCACCACATGCCTCCGCACTCCCCAAGGTGTGTCACGGTCCCAAATTGTATCACCAGCCCCCTTTATGCACACTGCTCTGCTACAAGCGAACCTGCTTTCTGATTTATAAATACTAACCCATACATTCACGTACACCTTAAAGCATATGTGTCTGATACAGCGATCAGCCAGGAGCACCATAAACTTGCAGACACAATATGATTATTTGTGACAGAACAAATTAACTGGAGGTGACAGATTACAGGAAAAAAATCGTGCACCCTAATCAATTCGATGAATTATACAAACATTTGTAACATAAGAGGATTCCTGTCTGCCATACAACGACCCTCAGCCATGTACTTACTGCACATGGGGAAAGCTGCTCTCTAGAATGACAGTGTAAAGGTGGCTCAATGAGTTAAAAACATGCAGCTGCTTTCTTGTAAACTACAGGCATTAGGAAGAATCCAAGCAAGGCAGGCTTAGCCTTCCATCATTCAGATGTCGGTAAATGGCGCACTACTAAACTGCATACCTATGTATGCAAGTAAGTATGTGTGTATGTTTGTATAGATGCATGTATGTAAGGTACAGATATACAGTAAATCAAGAGTGAAGAGAGCACTGTACAGAAAAGGAAAATAGAAGAAGGATTGCCCAGCACCCTGAAATTCGGGTGCAGGACAAGAGCGAGGGAGGAGAAGCCCAATGAGACAAGGGAGGTGTGGGGGGTGGGAGAGGTTACACAATAGAGGAACTCTTCACTCAAGGTCAGGTAACTGGAAATAAAAACATGGATTAGGTGCTGCTTGAAACAGCCTTCAGTTCCTTCCAAAAGCGAAGGATGAACAGAGCTTCTCGCATCAAGGGCGCCTTGGAGGTCTAGAACCCGTGTGCTTAGCTGTAGATGTTGCCTTTCATTACTTGCTGATCTCCAATCTGGCAATGTTGCTGCAGTGGGTGTTATGAAGCCCACCATAGATCTTTATCTGACCTGCCAGGCATGGTGGGGTGTCTGAGCTTCAAGTAATAGTACTACCTGTTAATTACAGGGCTTAGAGAGAGCAGTCCAGTATAAAGCGCTATATAAAATAAATAATAATAGCAGTTGTTAATATTGCTATTATCCCTGAGAGTATCGAAAAGAGCCATCATCACAACAGTCTGTAACCATCACTAAACCTAACTTCCCTACTCTTCATGGCGAAGAAGTGCGAAAATCTCCAATGACTGCGTGATCCTGGTTTGTCCAAAAAACACACGCCCAAAATCAATTAATTAAAAGGATTTACTAGCTTATATATCATTACAGACAGTGTGGTCTTAAGATCAAGTGCACATGGATGTTAACCCTTAAGTGCCTGATTCACAAAGGCACTACTAAAAAGTCATAATTTACTCAATTTAACGTTTTGGCCTGCTTGTGTAAGTTTGTTGATAAATTACCTACACACCTCCACCGACACATACTCTATGCAGGTGAAACTTCATAGACCGAGTAAAAGCCCACAACCTTCAGGAAATGTTTGATATTTACAAATATCTTTGGCATTCACCTATTGCTGTAGCCATACTCATCTGTTTCTTAGTAATGCACAGGTCAAGGTCGTTACAATCTCTTACTTTTATTGGTGCTGAAGTCTTGCAAGATATGGCCACTTTCCTATAAACATCTTGTGAAATCTGAAAAGATCTGTCCTGGTTACCCTACTTTTGAAGACACTTATGCCGTTTCGTGTGAATTTAAATTAAATGTATCAAATTATATCTTCCCCAAACAGTTGCATTTAGGAAGCTACAAGCTTTTATCTCGAATTGTTTGGTATTTCTGGACCAGGTTTGCAGCCGTCATTGACGACACAGGGTAACTGGTTGAAACAGGCAATCGTGATGTCTTATAAATTATGAGTTATAATAAAGAAAATGGCTTACTTTCAGGTTCAGTGCAGGGATAACAACCAGAGGTAGCTTTACCTGCTGGGCCGTTCACAAAGGTGCCTCTATGAAGGGCGTGTGTAAGACAGCCACTTGGTCGTCCGCACACACCTTCATTAACCATTACCATCTCCAGTTAGGAGGTGGAGTTTGTGCTGTTTTTGGGGAAACGCTTTTTTTGTATTCTGCATAGTTCCGAAGTTTGTTTTTTGCACTATGTTCACTTCAGCATAATTTAGGATGTTGGTGGATTTTCTGATTGCTTTTACTGCTTGGTAATAATCGCACCAGGTAATCGTGGGACGAGGAAGATGGACGAAGAATTAATGGCCCGATTAGTTAGTAATCTTCAATACTCTGAGATCAGTTCCTCCTCGTCACAGTCCATCACTGTCCTCCTCCCAATCCTTGCGTACTTAGGGATCAACCAGAAAATGGTTCCTGTATGCCAGTTGGAGTAAGATATTTTCCTTCCTGGTATTCACCGGGAGTACTACCCCTTCCTCGATATGGTATTAGTAGAGGAAGAGGAGGTTGGCCATCCTTGTAGTTTTATTTTGGTTTCACTTGGTTAGGAAACAAATTTTTTTGGTCAGAGATGATATCTCCCCCAGTAAGGACTAGGACGAGGGAGGAGAACTAGGAGCTAATGAGGTGTAGCTCGAGGATCTAGGCACAGCAAGGAAGGGTCCCCTTCTGGACTGTCTTTCAAGTAAGGCAGGAAGCACAGAACTGCAAGCCTCCTGGCTAAAGGAGCTGGTATTGTTCCAACCCTGCTATAAAGTGGTCACAATGCTGGCTCCCCAGAAGTAACCTAGAGGCATCACAGAAGAGGGCCTGCACGGAGCAAGAATGGGTCGTCGAAAACTGTAAGGATAGAATTTCAGGAAGCAATGAGCCAGGACTAGAACCACGGACCGCTGAATAGATCGTTAAGTGATCCACTGAGATTCTAGGAGTTGTTGACAGTGCCGGATTAAACCCTATGGAGGCCTAGGCAGACGAAATTTCACCCCTCCCCCTTCGCAAATTATCTCCTAATATGTTATTAATTTTACCAATCAACAATTTTAATAAACCAATTTTATTACACAAAACTAAACATTAACAATTATTGTTATTAAATAAAAAAACATTTACAAATATTTTTAATAAACCAACAAAACTTAAAATATTCACTTTCCTCAATTTGTTTGTGGTGAAATCTTTCTGGATAGCTTGGAAATCTACCTTTTGCAAGACGTCAGTGGAGTCTTCAATGTTAAGTTTTCGTTTCTTTGAGTTGATTCATTTTTTTCTATCTTTTGGAAACAATCTAAGGAAGCTTGATTGTAATTTTCTTTCAAGATCAAATCAATATTATTTAGATCTGCTGTTGCGGGGCCCCTAAAAGGAGTGGGGCCCATAGGCCTGCCTACTTTGCCTATTTGGTAATTCGGAACAGGATGTTGATGACCGACAAGTGCCAAGTCCACTTTGTAGATCCTGCACTGAAAAATACCTTATTGGCTCCCTGCTATATTTAAAGTTGAACGCTAAGTTTTGGGGTTATTACTTTTACCTTTCCACTCACTTTCCCGTGTAAATATCGAAAACCGTAGGGGCCAACAAGGCCCATCTTGAACAAACAAGTACTGTGCATGCTGGCGATCAACACAAGAGTATATGCTTGCGCCACAAACAAGCCAAAATACCAATGATGTCACCAGCAGAGCACATTTTTTTTATTTTTTATTTTTTACTTGTACAGTCAGCTCAATCCCTAGCACAGGCTTAAATTACTCCTCCATGTTTCATGAAGACGCTGATCAGCTAAATACACGCTTGGGTGAAAAAAGAAATGAATAGACATGTTATTTGAACGTCTTACCAGACAAATAGTTCCTTTTATCATCCACACATTTGAAGTGTGAAATAAGGAAAGGTCCATGCTAAGTTTTTTTTTTTTTTTTTATTAACCTGTCATCGAGCAAATCCGTAGCAGACGTTGTACAGCACACCATAGCCATCTAGTGGCTATTTTAGGAACTTGGTCGTTCACTTTCACATACATTCACATCGAGTATTGCCATAAAATTGCGTGTAGAAGATTACAAACGGTGCAATGTACGTACTTTCCAGAGAGATTTTAATAGAGTGTGCAATTAAAGTTTCATTTCAGACGAGAACAGAAATGAACGCACAAACAACAATGCATAATAGAAGTTAAAAATACAAGCGAGATCAGGAACACCACTGAGCACACAGCAGAGGTCCAGCCAATTTGATATAACAAACATGGCCCTGTCAAACATTCCATACATTTGTTAAAGCCACATATCAATCCGTTAAAAACGACATCCATTTCTAAATTCTAAACATTTCTGCTCAGTGGTGCGATCACTGGTAATCACTCACACTGGGCTGAGAAAATTCTACCCTGACATGACTTTTTAACACTCAATTGACTGAGTGCTGTCACTTTCTCGGTTAGTGTCTTGTGGGGACAGAAAGATGGTCTTGAAAGTCACGTATGTGGGATGGAAATTGGAAAAGGGATTATTTTAGTTTGCTAATATGTATAGATTGTATCGCTCCTCCATAGATAGACCCTTTAAACTAAAAATCAATCTTTCATAATACCCTTATACACAACAATAGACCAAATGACCCCCCCTCTCTCTCTCTCTGTCTCTCTCTCAACATAATTAATAGTACACGTTCTTACACCCAATATTTACCTGCCACAAAAACATGAATGCACAAGCAACACTACACAAAGTTACTTAGTAGACACGTCTTTCTCAAACTAGATCAGTCACTAGAGATACCATAGTACACTACCCACCAAAGCTACAGACAGCTATTCGAAGAGTACACCACTCGCTACTCATAAGAGGTCATCTGAATCAAACCTGCGACAGACAACCACCTGTTGACATGGGTCAGGCGAAGGGCCAAAGGACCGAACGCCCACACTGCGAACCACCACGCAGAGACGACCCACAACACACGGGTTAAGCTGTAAGGTCACAAGGCCCACCCTCCTATGGAACAACACTTAAAGGATTACACTAACCCTCCAAACCATGCACACACACCTAAGGCGACTCAGCACAAATGCCCCCTAGATGGGAAACCTTGGCTTTATGAATCACAAATACAGACCATACTTTGTATGAGTGGCAAGACACCAAGTAATTGGCGAATGCTACGATATTTAAATACCCATAAATATAGAAGGGCATCGGCCAAGGGACAGTTTTAACTGATTCACCAGCCTCATATAATCAACCAAATTCTAAATAAAAAATATATATGCATACGTAGAGGGCCTTTGGACCAGCCCTCTTCATTCACTAGTCTGTCCATCTGTCATTCAAATTTTGCCTTCTCCTACCAAATTATTGAGCACAGGACAGTGGGTCTGCCCACTTCAGGTACTAGCTCTTTTAGATTAAGAGTGGCTAAATTTTTACTAATAACATGCGCATAGCCTCATAAAAAAGATGTGCACTCCAGTGCTATGGGTGACGGGCCAATAATTTACGCAGCAATGGGTCAGGACACGCATTTCCAGCACTGGGGTCGGAGCTAATCTCATAGCCATTATATGATGAAATTATTATATCTGCAATTTAAACATATTAGGTAAACCTGATATTATAACAAACACATTTTTTGTAGATTTGACACTGTTCCGAAGCTTCAACTCATTGCAAGTCCAAACAAAGGCTCCTGACCTATTGCTGACTGAAGGTACCGTTTTAGTTTACCCAATGAGATGCAAAATATTAATGCGTAAGGCTGCCCTTCTGTGCAGGTCTCACAATATGAGGCTTAGTACCAGTGCTTAATTTGAGCTGGTAGTTGCAGGTGGAGCCCACTGGCCCTCGTTTTCAGGGCCACCACACATATTTTCCTCATCAGACTTTGTTACAGAACAAGAGAGAGAAAAGCACAAAAGGGAAAGAGAAGGAAAAGAGATGGCAAAACAATTTCAAAGGAAGAAAGCAAAGATGAATAATAATCTGCAAGAGTGAGATAGAAGGGCATGGAGGGCCCCCCGGTGGTGGATGAAAGTGGCACACAGTAGAATCACGTCTAGGCAGTCTTGGTATTCAGCTCTCACTGCATTTTAAATCGCAGGTTACAGGCTTCTGACCAAGACTTTGGGCCCCAGAATTTATTATTTTACAAATTAAGGACTGCTTAGTGGGTTACCACATGTTACGTTGCGGTGTGTGAATGGTAAGTCACAGATTCAAGTCCCAAAATACCATTCCTTCTTTCTTAGTTAATTGTGTGCAATGAGTTGGTAATATTGCTGCCTGTAAATGCACTGTCACACACCTGTGCTATACTATATAAAAATTGAGTCGTTATTGTTACCATGCCACATTGACCAGTTCCCGTATATGTAGCATATTGAGCCACATCCATGCAGGAATGCACCAGGCTGTTTTGACGAGCTGGCAAAAAACGTTGCCAAGTAGGAAGTACTATGGCCAGGGATGCCAGCCTCGATGGTAGAGGTCTAGCTAGAATACAGATACAAACTTATTTGTTTAGGAAGATTTGGTCCTATTCCCTATAGAGATGAAAAGAATCAAAGGCAAGGGAGACGTCAAGGATAGGTGTTCTGGTTCTCCATTTGAATCCATTGCAGTGTTTAAATCAGGTGTTCCCCAATATTTCTGTAATAAGAGCTATTTATGTTCAATGAACATACTCCCGAGTTACTAACCTTATTAGATATGTGATAGTAACCACATCAAACAAGATTACATTAATGGCCACCATATGCAAGATTACCAGGGGTGATCACCTCAGTGCATCAGACACAGTTTTCAGCTGTAATGTAAAAAATGGCTTTGTCAAAGTGGACTGCCTCTCCCTGGGTAATGCATAACAGCCATAGCTGCAATGCCCCTAGCACCAAATTATTAATATTTGTAGGAGTCTCCTCAGCACGTTTGATTTTTATCACTCAAATATCAGCTTTAAATATTTTTGAAATTCAAAAAAAAATTTCTAAACATCAGACTTTGAATTAAAAAAACATACATTTCTTTTTAAAATACATACTTTTCAATTTTGGTATAGATATATTAATTCAGCCAAGCATTTAAATAATCCTGTGGAAGTCAATGCTGCTTTTGTGCACAGCCGTACCACAAATCTTTTTTTAATCTGAGAGGTTACTTTCTTTGATGAATGTAGATATTTGTCTTGAAGCTGATCTTTCAATCTTTTTGCCTAGGACCAATTGGTTATTGACCAGAAGTTAGAAGGAGCCTTTGTTTGAAGGCCTCTTTGTTTTAGGGAGTTCTTTTGGGAATAGACCTTTAGCTGAGGAGTTGTTGATATTTCTGGCAGGATTGGCTGCAGAGCTATTAAGGAGGATTTTCTTGCATATATGAACAGGCTATGGGTCTGCCAGTGATTATGCTGGTCTAGAAGCTATTGCAGCCTTGATGAGGTCCTGTGTGGTCACAAGGCTAAAGGTGAGTAACTGTGATTGTTTTCAAGATTTGTTTTCTAGTAAACTGCACAGCACTGCTGGAATTGTGATTGAGAGTGAAGCAGGAGGTCTAAAATTATTTGGAGGGTTGGAAGAAATGCAGGTGTGCCAGGCACACAGCAAGTGCAAGTGGTGAGGCCTTCGACTGTGCTGCCAAGGCATCAGGATGAGCAGGTAGGTGTGCCTACAAGGGATTAATTCACATATATTTATACAAATTAAGAAATAGTAGTCAGGTAAGCTCTATAAAAGTTGCTTCCAGTTGGATTACTCAAAAAATAATTCTGTTAATTTTCTCTATGAATTAAACATTCTTGTAGAAATACAGAGATAAAAACAACACGGGTGTAGGTATTCTTGAACTGAATTTTATATTAAAAAACCAATCATTCGTTGTAAGGGTACAAAAACAAGAAATCAACACAATGTAGCCAGAAATAAAACAATACATGAGATTAAATGATCTTCATGGTTACAATTGTGAACACCTTTTCACAAAGTATTTGTAGGCAATCTGAAGAGTTTTACACAAAGCCAAAATTGCCTATAATTCAATAAAATAAGAAATAGGTGTGAAAGTCGACGTTTCAGTCTAATGTTGTCTTTGTCCGTTAGACCATCCTCAGCACTTTGCTTTTGATGATAATAGAGACCCCTGTATATACACGAAAAGTAACCAATAATTAACATGTAGTATCTAAAGCTCAATCATTTAAATGTAAAAATAATAACACCCGTGTGTAGGAATATCTAAAAAGTGTATCTCATCAGTATACAAATCAGCCTCAATATAGTTGAAGGCATGAGAGAAATGGCATACATCCCAAGAGGTGAGTCAATCCTTATCACCCCGGATAGAAAGGCAAGAAATGGAAAGGAGATGAATCAATCAACACTTACTTCGCACTATGAAAAGTCTATCATTGGGAAATAAAATTCAATCAATGGCTTTCTGGTCAAGCAAAAACAATTGCTAAAGAGAAGAAAGATAACGATTTTTAAACAATGGTTCTAAATGGCCTGCTTTTTAAAAAAAGAAAAAGAGAGCAACCTTATATATAGAGGACTGTTACTCAAGTTTAAATATACTTTTATCAAAAAGTGGGAACTAAACAGTTTTAAGTTGTGCCGCCTTCAATAAATGATTGAGACAGTATTTTATAGATGAAACATTCTAATGGTTTCATCTGGAAAACCGTTACTCGAGTTTAAGCAGACTTTTATCAAAAGAATGAGGCTGCCACTCAGCTATAACACTCTCTTTTATGTAGTTTTAAAGTTGTGCCGCCTTTCAAAAGAAATATTACTTTAGTTTCATCAAATTTTTGTTCTAAAAGTGAATTTGTCCTCTTTATTTATACTATGTTAACATCCCTTCTATCTAAAAAGAGTGATGTTACCCTTTTAAGTTGAAAAAACGTTTTAGAAAGAGAAAGCCATCTTACGTTGTGGCCGCTTTGCTTAAAGACCCCAATCAATGTGGGTGCTGACAGCCAAAGAGAGAGCACTGATTCTGGAACACAAATTCTGTCAAATAAAGGAACTATAGTGAATATTAACTCACAATTCCCTAACTGAAAGGCAAAAAGCCAAACGGCAGAATTACAAAAGATCAAACTTCTAAATACCTGTTCTTCAAACGAAAAAAGGCTCACAGTTTCGACGCTTGCTGTATAGTCGGCGTGTGAGCAGCAGATCGAGAAAAGCAGCTATTTAAACATGCTGTGTGACTCTCCAAACCGCAAGAGTCACACAGCATGTTTAAATAGCTGCTTTCTCGATCTGCTGCTCACACGCCGACTATACAGCGAGCGTCGAAACTGTGAGCCTTTTTTCGTTTGAAGAACAGGTATTTAGAAGTTCGATCTTTTGTAATTCTGCTGTTTGGCTTTTTGCCAATACCTACACCCGTGTTGTTTTTATCTCTGTATTTCTACAAGAATGTTTAATTCATAGAGAAAATGAAAAGAATTATTTTTTGAGTAATCCAACTCGAAGCGACTTTTATAGAGCTTACCTGACTACTATTTCTTTATTTGTATAAATATATGTGAATTAATCCCTTGTAGGCACACCTACCTGCTCATTTAATTGCCCAAGGGTCTATTGGGTTTCCCATTTTTTGAGATAAGGCATCAGGATGTCCTATGGTATTGCCACTTCAGGTACTGTGGTTGGAGAACACTTTTCCTGTGAATTCTTCTAGCAGGTCTGTTTTTGTGACCTTGGGACCCATCATCAGCTCTCCCTGTTCAGATTTCCTGTCTTATGTTAAGGAGTCTTGACCACGGTCTACTCTTTAGGCTGCAAGCCATCTTTCCAGGACATAGGGCAGGTTACTCCGAAGCAAGACAGGCATCAGGCGTTCCTAGCCCCAGTCAGGTTTTCTTGCTACCTACTCCTGACTTGTTCTTCCGATGAAAAGAAAATTACAAATCCATGTTGCTCACCATTTAAAGGTTGAGCAGTGACTATTCTTGTAGGTGTGCGCTGTACAGATATGGGTAATTGTTGAAAAGAATATATATTTAGTTCAATGATTACACCCGAGACACAAATATGCATACATTTAGTATCCATGCAATGACACATTTAACAGAGTCCACTAAACATGTCCTGAGTGAGCAAACCATAAGAGAGCCATATTAATTTAGCAAAAATATAATGTTGCATGAATATGCTCTCCTAGAAAGGATACATATTCCGACAGGACCACTGTGCACTACCTAGCTCCTTCTAGTCACTGTAATCCACTTATTAAAATTTCAAGGAGTCAAAGGTACAATGGGTGCAGATAGGAAATATGCAAGATTATTGGCAATAAATGTAATCAATGAGATTTTGAATAAAGCACAGTGTTATAAACCACATCCTTCCTCTCCGGAAGAACACAGAGCGTCCGCCTCGCCCCCCTTCCGCTCCAATGCCACCGAGATCATCTGCGGCGTACCCCAGGGCTCATCCCTCAGCCCAACGCTGTTCAACATCTACATGGCACCTCTCGCCCGACCTCAACATCATCTCCTACGCCGATGACACCCAGCTGATCATCTCCCTCACCAAAGACCCTCACACCGCCAAAACCATCCTCCACGAAGGAATGAAGGCCGTCGCCGAATGGATGAGGAACAGCCGACTGAAGCTGAACTCGGACAAGACGGAGGTCCTCATCCTCGGCTCCACCCCTTCGGCCTGGGACGACTCCTCGTGGCCAACCACACTGGGAACAGCTCCAACACCCACCGACCACGCACGCAACCTGGGGGTCATCCTCGACTCCACCCTCTCCATGACTAAGCAGGTCAACGCCATCTCCTCCTCCTGCTTCAACACCCTCCGCATGCTCCGCAGGATCTACAAGTGGATCCCCACCGAAACGAGAAGAACGGTCACCCAGGCCCTCGTCAGCAGCAGGTTAGACTACGGAAACGCCCTCTACGCAGGAACTTTGGCCAAACTCCTGAGACGGCTGCAACGCATCGAGAACGCCTCTGCACGTCTGATCCTCGACATCTCCCGCCGCAGCCACATCACACCCCACCTGAGAGATCTGCACTGGCTCCCCGTCAACAAGAGGATAACCTTCAAGCTCCTCACCCACGCACACAAAGCACTCCACAACACCGGACCAGCATATCTCAACGGACGACTCAGCTTCTACACCCCCACCCGCCAGCTCCGCTCCACCGGCCTCGCCCTCGCTGCAGTCCCCCGCATCCAAAGAACGACTGCCGGCGGCAGATCTTTCTCCCACCTCGCCGCCAAGACCTGGAACACCCTCCCCACCTACCTACGGCAGACCCAAGACCTACTGACCTTCAGAAGACTCCTCAAAACCTGGCTCTTCGAGCAGTAGCAGCACCCCCCAACCCCCAGCGCCTTGAGACCCTCACGGGTAAGTAGTGCGCTTTACAAGTGATATGATTGATTGATTGATAAATAAAACCACTGCACTGCTTCTGGTTAATAACCAACACTCTGCAACCATTGACATAACTCCATGGATCAGCTTGGAAAAGTTAAGATACTTGTATAGTGTTGTGATGTACTTTATTTTTGCACCGTAGTTAACGGATGTGTTTTAGAACTTCTGAGATTCAAAGTTTTACATTTTAGGCCTGGCTACACATCGCTGCAGTCACCTGACCATATGTGATCAACAGAAAAAGAACTTTTAGGAGCACAACTAAGAGAGGGGCTTTGTCTCCGCCCACATGTTGGTTACCTGGAGTACAATATTTGATTGGGCAGAAGGCATGTGCTGCCATTGAGAAACAGTGCTTGTCGCACTCCTGTTGGCTTCTTAGGGAAGCTCAGTCACCTAAAAAAGCGTAATGATGTGGCAGTTTGCAATGGTACTACTCCCTTAACATGTGGTAATAGTATTGGCTAATAATATTCCTAGGATACAGATAAACAATGGTCCGGTCGGAAAAAGCAACAAGAGGCACAGGAGAACTGAATATATCAAAAGATCTCCTACCACTATATGGAAAAGAAGAAAAATCTTGTAGATTAAATCCACAGTTACGAGGTTAGGGCAGCAGACACGATTTCAAAAACAGAGGATTAAGACACATACACATGATTGCATTTCTGAAAGTTTGGTAATATCGCTCATAAGTCAGTCTCAAATAGCATTCTTATTTACACATTGTGTTGAAAACTCTTAGCTTCACAAATGGATAAAGTGATAAAGACGAGTGCTCAAAGAAGGTGCTCGTGTGAATAAGGAGTAGAAAAGGAAAAGAAAAAAGGGGTCCTTTAAACCTTTTTACAAATCATATTATTGTACATTGAAGCCTGGCCGGTATATAATTTCTGTAGAACATATATGGCATATAGAAGTGGTCCAGTTGTTATGTTTATATATGTTATATAGAAATTATATACCGGACAGGCTTCCATGTACACAGTTCTCCTGTGCCTCTGGTTGCTTTTTCCGATCGGACCATTGTCTGTATCATAAGTTACCCAGGTCCTTCGGGTTAATTTTGGGTTACCCTATTGTTTTGTGACTAATAATATTCCTAGAGTGTCATGACATGCTCACTGTGTGCATTAAACTACACCGTGGACCATGTTTTTATTGATAGACTAATCCTATTGCGGAATAGAGGTTTTCAATAAGGATGTTCCCTCATTCAAAATGGCCGTGCCATCCACATTAATGCTGCAAAGGCCTCTGTGCAGGTATTTTTCTTCCCCATTTAAGTTTGTGCGGTTAAGAATAAACAATTGATTCTGTCCTTCCATCCTAGGACTACGACAGACATGCCTGTTGCTGCAGCTCCAACATGCCTCATGCTGATCATTGCTGATGCATCAATGGAGTGTCTCAGTTTGCTCTCCCCAAATGCAGCCGCCCGCACACGTGCAGCTCCCTGAAGCCATGGGAGCCTGATTCACAGTTATTGGGATAGTCGGGACCGCATGGCTCAAATTTTGACTATAAATTGGGAAAAATTACAGGAAGGGTAAAAGAGTGACAGGCTTACCCACTTTTTAAATATAGCAATTATATTCATTTTACAATGACAATGCTGTTATTTCATTGAGATATCTCGGCTCCTTTCCATTCTACAGAAACAGTGCACACTCTACTCAAACTGTCCCCTCTACACCCTGAAAATTCTGCTCACTAGAGCAGGCTAAAGGTATATGTAAGTGGTGGGGTGGGATACTTCCCACAAATTCAAAAGAGCAAAACGAGTAAACGGACTTCTTGTAGGTGGTTTCAGGGAGAGTGGGCTTCTCCCCTGAGAATATTTTGATATTTTTAGGGTATATTTTTCTAAAACGCCACAGACCCTGAAAGGTTATTTATGAAATATTCCAGTACTTTCATGGTGCACCAGCGAAGCCTGGCCTTTCCTAGGAGCAGATCCCATTTTGTTTTCAAATGTCATAAGTCAGAAATTACTTCCACTATACCAAGGTCAGCATTTTTTCATGGGTGATACCCTTATGCCAAGGAGTACATACAATATGACAAGGCCATAAATTTGCCATGCACACTTCAGCCATAGTCATGGGTACTGCTAAAAATTCCATCCGGTATACAAGGGTCAGCATTTTGCCATTGACACCCCCTATAAAATGAGTATGTGATGTCTTATGACAATAATTATCTCAAATATCAGTGCCAGCATTTTGCTATGGGTCCAACCCCATGTGCTAAGAACTACATGTATCATGTCAGGGCCTTCGGCCAAGTGTGGTGACGCATATTCTGTGGTCCTGCCACTGAGTATGGCTGGGCTAGCAGCTTTCTCAGTTAGCCGTTCGAGACCCCACAGCCAATCATGGTGTCTTAATAGAAGCATTTCAGGGCCTGTAGTTTTCCATAGGTAACAGCTCCCATCCATATGCTATTCGTGCCCTTCTCCATAAAGCAAGAATAACCTCCAGTTTTGCCAGACCAGCAGCACACTTGCAAGCATAACACACATACACTCACACACAAACACATGCTCACACACATTCTTTCACACGCTCATTTTCACACTCTCACTAGATCTCTTGCACTTTCATACATCTGTACTCTGTCATACTCACTCACACTTATACACCCACATACACACTGCCACTCACAATCCCATTAGTCAATCTGCTTGTATTGTTAGAAAAGCTTGTCCTGCTGCTTCTGCTATACCCGTCTTATCTGTTAGTGAAGCTTAATAAAAACATGTTCTCTGTAAACTATTGAAAAATGATAATATACTGCCTTGTCAATGTTTGTTACAGGTTTGATGTGAATGAAAAGTGCACTTCTTTAAAATAGCTGTACAGGGCTTTTATTTGGTTTCACATGTGGATCAAGCAGTTATAGTACGGGAAATGAACTAATCCACTTTCTAACATGTAATATCACTGCATCCAATTGATCTTATGAAATGCTTGACTTCTTCGACAACCATGGATTTTATCCAGTAACACTATGCAAATTGGGATTTTCAGACACAACTTATAATGTAAAAACAAATTTTATGTACCGTAATGAAGCATTGTGGTGAATGGAAAGCCAGGACTGGCTGAAGGTGTCACACTATCCTCCATCCAGCACCATACTCCAAAGCCTCAGCTATAATTCCCCTCCATGTGCCATCCCACATCCTCAGTCCACACTCCCCTCTTGCACCAGCCCTGTTGTTGCAGATGGAATTAAGTAGGCATCTAGTACTACAGAAAGATCAGGTATTCTGTGGGTGCCTTTGTAGAATTATGTGTTTATTCATGAGAATTGTGTAATTTTTATATGTGCAGCATAAGAGGTGTGCTCATGTAAGTGGTGGGTGATGGTGAATAGTGTGAGTGAGTGCGAGAGTGATGCGAGTGTAGGGTGGAAAATGTGCCGATGTGACTGTAGGGTGAGCTGCATGAATGCAATGTGAGAGGAGGACCCATGTGAATGTCAGATGAGAGGAGTGCGTGCAGAGCGAGTGCAGGGTGGTGTGAGTGGTGTAAATGCAGGGTGAGTGGTGTGCCTGTGTGTGAGTACAAGGTGAGCTACAAGAGTTTAGGGTGAGCTTTGAGAGTGACTGGTGAGTGCATGGTGAGAGGAGCTAGTGCAGGGTGAGTCCCTGTGAGTTCCGGCAGACTACTGTGCGTAAGGGCAGCCAGGGTAAACAAAGTGCCTGTGTGAGGGCAGGCCGAGAGGTGTGTGTGTGAGTGCAGGGTGAGAAGAGGGAGTGCAGGGTGAGTGGTGTGACTCTAGGATGAGTGATGTGCCTGTCTGCATGGTGTGAGTGAAGGGTGGGCTGTGTGAATGACAGAAGTGACTATGTGTGTGTATGGTGAGCAATGTGCCAGTGTGAGAGTAGGGTGAGAGGAGTGACTGCAGGGTGAGTGATGAGACATATGAGTTTGGGTGCGGGTGAAGTGCAGAGTGGGAGCAATGAATGTATGGTGAGTGATCTGCATGTTTGAGTGAGATTGCAGGATGAGCAGTGAGAGTGACAGATGAGTGAAGTGTCACATAAGTGCAGGGTGAGCAGTGTGCTCATGTGACCGCAGGGTAAGTGAAGGGAGAATGAGTGAGCTCATGGTGCGTGCTGTGAGTGCAGTCCGGTCGCTGGGAGTGCAGGGTGAGCTGTGTCCTCGTGTGAGTGCAAGGTAAGAGGTGGATGAATGGTGTGAGTGCAGGGTAACAGCGTGAGTGCATGGTGAGCAGTGTGAATGCAGTCGGGGCACTGTGTGTGGAGGGAGAGCATGAAAGTGAAGGGTGAGCGGTGAGAATGAGGAGTGATTTGTCTGAATGCAGGATATATTAGACACTTGAAGTAACTCAGCATGTTACTGATGGTTGGCGGAGTAGGGTTTCAGATATAAGTGAAACCATTGCAATTATGGCATTAATCAGGGATGGAGGGTGGAGGAAATAAATAATTTGCTGATCCTGCAACAAACTTTCAGTCTCGTGATTAGAGTGCCAGCTGACTTGATTTCTACCAGCACCACTGCTATTTTCACGTCAGGGCCGGTACAAAAATAAGCTAAATCACTGAAAGCCGGTATTTTTAGCCTGCCTCTGTACATACTTCAAATAGCAAATATAAATAGAAAGTACTTTTAAATGCGTTCTAGAGCTGCATTTATGATCCATGACTAATAACTCAAGTAAACAAAGACAGAAAAGTCATGTTACAAATGAATATACACACAATTTGATTAAACCCTATTTAGTTTCACACCCCATCCTTTTGCAGACTCTTTAAACAACGTTGGTATATTTCTCTTGGAAAGGTGGCAACCCTACTCCTGATATGCCTTTTCACAAAACGCATTCTCACGAAATGCATTCTCCCATTGTGGCAGTAAAAGCAAAATACAAATGTACGGAGATCCAGGGGGTAGAGCCAGTGGAAAGAAAAAAAAAGCCTCCATAACCAGTTCACAAAGGCATGTAAATGTTCTTTTATAGACCTGTGAAATACTCTGGTGAAGCTGAGATAAGACATCAGACACTGCCTAGGCGAGCCCACAGCAGCTCAAGAACTGTGTGTGTTCTTGAAGGCGCAGCACATTATGCAAGATGCATTTAACATTCATCATTTTTAATGTCTATGTGACACCCTTGGCCGCGCTAATTAGATCCTTTGGATTCCAGTTGACGTCTTACGCAGATGACACGCAAATAGTGATGTCACTACGTCCTGGACAAGAGGCAGAGAAAGGAAAAAAGTTCCACGACTGCATGAAAGCAGTCAAGCTGTGGATGACAATGAATTGCTTGAAGTTGAACTCAAGCAAAACGGAGGTCCTCATATTTGGTAGCAATGCCAATTTTTGGACACCAGACTGGTGGCCAGAAAAACTAGGGACGCTCCCGGAGCCAACCAGGAAAGCAAAAAACCTAGGAGTCTTAATTGACAATAAACTGACCTTCGAAGACCAAGTGAATGCGGTTACCTCTACTAGCTTCCATCTTCTTAGGATGATACGGAAAATTATGTCGTTCTTGCCGGCAGATAGCCACAAGGTAGTAATAACATCCCTAATTTTATCACGCGTGGACTACTGCAATATTTTATACCTAAACATCCAAAAGAAACATCTTAACAGGCTTCAACTTGTGCAGAACGCAGCAGCAAGACTCTTGACTGGAACACCTAAATTTGTCTCAATAAAAAAAGGATTAAAACAGCTGCATTGGCTCCCTGTCAAACAGCGGATTCAATTCAAATCCTTGTGCACAGTTTTCAAGGCCCTCCATGGAAGAGGACCGGAACACCTAAAACAATGCTTTAAATGGTATGCTCTTAGGAGAGCACCAAGATCAACAGGAGCAAGACTAGTGGTAGTACCCTCTTTTAAAAAAGCAAAATGGGGGGGGGAAAAAGCTTCACTACTTGCGCTGCTAGGGCCTGGAATGAGCTTCCTTTCCACCTCAGGAGCACCACAGAACTGCTAACTTTTAGGAAGGGTCTTAAAACCTGGCTTTTTACCTCCTAGGCTAACTCACACCCTGACAACCGGAAGGCAGTACGCAGCACCAGGACACCTTCGGGTAACCGTTGCGCTTAAGAAATATAAATAACATAACATAACATAACATCCCAAACTTCAAGTTCCGTTTAACTTCATCACAACCTTTGTTGTTTAAACAGCCATCCGTCGCTCCCCCAACACCTGCAGTATTATGGCTTGCCTTTGTGTACGTGCTCAGCAGTACCCTCAGTTGATCATAGTTTTATCTCTAATCAGAAATCGAATGCCTTCATTCTAGGGGGCCATGTAACACCAAGATAGCGAGTTTCTAGGTGCCTCAGTGCTGGAAGCCAGATTCCCAAAATATCATCCTTGTCTTTTACCAACTGACAACAATCTCTCCATTCTAAGCATGTCCAACATTGAATACCATATAAATACTGTGGGGAAGTGCTTCTGCTTCCATGATCCAGCAATAACAATTTTGACCGTGACCAGTAAGTTCAAAGTTAGGCGCTGTTCTTTCCCATGTTTCACGGCCTATCCCTTGAATCCATCCACTAAGACCACTAGTGACTGGTTGGCCAGAACTAAAGTCTCACCATCCATTCAATACTATTAGGACTTCATTCCAAAAAGTACTGACCAGAGGGAAAGACTACCAGATATGAAGTGGGTCTCACCCTCACACCGCAACCCTCCAACACACATGCAGCATATCATTTTACTGGATTTTTCGCGGTCAAGTATAAACCGGACATTACTTTCATGGACAAATGTCTATGATGGATTGATTTATTACACTTTGTGATATCTTTCCATAAAGTCCACGTGTCCTTCTGCAACTTCCTCGTTAACCTAGTAATCCACTTGATCACATACAGCCATTTCACCGCTGTCAATGGGGTGGTCAGTGTGCTGTTTAGAATGGACGGCAGGCCCTTAGTTCAGCAAAAGTGGCAAGTGATTTTTTGAAATTTGTGAACACCCTCATGGTAGCTTCCCTATTTATCGACTGCCCCACCCAATCTCTCAATGGATAGCACCTGAATCTTTCTTCCACTCACACATTGTAAGCTTGTTTATAATCTTCAAAGGGCCTGTTGTGGCTGCCCTCAAACAAGTCTCCAGAGATTCTACAACCCCCAGCACCCCCTGCAGCACCCACCTTCTAAATATATTCTTTTCACATGCTGGTGTAAAGTCTTTGTTGAAATGAAGAGAGTTGCGTGGAGAAATAAATTATGTGAGGTCTCTTGAGGTTGCCACAGAGTTCCAGATGTCCGAAAGAGTGTTTGTGATCCGGCAAAATATACCCTTGGTGGTGTACTGTGCTTAAGTAGCCAAGTCACATCCCAGAGAGTCTGACCTACCACTGCCTAGTCCATACATGCCCATCTGTTCTATTTTGGTCGATTACCTCATTATTCTAAGATTTGTGGCTTTGCCAATACTCCCCAATGTCACAGAAACCTAACCCTTCATGCATTATGGTTACTTTAATCGCCCTAGCAAAAAATCCTGTGACGCTCCCGCCACACCTTTCTGAATCTGCTTGAATGTATCCCTATAAATAGATAACACATGAAATTTGGAACATGTATTTAAGGCTTAGCACTACATTCGTTTTTATGACAGTAATTTAGCGCAGTCATATGTAAAGGTGCTTTCAACCAAGCAAGTTTATGGAACTGCCTTATGGAACGGAATATTTGAGCTTCACACAGCTTGCTTACACGCGGAGTGATGTTTCACCAAAACATATTTCACCAGTCGAAGGCTCTTTAGCCAGAACAAACAAAAGGGTTGACAAGGGGCACATCCATCTCAACCTTTGACGAAATTTGAAACAAGTCAACAGTACCCCATTTACCAAAACTCTGGCCCTGGGAGACGGCACTTTAACTCATTTTATAACTTATCGCCTGACAACTTCATCTAATATTAGAGCCGTAAAGGCAGATCTTTGATCATCCAATATTACTGAAAAAGACACAACATCAAGAAACCTACTCCTAAGCTCCAATGGCCAAGGAATCTATACCTTCTGAGTACAGGAATTTGTGAATGTTTCGAAACAGTGTTCCTTTATCTCTCCCTGTATTTGAGGACCATCCTTCACATTGTAGCAGCATTATCAGTGCCAAGCTTGGTCTCTTAACCTTCAAGAGTTTGGCCAGCAAGTTATGGTCTTTAAGAGCAAGTAAGGCTGTCTCCGGTTTGTTAACCAACAGTGTGTGCAATTGTCTCTTATGTTTCACAAGGTCCTTAAATCCGCTCTAGGTCATGTTTGCTTGTGAGCCTCATCTCCTAGTTTAATTCCTGTTCGAGTCTAGATTAGGCCTGGGCGGTGAACCCCGCTCTGTTTGCGGAGATGTCTGCACTCCGCGCAGCTCGCGGAGTGCAGAAAACACTGCTTCCCGTAGTGCAGCAGAGGTTTTTCCCCGCTCGCGCATGGTAAGATTGGAGCGCGAGCTGCCGCTCAGGTAGTATTTCTACTTGAGCGGCAGGAACATCAGCACGAACGGCAGTTCGCACTGCACTCCGCCACTTGCAGAACTTCACGGAGTTTTTTTGTCACTTCGCGGAGTTCCGCATAGCGAAACTCCGCGAACTATGCCCAGGCCTGGTCTAGATTATAGTAGGCACATCAACATTTCATCTGCTGTGGTCAGCCCTAACAATTTACCACTCACCACCACTTTCAAAGTACACCATGATAGAGGCCTGGATATCACAGGTGTGTCATTTATTAGATATACAGTAATAGCACCTCGTCTCTCTCTGTATCAATGGAAAATATTTTTATTTTTCCAGTTTCCGAGGGTAATATCTTTCCCTAACATTACTGTGTTAAGAGGCAAAGATCTGACAAATGTATAAATCATGAGGTTCCTCGGAAGAGCACCCAGAATTATTGCATTTTCATAATGTTAAAAGTTTTACGTCAAGTACGAATGCTGATTTGGTGAAATCCCTCCTCACACTGCTTGACAATCTAGTAACAGAAGGTAGTGCCCATCTACTACAAATCCATGCCAGGACCAATTGTCTGAATGGAATGCTGCAACCTGGACATCTTGTGGGGGTGCCCAATAAAGATGCACTAAATTGCATTTGTATTCAGTGAGAAAGACCTCGAATATAACCATAATAACAGAAATGGCACTTCGGTCCACAATAATGTACCTGTGTTAACCTGCGATTAATTCCGGATGTGTACAATTTGATGATCAACAGAACAGCTTACTGTAGTAAAGAAAGCATAGTAAATCATGGATGTGCTTGTCTCTTCAGGCACACCCTCACTCTTCGAACAATTTCAAACTTCCGAAATGAGGCTGACAGCCACATGTGAAGAAAAAACTGCAAAAGATATGGAAAATGCTGGCAGAAACAAAGATTACACACCGGGCTTTAAGTGGGCCGGGTCTTCCTGCAGTTCTTAAATGCAGGTGCCGAAACGGGTCCCTATGCGACTCTCCATTCCCCCCTTGTGGTGGGGGGAAAAAACGTAACTCTGCATTATTGGCACCCGTCACTGCTTTTGATGTAACATCAAAGTGACTCGTTTTTAAGTTTTATATAACGCAAACATGAGCACCAGTTACATTACACAAGGACGTGTTCATTTTTTTTGATGATGAGCAGATGTCAGGCTCGAAAGTCGGCAGCTCTAGCCTTACGCCACAATCTCGCGCTCAAGGACGGAAGCATTTTCAATATTATATACAACGAAGTCATAGGTGTTGCCAATTTGTATGTGTAACATTACTTTTTTTTTGCAGATTTATATAGCGCGAACTCGACCCGAAGGTATTGGAGCGCTTTACATGAGCACCGGTTATGTTCCACAAGGACACAATCATGTTTTTGGTGGGCGCGGGGAGATTGAGTGATTTGCCCAGAATCACAGGATGTGGACGCGACCCCGAGGCTCGAACCTTGGTTTCCAGCTCCAAAGTCGGCAATCTAGCCGTCAGACCACATCCTCTCCATGTATTATATATCTGGATGAATGAACAGAAGCAGCAAAATACCAGTCGAGCGGCACACTATGCTCAGCACAGATTTTAAGCATGTATTTTTAAGCCACGCCCTTTATTACATTGGTCACGACCCTATGGAAGCCCCCCCCCCCCCCACAGTTTTTTCAACCCACTTAAAGCCCTGATTACACATAAATGTATTCACTTGGCCCGCTTGGGATAGGGTGACCAACCGTCCGTAAATTTCACGGACTGCCCGTAATTTGGGCCTCTCGTCCGTTGTCCGTGGAGAATTCTTTCACGGACGCCTTTTGTCCGTAATTTCGGACTTTAGAAAGAGCTGCCCCCTGCAAGCAGCCTGAGAGTCCCGTAACTCTCACTGCAGGGGCCAGCTCGCGCTCCCGCTGTGATCAGTGGCCTGCAGCAGCTCCTCCCCAACCTGGCACAGGCTGCTATCGGCCCATTATCATTCTGTATGTCGGCCTAATTATCACAAACAGAATGATGATGGGCCAGTGACAGCATTTGCTGGGCCTCCTCCTGCCAGAGCCCAGGGCATGGCAAACTGCTTTTGTTTATGGGCTCCAGTCATCTCACCAGGGGCCAAGCTCTGGGGTGGGTGGAGGTTTCATTTTGGCACGTTACCCAGGTGTATCCAATATGCAAACGCAGGTATTTAAGTTTTACTCAGGCACACAACAGATGCAGTGCAATGTTCTCTCAACCTAATATGAACTTATTTTGACTTGTGCTTGGGTTGGTTGCCTAATTACTTACGTAATATTGCGCGACCTCCTCTGATGTGTCTGTGAAATGTACCTTTTGTCCCGAATTTTTGTCCTGAATTCTGACCTTCTGTCCGTAATTTTTGTCCTGAATTTTGACCCTTTGTCCTGAATTTTTACACACCCTGTCCTGAATTTGCACCCATGCCAGTTGGTCACCCTAGCTTGGGATGATTTGTCCTTCACATTCCACGCTGCGACATCGAATATACTTTAAAAAGTGTGCTTCTAGAAAATGCTAGCCCCGCCCGCTCAACGCTATACGAAAAATGACTGACCCTGAATTCCAGAGGAAGGGGAGAGCATGGGAACAGAATACCTTGGAAACATGGGAAGGAATCTCCCCTACCTGGTGGGGACCACCCAGGCGCCTTCCTTTTTGTTGTTGATATTTTTCGTTCTTGGTTAGAACACAGCTGGATTTTATTATTCAACCCCCGGAGCTATTATTCCACGCACGAGGGCACATTTTTCGAGGCGTAAGGCCGATGCACTTGCAATGGGAATCCATGACGCAGCGGGATTTCTCCTTGGAATGCAAGGGCAGTATTTTTCTCTCCGCAGCACGCATGTTCAGAAACCAGAAACACGGGGGTCACTCTCAGCTCGCTTGTTTCACATGTACAGGTGCTCCTGTGGAGATTAATTATATAAAAAACCGGCCGAAATAACTAACACGTTCCTAGCGCGATCAGTATATGTAAACATAACAAGCACAAATCTTTCCAGAAAGTCTGTAACTGCTGTGACGGTTTCCAAAATAAAGAACTGGTTCTGAGTGAGACTGATGGAATATTTTTCCTACCAGAATAATCCCTGGATAAAATCACTGAATGCGTTCTTTAATCAGCTAGGCGCTTACACTATAACAGGTCAGGAGCTGGTCCCACAGAACCCTACACACAGCTACACGTCTTCCAGGTCCCAACGTTCACGTGTTCTCTTAAGCAATAATGCCATCCCCTCTGCCATTCACATAACGTAAAGAGAAAGGCCTGACCAACAAGTATTATGAACGGCTAGCATCAGTGCTTAACTTGTGCGGGTGGTGTGCTCTACAGCAAGAAAGAGAAACACAAAAAGAAAGGAATAAAAGGAATGACAAAAGTGAGAACGCAAGGGGGGAATCGAACATGCAAGAATGAGATAGACAGGAATAGAAGGTTGGTGAAAGAAAGAGGCTTGAGGTAAAAGGACGAGCAGGGCAGCCTTTTGACTCAGTAATACTGGCATTTGTCAGAGGGCTCCAACGAAATACTTAGGGCGTTTTATTTATTTATACAAGTTAAACACTGGCTAAGATATCAATTTTTAGGTCTGGCATTATCCACGACCTTTTGATTTTACTAAAATTATATGTATAGTATACTTACTTAAATGGGCTTTCAGCCAGCTCTCTTCATCTATTAGTCTGTTGTTGTGTCATTCACATTTTGCTTCCTCTTACTACAGCAAACAGAATGTGCCAATAGGTTAACCTACTTCAGCCACTGGCTAACTTCACTTTGAGAGACTGCATTTGGCTCTTTCTCAAGGAGAATATCCGCACACAAGGTAGTTACCTTCAGAGCAAGTGTTATTGTTTTTACTTTATAATTACTTTAGTGTTGCCTTTATGTTTCGCACCTATGGTGAAAGCAGGACCTTTCTGCTAGATGTGAGCACAGGCCACATTCCACACTTTATCAGTTCCTGTCTCCTGCTAATGCTGTTCTAAACTCCTTTTGAAGTGTCCTTTGTTTATCTAAAGGTATTTCACAGAATTACAGATTGCATCCATTTGAAACTGTTCAGTGTTAAGTTATTCTCTTTTTACTATACAAAGACAGAGGTACCCCTTAAAAATTAATTTGTGTGGTCTGGGAGAAAGGGAAACAAAAATACAAATTTATACTCAACCTCCCACTCGACCAACATCTATTACACAATGGCTATATTTAGCTCTAACGGGCTGTCCCTTTGCTATAAGTATCACTAGATACAACAAAGATACATTAATTCATATTTTTTATTTTCCTTTGTAATTATATTGCAAAATTCGTAGACCATGTTTTTTATTTATATTTTTTGAGGTATTAAAACCATAATTTTTCTGTGTTCATATATACAGTGCAGATCATAAATAGTTCAACATAGATACAATTTTTCTGAAATGTGCAAATGAAGCGTAATAGTGCAATTTATACATACAAAATGACATATTAAAACATGTCCCCTTACCATTATCACAAATGAACTAACCTCACACACAGTCATCACATCCCAAACGTACACATACACACATCACATTCATAGTTTTCCAGCTTAGATATGGCTTGCAACATGTAACACATGGCGAGAATCCTTCTTTGTTTTCCATGGTTATGCCGCCAGCTGGAAAGTAATCAGGCCGACGCACGTTTCAGTGGATAAATAAACTTGAATCCACCTTCCTCAGGACCGCTCACTTTCTTTAAATTAATGCAGCGGAGGTTGAAAAGGGGATCTAGAAGCACAAAGGGATCAAAAATCATTTATGGCGCCCTACTTGAATTTCTTTTGGATAGTAAATAGCAACTACTGCTCTGTGAAAAAGTATATAGAGAGTATAGGAAAAGACTAGACCATGCTGAGCATTCCACACCCTGTGTTGAATAAAAGTTAGAAAAAGAGATTGAGAGAATAGAAATTCTTAAAAGATTCTTAAAAGATTCAAAAATTCAATTGCTTGCGTGAGACTTGGTTGTCTTTTAGTATCCTGCATGCACAGAATCTGCGCTAGTGTGATGACACCTTATAGCCCACCTTTCGGTTTACTACATTTGTACATATGGCTGAGATGGTATAACTAACCAGTAAGCTAAAATCTAGTCGATTTGGATTAGCCAATGGCAGGACCGGATGTCCGACATGGGTGCCTCTGAAGATATTTTCAATTAGGAAGCTTGTTCTCGTATGATGTAGTTGTTCCAACTGGAGTATTTTCTGTAACAATATAGCAATGACAACAGTTACCCCTTTGTTTGATTTATTGTTTCTAGCATAAATCCAGATGTCCCAATTAATTGTCTTTTACCTTATGGGTCTTTGGCGCTCTTATTTTTAAGTGGCTCACTGGCAAAATGGGTGCTGCCCACTCTAGGATAAATAAGCCAATGTTTTGGTGTGTGGCAGCTGTGATGAGTCCAATTTTATTGAGATTCCTGCGCCTCTTTACACTATTAAAAAGAGAGAGTAGGGCGACATATACGAGTCTTATTATATGTGTCTCCCTACTCTCTCTTTTTAATAGTGTAAAGAGGCGCAGGAATCTCAATAAAATTGGACTCATCACAGCTGCCACACACCAAAACATTGGCTTATTTATCTAGAGTGGGCAGCACCCATTTTGCCAGCGAGCCACTTAAAAATAAGAGCGCCAAAGACCCATAAGGTAAAGACAATTAATGGGACATCTGGATTTATGCTAGAAACAATAAATCAAACAAAGGGGTAACTGTTGTCATTGCTATATTGTTACAGAAAATACTCCAGTTGGAACAACTACATCATACGAGAACAAGCTTCCTAATTGAAAATATCTTCAGAGGCACCCATGTCGGACATCGGTCCTGCCATTGGCTAATCCAAATCGTCTAGATTTTAGCTTATTAGTTAGTTATACCATCTCAGCCATATGTACAAATGTAGTAAACCGAAAGGTGGGCTATAAGGTGTCATCACACTAGCGCAGATTCTGTGCATGCAGGATACTAAAAGACAACCAAGTCTCACGCAAGCAATTGAATTTTTGAATCTTTAAGAATCTTTTAAGAATTTCTATTCTCTCAATCTCTTTTTCTAACTTTTATTCAACACAGGGTGTGGAATGCTCAGCATGGTCTAGTCTTTTCCTATACTCTCTATATACTTTTTCACAGAGCAGTAGTTGCTATTTACTATCCAAAAGAAATTCAAGTAGGAGCCATAAATGATTTTTGACCCCTTTGTGCTTCTAGATCCCCTTTTCAACCTCCGCTGCATTAATTTAAAGAAAGTGAGCGGTCCTGAGGAAGGTGGATTCAAGTTTATTTATCCACTGAAACGTGTGTCGGCCTGATTACTTTCCAGCTGGCGGCATAACCATGGAAAACAAAGAAGGATTCTCGCCATGTGTTACATGTTGCAAGCCATATCTAAGCTGGAAAACTATGAATGTGATGTGTGTATGTGTACGTTTGGGATGTGATGACTGTGTGTGAGGTTAGTTCATTTGTGATAATGGTAAGGAGACATGTTTTAATATGTCATTTTGTATGTATAAATTGCACTATTACGCTTCATTTGCACATTTCAGAAAAATTGTATCTATGTTGAACTATTTATGATTTGCACTGTATATATGAACACAGAAAAACTATGGTTTTAATACCTCAAAAAATATAAATGAAAAACATGGTCTACGAATTTTGCAATATAAGTATAAAGGAAAATAAAAAAATATGAATTAATGTATCTTTGTTGTATCTAGTGATACTTATAGCAAAGGACAACCCGTTAGAGCTAAATATAGCCATTGTGTAATAGATGTTGGTCGAGTGGAGGTGGAGTATAAATTTGTATTCTCTTTTTACTATGCATGCAGTACACAAACTGAAAGCTTCATTATTATACAAGTCATGAGCGGACAATTCTTCAAAACACATTTATTTTGGACTCAATTTCACCAAACGTTCTTTAATAAACATTGCCCAGGAAGAAAATAAGCCTTTATCATATTTAATTTGCTGCACTTGTAACACATTTTTATTTATTTCCTACTTTCTATGTATCTTGCTTCATTCTTTCTTTCCTTATTTTTTTCTTTCTTTCGTTCCATCATTTCTTCTTTCTTTCCATGCCTCCTTTCTTTCCTTTCTTTCTTTCCTTCTTTCTTTCATCTTCCCTTCCTTACTACTTTTCATCTTTCATTCCTTTTTCTTTAAATCTTTCTTCCCTTTTTCCATCTTTCTTTCCATCATTCCTTCCGATGTTCCTTCTTTTTTCCACCTTTCCTTTCTTCTTTCTTTCCTGCTTTGTTTCTTTTATTCTTTCTTTCCTTATTTTCTTCCATTCTTTCTTGCTTTCCCTATTTCTTTCAATTCTTTCTTGCTTTCCTTCTTTCTTTAATTCGTTCTTGATTTCTTTCATGCTTTCTTTCCTTCTTGCCTTTTTGTTTTCCTTTAATCTTCTTGCCTTCTTACTTGTCCTTTCTTTCTTTCTGTCTTTAAGGCAAGAGCCTGGCAGCCAAAGGCAGAATGATTGGCTTCTTTATTAGCTGAGGCCTGTTGATTTTACTACAATTATGTGTATTACATAATTATTTATAGGGGTTTTCAGCAACACCGAATACATTTGTTTGTAGTTGTGTCATTCACATTTTTCTCCAACCCACTGAAGCACACATCAAGGGGCAATGCATCAGCCCACTTCAGCCACTGGCATGCTGTCCTTTCACAATGAGCACATCCACACACACAGTGCCAGGGAGTACTGTGGTAATGTGTGCCTTTTTGAGACCAAAAAACATTTCTGTCTTTAGTCAATGCTTTTTTTTTTTGATTGACAAACACCAAGCAGCTTTGCAAACAATACAGTTTTGCAAAAACCATGACAGGACAAAACAAGAAAAGCCAAAAGGCTGTCGGACAGTGCCAGACTTACAGACTTTGCCAATGCTTTTTAGGCCTGACGTTAGTCAATACCTTTTGTTTTTCAAAAAATAACTCTCACAAACTACATACCTTTGCACACATGTAAAGAGGCTTTCAGCCACCCTTCCTTAACTATTCGTCTTGTGTAGCGTCATTGAACTTTTGTTTCCTTCCACCAAAGCAAACAGCATAGGGCGATGGGTCAGCCCACTTCAGACAGTACCCGCCCGCGCTGTGAGTGATTGCATTTTTCCTTTTCACGGTGTAGGCATCCCCACATTAAGTAGTGCACTTCAGTGACAGGGCTCAGGAGAAAATGTTTCCTTTTCTTAATACTTTTTCTCCAGTTGCCAAGACAGCACCTCCTCCCACATTTCCCCCTGCCTTGCGTGTGGCTGCTAGCATGCATCAGACGTGCAAGTTATGTTTCAGCTGGAATGATTCCACTTTTCTTTAGTGGATGCAGTTTTTTCGAGTGCCCACTAAAAATGCCCTTCTTGTTGCTAATAACTAGGTGCACCACATAAATCTCTCTCTCTTCTTCTTTGAGGCTGTATGTTGTTTCACAAACGTGAAATCCCCTGGCTGACAAAAGGATACAAACAATTTCAGCAGAAATTGCCAAGTCTGCGTTTATGAGGGTTATAAATGTCACTTTGAAATACAGAGAACACTATTTTATGGCGGGAGTAACCGAGCAAGATTGAAGAAATGCATCCGGTAAAGAAAGCCAAACTCAGGGATTCCTTCTAGCATGGGATCGGAATTTTTTTTTAGGTGCCCCTTTCTTTGCTCTTAAAAGCACCCCAGGAGAACATAGCTGCCAAGGTTTCTGATTGCTGTGTGTGACACTTTAATAATTTCAGTGTAATTATGAGTGACATTCAATGAGTATGAGTGACACTTTCTCGCGAGCAAAAATCTAGCAATGATGATGAGAGAAACAAATAAATATCAGAAATTACACCTATTTGAGAAACCAGAAACTCTAACACCTTAAACTGCTGCACCAGTGCTGCTGAGAAATTTCATCTATAACTAGCTCTGCGTGAGAAAGTGATTGCACAGAAACAGCGCACCTACCCACTCCTCTAGTGGTCTCAGAAGGATAGAATATAAAAAAATTGATTGTGGTCAGAAAATGCAGACAATTACAGCATGTTTGATAGTACCTCTGTAATGCTCTGCGGACCAATGGCTTGTCAAATTTCCAGGATTTCTTAAACGGACTGAAAAGAGCCCAGATGCATTTTAGCTTGCAGCAAGGCGCTATAAAAAGTTTGCAAATAAAATAAATACATTCAACAAAAGTGTATCAATCTTTTTGGGAATTTATTGGTCCCAAATAAAACCCTTTATGTGAGGCAGGGCAATACAAGAAGTGCAAAGTTCAGGCAAACAGCAACTGTTTTCCACACCCCTTTCCCAGTGACAGCCCCTTAGAGAGAACAGAATAGGCACACAGCACCTTGAAGAAGTGAAGGATTTAAAACTATTAATAATAGCACAGAAACAGACAGACAATAAGTAACATACACAATGGGGTACGGCGCTGTTAGGAAACTACAGGGAATATAAACATGCCTTGCATGGGCACCCTCCCGCTTCAGCTTCAGTCAGTGTTCCCAGGCCCCGCATAGCTCCAGCGTGCTCATCAGGCGATTATGCCTATTTTGGTGCATTTCCACCCAGCACTTCGTTATTTTCCCTCAGCTCTACCGGCCTATATGCTGCCCCATCATGTCTTTGAGGTTGCAGGATGGTGGTGGGGAGGGGGGGGGGGGGCATTTCAAGCAGGAAGCGGGCTACCAGGCTCGGGTGGTGTTAGTGTTGCGCAACCCGGGAGAGCGGGCATGTCCCAGCCCCAGAAAGCATTTCAGGCCGTTGTGTTCCCCGGGTGGCACCGCTAGCAGCTTCAGCTAGTGCGGGGCCTAGGACAGTGAGGGAATAGAGCGGCCCGCCGGCCATCTCAATCTAGGTCATCCGGGTGTGTTGGAGGGCTCAGCTCCCATTGTAGTGCAGCCGTGGTAGAAATCTCGCTTGTGCGCCTGCCCCTTCCTCACCTTAGATTGCAATGCAGGTGCCGCTTCTACCGGCTCTCTCCGCTCCCCCTGTTGGTCACCATGCTCCCCTGAGCCTCCTCTCAGTGCGGCCCTCTCAGGGCCACGCTGCGACGAAGTCGCAATGGTATGCCCAGCCGCTTACTGTTGTTGCCGGTACCCCACCGGAGTGCGGCCGTCGTCTCAGGGTTGAACTGTAATAGACCAAATCAGAGTTTAACCTGCTGCTTCCAAGGGTGCACTGCACGTTTTAGTTCTGAGATCTCCGCGCATGTAAGCTGCGGGCTGCCAGTTAAAACAGAACTTGGAGAAACGTCACAGCCTGCTGCATTAGTTCCCGGAGGGGCGGGGAGATTCACACGTGCCAGCCTTTAGGGACGACGGAATGGAGACAGTAAAGATCAAAGGCACTCATGCCCAATAAGGCCCATTAGCAAGACTTTGCCTTCCAGGACTGGGCGTGCTGGCATGCCACCTAGTTTCAGTTAGCGTAGTAGTGCCACGGCTTGACAGCCGAGGCCGGCGCTATGCCTATCATGCGTGACTTTCCATTTCAGTGCGGTGATGCGGATCACCACACTGAAATGCGTTAGTCTAACGCGTGATGCGTGGCACTTGGCAGGGCTGGGAGAAGCAGTTTGAAATATGCGAGACGATAAGGGAACAATTCAGCAGCATAATGAAATCCTCTGATGTGGAGTGTCAGCCATCCTGCACTCACCAACAGAGGGCTGGCCACCACATCTCTCTTTGTCCATGAAGCTGGCCACCACATCCCTCCCTGTCCATGAAGCTGGCCACCACATCCCTCTCTGTCCATGAAGCTGGCCACCACATCCCTCCCTGTCCATGAAGCTGGCCACCACATCCCTCCCTGTCCATGAAGCTGGCCACCACATCCCTCCCTGTCCATGAAGCTGGCCACCACATCCCTCTCTGTCCATGAAAACACGGTTTCGCACTTCTTGCACTGCAGTGGGGGCACGCTCATGCGGTCAGGAAAAACCTGTGCTTTGCACCTTGATTGTTTACAACACAGTCTTTGGGCCCCCTTAGCTGGTCACCGTTGAGGAACGTCAGACTCACTATGTGAGTCCATGCTAATGTCAGTGCTCCACTCTGAGTGCCTGATGCTTCTGCACAGGAACAAGAAGCCAGCGGATTTTCCAGGGTGGATACTTCTGTCACCATGGCTAGGAGTAATGTTAAGGTGAAAACTGATATTGTTGAATGTGAGAGGACTGTAGATGAGACAACTGTGTGACACAGAGAACAGAGGCATAGACAGTGCTACTGCTGCAGACACCATCTTTCAATTAAGCTATTTTGTGGAGAAAAAAATATATATATATATATATTTTTTAAATCTGGCTTTTCAAATGTATAGAGAGTTTCTCTTGTTCCGTCTCCTTTCTCTCTTTCAATATCTCCTTTACCCCGGTTACCTCACTTTTCCCAAACGGTTACTTCTGATCTCTCTGCTATCCTTCAGCTCTCTCCCTTCAGTTCCCCCCTCTCTCCGTTACACATCAGCAATTCTCTCCAACACTCATTCCCTTACTGCACATCTATTGTTAGTTTGTTCTCTTTTCTCTCTGCCGCTTGCCAATTCTTTCCGTTCTTTCTCACTGTCTCCGTGCCATTCTTCTTACTTATTCATTCCACCCCTTGCCCTTCTCCTGTGACACCCCCCCTCTCCCTTTCACGTCCTTATGTCATTCTCTCCAGGCCTTTCTTTGAATAATTTTCCAAGTTCTATCACCCACTATTGCTTTCTCACCTCTGATTTCTCTCTTGGAGTCTCACCCCATTGGCCTCGCCTCCTCACTCTCTTGTTTAGTGTGCCCCCATTCTTTTTAAATCTGAGACCTACATCTCACTTGCCTAACCACCCCTTATTTCACTCCCCACATTCAGCCCCTCTATTACTGTGTATGTCACTTTCACTCCCTGGCAGTCTTTGTCTGCTATTCCCACAAAAGCTATTTTCTCTCTTTCCTTCACTCTTCTGTATTTCTTCTCGTACATCTTTTCGCTGTAATTCTCTGCATGCTTCTTTGAATCACAACTTCTCATTTTTAGCTTCCCTCTCTTTTTTTATATCCTCTCTTCTTCTACTTCGACCTCTCTCCTTTCCTTTTGCTCTCCCTCCTTGTCCCATTCTGTCAAGACTTGGTAGCAGTACTTGGCTCAAATTTCTGGAATTTTCATTATTACCAAAGATGGCTTGCACTAGCGGTGCAGACCCCAGTTTCTTTGAGGGTTTCTCCCGTCTCTGCACTGGCCACAGGCTCTCACATCATGCACACTCCCTTCTAGTGCTCTTCCCTTATATATATTGTCCCCGTCATGTGCTATCGTCTGTCCTATTTTTCCTCACTCACCATGTCCTCCTCTCCTGATCTTCGTCTCTTATGTGGTCTGCCATCC
The DNA here is from genome assembly GCA_963921515.1 of Calotriton arnoldi. Taxonomy (NCBI): domain Eukaryota; kingdom Metazoa; phylum Chordata; class Amphibia; order Caudata; family Salamandridae; genus Calotriton; species Calotriton arnoldi. The sequence goes on along the minus strand of CAWUFW010004896.1, from coordinate 784,102 downwards.
TTGGATCTGCCCAGTCCATTCTTAGCTATCATATGTTCTCTTTCTCACCCTGTGCTCTTGCATCTTCTTTGGTCTTCTAAAACCTGTGTGCTCCCATTCTCATTCCATAATGTTGTGTGGTCTCTCCCATTCTGTGCCCTCTTTAGGCCCATGATACCCCTTCCAGTGCTCTCCCATTCATCAGTCTTGTCCTGCGCCTCCAGATTGCATTGTCCTACCCCGTGCTCTCCCATCTAGTGCTATTTCCCATTATGTGTCATTGTAATTCTGTGCTCTCCACTTGTGGGTTCTTCTATCATGTGTTCTGTCCATCCTGTTCTCTTCCAAGCACTGCGATATTCTGTCATGTATTTTTCAATTGTATGCTCTCTATTTCAATTGTCTCCCATACAGCCCTTTCCATCTCGTGCCCCAATACTGTGCCCGCTCTTTCTGCGCACTGTGATCCTTTGTTTCCCTTAATGTCCTCTCTCCCAGCCTAATCTGTTGCATCTTGTGCCCCCTCATGCCTCATTCCATGCTCCCTGATCCTGTGACTTTCCAATGTGTTCCCTCTCTTGATGTGCTTCATCCATCCTGTTCTTTTCCAACCTGTCCTCTTCCATCCAGTGCTCCATCACACTCATACTCAGCTCCCTTATCGCATGCATTTAACTGTTCTACCCTCTAGCCTCCTTGTTCTCTACTTCATCCATCCCATGGTCATCTTGTGCTTTCTCATCACTTGCTCTTTCTCATCCACTGTTCTCATCCATCCCTGTAAGCTCTCTCGTTGTGCTGCTGAAGTCCCCCATTCTATGCCACTAACACTGTGCTGTGCTTCTGTGTGATCTCCCCCATCCCTGTGTCATATCTTTCCTGCATTTATCCATCTTGTTCGCTCCCACATGGCTCGCTTCCACTCCCATTCTCCCATTATTCCATCTTGTGCTCTCACCATATTTTTGTTCTATTAGCTCTCATCCTGTGCTCTCCCTTCTCTGTTCTTGCAGATTCCGGGGTCTCGTCCATCCTGTCCTCCTCCCAGGACTGTATGGACCCTCCCATAATATACTATTTCTCATCCTCTGATCCCAGGCTCCATGCTATCACCCGTCTGTGCCCTTTCCTCATCTATAATCTCTTACATCCTGCACTTTTCCCCCCTCCTAACCCCATCTTTTGTTCTCTCCCGTCCTCTACTTCACTCTTCCTATGCTCGACCATTTGGTCTTTGTCCCAATCTCCACTCTTTGATTTTTACTCTTAACCAATACTCTTCTTGGTCAGCTTTGTGTTTTTTTCCACACGCTCTCCCTCCCATCCTCTCCTCTCCTATACGTTCTATGCTTTTCACCACTCTGTGCCATAGGTCATTCTGGGTCCTCTCCCATCCTCTGCTCTTATATTCTGTTCGCTCCTATCATGTGTACTCCCCCATTTCTCTTGCCAATGCTCTGGCCAGACCCATTGGCTTTGTAAATGCTTGTTAGGTATAGCAAAGACACCTTAGCTGTCTTGCGAAATTAAGTAGTCTGGAGGGGGAAATGAAGCTTATCCCACCTCAGTCACTGGTTCTTGTATGCGTCATTCACCACATTCATTAATTCATTCCAACTGCTATTCATCATGTGTGAAGTTTTGCCTCTGCTCGTCATTTCAGTGGTGTTGCAGTGAGATAAGTACACACAGGGAGGGACAGCTACTTTTATTGCCTCCAATGAGTTGTACAGCTATTTGTTGTCTTGGGAAAATATACAATTTTCAGCATACGAAGCATACAAGTAAGACATGTAACACATTTAATATGTTTTTTTCTTAACATGAATGCAATCCAAAACAACCTAATGATGTCCCTTTTTCTGGTTCGCTCTGCCATCAGTAGCTTGGAGCACAGCTTAGTAGTAGGGCTGTAACTTCAAAAAAATCTACTTTTACTGAGCATTTCTGAATGCTATATTGAGACACGTTTACACAGCAGACTATGAAAATGTCTCATTCATCAAGAATTTATTTTTTAAATCTTACTTTGACAAATGTATATAGTAGTAGACATGTAATCTATCTAGACTGCTTACACTTTCATCTAGAGGTTCTTGAAATCCACTGTCAGCAGAAACTTATAATGCACTCATACCGAAGAGACTCAGCCCAGAATAATGGAAATTGGGTTCACAGGATCTTTGAAGTGTAATTTGTTCAGAATATATAGAACTGATATATTATACAACACAAAATAGCTGTCCTGACCTCAATTTCAGAACAATACTCCAGAAAACAAGCCCTGGCGAAGCAAATAGGTCTTGTTTTTATGATGAGAGTGGCAAGCCTTTGGCTTTGCCAGTGCTTGTTTGTAAAGCACTGTTAAAAAAGAAAAAGAATTGCACATCTTATAGCATCCCAAAACTGAAGATTGCTGGGGTTTGAACGAAGAGCGGACTATTAGGTTGTTTTTGTTTGATCTCCTGCATTCCACTTGCTATGTGAAAAGCCCAGGGAGTCCCTGATATGGTTGTATCTTAAGAGGTAAAGCAATTACACTTCTCTAGGAAAAAGATAGGAATGCTCAGCCCTTCAAAATCAAGATGAGGAAGATTAGACAAGATGAGATGAGGAATGCGAATATTTATTTATTTAGTCTCATTTAATAGATGTATATGGCACAACAAAGTCCAACGGTTTTTAGAGCAATTTACATTGAACATCAAGAATTCGGATGGAGTATCATCATTAAGAACTAAAAATACTTTAGAAAAAGATTTAGTGTACTAGTCTGCACCCTACTATACCACTATGACATTCTGAAAAGATGACATTCTTGCTACTGCACCATCTCTTCGAAAGTCAAGTGAAGGAGCAGGCGGAGGTTGGCCCCGTCCAAGATGGCCGGTTCCCAATAACCCACTTCAGTTGCTTGGAGCCTTGCTCCAAAAGTCACAGCAACGGGACGACTGACACCACAGGAAGAGTTGGACATAGCCACTGGGAACGACAGAGCACCTATGCAGCCTGAAATCTGAAGGTATTTCTTCCTCGGAGTCCTGTACCGAGGCAAGGACGGCGGGTGCTCCACAACACATGCATCCAACTGCACAGGCTCACCATCAGCCCTTTTTGCCTACCCTTCAGTGGCCAACCCCAGTAGCTACACGAACAGACCCACGCCGGCGGGCGATGCAGAGCCCCCTTGGGCCTCTCTGTGCTGCTGAGCCACCTATCTGGAGAGGAAGGTGAGGCGACGGCCCATGGCCTGCGAGAGTCCGGTTCTCCCAGTGGCAAAGAGGGGGGGCACCCCTGCTAGTGGAACTGGCAGCCATACTAGGAGTGCAGTTTCAGATTATTAGAGACATTAGTACAGCTGTGGTGACATATATTTGCATTCTCACCCCTCCCGCAGCTGGGGTGCCACGCTCCTGTGCACCAGAGGAGCCCAACTTCCTCTCCTCTTGCAGCCTACCTTGCCTGAGATCAATGGCAGCGGATGCAGTAGAGGCGACCCATGGCAGCTGCCGTAGCAATTACCCTGGACACGGATTCGCCACATAGAGGTGCACCCAAGCTAGAGATATACACCTATGAACATCTATACACCACTGATCTGCCGTAACCCATCAATGACAGCTCAGCATGTCTGCCCTGTGTCAACTCTGACTACATTTCCATTCCTTCCGTGCTAACCGGGTGACCCTGTAAAATCGGCCAGGCAACAACACTATGGAGCGGTGTGCTCTGGGCCTTCTGTCCTCCCACTTTGCTTGGCAATTGAGGAGGGATGACCTATGTGGCAGAGAGGCTAATGCTCGGGTAATACCGATGCAGCCTGCTCCTCCACAACCCTGCCTCCCACTCAGGTCAAGGACATTTTGGGCTCTACAGTAGCCACACTACTGCCTGTGTACTTCTGTACTAATGGTTCCGTTGTGTACTGCTAGTGCTCTCCCACGCACTCTCTGGCCCCCGTGAATGGGAGTACTGGACTCCCTCACATCGAGCCACCCCCCCGCTCTGGCTCCCACTGACCCTGATGTCAAAGGAGAAGGCGACACAACAACTTCGACCCCCGAGGTCAAAGGAGAAGGCGACACAACAACTTCTCTTTACAGAAGTAGTAGCTGACATGGCATGAAGAGCTCTATCCCACCCACCTCTGGTACAACGGGGAGAGCTGCAAACGATCCACCCCATGGCAGGATCCCCAGGACCTGGGCTAATATCCCACCCCTTGTTGCATTTTTCGCCTGCTTCTAGCAGTTGAAATAGTGCAGCAGAAAATAAACGAATATGCATGTTATTCCCCGTTACCAAACTAATAATTTTGTAATGGTCACATTTTGATGCGGGATACTGGCTGGAATTAGAGATTATGACCCACTTCATCCTTGTCCTAAAATCACATTGATTGTGATAGGTAAGCCCTTTTTAGGAGCGCATACGTACCACAACTTCTAAATCTTCATTTCAAGTACTGACCATAAACCATAATATATAGCTTAAGACTAACACGAAAACACTAATACTATATAAGAAACACATGTGCAGATCTGCTATTTTAAAAAAATCCCATGAATCTTTTAACTCCTCATGCTCTCAATTTGCACAGCTTTTGTCAAGGCAGTCTTGATTGACAGCTCAGAAAGTTAACTAAAAAGAGAACTATATTCGGTATTTAATTTAAAAAAAAAAATATACAGACATAATACACCCTCTTCCATCTGGATTTAGTTGTAAAAATCTTAAATCTACCACATCTCGCTTATCATGTTCAACTCACAGTGAATTCCAAACCAACAGAACTGCATCCCGTCAAGACCCCGAATATTGCTAAATATATATTTTTAACAATTTCCTACTGTAGTGATGCAATTGCAACTGCGCCATGTAAGATCTCATTTGAAACTGAGTGCAGAAATCTGAGTGTATATATAGTAATACAGCTCTAGCAAGGCTTGTGCATACCTCCCCTGGATTAAGAGGTATGGTGCAAAAAAATGGCGGTAATTCAGGGACCATATGTTTTTCTAGACTTACAGAAATGTTGTTACTACCAACCTTCGGGTGTTAGTTTCCTCTATTTACATGTGTTGTGTGTTAATACCGCATTACATGTGCAGTAATCATATAGCATGTCTGGATGACTTTTGGTTGCTCAATGCCATATTAGCTCATCAGAACAAGTACAATGAATGACTGCAAAATGCACATTCCTGTGGGTTGCTCCTCTTCCACTACTTAAAAAACATCCAAACATTATACCATAGTTGATGCAAGATGGCATTTCCAAGAAAGGCAAACTTCAGAGCTGGATCTCATATTCAGTGCCAGATTAAACTATTTTGATACTGATCATGCCAAAGATTGTAGATATACGCAGTCACTGACAGGTCTACCACTTTCTGCTACAATTATGCACAGAAGCAGGTGCAAGTTTGCGGCGACACTTCAACACACAACACTTCCCAAGTATACTATAAGTTTGCGGCGACACTTCAACACACAACACTTCCCAAGTATACTATAAGTTTGCGGCGACACTTCAACACACAACACTTCCCAAGTATACTATAAGTTTGCGGCGACACTTCAACACACAACACTTCCCAAGTATACTATACAGTACTCGCTTTCTAACCACCAAACTACAATCTAATGTTCTTTTTTGCATTAAATTCACACGAAGGTGAAGGGAAAGTGTACACTAGATGCACAATCCCGGTCCTCGTGCATAACATCAAAACACAACCCTCAGAGGCCACATGTCAGTTACACCTCTTCCACAGAGCAGGGCGAGACCAGGCTACAAATGCGCTTCGTTACCGCGCCAGGGGCACGAAGTGCTATATAAATGCAATTACGATATACATATACATGTCTGGTGTCAAAGCAGAATCAAAAAAGACGGCTTCACTAAGAGCGAGGAGGGAAAGTGAATCTGATAATTTCTGGGGGATTTTTATGAGGGTTGACTAAAGCATGTGAAGAGGAAATATATATTTCTCAATAAAGTATCTGCGCACGCAGCCATCTGGCAAGTGCTCCCTTCTTGACATCATTTCTGGAGACCTGCCAGGCCGGTGGTCAAATCGTGACATTTGCTTTTCCGATACTCCTGCCGAGACCTGCAACCCAGAGAGCCTGTCAAGGCATAACACTGAATCGCGTGCTCTACGCGGCCATTAAATAACACTTTGGAGCTCGCGGTAGGGAGAACCAGGCATATCCTTACGCACGTGCTGCAAGGAACCGCGCCAAAGAGCACGTGCCTTCGGGGCTTTGGAAAGGAGACGAACATCCGTAAATTTAGTCCAATGCCCCGCAGTGAGCTATTGTAATTACACAATGTCCGGTGAGGAAAGGGAACTTCTGATTTTAATTAAAAATGAAATTTAAATTATAAACATTTGTGTCCCTAAATATCCGATGACACCAGTTATGAGGCTTCCTGGAAGAAAAGCAAGCAGTGAAGCCCCCTCAAGTCCATCTGGAAACTGCCGGGGTCGGCACTGTGCAAAATGTCTTTGCCAATCACAGGAGCAGGTTTAGGCAGATTAGTGTTGCGTTGCGGTTATTGTATGTTAGGCCAGTGTTGTGTATTGAGATGTTGTGTTATGTCATGGCCAACAGAACAATGTCAGAGGTGATGACGCCCTCAATGTATTCTGAAGAAGTCTGTTATGATGTCACCATCACCAATGACCAGTGTTATAATCTATATTATCAGATCTGTTTCTGTGTACACTCTTTAATGACTCAGCATATTCACTAATAGTCCCCGGGCGTCCATCCAAACATGTAAAGCGCTCCCACTACCTCGGGTGCTTGACTCCCGGCATATAAAGCAACATAATTAAATACATATAGATAAAGTAATCTATGGTCTGCCATTGATTATACATCAATAAAAAATTGGTGAGCTCGATTCATATTGTTCAAGTCACACGAAATCAAACATGCAGAAAATTTTATTTTGGCAGCTTTAGCGAACAAACTGATTAGTCAAGTAGTTAGCAAACTTGTGCTATGTGATATAATTAAAAGATCGTACGCATCAGCGTCAGACTTTTAAGTCCAGCCCAAAAACAGGTTAAAGGGCGGCCCTATAACAGGTTTATGCTGGCCATCACATCACCTTGATCCTGTTACACAAGCACAAACAGCAAACAACCTTCTGTAGGGGCCTGGCAAGAGACAACAGGGATTTTGGAAAACAAGGAGGGGCGTCAGAACATAGGCAATATTACTGAAGTATATTCCCCTCATCCTCTCTTTCCCCGGGGTGAGAACCTTCAGTGGGATCTTTACACAGCACTACAAATCTCAGCTTGTTTCAGCTTTTTGATAGATGCTAAGATAGAATTTTGGTACCACCAAAAGTTTTTGATCAGCAGATAATTAAATTTGAGTAAAGATGGAAAATTATTAAGAAAACTGCAATTGTCAAAACACAGCTTGTGTGACATACACTCATACCTATAGCAGACCCCTTTGCATTAATAACATACTGTCAAAGTAATGTCTACACAGGGGTAATAATAGATGTTGGTTATCTTTCAATATTTCATAATTTCACATGCTTTTGAAAAATTTCCAGTTGCAGGATGTAAATCTTTGGTGCGTTAATCTCTTCGCAGTACATAATACATAGCCTAGAACATCAAGTGCGCTTTGCATAGGATAAGCCTTCCCTTGGTTCAAGGTGCACAAGTATTCTGTGATATAAAGTCTATATGACAATTCCTCAAAGGTTATTGCATTACTTGATGGTCAAAATCCCAAACTATATGGAGTATGAAGAAATATACATTTAATAATCATGTCTCATTTGTATAATGAAAATCACGAAAATGTTCACCACTAATTAATGGAATGAACTTTGAAGAATGATGTTATAGACTTCATGCCGTTGAATAATGTTGTGCCATAGATCAATCAGAGTTACCCTGGGCAAGGACGTGACTGATGATTGAGTCCAGAGTACGGAGATGACTCAAGGCTGCACATTTCATTTATAGAAATGTGAAAAGATTTTTCATATTTTAAAGTATGCAAATTTGAAGAGTAATTGGTTAGATTTCAAGTGTAAAAAGAACTATTGATGGACAGGATGCAGAACAATGTCATACATTCTCCCCAGTACAGAGATCTGGGCCTAAATCCATCGTTTTTTTGCTCACCATGCCATTCCAGTTTGGACCCAGCCATATGCAAATCAGTCTTGACCCTTCGCCCAATGGGAACAGTCTAGCCCGAACTGCCAGGCCAGGTCCTCCCTGGACTGGAAACAAGCATCCTAGGACCGGTTTCGGGGTTTCACCCCTCTTCAGCCAGGATAGCTTGATTCCAGTGGCATGGAGAGCACGGGACCCACGTCTGGGCATATCCGTCCCACTCGGGGTGACAAATGCAAAAAGAACTATTGATGGACAGAATGCAGAACAATGTCATACATTCTCCCCAGTACAGAGATCTGGGCCTAAATCCATCGTTTTTTTGCTCACCATGCCATTCCAGTTTGGACCCAGCCATATGCAAATCAGTCTTGACCCTGCGCCCAATGGGAACAGTCCAGCCCGAACTGCCAGGCCAGGTCCTCCCTGGACTGGAAACAAGCATCCTAGGACCAGTTTCAGGGTTTCACCCCTCTTCAGCCAGGATAGCTTGATTCCAGTGGCATGGAGAGCACGGGACCCACGTCTGGGCATACCCGTCCCACTCGGGGTGACAAATGCAAAAAGAACTATTGATGGACAGAATGCAGAACAATGTCATACATTCTCCCCAGTACAGAGATCTGGGCCTAAATCCATCGTTTTTGCTCACCATGCCATTCCAGTTTGGACCCAGCCATATGCAAATCAGTCTTGACCCTGCGCCCAATGGGAACAGTCAGCCCGAACTGCCAGGCCAGGTCCTCCCTGGACTGGAAACAAGCATCCTAGGACCGGTTTCGGGTTTCACCCCTCTTCAGCCAGGATAGCTTGATTCCAGTGGCATGGAGAGCACGGGACCCACCTCTGGGCATACCCGTCCCACTCGGGGTGACAAATGCAAAAAGAACATTTCGCCCTAAGTGGGAAGGGTATGCCCAGACTTGGGTCCCGTGCTCACTACGCCACTGGAGTCAAGCTATCCTGGCTGATGAAGGCTGATAGCCTGAAACCGGTCCTAGGATGCTTGTTTCCGGTCCAGGGAGGACCTGGCTTGGCAGTTCGGGCTGGACTGTTCCCATGAGGCACAGGGTCAAGACTGATTTGCATATGGCTATGTCTGAACTGGGGTGGCGTGGTGAAGCAAAATAACGATGGATTAAACCCAGATCTGTGACTGGGGGTGAATGTTTGCCAATGTGCAGCATTCCGTCCATCATCTTGTGTGTTTTGCATTTCGCCCTAAGTGGGAAGGGTATGCCCAGACGTGGGTCCCGTGCTCACTACGCCACTGGAGTCAAGCTATCCTGGCTGATGAAGGCTGATAGCCTGAAACCGGTCCTAGGATGCTTGATTCCGGTCCAGGGAAGACATGGCTTGGCGGTTCGGTCTGGACTGTTCTCATGAGGCACAGGGTCAAGACTGATTTGCATATGGCTATGTCTGAACTGGGGTGGCGTGGTGAAGCAAAATAACGATGGATTAAACCCAGATCTGTGACTGGGGGTGAATGTTTGCCAATGTGCAGCATTCCGTCCATCATCTTGTTTGTTTTAGATTTCAAGTGTGACTAATTAAATTAGCCTTTCTAAATAAGTGGAATGGTGCACCCGAAAATGTAGTAGTCCACAAATCCTCAGTTGTGTTTTAAAAAATAGTTTTTATTCTTCCTTCAATTCATATTTATAAAATTCCCATACAAATGAACATCCAGCCAAAGCGTTTAGTTCAGAAATGATTTTGAACTTCGTCAGGGATGTAAATAATATACAAAGAGCACAACTAAGAAACCACACACTGACATAAAGTGGTACAAACAAACAATATTTGTAATGTCAAAAAAGGCATAACATAAATTAATGTACAACAAGGCAATAAGCACCGCACATTTATTCCATAATCACAGAATAAAATACTTTACGGGAACTGGTATGCAGGAAAAACCTCACCAATAAACAATAAACAGGGGGGGTGCTGCTCAAGTTACTCATCCCATATCCCTTTAAGATTAAATAACACAGAAGAGAGGAATACATTTCAATAAGACTTGTTATATCATTGTACAATATTTGGTAAATGTTAACCATACCCAAGATTGTCATATCATATTTCTAATACTTCTTTATAGTGCTTATAGCAATAAAACAGTTCCTACATAACACTTCATCGCCCCCATATATGGGTAAACTTGAACATACCTTAAATATATTAATATTCTTTATACTCCTGGTACGGAAATTACTGGAAGCAATCCACAAAATTAATAGGTCAGATCAGACGAAAACAATAATTGAATGATCCCCATATCCATAAGAAGGATCCGCCAGAAACATATTCCACTGGTCCATTAATATGTGGGAAATAGTGTCCCCTGCATGATACCTGAAAAGATTTTATTAGTTTTAGTCAAATCATAAATCACCATTGAAAGCACCCAAGAGTGTTTCAAAAGCAAACGAGTTATGTACACAATATGCGCAAAACACCCTATATCATATTTAGGTAATACCTAGAATGTGTATCCCAAATATACTCCTGTACGAGTTTGGGTATCCAAAACGACCAAATATGCCCAACAGAAAGCAGATGCCTGCATTGTAACATCTATGGTCCTCATGCAAAACACACAATCCTTACACAAATGGCAAACAATGTTCATGATGTACCCAAATCACACATTAATCCCAAATACCGATATGTCGATAGAGATGCCAATTGTAGTAGTCTCAATCAATAAAACAACTTCCACAAATATCAAACATCTTCTGCTGTTTAACTGACAACATTATAAAGGCCCATCAGTAATGAATTCTGCTGGGACAACTTCATCTATTTACACAATCCCGGGAGGTCTCAATCCGTAGGACATAAATAATCACAGCCTTCTCGTGTCTTAGCACAATGTAAATGCCCGCTGCAACCCCATATATTTGCCGTAACCGATAGACCAAAAAACGTCCCAGGTCACGTTACAAACATACTCGTAACCCTCCAGTGTAAGCGGGACATATATACTCCCATGTATTCACAATTAACAACAAACCAAAAAACAGACTCACCCGTATTTGTGGGCCCATCATAAGGAAGGCCCCTCACAACCTTGGACACAATTAAAACATGGTCACTCTACACCCATTGCAATCACCAAGGGCAAACATGCAGATTGGGTCACCACACGGGGAAGCAAACATGATATGTGACTATAATGATACCGCCGTATCCTCCCATCAAACGTATAATAATGATAACAGAATTAACCCCACCACATATTTTCCCTTATTAAATGATATCACCGGCTGTCCCTCTCCGCATAACACAACTCGACCTCACCTGAGTCCGTATCAAACTTGTCCCATGCTTTTACTGGAGCATTTGCCCCGAGCAATCGCGCCCTTTAAATTCAAAAAGTGATACGATACATGTGCCTGATCAGTCACACCTGATTCTTAAAGTCAGATACATAAAAAGATGACCCAAAGACATTGAGATAAGGCAGAAAACATTGCGGCCATATTGGAGTGGGGGAAAAAGAAAGGTAACGTCAATGTTGGAAAATCACATAAAATATCATAACATAATCCAAGACCATCAAGAACCACACAAGGAAACATAGCAACCTTCTTTTATCTTTTTAGACTCCTCCTTTCCTTATTCCTTATCATTTTCCTATATCTATTATGTCCACATACAATCACCTAACGCAAGAAAGATGTAGAATTGCTCTTCAGGGTAACATCTATGTGTATAACAAGAGGAGAAGATATACGTCAAAAGACAACCAAAATCACATCACATGGGTCTGGATATAATATAAAATAGCATAAGATGAAAAGGAGTGTCCAGTATTACAACGTATATAACAATCAATAGAAAGATACATCCTGATGCGCCATAACAAGTAAAGAAATCACCAAAGGGTGCTCCATTGATTAATGAAAATTATTGTCTACAGAAGTTCAAAGAACTAGCGCATCTCTCCAATATAGCAAGTTGTAATAACCAATAAGAATCCCTCCGAATCCTGTTCCCAATATAGAGGCAAATAGCTTCTAGCCATAGTTTTTATCTTTAGTATTATGGGAACAAAATATCAATGATACTGAATTTTATCTAAGGGAAAAACATAACAGGTTAGTAGAAGGTACTACCCTAATCTCAATCCAAAAAAGTATGGAATTCATGGTCTGTATTATGTCCCTCAGTGGTGGCTCTTAAACGACATATCCATTTGGCCTCGGTTTATCTCAAGAGAAGCTCCCAGTCACCACCACGTGGGTTATCAATAATGCAGTCAATCCCCAAAAAACAAAAACTTGAATCACTTGGATGAGCAAACCTATAATGGTCAGTCATAGGATATCTAATATCACCATTTCTTAGTGCTCTGCAGTGTTCTTGTATGCGCAACTTAAGATTGCAAACTGTGCTGCCTATATAGATCATATCACAATTGCAACCGATCACATATACAACAAAACGTGTGTTGCAATTGATGAATTATTTTACGCTATACACTTGAGATGAACTGAATCCGGTTTTGTTTTTGCCATGTGCGCATATATTACAGTCGTTACAGGTGTAAAAACCACATGGTTTAGAAGGCATCCAACTCCCAGTCCGTTGTGTGGTGGCTATATAGCTGGTACGCAGGGAGTCCCTCAACGTGCGTCCCCCTCCTGTACACCGCCCTGGGATTTCTATCAATCTCACTGCATAGTCCCGGAATCTCCAGTAAAAGATGCCAGTGTTTACGCAAGATTCTGAAGATCTTATCACTATGTACCAAGTATTTGGTAATGAAGAGCAACCTCTCCTGTCCCGTCCAACATACATTCTTTCTGTTTTCAGTTCTGGCCTTCAGAGTATATTCTCTCGATACCTGACAAATCTTTCCCTCTGCCAATGCCAAATCCTTGGCATCAATCCTCTGTTAAAAAAAAGGGTCTAGGTGTCTGCTATGTTTTTCCCTGAACATGGTGTCCTCACTACAATTCCACCTGACGCGGACCACTGCACAATACAGAATGTTCCTAATGACAGAATTTGCATGTGCACTTGGTACATGTAATATACTATTACATGCGGCTTCCTTACCGAACATGGTGCTATGGATCACACCCACTCTTATATAGAATTGAAGATTCAAAAAAACAATTCTCTCTCTATGGTGGCTCACTGTTAGTTTAATATTGTAAAGATAGTCATTAAGGTATGAAAAATAATTGTGCAATGCCTCAGTTGAGCCAGCCCATAGACAGGTAATGTTGTCAATGTACCTCCCCCAGAAACTATATGTTAAGTCCAGGGGTAGCCATCTTTGCCCCAGGCATGCTCCGTCTCAAACCAGCCCATAAATAGGCCGCCATAAGAGGGAGCAAACCGGGAACCCATAGCTGTACCCTGTAGTTGATGATACCAGCGGCCATCATGAATAAAGTAATTTCTAGACAGTATGATGTCGATCACATACTACTGTATGTGATCGACATCATACTGTCTAGAAATGATGTTATGTTATGTTCAAAATGATCCGCCCCAACCTTATTCAGAAAAGATCGCACTGCAAGCAACCCAAAATACTTACGTATACATGTGTACAAGCTGGTTACATCTTGTGACACAAATTGTAGGTCCTCAGACCATGACAAGTTGTTAAATGTGGTGAGAATATCCTTACCATCCTTTATATAAGAGGGTAAATTAATCACATATTTTTGTAATTTGATGTCTACAAACTCAAGACAGTCTCTCCATAGGGGACCCAACCCCTGAAATGATGGGTCTCCCTGGAGGAGAAGGAACCCCCATTATGGACCTTAGGTAGGACGTAAATACATGCGGATCTCGCTTTTCCAACCAACAGATATCAAAATTCCTCATCGGATAACAAACACGTCTTTTTGTTCTCCCAACTTCATATTGATGAATATCGTAAGTTCATTAATGGGATTAGATTTAATACATTCATTACATTGGCGATCATTTAACTGACAGTTAATCTCATTCATGTAGTCACCTTTATTCATGATGACTACACGTCCACCTTTGTCAGCTTCCCAAATTGCTATGGTATCATTTTGCAAACTAAGTAGAGCTTGCCTCTCCTCATACAAAAGATTATACTGCGGTTGCGGACCAAATTTGAGAGGGGTGTTCAAAAGATGTAACTCACTTGTCACCCGCTCATTAAATTCATCAATATTCTGATGGTATGATGTCGGGGAATAATCTTCAACCTTGGCCTAAGTCTACTTCCCACATCAAGACTCTCCACTATAGCAAGATCACACAATAGTGATTCCATATCTCTAACTTCATCATTTTCAATAGAAAGAAGACACTGTAAATCTCGTACATCAGAAATAGTATGTTTCATTGGGGTCCACTAGGTAACACAAACATCAGACTTCTTTGGCAAAAAACTCCTCTAATTTTAAAGCTCTTGCGAATTTAAACAAATCAATGTGCACATCAACCACATCCCCATTTTGTGTAGGGCAACAATTCAAACCTTTGTGAAAGACACTAGTCTCATTCTCATCCAAAATTCTGCCTGACAAGTTTATAACTTCCAGACAATTATGTATACGATCATCATTTGGAATATCTAGGTTGAAACCTTCCATATTCTGAGCAACACCATTTGAGGGGACCATCCCAATTAACTCTTCTTGGATCGGGTCTGAAACCCATTCTTTCTACCCGTTTTCCCTTTCCACCTCTTTCCACCCCTTCCGGTTGTTTTACTTCCTTTTTGCATTCTTTGTTGCTCATTCAGAGTATCTCCAGCTTCTTTGAAAGAAGGATGCTCCTTCCCCTAAAGGGTTTTCAGATACCAAGTGACTAAAGGTGGTACTACTTTTTGCGTCAATAGAACTACTGCTAGCTGATTTGAGTTCCTCACTCTCCTCCCTAGGTCTCTTCTTGTCTTCAATTGAGTTGACATTATCCAACTTTTCCGCAAAAGTTTATATACGACCCTCACTGTAGTCTCGATCATCTCTTTTGATTTTCTCTCATTTTTTTGTTTGTCAGGTATTGTTGGTGATTTTCTTTAACCTTCTTCAAGATGTTGTCGTTTTTTTTAACTAACTCCTTACATTCCATTGTCTTAATCTCTTTTTCAAGATTTTCTATTTCAGATTGTAATTTAGTCCCCTTGACACTGGCATGTGCAATTAGTATGCGCATCATTATGCATGACGCACCTCCAAATTACTCTCCCTTTCCCATAGGAGTTACTCACTAAGATCTTCCAAAGTGGGGAATATCAGAACACATAATCATCTTGGTATTTTCTTATTGTCTACACACTGTTGTAAGTTAACCCCATCCCACCATCGTGTCAATTCCTGTTTTTTCAAACGTTCCAATTTCAATAAGCTAGAGCGTATTCCTCCATTGCTTTGATCCTTTGGCAACATGGCAATGAAGTAAAACTTTTTCCAAACAGATCTCGTGCCAATTCCTCTCTTCCGTCATTAACTCTCAGCATTTTTTTCCTTGTAGAGTTTATATAAATTCAGTTACGGGTAGCGAGTGCAGTATTGCCCAAAAACTAAAGTATAAACAACCAAATACCAAAGGCGGACTCAAATAATCACACTTCACATAACGTCCCAACCAAGTATAATCCGGTGCACTTCTTTTTCGGTACCTGCCGTCGTTAGGTACCGCTGCCAAGGAGAAATTGAATTTATCGGACCCTGGTGATTAAATTAATAGCGAATTGCAGTCGCCCTACAGACCGTCATATCCCCTTCAACCCTCACCTCCACCCCTCGGCACACTCTCTTCTTGCTCCTTCTTTTTCTCTTTTTCCTTTTCTTTTTCTTTTATCTTTTCCATCTTCACTATTTGATAAATTGACTCTGCTCAATGTTCCTTCCTCATCAGTACTTTCTCCAGTTCCCTTTCTCCCCCTCCCCCCCTCTAACTCTCCCATACCTTTCCCCCCTCTGACACGCCCACACCCACACGCATGCCAAAGCCCGCACAACTATCGCTGTGCCGCCAAGATCCACAGGGCTCAATTATCGTACGGTCACACCATCAACGGACCCATATTATGTCAGAGTCACTACGGCGGGACCTATCAGTGACCCTCCCTCCATCCCCCCCCCTCCCCAAACGTCACCCCCGTACTGGTCTTTGGAGTCGTCCCTCTAGAAGAAACAGGGCGCCAACAAAGCAGGACACATTGTTCTCTAAACAATCTGGGGGGTGAAGGGAGGTAGGGCGCGAACCTGGAGAAGACATCATTTCCCATCCAACCCGGTAGGGGAGGAGGCAAACAAACGGGCCTATGCAGGTATGCACATACACATAGCTCTCTCCTTTCTTCTGTTTTTGTCTTTGCTTATGGGTTTCCCCCATACCCTCCCCTAGCCCAGTTACTACCCCATTTATAGATTGCTGTGGCGAACTGTTATGCGTAGGATTAATGTGCCAAGACTTTTTGGAGACATCACACGTTTGTAATGATTCTGTGTATATACCCTAGAACGATGTTTGTTCATCTCTATTTTATTTCTATGTCAAACTGTTTAAATTGTTTGAATACGTAATAAAGAAATACAACACAAAAAATAAATTGAATTTATAAAGAAGTGGAATGGTGCACCCGGAAATGTAGTAGTCCACACATCATCAGTTGTGTTTTAAAAATATTTTTTATTCTTCCTTCAATTCATATTCTTAAAATTCCCGTACAAATGGCAATCCAGCTAACACATTTTCTTCAAAAATGATTTTGAACTTCATCAGGGTGTAAATAATATACAAAAAACACAAATAAGAAACCACATACTGATATAAATTGGTACAGCTAGCCTCAATCAGTGATGATTCTTAGTGCCACCAGGGACGAGGACATATTAAGTGTGAATTTATGAAAAATACCAATGCTTGAGAATCATAGTATTTTTTAGTTTAATTTTTTTAAAGTAGTTATTCATTTAATTTGTTCCGCATTCCGGTCATCAGTTGGGTCTCTTTTGCTTTGTCGCTCTAAGTGCGTCGGGCATGCCCAGACGTGGGTACTGGGCTCACTGTGCCACTGGATTCAGGCAAGCCTGGCTGATGAGGGGTGATACCCCGAAACAGGTCCCAGGATGCTTGTTTCTGGTCCAGAGAGGACCTGGCTTGGTAGTTTGGGCTGGACTGTTCCCATGAGGAACAGGGTCAAGACTGATTTACATAAGGCGGAGACTAAACTGAGGTGGCATGATGAGCAAAAGAACAATGGATTTAACCCCGATCTCTTGACTGGGGGTGAATGTTTTGATTTGTTTAGCATTCCATCTATCATCTATTCTTTTTGCATTTGTCGCCCTAAGTGGGAAGGGTATGCTCATACGTGGGTCCAGTGCTCACTAATCCACCAGATTCAAGTTAGCCTGGCTGATGAGGGGGTGATAGACCAAAACCGGTCTCAGGATGCTTGTTTCTGGTACAGGGAGTACCTGGCCTAGAATTTCGGATTGGACTGTTCCCAGGGGGAGCAGAGTCAAGACGGATTTGCAAATGGCTGGGTCTAAACTGGAATGGCGCGGCGTGCAAAAAAAAACGATGGATTTAACCCAGATCTGTGACTGGAGGTGAATGTTTGATTTGTTCAGCATTCCGTCCACCATCTGTCCTTTGTACCTCTGTCAGTAGGCAGTGGAGCAGGGAGACCCATACATCCCTAAGTCAACATATCTCAGGAGCAACTCAGCTTAAATTTTTAACTGTTCATTACAGTACAGTAGGTCTGATATCCACATCTTGCATGTTGGCACTCTGCCACTAGCCCAATGATGGACTGCCTGTAGTTTAGCAATAAGTCGTACCAGGGTATCAAGTTTTCTGGGCGACTGTGGAAGGGCACCTCCCACCCCAGCATTGCAATGTGGTGAGTACAGCTTCCTGGCATGTCTATCATCTTTGACTCAGACACCTCCCCACAGAATCCCTTCACTCTGGGGTAGTCCCACACCATTACCACACCTAAGGTACCTGAGCACTATAGGAAACAAGTCAATATTGTCTTGAATGTAAAAGTAGTAACCTAAAGGGTCATAAAAAGATATTGGAGAGGTCACCTCACCCATAACATGGCATGCTTCATCATCAGCCACCTCTCACACTGGAGTAGGACAATGCCACTCCAGCGGACTCAACCAAATGAAAATGGGAGTTCTTAGATATTACTTTACAGGACAAATAATCCGGCCCACATTCAAGGTTAAAAATAGCTAGGGGTATACCCAAAGGAAGTTCCTTTATTACAGGGTACCCATGATGTAGGTTAAAATCAGAATTGTGGTCTAAAGGTAGAACATGATGGTTCACCTAACCATTCGAAAATACCAACATGTTTTGACCTATTATGGGTGCCAGTGAAAGGTCACAAGGTCTTCATCTGGTTCAAAGAATTCCCTATCTATGTTACACATGAGTTACATGCAGTAAAATTGAGACTGTTCTTATACCAGCAGATTGTCCATTAGGACATTAACCTGCAGGGTTAGACAAGGCCCAATATTCATAAATTAAGGCAGAAGGCTATCATAAAACACATATGTTGTATCATAAGATAAACATGCATTGTCACAATTAAAAAGCTTGGTCTCAGTCTTGTGCCAAGTCATGGCATGCATTCATGCTTAACACTCACTGCTTGATGAACACTGCAATTTTTAGAGGAGTATGGAGTCCGTGTGCAAAACGAAATAGAAATACTATCAAGTCAAGCGTAGTGTGCTTTCATGCTGATGGTGTGCTCAGTTGAATGACTGAGTTGTCACTTACCCAAGTTTATTAGACTAAGGGCTTTATGGATCAGAAGGGGGGGGGGTTCTAGTCTGTAGTCACACACTAGTCATGTGATAGATAATTGAAAATGATGGGTCATTCCAACCTAAAATGTCTAATCTGGTAAAAAACATAATGAACGAAACGCATACATATCCGGTCAGTAAAGTTCAATGGCTTCCTCTAGTGCAGAGGTACTCAAACATTCTAGGATCTCAGCATGGGTGAGACCATAATCTTTGGCAAGCAATTGTCGAAGGGCGTACCCACCTATATCATTGGGCGTACCCACAGACATACATACATAGAAGACACAAAGCTGAACGACCCGCTGCGGGAAGTCCCACGCCAGCCTGACATCTTTTGCACCGTAAACCTTTCCCAATACCCCATCGCCACATGGCAAGCAGGGTATAATATCGTTTATGAAAGTATCGCAAGTGAATAAGACAGAGCCTGCTACATGGTGGACGCATCAGTTTGAGAGCAACTGCATTCCCACACTGCATCGGTTAGCGAACCTAGTAAGTCCTCACCCCATTTCACTCTGGATGGTACTTTGCACATTTGGGCAACAGCCTGCAAGGCATTGTAAAGGGACAAACCCAGGTCGCTTGAGATTTACGTTTGTCCCAAGCACGTAGAGTATAATGCATTGTGTTAATTCCTGCCAGTTGCTTAAGAAATTTCCGGTACAGCACATTTGTCAATGGGGTTAAGGCTATTACGCACCTCTCCACTGCCAGGTGGGCCATGTAACATTGAGGGTGATACCAATAGTAGGCTAATTGGGGATGTACACACAAATAATACAGTTGGGAGAGAGTCATTAGTTCTTATGCCAATCTAGGCTGCTTACCGCCCAAACCAGCCTCACCAGCAATGATTTCAGTGCTTGATAAAAGTGATTTAGTGAGGGGGGGCTGTAATATTTGTGAAGTAGTATGAAAACTTTGAGAGTGTCACCATTTTAGTAAGACCAATACAGCACGCCAGTGTAATTTAATCCACCTTGTTATCTGTTCCCCTAGTTTGCTGATTGCAGCTCCGTAATTAGCATTGCGCACCTCATCTTTTTCACTATCGATCCATATTCCCAAGTACTTAATTGGGCCTTCACACCATTCTAGCAGGAAATCTGTGTTGAACCTTTAGTGCTAGGGGTGAGTGGAAAGACTGCGTACTTACCCCAGTTTATGGACGTGCATGCTATCTTACCAAAACCTTATAAATTCCCTAAAGATGGGGATGAGACTCTTGCGTGGGCCCCTCATATATAGTCATGTCATCTGCATATAAAAACATTTGTCAGACCTGAACGTAAGTGCGTACTCTGAATAATGTTGTCGTAATTTAGTGGCTAGTGGTTTAAGTGCAAGTGTAAATAAAAATGGGGAGAGGGGACAGCTCTGACAAGTGCCCCTAGCTATGTGTATTGGAGGCGATCTCCCTCCATTTATACAGAGCCTGGTTACTGGGTTAGTGTACAATTTTCTCATCCAGCCCAAGAATAAACTCAGCATGCCCACACAGGACAGCACGGTCAGCATGTTTCTCCACTCCTAAGAGTCGAAAGCTTTGGTGGTGTTCGAAATGTCTGCCACAGCATCCATCTCAGGGTCTAGTTGGTGTAGCATGGCAAACAGAGTTCACAAATTATGTGATGCTGAGAACCCTGGTACGAAACCTACCTAGTCTGGCAGGACCAGGCTGGGTAATACTGGAACAGCCTATTGGCTATGATTTTTGCTAGTATTTTGACATTGCAATTAATAAGGGCTAGCGGCCTACATGTATCGGATCTTTCTGGTTTCTTCCCTGACTTATGAAAGGTGATCAGCTGAGCCTCAGAAGGACATCTTTTGTGAGAACTTCTTCAAACACAGCCCGAAAATGTAGGGCCACCTGATTTGAGAACTCCTTGTAAAACCTGGACTGGAACCCATCTGTGTGC
The DNA here is from genome assembly GCA_963921515.1 of Calotriton arnoldi. NCBI lineage: Eukaryota > Metazoa > Chordata > Amphibia > Caudata > Salamandridae > Calotriton > Calotriton arnoldi. The sequence goes on along the minus strand of CAWUFW010004896.1, from coordinate 763,228 downwards.
GGGGCTTCAACAGATGGCAGCCCTTTTATTATCACCTTAACTTCATCTGGTGTGATGGGTCGGGCAAGGAGAATTCTCTCTGCATCTCCTAGCAATGTTATAGCTATATCCTTTAGGTAAGCATTAATTTGTGTGGTTGAGGTATGGCACTACGACAAGTAAAGGTCTTCATAACATTTGGAAAAAGTCCACAATATTTCCTCTATTTCATATTCATAGTTATCTGTGTCTGCTTTGCATACAACACTATTAGCTGCCCATGGTTGTTTGATAATATTAGCTATTGTCTTGCCTGGATGTTCATGAACCCGAAAGCGTGAGCCTTTGCATATTTGCCCAGATAGCGAGTTTCTCTTTATCTTACTTCATTGTATTCTGTAACTCTAGATCCAAATAACTTGCTAGTGCTCTTTCTTCCCTCCGAATAGACAACGGTTTCCTAGCTGTTTTATCTCCCACTCCAGTCAGGTTAATTGACTACGAATGGATTTTAATGCACCATGCTGCTTGGCAATGTACTGTCCCCTCATCACCACTTTGAATGCTTTCCATATTGTTGGCATTCGGTCTACTGAACCTATATTATTAGTAAAGTAGTCACAATGTCTTTTCTAATCTCATCTCTAAACAATCTGTCTAACAGTGCTCTCAGAGACAGTCTCCGCAAGGTTTTGTTGCCTTGCAATCCTGGGATCCTTAATGTGGGAAGAACTGGGAAGTGATCTAACAATGCTTTTGCAAGGCGGTCAAACTATCTTATCCGGGCACTCACATCACAAGAGAACAACCAGTAGTCCAATCCAGACCATAATCTGTGTGCATATAGGAATATGCGTCATTTTCCAAATTTCTACTAGGTTATGATCTGTAAGAATTCTCCTCATGGTCCCTGCAGCGGCCGCAGATGTAATGCGTCTGTGAGATGAATTCAATTTGTCAACCTGTGAATTTAACACAGTATCAAAATTGTCGCCCTATCTAATGGATCGTTTAAAAAACTCCACGGTTATCCACATTTAGACGGTAACAATTAGCTAATGTAAGATGCCTACCATCCAGGGAGCCCTGCACTATGACAAATCTACCTTGCGTATCTAGAATTGAGTGTAGCAAATGGAATAACACCCCTTTTTTTATAAGAATGGTTATCCCCTTGCATATGAGGAGTTTGAGAATGCCACGTAGTGTCCCGCTCATTTCCCAAATAGTTTCTTCCCTGCCCCTTTGGTCAGATGCGTCTATTTCAATAATATTATGTCAGACGCATGACTATTTAAGAATGCTAGTATCTTCTTCTCCCCCAGATGGTGGTTGGAGACTGGAGTCGAGGGGAGGGAAAAGGGTGGAGTAAGCTCATAGGTGTACTAAGCCCCCAGTGGGAGAAGGCATTGTCAGTGTGGTTTGGGGCACTGAGCGGCTATCCTCAAGTCTGCCGGGACGTCTACTCATCACTGCGGGGAGTGGTGGCGCCGTTGTCGGCAGTGACTAGAGCCAGAGAATGCTGGGCAGGTGGTTTAAGCTGTACAAGGTAGATGCTCATCGGGCACGTATGAACAACCAGTTGCACCACTTTCAGAGGGATCGTATTGCAAACATTAGAGGTAATATCAACCAGTGAGTACATAGCTCCTGCCCTGCCCTTTCTTTCTCTCTCTTTCTCTCTCTATTTTCTAGCATAAGCGCCATTAAAGGGAACGTAAGGAAAAGCTACTGGTGGTCAGGGATCTTATTGAGGAGGAAACAGAGTCAGGATAGTTAGCTGCAAATTACGCGTCAACCACGCAGCCCTGACTGAGATAAAGAGGAGCACCGGATGCACACAAGGACAAAAGGCCAACAAAAGCTGTCGTGCCCTGTTTTCTACCAGGCATATAAAATGAGGTTGGGGATATCTAGACCCAAAAGTGGTGCAGACCCAAAAAGGAGAAGATTTCAAAACTGTCACAAACCTGAACAGAACACAAAGAAAAAACATTGGGGCACATGCATCAAAGGTTTTTGCGATCGCAAACGGTGCGATTCGCAAAAATCGGCCGTTTGCGATCGCAAATTGGCCTTTGGAGATGCATGAAAGTGTTTCCTATGCGCAATATAAGAATTCGCAATTATTTGCGAATTCCTAAATTGCGATTGCATTTAAGGAATCGCAATTTGCGATTCCTTAAATGCAATGCTAGAAGCACTTTCAAATAGCGATTTCGCTTTTTGGGACCGCAAATTACAGACAAATCAAACTTGTCTGTAATTTGCAAAAACTTTGAAAAATGCACTAAAATGCATTTTTTAAAGTTTTAGGTTACACACACACATGCCCTTGGGGCAATTGTGTGCGCAACATGGGTGCACATCACAATTTCAGGGGTGCAACAGGGTGTCATTTTGACACCCTTGCACCCTTGAAATTGCATGAGCAATTTGCGAGTACCTACTGGTACTCGCAAATTGCGCATGCAATCTCCAATTCATTCCTATGGGCCTGTAGGCCCATAGGAATGAATGGGACGGCATTCCTTAATTACGACTCGCAATTTGCGAGTCGCAATTAAGGAATGTTTAGAAATCGCTATTTTTATAGCGATTCCTACATGCATAGGCTTTTGCGATTTCTTAATTGCGATTCCTTAATAATCGCAATTAAGGAATCGCAAAAGCCTACCTTGATGCATGTGCCAGATTGTTTCATCACTGAGACCCCTCATTAAAATCTTCCCTAGGAGACCCAGTTACCACAAACATTTTTTACTTTTTCACTGGTGCGTCAGATCATTCCATCAATCCAGCACTGAGTACAAAGTGACCTCCACATAGAAAAGTCTGCGAGAAGACGATTTCAAAATAATCAAATCCTAGTGAAGAACCCAGACCCTTAGCGCAAAATCCGGAACAAAATGCTCTAGTCACTGGGTGCCACCCAATAACAAATATCCTAGAGCAAACTAAAGAAAAAGGGGTCATAGAAGGCAGCCCGAAACCCTTCCCAGAGACAAGCCAACAGGATATAACAGACTGGTTTCTTGGCTCATCCGAAGTGCTCACCCATAGATCAAGACCATAGAAATATGATTCAGTCCCCCTCGATATCATCTCTTAAGTCTTCCTGGTGCTTTCCAATTCACCAAACACTATATGGCCAACAAACCCCGGTGGGGCTCTTGCACAGATAGAAGCCATACCAGGGCCCCCGAACCTTTAATGAACAAAGTCTTAAAAACAGTCAAAGCGGAGGGTTAAAAAAAATACGCAGATAGTAGGAGCATTTTAAAGTCTCAGAACATGTGACCAGCCAGCCCACGTGGATGATAGCAATGAAAAAACTACACAGTCAAAAAAGGATCCACACAAAAGGAAACACTCCAGATTACCACAGACAAGGACAAAATCGGTGTTGGACATGTTTAAGTTACAATAGATGCTTTAAACTTCCAATCTCGTAAGAAAGATATCCATGTGGACCTATAAAACATGCTGGCCATTTTTGTTACAGGGATCGATGCAAAACTGGAAAACTTGAACAATCTCATACTAAGGTAAAGAGTCGAGAGCGAATGACAACACAAGCAATGCACATGCTGGTTGATAAACTAGGCACCCTTTTTTAAGGTATTGCAATTGCTAACAACCAGTATAAAAAAAATATCTCAAGCCTTCTCTTCAAAATCAGTTGGGACAAGAATCAAGAAATCAACGAAGACCATGGACCACACAGCATCAGTTCGTTAACACTATAATAAAGCCTATTGAAACAAAGCCAAATATTATATAGCCAACAGCCATAACAACAACACAAGATGTACTAAGCATGCAGCAAATCATATGCAAAGAGGTCTTTCACAGTGAAAAAGGCAAAGTGGACAAATTTATCCTGAAAACCCCAAATGCACCAGATAACAATAAATTAGTGGAATACATGTGTACTCAAACCCTAAAGACTGTGGACCTAGGTCAACGACAGATGAGAATTGAAACATAATTGCCAGACAATGATTAAATATGTGATGTCCTGCAAACTCAAACTCCACCATTAGAGGTAACGCTCCATGGCAAAATCCACACAAACCATAACTCATATAGTGTTAGCACCAAGTCCAACCAGTGACAAGACATCAGATAAGGACAAATTCAAACTAAGCCAAAATCGTGGTTATCCTCTAGCAAAGCAGCAACCAAAAAAGGCTTTGAAAAGGGATTAATAACCTTCAGACAATGGTAAATAGCAGAGACGCTGTAACCGATTCATCTTATTTAAATAGATTTTAGCCCATATTTAGCAGTCATGCTGTATGTCAGCCAGATGCACTGAAGCCTCTGAAACAAGCTCAGCGGATAGCTGACAGTTCCAACTGTGATCACAATACAGAGATATCAGGTTTAAGGCATGCAACACAGGTCGATGCGGACAGGTCCAACCAAGATTACGATACAGAAACATCAAGCATAAGTCATGCAACACAGGCCACTGCAATAAGTTTTTGGAATCAAGTACTGCAGCTAGGCACCGTTTAAAACCAAAATGTGACATCGAATCAGTAAACTTTCACAATATACCAAATATGAGTAGCTCACAGGAGGCAAGTAATATCTCAATTCAGAAGTATCAGGATGTACCGCAGTCGGAGGTCTCATGACTTGGAACTAACCCTATCAAGATAGCCCAAATACATCTTGCCAGGAAACTGCAAGTTTGAACCCTCCAATTTTCCAATGATATTAACACCAGTAATATGGAAAGACGGAAACCATTTAACATCTCAGCTTGTGTTAGAAACCTAATCCGCGGTATCACAAGACGGGTGTGAAATCACATTTCCCCCTGGCCCAGTGGCAGATTTAAAAGTAATAGCAGTGCATTACAGATACCGCTATAGAAGGTAAGGAATGGTGACAAATGTAGTGACACCAAAAGCAAAAAGCTAATACTTACACACAGAATATGTCTTCAGTGGGCTCAAAGATATTTTAAATTGTGTAAATATTATCAAACTGTTAAAGAGTCTACCAGCGCACCAATATATCAATTCCATCGACAGAGTCTGTTGAATTTGCGCTATACTGTGGCTTCCTAAAATCAGAATTTACGCTAGTAAGCTGGAGCACAAGAAAGACAGCATTTGAGGTTTTTGCATTGTGAGATATCTTCGGAAGTTGGGGAATCGACATCACTAAATATTCAGAGGAGATGTAGCCCTCACTTTCACTGAATGAAGACCAAGTAAGTCCTTTCCATGGTAAATCATCACAGCGTATTAGATCCACTCCCTATTCTATCCTGAGAAATCCAATAGGGAAAAAAGCCATCACAGAAGACACATCCAGATTACATAGAAGTGCAATTTCTGAGAATACCAGCATGGAGGATCTGAAAAATTACTGGAGCTGGCTACCGGCAGCACTTCATTCTCATCTCCCAATATGAAATATGGCCAAGGTACAGGGACCAGCTAGTGAGGAACAAAATCTCAAATTATTACTACTCGGTTCCTGGAATGTGGGCTTTTTGCCAAATCGGTCATGAAAACAAAAGATTACAAAATTCTAGAAAGATTTCATATCATCCTAGTCCAAGAAACTTTGTCCCTACATATCTTACTTATAGGATACATTGAATGTAATACTTTTACCACTAAAGTCAAAGCAAAAGTGCGCCCTAAGGGTGGACCAACAACCTGTGTTTCCTCAGATCTGAACATGAAGCTACCCAACTATAACTGAATGTGTCATGCGTCCATTTCTAACGATAATGGCATTACTCCTAGTCCTACTCCCTCGCCTTCCTTCAGGACTGAGGCCCCGCCTCCCACCCAGACCCACCCCCAGCATAAAAACTCTGCCCGCCCCCACCTCCACCTGTACGTAAACAAGCCGAGCTAGCACTCAGTTGAACCGCACCGGGAGGGAGGAGGGTCCTCGAAGGAAGGCGAGGAGTAGGACTAGGAGTAATGCCATTATCGTTAGAAATGGACGCATTACCTCCCGTCCCTCCTCGCCTTCCTTCAGTACTAATGAGGACATAGCAAGCAGAAGAAAACAGAGACGGACAACTGAGTGATAAAGAACACCAAAAATGTAATACAGTGCCCCAAACACAGCAGATCAACATCCCTGGTCCCGCATAGAGGACAAGACCCTGTGGCCCAGAACAGTATCCAAACGCTCCAGACTCGCAATCCGATAGTGACGGACAAAAGTAGAGGGAGAAGACCAGGTCGCCGCCCTACAGATTTCCACCACCGAAGCCCCCTGCAACTCAGCCACCGTAGCCGCCATACTGCGAGTGGAACGCCCCTGAACCCCCACAGGAGGATCCACCCCCTTAAGATGGTAAGCCATCAAGACCGTGGACCGAATCCAACGACTCAAAGTAGCCGTGGAAGGCTTAACACCCTTCCTAGCCGGACCGAAGTTAACAAACAAAGAGTCCCCCACCCGGAAGGACTCCACAACCTGTAGGTACCACAGCAAACCCGAAGGACATCCAAACAATGCAAGCGACAATCCTCAGCCGAGGAAGGAGCAGGACAGAATTCAGGCAAAATCACCTCCTGACTTCAGGTGAAAAGCCGAATTGACTTTAGGGACAAAGGACGGAACCAGAACCACCCGATCCGAAAAAACCTTACAGAAGGGAAACTTATAAGACAAGGCCCCCAACTCCCCCAAGCGCCGCGCCGAGGTGATAGCGACCAAAAAACAAGTCTTAAAAGTCAAGAGACGCAACTCAAGACCCTCAAGGGGCTCAAAGGGGAGGACCAGACAGGACATCCAACACCAAATGCAAATTCCACGTAGGGAAGGACCGAACAGGGCGGGGAAACAAATTTAACAGACCCTGAAAAACGAGGCATCAGAGCCCCATCATCCCGCAAATTACGCCAGGAGCCCCGAAAAGCCTGAATAGCCGCCCACTGCACCCGCAGAGAAGCCACCGACAACCCCAGAAGAGCCCCATCCTGAAGGAACTGCATCACCACAAAGAGGTCAGCAACCGTGGGCTCAACACCCTTACCAGCACACCAGGCCGAAAAGACCCGCCAATGTCTAGCATAGGACAGCAGAGTAGAGGATCTACGGGAAGCCTGCAAAGTAACTGCCAACTGGGCAGGAACCCCCAACCCAGCTAAGCCCTGCCGCTCAACCGCCAGGCCGTCAGGTGCAACCTCCGTAGAGAACCCAGAGGAAGGGCCGGAAACTCCAAAGGGGACGGAACCAGTGGAAGGACCCACTCCCGGTCGCAACACAGCTCGGTCAGGAGAGGAAACCAATTCGCCCGTGGCCAACAGGGAGCCACCAACAACACCTGAGCACAGTCCCTTCGGACCCGCACCAGAAAGGAGCGGAGCAGCGGAAAGGGGGGGAAGGCGTACAGCAGACCCCGAGGCCAAGGACAGGTCAAGCCGTCGACCCCCAGAGTCCCGGGACACCTGCCCAGAGAACAGAACTGAACCAATTTGGCATTCCCCGGATTCGCAAACAGGTCCACCACAGGGAGGCCCCAACGACCCACCAACTGGATGAACACACCGGGAAGGAGCGAGAACTCCCTAGATGACGGAATGTCCCTGCTCAACAGATCCGCCCGCACATTGTCCACCCCCCGAATGTAGAGAGCCAACAGACCCAGCACCCAGACCTGAGCCCACGAAAGAGGACGCTGGCAATCAAGTTCAAGGACCGGGACCTGGTCCCCCCCTGACGGTTGACATAGGACTTCGCCACCAGATTGTCCGTCTGAACCAACACCCAACGACCCCGCAGAGAGTCCTGAAAGTACACCAGGGCAAGCCCAATCGCCCTCAACTCCCGCCAGTTGGAGGACCTCCGGGAGTCCAGCAAGGACCAGCACCCTGAACCTGATCCGACCCCAGCCAAGCACCCCACCCGGACAGGCTGGCGTCCGTAGTCACCACAAGCGGAGCCGGAGGAGCCTGCGAAACCCCCGGCCAGAAGGTGACGTCGGCTGAGCCACCAGGATAGCTCCCCCGGATCCGGTCCGTCATGGGTAGCAGGGACAGCAGACTCTGAGACCCGGAGATCAACCCAACAGGATCCAGTTGGCCAGGCGGAGGAGATGAAAACGAGCCCAGGGAACCAGAAACACCACGGAAGCCATGTGCCCCTGCACCCGCAGCCACTGGACCGCCGGAGGAGCCTCCCGGGACATCAAGGGCCGAACCTGCGACTGAAGAGAGACCATGCGCTTGTCGGACAAGGTAACATGGCCGAGCAAAGTTTGAAAACGATCCCCGATGAACACCATGTCTTGAGAGGGGACCAAAGAAGACTTTCCCCAGTTCACCAAAAAGCCGTGCCCCTGAAGAACCTCCAAGGCCTTCCCGATGTGAGTGAGCAAAAGAGACTCCTCCGAAGCATGCAGCAAGAGGTCGTCGAGATAAGGATGAACGAAAACTCCCCCTGCATGAAGGAGAGCCATGAGAGGCGCCAGGACCTTTGTGAAAACCCTGGGCGCGGACCTGAGGCCGAAGGGAAGCACGCAAAACTGAAAATGGTCGTCTCCCACAGCGAACCTCAGGAAACGCTGAGAAGAAGTGGCAACAGGGATGTGCAGATAGGCGTCCTCGAGATCCACAGAGGCCAGGAAGTCACCAGGCCGAACCAGAGGAATGATGGCCTGCGGGTCAACATGCGGAAGTGAACGGGCCGAACCCAGGAGTTGACCCACTTGAGATCGAGGACAGGCCGAAAGCCGCCGGTCACCTTCCGTACCAGAAACAGAATGGAGTAGGTCCCCGTCCCCATCTCCTCGACAGGAACCCGGCAGATGGCATTCTTGGCAAGCAAACAGGACACCCCGTCCAGCAGAGCCACCCTGCGTGGACCGGGGACAGGCACCGGAGTCAGCCGAACCCCAGAATCCGGCGGAACCTGCACAAAGTCGATCACGTACCCATGACCCACAGTGCTCAGGACCCAGCCATCCGAAACGTCCCGCTGCCAACGAGGAAGAAAATGCCGAAGACGACCACCCACCGGCAGGGAACCGGCCAGACAGTAGTTGTCAGGGACCCTTCTTGGCAGGGCCTTTAGGCGCGGAGGTAGCGTGCTTGGGAGAAAAACGGGGCTGAAACGCCGCCTGCGGAAAGACTGACGAGAATCACGCTTGGGGAAGAACGAGGGGCCCTATTCCATGGCCTGCCAGATGGAGCCGATCCGCACTTATAGGGCAAGGCATGCTTCCGCTCCTTGAAAGCCTTCGAAATCATGGCAGGCAATTGGTCCCCAAACAGAGCCAGTCCATCAAAAGGCAACTTCAACAGAGCCGCCTTCTCCCCAGGATCAGCCTTCCAGGACCGGAGCCAGAGGGAACGACGCGCCGCCACCAAAGCTCCAGTGAACATAGCTGAAGACTTTATCACGTCCGATGAAATGTTCGCCAACAGCCTAGCCTGCTGCTCCATAGCAGCCAGGAGGTCAGAGCATTCAGACCCCTCCTGAACCGCGGCAGCCAATTTCTCGAAATCTTGCACCAAAGACTTCGCCGAGTAGGCAGAGAAAAGGCTAGCCCGCAGCGCCAGGTTCCCAGCTGCAAAGGAGCGTTTAAGGCCAGAGTCCACCTTCCTATCAGTAGCATCCGCCGGGTACAATCCTCAGGTAGAATCGCAGTTTTGCCAATCAGAGTGGCCAGGATAGAGTCCAGTTTCAAACTGTGAGGCAAGGGATCCTCCTCCAAAAGGTAAAGCTTCTGAAGGAAGCAGGGACCTGCAACTTATCGATCTCACGCCACTCCTCAACACCATGTCCTTGACCGGACCCTGAAAGGGCATGCCCAACCTGGAGGGAGAAGCATACTGAGGAAAAAGACTCCCATCCGCCTCCCCAGCTGGAACGGAGGGAACCCCAAATTGTCCCACACATGAGCCAGAACATCCCACCTCTCCTCCCTGGAGATATACTTTCCCCCAGAGGAGGTAGAAGGACCCTCCTCATCCGACAGGGAAACCGCCCCAGCAGGATCCAGCGAGCGAGGATGCGAAGGAGCAGCAGGCACCGGACGAGCCAAGAGAGCCTTAGCCACAGCAGCCTCAATCATGCCCTGCACTTCATCCTTGGACATGAGAGGCACATCACACCCAGAAAGGCCCCGACTCCGAGGGCGCTTGGGGGGAACAGGAGAATCCTCAGGAGAGGAAGAAGACACCAGGTTGTTCCTCTTGAACACACGTTTGCGACCCATGGCAGCAGAAGAATGGAGAAGCAACTCCCCGGCACCTAAATGTAGTGAAAACCCACCAGGCACCAACCAATGAATGCCCAGGCCAGGAAACTGCCGAAAACAGGAAATAAACCAACAAAATGCCAGCCAAAATAAAAGATCGGGCACAAACTCCGTCCTACCAGGTCTCCAGAAAGAGTGCAGTCCGAGAGGAGGTAGCCACAACAGCCCGACCCGGAAACACAGCCCCAGCCACAGGAGGACCGCCCAACAACGCAGCGGCTTCCTGAGCCACCGCTCCGCCCCCATACCACGAGGGAGACTAGGAGAGGAGGCATCGCCAGGAGAACGCTGCCGAGGGCACCGCCGTCGCAGAGAACCAACACGAAGACTCCCCGGCACCGCCACAGGGAGGAACTGAAGGTAAGTCTCACTAGGGAGACAGAAAAAAACAGGTGGCGGTGGGGGCGGGCAGAGTTTTTATGCTGGGGGTGGGTATGGGTGGGAGGCGGGGCCTCATTAGTACTGAAGGAAGGCGAGGGAGGGACGGGAGGTAATGGATATTAGCAGCAAAACTGGAGTGGTTGTCATTCGAGCTTAGAAGCCCATAATCATTTTAAATATATACATAGATCCAGCAATAAAGGAAAAGCGTGAAGTCATTGCCAAACTACAATTGTTACTGATAGACCTTAAAGCTGCATACAACAAAGACAAGTTCATCCTTTCAGGTGACTTTAATTCAAATGTTTCCCCTTACCTCATGAAGATGATCAAATGGTACTGCAAGACCATATGTGAGAGGGTCCAATTCGGACAGCTACTCCATGCTGAAGGTGTGATAAAGCAGGTGAAAATATTATGGTAACATGCATTGCAGTTGGTTTAAAAGGAGTAAACAGAATATTCCCAGAAGACCATCCACCTGCACAGACTTAAATCACCGCCAACAATAGTTCAATCATTGATTTTACCTTGGCCTAGCCCCCACTGTGCAAGCTCATTGCTTTTTGCAAAATTGACTCCCCTTCAGAAAGTGACCATGTCCCACAGTCGATATGACTACACACCAGGATCCCATTTCTTTCTGAGGCAAATAGTCTGATAACTCATCCTTCTCTGACAATGTAAGAAGAATAAAATGGGATGGTTCGCAATCCAACAATATCATGTCACAATGTACCCAATTACTGGTGAAAGAACAAAACTTGGCAAGCAATCTCGTCCGTGCTTGGGAGATATTCACAAAAAGCGATGTACCAGAATTCTACCAGCAAAAAAGCTCAACAGTTATGCCCGAAGAAAAACAAACCAAAACGGTTCACGCCTAAGCTCAAACTGATGGGGAAAAAAGAACCAAGAACACAGAGCTCTGAAGAACATCCAAAGTAATCCATCCCAAGTAGGAAAAGTCTGAAAGTGCAGGCAAGGATATAAGAAAGCGGTCTGGTTAGCATAAAAGATTTTCAATAACCAATTTTGAGCAAAAGTTTTTGTAAGCAAGTAGAAACAAAATAAATCAAGAGAATTTTGGAAAACGATCAACAATTAAGAAAGAGAAATATATAATGCATATAATAACAACATCAACAAGTCCGCATGGGTAAATTATCTTACTACTCAGTACCACAAGAGCACAAAATTGGTGTGTGAAAAGATGATTCACACTCATCTAATAATATCAACTCCCAATTGGCAGGCAAAATCCCAAGGATAAGGTGCAGCCCTCTCACGGAACAGAAAGATACTGACAGAAGGAGCAATGCTGCAATACAACAGCAAAAACAAATACAAAAAAAGTAGGATAGAGGGAGCCCCGGGCCTAAAAAGGCTACCACAGACACTCTTTCAAACCAATCCAGCATTCTGGACAAAAACCTAACCCCGATATTTAACTTTAGTCTGGGAGATAAACAGATACCTGATTCACGGCCTGGGGCAATCTTTCATCCTATTTGCAAAGGGGGCTGTAAATTGATTTCAGTCAACTACCGACTAATGCTCTTCTTGATAACAAGGTGAAATACTTCACCAGGCTACTATTACTTGACCTCAGTTCATGGACAGAGGAAGGTTCTCTAATCCCCATCAATATGACGGGCTTTAGCCCAGGAATGGGCACACTTTCAAATCTGAAAGCATTAACCATGATGATAAACAGATTTTTTTTAAACAAATTGAACATTGCATTCTTGCTTCATGGATTTTAAGGCCACGTTTGATTGCGTAGATAGAACAAAGCTGTGGAAAAAATTTGCAGAATGGAGGATACTAGAGCAAAGCTCCTTAAAGGAATTCAACAGCTATACATGGCTACCTGGATGTGGGTCAAAATTAACGATGGAATGATGTCACAACCATCGGCATAAAACAGGGTTGTTTGTTGGCACCTGCATTATGTAACATCTTTATAGCTGACCTGCCAATTGAGCTGGATAAAACCAATCTCAACCACCAAAACTGAGAGAAAGACCCCCGACAACCATATTGTAAGCTGATGACGTTCTAATGGTGAACAGAACCAAAGTGGGTTCCAAAGGCTTGTATGAGCGCACCAAAACCAATAATCTTGAAATCAACATCAAGAAAATGAAAGTGGACCCAATTAGCAAAATGTCTAAGAAATGTGGTCCCTGTTTTTTTTTTTTAAATAGCCACAGACTGCTCCAGCAGTCCGAATACAAATACTTGGGAATAATCATCGACTCAAGAGGAACCTTCATGGCACACAAAGATCAAATAAAATCTAAAGCTGGTGCATTGGTTTCAGTCTTCCTCTCCGTGTATAAAGCACTGTGCGCACAAACTCTATCGCTGATGTTGAAGGGTATTAGTCCAAAATTACTGCTCACCATCTCGTACAGGTGTGAACCATTGTGAGGATGCAAAATAAAATTACTGGAAACAATAAATGTAAACATCGATAGGTATATTGTCCGGCTACCACGCAATGTATCTCCAGTGCAAGTCCGATTAGACTTTGGTGTCACCAAACAAACCATTGCAAGACATGGGACGTTTCTGAAAATGTGCTGCAAGTTAAGAGCTCCAAGACAGTGTGTTATGTTTTGTCTTAGCTTTTAGTTGTCAGAGTTGGGAATTTTCCTACGTCATAACTTTTGGAACATTTACTGGATCATTCAGAGGTTTTGAGGGGGGCAGTTATTGATGGAACCGAGCTGGGTTGAGGCTGGTGGTTCCAGTATTCCTTATCTTGATGAATAAATCTCAAGTTATTTTTATTGGAGTATGGCTGATTCTTATGGAGTATGATCTTAACACAGGGATCACCAGATCACCTGCTTTGGGCTAAACCATCCATTACAGTCAAGAAATCGACATATAGAGAATACTTATAAGAATGCTTGAATAGTCTACATATTATCATTCTCTGGAATTCATCAGTGTCACTAGGTGAGTTCAAGATGCACATAAAAGCATGGAAAAGCTGTCATATATTAAAGATAAGAATATCATGGCGAAGCGGTCAACTCTTATCGCGCCCCAGCTTGTCAGTCATACTTGGACTGTTACCATTCCAAGCTCACAAAAAAAAGTTAATGGCTCATCGTTTGGGTGGCTTCCCTACCTTGGACTTTGCCCCTAAATGGTCTGTTCCAGGCAACAATAAACATGTAAACAAAACAAAAGCAGTAAACCATCATACACATGATCTGTGTATACCCTACCCTTCTTACAGAATGTAGCAAGAACCTTTTAACCGAATGGGGGTGCAGACCTGTAGACAAGCAGTTATCAGATCTTTTAATGATACCAGCCTAACTACCCACGTCGTCAAGTTTTTGACAACGGCTGAGAATTAATTTCACCTTATGAACTGATGATCCATGTCACTTCCATTCAAGGTTTAATTGACCACGGTTTCTTTTTACGATTCATTATAAGTTGGCTAAGGCGTTATTATTAACTTGTTTCACTAAATAAGTGCATTCATTCAGTTTTTTAATGTTGCTATACACATGCAATGGTTTTAATTAACTTTGTATGAATAAAATTTTTAAATCTATAGTACCAGTCTTGCATTACGGGGGTTATTTAGAACCTGGATATCCTAAGTAATGAAGAAGCATTGCCTTCTCGTTGGATCATCTCCCATAAATAACAGGTATCCCTTGTATTAAAAAAAATTATCTATAGGGCTGAATGGTGCAGAGTCCTCAATGACTCTGAAGGGCTTAGTCATACATATTTTGCAGATTTTTCAAGGAACGCTCCCAAATAGCCTCCCACCACCCAAGCTGGCTCCACCAACTTATGAGCGAATTCATAGTCCCTCCTTGTGTCTTACTATTGCTCTCCCCAAACAGCAATAAAATGAAAGAAACAACGGTTTCATTAATAATGAGCACAACTAAATACAAGTTTATAACTGAGGATACCATTTGTGCTCGGTCCTACTCCACAACCTGTAACTGGGGTGGCCAGAAGCATCAACTGTAATGCAACATCTTAGCCATGTTCCCAACATTTTGTTACATAGATTACGTTGCCCCACAATTGAGGGCTAATGGTTTAACACTGAATTATCAACCCAAACGGGGCATGTTATATGCCGGACAATTGACCCTTTTCAGAGGTAGCGTTGCTCCTCAGCCACTTCCCTATAGCGTTACTTTTCTATACAATGGTCTTAAATGTTACTGCATGCACTATTATAAGACTAGAACCAAAGTGTAGTGGTACATCTATTCAATGCCACCTCCCCCCCCTCAATTCATCGTATTCTAAGTCACTGGCTTGCTGGATGAGTAGGGGCTTCCTCCTCAAGTGTCTGGGTTCCATCTCTCAGTTGCTTCATTTTTTTTAGGTACGTGGAGGCCTGGTAAATATTGATTTCTTTGCTACTATGTGCTATTCTCAGCCTCCCCGGGTAGAGTATTGCTTATGGTAACTCTAGCTGTTGTAATCTTTTCTTCACAGTTGTGTATGCTCTTTTCACCTCCTAAACTGACAAAGTAAAATCAGGATAAAGGGATACACATCTACTTTTGTAATGAAGGTCTCTCTTTTCTCTTGAAAGTTTCAGTGTCTGGTCTCAGTCTCTAAAATTAACTAAATAACCAATTATAGGTCAGGCTGGCGCTCCACTCGGGGGGCCTAGGGGCCGAAGACCGGTGCACCATCTTCACTATCAAAAGCCTGGAAAAGTTATTCTGACTAAACAAAGAGGTTAGCATTTTATTTAATAAGGTTTCCATTTTGCCGATGCCTTTTGATGCGAGTATACCCAGTATGTAGAGGTTATTCATTCTAGATCTGGCTTCCAAGTCGTAATTTTTCTCTTTAATGATGGAATGTACCTTGTTCATATTGAGTAATTTTTTTAGCTTTGCCTTTAGCTCATCTTCCACGTCAATATCCACTGCTCAGCTGTCGACAGCCTCCCCACCTGTTTGTCAAACTTTAGGGCCATAGTGCCTATCCTCTGGTTGAGTGCATCAATTATACAGTCTAATGACAAAAAGCTTAGTTGCCTGCTAATCACAAGTGTTTTCAAGAATTGGTCCCCTTCTCTGGAAAGTTGGCCAGTTGCATCCATCTTGTCTTGGCTGCTGCCTAACTCCAACAACAAGTTGGCCCGCTTAGTCTTAAATTGCAGCTTGCCTTGTTCGGTGTTATATTTGCCCATTAAAATGCTAGAAACAGGGTTTCGGGCGTGGGGGTGGAGTATAATCAACATTGTTAATCAGGGCTTTGCATGTGTACTAATACCTATGCAGTGGTTAACCCAGCAGCTAGAATACAATCCACACCACCCTGGGAGCAAGGAGAGTACCCAGATTATTTTGAAAGGGCACCAGACATGCAGGTGCTCTATGCTTGCCATTCTGAAGTACAAACTAGTTGCGAAGTATACTGCAGGGAAGTCAGTGAATTTTTTTAAACATTTTTTGTTCTCATGCACATTACTTTTCTTCCAGTAGACCCCCAACCCAGTATCTAGGAGCAGTGAACCCAAACGGCTACCGCTCTGCTGAGCTCCGAGTTTTCACAAGACTCTGCTTAACATTGTCCTTTCTCTTCCTGCGAGAAGCCTATGAACACCAATTCCATCACTGAGGGAACGCCCACTGCCATCCCCTACTCCAGCTCTCTGCACACAGCGTGCTCGGTCCTCAGCTCCCACCCACATTGCACAAGCAGTGTGGCTGCGATCTTTGGGCACCTGTTCGCCCTTTCAGGGACACTGGGGACCACACAACAATCACTGCTCATGCCCAGTGCATCATATGCCCATCTCTGGGGCTCTCTGTGGTCTCAGCACACTCACTGACCCCTCATGGGAGCCGGGACAGCACTCGGCATTACAGCGGCAGCCATCTTGAAGCCGCTTCATGCTCATGATCTGGCCAATTCTCAGGACTCAAAGTGGGTTTTTTCAACATCAACAGCATCTGGGGCAGTTATCCTTTTTATTTCCCGTTTCTCCCGGGTCTTAGATGCCCCAGATCAGCAGATGATGACGGAGAGTGCCCTCTGGGATGAGGAGTATCACAAACAGGTGGCGATCTTTGAGAACGGCTGTGTGTGTGCCCCCCACCCACCTCCGTTGAGAACCATAGTTAGAGTAAAGTAGCTTTTCATTCTCAAATTCACATGCTTTTGTAAAAGAGTATCAAGTAGTATTTACTTGGAATGATCAGGATGTTGGCACACTTTCTGCAGTAAAATGCATTTGTCAAGACCACCTGTCACACTTATCTTTATGCACTGACATTAGCTTTCACACAATATACTTCAGAAAAGTGTTCAGAGCATCCTGAACAGAAGGAAATTAGTTACCTATTGTAGACAATTCTTTACTATTGCTCCTAAGTATTATCCATTCTTATTCTCATTCTCCATTCTCAACAGTGAAAACTACACCTCCAAGCGAAAGGTAATGAAAACATGGAAAAACTTTTCAGCAGTAGGGTCGAATTCCATGCATGGTCTGTCCTTATGATTCAGGACCCAATACTCAACAACAACTGCCAAACACTGGCATAAAATGTTTACAAAGAAAGAATTGTGTACAAAGGAGCGGTTTCCTCTTGTGAATTGGTAGTGCAAAAGTGCATATTTATTATATTTCTTTGGGCTGGGGTGTAGATCTCTCGCAATCTTGAATGACACATTCTAGCACAGGACAGTAGTTTTCAGAGGTTCTATTCAGATTCCCGCAAAGCGATTAAGGGAGAAACAGAGAGGGCGACATATGGAAGAGAAATTGAAAAAAGAAAGGTAGAAAGGAGACCAATGAGAGTGTGTTATAATCTACTTGTTGGTTAATGCATCCCCCCTATTCTTGTTCTCTGCCTTGCTGCTCAGCCAATGGTGATGTCATTGGAATGTTGAGTGTGTTTGTGCTTGAGGAGAAATCAGTTGGAGCGGATGGGCTGAGCAGCAAGGATGCTGCTCCTGGTGGGGGCATACTATGGATCTTACTACCATCCTGTGACTTATATTTGAACCTGTAACCTGATGAATAAACCAATAACTTGTTTTCTACACGACCTGTCTACGAGACATCATTCAATTTAACAGAGTGATAAAGGAAAATGGAGGAAACGATAAATGACAGAATGGAATATGGTGAAGGGCTTAGTAAGTGAAGAAATAATAAAAGGAATATGAGACAAAGCATAGCTGCCTTTCAGAAAACTGAAAGTATTTCTGAACAGAATTTCAAGCGGACAAACTAACAAATGACATACTTACTTGTAAGTCCAGTTCTCTAATGTAGGAATCTATGATATATTCATGGGTATCACTGGGGATTTTAAATAGCAGTAAACTGTCTAAAAATGACCACTGATCTCAACAACTATGTTTGTTTATTAGCTCATCCGCCTCATTTGAAAAAATTCGCACTTCAGCCAGTTAAGGTGGAAGCGCTAAGCTCTCTTATTCCCCCTAAAGGTCTACCATAGTTCAGATTTCATAGCACGTGTGAGTAGATTGATTAATAAATGCTCCTCTGGCCGGGAAGGAGGGAGGGTAGCATGTGAATATATGAAAGATGAATTAATCAACTGAGACGGTCCACTAGAGAGTGGTTTGGTCGACACCGTAATGTCTGGCAACACATGGTTTTTTAAAAGAACCCTCACACACCAACCTAGTTGGTGTCATGCTTCATCATAGGGTTCCCAGCTGGGTAGCCGAATGCTACCCAGCTGTGCTGCGACACCTGATTACAGTGGAGCTGTTTTTTTTGTTTTTATGTGGTGGTGTTGGAGGTGATGTGAGAATAAAAATACCTCTGGGAAACTCACTAACCGATACTTTTATTCCCAGTGGCCCAGGGCATATTAAAAACGAATGAGATGGATAATGTGTCAGAACTCTTTTTTGCGTCTGATTTATCCCTTGGTCAACATGTTTCAGCTCTCAAAAAAATATATTAAAAGGAGCTTTCTTCAGGACCTTTCTATACTCAATGTGGTGAAAAGTGAAAAGAGTGAGTGGTAAAAATTATAACCACGTGTTAATGCATATTTGTACACACGCTAAGGTGTACAATTCATGCTAAGTGGACTGACCGTGTCTCCGTGTCCACTGTTGTAAAAGTACCTGTGAAAAGAAATAGGACAAGACGATACAACATATAACATAAAAAAACAGTGGTTCATTTGTTTGTTGTTATCAATTTCATTCTCTTATTGCCCATGTGGTTACAGAAACATTCGGTGTCACTCATGCGTGCATAGCCACTCATACCTATGTAAAATATTCACGTTTGACATGCCCGATTGTGACTTGGTGAGCATGCTTGGGTTTTTTTGCATTATCAAAGGTGCGCGCTGTACCGCGTTATGACCATCGCTGTGCGTGAGCGATAATGTACCCTGTTTGCCTTGCATGCTTGTTGCCAATTTTGGTGAGCATGCTGGTACATCTTATTTAGAATACGCGCTGCGTGAAGAGCCAACTACCGCTAAAATTAAGTGATAGTGACTGACAGTGGCGGTCTAGAAAACCGCGTGGGATATTACTAGCAAGCGCGCTGCGCGTGCTCTGTTGTCTAGGCTTCCAATTGTGATACTGGAAAGATGGGATCACTTAATTGTAATTACGTAATTCACGATTTTTGGGCAGCCGTTCGGTTCCAGGGAGGGGTGAGCCCCTATTAAGAACTCTAGATGAGGATTAAAAACACAGATGAGGATTCTGCCGTGCATCAGTGTTCCATGGTGGCAGATTCAAAGATGTCTGAACTAGCTTCTACAAAGAAAGATCTTACTTTTGTCTCGGTGCTCGCCCGCGTATAAACCTATTCCGGCATCCTCTGGAACTGGATGTGTCCCGGGGCCAGGGTCTGGCAGGTATTTAATGTTACTGAGCGGGTGCACTTCCTGAATGGTGGCGTCACGCCTTAGTGCATGATCATGTGTGTCGTAAACTCAACCGCTAACCCTCAATGAGCGACGTGCTTGTGGTAGCGCATTGTCGGGCGGATAGGTGCCTGATCACGTGTGTGGCGCGTTGGTGCCGATCACGTGTGTAGTGAGCTTGAACCACTCACCCAAGTGTTTGATGGACTGGACCGCTAACCCTCAGTTGGTTAACGTGCGTGTGGTGGCGCGCTGTCAAGCACGTTGGTGCTTGTTCACGTGATTAGTAAGCTAAGACTACTCACCCACATTGTACGACCTGCATGAGGGGAGTGAGATGGAATGAAAATCAAGACACCATTTTCGAGATTAAATGAATAAGGCACAAGAGATAGTACATTTGCGGTCTGATGTACTCTATACTCATAGCTCATTGTAGAGCGCAATGATTCATATCGAATGTGGCTACGAGTTAGTACAAAACCCAAGTCCACTGACATGATAAATGTTCCATGGTCTATTCACGTACAGCTGACAGTCAAGAATCCATTTTCGAGATTATGTGAACGAGGCACTCAATGAAATTACATGTGAAGTTTGATGTACTGTCTGGTCATAGCTCAATGCAGAGCGTAATGATGCATATCGATGGGATACGGCTGCGGGTTAGTACAAGGCCCGGATCCACTGACCTGATCAGTGTTCCATGGTCCATTAACGTTCAGCCGTGTGTGCTCTGTTGTCGATGTCTCTATCTGCGGAGACTGTTCCACGGTATATTATCGTTCAGCCCCATAGTATGCGTGGACAGGCGATAAATCCACCGTTGCTCCTCTTCAAACAATTGTTGTTGGACGTTGCTGCTCCCAGTCTCTAGATGTTCGATCACTACCCATTCCATATCATTGGTTGTGTGGCCTTGTTCTAGGAAATGATTTGTCATGCGAGTTGTATTTCGTTTGCACCGAATTGTGCTTCTGTGTTCACAGATCCGTGTTTTTACTCTTCGGCTGGTCATTCCTATATACCTGAGCCCACATGGACAGGTAATAAGGTAAATGGCGTTGTCTGTGTTACAGTTCGTGTGTTTTCGAATTTCCCATACTTTTTCTGGTTCAAGGTTGAGAGTTTTAGTTGGTTTGGTTAAATGGCACACACTGCAGTCTCCGCAGGGGTAGTGGCCAGTGACCCTTGGGAGACCCCAGCGTTGTGTATGGTGTTCTTTTGTCTTGTCAATTGCTGTGGTCTTGTATGTACTAGACTGTCCTTGAGACTTCTACCCTTTCTGTACGAAAAAAGTTTTTTTTTCCATTGTTGGTTTCCAGTGTTTAGTATTTTCCAATGCTTTTGGACGATTTTGGCCACTTGGCATGAAACAGGATTGTATGTGGTCACACAAGTCAGGGGGATTGAGGATTCCCCTTTTGGTTTATGTTCTAGTAGACTCTCTCGGTTTTGATTGCGAGCCCTCTTCCTCGCCTTGTTGGTAATCCTGTCTGGGTATCCTCGTAGTTGTAATTTGGTAGTTAATCCCTGGGCTTGTTGCTTGAAATCAGATAGATTACTACAATTTCTGCGCAGTCGCAGATACTGCCCATATGGTAGGTTCTCTCTTAATGTTCGAGGATGAAAACTCGTATAGTGGAGTAGTGAATTCTTAGCAGTTTCTTTGAAATGAGTTTTGGTCTCCAATTTACCATTGGCATGAATGATATCAAGATCCAGAAATGTGATGTTCTTTCTGCTGATTGTACTGGTGAATTTCAGGTTCGTGTCACATCCATTTATCCATGTCAGGAAATTCCCCAAGGACTCCTCCGATCCTTCTCAGATAAGGAAGACATCGTCGATGTATCTTTTATAAAAACAAATTTGTGAGGTCAGTGGTGTGCCGGGATCGAACAGGTAAGTTTTTTCAAAATTAAAAACATACAGTCCTGCCACACTTGGGGCAAAAGTGCTGCCCATTGAAGTGCCGAACGTTTGCAGGTACAATTGGCCTTCATACTCGAAATAGTTATCCTTAAGTGCAAGCTCAGTGCATTTCAGGATGAATGATTTTGGTGTTACAAATTCCCAGGTGACTACATTGAGAGAGGATTCTAATACCTTTAAGGGTCATCTTGTGGTAGACTAGTGTAGAGGCTTTCTACATCTAGACTTACCAAGAAAGACGTGTTTGGATTGAAAGGTAGGTCCTTTATCTGTCCCAGTAGGTCTTTTGTATCTTGTAGGTAGGTTGCGTAGCCTTAACTAGTGGTTGTAGGTAGAAATCGCAAAATTTTGAGAGCGGTTCGAGCACTGACCCAATACCCGATACTATGGGGCGTCCAGGTGGCGGTACTTTGTTTTTGTGGACTTTTGGGATGGTGTAAAAGTACGGCACCTTACCAGTGGTAGTTGTGAGGAATTGTGCTTCCTTTTTACTGATGTTCCCTTGGTTTTCAGCATTGCTCACTAGTTTGTCTATAGTTGTTTTTAGTCTGTTAGTGGGATCCTCCTGTAGGGGTTGGTAATTGCATCTATCGCTTAGTAGACGTAAGCATTCTCTCTGGTATTCCTCTTTGTCCTGGAGGACTATTCCACCCCCTTTGTCCGCTGGCTTGATGACTATTTTGTCATTGTTTCTAAGTGTGGACAGTGCTTCGAATTCCTTCTTGCTCACATTCTTGAAGAGCTTTTTTTCTTGGAGATTCTCTATGTCTTTGAACACAGCCTGTTCAAAAGTAACTAATGCACAGGGAACTGAGCTGGCCGGTGGTATAAACTTGGATTTGATTTTAAAATCCATGTCTCCATCCCTTTGTTCCTGAGTGTCCAATATAGCTGGTTGGTTAGCAAAGAAGGCTTTTAATTTTAGTTTCCGGAAGAATTCTGACTGGGAAACACTTACTGAAATGAAACGAAATCACATTAGGACAATCTTACATGGGGTTATCCTCACGGAATACCTCAGGAGCAACACAGCACCCAGAGGTTTGATTGTCACTAATGCCCCACGCATCTTCCTAGATGATGCAGCATTCCGCAGGGATTGGGCAAAGATTGCATGGCATTGCACCAGGGACTGGATTGTGTTGATAATACAAACAGCGAAGAGACTCTCAGACGCCATCGTCATAGAAATTCAAGCTACGGAGAATCAATTCAGGACCACCCTGACTGCATACAAAAAAAGACTGGATGAAGTCAATAAAGAAATACAGGAGTACAGAGAAAATCTCACACAGTCAAAAATCCAAAAGTTTCAAAAGGATCTTAAGAAGTTCGCGTATTCAAAGACTTATCCATATGCTGAGGCTGACTATCAACCACCAAAACGCAATGACTCTTCAGGTGGCTCCGAAGAGGATTCTTCAGACAGCAGTGGCTCCAGTACGGGAAGCTACCGTAACCGAGGGAGAGGGAGACTTAGTAATTGGAAACAACCATGGCCACAAGGACCAGCAGGTAATCAAATACATTTCCCACAGGGTTTCCCTCAGATGCCCCCACAGATGATGTTTGGTTGGAACCCCCAATTCGGTCCGATGAGGAACCCATATATGAACCAGACGCAACGGTTCCCTTTTTTAGGGAATGGCCGCAGAGGTCGTGGAAGACGGAGAAGACAACCACAAGTACATTGGGAGGACGAGCAGAATCAAGGAGCACACACCAGGAGCAAATCCCGAGACCAGCAACCAGGACCGAGCACAAGCAGGAGTTAGTTACAAACTTCTCCAAACATGTCCTGACTCCAACCGAAAAAGACCTTTTCAATAAAGGTCTAGGATTTGTCCCCACGGCCAATCTCGACAAGTTTCACCTACATTGCGAGATGGCGGAATTCTTCCGGAAACTAAAATTAAAAGCCTTCTTTGCTAACCAACCAGCTATATTGGACACTCAGGAACAAAGGGATGGACACACGGATTTTAAAATCAAATCCAAGTTTATACCACCGCCCAGCTCAGTTCCCTGTGAATTAGTTACTTTTGAACAGGCTGTGTTCAAAGACATAGAGAATCTCCAAGAAAAAAAGCTCTTCAAGAATGTGAGCAAGAAGGAATTCAAAGCACTGTCCACACTGAGAAACAATGACAAAATAGTCATCAAGCCAGCGGACAAAGGGGGTGAATAGTCCTCCAGGACAAAGAGGAATACCAGAGAGAATGCTTACGTCAACTAAGCGATAGACGCAATTACCAACCCCTACAGAAGGATCCCACTAACAGACTAAAAACAACTGTAGACGAACTAGTGAGCAATACTGAAAACCAAGGGAACATCAGTAAAAAGGAAGCACAATTCCTCACAACTACCACTGGTAAGGTGCCGTACTTTTACACCATCCCAAAAGTCCACAAAAACAAAGTACCGCCACCTGGACGCCCCATAGTATCGGGTACTGGGTCAGTGCTCGAACCGCTCTCAAAATTTTGCGATTTCTACCTACAACCACTAGTTAAGGCTACGTCAACCTACCTACAAGATACAAAAGACCTACTGGGACAGATAAAGGATCTACCTTTCAATCCAAACACGTCTTTCTTGGTAAGTCTAGATGTAGAAAGCCTCTACACTAGTCTACCACAAGATGACACCTTAAAGGTATTAGAATCCTCTCTCAATGTAGGCACCTGGGAATTTGTAACACCAAAATCATTCATCCTGAAATGCGCTGAGCTTGCACTTAAGGAGAACTATTTCGAATAGGAAGGCCAATTGTACCTGCAAACGTACAGCACTTCAATGGGCAGCACTTTTGCCTCAAGTGTGGCAGGACTGTATGTTTTTAATTTTGAAAAAACTTACCTGTTCAATCCCGGCACACCACTGACCTCACAAATTTGTTTTTATAAAAGATTCATCGACGATGTCTTCTTTATCTGGGAAGGATCGGAGGAGTCCTTGGGGAATTTCCTGACATGGATAAATGGATGTGACACGAACCTGAAATTCACCAGTACAATCAGCAGAAAGAACATCACATTTCTGGATCTTGATATCATTCATGCCAATGGTAAATTGGAGACCAAAACTCATTTCAAAGAAACTGCTAAGAATTCACTACTCCACTATACGAGTTTTCATCCTCGAACATTAAGAGAGAACCTACCATATGGGCAGTATCTGCGACTGCGCAGAAATTGTAGTAATCTATCGGATTTCAAGCAACAAGCCCAAGGATTAACTACCAAATTACAACTACGAGGATACCCAGACAGGATTACCAACAAGGCGAGGAAGAGGGCTCCCAATCAAAACAGAGAGAGTCTACTAGAACACAAACCAAAAGGGGAATCCTCAATCCCCCTGACTTGTGTGACCACATACAATCCTATTTCATGCCAAGTGGCCAAAATCGTCCAAAAGCATTGGAAAATACTAAACACTGGAAACCAACAATGAAAAAAAAAACTTTTTTCGTACAGAAAGGGTAGAAGTCTCAAGGACAGTCTAGTACATACAAGACCACAGCAATTGACAAGACAAAAGAACACCATACACAACGCTTGGGGTCTCCCAAGGGTCACTGGCCACTACCCCTGCGGAGACTGCAGTGTGTGCCATTTAACCAAACCAACTAAAACTCTCAACCTTGAACCAGAAAAAGTATGGGAAATTCGAAAACACACAAATTAACACAGACAACGCCATTTACCTTATTACCTGTCCATGTGGGCTCAGGTATATAGGAATGACCAGCCGAAGAGTAAAAACACGGATCTGTGAACACAGAAGCACAATTCGGTGCAAACGAAATACAACTCGCATGACAAATCATTTCCTAGAACAAGGCCACACAACCAATGATATGGAATGGGTAGTGATCCAACATCTAGAGACTGGGAGCAGCAACGTCCAACAATTGTTTGAAAAGGAGCAACGGTGGATTTATCGCCTGTCCACGCATACTATGGGGCTGAACGATAATATACCGTGGAACAGTCTCAGCAGATAGAGACATCGACAACAGAGCACACTCAGCTGAACGTTAATGGACCATGGAACACTGATCAGGTCAGTGGATCCGGGCCTTGTACTAACCCGCAGCCTTATCCCATCGATATCCATCATTACGCTCTGCATTGAGCTATGACCAGACAGTACATCAAACTTCACATGTAATTTTATTGAGTGCCTCGTTCACATAATCTCGAAAATGGAGTCTTGATTGTCAGATGTACGTGAATAGACCATGGAACATTTATCATGTCAGTGGACTTGGGTTTTGTACTAACTCGTAGCCACATTCGATATGAATCATTGCGCTCTACAATGAGCTATGAGTATAGAGTACATCAGACCGCAAATGTACTATCTCTTGTGCCTTATTCATTTAATCTCGAAAATGGTGTCTTGATTTTCATTCCATCGCACTCCCCTCATGCAGGTCGTACAATGTGGGTGAGTAGTCTTAGCTTACTAATCACGTGAACAAGCACCAACGTGCTTAACAGCGCGCCACCACACGCACGTTAACCAACTGAGGGTTAGCGGTCCAGTCCATCAAACACTTGGGTGAGTGGTTCAAGCTCACTACACACTTGATCAGCACCAACGCGCCACACACGTGATCAGGCACCTATGCGCCCGACAATGCGCTACCACAAGCACGTCGTTCATTGAGGGTTAGCGGTCGAGTTTACGACACACATGATCACGCACTAAGGCGTGACGCCACCATTCAGGAAGTGCACCCGCTCAGTAACATTAAATACCTGCCAGACCCTGGCCCCGGGACACATCCAGTTCCAGAGGATGCCGGAATAGGTTTATACGCGGGCGAGCACCGAGACAAAAGTAAGATCTTTCTTTGTAGAAGCTAGTTCAGACATCTTTGAATCTGCCACCATGGAACACTGACGCACGGCAGAATCCTCATCTGTTTTTTTAATCCTCATCTAGAGTTCTTAATAGGGGCTCACCCCTCCCTGGAACCGAACGGCTGCCCAAAAATCGTGAATTACGTAATTACAATTAAGTGATCCCATCTTTCCAGTATCACAATTGGAAGCCTAGACAACAGAGCACGCGCAGAGCGCTTGCTAGTAATATCCCACACGGTTTTCTAGACCACCACTGTCAGTCACTATCACTTAATTTTAGCGGTAGTTGGCTCTTCACGCAGCGCGTATTCTAAATAAGATATACCGGCGTGCTCACCAAAATTTGCAACAAGCATGCAAGCCAAACAGGGTACATAATCGCTCACCCATAGCGATGGTCATAACGCGGTACAGCGCGCACCTTTGATAATGCAAAAAAAACCCAAGCATGCTCACCAAGTCGCAATCGGGCATGTCAAACGTGAATATTTTACATAGGTATGAGTGGCTATGCACGCATGAGTGACACCGAATGTTTCTGTAACCACATGGGCAATAAGAGAATGAAATTGATAACAACAAACAAATGAAGCACTGTTTTTATATGTTATATGTTGTATCGTCTTGTCCTATTTCTTTTCACAGGTACTTTTACAACAGTGGACACGGAGACACGGTCAGTCCACTTAGCATGAATTGTACACATTAGCGTGTGTACAAATATGCATTAACACGTGGTTATAATTTTTACCACTCACTCTTTTCACTTTTCACCACATTGAGTATAGAGAGGTCCTGAAGAAAGCTCCTTTTAATATATTTTTTTGAGAGCTGAAACATGTTGACCAAGGGATAAATCAGACACAAATAGGAGTTCTGACACATTATCCATCTCATTCGTTTTTAATATACCCTGGGCCACTGGGAATAAAAGTATCGGTTAGTGAGTTTCCCAGAGGTATTTTTATTCTCACATCACCTCCAACACCACCACATAAAAACAAAAAAACCAGCTCCACTGTAATCAGGTGTCGCAGCACAGCTGGGTAGCATTCGGCTACCCAGCTGGGAACCCTATGATGAAGCATGACACCAACTAGGTTCGTGTGTGAGGGTTCTTTTAAAAAACCTTGTGTTGCCAGACATTACGGTGTCGACCAAACTACTCTCTAGTGGACCGTCTCAGTTGATTAATTCATTAATATACAGAGACAAGGATGGCCTACACACTGTCCTAACTCTCTCTTTTGGTTTATAGAAATATATGAAAGATGCCCATGCTGGAGAACTGGAGTTTAAGGTAAGTAACTCATTTCTTCTCCAGCATTGGATCTTTCATATAGTCACATGCTTCAATCGGAATAGTAAGCAGTACATATCAATCATGACAAATCAGGAAGCAGGCTCACTTTACTGAAACAGGTTGAAAAGGACTGTCTATCCCACTGCTGAATGGGCTGCTACATTCACTGTGCAGCAAAATTGTGGAACAAAATGCCGACGGCCATGAGATTTGAATCCAATCGGCAGCTTTTTAGGAAGGCACTGAAAACATGGCTGTTAACTTCCTCCTAGTTCTCCTGGTAGTGTAAGCTGTATTCCTTTTCACATACACTAGCGCCAAGATGCCACGGCAATCGAGCGCTTTACAAGCTCCTATCCTACATTCAGGCAGTAGTGCTTTGTGACATTTGCCTGATCCCCAGGTAGTCACACAGCAGATTTCCTGCTAAAGCCTAAGAGTATCTCTCTACTGTACTTGGAGAGGAGCCTGGAGTGCATCTTTAATGAAACTGCTGGGAGTACAGATAGATTCAGGAGCTCAGTGAATCTATATTGGCGTGGCCAGGCGGAGCAATGAGATTCAGAGTACAATGTTCTGCCTTTGCTTTCCTTACCAATCTGCAAGTTCGGCCCCTGCCCCTATGAAAATACCTGTCCCTAGAAATTTATTCGCAGAGTGGGGACGATGGGTGGATCGGTAAGGAATCTGCATATCAATAGAGTCTCCACCAGATAAGGCGTTATCGAAGGTAAGTAGCTTGTTCATCTGATAGAGACTTCTAGCCGGAGATTCCTTACCTTAGAGTAGATACCAAAGCAATACCTCCACGGAGGTGGGTCTGTGAAACAAATTCACACTAAAAAGTCCTGTTGGAACGAGTGAGCACAGTGCCCGACCCAAGGGACCTGACTGTCAAGGCAGCAGTGTTTTCTGAATATGTGCAGAGAGGCCCATGTCGCTGCCTGGCATATGTCCAGGACCGGGACTCCACGTGCTAACGCTGTGGTTGCAGCCTTGCCTCTGATGGAATGAGCATACAAGCCCTCAGGGGGTTGCTTCTTAGCCAATGCATAGCAGATCTTAATGCAGAGTACAATCCATCGAGGGATGGTCTGCTAGTGCACTGCCTTTCCCTTCTTAGCTTCGACAGTCCCCACGAAGAGTTGGTCACCCACCCAAAACAATCTTGTGCGGTCAAGGTAGAACGACAATGCTCTTTTTGGGTCCAGTTGTTGGAGCCCCTCCTCCTCTTTAAAGGGATGTGGCGGAGTGTAAAAAGTAGGCAGGGTAATGGACTGATCTACATGAAAAGGAGTAACCACTTTCGACAGAAGGGAGGATGTAGTGCGAAGAACCAGTCTGTCTGGGTAGATGTTCAGGTATGGAGGCTCGCCCGAAGCTCCAGTAGGTTGATGTGAAGTCTGGATTCTGCCAGAGACCAGAGGCCTCTGATCTCCACCTCTCCCAGTTGGCCACCCCAGCCCACGAGTGATGCATCTGTCACCACTGTGAGATCTTTTTGGGCAAGGGAGAGGGGTCTGCCGCTGGTTTGTTAACCACCACTGCAGATCTTTTGCCGTTCCATCTGAGATCTGGACCATGTTGGAGAGATTCCCCTGATGCTGCACCTACAGGAACATCAGGTTTCATTGCAGAGCCCACATATGCCAGCCAGCATTTGTCACAAGCCGGATCGAAGAGGCCATGAGTCCCAGCAGCCTCAGAGTCAGTCCTACTGAAATCCAGGATAGAGGCTGAAACTTCGATATCATCGCCTGAATATCGCAGACTCACGGTTCTGGGGATAGACCCGAAACTGCACTGTGTCCAGAACAGCTCAGATGAAAGGGAGCGTCTGAGAGGGAGTCAGGTGTGACTTCGGCATGTTGATAGTAAACCCCAGCGTATGCAAGAGGTCCGTCATAGTTAGAAGGTGGGAGACGACAGCCTGGGGCAAGCCAGCCTGAAAACAGCCAGTCATCGTGATAGTGGAAGACTGGAACCCCTGATCTCCGCAGATGAGCTGCAACCACCACCATCACCTTAGAAAACACCCGAGGGGCACTGGTAAGGCCAGAGGGGAGCACAGTAAACTGAAAGTGTTTGTGGCCCAACATGAACCGCAGGTAACGCCTAAGGGCAGGCAGGATGGGAATGAAGAAGTATGTGTCCTGCAAGTCCATACCATACAGTCTCCCGGGTCCAGGGCAGAAATCACTTGAGCGAAAATGAGCATTTTGAACTTCTCCTTCTTGAGTAAGAAATTGAGAGGGCACAGGTCTAGGATAGGACAAAGGCCTCCGTCCTTCTTGGGCACCAGAAAGTAGTGGGAATAGCAACCAGAACCTACTTCTGGCATCAGCACCCTCTTTATAGCTCAGTTGGCCAAAAGAGCCATCACTTCCTGGGGGAGCAAGTGAAGATGGTCTTCCATCAGCCTGTCACAAGCAGGTGCCATGGATGGAGGGATAGTCATGAAGGGGAGGGAGTAGTCCCTTCTCACAATTTGAAGAACCCATCATTCTTATGTTATAGACCTCCAGCGGGGCAGGTGATGGCATATCGTGCCTCCCACTGGGTGCCCATGATGGTAAGAGGGCAAACTATAAGGGTTTGGAGGCTGCAGCTGTCTAGGGGACGGGTTTGGACTGGCATAAACCCTGGCTGCCCAATCCACGGTGTCTATGGGTACTGAGTCCTCCGCCACGCAGAGGCTGGTAAGCTTGCACGTCGCGGTGTCTGGGAGGCAGCTGAAAGCCCCTTCCATGGCCACAAAAGGAGTGAAAGGTGAAAAATATTAAAAACCTCTAGTTGTAAAATTAAAAACATCATCTACATTGTTAATTACATTCCAATAACACCAAATACAATGTACTGGCATATGGACTCTTGGCAGAAAAAAAATAATATACCATCAGATGAAATATGCATATTAATGTATCATACTCAAGAGACATGTTTTACTTTCATTTGAACAAAAACTACAAAAGAACAAATCTAAAAATTTTGATAAACCCACCATAGGGAGAACATACAGTACAGTACTACAAATCAAATCATTTTAAGCAAGGAAATAGGAAAAATTAAAGAAAGTGGGTCATATACTTGTGGGCATTATATAGAGGAGGACTAATCTCACAGACTCTCACACCCTAAATGATTTAGTTGCAAAACAACCGAAAAGGCACCACAAATTATCAATTCAATTACTTGTTCAAAATCTGACTTCAAACTAAACAATTCATTTAAGCACCCACAATCAAATTAACGATGACCTTGTATTGTTTGCATTTTGCATAATGACAAAAGTGCTGTCATTTATACTTCCAGTTTCTTGGAAAAGCAAATAGATGTGTTCAGTGGACCTGTAAGGCCACTGTCGAAGAAACCGCTCTGTCCAGAAAGTCGGTTGTATGCAGTCCACATAAGACCGTAAACTAAGCTGCATCTCTCCCATCAGCAACGGCATGGGAGAGTATGGTTCGGGCCTTCTCCAGGAACCATGGGCAGCACCTGCACAACTGAATCCCATAGGGCATGGGAGTAACGACGCAAAAGGCACGCAGTGTTCACAGACCGCAGTGCCAGGCTGGTGGAAGAAAACATTCTTGCCCAAGGTGTCCAGCCTCCTAGATCCCCTATCAGGTGGGGCGGTAGGGAATGCACCAGGATTTACATGGGAGGTTGAGGCTTGGATCACCAAGCTCCCCGGGGTAGGGTGTGTGTGAGGAAATTATGGTCCCCTGGGGCGGGCCGGTGGTGGTGGGCAATAGTCCTGCTCACAGAGCCCCTGTGCTGGGATTGGACCAGATCCCAAGCAAGATGTCTATAAGGGTTTCATTAAATGAGAGAAACAGTTCTGAGGGGGTCACTCCTGGCCGAAGCACCTCTATCTAAGACGTTGGTCTTGACTACCACTGAGGGCAGGCTAAGGACCAGGATCTCGTCCGCTCTTAACCCCACTACTGCATAAATGAATGACGCTCCCTCCGCTGTATCCATGGGAGGGGGAGAAAGCAATCCAGTATCTGGAGAAGTGTCCAGTCCACTGGCATATGCCAAGTCATCACTCCAGCCCACGTTTAGATCTAAAGGCTGGTATTCTTCCGGGTCCAGCGAACCCTCCCAATCCTCCCACAGTACTAGCCCATAGGAAGAGGGCTCAGACTCCAGTCAGCGCCAGAGTCAAATGGTGTACCTCCGGGCTCCGTTTTGGCGAACAGAATTGGGACAACGGCACTGGAGCGTCGGCATCAGGACCGGCGCTGGGGAAGGTCGAGGTAGTACGATCAGCGCTGGTCCGAATCCATCGACGGATTCAAGGGGCCTGACTGGTGCCAGGGAAGGAGCCACCGGCGTGAAACCAGTAGGGGCGCTCCCAAACATGCGGGGCTCGAATGAGCGCCGGCGGGAGCGGGCTGCTCAAATATGAGGCGCATGGCCTAAAAAACACTTTTGAAG
Organism: Calotriton arnoldi; assembly: GCA_963921515.1. Classification (NCBI taxonomy): domain Eukaryota; kingdom Metazoa; phylum Chordata; class Amphibia; order Caudata; family Salamandridae; genus Calotriton; species Calotriton arnoldi. The sequence goes on along the minus strand of CAWUFW010004896.1, from coordinate 731,161 downwards.
TTGAGCGGGGGTCGCTCCTGGAAACTCAGGGAGGTGAGGAGCCGGCCCAGGCGCTGGCTCAACTGCGGAGCCATGCCTCGAATTATGACGCTCCCTCGTCTCATCTCACCTCTTCGACTTCTTACTCTTCTTCTTGCAATGGGACTTACCAAGTGGCCCAACAACTTCGAGTGCAACGAAGATCTTGGGCTCCACGGCTGATCCTGGGACCTTCCTCTCGATCAGGATCGAGACCATGGTGGCGCCGCACGTCGAGCCACCAGGAGCTTGAAGGACCACTCCCTCAAGGTCTTCGGATTCATTGAGCGACAGTTGATGCAGGTCTTCACGTCGTGGTCGTGTTTGGGGCACCAGAGGCAAACAAAGTACGGGACCGATATCGATTGGTGACAGGAGCCGCAGGGCTTGAAGCTGGCCTTCCTAGATGACATTCCTGCCACACCAGGAAAAGTCCTTCTCAAAAGACTTCAACAAAAGTCAAAAAAAGGCTAGTCAAACAGTGACTAAGGGTAGCTCTCTCCGGATCTGCACTGACTGGCGCGGAAAGAAAAGAACTGACATCAGCAGGCTGGGGTGGCCCCTATATACCCACCGCACATGTCACTTCCGGTGCGGATGATGACGATGATACCATACAGAGCCGAACTACGCTATCAGCGCACAGGGGTACTTCTCATTAAAAATATCCAGATCCAATCTGATGCCTGGGAATAATTCTAGGGTAAGGAATCTGCAGAAAATCTCTAGCAGATGTTGCCACCATGGAACCAACTCTATGGCCCAAATTATCTATGCACCTGTCTTACCTATCAGTGGGTGCAGACGATGGCGTGACAGGGTTCTTTGATCTGCTTTCAGACGCAGACATGATAACAGAGCCTGGTTTGGAATGGCTGGTAAAGCTGATAGGGGCTGTTTGTGGGGTCCTGTTCTTCTTTTCTAAGCAGGGCACCACCGATAAACTGTGGCTAGTGTTTTCATCAATTTTAGGTCTTCAGACCAAATGAACAAGTTACTTACCTTGGGTAACGATATATCTGTAAGAAACATAGGTTAGTTATAGATTCCTTACCTTTGAATTACCCCCAGGCGTCAGACTGGATCCGGAAAGTTTTTCGTCAGCAGTACCCCTGCGCGTCTGAAGGTGGCGTCGGTCGACTCCGCGTTCGTTGTCGCGTCGTGGTCGCCGGGATGACATCGCGGTAGCTACATAGACGCCGCCCTCGCGCAATGACGTCAGTTCTGTACACGACTTTCCATGCCAGAAGCGCAGAGCCATGCAAGACACTGACCACTGGTGCACAAAACTAGGGCCCTGAAAGGATGTCCTTAACCCTAGAAGTCAGTTCGCAGAACGGGGAGGATGGGTGGGGCGGTAAGGAATCTATAACTAACCTATGTTTCTTACAGATATATTGTTCCCGAAGGTAAGTAACTTGTTCATCTGAAAGAAACAGTTAGTTATAGATTCCTTACCTTAGAATAGATACCCCAGCAATACCAACCCCGGAGGTGGGTCTGCGAACCAAGTTCACACCAGAAAGTCCTGGAGAACAGAACGGCCAAAGAAGCCGTCTCTCCAGACTTGGCTGTCCAGGCAGTAGTGTTTCGTAAACGTGTGCAGCGATGCCCACATAGCTGCCTGACAGATGTCATTTAGGGGGGACTCCTCGTCCCAAAGCAGTAGTAGCTGCCGTCGCCCTGGTGGAATGGGCGCGCAGCCCCACTGGAGGCTCCTTCTTAGCCAAAGAATAGCAGGCTTTAATGCACAGAACGACCCACCTGGAGATGGTCCGTTTGTGCACGGCCCGACCTTTCTTAGCACCCATGTAACCAACAAAGAGCTGGTCGTCCACCCGGAATTGTTTAGTGCGATCCAAGTAGAAAGAAAGTGCACGTTTTGGATCCAGACGGTGGAGCGTCTCTTCCTCTTTCGAAGGATGCGGAGGCGGAAAGAAGGTGGGCAAAGTGATGGTTTGGCCAATGTGGAAAGAAGTAACCACCTTGGGAAGAAAGGAAGGTCTAGTTCTTAGGACGACCTTGTCCAGATGGACAGGCAGAAAGGGAGGCTTAGAAGACGGAGCTTGCAGCTCACTCACCCTGCGTGCAGAGGTGATGGCCACCAGAAAGGCAGTCTGAGAGGACAGTTATGCAGTGGCTCAAAGGGAGCGCACATACGGTATGTCAGAACCAAGTTCAAGTCCCACTGGGGCATTACGAAGGGAACAGGAGGAAAAAGATGAGTAATGCCCTTAAGAAATCTATTTACAATAGGGGACTTGAAAAGAGAAGGCTGATCAGGTAGCCTGAGAAAGGCTGAAATGGCCGAGAGGTAGCCCTTAAGAGTGCCCAGAGCAGAGCCCTGCTGGGCCAAAGAAAGGAGGAACAAGAGAACCTCAGAAAGAGGGGCAGAAAGGGGATCCACACCCTTTGCTGTGCACCTTGCCACAAATGTATTCCATCTGCAGGCGTATACCGTCTTCGTGGAGGGACGCATGGCTGCCAAGATTACATCACAGACTTCGGGAGGAAGGTCAACGACGTCAACTGCCGCCGCTCAATCTCCATGCAAGGAGGTGGAGGCTGGACGGGTTCGGGTGGAGGACCGTCCCCTGCTGCTGCGACAGAAGATCCTCCCGAAGAGGCAGTCGGATCGGAGGATCGATGGCCATGTTGAGCAGCTCGGGATACCAGACTCTTCCTGCCCAATGCGGAGCCACAAGAATGACTTGGGCCCGGTCGCGCTTGATCTTCTTCAGCACTCTGGGCAGAAGTGGTATAGGCGGAAAGGCGTTTAGAAGACCGCAACTCCACTCGCGACGAAAAGCGTCGGCTAGCGAGTGCCGCCTTGGAAATTCCAACGCGCAGAATTGCTGACATTGCACGTTCTCCTAGGTGGCGAATAGATCTAACCAAGGATCTCCCCACTGCTGAAAGAGACCTTGCACCACATCCGAGTGAAGACGCCATTCGTGATCCATCATGCACCTGCGGCTGAGTTCCTCCGCCCTGATGTTCAGTGAACCTGCCAGGTGTTGAACCACCAGAGATATGCCCTGATGTTCCAGCCATGGCCAGAGGCGGAGGGCCTCTTGACATAGGGTCCACGACCCCACCCCGCCCTCATTGTTGCAGAACCACATGGCGGTGGTGTTGTCTGTGAAAACCTGCACTACTCTTCCCCGGACAGAGGGAAAGAATGCTTTGAGTGCAAGACGGATTGCCCGAAGCTCCAGAAGGTTGATGTGGAGCTCAGACTCCGCCGGAGACCAGAGGCCTCTGATCTCCGCCTCTCCCCTGTGGCCGCCCCATCCCAGAAGGGATGCGTCTGTCACCACTGTGTGTTCTGGTTGGGAAAGGGAGAGGGATCTGCCGTTGACCCAATCCTGGTTCGTGAGCCACCACTGCAATTGTCGTGCAGTGCCCTCCGAGATCTGGATGCAATTGGACAGATTCCCCTGATGCTGCGCCCACTGGAACTTCAGGTCCTACTGCAGAGCCCACATATGCCACCTGGCATGATCGACCAGCAGGATGCAGGAGGCCATGAGGCCCAGCAGCCTCAGGGTCATCCTGACCGAAACCCGGGATAGGGGCTGAAAGATCGGAATTATAGCCCGAATATCCCGGACTCGCTGTTCGGGAGGATAAACCCGAAACTGCGTCGAGTTCAGAACCGCTCCGATGAAGAGGAGCTTCTGAGAGGGGGTCAGGTGTGACTTCGGTACGTTGATGGAGAACCCCAGCGAATGCAGGAGGTTGGCCGTAGTCTGGAGGTGGGAGATGACAGCCTGGGGCGAGCCCGCCTTCAACAGCCAGTCGTCGAGATGGGGGAAGACTGGAACCCCTGATCTGTGCAGATGAGCTGCGACCACCGCCATCACTTTCATGAACACCCGAGGGGCGCTGGTAAGGCCAAGGGGGAGCACGGTAAACTGAAAGTGCTCGTGGCCTACCGTGAACCGCAGGTAACGCAGGTGGGCCGGCAGGACGGGGATGTGAAAGTAAGCGTCCTACAAGTCCAACGCTACCATCCAGTCTCCAGGGTCGAGGGCAGACAAGACCTGAGCGAGCATCAACATTTTGAACTTCTCCTTCCGGATCCAAGGTAGGACGCAGGCCTTTGTCCTTCTTGGGTACCAGAAAGTAGTGGGAATAGCAACCACGACCTACTTCTGGAGCAGATACGCGCTCGATGGCACCCTTGGCCAAGAGTGCCGAAACTTCCTGTTGGAGAAGGGCCAGGTGATCCTCCGACATGCGATGGTACTGAGGTGGCATGGAAGGAGGGGTACTCTCGAAGGGGAGGGAGTAGCCCCTTCGGACAATTTGCAAAGCCCACCTGTCCGACGTGATGGTGTGCGAGTAGGGGAGGTGATGACGGATCCTGCCGCCCACTGGCGTTTGGTGGCCCTGAAAGGTCAGACTAGGAGGGTTTGGAGGCTGCTGCAGAGGAGGCTGTGGTGGACTGACCCGCTCGCTGACCCCCAGAACCACGGCGGTGGTTCCCACGTCCCCGGACGCGCTGGGACTGAACAGCCTGCGCCGGCCTGTGGCTCTGGGCGGGACGTAGTGGGGCACCCCTTCCGTAGCCACGAAAGGGGGTGAAAGGCAGACTGCGCAGGGAGGGTGGTGGAGAGGCCCAAGGACCTGGTCGTAGCCAGAGAGTCCTTATAGCGCTCTAGCGCGTTGTCTGCCTTGTCGCCGAAAAGGCAACGGCCATCAAAGGGCATGTCCATAAGTGTGGATTGGACATCCCCTGAGAAACCAGTTGAACGCAACCAGGCGTAGCGCCGAAGGGCTACTGATGTGGCAATCGTTCTGCCAAGTGCGTCGGCGGTATCCAGCCCACAGCGGATGGTAAACTTCGCTGCGTCTCTCCCTTCAGCGACCACTCGAGAGAGCACGGCCCAGGCCTCCTCCGGGCACCGAGGCAGCACTTGCGCAACCGTGTCCCACACGGAGTGGGTATAACGGCCCAATAGACATGCGGTGTTTACCGACTGCAGTCCCAAGCTGGAGGAAGAAAACATCTTCTTCCCAAGATGATCCAGCTTTTTGGATTCCCTTTCCTGGGGTGCGGTAGGGAATGCGCCCTTGGACGTAGAGGCTTGGACTACCAAGCTCTCAGGGGTGGGGTGTTGGGAAAGGAAAGTGGGGTTGCCCGGGGCCGGGCGGTGGCGTTGGGCAATCATCCTGTCCACAGGAGCCACTGTGTTGGGCCTGGACCAAGTGCCCAAAAGGATGTCCGTCAGGGCTTCATTAAACGGCAGCAGGGGCCCGAAGAGCTCACTGCCGGTTGAAGCACCTCTATCCTACACGGCGGACGAAGGCGATCATTCGATGGAGGAGCACCAACCTTGGAGTAATTGTGACTAAAGGGGGTCTCTCCTTGCCCACCGCCAGTTCAAACTTGAAATAGGGTGAAACTCGTAATTCCACTACTATCCTAGAGGAAATCCCTCGATACGGAACAACAGGTTTTTAGACATCCTCTTATCTCAACTGGAGGTGAGAGTATTATAGTACTGGGACAGGTAGAGTCCCGAGGAAGGCCGGCGTGACCCTATACGTGGGGGCGCACACATACGGCCGAAACATGTCGACCACCTGGCAGTAAAGGAGGGGTGTTAGGAGAACATTGTATCTCCCAATCACCACCATCCTTCACGTTTTTAACCCTGGCCGGAGGGTCCCGGAATAAAGTCTTAGGCACACGACACTTCTGAGCTAGTTTTAACTCACATCACACTGCACTTTCACTACCGTCGTTCCCAGCCACTGTGAAATAAATTGTTTCTCTCTGTGTTGTATTGTCTTCCCCCACCCTATTGCTCCACCCCATGCGTGGCTACGCTGGGGTGTATTGTAAGCAGCCCTATGATGAAGCATGTCACACATTCGTGTGAGTGAGGGCAGTATTAGCACACACAGCACGTGCCATCACGAGACATAGATATTTTTATTACTCCCTACTCCTTCTGGTGTACTAAGACAATCGTTTAACACATCCATACGTTGGTGCTGTAAACTGGCAATTAAAGGGATTGTGCTTCAGAAGGTTGGACCTACTTGTTAAGTGGACATGGACTTGTTGTCCTTGACCAAAAATAACATGTCCTGGGCATGCGGAACAGAATTCCCCACCCCTGCAAAGTATCCGATCATGTGGAATCAAACACTGCATGGCCGGATAGGCTTCTGATGCTAGGACCAGTTGACCTGGGACATCATCATGCAACACTCAGGTCTGATCTCACTCTGACTAGCCAGCACACAAAAATCAATTGGCTAAAACATGGCGCAAGTCTCTAGCTATACAGGGTCTGGCTACAGAACACAATTAAGCCAACCTGAGAGGTCTTCACATTATCTTCTATATAGAGATCCACTTTATTCAATCTAGCATTTTACTGCAAACAAGCAACTGGCCATGCTTAAGCAGACCTGATCCATGGGTAATCACCTGCAGGCTCGATACAGTGGAAAAGAACACCATTACTTGTACTTAATAAGTCTTGTCTATCTTAATTCTAATAACCAAGCTTTGTTTAATATATACCATCAGAAGCCCCCTCAAAGTGACATGATTAGGCAGGTTCCTTTTGGGAAATGTAGGTGTTCAATTGGTCAAACTGAGCACAATGCTAAGATCATTGCTTAGATTATTTAATTCCCATTGAATTGAAGGCATACGTTGATTAGTCTCCATTCTACCGAAATACTGTATCTCTCAAGGTTCACAGCTCAATACAGGCACCCATCCCATCCTTGTACAGAATACTGGTGGTTTTAGCATAGGAATCTTGCCTACTCTATTTATCATTTGCATATACAAAATAGTATGAGTGGACAGCACGTTCAATAAAATGAATTTGCCATGTGTCATTTCCCTAACCCCAGAACAAAGAAAAGCAAATCATTAGGTCTTTGGCCTCTCAGGTGTTTCTGCCAAAGAAAGTACACCAATCAGGGTTAACGTGTAGTAGAAGTTCTGAGATTGGGCAACCCCCACAAGAGAACTGAACTGAAACCACCCACCTCATTTTTTGAGTCCCAACCACTCTGGTGACATAAAGATGTACTTGTCTTAAACACCCAGTGAAACCTGTTGGCTCCTCCAGCTCCACATAAACAAGCGTTCAGAAAATTTACATCGACAGTTGCAAACAAAATCCTCTTTTGTGGTTGGCCTTTTAAGTGTGTTTAAAAGGTTGGCGGTATCCTGTTTTTAGCAAGACTTTGTTTGCTGATTTAATCACATGTCTGATAAGGGATTCAAATGAGTCCTCACCTTCCTCTAAATGTACTCCAGCTATTTGACAGAATCTCAGGGCTTAAAAGGACTTGTCTAAAATCTGATGCCATGAATATTGCAGAACCTATGAACGAAGTTGCATACCAAGAAAAGCTGTATGATTTTGTTTGGTATGCAACAGCAGGTTAAATATCTTGGCATAATTATGGTTGTCATTCAAAAAAAATCAACACACACTTATTTCCATGATTTGTTGAATGCAATGCATCAGGACTTAGAGAGTTAGATAAAATATGAGACCTCATGGTTAGCCATAATACATTGGGTAAAAATGAATAAGATGCTGAGACCCCTCTCTGTTTTAGTTACAGTTGTATTTGACACTATCACACACAACAGAACAGAATTTTTCAGCCTATTGGGGCTAGTAATGTGCCAGCAGTCCTTTTTAGCAAGCCCAAATATCTGATAATATATCTTTGCTGTGGAATTGAAGCCAGCATTAACAAGACCATGGAAACCAAACAAACATTAGATTATGGTGGAACTGGAATCAGTGGTAGCCCCTTTAAGAAATCTTGATGGTTAATTAAAAAGCAAAGCTCATGATGGAGGGAAAGGATATTCAGATCAGTTTTCACCCTTTGGATTTAGGGCAAAGCAGTTAAAAAACTTAAGATCACTATTTTCCATCTTCCCATATGTTGACCACTTTTAACCAGGATTACATCTTTAATTCTAGAGAGATACAATAATGGATCCTTCAGCTGCAGTATAAAAACAGTTCACCAGGGGGACCTTTTCCATGTAAGGAGGTATTTCGTTTGATGATACCTAACATTTTTATTATATCCAGCTGAGTTGCTGGAAATACAAAAAAATGATAGGAATATAACCAAAAATGTAAATGTGTTCCATTACACAGCCTCTAAGAAAGCCTTTAACAAAAAAACCTGGACTGAAGCCCACATTTTTCCTATACCCATGTATGTGTCAGGTTGGGTGGCTCTACTACTGTGTAATTAAATGCTATGCAAAGGGTGGAGAGCTTGAGATGCAGGCATAGTTTGCTTTGTGAGTTTTGAGGAATTCACAAACTCTTCTCTTACCCGTTCCCATCTTGGGAATGGTAAGACTTTTGCACCAGAAAACAGTTGTAAAATCTGTGATTGGCACAGCTTTCCAGGAGTACTACTGGCCATGTATTTGAATTGCTAAAAGTAGCTATTCTGCACCCTTTTGTAAGAATACTACAATCAGTGCAGAATTGCTCCTTTTTGCTTTGGGTCCACTTGCTCTGAATCGCAAAGCATTTTGCACACCCGATTTGAGCTAGTTGTACAGGTTTGTAAATGTAAAAATCCCTATCCTGATTTGCAAAAACGATGATTGGTGGAGTTTCACATCAGTTAGGTGCACTTAAAAATGTGGAAATTCCATCAGTATGGTAGAATAACTGCAAGGGTCCTGTATTACTGATTTACTGTAAGGCTAGGAGTGCGGATGTGGCCATTTCTGGGTGGACCGCTTTGAAAAAGTAGGCAAACATCCAGAACTCTTAAGGCTGTCTTTATTTATCTGCCCCTTGTGAGTAGGTTTCCAATGTGAAACAGAAGCAAATTTATTAGCTTCAAAGTTAGGACCAAATATTTTTCCAGAGTCAAATGTTATGAATACACACCCTATTTAATTCAATATAGAAAAATTACTTTCTCGAAAGGAAAACATGATTATGAAATCAAGAAAAAAAGAAGACACTTCCACATGTAGAATCATCACCTAGTGGAAATTCCGCATGTGTAAATATTTTGCATTGGAGTAAGCCAAGAAATCTGTGATTGCCATTAATGAATTTCCTTTTCAATCCCGTCCACACATGTCAGAAATGGACTCTAAAATTAGGAGTAATCCTACGCAAACAAAAATATTACTTTTTCAATCAGGGAATTTTAAATCAAGCCTTCTAGATAGAAAAATATTGAGCTTCTCGTCCTATTACATTGTGCAGATAGAGTATTAACTTCAGAACAGAAGATATTTTTGAAGTCTGTGCACAGAACCCTAAAAGACCTATGACGAAGATTAGTGTGCAATATTAGGGGCCCGAGCACTGTATGCTACTTTCGTAGAAGCTTTAGCTATAAGTGAGAGGGTCTCAGATGAACGATTGATGTAACCATATGTTATGATGATGGTTATATGTGATTTCATTGAAGAAATCATTCATAAAATACCAAGTTTTGGAAACCACTTCCCGTAAATTGTTTTACTGAAATTTTCAAGGCAAATGTTATTTAAAATTTTGTAGAAAAAGATTCAGAAGATTTATTTTTTAAGAAATTGCTTTTTATGTGTATATGTTTAGAGAGTTAATGCCATTAATCTAGCGAATGGGTTCTCTATATTGGGTTTTCTTCAAGGTTTGCATAGATTATTCATTTTCCCTTCACTCCACTTCTCACATCCTGCCACTGGGCGAGATTTCAGAGTTTTAAATTGATGTTTTGGAAGGTTATGCTCAAAATCCCACTCTCTCTTTACACTGTCCCCCACCATGCTTTTTCTCCCTGCAGCCTTCTCCTCCCTCCCTCTCACCTTGGTTTAAAAAGTTGTTTAGTTCCCCTCCTAAATGCTTATCTTTTTTCCACTTTTCTTGTGCTCCTCCCCGGGTCGGACTGGGACAGAAAATAGGCCCTGACAACCAAAATAAAGTGGCCCCTATTAGTGAATTGACAACTAAAAAGTTTTGAACTTGTAAAGACATGCTGTATATGTGTTTTGCAAGGTATGGAAAACTACAAAGATTTGAGCTTGCTGCAGGCAATGTTTGTAGTAATATCAGAGAAATCAACAGTAAAACCCGGCCCAGCAGGCCATAAAACAGGCCAACAAACAGCCAAAACAAGCATTTGCAATGCAATAGGTCTTGCATTTGTGAGAGTTAGAGCTATTGGCGTTGTAAATGGCAATGTCCTTTATCTATGTGTTTTTGTTTGGAGTGGATAGGGGCGGCTCCTCACTGTGGGTGGAAGAGCGTCTCCCCACTGCTATCTCGCAGTGCGAGAAGCAGAAACATAAAATGGTATTATGAAGGGTTTGGTTGGGGGCTAGCGGGTGGGCGGTCCTGCTCCAGGCAGGGGAGGAGTGGCTTGCCCACTGTTGTGGGCGCTGACTGTTTGGTCAGCCCCAGGGCCGACCAAACCAGTCATACGCACTCTCCGTTTTCTCTATGTAGGCTGCATGCAGCCTGCATGGAGAAAACGGCCTCCCCATAGACACCTGTGCGGTCGGCGTCCCAGCCAATCACAACGCTGCCATTGCAGCGTTGTGATTGGCTTAGGAGAGGGGAGGGAGGCTGCCTGCTTGGCTGCTTCCTGTGTAGAGGAGAGGACGCGGGACAACGCAGGACCAGACCGGAGCGGACCGCGAAAGCAAGCTACATTTTTTTATTAAATTTATTTAAAATTAACCCCCCCACACGACTCGCTCCCCGCGCGACCCCCTGCCCCACACCTGCGAATCATGCCGGCTGGGAGTGGACAAAGTGAGGAGGAAATACAGAGGGGAAGGTTGAGAATGCATCAAGAGATGCAGTGGCAGAGGGCAAGTTTAGAGCAAAAGGACAGATATGGGAACAGAATAGATTAGTTCCGTGGCCTAGCCCCTTCTCAAGCTTGCTCAAAATGTTGTCTTAAGCCCCATCCTTCCACAGTCACGCATATCAGCACGATAGTGTTACATATATCTAATCTTTAACGTTTATAGCAATGTCGCAACAGTTGTAACAGTGTTTCCAGTTGCTCTGTTTCATACATCTCTTATCGGTTATGTCAGCACGACCGACAAAGAAGGGAGTGTCACAGTAAGGCTCAAACAGCGCGTTAACCACCTCAGAACCCCCTACCTCTCCCCCGGCCACGACCGTCCTAAACCCTGGAGCTACTAGAGAGACAATGCTCAGGCATGGAACAGCCTGGAGGTAAGGGACACATGGCCAATGGTGGTCAAGGAGACTAATTAGAAAGAAATTTAAAGAAGCCAGCTACAGGAGCTCCCAAAAACTAGGAAAACAAACCCTTGAAATGAAGTTAAATCTGATGTTCCGTATTTACGTGTAATCTTGTGGAAAGCACAACACACAGTAATCCTTAATGTGACTGTCCAACTCAGGAGACAAGCTAGTTATTTAATTAAATGCTGCGTGCTGCCAAAATAAAAGAAAGGAAGGCACGTGGCCAATTTAGTTAAAGCGTGCCGCGCTGCCAAAATAAAAAAAAATATGTGGATGAAAAGGTGCAAGTTCCGAGGAAAAGAAAGGCGCGCAGCCGCTATAGTTAAAGCATGCTAAGCAGCCAAAATAAAATAAAAATATAAATGTGGGCGCCCTGCTGAAACCTAAAGCGCGGGACCCGGAGGAAGGACAGTGATGAGGAGCAGACAGTCAGTAGAGAGTGGAAAAGCGGGCGTCGTTGTAGGAAAGCATATTGTGCCTGCAATAAGAGAAAATCATTTAAGTAAATAGTGCTCACAGACTGTAAATAAAACATACCGAGTAACAATACAAATAAGAGGGCCAGTCCTCATGGGAGGTTACAAATGTAGAAAAGGCGGCACTAAGGAGGGACTACTAAGCCTATTCCTGAATCCAAAGCAACCATTTAGAAAGGGCAGTATAAGGAGCCAATTGAAAAGATGGGCAGAAAATGGGAGTAGCTTCAAGTCTATACCTGAATACAGCATTTCTCGAAGAGACAGCGCAAGCGCTGCCTAGGCGAGACCAAAAACTGGCCACACACTGACCTGTCAGACCAGCCCTGTAGGCCAGTTTGACCCTAGCTCCTGACTACCCTAGGCGTATTCCTCCAATTAACCTCATCCCTACCATACGCCCTTGTTGCCTCTGCTGTTTTTTCTGCTTAAATATAAAAAGATATGCGCTCTAACTATAATTTGCTATTGTGTTCCGATTTTGTGTTTTAAATGGTGTTCTCGGTTTTTAGTCCATTATTATTAATGTATTTTTAATTGTTAGTTTTTTTTAATTTTATTTTATTTTTTGTTAACAATTCTTTTTATTAAGCAGTTGAGTAAGAGCACAAGTCATCATAAGCAATGCAATGTACACTTTAAGGGCCGCTCGCAGGAAGCCATTCCAAACCAAAATATAACACTCCAGCCCGCCCTATACCCTTGGTTTTTTATTTTATTTTCAAACAAATTGTACTTTTATTTTTTCCCACTGCATGAGTATTCGTTTTCTGGGTCCTCACAAAAGAGTTACTAATATTTGTTTCTATGAATTTACAGGACACAATGAGGATACTGTAAGTCACAAATCAGTTCCTTGATCAAACAGAGAAATATGATAGAAGATCGCGTTCCTAGAGGTCACATAAGTCTTTGCGACTTGCAGTATCATTTTTAAGTATGCTATAGGGTGCCTTATTTCTTTTAATACATGGTATTATCATCACCCTTCCCTTTTATCCTCTTAAAGCCTGTACTTGGTATTTTGCTTACTCTGATGCAAGATATCACCCATTTACAAATAAATAGAACAAATGTAGAACCTGTGCCTTGAAAATAAAGGCCGCACTTTGTTGCTTGTAATTTGTTCCAAGCAAACTTGTAAGGCAGTTCTATGCAAGTGAAAATTGTGAAGCCATCTTTGAAGTTAAAAATGTACTTGAACATGCAGGTAGATTCCTAATGTCTAATCCTGAGCTCGAGCAGTGCTTTAAATGAAGAAACCACCCAGCCTTTGCTCTAACAGCTAATGATTGTGAACTTTCATGAAAAGAAATTTAAAATGGGATTTGAAAGCTACTCTTTTGATTGTTTTGGTGGCAGATGGTGTTCTGTGCAAGCGCAGTAAGCAATGTTAACATCACTGCTCAGCTATGCTATATGCTTACAAGAGAGCTTCCAGGAGAGAAGCATATAGCATAGCTGAGCAGTGATGTTAACATTGCTTACTGCGCTTGCACAGAACACCATCTGCCACCAAAACAATCAAAAGAGTAGCTTTCAAATCCCATTTTAAATTTCTTTTCATGAAAGTTCACAATCATTAGCTGTTAGAGCAAAGGCTGGGTGGTTTCTTCATTTAAAGCACTGCTCGAGCTCAGGATTAGACATTAGGAATCTACCTGCATGTTCAAGTACATTTTTTCCGGGTGACAGGTGAAGTCACAAAAAGACCTTTATAATGACATTAGGCTCAAGTTTTTTTTAACACATATTGGACGTTTCCTCATATTCTAATGAAATATCCTCTTTTATAAAGGATAGATATAGTATGGGATACCTCCCTGGGCGTGAAGGCAAAATATTTGATCCACTGGAAAAAAAACCTTGCCACAGAACGATAGAACAGTAGTGTAAAAGAAAGAGCAAGTCTAAACGTCAAATAGAGTTAACAGTGAAGATAAAAGACTGGGTCATGGCAGATTACTCCAGAAAAGTCCCCAAATAAAGCGCCATGCAGAGCAGGCATCATTAGGATGAACGATAGTACAACTTTAATTCCAAAAGCTTTGAGAACGTACCAATAAACCATTGCACTGTACAAAAAAAGCAAAAAGGTACGGTAAATGCATTTACACCGTTTTATACCTTCTGTAAAACAAAATGGAGCAAAGTGCATTTGGTCCAATCCATATTTTTGAACCTAGACAAACTGTGGAGAAAACTAATTTCACGCATTTTTTGCTAATAATATAAAAATAATAAATGTAGAAAAAAATGTTCTTCATTGTTATAAATGCAAAATAGAAGACTAAGTTTAAAGAAAAATCACTTATTTTTATTGCATGAGTAGCAAAAAAAGGCAAAAAAACGTTTGTTCCAAAGTTTGAAAATAGAAGGTCTATTTGGCCTTCTCCAGAACCAATTACATCGACATTTTCACTCTCACCATACCTTGCTAGCACAAACATGCCTGACCTCAATCCCCTGAAGGCCAAACTCACATCTGGAATTTCAAGCAGAAATAAAGTCGCCAAAGTATACAGATCACTAATTATAAATGCACCCGACACATTTCACATTCTCCCCAAGTCTGAAAGGGAGATCTGGGCCACACAGAGGATACAGACTGACAAAGTGCCCTCCCAGCACCTCAGGAGGTTACCATATAATCGAGGTATAGACCCATCAAATGTAAATACTTACATAGAATCTACTAGGCTAGGCATGCCCATGGCGCATGCGTACAGACTTAGCTCCTACATGACTAAGATGCCACACAGACAAAGGAGGTTTCCTACACCCGCTCTGAAGCTGTAGAATTATCCAGGCCTTCTGGAAAGGAGCGGAATGAGTGCTTGCTGTGGTACTAGAATGTCACGTTATCCTTATCCCACACACTGTGCTATTGAAAAGCCTAAAAGAACTGGGTCTCAGGAGGTCTGAGAAGGTCTTTTTAGGGTTGGGGCTAGTACTTGCAAAAAGGCTTACTGCACAGCGTCAGAGACAGGAGAAGCCTCTCAGTTAACATTAGTGGAGGCACCTGGATACCAATAAAACCATAAGATATGGGACAAGTGTTCACTGAGTAGAGACATTGTGGGTAATGTCAATCATAATCTGTAACGTGAAATGTATGAGGATAGATGTATGTGTCAGAGTCCTTAGGTCACAGCTACTATTACGTTGTCTCAAGCGCTGCAAGTCTTGCGATTATGTCTTTATTGGTTTATGTTTTCTCTGAAAATGCCAATAAAATATGTTATAAAAAGAAAAAAAGTCATTCGACGGCCGTTAATTCTTTGTCAACATCAAAATTACACATCTAAAATAATTTAGGAAGTAAAAAGTGTATTATATATGTTTAACAATGTTAACAGTCCGCGTTCTCAGATTGTGCCCTGGCGGAAAATCAGTCTATGATCGGGATCGTAACAACATCCGTTTCCTTTATTCCACATCGCACATGTAAAAAGATTGCCTGTTTTTTTCTGCGATACGGTCCTTAGCTCTCCTAAGGGAACTTTGCAACTTGTGTTCCTATTGCTACAAATGAACCTTCATGTATTTAAAGCCACTATCGAATGAAGCCGAAAAATCAAAGCCACCTTGATGGAAGACATCCAGCTTTCGCAATTCGAACCACACACCCATGATCTGTACATTTGTAAACATCTCTTCACGGTGATGGGGGATTCTCCAGATATTAGCAGTGAAGTAGGTAAAAACGCAGTATGCTTGCATAACTCCGCCCGCTTTACTCTGCTAGCTTGCATGCTCTCTTAGACTCTGATATGCAATAAATTAAAAAGTAAAGGTCCAGGCATTATATTTCCGAGTCACAGAACTGGGCAGCAGGCAGAACAAGAAGTCGTGTGCTGTGGACTGCATGCTGCCCGCTACCTTGATAAATTCTAAATATATCCTTGCACCACGTAGTCGGTTTACGACACGGAAAACGATGATATTTGGTCTTTTCTAACGAAGCAGGCAGTCATATTTGTCAAGTATACAATAAAAATGCATGACAAAAACAGAAGGATGCGCTGGTGAACTCATACCAACTTCAACAAAAACAGATCCCACATATCACAATGATCATCTTCTGCAGCAATTACCAAAATTGTCCACTGACACCCAGAGTCCATTTAGCAATATTAGCCTTTTTCAGCAGCTAGTGTGTTCTATTACCTGCTAAATGTTGCTGGCAATTTAACAGAAAACTAAGGCAGCGGGTGTATCACATAACAATACAGACTGTGGAGCCTTCTTTAGAGGCGCTGGATATCCTGTGATGAATGGCAATATGGTTCAGCCCTTGAAGATCACCAGAAAACATGGTCATATCCACTCTTTAGCACCAACACTTACCACTGGTGGCAGTCTGCACTTCGCGGATCCAGTTCAATGGCTTTTTCTGCTACTATCTTTCCTGCAACATAATTTGGTATAAATTAATTTGATGGAAGAGCTCACCTTCTTGCCTCTACACAGCAGATCAGAAGAAAATAAAGGAGTCATGCACTACTTTTAGATATATTCAAATACTGATCACAGGTTTGACTTGCAGACACTTCTGATTTTCAGAGATTTCTGGTTCCTTGAAGAGGTACTGGACTTTACAAAGTGGTTGGACATATGTCTTGTGTTTCTGCTATCCACTTGTTTCTCTCTTTCTGGTGCTAGTCACTTGTATTTTAAGCAGTTGAGCAGGAGTAACTGATACTGGACTGCTGTCACGGATGGACTGATTTTGTTAAGAAGGCTCTCGAATGCCATGGGTAACTCTTACAAACACATACACGCACAGAGCAATGCAGGCACCTATGTGAGGAAGCAGAAGAAGATGCAGAAGAAGCAGAAGGAGCAGAAGAAGTAGCAGAAGAAGTAGCAGAACAAGAAGAAGGAAAAAAGAAGCAGAAGAGGATGAAGGAGATGAACCAGAAGAAGAATAATAGGGAGGTGGCGGTACACTATGCACATCGCAGGATGAGTGACTATCTGGAATGCTATTGTAAGATAAGGAACTGGTGGAAGCAATTAGGAAAAAGTGGAAAACAATGAGAATTGGCGTGGTGTAGCTGTCTCGAGATGTTTGGGGTGCTTTTAATCTCTCAGTGCGGCTTCTATCTACGCCCTAGCATACCTCATTTGAAGGCTTCGCACAACCTGAGCTCTATTTAAGGACAAGTGTTTTTGCATGAGCTTGCAGCATTGTAGGTAAGCAGTGAAGTCAGATTTAGGCACTAAAAAATACAACATTTGATCTGAATTCACTTAGTATGTACATAGGCATGTATGGATGTAAGTATGTGGTATTTATGTGGAACAAACTCAGCTACAGGTAGCAGAGTGGTATACAGGACCAAAAGTAATAAAAACAGCCAGAGGTGTTATCAGGGCGGAGGGAAAAGGATCGCTCAGGGAGGAGCAAGGCCTGGGGAGGAGCATTTTTGTAGCTTTGAATCGTAACGTTCTCAGAAGACATCTCTTCAGTTTTTTTCCGAAATGAAGAAGGGCTGCAGTGGACCTGATGGATTTGGGGTTGCTGTTCCAGATCAGGGATGCATAGAAAGAGAAGGGCATGTTCCTGTTTTTTAAGTATTTTGCATTACTTCGTCTCAAATCATGCAATGTCGTGGCTGTAGGTGCGTTAGTACAGTAGGCGACTGTGCAAATTGCGATCAATTTCTAGATAATGCAGCTGGTCTTGAGAAGGTGCATGGGAGTAGGAGAAGCCGGCGGAGTTCCCTAATGGGGTCAGTAATGATGTAGCCAAGTTCATTCATTGAGATGTGCTGCAGTACAGGCAACGATACTATCACATGATTAGAGTAGTGCAGTCAAGGTTAGTCAGCCTACACACAAAAAACCTGAGGCCTCAAGTAGACCGGAATGGGTTCAGATATTTTGTAAGATGAGCAGAGCGAACACTGTAGCAATCCTGCCTTGATGTGTAACTTTTTAATGAATTCAGATTAACATTTTAAGAGGGAAATACAGTACTGTGCTGAGAAGACAAATGTTTTATAAACAAAGCTGCATGTGCTTGCTTAGAGCTGAACTCACAATAGAGCATGAGCTGGGTGGAAGGAACTTTGTAGTATCACTTACAGATAGAAGCCAGACCGGGCTGCTTGAAAAAGTCATGTTTTGTAGCCCTTCTGATGTGCGTGTAGCAGAGAGAGTTTACTGACAAGGTATAATGCAACACATCTTGAGCAATGGTTATGGTTAAGTCAGATGCTAGACAATGTAGTGTTCTGAGAAAGTTAGCAAGGGTGTGGAAGGTTATATCAAAAGGAGGTTAGGTGCAACAACGAATGAACCTCCAAATTCTACATACAGGACCCATGAGAACTAATGAACAAGATACTTACTTTTGGTAATGCCCTATCTGGTAGGGACTCTATCTAGCCGCAGATTCCTTACCTTAGAATAATCACTAGACATCAGACTGGATCCGGAATTTTTTTGTGAGCAATACCCCTGCGTGCCAGTAGGGGGTGTCTTGCGGCGCCACGTGGCATCGTCTGCGTCGATTGCATTGGAAGTGACGTGCATGGTGCCTGTACAGGCGACACCCCAGCGCGCTGGCAGTTTCTTTTCACGACTTTCTATGCCAGAAGCACGGAGCCATCAAGAACACTGACCACTAGGGTGTGAAGCAAGGGCCCTTAAAAGGCAAACAGCCCTTCACTCTGAATCCATTCGCGGTGCGGATGGGTGGGTTGGTATGGAATCTGTGACTAGATAAGAGTCTCTACCAGATAAGGTGTTACCAAAGGTAAGTACCATGGCCATCTGTTTGAGACTTCTAGCCGCAGATTCCTTACCTTAGAATAGATACCCAAGCAATACCTCCCCAGATATGGGACTGAGCCATGGATTATACTAGAAATCCTGTAGGACTAAACAGGCAAAGTGCCTGTCTCGACGGGCCTGACTGTAAAGACCGTAGTGGTTCGTAAACATTTTTCGGGGTACGTCCACAGTGCTGCCTGACAGTTATCCATGATGGGTAATCCGTGAGCTAACGCAGTGGTCGCAGCCTTGGCCCTAGTAGAATGAGCTCGCAAACTTTCAGGAGGTTACTTTTTGGCAAAGGCGTAGCAGATTTTGATGCAGACCACTATCCATCGTGAGATGGTCCGTTTCTGCACTGCCTTTTTTTTGTGGCTCTGAAGTACCCCACAAAGAGTTGATCATCCGCCCCGAACTCTTTTGTGTGGTCAAGGTAGAAGAAATGAGTTACTTACCTGTAACTGCAGTTATCCAGTATTGGTATCTTTCATAGATTCACATACTTGAATCATTCCCCGTCGTCGAGATGGGAGTCCCCGGTACATTTGTAAAGGTAATGTCACATTAGACATAGAAGGTAACAGGCCTAAGGCCTTACATTTAGTAACATATCCAAGTCCTTATTTGAAAAGGACCAAACTTAAGAGAACAACCAATCAACTGACACCACCCTCTAGAACCTTCCTGGAAGGAGCTCCAGTCCCTCAGACTTTCGTAAGCACCGTGCGTATTTAGAGGTACAACTGAGAGAACTAAGTGAGCCCTTCCAAGGGAGGCGGGAGGGTCACATGTGAATCTATGAAAGATACCAATACTGGATAACTGCAGTTACAGGTAAGTAACTCATTTCTTATCCAGTATTAGGGTATCTTTCATAGATTCACATGCTTGAATCAGAATAAAAAGCAGTAATGAGCGCATTTCGTCATATACATAAACCATACATCTACAAATAGTCAAACTATTTCCTGAGAAAGGAAAATAAAAGCATACATACATACAAATAAAATATGCATATAAATATAAAATAGCAAATAGATAGACTTCAATCTTGGCATAACGAAGAAAAAGAACAGAGAAATGTGCCTTAGAAAAAAGGTTGGTGGGAAGGAAGGAAGGCTCACCTTTACTGGAATAGATGACGTAGCACCGCCTGTCCCACCGCAGCATCCTTCATCAATTCGGAATCCAAGCAGTAATGCTTGGTGAATGTATGCAGCGTTTTCCAGGTTGCTGCCCTACAAATGTCTGTGATGGGCACGCCAGCAAATAACGCCATAGATGTAGATACTGCACTAGTGGAATGGGCACAAACTTTTGACTGTAAAGGTTGACCAGCTTGTTGGTGACAGAAGAGAATAGCACTAGAGATCCAACTAGATATGCTCTGCTTCGTAAGGGGAAAACCTTTCCTGGGTAAGCTGTAGGCCACAAAGAGCTGGTTAGACTTGCGGAAGGATTTTGTCTTGTCTAGATAAAATTTAAGGCAGCGTTTCAAGTCCAAAGAATGCACAGCTCGTTCAGCTGGATTTGGAAAGAAAGTCTTTAAGACAATCGGTTCATTAAGGTGAAAGTCCGATGGGACTTTAGGTATAAATTTCGGGTTGGTACGTAGGATCACCCTGTCGTTCCTGAATTGAAGAAACGGTTCTAGTATTGTGAAAGCTTGAAGTTCACTAACTCTTCTTGCAGATGCAAGGGCTAGTAAAAGCGCAGTCTTCCATGAGAGGAATTTTAAGTCAGCTCTATGTATCGGCTCAAATGGGTGTTTCATAAGTTGAGTAAGTACTATGTTGAGTTGCCATGTTGGAGGTGGAGACTTTACAGGGGGAAAGTTCTGAATAGACCTTTGAGAAACTGTTTTATCAGTCTATTTGACCACAAAGACGAACCTTTGGAAGATCTTCGAAAACAGGAAATTGCAGCCAAGTGAACTTTGATGGAAGCGTGAGCCAGACCTGAATTCGCCAGATGGAGAAGATATGGCAAGATCTCCTCCGGAGAGGATGCACTTTAGCAGACCCACACCAGACACAGAATCTTTTCCATTTAAAAGAATAAGTTCTGTTGGTACTGTCTGCTCTCGCACGAGAGAAAATCTACCTGCACTCTTGAGGAATGTTTAGGTCTCGAAATTCCTGGAACTCAGGAGCCAAGCCGATAATCTCAGAGAGCCCGGATCCAGGTGCTGAACTTGTCCCTGGTTCATCGTGAGAAGAGAGGGGAAACAGCTTCAAAGGAATTGGAGGCTGTAAGGACAGGAGATGAAGTTCCGTGAACCAACGCTGGCGAGGCCATGCTGGAGCTATTAGAATTAGTTTGCAAGGTTCTGCTTTCATCTTTTTTAGAACCCTGGGAAGAAGAGGAATCGGTGGAAAAGCGTAGGCAAATTGAAAACGCATTCCCCAGAGATCCCTGTTGGGGATACCAGCTTGTGAAGTGTTGGCATTTGGCGTTGTCCTTTGTGGCAAACAGGTCCAACGTTGGTTCGCCCCACTGAGAGAAAATTCTGTTGAGAGTATCTTGGTTCAACTCCCACTCATGGCAGGTTGTCTGTAATCTGCTTAACGAATCTGCTATTATATTGTCCTTTCCCGGAACATATTCCGCTCTCAACGAGATTCCGTGTTGAATTGCCCAGTTCCAAATTCTTTGAGATTCTTGGGAGAGGGAGAGAGATCGAGTTCCTCCTTGTTTGTTCAGATAGTGCATTGTCGTAGTATTGTCTGTCCTGACAAGCACTAACAAATTTTGTATCCTGGGAAGGAAAGCCTGAAGGGCTAGAAAGACTGCCCTCAGTTCCAAGAGATTTATGTGTAGACTCTGCTGAGAAGATGGCCACTTCCCGCTGATCTGAAGTTCCTGAAGGAAAGCCCCCCAATCTTCCAGAGAAGCATTTGTTGTTATCACCAGAGGAGAGGCTTGAGGAAGGAAAAGTAAGCCTTGAGATAGATGGCGAGGATGAGTCCACCAATTCAGTGAGGCGACCACTTAAGAAGTCACTTGTATTTTGTCGAAGGATCCGTTCACCTGAACCCACTGAGCGGTCAAAGCTTCCTGAAGAGGACGCATGTGTAGACGGCAATAGGGAATTAGAAGAATAAAAGAGGACATCATTCCCAGAAGGGATTTGTATAGGCGAACTGAAATAGACTTTCTTTTTTGTATGCGGCCTGTTAACATCAGAACTTTCTGCTGTCGTTCTTTCGTTGGATAGGCCTTTTTTAGAACCATATCTAGGACAGCTCCCAGGAACGTTATACGTCGAGAAGGCTGTAGGACTGACTTGTCTGGATTTAATGTGAGACCCAATTTGTTGAAAAGCCGTAGACAGGCTTTGGAAGACTTCTTCGCGGCGTTGAGAGAGGGTGCTTTGACAAGCCAGTCGTCGAGATAAGGGAGGAAAACCTGGTGATGATGTTGTCTGAGATATGCAGCTACTGGAGCAAGACATTTTGTAAAAATGCGTGGGGCCGACTTGAGTCCGAAAGGTAAAACTCGGAATTGATAATGCCTGCCGGGTACAGCGAACCTCAGAAACTTCTTGTGCTTCTTGTGGATAGGTATATGGAAATAGGCATCTTGGAGGTCCAAGGATACCATGTAGTCGTTTGCATTGAGAAGCTGCAAGACTTCTTGAATGGTGACCATGCGGAATGATTGTTTCTTGAGGAATTTGTTTAGATATCGCAAATCTAAAATTGGCCTCCATTTCTTTTCCTTCTTGCGCACTAAAAAGAAATGGGAATAGAATCCTTTTCCATTTTGATGAGAAGGAACACGCTCTATTGCTCCCCTTTGGATCATGGATGTTATTTCCAACTGTAAAAGGTGCAAATGTTTGTGAGCCAGAGGTTGAGGAGGAGTTGGCGGGGGTAGCTGTATAAATTCTAGGGAATGGCCGAATTGTACTAGTTGTAGGACCCAGCGATCTGTTGTGATTTGTTTCCAATTTTGAAGGTAATGGGATATTTTTCCCCCTACTTTGGGGGGAGGTGAAGAAATTGTAACCGGCAGAAGAGAGAGGTCATTGACGTCGGGCAGAATCTTTTTGCCGTCCAGCCTTTCCTCGAAAGGAAGATTTATTGTAGGCAGTCGCTGGCTGTTGTCTCTGGGCAAACTGTGTCCTGTATTGCTGACTAGAGGAGGTATAGGAAGGATACCTATACTGCTGGTAACCTCCTCTGTAGGAAGATTGACTTTTACCCCGTGCACCACGAAAAGGGGTTCTTCTACACTGGAGGGTACCCAAGGCTTTGGCCATATCAGTATCTTTTTTGATTCCCTGAAGGGCGTCATCAATATGCTTCCCAAAAAGCTCTTGTCCATCATAAGGCATACCAAGAATCTTGGTCTGGACTTCAGGCCTGAATGTTGTAGCCTTAAGCCATCCTTGGCGTCTTAGGACCGCAGCTCCAGCTAGCTGACGGAAACCAGTGGACACAGTCCATCGCGCAGTCAATTTCTGAAGCGGAGCGTTTTCCCTCCAGTAACACTTTCCTTGCCTCCTCCTTGATGTCTTGTGGGAGTTCGTTAAGGTAAGGAGCAATGTCTGACCACAGTTGCCTGTTGTAGCGTCCCAGTAACGCTAAAGAATTGGACGCCCTGACCGTCAACGCAGACATGGTGGAAAAACGTTTTCCTATGTTGTCTAGCCTTCTACCCTCTTTATCTGGGGGTGCTGACAGTGGAGCCGATGGGTTTTTTGACCTGCGTTGTGCTGCCTGAGTAATCATGGAATAAGGTCTGGGGTGACCTATAAGACAGGCAGGAGCGTCGTCAGGAGCTTTGTATTTTTTGTCGAGTCTTGGTAAGACTGGAGGAACTGTAGCAGGGTTTCTCATTATTTTAATGCCCTGGTCCCAGATATAGTCTATAATAGGCATAGACCTGACAGATTTCTTAAAAGGTTCCTTGAAATCATAAAGGAAACAGTCTTGTTGGTGAGATGGCATTGGAAGTTCAAAACGTCTGGCTGCTCTTTCTAAAAGATTGTGGAATCCTCCAATATCCTCTGGAGGAGAATCTACCTGAGGTGGAGATGGTGACGCTGGTGGAGGGATAATATAATCGTCCCATTCGTCGGGATGTGATTGCGTATCTTGAATTTCCCCTTCTTCTTGTTGCTCTTCCTCCTCTTCGTCTGTAGAGGGAAGTAGCTGCACAGGTACTTGAGGTAAAGGAAGGGATGGAGGTTGAACTTTCACCACAGGAGGTGGAGAAAGCGCTGGTGCAGGAGACGGTGCGGACGTAGGGAACCTCTTTTTGTAGTCCGATAGCATGAATTGTAGGTCCGTTATCAGAGCTGAGGGAAGACAAACCATTTCTGGTTGTAGTTGCTGATGACGTCTTTGGTCCGGATAGTACAAATGTTCATCAAAACATTGATCCTCATCCTCGGAGTCCTCTTGGTATTTGACGTTTAATTCAGAGGGACTTCTTGCAGCCCCAAACATGCTATCGTCGTCAGAGTCCTCATCCAAAAGATGAGTCGGCAATAAAGGTTGAATCCTACTTGCTGATGTTAAAGAGGGTGTCAGTTTCTCTTTCATAGTTTTGTGTTGGGAAAACAATTTTTCTGCCTTTGATTTTGGCGTCGTTGTCGGTACATATACCGTCGTCGAAGAACCGTCGACGGGTGTAGGTATGGATGACTGAGACGAAACAGGTGTAGATGCCAGAACTGCCGTCGACGATGCAACTCTCGTCGTCGAAGCCGTCGACGACGGAATAGGTGAAACCGTCGATGGGAGGGTCGTCGACGGTAGACTTGTCGACGCAGGCAACACCGTCGACGAGGCACTCGTCGTCGTTTGTCATCGGGCTAGCCGTCGACGCTATTTTCGTCGACGACGATTACTTTTTGACAATTTTTATCGTCGACGACAAAGGGGCTTGACCCGTCAACGAAGATGTCGTCGTCAATGAAATAGACGCCGACGAGACTGATACTGTGGCGACTGTTGTCGTCGACGAAGTCACTCCGATGACAGTATGTGGAGTTATTCTTGTCGTCGGTACCGCCGTCGACGGGCTGAACGTCGACGGGGCTGAGGAAGGTTTCTTGAAAGCATGTTTTACCTTCACTGGAGGAGTAGGAGGGTCCGAAGCCAATTTCTGTGTGGATTTTTTGGCAGAAATTAAACTGTGAAGGGAAGGAGACTCCCTGGAAGGCAAATCCTGGATCTTAGTAGCCTCTGAAGACTTTTTGTGCGTCTTCTTTGGAGGTTGCTGCGAGGAATGACCTGGAGAGACATCCCGAGGTCTTTTCTGAGGCGTCTTTGAGGAGGATCTTGAGGAACCTTCACTCTCCCCAGAAGATACAGGGTCATCCCTGCCTTTAAGCCTCTGCAGCCAAATTAAAAGCCTTCCCTCACGGTCTTTTAATGTTTTTGAAGAAAAGGTACGACATACCTTGCAGTCCTTTCGTTTGTGATCCGGATAAAGGCAGTCCTTATGAGGGTCATCGATGTGTAGCCTTTTCTTTCTACAGGTACCACAGGGCCTAAAAAGGCCTTTTTTAAGTGTGTCTGGCATGAAGAAATTGGAGAACGTCACTCAGACAATGGAAATGGAGAAGAAAAAAACCTTGAATCCAAGAAAATATCTGTATATAAGGAAAAATGAGGAAAACTGAGCAGAGCTCAGTGGAGACTCCCTAAGCACGACGTGCGGTAGAAAATCTGAGGGACTGGAGCTCCTTCCAGGAAGGTTCTAGAGGGTAGTGTCAGCTGATTGGTTGTTCTCTTAAGTTTGGTCCTTTTCAAATAAGGACTTGGATATGTTACTAAATGTAAGGCCTTAGGCCTGTTACCTTCTATGTCTAATGTGACATTACCTTTACAAATGTACCGGGGACTCCCATCTCGACGACAGGGAATGATTCAAGCATGTGAATCTATGAAAGATACCCTAATACTGGATAACAACAAAACTCTTTTTAGGTTCAGACAATGAAGTGTCTCCTTTTCTTTAGAGGGGTGAGGCAGAGCATAAAATAGGCAGGGTGATGTACTGGACTACATGAAAGCAGTGATCACCTTCGTTAGGAAGGATGCTTTAGTCCGAAAAACCAGCTTGTCTGGGTAGTTGGTAAGGTATGGAGGCTGAGATGACAAAGCCTGTAGCTCACTGACCCTCCATGCACCTGTTACTGCCACTAGAAAGGCTGTTTTTATAGTGAGGAGCCTGAGAGGGCAATTTTGTAGTGGATGGAAAGGAGCGCACATCAGAAACATTGGGACTAAATTAAGGTCCCACTGAGTCATGATGAAGGTTGAAGGTGGGAATATGTGTTGGAGACCTTTCAAAAACCTATGTACAATAGGGGACTGAACAGGGATGATTGATCTGGCAATCACAGAAATGCCGAGATGGCTGAACGATAGCCTTTTAAGGTGTCCAAAGTAAAGCCCTGCTACGCTAGAGTAAGAATAAACAAAAAAAACTTGGGAAAGGGGTGCAGATAGGGTGTCAACTGGTTTATCTGTACACCATGCCTCGAACCTGATCCAAAAGCAGGCGTATACCATCTTGGTGGAGGGAAGCCTGCTGCCAAGATAACATTGCAGACTTCCAGCGGAAGGCTGAAAGTTGTCAACAGTTGCCGCTCAATTTCCACGCATGAATGTGAAGTGTTGTCCGGTTCGGGTGCAAAACCCTCCCCTGTTGCTGCGACAGAAGATCCTCTAGAAGAGGCAGCCTGATCAGAGAACACATGCACATGGTCAACAGCTTGGGATACCAGACTCTCCATGCCCAATCTCGACCCAAAAGAATGACTTGGGCTTGGTCGTTCTTGATCTTCTTGAGTACTGGGCAGGAGTAGTATTGGCAGAAAGGCATAAAGGAGGCCTGAGCTCCCCTCGAGACGAAAAGCGTCTCAAAGCGAGAGCCGCCTTGGAAACTCCAGCATGCAAAACTGCTGGCATTGTGCGTTCGACGGTGGTGAACAGATCAAACCAAGGTTCTTCCTATTCTTGGAAGAGACCTAGCGCCACCTACGGATTGACATGCCATTCGTGATCCGCCATGCATCGACGACTGAGTTTGTCTGCCCTGGCGTTCATAGAGCCCGACAGGTGTGAACCACCAGGGATATGCCCTGATGTTCCAGGCATGTCCAGAGGCGCAGAGCCTCTTGACAAACGGTCCACAACCCCACCCCACCCCACCCTGTTTGTTGCAGTTCCACATGGCGGTGGTGTTGTCTTTGAACACCTGAAACAGCCATCCTCTGATTGAAGAAAGGAAAGCCTTCAATGCAAGTCGAATCGCTCAGAGCTCCAACAGGCTGATGTGGAGTCCGGCTTCCACCGGAGACCAGAGTCCTCTGATCTCCACCTCTCCCAGATGGTCACCCCAGCCCAGAAGTGATGCTTTGGTCACCACAGTCAGCTCTGGTTGGGGAAGGAAGAGAGTTCTACCACTGACCCAATTGCAGTTCATTAGCAACTACTGCAGGCCTTTTGAGGTTCCCTCTGAGATCTTGACCATGTCGGAGAGATTCCCCTGATGCTGTGCCCACTAGACCTTCAGGTCCCACTGCAGAGGCTAATATAAGACGGGCATGTGTTACAATAAGGATGCAGGAGGCCATGAGGTCCAACAGCCTCAGAGACAGTCTCGCTTATCTAGGTTAGAGGCTGAAACATCGGTATCATAGCCTGAATATTCCGGACTTGATGCTCGGAAGGATAGGCCCGAAACTACACTGTATCCAGAACAGTTATGATGAAAGGGAGCTTCAGAGAAGAAGTCAGGTGTGACTTCGGCATGTTGATAGTGAGCCCCAGCAAGTCGAGTGGGGAGGTGGTCACAGAGGGGAGGGAGTAGCCCCTTTGGATGAGATGCAAAACCCAACAGTTGGATGTTATTGACCTCCAGTGGTACAGGTGATGGCATATCCTGTCCCCTCTTTCGATGCCTTTGATGGTCAGAGGGTATTCTAAAGGGCTTAGAAGGCAGCGGCTGCCGGGGACGGTGGTGGACTGGCTCAACCTCTTGCTTCCTCTCCCACATGGTCTGTGGGAACTGTGTCCTCAGCCATGAAAAGATTGTGAGGATTGCTGGCTGCAGTGGTTGGGCAAGTACAGACGTGGTTGGAAGACCATTCTGTGACAACGAAAAGGGAGGAAGGCGGACTAGTTTTGGTGTGGGGCCATGAAAAGGCTCAAGGACCTGTCCATAGCTCTGCTGTCCTTAAATCGCTAAATGGCAGAGTCTGCCTTCTCACCAAACAACCGAGAGCCATCAAAGGCTGGGCGAGGTCTGGACATCCTACGAAAAGCCAGTGGTTCTCAGCCAGGCATGGCGCCGAAGGGCCACCGATGATGAAATTGCTCTGCCCAGCGAGTCAGTCGTATCCAGTCCACATCTTAAGGTGAACTTGGCTGCTTCACTCCCATCAGCAATTGCTTGAGAGAGTATGGCTCAGGCCTCCTCCAAGACCATGGGCAGCACTTGTGCAACGAGTCCCAGATGATATGGAAGTATCGGTCCAAGAGGCATGCAGTGTTCACCGACTGAAGTGCCAGACTGGCGGAAGGGAACATCCTCTTCCTGAAGGTATCCAGCCTTTTGGATTCCTCGTCCAGTGTAGTGGTAGTTAATGCACCGAGGTTCATTTTCAATGTGGAGGCCTGGAGTAATGCTTTTGTGGGCCTAACTCCTGGTTGACAACAGAAGACATACAAGTGATGGACGGAATGCAGAACAAATCAAAACATTTACCCCCAGTCAAGAGATCTGGGTTAAATCCATCATTCTTTTGCTCACCATGCCACCCCAGTTAAGACCCAGCCATATGCAAATCAGTCTTGACCCTGTGCCTCATGGGAACAGTCCAGCCCGAACTGCCAAGCCAGGTCCTCCCTGGACCGGAAACAAGCATCCTGGGACCGGTTTCGGGGCATCACCCCATATCAGCCAGGCTAGCTTGAATCCAGTGGCACAGTGAGTCCAGGACCCACTTCTGGGCATACCCGGTGCACTTAGGGCGAGAAAGCAAAAGACACACAGATGATGGACGGAATGCAGAGCAAATCAAACATTCACCCTCAGTCAATAGATCTGGGTTAAATCATACGAATAAGGCACTGGCTCCGTCATGGGAAAACTGTCCCCAGTCAGCACTGGAGCCGGTGCCAGACGGCGCCCGCCTGGCTCTGTGTCGGAGTTGGGTATGAAAATGGGGATGGTGCCACTGTGGGGCGTCGGCAGTTCCAGAGGGGGTCTGCACTGGAGCAGGTGCTGAGGAAGGTCGAGGTGGCTCGACAGGCACCGCTCCGGATCCCTCAATGGATCCAAGGGGCCTGAATGTCACCGGGGGCGAACCTGTCGGCGGAGGACCAGTAGGGGTCCCTCCCGAGCCCGTGGGGCCCGAATGAGCACCAGCGGGGACGGGCCTCCCAAATATGAGGTGCAAGGCCTCATAAAATTCACTTAACTGGACGAGGGTCGCTTCTGGAAACTCAGAGGTGCGGGGACGGCCAAAGTGCAGGCTCCACCAGAGCTACAGCTTGAGTGCCAAAGCTCCCTTGTCTCGTCAGATGACTTTGACGGACGTGGCAAAGTCAAAGATCTCTTTGGCTTCTTGCTCTCCTTGTGCCGGACGGACTTACCCAATTTTCCCGACTACCTTGACTGGGACAACCAGTGCTTGGAGCGGCTCTGCAACCGTTCTCGGTACCTTTCTCTCGAACGAGATCGTGAGCGCTGCGGCATTGCGCAGATAGGAGTTTGAGGTACTGCTCCTTCAAGGCCTTGGGGTGCATAGCGCAGCAATCAACGCAGGTCTTGGCATTGTGGTCGCCAGAGGCACACCAAATATGGGTCCGTCACTGACATTTGTCGGTGATAGGCGCCACAGGGCTTGAAACCAGCCTTCCTAGCGGACATCCTCGACACACCAGGAGACATGGTCTTGTAAAACTCTTGACAACATATTGAAAAAAGGTCAGCCAAAAAAGACTGGGGGAAGCTCTTCTCCAGATCTGCGCTGACTGGCGCGGAAAGAAAAACTACGCCACCAACTGGCGCGCAGGGGTACATCTCACGAAAAAGTTCTGGATCCAGTCTGATGCCTGGCGATTTTTCTAATGTAAGAAACTTACACCTAGAAGTCTCTATCAGATATTTTTTAGATATTTAGGGCTGTGCTTTATGCATGGGCCAAAGCATCAGACACTACCCTCCTACTCTTCTGAGTTTGGCCAGGCATTAGAGTGATCACTTAAATTCACAAGGGAACTTTTGGCTAGTTTTTTGCATTATTCTTTCTATATTTTATTCCTCCTGCAGAATGTACTTTAATTATCCATCCATCCAAACATCAGCAGAGGTTATTGGCAACATCTATAGTTGCGTTGCTTGGGGAATCGATGATATTTTGATACTCACAGAGCAGCCTCAGCTAGAGGTGGGTAACTGGGCAGGCCCCATAGATATACATTTGCAACTGTTTTGTAAATTACGAGAGATCTTTTATGTAGAATCTCGTTGCCTGGGCAAGAGGCCCAAACCTCCTACCTGGTATAACCAGCAATATAGATCAGCAAGAGTGGTGCTGTCATCTGCCATTAAGCAGGAAGATCGTCCCAAGATACAGGAGGCTAGAATGATTTATAAAGGTAGCATCCGGGAGGCCAAGAGAGGGTGGGAAACCTTGAAGTGGGAACACCTGTTGGCTGCTGTAAAAAGGAGAGATTCTCGCTCCTTTTGGAATATAATTGCTACTGGCACCATGGAGGGTAGCCCCCCGATTGAAAATCATATACCCATGGTACCTTGGGTTGAGCATTTGTATAATCTTTCCAAGACTCTAGTCCAACATCTGCCTGTCAACCCTCTACTTCCTGCATCAGTGCTATTATAGAGAATAGTACTGAATCGGCCTCTCGTCCTGCCATAAATGATTCCCCTGACTGCCTAGATATTACTGATAAAGTAGTCATCGTGGGAATTAACAAAATTGTTCCCCATAAGGCCCCAGGATTGGACAAGGTTCCCGGAGATCTCTTCCTAGGTAGACCTGATGTGTGGGGGCCCTATTTTTCTTTTGTTCTAAGTGCTATAATGAGGGGCGCTTCCATTCCCCCCAACTTGGGCTGGGGCAGAGATTATTCTAATCTTCAAAAAGGAAACCCGGGACACCCCGGCCAATTATAGGTCTATTAACTTAATTGATTGTACTCAGGGGTAGCTCTGCAAGGCTCAATAACATCATATGCCTCATTAGACCTAAGGGTGAATGAATCAAAATCCTTCATCATCGGAGCAGGAGCAGGAAAAGGATCAAAACACCCTTATTTCCATCTGGGATCAAAGAAAATAGAGGTAGTAGAATTCTTTCCATACCTTGGTGTATTATTCGACAAAAACACTCTTGGGTAAACCTGGTGACTGCAAGAGCCCTAGGTATGGAAAGAAGTCTCCAAGCCATCAAGTGCTTTGCTAAAAGGTTAGGTGCAAGTCCCCTGGACCCTATTAAAAAGATATACCTTGCAAAAACAAAGGCAGCAGCAACTTACGGGCGGGAGTCTGGGGGATGGCTCAGATTGAGAAACTCCAATAGCTTTTTTAAAAACGGTGTCGCTCCCCCAGTGCTTCTCCAATTACATTTTACATAGCAAATTGGGGCTGCCTTATATGGCAGACTCTATCAGATTGGCGCCAATTTTGCTATGGTTTTCTATTTGGCGCAGGACCACAGTCAACTTAACGCAGTGTATAACTGGTGATTGCCTGAATCTGGAGCATTACAATAAGATTGGCTGGCTCAGATATGTAGAGGCTGAACTGAGCGCAATTGGACTGGGAGAACTATTCAGGGAACCTGCATCCTGCAAAAGGGTCTCCAAACAGAAAATAACCGAGGCATTTATGCAGAGGGCAAACTTCGTCCGTAGAGAAACAAACAGACTCCAAAAAGTGTCACTCGCTTATGCCCTTATCCCTCAAAGAACAGAGGGAGGATTTTCATATCTATCCAGCATCTCGTCTAGACAGCATAGATTCATCCTCCTGCGTTTTCGCATGAACCTTATTCCTTTAATGCTAGGGTTCCCAGAAAAGCATTTTAAATACTCAGATTTGATCCCATGCCCATGCGATAACCAGTCGTCCCAGTCAGACCTTCCACTTGTTTTGTTCTGTAAATTTTATCAAACAGAAAGAGAAGCTTTTATTCTCCCAATTTTAAGGTGCCATAATTTTATCCAATGTAGGGTGGCACTGTACTTTTTAAAGTCTCTCTCAGACCCTTTTGTCTGTTTCTCTGTAGCTACTTTTCTGTGAGCATGCATGAGAAAGAGAAAGGCCCAGGGTAGCCCGAGAACCTAATCAACTAATTACTGTAATCATGAATTTAATGTATGTGAACATGGCATCCCTGGTTCAATCAACTAAAGCCTTATGAAGATTCTGAAAGTTTTATCCGATTTGCAATATTGTCTGAACTGTATATTTAATGTGCATGTAATGAAATTGTGCTTTTATGATGTCTGACAAGCAATCGAATAAAGATGTTAAAGAAAGATTGTACTCAAACACTTTTTTCAAGGGTTGTACTGAACAGGCTTCTAGAATGGATGACTGTGACCCGGACAATATCACCCTTGCAGGGCGGGTTTAGAGAACGGATTAGTACACTAGATAAGGTCCTTTGGTTTCAGCTTCTTTATTGGAAATATGTTTTATTAGGGCGGGAACAGCTTTATGTATTATTTGTTGATCTCAGATCAGCTTTCGACCTGGTTTTCTGCTGCAAGTTATGGCAGGTGACGGAGGATTTGGGGGTACCGCATTATTTGATGAATATGCGCTTACATGAAAATATTTTCGCCCAAGTAAGATGTATCCAGATGGTGAATTGACTGAGCCCTTTTCTGTCCAAAGGGGGGTGAGACAGTGGTGTGTCCTTGCCCCAATACTCTTTTCGCTTTTATCAACAACCTAACAACTTTTTGGGACTGTGGTGGTTCTGATGCTCTGTCCCTCCAGGACATCGGCACTGTTTGCGGACGATATGTTGCGTATGTCGAAATCTCCCATAGGTCTCCAAAAGATCTTGGAAACATTTGGATGAGGTTGGCTTAAGGCTTTTACTATACTAGAAGAGATTTTGGTCCACTTCGGAGCTGGCTCCTTATCAGGCAGTGTTGCACAAGATTCTCTGCAGTGCGGGTGCAATCGATATTCCGTGGCTTAAATATGTTAGGGCAACCCTCTCAAATATTGGCCTTAGCCACCTTTGGGATGCCCCTTATGAGTGCAGTGAAACATCTATGGCCCAAATAAAGATTGCTTATTGGTAAGATAAGCTAAATCTGCTGCAAGCTCAGGCACACGTTAGAACCTTGACTACCGCTTTCCTTCAATGGATCTGGAGAACTTTTTGGAGGACATTGAGCCGGCAACTGCAAGGAAACTCTATAAAAAGTTCAGATATGGCTCCCTTCCTCTTCTTTCCTTGTTGGCTAGGTGGGGGGGTGAATCAAGGCTTGGGTGGGTGATTCAAGGCCCTCTCTTCAGCAATGCGCTTCATGTCTTTTAGCAAGTGAAACACTTGAGCATCTTTTATTTTTTTGCCCGGCCTATTGAGGTCCTAGGAATCTGTACAACCGACCGTTGTGTCACATTCTAGGGTTTAGGATGTGCAGAGTGGTGCTGAGAATTCTGAAATGGGACACTAGCCGGTGTGTAGTATTCACAGGCTCACAGTATTTGTTGGCGATGTGGAGGATCAGGCAATCTAATCTAAAAAGAATAACATTGATTAGTACTGCCCATGGTGTAAATAATTAGATCTCTGCAAGTACCTGCTGCATGACTACCTCTATTGTTTTATATTACTTTTTAATGGATTTTTTTGATAATGTATTTATTCTAATAGTATTTATTTAACTGCGATTTTAATTGTTTGTACTCTGATGGAATATTGGCGAATACAGTTATTGATTGATTGGTACTTTATTTACATTATAGTGTGTTAAGAAATGTTTGTTAAACCTTTTTCTTGGTTTGGTTTCTTGCATTATGCCAGAGGGTCAAACATTATGCCAGGGGGTCAAACACTGCATTGCGATGAAAACAACTCTGTGCTGAGCTGGTTTCACATCAGTGTTGACACCACTTGTGGTGCACAATACAAGACATCCGGCATACAGGATGCCTTCGAGGAGGTCCAGTGTATTATCTGCGAGATTGTGCAGAAGGACAGATTTTTGAATGCCTAGATGTTCCCTGCATATTCATGAGTACCCAGTGGCGGCTCG
Source organism: Calotriton arnoldi (assembly GCA_963921515.1). Lineage (NCBI taxonomy): Eukaryota > Metazoa > Chordata > Amphibia > Caudata > Salamandridae > Calotriton > Calotriton arnoldi. Next base: position 697,357 of record CAWUFW010004896.1, on the reverse strand, counting down.
CAGAGGTAACGCTGTGGGGCGGAGAGGTGGGGCGGGGGCGGGGCTGGGTGGGGGGTAGTGGAGTCTGACATACGACGGCAAAGGTGAACGTAAATAAATAAATATCTGCTGTCGTATGTCGGGCTCCACTACACCCCCACCCAGTCCCGCCCATGCCCCGCCTCACCGCCCCACAGTTACCTCTGCGAGCCGCCACTGTGAGTACCACAAGAACGCTGACTTTTCTGCGACTAGATTTCACACCGATCTGACACTTCCACTACACTTTGATCTCAAACGTGGTCTTCACATGATAAACATTACGCCCTTACCATTAGCAGCATAATTCTTCTTTTCTTCAACATCTGTAGTCATTTCGTACATATCACCATGAGCTCGCGCCAGTCGCCAAAGATACTTAACTTCATTCCCATACTGCTGAGAGAAAAAACGATTCATTATTGTATGTGGTTTAATTAAAATAACAACACATTTGTCCGAGAAAAAAAAACAACTGCTGCATTTATTTCCAGGGATAACCTTTGTAGTAAACTCACATGGCATCAAATATGTCCCCATCCCCAAGAGTCTGAAACTGTATCCCACTTGATAACAAAGTATTCTGCATTCTTAGGGCTCTCGCAAGATTTCTGTAGGAACAGAGGGAAAGTTGAGGTTTGCCTGGCACTTCCACAGTTATGCCTCTTTAGTACTGTGCCCACCACGACACAGATCTCTGAAATTAAAGAGAATGAGAACATTTCATGGCAAGGTCAATCAAAAAGAGGGTTGTGGTGGAACTCCCCAGGTGGTTTTCGGCTGTCAAATTTGACATAAACTTCACTGGCAACATTAATGCAAAGGGGAACACGAAAAGACAAATCAAGGGCATTTATTTTTATATGTGTTTATTAATTGGCATGATCCCAAAAGGTGTGTGGGTTACTTAGCAACAGAAGTTTACATTCTAAAAACAGTTCATACATAATTGTTTTAATGTACTGTGACATCTCAATACAAGATGTCCAGCTGGATTCTTGAGCAGTGGATACTCCCCTTTGCTGCTTACATTCAACAATGTGAAAGAGACATTGGGGCACAGTAAATACTCTGCATCATATTCCATTCCTACACATCTTATTTCAATGAAAATGTGCTGTCCTAAAACAAAATTGCAGCATGTGTTATCCAACAGCCATCAGGAGCAGGGTGACTGTAGAGAAATATGAGAAAAAGAAGAAAGAAATGGTGGCAGCTTCAGCAAGATACGTGGTCTCTACAAAGGTACTCCTCTCTACCAAGGACCAAAAAAAAATAATGATTGTTACACGGAAAAGAGCACTGAGCATTACATTATGATTAATTATGGGGCTGAATAAGTCTATGTGAGTCTGAACTGGACAGAAATCCTTTTAAGTCTCTGTAAGGCTATTTTCTAGAGGGAACCAGTTTAAACAAGTGAAACTGGTTGTCCACCATGAGTGTGCTTAATAGAAATTGTGTCAAGAAGAAGTGAGCGCAAGTGGCACCGCATTAAGTACCAGGGTGAATAATAATGGTTTGATTCAGTGTGGGCTATTACATAAAACATGCACTCTCATCAGCACGCAAACGAACAATAGGATTTAAATCTTACGCAGGTGACCACACAGCACTGAAACAGAAGATGGGGTTAAAACTGCTGCTCAATCTGTCACAGAAGGGAACCCCTTTCTACATTTGGCTGTAGGCAGTTTGTGGCTCTCTGTGACTCAAAGAATCCCTTAGGGGGGCAGTAGTTGTCCAACATTTCTCAGTTGCGGAAAGACACTGTGTCCCAAAGGGCCTCTATGCCCGTGCACTTGCATTAGTAATTTGAAATGCATACAATGGTGAAGGCATTGCGTAATTTGCCTGTAGCCATACCCCATGGAAGTCGATTCACAAAATGCCAAGGATAGTGGAAGTGACATCATATACCCTTTGACCTTCATGATGTCACAGGAAGTGACATCATCTGACCTTTGACTCGTGCATCGTCACAAGAAGTGATATCACAAAACCTTAATCGTGATGACATCACATTAATTAACACTGCTGAAGTTACATAATTGCACAATTAATATATATTCTTCTAGCGGAGAACAACGGGTGGGGGGCTTCTCTTCCCTGAGAAATTTCTTTTTTTTACATAGGCTTTACTAGAGCATTTTAATGCACAATTTTCAAATAAATTTGCTAAAAAGCCGTAGGCTCTAAAAAAACACTCACTAAATATTCAAGTCCTTTCATGGTGTGCCAAGCTAATGAATTCTGAGTTCACCCAATTATGTTTTTAAAATGTTCTATGGCTGCCCCCTATGTCACAAATTACCTCCATTGCTAGGATCTGCATTTTGCCATGGTGGCCTCTTTCGCCCAAACATTACATTCAATATGCCAAAGCCAGAATGTTCTTAATGCTGCTTATCTTGCACTATGGAGGTCCCTTAGGTCAAAGCTTATGATTAATATGTCATGGACCACATTTTGTCATGGATGGCTACATACAACGGTCAATGAAAGACACTACTGTGCCAGGATTTAACACCAGATCTAGTTTTTATGACATACAATATAGGAAGGTGTTTTGATTCCATGCAATGTTTAGCCAGTAAGATCTATCAAAGAATTCACAGCAATACTATGCGTGATATTCATGTCGGACACATTATAAACATTATTAAGTGTCCAACACTCATACTGTGCTGCCTTTTTTACTTTTATGTATCACAATGATCATGTTATAACTGTCTTTATTATCACTTTCAGAAAGACGGTGCTCATAAACAAGCACGGGTCATCGCAATCCTAGTTGCCTTGACCACGTGGGGCCAGTATATATACACTTTTTATTTATCACGAATTGTTGCAGAGTGACTTTAGAACTTTAAGGTCCTGACGAATGCCTTGGTATTCCTTTATGGGAACATAGTTGGGCAGAAACATGTTGATCCCAATAGGGATATGATATATTAATCCCTAGTCCTCTTTTTAAAGTCTATCACATAGGCCACTCAATAAAGTCTACGTGGACCTCTGGAGAAAATTTCATCAATCACTATAACACCTGTATTTGCACTCTGCCCCTCACCACCCCTACACCATCGCTCATCCTTGCTAAACACCTCAGCGCCTCCCCTTTGGCGAGTTGTAGCCCACACCATGGACCTTGCAGTCCAAGTGTGAGGAGGGAACCCAATGATGAAGCATGTCACCTTCAGGTGAGTGAGGGTTCTTGTCCTAAAAATGTTTCTTTTCCAGCAGCAGTGATACATACGATCACGGGCAAAAACACACAAGATTACATTCTGATACATGAGAGAAAGTTGCTCCTCTGTACAAACAACCAAACATACTTTTTGTGAGTTTTATGGCCCAATGACCTTGCCGCAGTTGTCTTCCCATATTCCAAGAATTTCCTCCAATGTGCCATCACAAGCAATTTGCCACACGTGTCAACTATGCCAAGAATTTCCTCCAGGAGGCCAGCGCTGGCATTTTCTCATGGGTGCTCCATGCCAAAATGTACCTACCAAGTACCAGCAATAGGATTTTGCCAAGGGTATCTCATATGCAAGTATTGCCTCCAGTATTCCAGTGCCAACATTTTGTCAAGGGTGCTTCTATAAGCCAAGAAACATGCCAGGAACAACAGCGGATCTGCAAGCATAACAACACATGCTCACTTACATTCACTTATTCACACTCAATCCATCATGAGCACTGACGTGCACTCATTCATTTCCATCTACCCTTGTGCACTCACTCTCACTCACTCACTTGCACTCTCTCTCTCACTCACTCTTACTCTGTCTCACTTATACTTACTCAATTTTGACACACATACACACATCCATGATCCCATATACAAACATACATGCTCACACATACACACGGTCTCACCCAAACTCACGCTCACCCACATGCATGTACACAACATGCATTAAAACCATTTTATTTTTCTTATCTAAGGCGCCAGCGAAGGTCCAGATCTTATTGCTCCACTTTTTATTACACTAATAGTGAATAATAAACTATTATTCACTATTGATGTAATAAAAATGAGCAAAAAACGAAGGTAGAGCCCAACTCTGATAATGCGAGACACCCCTGTGTTCTTGCCACTGATTTTGCCACCTCTGAAGCCAAGGGTCGAAAGGCAATGCCAGGGGTACCAAGGTGTCGCAACTGCGACCCCTAAATGGTGCCCAAGCCATACTCCCGTACAAATGATTGAAGTTGCAGTGTAGTAGAACGACAAACTCTGGGTACTGATATTAAAATAGGGCCCTGGTGGTGGCGGTGGGATCTACTGTTGATGAGTGCTAGTGGAGAACGCGTACTTGTGAAGAGGAGGAATGAGGTATGAACAGATGTATGCCGCAGGAGCCATACTCAAATTGGGAATGTTTTTATGACCAGCCTTATTTGACAAACCTGTGAACAGGTAAGTTCATATTTGTGCTTGCGCTGGTTCTACATTGCTGTACCAAAATATAGTTTCAAAATATTGGCTGTCATTAATATCACTCCCAAATATCATCTATGTAATATCACCCAATTGAAGTTAATAAAAAATATACACCCAATTGTACAATATTTTTTGTAAACCATATTTTGGACACAATTTTTATATCCGAAGATATTTCTGTGATTGACATTTTGACATGCAAACTGGTGAGTATGCAGGAACATCCGGCGAACATGCTCCACTAAGTCAGGTAGTGGGAAGCCTACTATGCGCCTATTCCAAAACTGTACAAACCATTTCAAGACATATTTGCTCTGTGACCCTAAGACCTGGTGAGCAAATAATATTTGATGAATGAAAAACGTCTGAAAATCCTGACAAAAAACTAAAATCCCTGAGATCAAGAGATATCTGAGGCACCTCTGCGCCGGCATGACACTAAACACAACGGATCCCAATAAAATATTTAATTTGCATTCTCGTATCATGACCTTTCTCTTCTTCATACCACGCCCCCCCCCCCCCCCCCGGAAGAACATTCCCCTCTAACACCGGCCGGACTGCCTGTATATATGATCTAGTGCTTCACCCAAACCACTGATGTCCCATCATGCCTTTCAAACTGCATATTCCACAGTTCATACTCCAAGTAAACCACACTCTATGTACAGTCCTGCCAAGTATCACGCACCAGGTGTGACACTCACGCATTTCAGTGCGGTGTTCCGCATCACCGCACTGAAATGCATTGTCACGCATTTTGCCGACTCGCCAGCTCGAGCCACCGGCGGCGCCTGTGCAGGGCTCTACTGCTCCGAGGAGAGACGAGCTGCCACTGACTGACAGCCACTGCTCTGGGCTGTAAGTTCACAAAGTTAATCACCGGCAATGCATCATGATCTGACTGCTCGAGAGCGCGGCTACAATGTAACAATCGTGCCTCCGCCTGCCTGGCTCCTAATTATTCCTGCTGCGCTGTTGGTAATGATGTGACCGGCTTGCCGTCACGTCCGGAGGAAGTGAGCACAGAGAGGCAGAATCGGCGGGGGACTCAATTTGAATCAGGGAGTCGTCCCCGCCGTCAGTGTGGCGTGTAGCACTGCTGTGTCTTCGTGCGCAGCGCCGCAAACTAAATTAGCGTTGCCAGCCCAGACCGGCGCGGAGACTCGCCGAGGATTCCGAGTGACAACCACGGCGACCGCCGGCGGCACCCCCAGTGAATTCACACTGTAACGGCGCGGCGACACAGTGCCAGGACAGTCACACACAGACACTCTGAAGTGTCGACTCATGGCCGCCCGCCGCGCAAGAAGAGGCAGAGTGACCGTAGACGGTGATGATCGCGGGCCAAGCGGGGCCCGGGGACGAGTGTGACTGTGTCAGCAGCCTGCAGTCGGAGAAGAACAGTCTGCAGTCGCAGAGACTAGTGCTGCTGTGCATCATGCTGCCAGCTGTTGTGTAAAGACCTTAAAAGACAGAGAAAATCAACAGAATCCGGTGTTTTCTCCGTTTATGAGATAAAGTTGAGGCTGCAAATGGGTTAAGCAATCATTGCAAGTGCGTTTTGGGGCTGTTTGAAGCGGCCGGATAGAATTTCCAACCTGAAGAGCAAAGAATTCCAACTGCTTAAGTCTCAACTGCTGGGCCATTCAGAATCTGAAAACGTGAGCAAACGGTGTTTTTTTTCATATAAACGTAGCTACCCTTCCTATAGTACCATAACATGTTTTTGTGATTGGTTCAGCATTTCTTGATTTGTAAAGGAGGCGCATGTGCAGCCGCGCTTTCATTAGGGCACGCGCCGGTAAGTAATAGTTTGCCGGCATCGCCAGGCACCACCGGTGGAGCCTGTGTGTGCTCCGCTGCACAGCACTGCAAGAATAGATACTTTATCTGTGGCATAAGTCGCTTGACAGGAGTAGAAGGGGGCACTGCTTTAATTTTGCTTAAGGTTGATCGAGCGTTTGGATCAGATTTAAGCTTTGCGAGTTTTGAGTAAATGCATTTAAACTGGGCTTTTATGTAGGTGACTACGGACTGTGCTTTTGCTCAGCGGAACATTATAGGCAGAGAGAGCAACTCTAGGCCAATAAGTGGCAGTGGAGGACCACATTATGCAGTAGGGTTTACTAGATTATGCGGCATGAAACGCAAATTACGTGGCATAATGCTGCACATTGTGAGGCACTTTATTTTGCTACTTTGACTCGAACTTATTATACTGCCTGGGTAAAAGATGTACATTGGTAGGACTAGTTTAACAAGTTAACACAGAAATTAACTACTAAAAAGTGACCACTCAGACTTTCCAGAGGGCCTGCCACTGCGCAGCGCCACTTGTAGTTTTATTTTCGTAACTTCATCAGTTGAGCTAGAAACAAAATATTTGTTTGTTGAATCTGCGAATTATAAAGCAAAGGGATTATCTGACGAGCTTGGTAACCCCAATTATCCGAAAAAAAGGGGCGGCCGCAGAATCACACAATTCCAGTGGCCCTAATTATAGGGCATTGCCAAAGGTGCAGTGTGTCTGATATCCTGACGGAATGCTGAGTCTAAGGTGACTGAAAGCTGTATGGAGGGAGAGTGAGCTGAGTGCTGCTGACTGGAACCGAAGGCTGGAGGGATCTGTCAGAGGTCTCCCGAGAAGCCTTCATGGAGGTCGTTCCAGTGTAGAGTTTTCGTATATCCAGGACTCTCTCATATTTTACCAGAGAGGTCCCAAGTCCCTAATTTGTGACCAAGATGTGGACCAAACCCTTGATTAACATATTCCTCTCATTTCCTGAACTGCAGTGCCAAAGTCAGCAGCCATTGACCACTTATGGCCAGCACCACCATGTTCTGCATCGTGGATGCAGGAAAAACCACTGCAGATTTGGTTTGCCTTCTTATGTAATGCCATGCCAAATTGCAGCAGCTGACGCCCCACACCACTCCCGCAAGGCTTATATGAAGGCGTAGCTATTGTAGATCAGCATCCAACGCACAGAGGTAACCCAACCTCTGAATGAAGAGGGGCGGGACTGGGGGGGGGGAGGGTTAGTGCTGAGAGGAAGACAGGTTATATAGCCATCAGTTTTCGGTGGGTGGCCCATTACCTGCCACCTCTAAATGACGGCTTTCTGCTGTTTGGAGTCCTCCTGTTATTGCACCATAGGTAAGCAATAACCAGTTAGTTCCATGGAGCTCCTCACATACCACTTCAGGTTACAAGGCCACTAGTTAAGTGTCTTTCCATTTCTGGTACTTTGCAGCATTTGCAGCAGCTAATGTCCTAGAGTTTCTCGTTGCTCAAATAGGTGTACTTTCTGATATTTAAATGTTTCTCTTGTCTTCATTGCTTGTTTTTGCTCGCAAGAAAGTGTCACTCATAGTCGTTGAAATGTCACTCATAATTCCACTGAAATTATGAAAATGTCACACATAGCAATCTGAAACCTTGGCAGCTATGAATGTAAAACACACACTGCCCAACAGGCTACGACAGCATTATATAAATACAGCGAATAAAATAAAATAAATGCCGTACACGCTACCTTTTCTTCTTTCCCAAGCAGCATTTTGTAACCTTCTTGTTTCTCGGTTTCAGAGCCATCATGCAAGATGTCTGCACGCTGGATATCATGAATGAGTTCAGCTTCTTGTTCGGATACCAAGGAACCTGCTGTGAGCGGAACTCTTCTCTTTTCATCCTCTGATTCTTGTTCTGTGTCGGTATGAGCAGTAATGTACCTGCCAAAACAGAGATCTTTTTGTAATAACAGAAACACAGTTGAGACAAACGTTTTTTATGGTTATATACACAGAACAAAAGTCATCTTCTGAACCTCGTATTTGGAAAGTCAAAGTTAGATCAGACAAGTACAAAAAAATGTAAACTACCTTTCAACCTAATATACCTTTTCACTAATGTACCTAAACTGAAATTTGTGGTCTGTGCAGAGAAGGAACAAGGCAAAGAGAATGTTAAAACAACCTTAAATAGTGAAAAATGTATAAACTAACTTTGAACTGAAAAAAAATACAGAAATGAAAGAAAGCAAGCTAGACCAAGAGGACTTTTACCATGGAAGTGCATGGGCAGTCGAAAGTTAAAAGTGGCTTAAAGTGGAAAGAGGCATGTTTTCTTAGCAGGAGTGATGCAACTTGCTGCACAGACATACTCCTGGCTGAAATTTGAGGAAGGAGACCAATGAAAGAGCAGACAAATGGTAAAAACATTTAGCCAGCAAAACTGGCTCAAGACTGTTGAACTATAGCCTAAATAAAAACTACACACAATGGACTGAACGATGTGAGCTTTTAAAACCTACAAACGCATATGAAACCACACAGTGATCTCTTGGCTGTTCAGGAAGACCTATTATGTGGTCCAGATTCAGACTAAAAGGGAAGATTTCTCTAATCACTATACTTACAATTTGAACTAACCAGTACCTTAATTATAAACCCGAGAAGAGGCATGAGAATCAGTTGCACACACGGTGACCGTAGGTTATGGTTCAGGCACTGCGATGCGTGTGGTGGCTAGGTCATACTGCTTGCCAAACAATGGGGGACTTAAGATTTCAGAGAAGACTAAAGGAGAATTGGAATGTATATAACTTAGGGCCATCTCTAGAGTTTGCTGATTGGTTACTCAGTCACAAACGTTACTGATATCTCGACCGCCTTATTACAAGTATCATAAGCTAAACTGCACTTGATACAACTCTAAATCCGCCTATTATGTGTTAAACAGACTGGGAATATTTAGTGTAAAATAGACTAATGCCTCCTAGCTTACTAATCATGATTAGTTACTCCTTTGATGGCATTAAATCCGACATGCACTAGGATATTCTGTAATATCCCACTCTTGGAACGATAAGTCTTTAATCTTTAAAAGAGGCATACGATGTATTGGATTCCAACAAAACGCAAAACAGCCTTCAGCTGTCTCTCATTATACAATTTCAATGCACTTTCTAGACTACAGTCTGTTAGCATTTCTTTATTTTTTTTGACAAGTTAAGGCTGGTAACAATGAACACCACTTGTGTTTCTATTCCCTACCACAGGGCCTAGCACAAAGAGTAAAGACTGAGGAGAGCGGATAAGGAGCTGTGGTAACATAAGAATATGATTGACTGAATGAACCAAGGAATTGCAGGCCACAGAGAAGCCATGTTAAGTCAATGGGTGAAAATGGAATCCATATTCAGCATCCATGATTAGACAATCTTATTAAATATAAGGAAGGAAAGAGGGCCATAGATTGAATCTGTCTAAATAATAATGGGGTGATCCCATTGCTGAATAACAGAAGACTATACATTTCGATAATTGGATATAATCAGGCAACAAGTAAACAATAACACTGCACAGCTGTGCTTAAAGACTGCTGACGGACATATGCAAAAAAAAAAAAAAAAAACCTACATTTATGAAACAGCAGAGACAACAGGACACCGAATTCGCCTTACCTAAGGCGCCAGCGAAGGTCCAGATCTTATTGCTCCACTTTTTATTACACTAATAGTGAACAATACACTATTATTCACTATTGATGTAATAAAAATGAGCAAAAAACGAAGGTAGAGCCCGACTCTGATAATGCGAGACACCCCTGTGTTCTTGCCACTGATTTTGCCACCTCTGAAGCCAAGGGTCGAAAGGCAATGCCAGGGGTACCAAGGTGTCGCAACTGCGACCCCTAAATGGTGCCCAAGCCATACTCCCGTACAAATGATTGAAGTTGCAGTGTAGTAGAACGACAAAAACTGGGTACTGATATTAAGAATAGGGCCCTGGTGGTGGCGGTGGGATCTACTGTTGATGAGTGCTAGTGGAGAACGCGTACTTGTGAAGAGGAGGAATGAGGTATGAACAGATGTATGCCGCAGGAGCCATACTCAAATTGGGAATGTTTTTATGACCAGCCTTATTTGACAAACCTGTGAACAGGTAAGTTCATATTTGTGCTTGCGCTGGTTCTACATTGCTGTACCAAAATATAGTTTCAAAATATTAGCTGTCATTAATATCACTCCCAAATATCATCTATGTAATATCACTCAATTGAAGTTAATAAAAAATATACACCCAATTGTACAATATTTTTGTAAACCATATTTAGGACACAATTTTTATATCCGAAGATATTTCTGTGATTGACATTTTGACATGCAAACTGGTGAGTATGCAGGAACATCCGGCGAACATGCTCCACTAAGTCAGGTAGTGGGAAGCCTACTATGCGCCTATTACAAAACTGTACAAACCATTTCGAGACATATTTGCTGTGTGACCCTAAGACCTGGTGAGCAAATAATATTTGATGAATGACAAACGTCTGAAAATCCTGACAAACTAAAATCCTTGAGATCAAGAGATATCGGAGGCACCTCTGCGCTGGCATGACACTAAACACAACGGATCCCAATAAAATATTTAATTTGCATTCTCGTGTCATGAAACAGCAGAGACAACAGGACACCGAATACAACATAACAACTGAAGACGTCAATGGGTTTTTAAAAGTATCAATTCTTTCAAAGTGCTAAGTGGCGAGAGGGGTGACATCGCAGCCCAGAGGAAACGGGATGAGAGAGAGCACAACCCCTGGGCACAGACGTAGCACATAAAGAGAAAGGTACTGAGAGTGCACAGCAGAAGGTGGGCAAAGATAGCACAGCAGAGGAGAGACAGAGAGACCCTCAGATGGGAAGCGTAGAGAGTGCTGCAGGGGTACAGAAAAAGAAGATTACAAGGTTAATAGAGGGATGCAAACTCACAATAAAACAAACTAAGGACATTATTTTTTCAAATTATGGTCCTAGCCAGTCTTTGTCACTGTGAAAAAAAAGGTAATTTAAGAGTCACAATGGAGACACTTCTGGCTGTCATTCTTAGTTTATTCTAAAGAAAATAACAGCCAATTCCTTCCTTTAAATATGTGTAGGAGGCTGGCTTAGTACATGGTGCTCACTTATTCAAGTGAGGCACCTTGCACTAATCCAGACAACCCTTATGGTGATTTTAGTGGTGTTTGACAACCATAGAAAGCTCTCTAAGTGGTAGCTGTGGAGGGCAGCCTTCAGGCTTATCCAGGAGTGTTAAACAGCTTGTTTTACCAGATCTAATCATGTAGTGTAGGTTAAATGAAAAAGAACCACACGGTGTAAATATAAAAATAGTTCTATTTCTTACACAACAATCACTAGCACGTTGGTATATCTCCTATCAGGAGACCAACACCTATACACAACAATACTTAAATTGTAAACAGGCAAGTAAGCACAATACACAGTGGTCTCCAAGGGGAGACCAAAGCATATACTAAAAAAGTGGAATGCGAGCTGCGACCGAAGTCGGGACTTGGACCAGGAGACTCAGAAAAGTTGTGGACGCAAGGAACCATCCAAGGTAAGTACCCAGAAACCCCACGGAGGCTGTGTGCAGAGTGGAAACACAGCCACGACCTCAATCGAGATCAACGGGAAAGTCGCTGTTGCAGTTTTGAAGAAGAAGGACCCTTCCCAGTGGACCCTGAAGAAACCCTGTGGAAGACAGAAGGTTGGAGAGTCACCCCAGAAGTGGGTACCCCAGGAACCAGGATACCTACACTATGAAAGCCAGGTGCATAGGTGCGAAGTGATGTCGGAAATCGCCATAGACCACAATGGAGAACTTCAGTAAAGATGCCTCTGGTGAAGACTGTGCAGAAGTCCGGTGGAATCCAAGGCTGGATTCTTGAACAAAAGACCCTGCAAGCAGAGGGAACAGCGTCTATGCCACTCGGAGGTGAGCAGGAGGCACAAAAGAGCAATGCCTACTGATGTCGGAAGACGCAGGAGTGATGACGGTGACCTTGTCGCTGCAGCTGTGAGGGCCAGGCGATGCTGAGGAAGACCAGGGGCTGTACAAGAGCTGTCCCACGTTGGAAGTCGAGAGCTAGGCGGACGGGATCCGGCGGGAGCACCAACAAGCTTTGGTAGCTGCAACAGTCGTGGAAAGCGAAGAAGGAGCAACGTTGGGACCAGCAAGGTCCAAGGGACTCGCCGACAAGCAGGAGAGTCAGAGCAGGCCGTCAGCAAGCACAGGAGCCCACTGAAGCAGGAGAAGACCCTCGAGAGAACTCACAGGTCAAGGGCACAGAAATCGCAAGAGGACCTCGAGCCGCCCACCAAAGATGAAGGCTCACGGTGCAGAGGATGCGGTGCGGGTGAAGATCTTGGCAGGAAGTGAGGTTGGAGGTTCTTGCAGCCCGAAAATCTCTGGAGTGCAGAGCCAACAATCCTTGGCAACAGCAAGTGGACGTGGTGCACAGGGGTTCGGTCCCAGCGGTTTCGATGAGGGATACTGGCCTCAAAATTGCAGAGAGGACAGGTCAGGCCACGTGGGAGTTGCAGAACCACCACCTGTGTTGCTGAGCCTTTCAAAGTTCATGGGACACCAGGAGCAGCAGACCGGTCAGCTTCGTTGCAGTGCCTGCAGATGCAGGGGAGGGACTCCTTCACTTCAAGGGAGATTACATTGTGTGTCCTTGATGCCCAAAAGTCAGTTGAGGATCCTGGAGGAAGCACAGACACAAATGACGAAGAAGACTTGCAGAACAGCAAGACCAGGAGCAGCAGGACACAGATGACGAAGAAGACTTGCAGAACAGCAAGACCAGGAGCAGCAGGAGTCTTCCGTGAAGCAGTCTCGGTTTCAAGCAAAGTCCAAGCGTCCAGACGGTCGAAGAGTGATGTAGTTTCAGGTTTGAGTCTTGTCCCACGAAGAATCGGAGGACCCACCCACAGGTAAGCCCTTACATACCCTAGGAAAGGGGTTAGGACGACTCAGGGGTCCCTCCCAGAGGAGGGGCTGGACAGATGGGAGGATACTCCCCATGTCCTTTGTCCAGTTTCGCGCCAGAACGGGAGCCAAGGGCTCCCTGACTGGCTCAAACAGAGTATGCAAGGAGGGCACAGAATGTGCCCTTCAAAGTAGTCTGGTGGTGCGGGCAAGTGCCCCCACCCCAGCCCAATACACAAAATCCTGTCTGGGAGGTGGACACACCTCCCTGCGACAGGAAACCTATTGTTCTACCTTCCCCTGCTCGAGCTGAGCTCAGCAGCAGGAGGGCAGAACCGTGTCTGGAGTGAGCAGCAGCGCTAGCTTGCTGGCAGACCCTGGAAGGCTGTTACCGGGAGTACTAGGGGCTTCCCGGAGGAGCCCTCCAGTGCATGGAATCATACCTCCAACACCGGTAAAGGTGTTGGGGTATGATTCCAACATGTTTGATACCAAACATGCCCAGGTTCGGCACAGCCACATTGCGTAATGACGCATGGACACTATATGTATCAAAATGGCTGACTCCACTTACAAAGCCTGGAGAATCGACTACAGGGTTTGTAGGAGGTGTCCTGCTCATGCAGGGCACCCTCACACTTATAACCCAGCACTCTGCCTTCATGACTGAAAGGCCTGCCTTAGGGGTGACTTATAGGTTTTAAGTGTAGTGACCTCATATATAAGAAAACTTATATCTGTTGTAAGTGGTGCTAGCACCAGCTTACACAGGCTGCAATGGCAGGCCTGTAGTCACAGTTTGAGTGGTCTCTCATGGGTGGCACAGCATATGCTGCAGCCCATCGGAGACCCCTGGTGTACCTATGCCCTGGGTACCTCAGTACCATATAGTAGGGACTCATAGGGGTACACCAGTAGCCAATTGGGGAGGCACAAAAGTACTTACCAAGTCAGATTTGGGGAGAAAGCACAGTGACTGGGGGTCCTGATTAGCAGGATCCCAGTTAGACTAGTCAAAAAAACATACTGACACCAGCAAAAAGTGGGGGTAAGCATGAAAGCAGATCCTACTTTCCAACAACATGTGAGAGGGAACTAGATCTCTGTCACTTAAATAAAAAGAATTGGAAAAATGTTAATTGATAGCTGGGTTCGGGGTATCTTGCAGGATGTCATTTTTAGATTGTACAAGTTAAACAGTTTCTCTATGATGAAGGTGGATCTACTGAAGATAGTGGTATATTTCAATAGTAAATTACTAACTATTTCATGAAAGAACTCAATTATAAAGAACTTTGGGCCCAATTTATAAAATGATAAATTGGTGGTATGTATACTCCATCGCAACGGTTATTGAGGATACTTACCGCCAATAGGAAGGTCCGCCTGCTCTATTTAAATGCGGGCAGACCTTTAGTTTGGCCACGACGGAGACTACTCTGTCTCCACCGTGGCCAAACTTCTCGATGGCCCTGGGGAGTAGGGGCGGTCAGTAAAATGGCAACACGTCTGCCTGCCCACTTAGGATGGGCGGACATGTTGTCATTTTCCACTGTTTCTTACCGCCAGGTAAAACCTGGTGTTAAGTAACAGTAAAATTGTTATTATGCTCCTCCTGCCATGGGAGAAGACTCCCATGGCGAGTTGAGAATTATATTTTTTCTTTTCAAAAAGAAAATCCCAAGATAAAAGGATTACTCTGTGCTCCAGGGCTGCGTTCCTGCTGCCACAGCCCCGTAGCACAGAGTACTATTGTTAGAAATGGAGGTCTCTAGTTGGCAGAGGTAGGTACCTTTGTCCAAATAGGGACCCTTTTTCCTTGGCAGGGCAAGGGAGTTACACACCGAAGATAACCCCTGCTCACCCCCTTGGTAGCTTGGCACGAGCAGTCAGGCTTATCCCAGAGGCAATGTGTAAAGCGTTTGCACAACACACTCACACAGCGACACACTAGGCACACCACAAAAAAAACTCCACACAGGGTTATGTAAAAATAGGCTTTGTATTATCTATAAAACACATCAGAGCATAATCACAGATGTACACTGTGCCACCTGGCACTAAGTATGACTTTCCAGGGGATTATATGCATTACAGGGCCAATCGGGCCACTGTCATCACCATTAGAACACTTAAGCAGTGAAAATAAACACAACCAGTAACTACTGGTGAGGGTACACTTAGCACGAATGCATTAGACATAAAATATCATTGGCAGTGCATCAGACCCATAACACATCATGCCCTTCCTAGGCATAATCATAACTGCACCTAGCGCAAAGCAACCAGTAACTAATGGTCAAACACTGTACTTAGCATAAATCACATTATGCATAAAACACATTAGGCATAAACCAGCAGTGCACCACAGTAACACTGGTAAGGTGCACACATCACCTTAGGGCCTTACGCCCCACCTGAACACAAGGTGATCCCAGGCCAACTGGCCTTCCTCTGGGGCCCGTCTTGGGCTTCCCCGCAATGCCCTCTGTCCTCCAAAAGTCAGGGCTCTATGAGCACGGGGCTTCCACCAGCCTGCACTCTAATGGGGGCGAGGGTGCATCTCACCCTTGTTTCTCTCATGAGGCCAACATGCCCCCCACATTGCAGCTGCCGCGATCTGGCTGTACAGCTGTGTGACCAAAAGAAATCGGCACCAACAGTATGCCCTCCCAGCCCCACTCACCGGGGCCTCTCTTGGCTCCCAGCCGCCTCAAAAAGGGTGGCAGGAATCAGGCACCAACCGTGTGCCCTTCAGGCCCCGCTCACCGGACTTCTCTTTCTCACCGCCACTCTGCCGAACAGGACGGCTGCGAGCCTGGAGCCCAGGAGGCTCAGTCAGGCTCTGGACTGCACGCGGGGCTCTCCTCCGTACTCCGGGAGCCCCGCCTTAGACCAGGCAGCCTTTGCCTGTCTTCTGCTCCGGCCGCACTTCCTGCTCTCGTCGTTGTGGGCCCCGCCCACAACCAGGCGGCCACTTGCCTGACTTCCGGCCTCTGGAGCCCTGGACGTCCACAAAGGCGGGGTAGGCTCCCGCTCCGCGGTGATGATTGGCGCGGCCCCTGCCTGACTTCTGGCAGGCCGTCCCACCTCCAGGCAGCACGGGGGAATGCCCACGCCGGGATTTCTATGGAGCAATGGGCTGCACAGCGCTTTTGAGCGCAAAGACCCCTGGGGCACTCCTCTCGCCCCGGGGTGGTGTGGGCCCCCCTCTGGGGCTCCGGTCACCTTGGAGAGGGGAGCGCGGCCCACGCTACTGGGCACAAGCGCTCCCTCCCGTCTTCTGGCACCAGGCAATTAACCCTGAAGCGCTCACGAGGCGCTAAGTCTCAAATTCAGAGGGGCAGAGCTGGGCACAGGCAGGCCAGCACGTAGGGACCCCCAGGAAGCAGCAGCTGGGTCTCACGGCGGTTCCTCCTTGCCCAGCAGTCCTGCAGCAACGCAGCTCCAAGTAGGTACACAGCCCCCCACATGGGGTCACAGCCCCAATACTTATACTACTTGTGTCCTTTGTTCTGCCCTGGCACAGGGCTTGGGTCCCGGTTCAAACCAGTTCTGGGGGGCACTTAATATTTATTTACAGTGCTCCACAACCTCCTTTATAAGTGTAGGCTCTGGCCCCAGACACACCACAGGGGGGCGGAGCCAGCATTGTCCCAGGAAGGCACAGACCTATTCAGGGTCTGGGGCTACTCCTCCCACTACTCCAAATGCAGGTCAGGCCCATTCAGCCTAGCGCCGACTCACCCAGCCCCTCTGGAGCCACTGCACCTCCCCAGCCCCGGTCACTCCAGAGCCAGACATGCAATACACATCAGGCAGGCACAAAGACACATAGCACACAGAAATGCCCACTTCTAAAAGTGGCATTTCTAAAATAGTGATAATAAATCTGCGCACACCATTACGCAGCA
Source organism: Calotriton arnoldi (assembly GCA_963921515.1). Classification (NCBI taxonomy): domain Eukaryota; kingdom Metazoa; phylum Chordata; class Amphibia; order Caudata; family Salamandridae; genus Calotriton; species Calotriton arnoldi. Next base: position 680,188 of record CAWUFW010004896.1, on the reverse strand, counting down.
TTTATTACCACTATTCCAAACATACCAAACTTGATCCCGCTACTCCTCTCAGATCAGGAATTACCACTGAAACACTTATCAGGGAATCCCCAATGCATTCCTATGAGAGGGCAGCCTCACTATAGGGAGAAACCAAAATGGCTGTTTGTCACTACCAGGACATGCCACACAGTTAAGGCACATGTCCTACCTTTTACCTACAGCGCACCCTGCCCATAGGGCTAGCTAGGGCTACCTTAGGGGTGACTAATATTTAGTAAAAGGGGAGTCACAGACGTGGCACCCACTTTATGTGCCACGTCACAGCGGCAGTAAAACTGCGCGCGCAGGCCCTGCAATGGCAGAGGCCTGAGACAGGTTTGAAAGGCTACTTTGGTGGGTGGCGCAAACAGCGCTGCAAGCCCACCAGTAGCATTTAATTTACCGGCCCCGGGTATATGAGATACCACTTTACTGGGGACTGATAGGTAAATTAAATTCGTCAAACGGGTGTAGACCAATCTTACCAAGTTTTACCATAGAGAGCACATGCACTTTACACTGGACAGCAGTGATAAAGTGCCCAAAGTCCTAAAACCACAAACACCAGGTCAGAAAAAAATACTAGGAGTAAGGCAAAATGTTCAGGGATGACCTTGCAAAAAGGGCAAAGTCCAACAACTATACATTCAGAGCCAGCTTTAGACCTGGTGGCACCTGGTGTGACAATCTCACTACTACCCAGGCAAAAGTGCCCCCTCATCTCTCCATAGCCCTTCTTTCAAATACATTTGATTTGTTTTAAAGGCTGGCTTTTCTATTCCACTCACCCTGACCCTAGAAATCTTTCAGCTGTGCCTGGAGGATGGGTAGGTCTCTAAGGAATCTGCGGCTAGCTCATGTCTCTACCAGATTATAGATAAGGCAGCATGCAGGAGGCCATGAGGCCCAGCAGCCTCAGAGTCATTCTCACCGAAATCCAGGATAGAAGCTGAGACATTGGTATCATAGCCTGAATATCCTGGACTTGCCGCTTGGAAGGATAGGCCCGAAACGGCACTGTGTCCAGAACAGCTTGGATGAAAGGCAGCGTCTGAGAGGGAGTCAGGTGTGACCTCGGCACGCTAATAGTGAACCCCAGCGAATGCAGGAGGTTCGGCCTAGTCTGGAGTTGGGAGACGACAGCCTGGGGCGAGTTCGCCTTCAACAACCAGTCATCGAGATAGGGGGAAGACTGGCACCCTTGATCTGCGCAGATGAGCTGCGATATGCCTTCCCCTTGATGAACACCAGAGCGGCGCTGGTAAGGCCAAAATAGCGCACGGTTAACTGAAAATGCTCGTGGCCATCAGTGAACCGCAAGTATCACCAATGGGCAGGCAGGACAGGGATATGAAAGTAGGCATCCTGCAACGCTACCATCCAGTCTCCTGGGTCCAGGGCAGACAATACCTGAGCCAGAGTAAGCATCTGGAACTTTTCCTTTTTGAGAAAGTAGTTGAGGGCTCACAGATCTAGGATAGGACAAAGACCTTTGGCCTTTTTGGGACCTGAAAGTAGCTGGAATAACAACCACATCCTACTTCTGGTGCTGGAACCCTTTCTTTGGCTCCCTTGGCCAAGAGAGTCATGACTTCTCCCTGAAGCAAAATCAGGTGATCATCCGTCAGCCGGTCGTAAGTTGATGGCATGGTGGGATGGGTAGTTCCGAAGGGGAGGAGGTAGCCCCTTTCTGACTACTTGGAGAAATCACCGAAGTGATGTTTTGCCAGTGGTGGAGGTGATGGCTGATCCTGCCACCAACTGGCTGCCCATGATCTTGGACGACCGGACTAGGAAGGTTTTGAAGCTGAGGCAGCAGGGGGGGGACAGACCCAACCTCTGGCCGCCCGACCCATGGAGTCGGAACGAGACGCACTCTCGGCCATGCTGAGATTGTAGAACCTGCATGGCTCTGTGGGTGAAAGCCCCTTCTGTAGCCACAAAAGGGGAGAAAGGCAGCCTGAGAGGAGTGGCCACTGAAAGGCACATGACTTGGCCGTAGCCCATGAGTCCTTAAAGCGCTTCAGCGCTGTTGGAAGTGGGGGTCCTTATCCCTCACCGCCGCCACCAAATGCTGGAGGCGGGAGTCCCCGTCCCACACCGCTGTTGTCAGGTGCGAGATCCGGACCCCTCGTTTCAACGTTAGGCTAAGTAAGGACACCGTCTGAGATAGCCCTGCTCACCCCCTTAGTAGCTTGGCATGAGCAGCCAGGCTTATCTCCAAGGCACAAGTTTACAGTATGTGCAACCACACTCACAGCAACCCAATGATGTCACCACAAATAGACTCCACACGAGTTTTTATAAAACGAGTATAATCTTTATACAAGATATACGATATGACCACACGATACAAAACCAACATATAATAATGGGTAGTATTCCTCCCGGTGGGTTGGTAGGTTCTAATCCCAACCACCGCTTCTAACCAACAGTTAAGCTGACTTCTAACCGTTTCCAAAAGGTTAGGTAGGTTGTATTGCTAGAATCACACACGTTGCAAAAGAAACAAAATACTGCAATGTGTAACGATATACCCCTGAACTGTGCAATAGAGAAACAATGCCATAGGTAGCGCCACAGTCATGTACTTTGGAATAGAAGGAATAATGCAATGCGTATCACCACCAGCATGCCCTGTGCAAGGAAGAAACAAAGCAATGCGTCACGCTACAATCATGTACTGTGCACTGAAGAAATAATGCCATGCGCCACGTTATAATCAGGTACTGTGCGATGAAGAAATAATGCAATGCGCCACGCTTACAATCATGTACACTGCAAGGGAAAATAACGCAGTGCGTAGCGCACCCAGCATGTAGTTCGTCAGGCACAAATAGAGTCAGGCGTCATATGACAGTTCGATAGTTCGTTAGCAGCAATAATGCAAAGTGTAAAACGACAGTCTAGGTGCTCCGTTAACAGTTGCCCCCGACATGGATCAATGATGACACAAAAGTACCGCTACTCACTCCGGCCGCAGTACTGCCCCTTCTTGGGCCAGCACAGGCCTCGATCCGAGCCGAAGCAACAGGCTCACGCAGCTGCCAGGAGCGAGAGGCAGAGAGTGTCCCTCCAAACCCGCACCCCACCCCAGGTGGTGATCCACGTTACCTGGGGGGCGCGACCCCACTCTCCTCCCCTCCTTCAGCGACTTGGGCCTTGATCCAGAACTCTGTTAATGGGCACGGCGAGCTCGGGCCGGCGACTCCGCTCCTCCGGGACTGCCGGTCCGGGTCGCTACTGTTGCACTCCGAGGGCCCAATGACCTGGCCCTCCTTCCGGCGGTCTCAGTGGACACCGAGACCCGCCCTCAGCACTTGTGGAGACTTACTTCGATTTCGGTGCACACGCTACCCAGGCACTCCTCACCAGCGCCTCTGGTTGCACCGCGACACGCACTCTGCGCGTCCGAGACTCGCCTCTTCTCTGGTGCACACGATGACCAGGCGATCGTCACCACGCCTCGGCTTGCACCTCGACACGCACCCTGCGCATCCGAGTCTCAGCTCTTCTCCCGGTGCACACAACGACCAGGCGCTCTTCACCAACGCCTTGGCTTGCACCACGACACGCACACTGCGCGTCCGAGACTCAGTTTACTCCTGTGTGCCCGCGATCACAAGGCACAACTTCTGAGGGTCTCAAGCATTCTCAGCATTCCGTCCATCATTTGTTTGCTGTAACACTTTTCACCCTAAGTGGGATGGGTATGCCCAGACGTGGGTCCCTTGCTCACTGTGCCACTGGATTCAAGCTAGCCTGGCTGAAGAAGGATGACATACCCTGAAACCGCTCCCAGGATGCTTGTTTCCGGTCCAGGGAGGACCTGGCCTGGCAGTTCGGTCTGGACTGTTCCCATGGGGCACAGGGTCAAGACTGATTTGCATATGGCTGGGTCCAAACTGGGGTGGCGTAGTGTGCAAAAGAACGATGGATTTAACCCAGATCTTTTGACTGGGGGAGAATGTTTGCATTGTCAGCATTCCGTCCATCATTTGTTTGCTGTAACACTTGGCTTGCACCACGACAAGCACCCTGCGCGTCCGAGACTCACTTCTTCTCCCGGTGCACACAACAACCAGGCGCTCTTCACCAACGCCTTGGCTTGCACCACGACACGCACCCTGCGCGTCCGAGACTCAGTTTACTCCTGCGTGCCCACGATCACAAGGCACAACTTCTGAGGGTCTCAAGCTGCAAAAGCACGCGCACACCGCGTTGCTTGGGACTTCTCCGGAAACTTTTATGTTCCTGTGTTTCCAAACAGGGAGCCAGCTCACCTCGAGCCCTTGGGGTTCAGGACACAGCACAGTCCTGTTCAAGAAGGGGGGGACACCACCCACTGCAATGTCCCTTCAGTCTCTTCCTTAGTAAAAGCTACAAACTGCAGGCCAGCCCCAGATCACGAAGCAAGGGTCAGTCCTATCCAGCAGTCTCTTCAGCAACTTCTTCCTTGGCAGAGGTTCTTCTTGACCACGAAAGAGGTCAAAGCCTTTGCAGACTCGACCTGTCCATTTCGCCATTCAAAATTACACCAAATTCTAGGGGTTTCAGTTCTCTTAGTTATACCCCTTCATGTCTTTGAAGTTCGTTGTGCTCAGGGGTCCCTGACCCCTGCCTAAATCAGTTCTGGGTGTCTCCTCCCAGTGTCACCTTTCTGCCTTTGATACTGGGGGTCTGGACCCTTAATCACTCAGCAGGAGATGGGTCAATTATTTTATAGCTGCAACCCAGGACTCTTCACCTCCCGGGGTTTCTCCTCGCATACTCTCCAGATGCAGGTCAGCCAGGTGCCATCTCACCCCCTCCCATCTCAGATCCAGACAGTCAATCCACATTCAGCAGAGACACACAGAAATGCTTAAAGCACAAAACTCAGCCACTTTCTAAAAGAGTGGTTTCTGAACACACAGTGACAAAACCACTTTCATAGAAAGATGTGTTATGACACTGAGTTCATACATACTAAACTTCACCTCTCCATTATAAACTTATAGGAAACTAGGCTAACAAAACACCATACCCAGCCTCCCCCATTCTGTCCTATGGGCAGAATGGCCTTTCACCAGTGAAAACGAAATGGAGTGTTTTTTCACTGTCAGGACATAGCACACACCTCTGTATATGCCCTGCCTTTTACCTACACTGCACCCTGCCCAGGGGTTACCCGGGACCTACCACAGGGGTGCCCACAGTGTACGCAAAAGGGAAAGTAAGGCCTGACAAGTGGTTGCACATGCTAACTTAGCAAACTGAGTTCCCTTCTCTGCGCGCCCTTGCATTACTAGCCCTTGCACACACAGTGCACATCACTAGGGACTTTTACTAGTAAGGCAAACATACCAATCATGGCCAACCAATTACCATTGTACTTTACATAGGGAACCCTTGTACTTTGACACTGATCAGCAGTGGCAAAGTACCCAAAGCATCTAAAACAAAGGAGATAGAAGCAAAAAGTCAGGGGTAATCACGCCCAGATATGCCAGGTATAACACGAGTCCCATCCAGCCGAAAAGTGGGGGGGGGGAACTACCCACCCTCATGGGAGTTCTCATCACTAAGGCGGAAAAATCTCAACAGACCATCAGCATTGGCGTGTTCTGTTCCTGGACGGTGTTCCACCGTGAAGTCCATCCCCTGTAGGGAGATGGACCACCTCAACAGTTTTGGGTTCTCACCCCTCATCTGCATCAACCATCTGAGGGGCCTGTGGTCGGTCTGAACCAGGAAGTGAGTCCCAAACAAGTAGGGCCTCAACTTCTTCAGCGCCCAGACCACAGCAAAAGCTTCCCGTTCAATTGCACTCCACCTCTGTTCCCTGGGAAGTAGCCTTCTGCTAAGGAAAGCTATGGGTTGGTCCAAGCCCTCGTTCAGTTGTGAGAGTACTGCTCCCACCCCATGCTCTGAAGCATCAGTCTGCACTATAAACTCTCTGGAGAAATCCGGCGCCCGTAACACGGGTGCTGTGCACATGGCAGTCTTCAGGGCATCAAAGACGGTCTGGCAGGCATCAGTCCAGACCACCTTTTTGGGCTGTTTCTTGGACCGCAGTTCCGTCAAGGGGGCAACGAGGGTGCCATACCCCTTCACGAACCGTCTGTAATACCCACTGAGTCCTAGAAAGGCCCTCACTCCTGTCTGGGTCTTCGGGGGTTCCCAAGCCAGGATGGTATCAATTTTTGCCTGTAGGGGCGCCACCTGGCTGCTCCCCAACAGGTGTCCCAAGTCCACCACGGAACCCTGCCCCATCTGGCACTTACTTGCCTTGATAGTTAGGCCCGCCCTCTGCAAGGCCTTTAATACTTCAGAGATGTTGCAAATGTTCCTCCCAGCTGGAGCTGAACACTGCAATGTCGTCCAGGTAAGCGGCGCTGAATTCCTCCAGCCCACTCAGCACCTGGTTAACCAGTCTCTGGAAGGTGGCAGGGGCGTTCAACCCAAAGGGCATAACCCTGAACTGATAGTGCCCCTCTGGCGTTGAGAACGCTGACCTCTCCTTGGCCCCCTCGGTCAAGGCAATCTGCCAGTACCCCGATGTCAAATCAAATGTACTGAGGTACCGGGCAGCGCCCAGCCGATCCACGAGCTCATCAGCTCTGGGGATGGGGTGTGCGTCAGTCTTAGTGACCGCATTGAGCCCACGGTAATCCACACAGAACCGAAGTTCGGGAGTGGCACCCGGCGCAGCAGCTTTTGGCACAAGGACCACTGGACTGGCCCAGTGGCTACTGGATGGCTCAATCACCCCTAGCGCCAGCATCTTGGAAACCTCCTCCTTGATGCTGGCCCTGACCTTATCAGCTACCCTGTAAAATTTCTGTTTTACAGGCAGACTGCCTCCAGTGTCCACATCATGGATGCACCATTTGGGGACTCCTGGGGTCAGGCAAAACAGGGAGGCGAACTGACCCAGTACCTGGCGACAGTCCCTCCGCTGTTCCGGGGTCAGGGTAGGCGAGAGGTACACCCCATCCACTGACCCATCCTTCTCCTTGGATGACAGGAGGTCCGGAAGGGGTTCACTCTCCTCTTCCGCCCCGTCATCTGTAGCCAAGAGCATGGTCACCTCAGACCTCTCAAAGTGTGGTTTGAGGCGGTTCACATGGAGAACCCTCAAAGGATTCCTAGGAGACTGCAAGTCCACCAGGTAGGTCACTTTGCTCCGGCGCTCCACCACCTCATAAGGCCCCGTCCACTTGTCCTGGAGCGCACAAGGCTCCACTGGCACCATTACCCACACTTTCTGCCCAGGTTGAAACTCGACCAGAGTGGCATTCTGGTCGTACCATCGTTTCATATCCTCCTGGCTGGCTTCCAGGTTCGCCTGAGCGAGCTGCCTGAAACGCCTAGTTTGGTTCCTGAAGGCCAGCATGCAACTGTATACATCCTGGGGGGTTTACTAGGAGCCTTCTCCCAGCCCTCCTTCACCAAACTCAAGGGTCCTCTGACCGGGTGCCCATACAGGAGCTCAAAGGGACTGAACCCCAATGACTTCTGTGGCACCTCCCTATAGGCAAATAGCAGGCATGGCAAGAGGACGTCCCACTTACGCCTCATGAGTTCCTCCAGACCCATAATCATGCCCTTCAAGGTCCGGTTAAACCTCTCAACCAAACCATTACCCTGGGGTGGTAAAGGGTGGTGAACTTGTAAGTTACCCCGCACTCCTTCCAGAGATTTCATATGCCGCAATATGAAATTAGTACCCCCGTCGGACACCACCTCTCTGGGGAACCCCACACGGGAGAAAATCCCCATCAGTGCACGGCCCACCACGAGGGCCGTCACCGTCCGGAGAGGGATGACTTCCGGGTACCGGGTGGCATGGTCCACCAAGACCAGGATGAACCTGTTGCCCATGGCTGTCTTGGGATCCAGAGGCCGCACAATGTCAATGCCCACCCTCTCAAAGGGTGTGCCGACTACAGGGAAAGGTTGGAGGGGAGCCTTTCGCTTCCTTCCACTCTTACCACTCGCCTGACAAGTCTGACAGGTCCTGCAATGAGTATCAGAACTCTTGCGCATCTGGGGCCAGTAGAAGTGGGTGACAAGCCGCTCAAAGGTCTTGTCCTGCCCCAAATGTCCCGCCAAAGGTACATCATGAGCCAACCCCAATAGTAAGGCTCTGAAGCGCTGGGGTACCACCAGCGCCCGGGCTGACCCAGACTCCGCCACCTTTGGCTCACTATACAGGAGATCGTTTTCCCAGTAAATCAAGTGTGATCCCGGCGGATCACCTGCTACCTGGTTTGCTGCCTGCTGCCGCAAACACACAAGAGAAGGGCACTTCTTCTGCTCCTCACAGAATTCCTCCCTGGAGGGCCCCCCTTCCTGCTGCCATTCGGTCAGCCCGGTAGGTCCCCCAGTTCAGCCACTTGTTCCCCCGTAGCGTAGGCTCCAGGGCATCCCCCTCAAAGGGTGCCTCCTCCTGGACCGTGGGAACTGTGGGGGCCGGTTTCCCGCGCCCCCTGCCTCTTCTCTTACTGGCAGGCACCTGGGCCACTGTTTCAGGCTCCAGGTTCCCATGATTACCTTTACTGGCTACCATAGACCGAGTGGTCACACAAGCCCACTCAGGTAGACACAACATCTCCAAATGCGCCTGGCGCTCCACCTCCTTCCAGGGGGAACTCTCCAGGTCATTCCCTAGCAGACAGTCTACAGGCATGGACGGACTTACAACAACCTTCAAAGAACCTGAGACCCCTCCCCATTCAAAGGGAACCAGCGCCACCTTGCAGAGGCGCACTGAATTGTCTGCTGACATTACAGGGTGAAGCACATCGGGAATTACTTGCTCTTCAGACACCCACTGACACCTGACAGATGTCAAACTGGCTCCGGTGTCCCTCAGAGCCTCCACCCTACGTCCATTGATGGTCACCCACTGCCTGTACTTTCTAGTGCTCTCAGGCAGAGGGATTTCCTGGAACATCTCTCGATCTCCTAAGGAGACCAGGGTCATAACTGCTTGCTCATCCCCATTCCAAGGACTCAATTCCTCCCCCAACGCTACACTCACTAAACCAGGTGTTGGAGCACCAGTGGGTGCAGATGACTTTTTGGGGCATTTATGGGAAATATGACCCACTTCTTTACAGAAGTAACACGTAGGAGGACCTCGGGGCTCCTTCTTGTCCTTGAAGGCCCAGGCCCTCTTGTCCTTGGGGGACTGGGACCCTTTCTTGGGGGAACTACCTTGGGGCCCTTTAGGGGACTCCTTGTGGTTACCCTTGTCCTCCCCCACCCTCGGCGGGGGACCCTGCACACCCTTAGCAGGGGTACTCCCAATCCCCTTGTGGACCCGGGTACTAGTCCAGCGGTCTGCCTCCTCAGCAAGCTTACTGGGATCAGTCAGCTTACTATCCAATAGATGCTGGTGCAGCTCTGGAACACACAGACTACTCAAGTGCTCCCAACTGATTAAATCGCATAAGCCCTTAAAATCATTGACCTTGCTGCCCAGCATCCAACCATCCAGTGCCCGGGTGTACTCATTCACACATTCTACCCAAGTACGGGATTCTAGTTTCTTGGAGGTCCTGAACTTCTGCCGGTATTGTTCAGGAGTGAGCCCATACCGGAGGCATAAAGCCTCCCTCATGTTGGCGTAGGTCAGGGTTCCCGCCCTCTAAGGGTGATAGAATGTCCCTCCCCGAAGCCTCAAAGTGTTTCCATAGGCCCGCCCACCAATGCTTTTCAGGCACCTCATTCATCCTCAGTACGATCTCATATGCCGTGAACCACGCATAAATGTCATCACCCCTCTGGTAATCTCGCACTAAATCCTTGGGAATGTACACCTTCCCTCCTGGCACTGGTGGTGCGCTGCCACCATTCGAACTGGACTCTGTTTGTTTACCCTTAATGTCCAGTTCCCTCATGCTTAACTCAGGAGCGAAGAGAATCCGTTTCTCTTGCAACGCGAGAGCGTTCCTGCGCTCTTCTGCTTGAGTTTAAAGTTTTAACACCTCCAACTCATGCAGTCGGACCCTTTGGTTTTCCTCCAACTCCTCTGGTGAAAAACTCCTCCCTGAATTGCTACTACCAGCCCCTGCGGCTGGTCTCTCCACTGGCAAATCCTGTGGACCAAATCCATTCCCTGGGTCATCCTCATCCACCTCAACATCCCCCGTCTCCTGAGCCTCTTTGGCTTCTCACCAGGCCCTCCTCCTTCTTGGCGCTACCCTTCATGGGACATCCCAAAGCTCTGCCGAATTTCCTCAACTGATCAACCTTGTAGGAAAACAGTGCCTCAATGTTAAACTCTAATTCTGCAGCCTCAGCCTCACCGGCTATCTGGCTCTCTCCCTGAGACATGATGTGTGGTTTAAAGGTTACTAAATAGAACCAACAATTCCAAAAACACAATATGTGGTTGCGTCGTGGTCTGCGATCAATTTATGATGAACACCAATTACTGTGAGTGATTTTGCACATACACGTTTAATTTACATTAGGATCGAATCCCACCGCTCTGCCGCCAAATTTTGGAAGTGGGGGTCCTTATCCCTCACCGCTGCCACCAAATGCTGGAGGCGGGAGTCCCCGTCCCACACCGCTGTTGCCAGGTGCGAGATCCGGACCCCTCGTTTCAACGTTAGGCTAAGTAAGGACACCGTCTGAGATAGCCCTGCTCACCCCCTTAGTAGCTTGGCACGAGCAGCCAGGCTTATCTCCAAGGCACGATTGTACAGTATGTGCAACCACACTCACAGCAACCCAATGATGTCACCGCAAATAGACTCCACACGAGTTTTTATAAAACGAGTATAATCTTTATACAAGAAGATATACGATATGACCACACAATACAAAACCAACATATAATAATGGGTATGATTCCTCCCGGTGGGTTGGTAGGTTCTAATCCCAACCACCGCTTCTAACCAACAGTTAAGCGGACTTCTAACCGTTTCCAAAAGGTTAGTTAGGTCGTATTGCTAGAATCAGACACGTTGCAAAAGAAACGAAATACTGCAATGCGTAACGATATACCCCTGAACTGTGCAATAGAGAAACAATGCCATACGTAGCGCCACAGTCATGTACTTTGCAATAGAAGGAATAATGCAATGCGTATCATCACCAGCATGCCCTGTGCAAGGAAGAAACAAAGCAATGCGTCACGCTACAATCATGTACTGTGCACTGAAGAAATAATGCAATGCGCCACGTTATAATCAGGTACTGTGCGATGAAGAAATAATGCAATGCGCCATGCTTACAATCATGTACTCTGCAAGGGAAAATAACGCAGTGCGTAGCGCACCGAGCATGTAGTTCGTAAGGCACAAATAGAGTGAGGCTTCATACGACAGTTCGATAGTTCGTTAGCAGCAATAATGCAAACTGTAATACGACAGTCTAGGTGCTCCGTTAACAGTTGCCCCCCGACATGGATCAATGATGACACAAAAGTACCGCTTCTCACTCCGGCCCCAGTACTGCCCCTCCTTGGGCCAGCACGGGCCTCGATCCGAGCCGAAGCAACAGGCTCACGCAGCTGCCAGGAGCGAGAGGCAGAGAGTGTCCCTCCAAACCCGCACCCCACCCCAGGTGGTGATCCACGTTACCTGGGGGGGCGCGACCCCACTCTCCTCCCCTCCTTCAGCGACTTGGGCCTTGATCCAGAACTCCGTTAATGGGCACGGCGAGCTCGGGCCGGCGACTCCGCTCCTCCGAGACTGCCGGTCCGGGCCGCTACTGTTGCACTTCGAGGGCCCAATGACCTGGCCCTCCTTCCGGCGGTCTCAGTGGACACCGAGACCCGCCCTCAGCACTTGTGGGGACTTACTTCGATTTCGGTGCACACGCTACCCAGGCACTCCTCACCAGCGCCTCTGGTTGCACCGCGACACGCACTCTGAGCGTCCGAGACTCGCCTCTTCTCTGGTGCACACGATGACCAGGCGATCGTCACCACGCCTCGGCTTGCACCACGACACGCACCCTGCGCGTCCGAGACTCACTTCTTCTCCCGGTGCACACAACCACCAGGCGCTCCTCACCAACGCCTTGGCTTGCACCACGACATGCACCCTGCGCGTCCGAGTCTCACCTCGTCTCCCGGTGCACACAACGACCATGCGCTCTTCACCAACGCCTTGGCTTGCACCACGACACGCACCCTGCGCGTCCGAGACTCAGTTTACTCCTGCGTGCCCACGATCACAAGGCACAACTTCTGAGGGTCTCGAGCTGCAAAAGCATGCGCACACCGCGTTGCTTGGGACTTCTCCGGAAACTTTTATTTTCCTGTGTTTCCAAACAGGGAGCCAGCTCACCTCGGGCCCTTGGGGTTCAGGACACAGCACAAAGCACAGTCCTGTTCAAGAAGGGGGGGGGGACACCACCCACTGCAATGTCCCTTCAGTCTCTTCCTTAGTAAAAGCTACAAACTGCAGGCCAGCCCCAGATCACGAAGCAAGGGTCAGCCCTATCCAGCAGTCTCTTCAGCAACTTCTTCCTTGGCAGAGGTTCTTCTTGACCACGAAAGAGGTCAAAGCCTTTGCAGACTCGACCTGTCCATTTCGCCATTCAAAATTACACCAAATTCTAGGGGTTTCAGTTCTCTTAGTTATACCCCTTCATGTCTTTGAAGTTCGTTGTGCTCAGGGGTCCCTGACCCCTGCCTAAATCAGTTCTGGGTGTCTCCCTCCCAGTGTCACCTTTCTGCCTTTGATACTGGGGGTCTGGACCCTTAATCACTCAGCAGGAGATGGGTCAATTATGTTATAGCTGCAACCCAGGACTCTTCACCTCCCGGGGTTTCTCCTCGCATACTCTCCAGATGCAGGTCAGCCAGGTGCCATCTCACCCCCTCCCATCTCAGATCCAGACAGTCAATCCACATTCAGCAGAGACACACAGAAATGCTTAAAGCACAAAACTCAGCCACTTTCTAAAAGAGTGGTTTCTGAACACACAGTGACAAAACCACTTTCATAGAAAGATGTGTTATGACACTGAGTTCATACATACTAAACTTCACCTCTCCATTATAAACTTATAGGAAACTAGGCTAACAAAACACCATACCCAGCCTCCCCCATTCTGTCCTATGGGCAGAATGGCCTTTCACCAGTGAAAACGAAATGGAGTGTTTTTTCACTGTCAGGACATAGCACACACCTCAGTATATGTCCTGCCTTTTACCTACACTGCACCCTGCCCAGGGGTTACCCGTGACCTACCACAGGGGTGCCCACAGTGTACGCAAAAGGGAAAGTAAGGCCTGACAAGTGGTTGCACTTGTCAGGACAACATGCTAACTTAGCAAACTGCGCGCAGGCCCTACACTGAAGGCCTGAGTTCCCTTCTCTGCGCGCCCTTGCATTACTAGCCCTTGCACACACAGTGCACATCACTAGGGACTTTTACTAGTAAGGCAAACATACCAATAATGGCCAACCAATTACCATTGTACTTTACATAGGGAACCCTTGTACCTTGACACTGATCAGCAGTATCAAAGTACCCAAAGCATCTAAAAACAAAGGAGATAGAGGCAAAAAGTCTGGGGTAATCACGCCCAGATATGCCAGGTCTGGCTAGTCTCCAAAGAGACGGGTGCCATCAAAGGGCATGTCCATGAGAGAGGCCTGGATATCCCCCGAAAAGCCAGAAACTTCAAACAGGGGTGGCGTAGAACAGTCACCATTAATGAAATTGCTCTGCCCAGCGAGGCGAACTTTGCTGCATCACTCCTGTCTGATACCGCTTGGGAGAGGATGGCCCGGGCCTCCTCTGGGACCTGTGGCAGCACTTGCGCATTTATTTCCACAGGGAGTGGGAATAACGTGCCAATAAGCATGCAGTGTTCTCCAACCACAATGCAAGGCTGGCGGAAGAAAATATTTTCTTACCCCATCTGTCCAGCCTCTTGGATTCGCTGTCTGGGGGTGCAGAAGGGAACGTGCCGTGGGAGCTAGAGGATTGGACCACCAAGCTCTTGTGGGTAGGGTGGTTGGTGAGGAAATTAGGGCTGCCAGGTGCAGGGCGATGGTGGCGGGGGCGATTGTCCTATTCACAGGAGCCTCTGTGCTGGGCTTGAAGCAGGATCCCAGTAGGACATCAGTTAAGACCTCCTTGAAGGGCAGCAAGGGTTCAGAGGAGGAGACACTGGTCTGCAAGACCTCTGTCAAGATATTCATCTGGACTACCATGGAAGGGAGCTGAAGGCCCAGGACCTCAGCTGCCCTTTGCACCACCATAGCACATGATGCTCCCAACTCCATAGCAACGGTAGGGGGAGAAAGCAGGCCAGAATCTGGAGAGGTATCCAATCTGGTGGCCTCATCCAATTCCTTATACCAGTCCATATCTTGATAAGGCTAGACTTGTAAAGGGTCCATCGACCCCTCCCAATCTTCCTCCATTCCTAGCTCCTTCAGAATAGGGCTGAGGAAACTACCTAAAACCCCAGGGCTTTGTTGGCGCCATTAAGCGCCAATCCGGCTCCAGGTCATCTCCGATTAGAATGGGGCTGGTGCCACCAGTGGGTGCCGGCATCGTCTGGAGTTTCGGTATCCGGTCTGGCACCGGGGAAGGTAGCGGTGGCACTCCCTGCATTGGTCCGGATCCATTGACAAATCCATTAAGGGGGGAAGGGGTCCTCTCTGAGCCTCCGGGGCCCAAAGGTGTGCCTCTATAGGTGATACGGACGTCACAAGGGTGCAGACGATGCCAAGGATGTCACGCAGAGCTGACAGACTCCACCCACCAGCACGCAGGGGTATTGCTCGAAGAAAAATCTTCTGGATCCAGTCTGACGCCTGGGAAATTTAAAGGTCAGGAATCTGTGTCTAGATGTCTCTATCTGTCATGTTCCCTGCTTTGGTGAATCCTGTCTTGCCTTTTTTGCTGCATACTGGAGCACGGACTCTCTTCCGTGCTCATCGGAAGAAACGTTCGACGAGACGCAACGGACTACGACTCCCATGAGCCTTTGCAAAGTCACGTCGACGTCAATGGGAGGAAACAGTCAAAAGCACATCCGCTTCCCCGCAGCACTGCCGATTATTCCGTGAGCAAGCTGGACGCTACTGGAGACGCTTGTGATTGATACTTGGGGGTCGGTAAGGGTGCATCGGCACCACCATTTTCTATATTGGATCCTTGATTTGGCCACAGATACCTAGAGGGTGGATTAGGCTCCACTGTAAACAGTCATATAACTTTCAGCGCTTGTTGCTTTAACGCGGTGTTCCTCCCTGTTGGTGAGACACACGTCTGTAGTCTCGTGTAGGTAGTAGGGATACCGGCGCTCCCCTGTTATATATTGATCGGTCCCTGCCTATACGCGGTGTTTCTGAGTTCTCCGGGCTCGGAGGAGGTTTAAATCCGGCAGCTGCATTAATTAATTAACTCGCTATCACAATATTCCCTTCGTTGGCGAATTCACGTTGCGTGGATTCATGCGAAGGGGAGTGTTGAGCTATACTCGCCGTCGCCACACATAAGGCGTATGGGGTAAGTTGATCTAAAAGGCGGGGTTATGTTTCTTTGCTGCCTCTTACCTTTGCCTTTGACGGTTTATATGATTGCTCGAGGTTCTGCTCATTTTAAGTTTCGAGCGTTGGAACCCTTACCTTGTAGTTTGATACACGGGTGGAGGTTGTGGGGGTATATTACTTAATCAATCGTCGATCGCATCTTGGGCATTTACCAAACTGGCCTAGATGGGGACTTTGATCTTTTACAAGTAGAATGGCACACCTTAAAATATATACATTACGTATGCATTGCGGTCTTAGGCACTTTAATTAGACAGTATAGTACACGGGTTTAGTGTGTGTATGTAGTTAGGACTTGGTGGCATCATGTCTGCAGCTTCTGACTGTTTTAGATTTGTGCCTTTAAATACTGGTTATTATTATGCTTAAAGAATTGTTTATTATTTAACTGTAATTATTATTTTGTGACATACTTTTTCAGACCATTTTGGCTGAAGTCTACCCTTACTTCATCCACATTGTGGGATCGTCGACCACTATCATCAGACGTTTGAATCCCTCCATATATTACCCCTTGGTGAGATTTTCCAGTTAATGGGTGCTTTTTAAGTAAACTTTGAATGAGCTTTATTGATTTGCTAATATGGTTGTGACTATATAATCGTGTTATATTCTTTTAGATTACTGTGGTCGGATTCCACTCACTGTTCCTGTTTACCAGTACTTCCATACATTTGTATTCTTTTGTATACCGCATTTTGGTGAGAGATTTTATTAAACTGGTACTCCTGAAGTAAATTTGGAATGAGTTTGACCCTTATATTAACATGGTGATGACTATAACATTTTGTGACATATTTGTTTAGATTATTCTGGCCGGATTCTACAGTTACTTTATCTTCATTGTGGGACCTTCTACTAATTTTTATACAGTTGGATCATTTAGCTGATATTATTTAGGTGAGATTCCACTTGGATTTTAATGATATTTTGTGTTTGTATCGTATGTTGATGTTTGGTGTTATTGACCATTGTATAGGTGTTGCTTTGAAATAGTATAGTTATTAAGACTGGTGAGTCTATCCAAACTAAAATGAACAGCACGTATGTTCTAACATGGTTGTGCCCACAAATGTGTGATATACATATATTCTTTCAGATCATTCTGGCCGGAATTTATCGTTACTCTGCCCGCATTGTGGGACTACCTATTCCCTAGGTTTATACAGTGGGACCTTTTCTCTTACATCATTTTGGTGAGATTTTATCCCCACCTTTGTTAATCTAGAGTCCGGTATACCATCTGGCTCTGGCTCTAGTCTTTATAAACAGATTTCTTTTCTACTTCTTTCTTTCTGTTTTTTCCCCGTCCTTTCCTTTTCTTTCCTTTGTTTTCTCTTTTTCTCTTGATTCTTTGTCTCTCTGTCTCTCTTTTTTCCTCTTTTCCTTTTGCTCTTTTGTTAATAAGTGTTCCTTTGGAAATTCTTGCTTATCTTCCTTTTTGCTTTTCACTCCCTTGTTTCTTTCCTCTGCATTTAGTGATTGGTGTTATTTTTATTCATGTAAATATGTCATAACATTTATTTATTTATTTTATTTTAAGAGTTTTATATAGCGCTGGCTAGACCCAGAGGTATCAGAGCGCTTTACATTAGGTTATACAATGTTACAGACAATGATAACAGATGACACTTTACATCAAAAATAAGCAACAGATTGAGAGAGGAAGGAA
Organism: Calotriton arnoldi; assembly: GCA_963921515.1. Lineage (NCBI taxonomy): Eukaryota > Metazoa > Chordata > Amphibia > Caudata > Salamandridae > Calotriton > Calotriton arnoldi. Next base: position 662,971 of record CAWUFW010004896.1, on the reverse strand, counting down.
AGGTGAGACAGATAGAGCGGAGGGGGAAGGGGAAGGGGAAATGTGAAGGGGAGGATGGGGGAAGAGACGGCAGGAGAGACGAAAGGAAGTTTGCCCAAAGACCGACTGGGTAGGTGACGTCCGAGGAGGGAATCCACAGCCCGTCTCCCCTATAGCTAAGCAAGGTAGCTCCATCGGGCATAAGTCAAAATCACTAGGTCTCAACTGACGAAGGAAAGGTTCACAAAAGAGAGTCAGGTGGATAAAAGAGGGTGGGAACTATGAGCAAGGACGGGTGAGGCAAAGGTCAATGGCTACAAAGAGGAGAAGAGTAGAGCGGAGAGGTGTAGGGTGAAGGGAGGAGGGAGATTAGGTCCAGTGAGACATAGGAGAGTTTGCCCAAAGATCGGCTGGGTAGGTGATGGTCAAGGAGGGAATCCATGGCCCATCTCCCCTATAGCTAGCGAGGTAGCTCCACCGGGCAACAGACAAAGTGGCTATGTCTCAGCTGTCGGGGAAAGTTCTCATAGTAAATGTCCTAGTAGGTGAGCAGGAATATATGTTATTTAATCCGTGATGGTTTGTTCTTGAGATTGTATTTGTAAAAAAATTTTTTAAGTATATTACTTTGAGGATATGCTTTGTCTTTGTGCCCCAAAAGAGTAGTAGGTTTCATATTTATGTATGTGTTTTATAATTGTGTGTATAATTGTGTTTGTGTATTTTTGTAATGTGGTTATTTATGTATCGTTTCGTGTTGGTTTCAGCCCTGATGAAGTTCTTTTAAAAGGAACGAAACGTGTTGGCTGTTGTCTTGTCATCCACTATATAAAAGAAGAATAAAAGAATTTTGAAAAGACTATATTGAACAAAGTGTGACTTCATCCCTGGTGCTACCTCCATTTTTCTTCAATTTATGTTGAGCTATACTATTCGCATGTGAACTAAAGACTTCTAATTCACGAACTAGCACAGTACTGTGGTATCGCAAGGTGCGGATACCTCTAGTGTGTGACTGTCTTCAGACACCGTTTGTTTGTTTGTCATATGTGTTGTCCTTGTTATATTCTGTGGCATATCGCACAGAGAAACAAACCCGCTTCTATGGGGGATATAACTCACACAGGCATGGTGAGTGTAATGCTGGTGGCTTAAAATTTAGTATTATTGTTTATGAAAGCCTCACTGAGAAGAAAGAGAGGATAGTTCGTGTAAGTTTAGTTAGTACCACTACGCAATTGACAAATAATTCTTTTCTATGCTAAGGCCTCACATTATAACTCGGATTGTGGAAGAGCGTTTCTCTGCAGCCTCTTACAACCCTGGGAAGCGAGGCACTTTTCACACACTGGTAGGTGATGACCATTATGAATGTACTTAGATGGAGCCATGATTACTGTCCCATTGGAATTTTTTTTGTGTGTAAATTGTGGTAATATTTCCGTTGTGTTTCCTACAGTGTAATCATAGTGGGCTCTTACAAGAAGGTTCCTGGTTACACTACTATACTGGTTAAACAGGGACAAGATCCTCCTTGTGGGCTCATCTGAACCGTTAGCCTTTCTTTCCTTTACAGGTAGTTATTGTTTACCTAATCATGATAGGGTAATCTAGGAAGGATACATTCCTTTACTCATAGGTTCTCTATTTCTGTTTCCTGTCATTTCAGGTCTCCTTCCCCGCTGTCCCCATCCTTTCTTTCCCTCGCTTGATCGCTTCACTCATCTGTGCTATAACAGCAAGCTATCGAGAGGTGGACCATTTTTGAGCATCGTTCGAATCCCGAGGAGTTGGTGACACAACACTATCAGATAAAAAATATAATTTGAAGTATGGCTTTGCTGCAATTGCTTGCTGTGAACTCAAGCCCTGTACTAATCCGTCTCCGAGATGGTGGCAAGCAGAACTAAGGCTGAAGTACCTCGGAGTGTGGAACTTGGGAACGTTCCTAACTGTTGCATTTCTAAAAATCTTTGCTGATTACTGGCAGCATATATCAACGCTTCTATTTTGCTACAATTTTACCGGACAACATTGGGGGATCTAGAGACAAATATATAAAGCAAGGAGGTGCCGTATAAGCAGTGGCGGACCATCATTAAAAGCAGAGCCCCCACCTTTTGCACTGCATTATAAGTGTCTCTCATGCGGAGCAACAATTAGCCTAACAGACACTCTTCACGTTCGGGTCAGTCAGTCAAGTGCTGTACATGCCCTAAATTCGCACATGCCTGGCAGCCTGCACCAAGCTTTGCCCGGCTGAAGATTTCACAGCCACCAGTGCGAGATCACATCAGCCCAGCAAAGTCCTTTAAAAGCCTCTCCCTCATGACGAGGGGGAGCATCACTGATAGCCTCAGACCTGAGCACATCAGTTTTAAGCCCTGCAGTGACTAGGGCTGAGTGTCTATCATGACGCCTCATCACAAAGTGGGGTGGGGTCAGCAACTCTCACTGACCCCCTCACACTCTATGAAGAGGTAGGAAAGGCACTCCTCTCATTAACTGACCCATGACAATGTCAGCCAGTGAGAGGAGGCGGTGGGATCATCTTGTTTCCTTTTCCCTCCCAAAGCATCCAGTTCCTTATGGTGCCTTCTGCTCCACCCACCCCCCCCCCCCCCCCACCAGCAGCTGGATCTGCCGTCACCTGGTAAGGACTGTTTTTTTAAAGGTTGAATCAGTGCATGCATGTATAAATAAATATATATGTGCATGCTGTGAATGGGTGTGTGCGCTTGTGAAGTGTGTGCGTGTGTGTGACCACCACTACTTCACATTATGGACCACCACTGCGTATAAACATTGTCATTCATACAGGCTGTATTCTGTAGATGGTGAACGACTCAGTAGGCACTATTACCTCAGAGCTACAGCAGTGGCAAGAGATCCACTCTGCTGCTCTGGCTTGCAGAAGCCTTCAAAGCACGTTTAGCACTGTACCATGTGCAGAAATCTGTGTGTGAATCTATCTGTTGCCGAGATGGCGACATGGGTCCAGCTACACAGGCTCTTCTCATTTGCAAGTTTGGAGGAGGGAGCTCAGAGGCAGCTATCTGCCTCAGGGTCTTGGCTGCCCTATTCCACACATGGTATAGGCCCCGCTCATGGCAGCCTGGGGCTGCTGGCTCTGGGTCTCACTGGCCCACTGGACAGCGCAGCATGGCCAATGCTGTTTAAATGGTATTTGACAAGCTATTCCCTTCAGCTCTTTCCTCCAGTCAGGTCTCCACTTCTTGCCCATCGCACAACTGCCACGAACTGGGAGCTAGTTTTCAAACAAGCATATCTGAAACACAAAAACAAGTCAACCCCTTATGTATGTGCCGATCACTGCATGCCGCCCAATACTAACCCCAACAAGATTTTTTTAAGCACCATTGGCTCAGTTAAGGAACGCAGACTGTTTAGAAAACGTTTACAATTTGGGAAAGCAAACAAAGGAAGGGTGGTCTCTGTTCCTTGCAGACCACCATCCGTGTGTTTGTAGCCAGTTACAAATAGCATCCTGCCTAATTAATATTAATTAGGCAGCTCGTTCTGCAACCCCATACGACTGGAGATTTTACAAGGTGACCTATTTGTACATAGGTCTGATTGTAAAATTAAAGGCAGATCACAAAACGTCTGTGCACAATTTGTTCCCACTTTTTGAATCAAGCTTCTTAGTACATCAGGCCCAGAATGTCCAGAAGAAGGGAATTCCAAATATAATAAAATGTTTATTAAGAATCCAGAAAGGAATAGGATTAACTTTACAACAGGTTTTAGGTATATTAAAGGTTTACTATCTAGACCCAGCTTAAGTGTGTGGCCATACAGCAATATTTAAAAAAAAAAAACTAAATATGGAAATAAGTCCTTACTGGATTGGATTCAGGGTCTATGCTGAGTTTGGAAGTGACCTAGACGCCATGCAGCAGAGGTGAAGACGCGTGCTGGGAAGAGTTACTGTTACACTGAGTTTTACTTGCACAAACTCTCTTTAGCTAGCAATATCTTTAAGAGCAAACTCAGTCCTGGAAGCAGGCACTAACGCTAGAGATCCTCCCCGGAATCGAAGAATTCAAGACATCCCCACACTCTATAAAGTGATATTTGTCAGCAATTGTAGGTAGGATTATCATAGTTCTACTTCCCTAAAACACCAGGACAAGAACACTGCCGACTTAAGCCTTACAAATATTAGTGCATATGCAAAAGGCTTGCACGCACCTGGCAGCCAGAGGTAAAACTCTAATAACAAATGACAAAACCCCAAATGAGTGCTGCCTATTGGAATCAACTTGTTTCCCTCTCAGCTTCTATGTGAGCCTGGTCGTCAAATTTCCACAGACCTTTGAGGACTTTCTAATAAAGGCTAAAGGCTTTGGATCTGACATATCCGCAAACACTCTCAACTAGAGTGGGTGAGGGACGCACAGGTGCCAGGCCCTGCTTCTTCGGGTGTGGTATTAAACTTTCATAAGACAAACTTCAGCTGTAGTTTCTAAGCCATTCAGGGCATCTTAAACTGCCACCGGGACCAGTTAAAAGGATAAGTCTGTAATCCTTAACAAAGACTCTTCTGCAAAGATACTGGTAGCGTCCGATGTAAGATGGCAAAGCATATAATAAACAAAATGGCCACAGCATGATAAAACACAGTGTCAGCTGGAGATCCTGGTGGGTAGGAGGATTAGACAAAACAAATTTGGGTGAAAAAAATCAAATCCCCAAACAATCACCTACCAGGTTCAAAGCAATTTCATGAGGCAATGTAGCTTTCGCCTCTACGAAATCTATTGGTTTTGTCAATGTTTAAGGCATGCTGCACAGCAGCTTGTGCTGCGGTGTAACATGTTTAAAAAAATATTAACAAAACCAATAAACTTAACAGAGACGAAACCCATTTGCTTTGCCAATGCTTGTTTTACTGAGGGAAGGTGTAGGTTTACCTGGAAAGGGCAGTAGGTCACTGCTGCAGGGCGTGAGTTTAACACTGGCTGTGTGCAACACTTCAGATCGCTTTTTGAGAACCCTGCCTATGAAATCCAAACCAGGCTAGTCCTGTTTATAACATAATCGGCCAATTGCCGACAAATGATGTGCTGATGGCATGGCCGGGAGAAGGCAGGTCCAGTTTCACATTGTCCTGCTACTAAGTGTTTTGAAAAATGATTTTAACAAGTAAATGTAATACAGTATGAGTGAACTGGATGGACAAGCGTCCTTTTAAGGCTCTACTTTTTTTGGAATGATGTGTTTTGTTTCCGCCCCCAGCCTGTAATTCATGGGGGCGTGTCAGCAAAATGCACTGGCGACGTGTTAAGCCCTTAGCAATGGAGCATAGTGAATCACCGAGTAACGCAGGAAATCACTTTATTTATTTACTTATTTATACATGTTCAATTTCGAAAACGCTATGCTCTAGACATGAGTATTAGAGTGCTCACAATCAAAGAAAACTAGTAATATACTACAGAATCATGGCGCCAGTACCATAATATAACACTACCTATCATAAAGCAAAGCAAAAATATAAGAATGCCCAGAAGCTGAGAGGAGAGAAGACGGCCTGCAGATGCACTCTTATGGAGTGCTCATCTGGAAATGGGAAAAAAAAGTACCTCAAAGGGAGTAGCCACTGGAAGGACACTGGCAAGTAACCAGTTTGCAGTAACCAGAAGCTGTACTTGAGCCAAGCTCCATGCCAAAGCATGGACGGCAAAGGAGAGAAGGAAGTGAAAGCAGACGACGTGCAGACGATGTGCTGGCCAATCAGAAGCATGTAAATTAGTGCGACATTGGAATCAATGAATGGCAAGTTCAGCTAAGTATTGGGCTAGTTCAAAGTCCATTTTAAGATTTCTTTTTTTAATACAAGAGATTTTGAAAGCACAGTACAAGCGGTCTGCAGGCGAAACCTTTTAAAGCGCCTCCCATTAACATCCAATGAGAAGTGAAGACAAAATCAAGAAGACAGAACTATGTCCATCTCCCATTAGCCCATAACACCTCTTCCATGGCAAAAGATGCTGTTGTCCATCTAAGCTAATCAGGCAGTTCCATTGCTGCTAACACATGCACCAGCAAACCCAATTTAAGTTACTGGGAAGCATATCAATGCAGTCTATCACAGACATGGAGAACAAAACTGCAGACCTCAAGTTTTGAGTATGCCCTGAAAACATCCATGAGCATTTAGCACATAAGTGGTAACCCCAGAAGTCGAATTTTAGGTAACAGCAATATAGCCAGACCAGAATTTTTCAACCCAATATTGGGCATGTTACAGATTTATGAGTGAAACAACCAATAGGGAGTAATCACCCAAGCTCCATCACTAGTTGCCCGAGTAAAACAGTTTGTAAGGGACCCAGGATGTGTTGTACCTTTAAGAACGTATTGACATTCGCCGACCAATGTATCTCCCATTAAGAAGATTGGTTTGGTTGCCATCTCATACATAGTGCAAGTAGTCTTTCCAGCTCGTCTCCTTGCAATGGTGTTGTTGTGTGATCCTGAAAGACCACTTTAAACTACGTGCTTGTGTCAAACTCAAATGACCTATGTAGAGTAGCTCTCGTCCCATTAAAGCAGATATCCTTATTTTCTTAGCAAATAACTCATCCCGCATCTATAGTGATAGCTTTGTAAACACTTCTATATCCCCATAAACATGTCTCCCAGGATCACATACAGAATAGCAAACTTGAACACGTGTCCTCAGAAAGATGGTCCAGGGACATGATTAGCAAAGGGTATAGGGAGAGGTGAAATATCAAAATGTTGAAATAAACACAATATGATAATGATTGTAACATATGTTATGCAAGCACACTTCCCTGAACATGTTTTACCCTAAACACTCAGACATATGTTGGCACATAACAGAGAGAAACAATTAGTGAATAACTGCTGCACTGTTTAGTTACACCATTGGTGTCACTTTGCCTTGTGAGTTAATGATATTGTTAATTCACTGTGTTCAGGAGAGGGTGTGGGAAGAGGTTTTTCTTAGAAGAGCAGATCAAAGAGCATTAGCCGAGCTTGTTAATGCCCACAACTACCATAATTCTACAGCTATTTGGGAATTTTTCGTACTCAAGCCCTGTACGTCAAATAATAGAATCCACAGGGGCATTCTATAAAAGACACGCGCACAAAGTTACATATCATGTGTGTGCAACATTTAGTCAGTCATGGCTTTTTAACTAACAACATTTTGTTTTGGACTTATACAATTCAATGCTGGTGAGTGTATTGGTAGAATTGGCCTGGTTGTGGTCTCACACAGCACATGGGGGATATTTGGCAGCTCTGAGTGTGCTGATGACTAGTATGGGACTAAACAACTATGCTGATTTCCTCTCTGAAAGTTTTTCCCTGCACTTGCGGGACTTTACCATTACGGAGTAGTTTAATACAAGTTATATCTGTTAACTAGGATATATGAATATAACAAATTTCATTAAAGTTAAACTGGTAAATTTATATTGTAAGGGATTTCAAAAACTGCAACCAGGTACATTTTATAGGAGCAGCTTGGCACACAATGCAACTGGCTTACTAAGTGGTCGTTTTTTCTAACCTCACTCTGAAATGGACTAGGTGGGCAGGAATACCCAAGCCTGGCTACTTAGTATTACATGACGTATGATGCAACTAAATAGGTTAAACTGAATGTTCCTATTTATCTTTTTTAACAAAATAAATCCATTTCAATTTTTACATCTCACTTATCAATTAGCTATAATTCAAGATCAGTATTTACTGTACCGTTTCCTCTACATAGAATTGAAGTTAATCTGGACTTACAATATAGCTGCAACAAGGAACAAGTATTGACAAGGCCAATAGGTTTTGCCTATGCGAAGTCTATTGGGTTTGTCAATTTATTTTTACATTTCACGTAGAAATCAATTAATTTTAGAATACAAATTGCTGAACTGCTCAGAGTATTACTGCTCACTCTATCGAAGAGGGTGCTATAGTCTAACAAACATTGAAGCATAAGCTTAACCTCTCCACAAAATTGATGTCAATACATATACATATGACATTAAAAGGTGTTTATGCTCTTAATCATTATGGATATCTAGGAAGCCTTTAACTCACTGAACCCTCATGCCAGCTCAGCAAATATATGCCTGCTTCTTTTATTAGTGCCAGTTGCTTATGGTGGGTGCAATAGAAATTGAGAGGTTTGTTTCTCACATGAAGCCGGGAGCGGCATGTTTCCATCAGCCATCACGCCCCTGGTATGAACTCAATAAAATTAAATTCCAACTCATGTGTGTTAGATGTTCAAATCCCCTACCTCGGCCACCAAATGTTAGAACCGGGGTTCAAATCCCCTGGTTGGCTGAGGTAGGTACCCGCGTTCCAACGTCAGGGAAAGGAAGGTCACCTTCTGAGATAGCCCCGCTCACCCCCTTGGTAGCTTGGCACGAGCAGCCAGGCTTATCTTCAAGGCAAATGTGTAAAGTATTTGCAACCACACTCACAATAATTCAATGATAACACCACAAATAGACTCCACACGAGTTTTATAAAAACGAGTATAAACTTTATGTAAAAAGATATACGATAAGACCACACAATATAAAACCAACATATGAGGTTATGTACTATTTCTCCTGGCCGGTTGTTAGGCCAGCCAGCCCTTGTAAGTTCTGGCGATATTAATGAGCACTTCTAAACATTCTCCTGTACTCCTAACATCATGTCATACAGTCGTAATGCTAGAATCAGGCACTTTTGCAATGTAAAAATATGGTAATGCGTAACGCAGCAATCAGACACTCTGCAATGAAAAGAATGCAATGCGTAACGCAACAATCAGGCACTTTGCAAGGTAAAATAATGCAATGCGTAATACAACCACCAGATATGTCGTTATGCAAAAATAAGGCAATGCGTAATACACTAATCTGGTCATTCGTTATGCAGAAACAAGGCAATGCGTCATATGACAATCAGGTAGTTCGTTATGCAGATAAAATGCCATGCGTCATACACTAATCAGGTACTCCGTTATGCAGAAATGATGCATTGTGTAATACGACAGTCAGCTACTCCGTTCTGCAGAAATGGAATAATGCGTAATACACTCAGGCCCCGATCACCGGGCCTTAGGCGGTCTCTCCACCTCCCCTTCTGACTTGCAGTCAGCCTCTCACAGTTGCCCCCAACACGGTACGATGTAATCCAAAAAGTGCAGCTTCGCACTCCGGCCCCTGTACCGCCACTCCCTTGGCAATACGGGCCGCGATACGAGCCGAAGCAGAGGCTCGCGCTGCCAACACGAGAGAGAGGCCGAGAGCGTCTCCCTCCGAGCCTGCGCCCCACCCCAGGAGTCGACACACCTTACCTGGGGGGGGCGCAAACTCACTCTCCTCTCCTCGTCATGCGGCTGGGCCTCCACTGCAGCTTTGTGAAATGGCAACGGCGGCTCGGGACTGCCGGTCCCGGCCGCTTCAGTTACGAAGATCTCAGGCTGCCACAAAGCACACGCACACAAAGTCGCTGAGTCTTCCTTACGCTTCGGGTGCACGATCACTGGGCACTCCACACACAGGTCTCAGGCTGCATGAAGATCACGCGCACAGCGTCACTGAGACTCACTTTACTCCGGTGCATACGATAACAAGGCAAATCCTCACGAAGGTCTCACGGTGCACAACGCACACGCACACAGCGTCGATGAGACTCACTTGGATTCCGGTGCACACGATCACTGGACAATCCTCACAAAGGGGTTAAGGCTGCACAAAGCACACGCACACCGCGTCGCTGATCCTTGCTTGGACTCCAGGTGCCCACGATCACAGGGCACGCCTTACGAGGGTCTCAGGCTGCAACAAGCACGCATACACAGTGCCGCTGAGACTCTCATGGAAACTTTTGTGTTCCTGTGTTTCCGAACAGGGAGCCAGCTCACCTCGGGCCCTTGGGGATAAGTTACTTCAGGACACAGCAAAGTCCTTCAAGCAGGGGGACACAGCACACAGCAAAGTCCCTTTAGCCTTTCCTTGGTTAAAACAGCAAACTGCAGGCCAGCCCCAGAACACACAGCAAGGGTCAGTCCTATCCTTCAGTCTCTTCAGTTGTTTCTTCCTTGGCAAAGGTCCTCTTGACCACGAAGTAGCTCCAGTCTTGTTCACACTTGATCAAGCCATTCTCCAAAGTTCAGGGGCTTCAGCTCTCATAGTTATACCCCTCAATGGCTTTGAAGTTTTTGTGTTTCAGGGGGGACTGACCCCTGTTCAAACCAGTTCTGGGTGTCTCCCTGCCAGTGACACCTTTTTTCCTTTGATTAGTGGGGTCTGGATTCTCAATCACTCAGCAGGAGATGAGCCAATTGTTTTATAGCAGCAACCCAGGCCTCGTCACCTCTAGGGGCTTCTCCTCCCCCTACACTCCAGATGTAGGTCAGCCTGTTGCTGTCTCACCTCCTCCCCTGGGTCAAGACATTCCCCAGATCCTATTGCTTTCAAATCCAGACAGTCAATCCACAGCCAGGCAGAGACACACAGAAATGTCATAGCACAAAAACTCAGCCACTTCTAAAAGAGTGGCTTCTGAACACACAATGCAAAAACCACCTACATAAAAAGATGTGTTATTACATTGTGAGTTCAGGCATACTAAACTTCACCTTTCCATCTTAAGCCTTTGGGAAGATAGGCTGGAAAACATATTACACAGCCTTCCCATTCTGTCCTATGGGCAAGATGGCCTTTCAACAGTGAAAAACGAAATGGAGATTATTTCACTGTCAGGACATGACACACACCTTAGTACATGTCCTACCTTTCACATGCACTATACCCTGTCCAGGGGGTACCCTAGACCTACCATAGGGGTGTCTGATGTGCATAAAAAGGGAAGGGTAAGGTCTGGCAAGTGAGCGCATTTGACAGAACAACATGGCAGTTTAACAAACTGCGCGCAGGCCCTGCAATGGCAGGCCTGAGTTCACTTTTTAAGGCTACTTGTGTGGGTGGCACAAATAGTGCTGCAGCCCCACTAGTATCATTTGCATTACCAGCCCTGGCACACATAGTGCACTTTACTAGGGACTTTACTAGTAAGGCAAACATACGAATCATGGACAACCAATTACCATTACACTTTATACAGGGAGCACTTGCACTTTGACACCGATCAGCAGTGCAAAGTGTCCAAAGCATCTAAGTCAGTCAAAAAAATAGCGGAGGTAGAGGCAAAAAGTCAGGGGTAATCACGCCAAGAAGTGCCAGGTCTAACAATGTGTTAATATGGGTTTCAGGCAGCAACTGTGCCATCACCTTTGCTGTTCGATGACTGCAAGAAGCCGTGAGTAATGAGGCATCGATTCACTCTAGGGCACTTGGTTGAGAAGGAAAAGCTGCACAAGTGTGTGATGGGAGGAGAGTGGAGGTTGTGCTGCATGCTCAGTCACACGAACAGTCTGTCTGTTGTCAGGCAATCAGGCTACAACAAGGCGCTTGCAGCACCTCACACTAAAGACAGACACAGCCCATTGAACGGGACAAAAGCAACCCCACGCGAGTCTGCGCAGACCCTGAACATCGCATGTGACTCCCACTGAGCACTGTGCAAGAACGGGCAATACAAAAACATCTATCACAAAGTATGCTTCCAATGTGGTATCTGTGGAAACAGAAGGGGCGCTAGCAGTTAATTCTGTGCAGGAGGATGTCACCTCGGCTTGTGGGAGCAGCAACAAAGGACGGCTAAGCAACATGAGGTCAGTGCGTGGGAGGTGCTAACAACGATGTGGGAAGAGTGCCAAGGAGGAGAGGAGATGGCCTGCAGATGCACTCCTGTGGCATGCTGGATACCAAATTATTTTTAAAAGTACCTTCCGAAGTGCGTAGCGAGTGGAGGGACACTAGCTACTGGCCAGTGACCGGAAGCTGTACTTGGGCCATGCTCCATGGAACGGACAGGCAAAGCAGCATCAGGAAGACATTAAAAGTGAAAGCAGACGACGTGCTGACCAATCAGGAGAATGGAAATTAGAGAGACGTTGATTTCAATAAATGGTAAGTAATGGGTGGGTTCTAAGGCACTTTTAAGATTTCTTTTTGGAATACCAGAGATTTCACAAGCAAAGAGCAAGCGCTGTGTAGGCGAAACCTAATAAATGTCGTTTTAGTGGGATTGGGACTGAGTCACTAACTAATTTTTTGCGTATCTGCCCAGGACTGATTACACATAGAAAATATTATTTACAAACTAAGTTTACCTCCTATCCATAAGAGATGGCCCACCTCCTATCTCTTCAAGGTTATACTGTACCTGTGTTATGAGATTCATCATTTGGCTAACTCACATCCTGAAATAATGAATGTAACGGATTTGCTTTTACAAATGTATATGAATGTAGTATGAATTATCTGTTTTTATTCTGTTTGTCAAGTTTTTGAATGTTTTTACTATCATATTGAGTACGAGATATTAACATTTATTTATCGAATATACAATAAACTATTACTTATTTACTAAATGGAGGAAGAGGGAAAAGGGGCAAGAGACGTAAAAACCATAACACTTGTAAGGACGAGGTTAATTCAGAAATTGAATGGGGGAGGGCTAGTTTGAGATAAAATAAGGAAAGTAAATGTTTTTCATGTACTATCAAAATGTTTAGCACATAATTAGTTTGTGCAGCAACAGGGAAGAGGAGCAGTATGTTGAAAATGTCAATGTTTACACAACTCAAAATATTTTTGCTATGCTTCATTTGATCCGCAATGGTGCTAAGGTTTGCGACTTGCATTACGTGCTTTACTTGTTTTCAGTGGTGAATACGGAAAACCAAGTGGCATCTGCAGTCTGACAGCTGGAATTAAGTTTAAAAAGGAAGGATGTAAAATTGTTTTTTATTGTACGCAAAACACAGAACGCCCGAAGTTAGATACTGCAAGCAGCACTGAGAAAGTATATCAGGAATTCGGAAAAGAAGATTGCATGTTGTTACCTGATACAATAAACCTCGCATTTACAAGCTTTTCGTCGGCACGTCAAACACCTCCCAGGGTTTAAAACTATTTGATTTACTCATGGGAAGTGAAATCGCATAACAAGCCCATTAGTGACAGCTGAAGGAAATGTTTTCTTTTCTAAGAACTGCGCTTTTTCAAGGCCTCTACACAAGACATAACAACCCTAAATTATTGCAAAATGGGTTTGGCCTAGGGGCCATCTAAAGTGTAAGGTCGAACCCATGTCAAGAGGCAAGGGGAGTCATGGAAACTCAAAGTTACCATGTCGGATTAAACCAACACAATCTGGAAACGATCGAATACAAAACAAAATAGCAGAGTTTCTAATAAATTAAAGGTCCACTAATGTTCCCCTCTCTCTCTAGAATATTCCGTCAATCAATGAAAGGCACACTCAAAACAAGGCAAGGAAATGCGACTTTCACAGAAAATGCGTTACATCGCAAGTCCATTATTACGACTGTGGATGTTTTACAGCCAAAGAGGAAGCATGGAAGAATAACAACACGCTTAAATACTTTCATAAATAATATAGTATTTTTAAATGTGCAGCTGTGAGCCAATGCAAGCACAGAAAACAAACTGCACCACTCAATCACCACAGTGACTGTGATAAAATCAAACTTGAAGTTGAAGACAAAGGACCAACTTTTGCAAGAGAAAGCTCATGCCAAAAATGATTTCCTGACACATATCAAACACACCCCCTGGGCTGGTTACAGGTGAACATGTTCGCATAAGCGTTTGCGCACATGTACAAGCTGGGAATGTGAAACAACAGTCTTGCGCGGCTCGATATCTGCGCACAGGCAGGCTGTCGCAAAGGGACCCTTTAAGGAGTGGTGCTGATCTGGTGTAGGCTTCATACTATGAGCGGGTATTCATAGTGTAGGTATGTAGTGCTTACTGAAAGTCTGTGGTGCGTAAATAAATTACACATTACGGCTAAAAATTGCATAAACGTAGTGTTTTTTCCACACAGGGTCCAGTAAGGTAGAAATCCTAGGGTAAACGTACATCCAAAATATAGATTTACAGTTCCTTTCATCATATCTACATTCTGTATGGCACTTTAAGACTTTTCATAGTTCCTGGGCTCAACTCATCATCAGATTCCAAGCCTTTGTCTCCCCTACTGGGCCAAGTTAATTGCACTGCAGGCCAGCAGGAGGATCATTGGCCTCCCCACACAATAGAGCCATTAACACTGCGTTACCAGTTCCTGGGAACGGAATTGGTGGGGAGGAAATCTGCATCTGCTAATTACCTCCTCACACCGCACCTAGACTGGGAAAGCCAAAGCCTACTGAAACAAAGGAGGAAGGCCAGTACTCTGGAGCCAAACACAGAAGGGGCTCATCTTTGAAGTTTTGAGGGAAGGAATCAGGCAGCTGTATGAGTTTGAGGTAGAGCTGAGACTCCCAGCAAAGGTCTTTTTTTTTTTAGACTACTTGAAGGCGCCATCTTAAAAAGTCCCAGAATGCCATACAGGAGGGCAGGAGCAGAGGTGGAGTGATGATGTGGCACCCAAGGATTGGCCAGGTGTGCATGCCTTTTAAAATTTTCAACCCCCATTTAAAAATCTCGTAACAATGCAGAGATTTTTGAGTATCCTTAAGCGATGACAGCAAAAGAATTCCTAGTTGGAATGACAAGCCGCCTGACGCCAATGCAACTATGGACCTCAGCTGGTCCCAATGACTTGGATGGGTTTCACTAGTTGTGCTGGCCCCTGTATGCACCCTGAGGAACAGGTGTAGGAATCGGCCTGCTTGGTAACCCAGGATGGTTCCCCTTATATATCTGTGGACTGGCCCTTGACTACACTGACACACAGGAGCCCTTCAAGAAGCCAGGAAGCTATTGGGGCTAGGAAGTGGAACAGGGGGAGGCTGATCAGCTTGCTGGCTGTGGAGGGGCTGTAGAAGACGCTTCACCCCCAAACAGGTGAGAAGAGAGGAAGCCCAGGAAGAGGATAGCTCTGGCACTGAGAGCAGTAAATATCAATCTCCCCATGAAAAGCTCCCCTTTAGAGGCCCGAAGGCCTGAAGAAAGTGCTTCTGGTGTCTAGGGCAGGACACAAACAGCAAACAGAGTGCATAATTGTACAAATTGTCCTTATGGTGCCCTTCACAATCGTCATCTAAAGTTCAGTGCACCAGGGGGAGTGAGTGGGAAAGGAGGAAGTAGTGCTCCACTGCAGAATTCAACTAATCCGCTGAGCAGGACCAAGACCCCACGGGGCGGTGCATCTTCATCAAATGGAATCTTGATGGGAAGAGGGCATGTGTGGGGCCCCCTTCCCGACAACTCTACCGGCTCTTGGGACCCCATCCTTCGGAGCATGGCGCAATTCAAGAGTCCAGGGTGACCCATCCCCTGAGACAGAAGAAGATAGTCAGAGCTGGGCATGTAGCCCACTACCCTTGCCCATGTCTGGGGTGGAGGTGTGGGGGGTGTAAGTGGGTGCGCAGGCAGAATACCTCCTGCCCACAGCTAGGACGAGCAGAAGAAAACAGTGCTGCTCCCGCCTCTAGGTGAGAACAAAAGAGACAGTGTTTGCTCCTGCCCAAGGCAGAAGCAGCATAGAGTGTTGCCAGTTCCCTCGATGGATCAGCCAAATCATGGGGGAACCGGTAGGGGCTGCGGGGGCTCCCAGCAGCCACCAATGGGAAAACCATGCCTGTGGGTGCCCACAGGGTATGCCTAAACTAAGAAAGAAATGAGGCGCGAGGCCGCTCCAAAGCGAAATTAAAGAGTATGAAAAACTGCTCAATATGTATTCACCACTTCAGATGAGGAACACATCATAAGCCTCTGCGAGGGATCATTAATGTGCCTTTCTTTGCTCATACTGTCCCAGGAAGGGCAGGGACACCATCAATGGTTCTCTTGGATGTTGTGAGGCTGCTAGGAGTCCCTCCACAAGTTGTGGGGGATGTCACCCTATGTTGCGTTCATGATCTTTGGCATTGATTTGAAGCACTCCTGGAGATGGAGCTCTTGCTCAGGTTCTGGAGTGTAGGGATCCCAGCCACTTGGTCCTCAAGCTGCAGTAGTAGCATAAAAAAAGGAAAAGAAAGACTCTGGGACACATATTAGTAAATCTAATGCTTTAATAATGGTAATGGTTGACAATGCAAGGTATTACCGTATAATGAATGCTACTGAATGTTGGTACTACCTCCATTGACTTAAATAATGGGTTATAGCATGTATTGCAAATTGGTACTATCCTCATTGATTTCAATGGTGTTGTGAAGGTTACAAATAACATGTTCTCTGCTTTTACTGATATAGTGGCACTGTAACAAAGCCAGCAGGCCAGCCTTAATAATGACACCCCACTATATTGTGATATTGCATCTAACTTAGGTGGGAGTATTTTTGTTATAGGATTCAGGAACAAATCGAGATGTAACGTGATATGGGTGTGTCACCAAATGTATTTTCATCTACCCGACCGTGCATATTTGTAGCTTAATGCATAGTATTTGGTAATGTGTGGAGTTTATGCACTTTTCCTTTTTAAAAGAAAACACACTGCCTGTCCAGTGGTTTATTGAGTGTTGTTCTATACCAGCGAGCTGGGGTTACCAGTCCACACCATATTCCCGGAGTAGACCTTGGGACTGCCCTGACGGAGTCAAGTGATACAATGGAGTACTTGGTTCACAATAAAGAGAAACTTGCGGACTCATTACTTGTGAAGGACTCACATCCTTAACAACTAATGGCCCAATTTCTTACATTGTTAATCTGTTCGTTTTCTGATGTATTGCAATGAATCTTTGTGCATGTAGTGCCTGTCAATGTTTGTCTGTGCTGTGGTATCAGTATAAACATGTGGGAGTGTGGGTGGGTTGGTGTCCGTGAATATGTGTACATACATTAACTTGAATAATCACTGTATGGCATATTGCCAGTTCAGGTTTTGAAGCATCAAATGGAAACTGTTTTATAACTGTGTTTCCCAAGCACTATGTTTCTCTGCTATGTATATATTGAGTGTCTATCACACTCGACTTTCATTGATGTATATAGTATCACAAGCCACTCTGCCTTGAGTATGGACCTCGGCTCTTGCTACTTTTTGAAAATGCGTTTTCCTTGCTGTGAAGTGCTCTGACATTCCTTTGTGGACCTTGACCTCACTATTTTAAAACAAGATGCTAATGTGGACTCTACGCAGTCTCACCCTTTCCACAATAAAGATTTTCGGGTCCTTCGCTGTGCAAAAGAGTCGGCCAACCTCATTCATATTAATTTGGTGGGAATTACTCAAGGTAGCAAATGCTGAGACACAGGCCTGGATGGCCCAGCAGATAGGACTCCGCATTCGAATTTTCAATGTGCTGGGATAGGAATCACTGTCCCTTACAGTACAACAGTGGGAAACAGTGCCATAAAAGTGCCACATTATAACGAGAAGGTCGCGGCCCACGTATGGTTTAACGTGTAAACTCTCATCTTACACAGTAAGTAATCCTGTGCAACCACAAGAGCCATCACAATGCACTCAAGCATAACAAGGAGGGGTAAGAATGTACCCTTTCCCTTAGGACATGAAAGGAATTCACAAAGTGTGCATAGAAAATTCGCATTGGCAGCTGCAATGCATGGGCTTGGCATATGCAAAATGGTTCGGAGAGTCAGGCCCATAACTATTTCTGTGTACCAACAGCTCACTGAAAAAAAACACAGTAAATGAGATATAGTTCTGGCTCAAACGAACAAAAAAACTGAAATTCACCAGTTATGGTAAATAATGCTCACAGCGCACATAACTGATGTTGTGTGCCATGTTTAACTCTTGCTAGACTGTCTACTTTTACAGTTCTATTTGCATATTGGTAGTTTATGCATGGCGGATGGATGGCCTTCCAGTGTTAATCAGTGGCGTAACAAAACATGAGGGAGACCCCCTGCAAAGTACATGGAAGAGCCCCATCCACCCTCCGGACGCAGTCAGGAGCTCTCAGGCCAGGGAAACCTGCCACCAGTGCACAGTGCTAGAGGGGGGCCTTTTGGAGCTCAGGGCCCCCCTGCACCGCGGGGGCGGCGGGGGCTATTGTTGTGCCACTGCTGGAATCTTTCATTCCTTTCCACTGTGCTTTCGTTAGCATGACTAATGTCAACCAGCTGCTAAAATAATATGGCGATCTTGCACACTGTTAGCAAACATCCATTCAGAATATTAGTTTTCTAGGCCCTAAACCTCGCACGAACACACTCTAAAGAGTTAGTGCTCCACATGCTGACATCCAATTAGGCTTGGCTTGTATGTAACATGTAGGTATTATCAGGAAAGCCCTGCCATGCGACAGTATGTCTGGAGCAAATTCACACTTTTCAGATTTCATGAAGGATTCGAAAACTGAATCTGTGAAACTTATCCTTGGAATTCTTTAGCAAATTCATTTTTTCGGATCACATTTTCATGTGCACTTGCAGATACAAAAGCCCCTGACCAAGTGCAATTAAAATAACTGAACATTTTTTCTCTTTAGGGAAACAATTTTTCCCTCATGAAGAAACTTACTTCGCCCACACCCCAACGAATTGTTGGGGTGTTGTAGGAAAGTCATCCTTTTTGCCCTGATCACGCCCCATTTTTTGACTGATGCTGGTGGCTACTGACTTTAAAAGTGCCCTGGTCTATGGTAAGCAGGCCTAGAGCCAGTGCTCTGTCCTCTAAAGCTAAACAGTAAATGGTATAATTATAATTGGCAAAGACAACCTACCTGTAAGTCCTTAGCATATGGTAGGGCATGCAGGTTTAGAGACACCGCTGGGCTTAATTCACTTAAGTGTATACTGCTGTGGTGTCTGGTGTCATTTTAAAACCAGGCCTGCCTTGCAGCCTGGTTTTAAATTAAAACTATTTCCAAATTTGACTTTAGATTTAAAAGTACTTCCAAAGTCCAAAACTATCTTTTTATTACTTATATTACTTATATGTCACCCCTAAGGTCTGCCCTAGCTGCCCCAACGGTACGGTAGGGTGCATAGTTATTAAAAAGCAGGGACAATATGAAAGATGTTTTATATGCAATGGTAAGGAAAAACAGCCAAATTTGTTTTCCTCTATTGTAGTGCTGCTAGCCCCATAGGCTAACATGGGTGATATTTTATTAAACTTAATAGTCTATCTTTGCTTTGGAGCTAGCTAGCAATATCATTAAAAGTATCAAATTAATGTTTACATTAAATCCAACAACTTGCCAAGGCTCTTAGATTTAATGCAATTATTACAGAAAAGTAGTTTTTAAAACTAACTATCCTGAAGTTACCTAAAGCAGCCTTGTAGCAGCCTCTTCAGATTGTCCAGCCTTTGACAGCCTGAGCCAAGCTGCTACCTGAGTAGGTGTGAAAAGACCTGGGGCTGAAACAATACATCAACTTGGTGGGAAGAGATTTGCTTCCTGGAAAAGCCAGGGAGAGGCAAGGGGGCTGGGGAGATAAGCTGGACTTCAAAGGCAGGAGAAGAGATGTCATAGGACCCAGGCCAGCCCCCACTTCCTTGATCCCCAGCCAGATGGGAGCACCTAATTAGATTAGGGGAGATATTTTCCATTTTGATTTTTGCAAACAGTGCATTCTGGGTCACAAATATGCCACACTTTACAGGAAGTGGTCATAACAGAGGGAGGTAACTTTACCCCTATTGGTTGAGGTGCCCTCGCCCTCCCCCCGCCAGCCCAGAATGGAGGATAAATATGAGAGAGCTACAGGAGCTCCTCGGAGCAGTGCCTGGAACATCAGAAGGA
The DNA here is from genome assembly GCA_963921515.1 of Calotriton arnoldi. Classification (NCBI taxonomy): domain Eukaryota; kingdom Metazoa; phylum Chordata; class Amphibia; order Caudata; family Salamandridae; genus Calotriton; species Calotriton arnoldi. The sequence continues at coordinate 643,224 of CAWUFW010004896.1, read as the reverse complement.
GGACAGGCCTGCTGAACCCTTGGACTGCACCACAGAAGGCCTGAACTCCACATGAAAGGACTGTGCCTGACCTAAAGGAAAAGGAGTAGGCTCCCCGATCAGCAACAGGTACAACAGAGCTGGAAGAAGTCCCCTGCAAAGCCAAAGAGAGGAATACCCCAGCTGACCAGTCACAACTGGATTTTTCCTGGATTGTGCAGGTGCAGTGTGGGAAATTGAGTCTCTGAACCTTTGGCTGGGGCTACTGGGCCCTCATTTTCCCCAAAGGAACTCAGAAAGAACCAGATCTCAAAGTTTGAAAACTTTCTGCAAAGTTTTGCAGAAAAGCTTCTGGAGGAGACTGGTTCAATGTCGAGAGTCAAGACTCCAATGTCGACTCGCCGATCATATTAACCTTGCTGGTTGGTCCTTCTGAAAAGCTCCAGACAGAGCCCAGCTCGATGCCAAGAGGACCGCTTTGAGACCCTTATCGCCGTTGAAGCCGAATGATCCGAAGCCTGTCTTTTCACCGAGCCGCCAAGCGGAAGTAGGCTGCCGTCATCGACTAGAACTCTAGATCTGAGAAGCTTGAGGACCCGCCAACTGGCCCGTTGGTGAGAGAAAAGCTCTAATAAAAAGACTAAGTCCGAAGGCAAACCTTTTTTTTAAATTTTTTTTTAACAGGTTTTTATTTTTACGCTTGTTAACAGAAAAAAGCAATACAGTCATGCACAACATGTGCCATTATACTCGGATACCAGTTGATGGTACATACAATCACAGTAATCTGTGCGGAGCAAATATTAGCGCAATCAGACATACAATCAATGTAAGAGAGTACATTTAGTGCACAGACATACACCCCTGAAACAGTTTGTGTCTAACAGGTGGTCGGGCTAGGTGTTGGATGGGACTGCCATACACAGAACCCAGCCCATAATAGGTTCTCCACCATCCCCAAATCTTGTAGGACTTACGGGGACAACCTCTGCTGCGGTATGTCACATTCTCTGCTGCCATGTAGAGGTCCATCCCCCTTCTCCACTCGTGTATGGCGGGCACCTCTGGCACACCCCAGTACTTAGTCACATCTCTTTTTGCCACCACTGGGCCCAGTTGGTTAAAAAGGAGCTTGAAGCGCGGAACATCAACATAGTTCGGAATCCCCAACAACACAAACGTACACTGACGGTTCAAATAACTTGGGGTTGTTGGTGTAAGTACATCAGACCATCCGGCCTATTTAGATGTGATCATGTTTACTTTCTGTTCGAGGCCGAACCAAAAAAAAATAAAAAATACCCCCACACTCTGGGAGAAAACTCGCAGGGTATCAGGATCATTAGTATTTTGTTTTCCAATAGTTGGTTGCACGGCCATATGAAACCAGTGGTTAGATTGAAAAAAGAAGAGATCTCTAAAGATGGCAGATAGGAGGTTGCTTGCGTAACTAAAAATGAGGCTCTATTTACCTTAATCAAATTTGTAGGAAGATACAGCATACAATACAAATACATGTGTGGTTTAGTCATACACAAGGCATTTCGTGCAGTATTTTTAATGTGTAAACATTTGTACCAGTCTTATCACACTACAAAAAGGGAAGCATGCCTTTGGGTATCTTTGACCAGTATACAGACACAGTTGTCAGTGTTCCATCCTAAGCTTGAACTCCCTACATATTGTTTGTATCACCTACATGGTGCACTGCTCAACTATTGTATCAACACTGAACTGTACTTAATGCCGCTAAACAGAAGTTGCAAACAAAAAAAATACAGATATTAACCTGTAACATAATAACGTGGAACGGCTACCTTTTAATTAAAATGCCACTGTGGTACTGGTCTGGAAATAAACATTGTTTGATTACAATCCAAAAATGACTTGAGAAAAGCAAAGACATTTCTTTTTGTATTGTAACCCTTACTAAGAGCATTACTATTAGAAAGCAATGTCCTTGAAGTGAAAGCTACCTTTGTAGGTGTCAATCCGGGTAGAAGTATTTTATGTTTTATATTTGTATGCACAGTCACCACCAAATGATCTCTGTTTTATGTTTTATATGCTCTGGTTAAAGGTTATGCTTTATTTTAATTAAATGCAATGGTTTTAATTGATCATGTAAATAAATAAATCTATTGTTATAAGTACTGAGTTTTATTTCAACATATAACAACGGATTTACCTTTTATTATTAAGAATAGACTGCTGTAGCAGACTATTATGATATACAAACAAAGACACGTACATTACATACAGCGTGAAATTTTTCTATATTTAAACCAGAATAGGAGATTCTGAATAGAACTTAGAGATAAAAAAAAAAAAAAAAGACTACTTAGCACACTGGTGCTGAATCACCAACTTGTTGCGGGCAGGAAGTAGACTACTTTCCAACCACAATTACTTTATTGCATCTGGAGAAATAGGTCACCATATATTTGTATGCTGGTGTGGTATCAGGTGCCAGCTGTGTGGCCTGTGGTGGGACACTGCCCCCAGGAGCAAATGTTGGCCCAATTGATGATGTTGATGTTTCTGCAGCATCATGCTCCATCTCCACTCTCGCCAGTAGCCTTTAGACCGTGCTTCCACAAGCTCATGGTCCAGTGCAAATAGTTTTTCCCTGTCCCTCATGAGAATTCTTTCCTACAAATCTCAAATGTAACAATTTTTGCTGCTGCTTTCTCTTCCCTTAAAGGTATTGTGAAAAACTTCCATAATAGTGATTCTTTCTTAGCTGATGAACTTTTCTCTTCCTCCCCCTCCCGGAGAGCTCTCTCTTCTCCTGGTGCCATTCTCTTCAATTCCCTTAACCAAATGACGAAAAAACACAGGAGGGCCCAACACAAACTAACTTCACAGACAAGAGTTAATCCCAACTGGGGATGAACTGAAGACGAAAGGGAGGGAGGGACTTCATGAAAATGGAGGACGACAGCGATTTCAACCAATCAGAAGTCTTTCATGGGTGTGTCATAGGACTTGCAGTAGTCCCGCGATACTCCTGCGGAACTACCACAGGATCACGAAACGTAAGAACAAGGCAAATGTTACACAAAAACACTCCAGAGATCTTCATTATTTGACCCAATTAGAAAAGCTCTAGGCTCAAACTTAAATAGAAATCAGTCTTTCATACCATACAGAACTTTTAAAAAGTTTTTCACTGGTCCCGCTGTACTAAAGTGGAGCCCAGACCAGGAAGTAAAACCAACATGGAACTCCTGCGACACCCTCTCATTGGTTCCAGAGTCCCATAGGAGTACCGCGGGACTGGTGGAAAGTAAAAAAAAAAAAATAATAATAATAATACCACCCGTTAAGTTACAGAATGATCATTAAAAAGAAAAAATGAAGGTTCATAACTTATAACATCAATTTAACTCTCCTAAAACACTTTACTATTCGTTAACAAAAAACTGAAATTCACTGAAAAAACAAAGGTTAAAGTGAAGTTATTGTTAGGCTTGGTTATAACTTATAATATCTCACTTTACCGTTAAAAAACACTGACAGTCACAGAGAAAAAACAAAGGTTAAAATTATGTTATAGTTAGGTATAGATAAAAGACCTTTACTTAAGTAAGAAGAAAAACCATAGAAATTCACTGAAAAAACAAAGGTTAAAGCGACGTTATAGTTAGGAGAAAATGTCAGTCATAACATGACTATTTCAACCCAAGAAAATACTGAAATTTGCCAGTTATAGTTCAGCAAGCTAAATATAACTTGTGCCCCATCATGCACTGATTATGACCTCATGCATGTAAAACATAAGCAATTATTCCACAACTGGAGTATGAAAACAATAATGGGTTATTTAATTCCCACAAAGCTTCATCTAAAATGCCTACTGTTCACCAAGCACCACGAGGTGCATGAGGCAAAATGGCATTTTGCAATTTGGGTATTTCCTAATCTTTAGCAACAGGGACTATCAAGACCAGCAATTCTTAGCCTGGTGTCGCTGACACCTGCATAAGGGGGTTTGTGACTGAAAAATGAAATAATATCAGCAGATTAATAAAGTATATATACATAAAAAAGGGTAAAAATTAAATTTTTTAAATGCCCAGTAAACTTAAGGGATTTGAAATTGGAGGCTTAACATTAAGTTGGCATCTTTAGCTTGATTAGTGGGGGCAGTGCAAGTACAGCAAACAGGGTCTAGTATAGACAATTGGTGGCCTCAACTGAAGTACTGGTGTTCGCAAACAACCAGAGATGACCCATCAGGACCAAAAAAGACAAAGTGATATGATGGTGTCCAGCCTATTGCTTTGTATTTTAGAAACAAAATCTAATTGTGAAAAGCTCCAACCTGCTAAAATATTTTATGATGTATGTATTTGTTTGATGTATACTTGTTTTCTCCATATCCTTCATCAAAGGACCTGGAGTTATGTGGGCAAATCTTTCCTAACAAGAAGGTAGCATCTGTTGCCTTAATGACAAAATGGCCACTAGTCAGAGCACAGACAGCTTAGATAAGAAGTCAAAGTTGACAGTGCTCCAAGTCTATCTCTTAAGTTATTTATGTGGGGAAGAGAGATCAGGGTACAAACACAAAAGGCTGAGGTCCTTAAGATATCAGGGATCCGTGCCATCTGCTAAGTTGCTTTGAATACTGGCAGCAGGTTATGGTGAAAAGGCAAATACATGTCCCTTATAATACCTCCTTGAGAAGGACTACTGCACAAGTTGGATCAGCATATCTTCCTGACCCTAGACTCTCAAGCATTATGCTGCAGCCTGTTGGATGCAGACAGAAACGAGCCAGATAGGTGGGTGCAGTATCCTTCACTGCACTGGATGAATGACCTAAGCCTGGCTTGTTTGGATGTAATTTATGAGATTAGTAAAATGCAGCAAACGTGTCTGAAGTTGAGGGAATACTTTCAAAGTTACTACCTTGTCTGTGTTGAACTAATATGCTTCCACGCTCCTGGCACTTCTCAGACACTCCCCTACAAACACAGACTTCTACACATCCTTGCATAACTTTCCATTGTGTAATACATGCAAACTTTGCATACATAGCTCTAACACATTAACCATCCACACGCATATGTAGCTTTGTGAACTGAAAGTACTGTTCTTACCCATGGGTTTGACACTAACTGTCAATGAAACGTGTATTATTAAGTAATGGCGCCTGGAGCACCCCTGAATGGAAAGAATTGCTAATAGAAATGTAGCGCACAGACTGAGTGTATTTACTGATGACCAGACCAAGAGAGCGATACAGAAGTATTTTTTCTTAAACATGTGTTTATTGAGATCAAAGCAATATACAAGGGATAGCAGTAAAGTACAATTAAAGTTTGCGTAATATCAGACCATACGATTTCCAGTACAAACCAAAGCAGTATCAATTTATCATTGTACCTACACAAGAAATAACATTGCATATCATCTCAACTAAACATTATACTAACTAAAAACAAGCAGCGAGTGGAGGCAACAACAGACTAACCAGCGATATATAAGTATTAATAAGAGTCCAGGTTACACCAGTTATGTAGAGCATTAGCTAAAAAGTAGCCATAACATACGGAAGAGCAGATGCATTTGAGATGCACTGACAAACCAAATTGTTAATAAAGTGAAATCACTGATAGATAATCAAAACACATGTACAAAATGATAGAACTAAGGTCCAGATTATTGTTGATGTCCAGCAAGGATTACATTTTTTGTTAAAGGGAGATCATAAAATGCTTCCCACTCTGACATGGTGGACCACCATGACTCAGAGAAATTTGACAGATCACTCTTATTTGTAAATTCATGCGGACTCCCAAGAAAAAGCTAAAATACCCTCTCCTGTTTTTTAATAGTGCACCTTTGGTTAGTGAGACCACCTTAAAGAACATCCAAAGACTTGAGTACCTCACTACTGCCACTCTTCACCTGACTGTCAATAAATCCCTCACAAAACTAGAGCTCACCCAAGCTAGGACTACAATATCAGCTCCACAGCGAAGGAAAATAACTCTTGAGGTCCCGCCACCTTCGATTGACAAACTGGAAAGCAGCAAGAAGAAATGTAGTTACACCGCTAAAGAAAGAACTTGCATCAAGGGAGCACGGAACATACTTATGGACCACAATTCTAGTTCTCCACTATTTTAGTAACATTTGAAGGTCTACTCAACCACTAAAACTTCTTCTGCGTCTTGGGTAGAATTCAAACAATTACAGCTATGAGCAGTCAGTGAAGCACAGCAGCCAGCAAGGCAGGCACGATCCTCTAGGTCGGATGGGAGCCTCACACTTTGAGATGTCAACACTTGCAGTTTAATAGAGCATTCTACCTTTGCTGGCAGACATGCTTCAAATGCTACACAGCACCTTGGAAATACCTTTGATAGTTTCACAGAAACCCCAAGACGCCCTTGCTTCACTCATGACAGTTCTTGTTGCTTCAGGTTTATGGCCTATTGTGCCCAATAAGTAATGATCATCTCCACAACATTGGGATTCTTGTGCACTTTTTCACTATTTTTAAGATTAAGAACATCATTTCTCTACTACTCTCTGCACTGCGACCTTGTGCTGGAAGATATATGCAACCTTAGTGAATATTGGCTGCCTTCAGAGAAAAATAACCATACGGTTCACAGATTTATGCATGTACTTTCAGGAAAATTATCACTTTTAGTGATACAGAAAAATGTTAAAACCACACACCTATGTCTTCGAAAATCCTAGATTTTTGTACATGTGCCTGAAGCTAAACCAGTAGATTAGGGGGGCTATTGCCTCGCTGGGGTGCAAAATGGCCGCTCACTAGAGAGGTTCTGGCAGCCGGATTCTTAAATCCTGCAACATCCATGACACAACGGACTCGTTATAGCCCTCCCGACACTGTGGCAGCTGCAGAAAGCCCTGCTGCACTAGATTGGCTGAATTTTGGCTGCTTTAGCCTCTGTGGGGTGGTGAATTCCCCTGGACTTTGGGTGCGGCCTATGGAGGCGGAGTGCAGCCTTGCTGCGCGACAGCGGCGTCGACCCGCGTGGGGAGTCTGCCGCGGGCAGCAGTCAGGAGACTGTCCGGAATACCAATGGCAGCCCGTGCCCCTGATATCTGGATCGCCGTGCCCTGGCGGTTGCCTGGGAGGTTGGACGGCGGAGCCTGGCCATCTCGGCGGCTCTGGGCGGAGGGGTTGATCCCGCGCATGCCCGCTCAAGTGTGTGTGACCAGCACTGGGCCTATGCTTGGCCGGATTCCCTGGCACATCTGTGGTTGCTGGGCCTAGCATTGAACGCCAGACTGTGGCTGGATCAAGCTACATATGCAGCGGCAGGGTACCCCACCAGTGTAATTCTGAGTATCCGGTCACCCCCCCCCCGCCCGGTGGGGCCTACGAGTGCTGTAACGCTACTGCTCTGAGTTGCATGTTGCCCCCCCGGCTGCATGCCACGGGAGACCCTAACTCGAAACACATGACTCTGCCGCTCATGTTTCTACCAATTGCGCAGAACAGCAAGGGCTGTCCGACCACTTGTGCTTTCCCCATGGGCATAACCGGCGCCCCCACCAGCTCTGGACCGATGTGTCATATGTGATCGGCCCACACAGCGCATTCCTCACCCGCCGGGACCCCAGAGCCTGCTCGTGCCCCCCGGCCGAGGGATCGGCCGGGGTCCTGGCATACAGAGGACACCATATGCCACCTAGCTTACATGCGAGTGCAACTGACTGCAGCCATTGAGCATCATCACCCATAAGCGCTATTGGACCGCATCCTTGCTGGTGGAGCAGTGCGGTGAATGCCCGACATTCTTTCAGACTCAGCACCAAACATTCTACCCATACTAGAACACATAACTGAGACATACTGCGGCGTGCACTTGTTGTACCCCTGGTCCCGCGCCTGCCAGTGTCCTCCCCAGGCCTCTGAGCCCTGAGCTTGCTCATGCCCCCCAGTCAAAAAACGACCCGGGGTGGCGGGGCCTGGACCGGGGAAACTCGGCACACCGCATGTTGAGCCGCTGGACGCCCACCTCCTGAAATTTGCAACTGCTGCGGCTGGGCGGAGGGGTGCGGCGAGGTGACCATCCGGGCTACATGCTCTTCCATGTTCATCGGACCAGCAACTACCATGGGCAAACATGGCGCTCGCCAATCCAAACTCACCTTTGAAGGTAGGCACATCACGTGACAGGTGCAACAGGGTACTCGCCTGGAATCTTCCCCGGAGCGCCTGGAAGAGAGCGCTACCTAGGACATAGACCTTAAGGAGATACTGGTAGAGGTCAAGACCTGTCTCAAGGCCATCAATGCGAAACTCGACATACTTATCAACCGCCTAGACCACATGAAACAAAGGGGGGCAAGCACGAAACCAGATTGGACCATCTTGAAAATCAAGCCTCTGATGCAGAAGATGCTCAAGCTGACCCCAAAGAGCATAAGCTGCACATGGAAAAGATTCTAGAACTGATCAAATCTAAAAACGAGGATCTCGAAGCGAGATTGAGGCGCAATAATCTCAGATCACAGGGATTCTAGAGTCCACTGCGATTGGGCTTCTCGGAGGAATCCTGCCAATACTTGTCCCTGCTATGCTCTCTGTGTGACACCATTGGGGACGGATACCCCATTCGGCCACCCAGCCACTGATGGCAGGGGTGTATGTTCGGCTCTACTTCAGACTCAGGGATGTTTCCCAGTCTGGATGTTATGACTGTTGTGGGTTGTCAGTAAGGGGGAGGGATAGCAATGCTCAGCCATGTGTGGGGGTTGGTGTGGGTGACAGGAGGGTTGCGTTATTGCACACTGTACATCTTGTTTTTTTTTTTTTTTATCCCTTCTGGCCCCTCAGGCGATACACCACTACATACGCAACAAACAGCACTCTGAACACTGAACGACAGTTGCATCATACAGACTAGGGGCACCTTACTGTGACATTGACAAAATGCCTCACTTGGAATATCTGCGGTCTTAACGACCACAGAAAAGCTTGCCTAGTACACGCCTATTTAGCCCATCATCAATAATTCATCTCCAGGAATTACTTCTCACCTCGTGCACTGCTCCAGGGTTGCGCGTCAAATTGTGGGGCTAAATGCCCGCCCCTCTGTATTCCAACTATGCTAGCGGGGTTGCCATTTCAATTTGCAGAAGCCTTTCTTGGCACCTCACCAGCTCCCTCATAGACAAAGAAGGCTGCTATTTCATATTAGCAGGCACTGTACACAGACGGCCTGTGATTCTTGTCGCTGTATACGTTCCAAATACAGACGCCCCAGAGTTTTTCTCTGAGGTATGGAGGCTGCCAGTTGGCATGGGCCCTGGGGCCATACTCTGGGGTGGGGGCTTCAACATAGCGCTGGATGACCAGCTAGACCGCTCCAGGTCCTCTCGACGACCACAGGCCAGTACAGCCTCGGCTCTCAATATACTCATACAGGACAACACTTGCAGGATGTGTGGAGACAATCACATGGGGGAGCACAGGAGGGCACCTACTTCACGTTGCACCACAATGCATGGTCAAGAATAGATTTCTGGCTGGTGTCTAAAAATGGCCAGATATGGGGCCTGAGAGTAACAGACCTGCCCCGCACTCTCTCGGATCATGCCCCTGTACTTTTAGAATTGACGGTGTCTAAGACCCCCCCCGACCCTTCTCTTGGTATCTCCCCCTGACCCTTCTCTTGGCATCTTCCCCCGGGGGTGCTGCGAGACGCTAAGTTCGGTGAGGAGGTCTATACAGAGATAGTCGCTTATTTTGCGCACAACGAGGGTTCGGTGAGCTCCCTATCCATGTTATGGGAGGCATTTAAGGTGGTAATACGTGGCATTTGTATTGCCAAACAATCTGGTGTTCTAAGGCCATACGCAGACAGCTGGTCAGGTTAGAGAACGATATATGGGGTTTGGAGTCAGAGTATTTCGAGACCAATGAACTACCAAGCTGACTACGATCTGAGAAAAAATATCCAAATATTCCGAGAAGGCAGTCCGTGAAACCAACTACCTTGGTTGTGACGCTCAGGCCCAACGTTATGGGGAAGAAGACCACCCGGGTAGAACACGGGCAGGCTTGCTTCGCCAGCCACATGCCTCCACATACGTGGTAAAACTGCTAGATGAAAACTCTATAAACGAGGACACTGTAAAAGGCCTCCTAAATACGATGTCCTCCTATATACAGCCACCCCGGAACACCACCAGACCGAACTAACAGACTATTTAGACACTACTCAGCTACTATGGTTAGATGGAGCTCACAAGGTGTACCTCAACTCTCCCATCACTATAGAGGAAATAGTACAAACAATTAATTTGCTCCCTGGCAACAAAGCACCCGGGCTTGATGGCCTGACTTCTTCCTTCTATAAAGAATGTGCATCCCTCCTAGCTCCCCACCTCCTGGCTATGTTTGAGGACTCCCTGGAGGCGGGCTTCCTGCCCCCCACGCTCAGAGGTCGTTATTGTATCCCTACTCAAGCAGGACAATCCGGCATCTCGATGAGACTCATACAGACCACTGTCGCTGATCAATGTAGACAATAATATTCTCGCCAAGATTCAAGCAAACCGCCTCTTGCCTTTACTACCTGACATAGTGCACCCAGACCAATCCGGATTCATTCCTGGGGGCTCTACTTCCCATAACCTCCGAACTATATTTGCGGTCATGCCTCATCTTGATCACCAGGTCTCCGCAGTAGATGCTCTACTCGACGCCACTAAGGCATTCAATTCATTAGAATAGGCCTACTTCTTTCCCCTTCTCCAATGATTGGGACTCAGTCCTCCCTCGATTCGCTATATTCGCCTTTTATACACTCTTCCTACAGCACATCTCCGTCTCAATGGACTGATCTCAGACCGATTCCGATCACCCGTGGCACATGACAGGGCTGCCACCTATCACCACTGATATTTGCGGTATCAATGGAGCCTCCAGACTCCGGCAGCACCATGCCGATCGGGGAATAGGCTTCACATCACAGGGGTTAATAGTTTCAATGTATGCAGATGATCTTACTCTACATTTGCAAGCAGCGCAAGAACCTTGCACCAATTACACGCGAGGTTATCCGCTTCGGCGGATTCTCCTGTATACACATAAATTGGGTGAAGTCTACACTCTTTCCGCTCGCCGACAACACACACCTTTTTCATACAGACTGTCCCCCGGGGTGGGCCTCCGACCCGGTCCGATACCTGGGCGTCTTGCTGAGTCGGGATCCGGGGGAGATTTGGAAAGCGAACTACGGCCGTGCGATCGTGTGGTTAGAAGACAGAATTCCTATCTGGTCTCAATTACCGCTCTCATTAGCTGGTCAGATTGACATTGTGAAAATGGTGGTACTTCCCAAATTTCTCTACCTCTTTCTCAACATCCCCATTCCACTCATAGTTCAATTTCTGCGGCGCTTGCAGGCTGATTTAGTTACATTGGGCTGGGCGGCAACCCAGCATCTCTTGGGATATACTCACACTGCCCCGCTCTCTAGGGGGACTGGAAGCGCCAGATATGTAACTCTATGCACTATGCGCCCAGACATAATTTTTACATTATTGGATATACCCGACACCCTACCAGCCGCACACTGCAAACAAAATAGATAGCGCAGATCCATGGCCTTTATCCATGACATTGTACGCTCCTTACAAAGCCCCACGGGCGGTGATTGACACTGTGGCACGCGTTCGCTGGACATGAGATGGCCTTAGAAAATGGGCGGGACTATCTTTTATCTACGCACCTTCTATCCCTCTTAGCTGCAACCACCTAGGGCTGCCACTGCAAGACAAGGGCGCTCAAATGCGGGCACGCCGACACAACATAACTACATTCTCAGATTTATACCCGAAAGGTACATTTCTGAATCCCTTTGATGCCCCTGACTTGTCAACACCCGCTACACTGGACCTTCTCCTGTACTATCAAATCAGGGCCACCTGCCGAAATATTCATGACACTTTCCCAGCCCAATCGCCGACACTCCAGGCATTAGAACACATGCTCACCACACCATCCCCTCGCAAACTGATTACTTGCCTTTACAACACCATGCAATCCTCCTGCCCGGCCACGACTCCAAGAGCCCAGCCTGGGAGACTGACATTGGTTCTCCAATGTCGGGTTCCCAGTGGTCTTTTTGCTGGAGGCAACTAGAATTACTCTGACACAACTACAGACTGCGCCCAATACACTTTAAATTTTTGCACCGGCTATATATCACACCCCATTACATCCATTTAAAATGGGCCTAGTCGCCAATCCCCAATGTCTCCGATGCACCACACCTCAGAACTCCTTCCTTCATTTGGCGTGGCAGTGCCCTGATGTGGAAAAAATTCTGGGAGGAAGTATTTTCAGCTATACACACAATCACTGGGCACTGTTCTCCTTGCATTCCCCTGATCGGGCTGCTGGGTTATGTTAAGGATATTCCAGCCACTGAAAGTAGGCTCACAGCCATGTTGCTTCATCTTGCAAAACGCAGGGTGGCCATGAACTGGGGCAGATGTCCAGTTCCTACAACAGATGCCTGGCTGAAAGATGCAACATACTGCTCTGAGCAATTATCCTACTTCTGGGACCGGATGCCACCACGGTCCCAGCCCAAAGATATTTTTGAACCTCTACTAGCCTACCTACTCACTACCGACATGTCAGAGCAATCCCCTCCTGCAATCACATCCCCTGTGCTCCCCACGTCGTCTGTCAACACTATTCCACTTGCAAATCATGCAGGGCCTGTACATCCCTCCACCCAAGGCTTCTGGTGGGCTCACAAACATCCCAATTGCCCTAGTTAAACATCAATCATGGGCAGTCCCGTGGTCGGAGTCTGATGCGTAATGTTAACCAAATCCGATTGCTCATTGTTGTACACATGGCACCATTTTCATGCTATCATACAATGACTTATCGCTGGCCCCTTGCCCCCACCACTGCTCCTCTCTCCTTACCCACCCTGTATTTATTTTGTTTTTTGTACCTTTGTAATCCTTCTGTGTATTACGGTTTTTTTACTTTGTAGGATTTGTTGTAAGCTGTATCACCATAAGAAATGTCAATAAAAACAAGTTGAAAAAAAAGCTAGACCAGTAGATTGTTTGCAAGTGGAAAACGTATACTATGTTGTCAGGTTTAAGTTGCAAAGGCACAATCATTTTTCTTTTTTCCCCTACATAGAAAAGAACCTTCCAGGTGGAGAAAAACATTTCTCAATGCCCAAAGAGAACAAGGGACTCACAATTTCATGGAAATATCCACAGTCTCCCTCTCTTCCTGCAAACTTACGACAATACACCATATATAAATGATATCAATGGAGTAACTACTTGGTCGACAATCTAGAAAGTGCTTTGGCCTCGCAAGGGTATGGAAAGCGATATGTAAAGACCAGTACAACAAGATCCATTACGGCAGATTTTCCCTAGTCGTAACTTCCATCTGTGGACACCTCCTAAACAGAGCCGTGCAAAAAAGATTTGAGTGTCGGACCCCATGTAATTATATGTCAATGCATTACATTTTTATGTTGCTATATTTTTAAGAAAGATGGATATCCAAAGCCTTTGCAATTAAATCCTACGGTTCTATTAAACTGGGACCCCTACCTCACAGATTTTATGGAGAAGAACTGAGATGATTCATATAACTGAATTTTGACAAAACATACCAGGATGTGGGTGGAAGTTTGCCAGAATGGGATATTTCGGTCCATCAAAAAATTAAACGTTTACACCAGAAAACCGGAGAGCACCGAATCAGTAAAACAGCATGACAGCTGAATGACTGTTTCCTAAAATGATAACGAGGCATTTAACTTGTCTGAGGATTGGGTTCGTTTAAACAGGTAAACTTGCAAATCAAATACGGCGATATTTAACTAGCTTAAGGGGTGTACTTAGCAACTTTATAGCGTCCTACCTGCCTGCAACTCAAAGGCACGCCAGTGAAGGAGTTCTAAATTCTTAAATGCTCTAGCCACCTCAGGCAGAATAAAGAACGCTTTGTGTAATTGTTTGAGCACTGGCATGACATAAATATTCAACAAAAACGGAGTTGAAATGACAACGGTTGATTTACTGTATTACAGGCTCTTTGCAACTTTTTGCATATAGCCAAGTGCATAAAGAAGAGGCACTTGCTTTTTAAAGATAATATTTTCAAGTTGTTATCTCCTTAACTGCTGGGCCTTTTCCCCCCTGTGTGGAGCCCGTTTTTGGCTATTTGGGGTAGTTCGCACTTTGGGTTGCATAACTTTTTTTCCACATAAGGTAGCCACATCAAATGTGCGTCCTTTTTTCTCAACATCCAGGTGATTCTAAAGGTACCCAAGGTTTGTGGATTCCCATGGAGGGCAGTGAGAAAATAGGCAAAATATAGTTAAAATGTGAGTTTTTAGGGAAAAATAGGAAACAAGTGCTCCGGATATAAGTGTCGGCTTTTTTTTCCTAAAAATGGCATCAATGAACAGTTTGCTGTGCTAAAGTCATCATCTTTCCAGCTTTCAGGAACAGTTTTGGCATTTTTCAAAGAGGAAGCCCATTTTTCCAATTTTTTGTGCTCTCAACCTACTTCCAGCTTGTGGTGGAAACCAGCATGAAACACATGGGTGATCCAGGAAAACTATCAATTTCTAAAAGTAGACAAAATTCTGAATTCGGCAAGGGGTCATAAGTGTAAATCCCTCTAGGTTTTCCCAAAGAAATTAACTGTTGAAATAAAGAAACATTGAAAATGAGTAGGAAAAACGGCAATTTGTGACAACGTTTTCATCTGTGACTTTTTGTCATGATAGCCCATTTTACAAAAGCAATTTACCATTACATCTGCTAGACCCTTCTGGTTTTGAAGATATATAGGGTTTGTAGATTCTCCAACAACACAAAGTACCCAGAGCCAACAATTGAGAAGCACCGTACAATGGTTTTTCTCTGTGTACGGAGTACAGACCAATTCATATGGTGAAATATTGTGTGAAAAATTGGTATCAAGGTATGTATTTCTGAAATGGGCACAAGATATGGAGTTTAAGAGCAGTAGTTATTTCTACATCTCTGAATTTTTGGGTACCCGTACTAGCATGTGATTTAGAGGGTATTTTTCAACATGTCTTCTTCTTACACACTGGCTTACATTTGGAAGGCACAAAAGTAGAGAAATCCAATTGGTAATAACACATTTTCTATCGATCTATGCTCCGACATGTCTTCCGATACAAATAGTACTTCACTTGTGTGGGTAGGCCTATTGCCCATGACAGGAAACAGCCCAAAACACAGCATGGATACGTCACATTTTTCCACTCAAAACTGACCCCTTTTTGCAAAGTGGGTAGCTATGGGTTTTGGACCCTAGCTCAGCCGGCACCAAGGAAACCTAGCAAACTTACACATTTTTGAAAACCAGACACCTGGGGGAATCCAGGGTGGGTTGACTTGTATAACACTCACCATTTTTGTACCCAGAATTCCTTGCAAACCTCAAACTTTGACAAAAATAAAAACACATTTTGCTCACATTTCTGTGATGGAAAATTCTGGAATCTGCGAGGAGCCAAAAACTTCCGTTCTCACTGCATTCCCCCTAGTCTTCCGATAAAAATAGTGCCTCACTTGTGTGGGTAGGCCTAGTGCCCACGACAGGAAACGGCCCAAACCGGAACATGGATACATGCTATTTTTTTTTTTTTTTTAAGTATGTTTATTGAGTTTCTTACAAAACAAACATGAGACTCCAGGTTGCAATGCGACAGCAATAAAACACAGTAGTCAAAAATAAAGGCACCACATACTTCCGAGCAATCAGCTAACATGTTACCCGAGGAGCTTTTTGTTAACATTTCCCTCTGCACCACCTGCTCATATGCCATCCCACCCGGTGCTGTCCTGAAACCGTGCCAGCATGTAGTGTACTGCAGGTTGTATCCTTTTCTGCGTACCCGCCTTGGGCGAGCTACGTTCAACTATATGTCCATGGTAGCTCCCGTCTGCTCCTGCGTGCCCCGCTCAGTAGTGACCGTGCCTCCCACTCTTTGCTGCAATGTAAGTTTTATACAGTTCCCAAAAGTTTTTAGGTCTGTTTCTCGGCGGGAGCAGGTCACTAAAGTTTTCCGTTTGGGTGCTGCAATATAGCATGTCGCAGGACCATTGTGCAATCGTGGGAAGCGGGCCGCGTGACGAGCAGATCGCTACTCTACGCTTAGCTAACAACAAACCCATATCTACTTATCGCCTCACCCCTTTAGGAATCTGTTTAGAGTAGCCCAGTAATGCAAGAGCAGGTTCCGGGGAAAGCATCAGTCCAATCACGCTACCCAGCTCACTGAAGACTAAGTCCCAGAAGTTAGATATCCCTGGGCAGGACCAGGCAAGGTGTAGGAAATCTGCTATCTGCACATGACATCGGTCGCAGGCCGAGTCTTCCCGCAAGCCATATCGATGTAGCCTCTCTGGGGTGTAATATACCCTGTTGAGATACTTAAAGTGGACCAGTCTATGTCTTCCGTTCAAGGATATGTGTTTCGTGCTAGTGCAACAGTAAGTCCACATATCGTCATCAATGTCCCGTGCTAAGTCCCGCTGCCGGGCTAATCGCGCTTTAGTGTAGTGGTTTTCCCTATAGGACATGGAGAGCTGGTAAATTTTAGACACTATTCTAGAAGGTGACTTTGCTGTAATTACATAGGACAATGCCAGCAGCTCTGGTGGTTCTAGTAATTCGTCTCCCAATATATTCCGCAGCGCATGTCTGGTTCTGTGGAATTGGAATTGTGTAAGGATAGTAGGTGTGTCGTCTCCCGTCTCCATATCTCCCCAGGACTTAGCAGTGCCATCCCCAAACAACTCTCCTATGGTCTGTATCCCCAGCAATTTTAGTGCCTGTGTAACCCCTTTTTCCCTACACAGGGGTAGCCAGCGGCACCAGTCTAGTAGCGCATGTGGTGACTAAAGAATAGCGCCCGCCTGAAGCAGTAATAGATGGTGCCATGCGTGCGCAGTCGCATTGATGGAGTCTAGGATCCCTGTCCTACGGTCAGCAGTTGCGAACATCATGACCGGCAGTGAGAGTGGGGCTGCCACCACTGTTTCTATGCGGAGGTGTGGGATATCCGGGGAACCATGCATCCAGTAGTAGGCATGAGCACACTGGGCAGCTCTATAATATAAGTCAAAATCAGGCGCGCCTAATCCACCCATATGGTACAGTAGCATTAAAACCTGCCATTTCACACGCGCCTGTTTGCCCGCCAAAGCTAATTTAACCATCAGCGATGTGAGGCGTCGGAAGAACGCACGCGGTAGTACTATGGGAATATTTGAGAAAAGAAATAGGAGTCGAGGCAGAACCACCATTTTCATAATGGAAACCCTGCCTAGCAGGGATAAAGGTAATTTTATCCAATTGTCCACGTTGTCTTCTAATTTACTAATAGCCACTCCATAGTTTTCTCTAAATACAACCTCCGAGTCTGTGTGTACCTTAATTCCTAAGTATCTCACCGCATCAGTGGACCACTGCAACGGGTAGTCTGGGTCAAACATTGTCGTGGCAGGCGTAAGTGGGAATATAATAGACTTCGGCCAGTTAACCCGCAGACCAGATACTGCACCAAAATGTACCACTTCACGCAGAACTGGTGACAGGTTACTTTCAGGATCTCTGACATATAGCAGCGTGTCATCTGCATAGGTAGAGACTATTATTTCATAGCCCGGAAACCTAATGCCCTTGTGTCTGTGATATTCTCTAAGCGCACAGGCCAGGGGCTCTGCTACCAGCGCATATAATATGGGGGACAGAGGGCAACCCTGTCTCATGCCCCTGTAAATAGGTGTTGGGTCCGTCACTAGATTACCAATTTTAATCCTGGCTGTGGGAGCACTATACAGGGCACTTAGGAATTGCAGGAAGACCGACCCAAGTCCCATCCTAGTCAGGACGTGTCTCATAAAGGGCCATTCCACGGAGTCAAAAGCTTTCTCCATGTCGAGAAAAACAGCTACTGCCTGTATCTCTGGTCTGGTGTGTTGCAGAGCGCCAAACACTGTGCGCAAGTTGTAGGTCAGGTTTCTGCCCGGCACAAACC
This sequence comes from Calotriton arnoldi, assembly GCA_963921515.1. NCBI lineage: Eukaryota > Metazoa > Chordata > Amphibia > Caudata > Salamandridae > Calotriton > Calotriton arnoldi. The sequence continues at coordinate 625,162 of CAWUFW010004896.1, read as the reverse complement.
CCGCCTGTTCCGGTGCCACCAGTATCAGTACTAGAGGGATCAAACGGTTTGCAAGAATCTTTGCAAATATTTTCGTATCTACATTCAGTAGAGAGAGCGGGCGGTACGATGCGCAGTCTTCCGAAGGTTTACCCGGTTTGAGGATAGTTACAATAACCGCTTCTCTCATTGAGGGCGGCACAGTTCCCGTAATACACATATCATCGAAGAGCAGTGCCAGCTGCGGTGACAACCTGTCTAGGAATGCTTTATAGAAGGTAACAGTGAGGCCATCAGCCCCGGGCGCACTACCTGTTTTCATATTGGAGAGAGCTAAGAGAATTTCCTCTTTTTCAATGGGTCTCATAAGAAATTCGCGATGCGTGTTCGTGAGCCATGGTAGCTTTATATGCGCGAGATAGTCCAATATTTCCCCGTCCGAACTACCACTTCGGGTGGCGTAGAGATCCTAGTAGTATTGTCGGAACCTGCCTGCTACATCCGCCTCTTCCGTCAGGGCGTCTCCCTCCGCGGACCTAATCTCTGCCACTACAGTTTTCTCCCTACGCTTTTTGAGTAGCTGGGTTAGCACCGCTCCCGGACGCTCGCGCTCTCCATATGCCCGAGCAGAGGCGTATTTACCAAGATGTTTTACTTCAGTATCAGCTGCCTCATGGTATTCTTCCAGCAGGGCTTTGATCTCCTGCGCAATAGCCTCCTCCTGCCCAGCCTGTTGGCGCTGTTCTAGGGTAGCTAGCTGCCTTTCTAAGTCAGAAAGACGCGTGCGAATCGCCCTGAGTACACCCGAATGTTTGGTCATGGTTATTCCGCGGATATATACCTTGAACGCCTCCCAGACTGTCTGAAAGTTGTCCACTGATCCTACGTTAATCTCGAAAAACAGTTCAATCGCTTCAGCTAACTCTTCTTTAAAGACCGCATCAAGCAAGGTGAAGGTGAAGGGTGAAGGGTGGGATAGTCTTCTTCGGGGTATCTATCACCAGCAGAAGTGGGGAGTGGTCGGAGAGTGTGCGGGGGAGTATCTTGCATACCTGTATATTCTCATTCAACTGCCTAGACGCCAGCCAATAATCTATTCGGGTGTGTAAGACATGATAGACTGAGTAGTGTGTGAATCCACCACTTCTCGGGTATTTCTGGCGCCACACATCGCATAGGTCAAACCTGACTAGAGCACCTTCCATTGCTTTTGCTGCCGCCGTAATGCGTCTTTCTGGTCCCCCCGATCTGTCCAGTGTCGGGTTCCTGACTAAATTAAGATCTCCTCCCCAGAGCTGCTGACCTCCCGCACGGAGTCTGACCCTGTCCGATAACGCTGCATAAAAATCAGGATTATCATAGTTAGGGCCATAAATATTAACTATTATAAGGTCCATACCCTTACCTCTACATCTTGTAATGACAAATCTACCGTTCTCGTCCGTATCTAAAGGGTCGATTGTTAGGGCAGATCTAGGATTCACCCAAGTCAAAACTCCACGTGCATGCGTGGTGAATCCTGCTGCATGTATGGGACCATGGAGACCTCTGGTACGTAGCATAGGGCTGTTGAGAGGAAGATGCGTCTCCTGCAGCAGGGCGACATCTATATCGTGGCTCGCCATGTAATTCAGGACTTTACGTATTTTCCTGTGGTCATTAAGCCCTCTAACGTTCCAGGTAAGCGCACGCAATGTGATAAATCGTACGTCCCTGCAAGACCTACTGGTGTCTGTCATGGGGTGTCACCTGTCCGTCTCGCCTATCCAAGTTGCTTAACATATGTGGTGCGTGTTGTCTGTGTGCTGTCAAAAGTTGTATAAAAAGGAATCTAAACATGTTGAGTCTCATGTCTCGCCCTCCCCCACCCACGCCAGGCCAACCCCAACTGTGCCTCGACGATAGTCTCACTTCCATTATGTGCAAAAATTCCAAATTGCATAACATTAACTCAGGATCCCCCCCCCCCCCCTCTACTCCCTGAACAGTACCCAAGCAGTGCAATTCACTCGTGGGTGGAGGTTGTTCGCCAAGTACGTCTATGTGACCAAACTAGGCTCTCCCCGTACTCCTGCCTCCCGCCAACTGTAGAAGCGTGTCTGCAATTTAGAACAGATCTACCAACTATTTTGTAGAACCTGAGTGGGCATTGTGGATACACTCAGCACTCCCGCCACAGGGCATGTGTCTCGCTATGAGGACTGTATCCCGGTCCCCTCTTACAGTACCAGACAGACCCGCAGCAATCCGTCCCACAGAACAAAGTCCCAGGAGCAATTGCGTGAGAGGGCCAGAACCACCCAGCACTCCAAAGTTGGATACCGTGCAGGCGTTAAATCAGTCTTGATCATCTAGTCGGCCTCCAACTGCACCCTCCAAGTTGCCGTGCTCTGGGCTGGCACGCTGCTCTTTGGCCCAGTCCTTCAGGGCCTTCTGCAATGCCTTCGGGTCTGTGAAGATGCGTGTATTTCCCAGGCGGGTCACTCGTAGCCGGGCCGGATAGAGCATCGCATATTCTATATGTTGGTCCCTCAGCTGGCGTTTCAGTGGCGCGAAATGTCTGCGCACCTCCTGAACGCGAGGTGTGAAATCCGGATACAGAGAGGTTTGCCCCTTCGTACTGTAACGTTTGTTTGTCTCTGGCAGCGGACAATGCTGAGTCTCTGTCGCGATAGTTCAGGAGCCGCGCGATGATCGGGCGTGGGGAAGCCCCAGGAATAGGGCGAGGGCCTAGGGACCGGTGAGCCCTCTCAACAACAAACATGGGAGAGAACTTGTCACTGCCAAGGAGGGTGATCGGGAGTTTCTCGACAAACTTTTCCATGTTGCCAGTCTGAGTCGATTCCGGAACACCCGTAATTCTCAAGTTGTTGGCCGAGAACGCGCCTCCAAATCCTCCGCCTTATCCTGCAACACTTGCATCACTCTCCCCAGCTGCTTGTGGTCCGTATCCAGTGTCGTCTGCGCTTCTTCCACCTCAGCAACACGGCGCTCCGTCATGTCCAAGCGTTCCGTATGTTTATCCAGTCTCTCAGACATCCTGTCCATTCTATAAGAAAGCGAGTCAATCTTTGTACCCAACACTGAGAGGCTGCCTTGCAACCCCTTTTCCATGGCAACCAGCATGGAGCGGATATCACCTTCTGCGTCGTCCTGTGCCGGATCTTGCACATTCTCCCCATCATAGGCCGCGTTCTCCCGCACCTTCGATTTCCTGTGGTCAAACGTGATTTTAGGCTGGGTTTTGTCAACTCTGCCCATCTTGCGTAAACCACAGCCACGACTAGACAGAGCAGTCACCAAGCACCAAATCAGGTAGGTATAGCGAGCCCCCCACTAGATGGTTTGCCCCTGCGGTCTCTGCCACCACTATCAGTTCTCATAGGCCAGCATTGCCGTCACAGCGCGACTTCGTCTTGGCACAAGAGGTTAGCCGGTGGCTCCAACGTCTACTCAACCTTACACCGCTCCCCGACCACTGCAATCATCTATCCAACCAAGTTGTGTATTTGTATTCGGGGCCAGTTCAGGGAGCAATGTGCAGTTTCAGCCAGCCTATGCCGCAAGTGCTCTCTAGCTCAGACCAGCCTCGCTGCGACTATGTTCCCAAACGCTTCATGTGCCAGAAGATATACAGTAGGGTAACGACTGTGGTGGCTGGACAACCGTCCCTTAAGCGCCTCTGCGCAAGGGGCTCTTCCGTGTACTACAGTGCAGGCAAGTCCGCAGGTTATCTCCCCAGCGCGACTTCACACCTAAAATGGCCGCAGTTCACAACAGACAAACGTCCAAGGCGCCTGCCGGTTCCATCCCAGGGTGCAGCACCCGCAGTAACTCGTCGCACTTACAAGCCAGTAGGTGCCGCCAAGTAGCTTTACGCAGGTGTACGTCTGGCTCCTTCGCCCTTCCCCGGCAAGTAACTGCTCCCAAAGCCGTCAAAGTGGCCGACACCCCGGTCAAGTCCAAGCCGCAGCTACCAGCTCTTCGGGGTACTCACTGCATCTTCGGCCATCTCCAGTCGTCGTCGCGGACCAGGTCTCGTGCCAGCAGGTCGCTTCGGGGTCGCCTCCAGCTGTATAGTGCACCTCAGTACCTTCCTCTGCAAGCTCTCCGATCAGGCCAGGCCAGCACCGGCTCTCTAGCTCAGCTCTCCCGCCGCGCGCCGGGCCCTCCGGCGCAATTACAGCTTCCCGGCTCACAGAGCCAGATCCGTGTGGCCCCCCCACAGTGTCATCTGCCACGGCGTCTGCGGACCTCAGCTCGCTTCCGGACAGCAGCAGACTCAGCCACAGCGGGAGTCGCCAGCAGCAATCCAGCCACAGGGCCGCGGCTCGCCTCTCTCTGCTCACTTGAGCCCGTGGTTCCGGGTCCCTCGCTAGGCCTCAGCAGTCTTCTCCCGGTTTTATTGTACAGCGCGGGAGCAGGGGAGTCAGAGGCGGCTCTTTTTGTTCACAAGCCCTTCCGACACAAACAGCCTGTAACTGCAGGCCTGCAATGCACCACAGACACAGGATAATTGTAGGATTGTGTGGCGGTAGTACGGAGCTATTCGTTCAGACGGCCATCTTCGCGGCTCGCAAGCTCTGCCCCCCGATACATGCTATTTTTCAACTCAAATCTGAACCTTTATTTGCAGAGTGGGTAGTTGTGGATTTTGGGCCCTAGCTCAAAATGCACCTAGGGAAACCTAGCAAACTTGCATTTTTTGAAAACTAGACACATGGGGGAAATCGAGGTGGGGTGGCCTGCATGGTCCTCACCAGGTTTTTTTTTACCCACAATCCCTTGCAAACCTCAAACTTTGACTAAACAAAACACATTTTCCTCACATTTCTGGGATGAGAAGCTCTGGAATCAGTGGGGAGCCACAAATTCCCTACCACCCTCAGTTGCAACATGTCCCCCGATAGGAACGGAACCCCACTTGTGTGGGTGGGCCAAGAGATTTGCGTTATTTAGGGCTGTGCTGTGCCCCCACCCACGCAAACCTACGAACCACTGACATTTTTGAAAACTACACCACCAGGGGATTATAGGGTGATGTGCCTTGCGTGGATCCCATGAGGTTTTCTTACCCACAATGCCCTACAAACCTCAAACTTTGCCAGAAATCACACATTTTCCTTTTATTTCTGTGATGGAATCTTTCGGAATCAGGAGGAATTGCTACCACCCAGCGTTATCCAACTTGTGCCGATAAAAACGTTGCTCCACGTGTGTGGCTTGGCCAAGTGCCTGCGACAGGAACAGATCAAACCAAGGCCAATAGGAGTCCTTGGGAGTGGACTCACATTGACCTCGGTTTGATTCTTTATGTTCCGTGCACTAGGCCCGCCCACACAAGTGGTGCAGTGTTTTTATCAGCACAAGTGGGGAACGCTGGGTGGTAGGAATTTTGTGGATTCCTCCGGGTTCTGGAAGTTCCCATCTTAGAAATGCAAGGGAAATTTGTGATTGTAGACAACGTTTGAGGTTTGTAGGGCATTGTGGATAAGAAAACTTCATGGGATCCTTGAAAAGCACACCACCCTGGACTCCCACAGATGTCTACTTTTTAAAAATGTGTGGGTTTGGTAGGTTTCCCTATGTGGCGACTGAGCCAGGCCCCAGTTAACGCAGCTATCCCTATTGACAAATCAGGGTAGTTTTTTGACGGGAAATGTTTATGTTTCCACATTATGTTTGGGGTTTTTCCTGTTGTGGACACTTGGCTCATTCATACAAGAAGGGTAGTTATTTTATAAGAACAAGTGGGAAAATGCTGGGCAGTAGGAATTTAGTGGATCCCTGTGTATTCCGGAAGTTTACATCACAGAAATGCAAGGACAATTAGTGATTTTAGGCAGAGTTTGCGGTATGCACAGCACTGTGGGTAAGAAATGGTCATGGGATCCACGCAAGTCATACCACCTTGGACCCCCTTAGTTTTCCAAATTGTCTGGGTCAGGTGGTTACCCAATTATTTTATAAAAAAAAAAAATAGTCCTGTCATCTACTGGGCTTTCTGCCCCTAGGGGGCAAATTGGGGGCAAACCCCCAGTCTATCCCTGGGGGAGGGGCAGGAAGAATTGTTTATCCCCTTTGGTGTGGAGTGGGGAGTGGCCAATGCCAGAGTGCAATGCCTAAGCCACTTTCTTTTGCCCCAAATGTAAAATGCCTGGTGTCTAGTGGGCTTTCTATCCTTGGGGGGGGGGCGGGAGGGAGGGCAGATTTTGGGCAACCTCCCCAATTGGGACAAACTTTCTATCTGCCCCAGGTGAGGGGAGAAAGATGCTACTGCTCCTTCTGGGGCAGGGGTACGGCTCGATGCAAGGGTAGGCCGGCACCTCCTTTTGTTTGTTTTGGTGCCATTTTGAATTCCCTGATGTCTAGATGACTTTGTCCCCAACAGGAACAAATTGGGGGCACAACCCCCAGTCAGAAGATTGGTTTGTCCCTCTTGGGGTGAGGCTGTGGCCAATGCCAGAGTTTAACGCTCGACCCCCCCCCTCGCTTTTTCCCCAAATGCAAAATTGCAAAATGCCTGGTGTCTAGTGGGCTTTCTCTCCCGGGGGGGGGGGGTTGAGGGAGGGGGGGGGAGGGAGGGGGGCGGATTTGGGGCAACTTCCCAAACTGGGACAAACTTGCTGTCTGTCCCTGGGTGGGAAGGGGGCAGAGAGACACTATTGTCCCTTCTGAGGCAGGGGTACGTTCCGATGCTAGGGTAGGCTGAACCTCCATTTGGTTGTTTTGGTGCCAATTTGAAATCCCTGGTGTTTAGGGTGCTTTATGTCACTCCGGGGGAGGGGGGTACAGATTGAGAGTAGATACCCCTATTCCTTCACCCAGAGGGTGGGAGAGAAAGCCTATAGGGCACATGGGTGGGGAGAGCAGTGGCCAATGCCCAATGGAGGTCCCTCAACCCCAAAACAATACTGAATAAATCTAGTCCCTATTGTATAGTGGGATCCCCGGGGGGAGCAGATTGAAGGTAACTGCCCCCAACCACTTACTGGGGGAGGGGGGGGGAAGAAAGACTGTTAAGCCCGTTTTTGGGGTCTGGGCCATTGCCATGCCCATGGTGGGCTGCCCCACCCACCCCCATGTTTTCTTTCCTGGTGTCTAGTGGCTTTTCTACCTCTGGGGGGCAGATTGGGGGTAATCACCTCCCGTCCGCCACCGAGGGCGGGGGAGGGGTGCAGAAAGACTACCTGTGCCCTTTGAAGGGCAGGTTATGGCCATGCCTATGGTGTGCAACCTCTACCCCTATGTTTTTTTTTTTTTTTTTAAATATACCCTGGTGTCTAGTGGGCTTTCTGCCCCTTCCCAGGGCGGATCAGGGGTAATCTAGCCCATCCGCCCTCCTGGAGGGGCAGAAAGACAGTTGCCATCTCTATTGGGGGTGGCAGCATGGCTATGCCTTGGTGTCCAGCCCCACTCCCTATAGTCTTACAAAAAAAAAATCCCTGGTGTCTAGTGAGCTTTCTGCCCCCCCCGGGAAATAAATGTGTAAGCACACCATACGGCTTGTTTCATTTTCGCTTTTGGAATGGAATGATGATGTCAGAGCGCCCTGCACGGTGATCGTCATTACAAACCCAAAAAAAAGCTCAGGCTCTTCGGGAGGCTTTTCTAGAGCAGCCCGAGCCTTGGGGGGGGGGGGGAAACAGAAACCCTCTGGTGCAAAGCACCATAGTGCCTTTGTAAGGCCCCCCCCCCAATGGGCGACATTTGCACTGGGAAGGGACTGCAGCTGTCGGCCACACTTAAGGGGTTAACAACAGGAATTATTAATATGTTGAAAAGACCTATGCAGAATAGTGGATATTTCACAATTTTGACAGATGCTTTAAACCAAAGAGCCCAAGCGTGTTATTGACAATGGGTGGAGCTTGCATTACATCAGACCCAGAAGTAGAAAGGCTCGTTTGTTGAAGAAGTAATTGCCGCCAGCTGGCATGGGGTATCTAGCATCCGGGTTTTGCTCTCTCCCGCCACTAACAAAATGTCACTGCACGACACTTCCCCTTCCTTCCTTTCCTGCTACGTGTATATAAATATATGTGCAGACCAGCAATTCAGGGTTGGGTGGGAATATTCTGGGAGAAAGGTACATAGCATAAGCATTGGCAAAGCCAATAGGTCTCGCCTATGAGAGCTATTGGCAATGTTTTGTAGCCATGCTGTACAGCATCGCTGATGCTTTACAGTGTAGCTAAAACTAATTTTAACAAGCATTTGCAAAGCAATAGGTCTCGCATTTGCGAGAGTTTGAGCTATTCGCATTGTAAGTGACAATGCCTTTTATTTATGTGTTTTGAAAACCAGCAAGTGGTGCGTAAACACGCACTTTGTACTTATATTCCTTGCTTACGAGAAGCAAGGCTGGCAGTAACTGCGCCTCTTACTGCCAGCCTTGCTTCTCGTAAGCAAGGACTAGAAGTACAAAGGGCATGTTAACGCACCGCTTGCACTCATCATTTTGTATACATAATGTGGAAAAATACTATTTGCAATATTTTTTCACTGCACAAATAATAGGTAAGGATAAGTACAGATAATGTTAGAAAAAAGTAACTGTGGGCAAATACAGGTGGAAATATCAAAATATAAATGCCAGAAAACCAGGGGTCTTACAAATGCTGTATTCCTTTTTGGATCACTCATAACAATATTTTTGAACTCTATGGCTCATATTCTCTCAACTTCAAATATGAAAGTCTGAGACATAAGGTTTTAAACTTCTGAATGCAGCTATGCGCGTTTACTCTGATATCTTCGCACATACAATTCTGACAAACATACCCATGGATGCAATACGAAGTGAGCACTGCACCTTTAACCTCTCACTATTTACTTTAGTTTTAATTGAACGTAATTTACATTTTTTAGTTTCAAGAATGGTGTCGTAGCATTACAAAAACAAATTGGCTACGAAGCCATAGAATTTAACTAGAGAATCTGACACTATTTTATCAATTTTTGTGTGAAATGTTTAGTGTCTGGCTACAGACAGCTTTAGTTTTCTGTTGCTAAGGTAATCTGATCTGTGCTACCGACTGTTGTAGATGTGTGCATTGTGTACTCATTCTGTTGTAGGTAAAACTGCTACATTTTCTGCTTACAATTTGTGCTGATGAGATATTGGTACCTCCATGTGTCTACTTTAAATAGACACATGGGAATTGCCAAAGCATGTTTTGCACATACCTCTTAAATGTCTTGATGTCAGCCGTCCTGCATTTTAAACCCACACAAACAAATGTACATTAAAGTGCTATTTCTTGCACCATGACGACATCTCTTCCAGCCACTGTTTACTTCCACCAGCCTCTATAGCGCACAGCATCCTGACCTCTAGCACCTATAGGGCCAGCTCTGCTTCCACAGAAGTCTGTCCGTGAGATGAGTACTTTAATTCCAAATGAATATCCACGGAAACTGAAGTTCGTAGACTCCAATTTGAATAGCGTGCACGTTGCGAAAGTACAGCAGCTGCAAGCCTTACATGCCGTGCATTGGTTAATATGCACTGGAAGGCTTACGGAAGTACAGCAGCTGGAAGCCTTACATGCCCTGCACTGGTTAATATGCACTGGAAGGCGAAGACGAAATAGTCTTGGAGAAAGTAGAGAGACCAGAGAAGAAGAACACCATCTGTGTTACTACATTTAACACAGCCTCTACCGATATAAAACGTATCATTCTCAAACATTGGCGGATACTGAATTCCAGTGGCCTCCACCTTGAGAAACCTTTGTTCTCCTTCAGGAGGAGTTCGACTATCAGGGACCATCTGGTGCACTCTAGACTCCAAACCTGCCCCCGTGGGGTTCCTCGCGGCGCTGGAGACCTCCCACCGGTCACAGGGCACACGAGATGTGGCTCGTGTGACGTTTGTAGATTAACCACTAACACCAAGAGTGTAGACGTGGGCCTAACAACGAGTGCATACAGACTGCAACACCACGAATGTCATTTATATGATCAGGTGCCCATGTGGCCTGATCTATGTGGGTATGACTTCCAGAAAGGTGAAAATGAGAATAATGGAGCACAGATGTAACATCCGCTGTGCTAGGACCACAACACGCCTCACATTACATTATGCTGAGAAGGGACACACTGTTGAAGATATGTATTGGACCGTGTTGGATAAACCATACATCTCATCCAACACCAGGGACCCCACTCGGACTTTGTTCATACGTGAACAGAAGTGGGTCTACAGGATACGGAGTCATGAGACAGGGCTCAATGACGACATCCCATGGACTACCCTGGGCAGGTCATAGGTAATTGTAGCCGTCCTCTAGCAGGTCGAGGTTTCTATAACCAGCGTCTTCTGGGTTGAGCTGTTTTCCAACTGATTATAAGACCCCGTTTTCAGCTCCAGGTTCGCTCACCGGTAATCTCAACTTTGTATTTACCAGACGATTCTACTCTGGTGTCTGCACATTGACTATGACTATTTCTTGTGCCTTTTATTCAGTTTATCACCACTATGTCATTTTCGACACATATAGCCTAGGTATAGTCAATACTGTCTCTTAGTCACTATTCAAGATGAGATGGTGTGACTGGAGAGTCATTTCTCCATCAATAGACTTTACTAGTAGGCAAACTCTAGTTTCCTAGGTTTGTTCCAGCAGGGTCAATTTGAGCCTACAACTCTGTTTTTTTGGGAAAAATAAAGTTTTTTCATACACAGTTCTGTTAGAGGAAATGCCTCTGCCTCACTCTGTATATCCGCTGATTACACAGAGTAGGCATCACGCCCCGACCCTGATAATCTGTTATGGGGGTGCTTACTATTATTATTTTTCCTCGGTTATACCTATTTTGCAATAAACATCAGTAGCCACCACGCTCTGTTATCGATGGCACACTGACGAAGTAGAGCGCAAGTTAACGCTCTAGTTTCGGCGTCCTTGCGTGTGACGCAATACGCTATGCTTCCGTCATACGCTACCCACGTGACGGGAAGCTTTCCTTTATTTCGGATACCGGTCCTCCACTTGGCCGTGTACCTACGCGGCATCCGGAGAGACCGATTTGGTGGTGGCTGACCACCCTTGATGAAGTAAGGAGGAATGGGGTTTTTTTTAGCTGATACGGAGTGTTGTGTGCACACGTAGACCACGACTGGGGGAACGAGCAGTCTCTCGGTGCCTGTTGTGTTATCTGCATGGGCGAGCGGCTTTACTCTTAGACCATTCTGCACCAGCATCATTACATACTAGCACTATGAATTAGACGTGCTTGTCCTGTAGCGTGCAGGCTATGCATTGACCAGTACTTACCTTACGACCATTTATCCTCACAGTGTGTGACTACAGGGGGTCGCCCTCTACTCCCGTGCCCATACTAGCGCTCATCTCAATAAACTCGGTAAGGTGTGCCGAGTGGAGGTATATGTATGACCCTGTAAGCACATTTAAGGATACGCCCAAGAGTACGGTGTGGGGCATGTCGTGCCACCAGACCATTTCTTGACAGATGTGTTCACTATAGCAATGATATATAGGCACAGTATGTTTGGATATAAGACATTCACATTGAGTGTTCATGATTAAAGAGATAGGGCCATTGTCTGCCCAAATATAAGGGTGTATTATCTATAATTTACAGAACACCTGTGTGGCACCAAATTGGTTGTTTTTATGAAGTTATCACTGAGAGCACTTGTCCTTCACTTGTATTATTTATGTGTTTGTCGGTGTACTACTGTACAGATTGTTTTCACTGTTTTTATTCTTTCTACTTACAGATTTCATAGATGAGTAAGTGTACTGGACTGCACCATACTAACAGGTGGAGTAACACTTAGTACAGTGGTACTACAAGGGGTATTTGTGACAACAAGGAAAATTAGCATAGGGATCCCGTTTGTCCTGATGAATGCCGGTAGAGAGACGGAATCCGGCAGAAACATGTTGACCTCTATGCAGAATGGAGGGGTGGAGAGTGCATAATTCACTCACGCCACCACCATCCGAGGGTATCTTCTTACCCTTTTTTTACTCCTGACAAGGGAATTAAGGAATAAAATTGTTATGACAAGATCGCTTAGTCAGTTTTAACACTAATCGTCTGCACTTGTTTAGGATCCTTTTTCTTTTCCTGTTTCTAATTGTTTGTATTGTCTACCCCTCCCTATTGCTCCGCCTCTAGCGTTGGTCTGCGCTGAGGCGTTTAGCAGCAGCCCTATGATGAAGCATGCCACAACTTGTTGTGGGTGAGGGCAGTTTTTACAAAGTGAATGTGCTCCAGGCATAACTTTATACATACTTAAATTTTGCGATTTATACTCACCTTACTTCCTTTTGTCTGTATATGAAGACGAAATACACCCAGGAGCACAAACATAACGCATAATCTGCAGCAAAGAGCTCTACAGATTGAAGGGGAGGGGCATGCTGTGCACAGGGCCCTGCCTCCCCTCTGCTATGCATACCATATCTGCAGGGAATGATAATTTCTGTCTGTTCTCCCGTCAGCTGGGGAGCGCTTTCTCATGTCCCCTGGTGTGAGGGGCGCGACTCGGCTGCAGGCGTGCGGCCTGTATTGGAAGGGCAAGCAGCAGACCTTTCTCTTGAAGGGTGGGGGATGGAGGCAGCTCGAGACGCAGAGAAAGCGGGCAGCCGCCATGAAAATCAAGCATTACGTGCCGCTGCATAAGAAAGAAATTGTTTGGCAAGCCGCGCTATAAGAAAGGTGTGCGGCCGCCATTGTTCCAACTGAAATGCTGCATGCCTGTGAGACGCACATAACAAAACTAATAAAGGCGCCGCCATCATTCCTAAAAGTGAAGCAGCGTGCTGTTAATAGTACAGTGAAAAGCAGGCGCCATTCTTAAACCTAAAGCGAGGCGCCCAGGGGCAGGACAGGGATGAAGGGCTGCAAGCCACGGGCGCAAATGTTGATGTGTTGGCTGATTTGAGTGAGCAGCGCATAACAAAAGAAATGCGTGGCCCCCAACCTAGAACCTAAAGCTGCCTCGTGCTTCAAAAAATAAAACAAAGCGCGTCTTAAAATGGCGGTGCTTTAAAGAAAATATATTATGGCATGAGCAGAGTTAATAGCGCAGCCGCCATTCTTGAATCAAAAAACATAAAATAAGTAAAGCGCGGCCATACAGCTTAAATGATAAAGCGGTTGCAGGAAAGCATGTTGTGCCTGCAATAGGAGAAAGTCACTTAACAAAATAGTCCTCACAGACTAAATAAAACATCCAGAGCAACAACACAGAGGGCCAGTCCTCATGAGAGGTTACAACAGAAAAGGCGGTGCTAAGGAGGGACTACTAAGCCTATTGACTAATGAAAAGCCACCATTCACATAGGACAGTAATAGGAGCTAACTAAAAAGATGGGCGGAGCTTCAAGTCCATACCTTAGTACAGCAGGTCTCGATGAGACAGCGCAAGCGCTGCCGAGTCTAGGCCTAAAAAGCTATGATGCAGCCTGGGCTAATTCCCTTTTTAAAAAAATGTATTAGCGCTGCATGCATCACAGTGCTTTTTTTCATTATTAATGTTATCATTGATGCTCAGCAGCCACCCTGCTATACAGCACAGCTACATATAATTACCAAACTCGTCAATGTCCATGCTGTACAGCATGAACATAAGGCAATGGCAGAGACAATAGTCTCAAAGGCGAGACCTACAGGTTTTGCTAATGCTTGCTAGGTCTCAGCACAACATCTCTGTGATTCTGAGCAAATCAGTTAATCACAACAAGCGTGGCAAACAATCTATTCACATACAGAAAACAATTGTGCCCATGTCTATATCTTATTTAAAATACATTTGGAAGCAGATAACATCCGTTGTGACAATAAATATCAATTTTAAAGGAGAAAAACGCTTCTTTGAAGTGCATGTGGCAGAGGAAAACATAGCTACAAATGGCAAGCGGTTCAACAAGTATGACAGGGAAGAAGATTTAACAAAGTAGTATCTCAATCAGAGGAAGGACAGCAAAAAAGCTGAAGTAATCAGTAATTGGTCTATGCTCCAGCTGAAAGAAGAAGAAGTGAAGCCAGCTCACACTGGCCATTAGAAGGCAGGAAATAAAAGCGACAATGAAGCTGTGAGAAAGTAAAAAATGTCCTAGACATTCAGCACTACTAATGACAAATTTGCCTTGGGCTGCAAACATAAAATTCATTTTTTTTTATAAACATGGCACACAAGCATTTAGTGCTGAAAACACGAGGCTTTGATATTCAAAGGCCTTTAACCAGACACTTTCCCTTTAATCAATCATGTTATTCAGAATGCTAGAGCATGCACAAACATAATTTATAGTTTGACTTTAATGTGACTAGTTTAGATTCTGTCTTAACTATAGAATGACCTTTATAACTTACAATAATTATTAAACATGTGCAGCACTAATGTACAATTTGAATTAAATTAGCACAACATTTAAAAGTGCCGAAAACAGTGACAGCTTATTGATTGTGCATACTGTCATTGATGGTTTGAATTAAATCAAATAAAGTTAATGACTGATTGACAGCTAACTATACTTAATGGCTGGTAGAAATGCAGCTTGGTCGAAGACCTGAGTCAACTTGACCTTCCAGATAACAGTAGAATGCGTCTTTCGTTTGTGAAATAAAGACGCTTCACATAAATTGCAGCATGTAATCTCGGAACCTGCACTAATATCATATCTGTCGCTGGTAAAATTTTATCATTTAAACAGAGCCCCATTCACTTATTTGCCACAGAATACAGAAAAAAACATGTATTTCAAAATGCATTGATTTCCTGCTTAATAACTTTTCTTTGCAGCTTACAGACCACGTGTTTAGTTAAAATAAACAGTTGCTTTATTATAGCCTTATAGCCCGCCGTAGCGGGCTATACCGGCTATTAAAGGCCCGCTCCAGCATTAAACAAGGGAGCGAGACTTTAATAGCCGGTATAGCCCAGCTACGTAGGGCTATAAGGCTATTAGAACATTCTACCACTAAAGGGCAGAATGTTCTAAAAAATAAAAAAAGGCTTCAGGGAGCGCGAGGGGATTGAAATCCTCTCAGGCTCCCTGAAGCCTTTGTTCACAGCCACAGCTGTGAACAAAGAAACATTGGAATGTTGGAGCTGCGGGCTTATACCAGCCATTATAAGCCCGGAGCTACTCCATTGTTTTCAATGGAACTCCCAACATTCCAATGTTCTAATAGAAGGTTAGTAAATGAAGTCATTTTGAATAAGATTCAAGCTGTGCCGTGTAAAAGATTGATTTGTTGCCACAAAGAAGACAGCCAGCTCGCATGATGAATGATGTGGGAGAATTGCTGGATTTCCATTGGATAAAGACAAGATCAGACCATGTTTTTGAAACTTTGAATTACTGCTTTTTTAAACGCATTCTTAGTTTAGGAGCTTCAGATTCGGATAAAGGAGAGCAGATGACAGGAGTGCAGAGTCAAGGACGGGGGAGGAAGATCTGCTGGGACGAGGACAGATCAGACTGAGTTGGAGAGATTTAGTGTGTAAGGAGACAGGAGGCAGATCAGCTGACATTCAGAGCAGAACTAAGGCTGTGTTCTTTTGACATAGATTAAAACCCAAGCTTTCTACTTTAACTAATTGGCGTTGCCAAGGCTTATTTGTTCTATGCTTGATTTCCCTTTATGGGAAATTCTGCAATTATTAATTATTGACTTTTAGCCTCATGCTAATCTCTCCCCCTTGCCTTTTTTATTGAGCTCTTCATAGGTTCTGGCTGACATCATTTGCGCCCCATTTCTTAGAAAAGGGATTCTTTCCTTTATGGAATGCGCTCTATGCACATTATAATATGATCTGCACTAACTACATTTTTCTATTATCAATTCTGTAACCTGGTTCATAATTGACTATGAATAAAGAATCAGTAAAAAAGAAACTTTAATTAGAAAATAAAACCCTTTTAAAACTACTCAAACCTCTCATCACTGACTGAACATTAAATATTTGACAGTTGATGATTTACATGACCTGTACGTTCTGTTTTAGCTGCAGTCAGAAAACGGTGGCAAAGGTCCGTTAGACCGGTCAAGCGCCCAGGATTTCGAGAGTCCAAGCTGTAAGTTTGGGCACAATCAAAGCCCACAGATGGTAAGCAATGGGCAGAGTCCAAGCCCTTGTTGTACACAACAATCTTGCAAGCAAGAGCACATGCAGTGCTGTCGCAGGAATGACCTAAAAAGTACTTTCATCACCCGATACCCTCCCTTACCAAACAGCTGCCAAACTGCATGGTTGATTATATGGGACAGTTCCTTGAATTCACATATTGAACATTTTAATGTCTCATCTCTAACACTTTTTACCACTCCGAGAGAAGCACTTATGTCCACATATTGTTCCTATTTGAAGCCACTACATTGTTTGCAATATTTTGCCCTAGAATGGGCAAAGATAGTGGAAACCATCGAAAAATGTTAGAAAAATGCACATAACCCAAACGATTTGAGGATATTCTTTCAAATACATAAATTCTGGGAAAACGTATTACCTTTAAGCACTTGAGAACAACAAGTGCATTATTTGAGAATGGTTACCAACGTTTCCAAATCACCACGCACACTCTGCTTAGGTCCTTCGCCACTGGCACACAGTCCATCTCATGCCTAACATGTACACTCTGGTTTATAACAAGCCTGACGAAGGAATCCAACAACATCTAATAGCCTACAGGCACGCAATAGGTTATGAAATGCCCGACATAAGTATCCAAGGACATCCCGATCCAACATGCACACTCGGTTTGTCTATCCCCACATATTCACTGTAACATTCTGCTATACTTCACATGGGCCACTAGGCCAACATCGCCCCAAAAAGTGCTTTCTATGGAAATATTTCCACAAAATATATTACATACACATAAAATTCAAGCGGTCTTAAAAGATAGGTACAGGGGCATTGATTAATTTATTTCAGTTCAGCACTCCCTCCCTCAAAGTCTGTCTAATTTATCTTCAGTTCTCTCTCTTTTCCAGAATATTTTCTAACTTTCTCCGCAAGGTCACATTCTCTGTGATTCTATGTCAGAACTGGAGGCTTCAGATTATGCTTTCTTTCTTCGCTGTTTATTAACAAACATTTCACAGCAGCCAATTAAATTTCAAAAAAAGAAAATAACTACATTTCCCAATAGGCTACTCATGACATCAACAGTACACCAATCAGACCATGACATTGCTAATATAATGACCAAACATCATTTCCATTCCACTTTCTTTGCTGCTCCACTAAAAGATATGTACTGATTCCTTTTATGATGTACATGCCAAAAAGTGTTTCTACTGTACTGCACTTGCAGCACACACACTACGCGTCCTAAGGGCTTACTGCTGCTTCACTTGCACCCGACGTGGGTGCTTAGGAGGCTGAAAGCAGGAGTGCTTGTTGCTCGGACGATTGTCCTATTTTTAGCTCGCCGCCCGCGCGCTACGCACGGCGGGATACCATGGTTGTATCGGGTGGTGCAAAATATGCTGCCTCGCAAGTAAAGCGCCTGTCCCTCCATGCCGCTAAATACTGCCAGAGGGCCTGATAAACACTTCTTTATGCTCGTGTGGGCAAGATGCACGTTTACAGGCTTTGCCTGAGGGTCATTAGTGCCGGAGGGCACTGCCCAAGGCTTTTCTTACACTTGTGTGGGGCAAATGAAAACATGACAAGCTTCGCCTGGAGCAGTATCATTGGGTATTACTTATTTTGCCGCCTTACGGCCTCACCTGTTCTTGTCAGAATTCCTGGGCTGCCCCCTGCCCCATCCGAGGGTCAATCCCTAGATTACTTTGGAACCCACCTCCCGGGCGACTAGCACGCTCTGGGTTCCCGACCTGTATCGGGCTCAGGGAGTGACGTGTCGCTTAATAGGAGTGAGCCTGTCTCCGTTCAGTACACACGGTGAACAACGGTCATCAGCCCCCACGCCAGGGCATGTCTTTGGCTTCTGGCTCTCCTGAAGGGCTTGAGACATCATCTGTTTCAACACGTCTCCTCTGACATTTTCCCTCTGCTCATGGCCAGACTAAGGTCGCCTCCCCCCCTTGGTGCTTCACCGCTTGGTGGTACCCTAGCTTTTCTCCCTCATGGCCAACTACCACACCGCTTCAGGTAGATTACAAAATCTCGAGGGAGGGCTCAGTCAGGCAAATATTCTTGTGGAAGCCTTGGAAGGTTCCATGACCCAAACCGCTTACGTAGGCCTGGCGGAAGTACTCCACCCATTTTCCCACTATCTTATGCAGTATGCCAGGTCCAGGCAAGGTTCAGGCCCTATCCCAGATTAGTTACCCCTTAACCCACAGTTCTCCCACTAGCGTTTTTTCCACCTCCCTCACCTATCCACACGTAGATACGGACAGCCTTCAATCTATTTTCCCCAACTCAGGTGATGCCTCCAATCACATACAAGGTCACTGGGAACCTGAGAACCAATCTCACTCTGCGGCCTTTCATGCCCCTTCTGTTCTCGACATCTCGTGGACTTCCATCCTGACAATGCTCATAATAGGGGCATCCAAGACAAAACCCCCCCAGAATACTCTCATCCAGATGACTCAGACACTGTCAAGTTCGACCCCAATTTGGTCTCCTCTTTACAACTCCGACTATACAAGATGCTGGAGATGGTGGCTCTCGCCAAAGACACGAATAACCCAGAGGATTCGGACTTCCTTACTAGATGGGCCCAAAGCACATTATGCCTGGAAGGCAACGCCCATTGTGTACTGTCTGCAGAACACAGACTATCGGGCCTAGGCAGTCTGACCCCTTCGCAGAGACAGACCCTTCGGCTAGAGGCACATTACCAGAAGTCCCCGGTCGTCATTTTGGTCCACAGAATCTGGTAAACCAACTTACTCTCGAGAAAACCTCTATCGCTATGGGTGAAATTCCTTTTGACCAGGGGGCAAAGACTATCCCCGAGTAGATTTCAAGGTTAGTTGGATTCAACTTTCTTACTGTCCTACGGTTAGATCAGTTATTTCTTTCCCACAGTGGATTCCTTTATTTTCAGTCTGTGGGTCCTAACAACAAGTCAGAAGAGGCCTGTCGACCGAGGCAATACTTTTCCTCTCGGATCGCCCCGATTTAATTTCAGGAAGGTACCCTTCAACTAGACAGAGACTTATCTTTCTTACATACACTTTTTCCCTCGTTATATTCTATGACGCAGGGTCATTATGCTTCCCTGCGACAAGCCTTATCCCTGGATTATGGGTACTAACTTCAGGCGTCTGGTGTGGTGTTCATCTGTTTATCCACCTCGACGACACTTCTCTGCAACTCTGGACACAGCAACTCTGCCCTCCTATCTAGCTGACAAATTCAACTGCCTTAGGTCATAGTGTCTTGGTCATTGGAGGGGACCTCTGTTTATTTCCCTCTCAGCGCATGCAGTTCTCCTGCGTTTCTGCTTGTTTTGATGGTAGCTCAATGCGCCCCACGTCACTAGGTCCACAAGGCAATTTGCTCCCAACTCCACCATCACTAGTACCCTTGACGGTTTTAACTAGGTTCATATGTCCCCAGGTCGGCTCCAGCGCACCCTCTCGATCAATCCCCATTACGGGCCAAGTCAAATATAAAACAATGTTATCACCGAAAGGAGTAGCTCGCTGAACCGTTCGTCTTGACTTCATAGAGTAAGTTCGGGCTACAATACGGGCCGTGTACGTCTGCCGGACAACGATCATCCTTTTTAGTTCACTTGACGGCCACTTTAAGACTCAGAGGTCGATGGGTGGTGGTGAATTGCCAAATTTGCAAGGTCCTTTTCAGAGCTCATGTAATTGTCTAGAGATGTTAGGTAGCCTGTGTGGGTTTTCTTTGTTCCTATCATCCGCTGGTAACCTTGTCAAGAGTAGAGATCATCTCCAATGTCCTCTGCTTAACAAACTGAGGGAGACTAAGTCTTGACTGCTAGCATGGTGCAGGTCAGTTTGGCATTATGGCCTGTATTTGTTCGTCCCGCAGTGACATCAGTCTTTCGACCACGTCAGTGCAGCGCTATACCAGTCGGAAACGCAAGCTTTCTACGGAATTCCAGGGGTTGCAACTCTGCTTTCCATGTGGTTAAGGCAATATGATGTAACTGAAATTTCCAACTTGGGGATCTGAATGGCATACACCAGTTCCTTCAATGGAGGAAGCTCTTCTCGGGTAGAGCAGGCCTATGGTACTATACAATTGGAGGAGTTTCCCCGCTTCATGCTTTCCAGCCAATTCTTCATCTTTCTGAGAGTATCATCACACACTCAGTCTTCAGGCAAAAGTCGATATTAATTATTCCGATGGAAAATACTTAATTTGATCTCCGATCCGTTTGGGATTTCACTAAGCTCCGATTTTTTCCTTTGGATTCGGCTCTACAATGCCCAGCTCCTAACGCATTCCTGAAGATTTTTTCCTCCCACTCTTTTTAGATCACAACTATGCAAATGCTAGTCAGGTTCTATCCACAAGCGATATGAGTTTTCGGTGTCATGTATCGGTATGCAACTCTGACAAGTCTTTCTTCCTTTCTGTGGAGACAGACCAGTTTGCAATCTCCCTGTAGCTTGTAGAATCAGGCATGGGGTTTCTCTCCTTTTCAGCAGGTTCTGTCCTCTGAGATATCAATGGCGTTTCTGGGTTCCTTCTGAGATAGTTTCCCATCTTGGTTAATGCAATGAACGATTTCGGCATAACCGATCATTCCATTATGTGGACTTTTCCCTACAGAGCATTTGGACGATTAAGCATTGGTCTCTTCAGGTAAGTTGGCTTTATTTTCCCAGAAATGGTGCCCCCTTATTATTTCCAGAGGGTTAAAGTTTCCTCTTAATCAGCCTACTCGTTCGTTCACCATAACACCTTTATGATGGTTAGCACGCCAAGCAAACTGGTTTCGCAAAACAGATGATGATCTCTCAGTTAAGCTTGTTCAGTCAGAAGGAATATGGTCTTGAACTATTCAATCTGGATTTCAGATAACCGGATATCACTTAGACGACGTTTTACATTACTGGTGGTATTTTTCAGAGTTTTTTTTACTTTGAGAGGATTCTAGATGTGGTTTCATTGGTATTGCAACAGCTTTAAACAAGCATAATACAAAGCCTCCTGTCCTGACGTAGAATAAAAAAAATTCTAGTTAACACGTCAAGAATTTTCAATTCTATTAAGGACTCAGAGGTGAGGATTATCCCACCATCAATTGTTAATTAATATTGTGTATTCACGCTGAAGAGTTAACAAATTGTTTAAATCATCCCATCCTCCTGTATTTAATGTATTCATATATGATGTCCTTTTAATCCTACATGGCCTCGGATATTTTGTACAGATATAGTTTTATGTGGATTTTCCTCTACATTGTATTGATATTGTGTATTAAGATATTCGCATGCAATGTTTTGATTTCATGTAATCAGATATTTATATGCAGTACTTTTTTTTACCATATCTGGCATTAGATGTTACATTGTTTTCTTTCTCTGCTTTTAACAACTTCTGACCGGAAGTGCGGATAGCTGATCAAGCAAAAGGTTCAGAGTTCAGTTCTCTCGAAGAACCTGCGGACCTCTGGGATGACCAGAGTTCTTGGGTTCTGAGCAGTAACTAGACTAATCAGGCTCCAACAGGTTGTTCCTGGGTTCCAGTCACAGTTCCAGATGTGCTGACATGAAGATTGGCTTTAGTTCTTCAGTCGAATGGATGGTAGGACTTCCAGTTCATACGGTACCAAGCAGAAGATGGATTAATCAAGTTCCTATTGGTTCATTCTTCGTTCCGGTTACAGTTCCAGATGTTCCGGCAAAGCGCTCAGCGAAAGTTCCTCAGTCGAAGGGACAGTTGAGTTTTTCCACTTTTCAAGGTTACAACAATGCAAATTTATGGACCGTTCGCCATCGCTGACAAAGAAAGAGGAATGGAAATGGCATCTGGTCATTATATCGGCAGTGTCATGGTCCGATTGGTGACATTGTTGATGATGTCATGAGTAGCATACTTGGAAATGTAGTTTTTTTCTTTTATTGAAATGTAATTAGCTGCTGTGAAATGTTTGTTAACAAACAGTGAAGAGAGAGAAAGCATAATCTGCTCGCCTCAGAGTCCTTAATTGAATTGAAAATTCTTGATGCGTTAGCTAGAATATATATTTTTTTATTCCTCATACCTTTGCTTCCACTATTAGCCACAGTGGCTTACATTTACTTTAGTGCTCTCTCATTTATCCTCAGTGTCATCAGATGGGGCAGATCCTTTTCTTTCCTTTCCTCTAAACTTTCGAATGATCTTCCCCCGTTTTGTGGAAAACCCCATACAAAATTTATTTTCAAAAAGGCATTATTGAGCCAGCTCCATACTGACACCGGTTGCTTTGGGGTAGCCCTTTTTGTCGTTGTCTGATGATAGCCCATGAGTCTCATCTCCATAGGGAGAGAGATCAAGTAGCTGTGCTGGAAAGATCAGATCAAATCTCACAAGTCACGACTGCATCGCTGCACCTAGCCCAGGTACAACCACTGCACAGAGTTAACTCTGAGACTAATATGGTGTTGTGTATCACTTAAAGCACAGACCCGGTTAGTGTATGTAACTGTGCCACTTCTTCACAATGATACTCTTGGGGTCATGACTGAAAATCAGGAACTCGGTTTTACATTAAGCTTTAATCAGCAAAAGGTCACCCAGTTCTGTATTTCGACGTACAGTCTTTGATGTAGTTGAAAGATACTTATTTTTATTGATTTTTGCTTACATTACCATATCAATAGCATATTGGTGGAACAATAGGCCAGGACATTTAAGAACTTCAGCTAATGATTCCAGGCACTGGTCGAACAGGTTCAGGGCTAGTAGAGAGGATTGTGGGATGACAAGTAGAGTTTGAATGGAGTAATAGACTTTCATTTATCTTGCTTTTCTCACAGTCCAGATAGGATTTGAACATTTGTAACACTGTCCCACCGAAGCTAATGTGAGTATAAATGGTGCTAAGCAATAACTTGTGGTCCACTATCTCAAAAGCCACTTAGAGAGGTAAAGAGAATCAGAAGGCAAGCTTTGCCCCTGTCCAGCATCTGATAAGCATCATCAGTAAAACTCAATATTGCAATTTCAGAGTTTTGAATACTCTGAAGCCAGACAGGAAATTATTAAAAATTGGTAGTTTCCCATCTTGGTTAATGCAATGAATTGGTAATGTTGTTTACCAACACGCATCCATGACTGTGTCAACAAATCGGAACACAGTCATTTTTATCGCTGTCCGTTTTAAACTACTTCAGAGTTTCAGTGGTGAAGAGGTTAAATACTCTCCAGCTATCCAATTGGATTTTTTTCTTTAGATTTCCACCTTTATTGTAATAAGTCTTTCCTGGAGATGTAATTCCATCTTAAAAGACTTGTACTTTTTTGTCAAAGAAATTCGCCAGTTCAGTGCTTTACTATTCTGGGATCTAGATAGATTTAGAAGTGGGTTTTAATAAGGCAGAAGAGCTTCCGGGTGTGATTTGTAAATTTTCTTTCTTAAGAAAGCAAAAATGGGACAGCAATGGCAAATCATGGAGCACAGAATTCCATTTACCAATTTCTGGGACCCACCCATGTTTATCTAAAGTTAGAAATGACGGTGGAGGAAGTTCAAACGAGAACTACCATCCTAGTCATCAAGTTACATCCACATCTCTGTGCTGCTTACCCACCCTTGGTCTTGGAACCCACAGCACAGCAAGTCAGAGTTATGAATGGGACAGATGGAAGAAAGTTCCAAGGCAATTAACAGTGAATCTGTAGAAACAACTTTTTTATTCACATTTGACATGTTCTTTGCTGAAAAGGAGCAAATTAAGAATCCAGAGTGTGACTTATGAAAGTGGAAGCAAAATGCATTAACAAACTTTGTAAGGAAGGGAAGGAGCATTCATTGACCAGTTTAGCTGTTTTGAAAGGATGCCCAATAGATGTTGATGAAATATATGAAGAATACCTTGGTCCACACAAGGGCGCATGGTGCACTTGAGTAAATAATGAGGATGAAAAGAAATTAATTAATCTCAGAATAAACAAGCATTTGGCAAAGCCAACAGGTCTTGCCTATGCAAGAGCTATAGGCATTGGCAATTCGTTTTAGACATTATGTACACTAGTGTGGCTGCTCTTCAGCATGCCTAAAAGTTAGTGGGGTAGATTGAGGTAGAGTGGAATGGGGTGGATTCGGGTAGAGTGGAGTGGGGTAGACTGGCGTAGAGTGGAGTGGGGGTAGAGTGGGGTAGATTGGAATGGGGTGGAGTGGGGTAGATTGGAGCGGAAGAGTTGGGTACATTAGCGTGTTACACTAGGGTTGGGTAGTCTGAATTGGGGTAGACTGGGGTGGAGTGTGGTAGATTATGGTGGAGTGGGGGTAGATTGGAGTGGAGTATATTGGAGTAGGGGAGATAGGAGTAGGACAGATAGGGGTGGAGTGGGATACATTGAGGTAGACTGAAGAGGAGTGGGGTAGATTGGGGAAGAATAGAGTGGGTGGATTGAGGTAGAGTAGTGTGGGGTAGACTGGAGTGAAGTCTGGTAGATTGGAGTGGAGAGGGGTAGATTGGGTGGATTATAGTAGGGTAGAATGGAGTGGGGGTAGATTGGGATAGTTTGGAGTGGGGTAGATTGGGGGAGTGGGACAGACTGGAGTCCAGGCGTGGAGAAGAGTGGGGTAGTTTGGAGTGGGGAGGAGTGGGGTAGATTGGAAAGGAGTGGATATGGGTACATTGGAATGGGGTAGATTGGAGTGAGGGAGTGGGTTAGATGGAACTAGGGGAGACTGGGGTGAAGTGGAGTTGTTTGGAGTGGAGTGATGTAGAATGGAGTGGAGTGGGGTAGATTGGAGTGGAGCAGATTGAGTAAAAGTGGAGTGCAGGGGATTGGGGTAGATTGGATTGGAGTGGAGTAGATAGGAGTGGAGAGGAGTAGACTGGAGTGGAGTGGGATAGATTAGAGTGGAGTGGGACAGATTAGAGTGGAGTAGGATAGATTGGGTGGATTATGGTAGGGTAGATTTGAGTGAAATGGAGTTGACTGGAGTGCAACGGGGTAGATTGCAGCGATATAGATAGGAGTGGGGTAGTTTGGAGTTGGTTAGATTGGGGTAGATTGGAGTGGTGTAGTTTGAAGTGGAGTTGGATAGATCGGGGTAGATTGGATTGAAGTAGATTGGGGTAAACTGGAGTTGGGTATATTGGAGTGGGGCAGATTGGATGGGGTAGATTGGAATTGGATATTTTGGGTTGTAGTAGGTTAGGGTAGATTGGAGTGGGTGGATTGGGGTTGAGTGGGGTAGATTTGGGTGGCATGTGGTGGATTGGGGTGGAGTGAAATGTGGTAAATTTGGTAGAGTGGAATGGAGTGTGGTAGATTGGGGTAGAGTGGAGTAGGATAGATTGGGTGGATTGGAATGGGTAGATTGGAGTGGGGTGGAGTGAATTGGAGTGAGATAGATTGGGGAAGAGTGGAGTGTAGTGGGGTAGATTAGGGTGGAATGAAGTGGGGTAGATTGGCATGGGTTAGATTGGAGTGGTGTGAGTAGATCGGAGTGGAGTGAGTAGATTGGAGAGGAGTTGGATAGAACACAGTGGATTTTAGAGTGGAATGGGGTAAATGAAATGGAGTGGGGTAAACTGGACTGGGGTAGATTGGGGTAGAGTGGAGTGAGGTAGATTGAAGTGGAGTTGGGTTGGGTAAACTGAAGTGGAATGGATTGGGGTACATCAGAGTGGTGTGGATTGGGGTAGACTGGAGTGCAGTAGACTAGGGTAGATTGGAGCAGAGTGGGGTAGATTTGAGTGGAGTGTGGGAGATTGGGGTGGGGTTCAATGGGTTAGATTGAGTGAAGTGGGGTAGATTGGAGTGGGGTAGACTGGGGTAGAATGGACTGGAGTGGGGTAGATTGGAGTCCGATAGATTGGAGTGGGGTAGATTGGATCATATTGGAGTGGATTGGAGAAGACTAGAATGAGTGGGGTAGTCGGGTTAGATAGAGATTGGTAGATTGAAGTTAGGTAGATTGGAGTGGGTGGAGTAGATTTGAGTGGGATGGGTAAATTGGAGTGGGGAAGACTGAAGTGTAGATTGGGTGGAGTGGGGTGTGGTAGATTGGGTGGAGTGGGGTAGATTGTAGTGGAGTGGGACGGGGTAGATTGGGGTACACTAGAGTGGAGTTGGATAGATTGGAGTGGGGTAGAGAGGGGTAAGTAGTGTGGAGTGGAGGGGTGTAGAGTGGAGTGGCGTGTTGTGTCGTTGAGTGAGTGGCGTAGATTGGAGCAGCTTGGAGTCGAGTGGAGGGCATATCATAGAGTGTTTTAGAGTGGAGGGGCGTAGAGTGTACTGGCATGTCAGAGTGGTGTGGAGTGTCATATAATGGAGTGGCACTGCATAAAGTGGAAGGGCATAGAGTGCAGTGGATTGGCATAGTGTGGATGCATGGTGTGGTAGCACACTGCCATTACAGACAACACATTTTCAATTGAAATGACTGTTAGACCTGGCACCATTGGCGTGGGTCTCCCTCCCATTTTTCACTGTTGTCTCCTCTGTTTTTGCTGGTGTTAGATGCTCTGCGCCCTGTGCCACTGCCATTCAGTGCCACAGCGCGAATGCTCCCTGTGTAAATATGTCTATATGAATTGGTATATCCCTGATTGGCTTATTTGGTTTACCTGTTAGTCCCTAGTAGTGTGGCCTGTGTGTGCCCAGGGCTGGTGAGCCAAATGCTGCTGGTGGGCCTGCAGCACTGATGTGTGCCACCCACAGAAGCAGCTTGTAAAGTGTGTCTCAGACCTGCCACTGCAGTGTCTGTGTGCAGTCCAGAACTGCCATCTTGGCTGTGAAGTGCACCCACTTCCCAGCCCCTGAACATTCCCTTGGCATCATGTAAGTCACCCCTATGGTAGGGTGCATTGTATGTGTAAGGTAGGACATGCCTTGGTGTGTGTAGCATGTCCTGGTAGTGAATTACACCCCATTTCGTTTTTCACTACTGTAAGGCTACCTGTTCCTCATAGGCTAGAATGGGCAGTTTGACTATTACATCCTATAGTCCTAACTGGCCCCAGGAACATGGTAGAAAAACGAATTTAGTATGCCTGAGCTCAGAATAATAAAATACATCTTTTAGTGAAGTTTATTTTTATATTCTGTGTCTGAAAATACCACGTTTAGAAAGTAGGTATTTTCTTGCCTAAGCCTTCCAGTGTGCTCTGCTGTTATGTGTATTGGCTGTCTGGTTTTGGAGGGGCAGGGCAGGCTGAGTCAGACCTGGGTTGAATAGAGAGATCTGCATTTAGAGTATGGGGAGGGGTGGCTCCTTGACCTGAATAGGGCTGTGCCTGGCAAGGTGAATGCTGGCTCCACCTCCTACTGTGTGTCTGCTAGCAGACCCCCTCTTTCTGAAAGGAAGGATGCAGCCTGGTAAACAAAGTGCTCCCGGTCTGAGCAGAACTGGTTCTGGCTAGATTCAGTGACTTGTAACTTCTGAGAACAAAGACTTTTGGGGTATAAATATCTGTGCTCAAACCCCTACATTTGGTATTGCCCCTGGATCTGGAGAGGAAACTCTGTCCGTGCCACTGGACATTGAGGAAGAAGGAAAATGACTTTTTGAGAGAAACTTTTATTTTTGTACAGCAATTACCCAAGGGCTAGGAAAAGAGCTAGCCTCCTGCTGGAGTCTCAGGCCCATCAGACTCCACCAACAACCTCCTGCTTCCTCCCTGCGAGGACTGCTATCTGCTGATGAGGCTCCTGTGAGTTCCAGGGCCTCTAGTTTGCTTCAGAGAAAAGAGTGTTGGAAATCGACGCTAACGCACCTTTGCGAGCCGCTGCAGTCGAGAGCGCTGGGAAAATCATCGCGCTGCTGCCGCTGGGTGCTCGCAACACGAAACCATCGCTAACGCACCTTTGCGAGCCGCTGCAGCCGAGACGCGCTGGATAAATCATTGCGCTGCTGTCGCGTGCGCTCGCAACCCTTAAAGAAATCATCGCTTCAAGACATCGCATTGCGGACGCCGTGCGTCCGCCCTTTTGATCGCATCGCACCGAATTTCGTCGCTCCCTCGTGGAGCGTCTTCTCTTCGCATCGCAACACGATCGCACAACGCAACAGGATCATCGCATCGACTTCTCCCTCGCGGCAAGAAAGTCATCGCATCGGCGGTCCAGCGTGCAGAAGTTTGTCGCATCGTCTCCGCACGCATCACGCAGCTCGGCGCATCATCCTCCCTTGCGGCAAGGATTTCAACGCATCGCCGGCCTCGCGTGCCGAGAATCATCGCTACAGCTTATTTGCGACATTTTGTTGGTTTTGCTACTAAACCCAGGTACTTTGTGAGAGAAAGGGTCGCAGAGACCACTGCTTTGAATTTGAACCTTATTTTTGCAACCTTTGAACTATTTTTTGACAGCCCTTCAACAGCAATCCTATTTTTGACAGTATTGTGGCTTTTACAGTTATTGGTCTTGTGATAAGTCTATATATATATATATATATATAAAGATACTTATTTTTTATAACTACTTGTGTGGTGTCCCTTTGTAGTGTGCCTCACTGTGTTACTGTGTATGATCATAAATGCTTCACACACTGCCTCTGAGATAAGCCTACCTGCTCGTGCTACGTTACCACAGGGTTGAGCAGGGGTATCAAGGAGGGTAGCCCTCTTACTCTGACTTAGGAAGAAGGGTCCCTACTTGGACAGTGGCCAGCCATTGCCAACTAGAGACCCCCATTTCTAACAATGACCAATTCATTTGCACCGAAATACGATTTTACGGCACACAAACGATAATGCGTTTAAATGTCATCACGGACTGTATTCATGCGTTTTGATCGTACCCAAATATTTGTTTCAACCACACTTCAGAATTACAAACAAATGTGCTTCTTTTGTACTAATTCTGATATATTCTGAAACATCGGCACAGTTCAATATTTTTTTTGTTGTGTTCTATAAAAAAATGTAAAAAACTTTCTACACTCTTTCCTCTTATATAAATACTAAATAGGATTGTCACATAAATTCTCTCACCTTGAAGTCAGAGAAAGAAAAGTAAACACCAAGCTCCCTCGGAAGAGAGAGCTTGGCATTTGACCGCTGTCTTTGAATACACAGTAAATGTGACAAGATAAGAACAAGATTTAAAGGCTTGTTTACAGAAAGTGAGTTTGTGGAATAATACAGTAAACAAGGTTTGGGCAACGGTAGGGACGAACTCAAGCTGGACAGCCTAAAGCAAATAAAGCCAACAAATAGAAAGTCAGAAAATGTGAGTAACAAACTACATAGCCAATGTTAAGCAATGGGCGGAATGCATTCCTAGGTCAGCTTTCTGAATGTCCTCAAGATGTCTTTAACAACTTTGACCTAAAAAACAATGCCTATGATACAACATTTTGTATGTGGTGCTGTGCAGACTGTTGAGTGGGTGAGTGCAAAAGTCAGACAAAGAGTAGATGAATGTATGTCTGGATGAGTTAGTGGATGGGTGAATGGGTGAGTACATGCAAGGATGACTGAATGAGTGAGTCTATGGATGAATATGTATTTGTAAAAGTGGAGATGCCTAGATGGCGGAATGAGTGAGTGAGTGACTACATGGACAGATGGCTGGATGAATAGATGAGTTGATGGATGTATGAGTGAATGAGTAAGATGATGAGCAATTGAATGGGTGGCCACAGATGCTGGTTGTTGAATGCCAGCATCTGCTGCCCATTCACACATGCACTCATCCACTGACTTTTACATTTATCCATACACAATCAGCCACAGTAACCCACTCACGCAACCCCGCCATTTAGTGACTCGCCCCTCTATACAAACCCCCCACAGAGTCCAATTCCCAAGTACTTTCACTAATAAGAAGTCAGGCATAATGGCTTGGCCACTTGCTTTTCCATGCGTCTCCAATTCCTTCTCCAATTCGCTATCTTTTTTTCCCCCTGTGCGGATTCTACTTGTTTTCACCTTGCTCCTGTCCTCTATTTTTCTGTGCAATGCCTCCTCTATTTTCATCAAAACTGTATTCCTACTTTTCATTCGGTTTCTTCTCTGCCTTTTCCTCCTACGCTTTCTCAAAAGTGTTCGACCCAATAATCTGTTCCCACTCCTCGTATTCTCTCCTTCGTACTGGTTTTCTCTGCTTTCAGTCAGAATTTTACTTTTTTTTCTTTCTCATTACCTTTCAGATATTCATCTTCCCCTTGTCTATTTGCTCAGAAATCTATTTACATCAATATCATTTTCTCCTTTATGAGCCTCATCAGTGTCTGTTTAGTGCCCTCTTTTTTCCTCATTCATGAGCCCCTCTCTCTTTGTGGTATCGCCTATTTGTCTTCTCCTCTTTCACTCCGCTTCTCGCAACAAGTCTACCAAATGTATATCTTTTTGCTCCTTTCTTTAGCCAGTCATTCTCCCAATGTGTCATCTTGCACGCCTATAGTGTCAGTTTATTCAACTTCTTCTTCAGTGTTTCTTTGCTTATTTCTCTCCGGTCCCTAAGCCCCCATTCTGTTTCTTTTGCTCTCGCCAGTGTGGGTCTTTCTTCTATATCTACTGCTTTTTCCTTTTTACATTGTCTTTCTAGTTGTTTGGTGTCTTATTTTTCTCTTCTTCGTTCCTTTGCCCCATCTTCTCAACAGATTTTATCCCACGTCATATCCAGTGTCTATCCTGTTTGTGTCCTTCTTTTGTAGCATTTCTTCCAGGCCTCTACTCTCCAGAGTCTCTCATCTATTTACTCTTCTCTCCTTTAACTGTTGCTTGTTCACCGTGCTCATCTAAAATTTTCCTTCTCTGTATCTTTCTAAATTTCTACTCCTTTCTCCACTGTAACATCTTAACACCTGTGTTGGTCAAAGAGTGCACTAAAAAGTTAAAATAAATAAACAGGTTCTGCCATTTTTCTTCCTTGTTATTCTCTTTCTCCCACACCTCAGGTGTCTTTTGCATTTTCCCTATCCCTCTTTGGCAGGAGCAGTGAACTGGGACTAGGGGTCTGAAGGACCCTCTACACCCTAATTATGGTTTTCTTTTACTATACAACCACAGGATAGGATGTCCATTTTTTTTTATTGCTTTCATTAGGGCCATTGGCACTGAGCCACCCCTGTGTTTTTCTTGCCCTCTACAATGTCTCTCTCTTCCTCACTTTCTCTGCAGTGTTTCTCCTCTCTACAGTATCTCTCTCTGTGGCCTATAAGTACCTCCTATACTTCATCTCCTCTCCCCACCTGTATGCTCTCTCTTATTCTACGATCTCTCTGCTCTCTACTGACTGCTGAGGACTAGGAGCCACTGCGGTGCTGCCTAGCTGTGCAGACTTCAACATACATTGCATGTCCCTGGGCTGTAAAGGAGGTGCTTGGGCATAACATGTCTGATACAGGCCTTGGAAAATCTACTCACCCACTTGCTATGCCAAGCCAGATTTTATCTGGTCGAGCTATTTTTAAGACTCACTAGTTCATTCTGGCCAGTGAACTTAAGCTGGAAAGGAAGATGTCTTTGATGTCTGTTCAAGGTCCAATGTCAGTTTTTTTTAGTAGTGGATGATTATCTTATCCTGGAAAATGGAGTTTACTTTTTTTTTAACCTTTCTTTCTCTTACTACAGTTAGAGGATTTTGTAAAGAGAGCTGTCTGACAATCGTGAAATAAAAGGCTGTAGAATGTCAGTTTTTTTCTAACACAAAACATGTAAATCGCTTGTATATGAATAGTATAAATATTATAAATATATCAGGAATTACAAAAGCACTTTTTTTGTAATGAAGAAGTGTGATGCGAACAAAACAAATCAGAACACTTAACTTGGTGATGTTCAAATGACAAATATTTCAGAAACTCGATTTCCAGACATTATTGCTTGCACGCTATATAGTTTTATCGGTAAAACCGCATGTCAGTGGGACATTTTGTGGCCATTTCAATGGAAAATGTGCTGACAGCAAATGACAGTGTCCTACCACTTCATGCTTTAGTTATATTAATTAAAAGTTAAGCATGATTTGAGAAACATTCCCGCCCCCTCGTTGATGGCAATGCTGTTAGTGAACTAAGAGGCAAGTCGGGGGTCATGTGTATCCTATATGTGGCTAGATTTGAATTATATATAGAGAAAAAGTTTAGTCTATTAAATTAAACAAATGAGTTTTTTTTATACAGCAGACATGCTGAATTCACATATTTGAAGGTGCTTTTAGATGTGATAATGAAGAAATTGGCGGCTTAGTGAAATAAAATATTTGCCCAGTATCACATAATTTGAAATCAGTTTCTGGGTCAAGAGCATTACAGTTAGGTCGAGTAGATTATTTAAGTCACTAGACCTGCATGTGGTTACATTTTTATGATTTCTCAGGCCTGTGATGGTGAAAGGAAAATAAAAGATGCTCCAGAGAGAGGCTACAAATAGGGGGGGCAAACATTGAGCGCCCCCAGCCATTTTACACAGCAGAAATGTCCTGTGAAGGGATTGTGCAGAAGGCAGTTTACAAAAGAAAGTCGATGACCCAACCGTATCTTAAGCACAAGCAATTACTTACGACTTGTATCGTGCATTCTGTAATAGTTCTCAAATGCGTGATGTTTTACTCTGTTTGCTAAGATGAGTACAATAGCATGAGTTAGTGTCACAGTTTAGGCGCGACACTTGCCAGGTCTGATTATGGCTGCTCACTTGTAAAATCTCTCTTCATCCTTTAGGCTCTGTATCCCAGACTTACGTCTGCCACCAAGCAGTCCTACTGACAATGGCAGCCGAACCTAAGGTTAGAGTTGGGTGGGACGTGAAAAGGGTAATGGGGAAGAACTTAGGACAAAATCAGGAGGCCTAAGGAGCAGAGATGCGACTTTGGAACTGGTGAACCGGGTTCGAATCCGGCCTCGACTCAAGAGCCTGTGATTCGGGTCAAATAACAATCTCTCCGGGTCTAAATAAAAATGTGTAACTTAATCTGGGGCTCACGTAATGGGCTCTAATGACCTTGGGCCAAGGTTGCGCTCTATAAAACTGCACAAAAATATAAATAAGCACAACGGAAACAAAGAGAAGTATGTTGGCGCTCTTCCTTGGACCAGAAAAGAAGTATGAAACCATTGCTACCCTGGAAACTACAGTTCCAACTCCAAGCCCCGAAGGGGCATGGTGTTTAGTAAGAATTGTCTGTGCTGTGTACACTAGAAATCACTTGAAATCAAATAATGGAGATAGACGCTACCAGATTCGGTGCTCCTGACGGACAGTGCAGTTAAATTGTGTGGATACCGAGAGAGACCATCTAATTGGGAAAACTATGGTTCCTGGTTAAGTAAATGTACTTAAATTAAACTAGAAATAATATGTATGCCAAAGGGCAAATGAGTTCACAGACAGAGCTTGTAAGTGAGACAGTATCCTTGTTTGCACTGCTCGGTGGCAAAGGGTTACTTTCCCATTCGCACGCCTGGCACAGGACGTAGCGGCAGAGTCCAACTTGTAAATGAGATGTGAACAATCAAAATGCATCTTGAAAGTGTTAGGAAATACAACGGTGTCGAAAAGAAACAGGAACGCAAGTCTGTACAGCTTCAAAGCCTGCAGATTGCTTGATTATGGCTTAGAACAGTGTTGGCCGCTTCCTCCTTGGTGTTCAAGGGACCAGTATGACCAAATCTAGCGTTTCATGCTCATGCAACCACAAAAGTACTTTTTGACGCAAAACAGGGTCTGCTCAGGTTCCACCTACGAGTTTAAGTAAATTTAATCCCCATAATTTACACAATTTAAAATGCTTCCAACTGGGAGGAATATTATACACTTGCAGAAGATTAAAAAACAAAACTCTATTCCAGACATTTTTCTGGCGAGCTTGTTCTTAATTATAAAAATTGTTCTATTTTTTTCCTTCATCAAAGTTATCTTAATCGTGATTTATATTGCGAATTCTGATTATCAAAAGAAATTGTTAAATTTCTACCAACCCCAAATACCACTGGTGGGCTCCGCCCACTTAAAAAATGCCCAGCTATTTCCCCCTTGATCCGCACTCTCATTACAGCAGTGTTGTATTGTACAGCAGCATTTTATGGCGATTAGTATTCATATGTTTAATGAGCTGCTGCCATTTAAAGCCTCACTTTTATTGCTCCTTTATGTTTGGAGGTAAAATAGCACTCAGTATAAACTGAAACCTTTGGGTGCTGTACTACACCCCCTTTCCAAGTTCTGTACCTCTCAATCAGCGAAAAACTAGATCACCACGAAAACACCACATCCTGTAATGCAGATTTGGGTGCAAACTCTTGCACTTTTGGTCTGTCCTCAGTTATTTCTGTCTCTCTCTCATTACAGGATAGGCTGCAGAAGCTGGACAGCATATGGTGGAGGGTCAGAGAAATTAAGCTGCAGGTGTCCATGAGTTGGTCTTTCCTTGAGTGCTCTTAGGCTGTTGATGAGTGGTGATCCAAGCAAGATAGGATTTTGCTGATAGAGGGCTCCCCATTCACACAGAATAAGGACGTTTTTCAGGTCATAACTGCCTATTTGGTACTATCTAGTGAAGGCACACTGAAGATGCTGCTTTACCTCACTATATGAAAGCGCCAGGCTTGCTCTTTGGTTCCAGAGACAAAGGCAAGTAGAGGGAGATGGAATGGCATGTCCAAGGTCCGTGGACAATACTGGAAAGTCATTGAAATCCCACTGAAGCACAAATACTTCAGATTTCATTCCTGCCAAGGAAATAATGTAGCATATTATTCAACACAGTTAATGTAATCTGAGCTCATAAGAAAAAAAAAAACGTGTCCTCAAAGTGCAAAATGATGAATGCCTCAAATGCCATCTGATATGCTAACATAAAACATCATTCTTCGAAGACCTTAGTGCACATTAATAACATTAAGAGTCTTCCCTGGAAGGACACTTGATACTCGCTAAGTGGAAAACAGAACAAAGCATACAATTGTACAGAAATGTAATGCCATTGGATATTTTGTTCAGTTTATCAAGTGTCACATAGTGGGTTTTCTCAGGTTTTTTTTTTTTTTAAATAATCTGTCCTCTAGTTGCCTAACCTACCCCACATACAATATTAA
Source organism: Calotriton arnoldi (assembly GCA_963921515.1). NCBI lineage: Eukaryota > Metazoa > Chordata > Amphibia > Caudata > Salamandridae > Calotriton > Calotriton arnoldi. The sequence continues at coordinate 590,078 of CAWUFW010004896.1, read as the reverse complement.
GGATTCAGTTCACAAAATATTTACAATACTTAAGTACAACTTAATGACACTGATAGACCTGGCATCCTTGGCATGGTTTCCCCCAACTTTTTGGAAAAAAAAACTAGATCACCACAGTGTCCTAGCAAGCCAATGCTTACAGTCTCTTCAGGTTCTTCCGCCTTAGTGAAGAGAACTCCCAAGGGATCAGGCAGCACTCCCTACTTTTAAGCTGGGGGAACACATGCTAGACCTGGAATCCTTGGTGTGATTTCCCCCGACTGTTTGCCTTCTGAACTCTTTTTTTGCTGACTTTGTTTTTGTTGGTCTTAGGATTCTGAGCTCTTTACTAGTGCTAAAGTGCATGTGCTCCTTACTTTAAACATGGCGGCAACATTGGCTTTATTCACAATTAGCATATTTGATTTACTTATAAGTCCCTAGTAACGTGCACTACCTGTGCCCAGGGCCTGTAAATCAAATGCTACTAGTGGACTTTCAGCACTAATAGTGAGCTTGTATGTGTTCAGTTTTAAACTGCCATTTCGACCCGGCAAGTTAACCTACTTGCCAGGCCCAAACCTTCCTTTTCATTACATATAGGTCACCCCTGAGGTAGGCCCTGGACAGCCGATGGGGTGTGCAGTGTATCTAAAAAGTAGGACATGTACTTTTAAGTTTACATGTCCTGGTAGTGAAATACTCAAACTAATGTTTTCGCTACTCCAAGGCCTATCTATCCCATATGATAAGATTGGGATTGCCTTATTACATTTTATAAGTGTAACTGCCCATTGGGAAGAGACAGGAAACCAACACTTGGTTTCTCTGGACTCACAATTTAAAAAGACAACTGATGGTGAAGTTGGTTTTTAAATTGCAGTTTTGAAAATGCCACATTCATTTGGTGCCTTGTGCCTGTCTCTGGAATACACATCTGGGGTGGGTGAAGCTGGCTTCCTGCTTTCCCTCTAGAAAGCCACACACAGTAAGGAAGGTAGGTGTGACTGAGTAGCCATCTGAATGTTGATGGGTCATCCTGAGCAGAATGGGAGGGAGGATCTGACACTTTACACCTGAAAGGGCTGTGTCCCGTCTCCACACAAAGGAATGCATGCTCTCCTGGAGTGAGTCTGAAGCCAGGGCAGGAAAGACAGGGTCTTGTGCACTTCAAAGCATCTCCTTGAAGTCTCCCTACTTCAAAGGCCCAACTGGGTATAAGTACTGAACCCCTGACACCACCAAATCAGAAAACGTCTGTAACGGAGGATATTCTACTAGGAAGAAAGACTGCTGTGCTGCCAGGAGGGACTGCCACTTTGCTGAACTGCTTTGTTGTGTTGGCCTGCTGCTTCTTGCCGGGGAGTGAGAAGGACTAGACCTGCATGTCTATATCCCAGAACCCAAGTACTCTCCAAGGGCTTGTTAGCTTGCATCCAGTTTCTGAAGTCTATGGGATATCAAAGACTTCACCTTCATCATCAACTCAGCACCTAGACTTTTCTTGCTGTAAGTCTTACTCTGCCAAGTAGTGCCAATTCAGCGTGGGGATCATTGACAGGCACATCTCGGGCTGTGACAAGTATTAAGATACTTCTTCTCAGCGGGCCATGCATGGGTATTGTAGCCAGCCTATTTGCTTCTAAGCACCATTTTTGCATTTAATCTTGAAAAATTTGTATCTCGACTTCTACTCATTAGATTTTGTCATTTTGGTCTTGTTTTACTCAAAAATATTCTCTATTTTTCTAAACTGGTGTGGAGTCTCTTTGTGGTGTATGTTGCATGCACAAATACTTTACACATTGCTTCTTAAGTGAAGCCTGACTGCTCCGTGCCAAGCAACCAGAGGGTGAGCACAAGTTATTTTAAAGTGTGTTTCTGACTTACCCTGACTATGATTGTGGTTGGTGCTTGGACAAGGTGCATACCTCTGCCAACCAGAAACCCAGTTTCTAACAGACACAAAGAATCAGGTTTTGTGGAATTGTAAGTTACAAAAAAAACAATTATGAATATTAAAATTTAGACAGTATGGCAGAATTACCCCAATTACAGATTTATGGTTAGTTAGGGGATTGTGGGTGTTCCAATGTGAGCCCCAATGATCAGGCGGACAACTGTGATTCCTGTTCCAGTTGTAATCAGCCGCATTGGTGCAAATGTAGAGCAGTATATGGTATACCTGCTTTGAGAAGGTTGCACAGGTTTCTGCTCGTGTCACCATCTGGATTAATACGTCCAACGCATAGTGAATATGCATAGTGCTTTGTGTTTGGCAAACACAATAGGAGAAATCCAAACACTGGCTTTCATCAACCCCTTCCCCCCACACACCACATACACCAGTACATTTGGGAATGGAAATGGAATTCTACAACTCCTTGTCTACTGTAATGAAAGAGGAGAAAAATATTTCCTCCTGTAGAAAAAGAAAAGCTACACCTGATACTCATCCGCAAATTTTCACCAGGGAGAAAATCCGTATCACTAAAGTTTACACATTGGATTACACCAAGAAGTTGCCGAAAATCAGATTTCCTGGAGTATTTTTGGGATCCTTTGTCCATCCATAAAAACTGGAAAATATGATCCAAATGTAGGAGTTATCCTATTGGAGCCAATTACTTACTTTGCTAGTGCTTTGTGAGTGGTGTTTCATTGCACTTGTGCACATTGCTAGCATTGCATGCTTGACCATATTTGTTAAAACAATGGTCTGCAGCTTAAGGTCATCAAGTGTATGCATTTCAATCAACGGAAATTCTTCTTCATTAGGAAACTAGAGTTACAGATAGAAACTAAGAAAGGCAATATAATATATATATATATATTTTTTTTTAAATAAAGGTCCCTACGTGACCATTGGAAGGATATACAACTACAAAGACAGCAGAAAGCTGTGTGGAATCTGTGGATCCCCTAAGCGCCAACAGCCCTTTATTCTTTCAAAGTCAATAACATTTTTGCCATTCTATTGACGTACTGTAGCTTCTGCTATTAGAGAGCTGTGGCGCTATTATTTATTTGCTGAAGAATTTTTAGCACTTCAAAAGAAATGATGTTCATAGCATCAAGTACTACGTAAGGACATTGAAGTACTGGTCTTCACATTAATGTAGACTGGGAACATTTGATGATTTGAGAAGTAAGAAAATAAAGTAAGAAATTAAGACAATAAAAAAGTAGTAGTACATTAAGGAAAACTTCTATAGCACTGGTGCTCACAAAAATTTTCTCTGGAGCAAAAAGTGACGGTCTCGGTGTGACAGAGGGTTGCATTGATGCTGGTGAGCAGTGTGACAAGCAGTGGAGAATTAAAGCCATGTAGGTAGACTAAGAGTCACATCACAAATTTGGGGTTTCAGCCCATATCACCTTGCTGTAAAATAGATTTTTAGTCTCCTCAACTCGTAGGTCTTTGAGTAGGGCTGGCTGGCTGCCCATGAGCTGTTAAGGGTTTTAAAACCGGATTGTCTAACATGTATCATGTTGTTAGCGTAAAGGTATTTTTTTAAATGCGTTTTGTTATTAAGGGCCTAATTTAGATGTTGGCGGGTGGCCTGTTTCTCGGTCAGGGAGATGGAGTAAATTACTCCGTCACCCTGACAGAGGTGCCACCCACCAAATTGAGAAATGGCAGGCAAGGCAAGCAGGTTGTCATTTCTTAAAGCATTGGCAGAAACCACCGACACGGCAATGCATTTTGAAGTTTGGTGCACAACTCTGTCAACATGATGGAGCATTACACCAAACTGGTTTCTTTTCGATTTTTAAAAAGAAAGACACGCAGCATTTCAAGCCATTCTCAGGCCTGCCACTGCAAGGACCTGTGTGTGCAGTTTACTGCCACTTTGACTTGGCATTTAAAACACCTGGCCAAGCCGTAAACTCCCTTTTTATTAGATGTAAGTCATCCCTAAGGTAGGCCGTTGGTAGCCCATAGGGCAGGGTTCTGTGTATGTAAAAGGTAGGCATTGCACTGGTAGGTTTTGCATGTCCTAGTAGTGACAAACACCCAAATTCGTTTTTTACTACTGTGAGGCCTACTCCTGTCATAGGTTAAAATTAGCATTGTGAATTCCTTAATACACTCGGAAGCTATAATCCTGACTAGAAAGGAGTAGCTGCATCATGTTTTATATCTTTGGAATTGTAATGATAAATCCTCTTCACTGGTAAAGTTGGATTTAACATTACTATTATAGAAATGCCACTTTTAGAAAGTGGGCATTTCTCTGCTCTGACGGCTGTGTGTGTGCCTGCAGCCTGTATCCAATACACAGCTGGGGTGGGTGACAGCCACACTATGTGCATTTCCTTTAGACAGCCACAAAGACAGGGTGGGTAGGTGTGCCAGAAACCTCATCTGTATTCATCTGCATGCTGATAGCGCATCCTGGGCAGTTAGATGGGACGGGAGCTGACACCTGAATAGGTAGTGTCCCGTTTCCCACACAAAGGGCTAATTACCCCCTACTGATAGTCTGGAGCCAGTGCTGGGAAGAAAGGGCCTGTGTGCATTTCAAAGCCCTATCTTTGAAGCCACCCCCACTTCAAAGGCAAAACTTGGTAAAATTATTCGGGCTCTGACCCTACCAAGTACACTGCTTTTCTTCTTTGCTATGCTGCCTACTAATCTCTGCCCTGCTGAAAAAAAGTGGTGGCAACGAATAACAATTCCTTCATTTAGACAGTGATATGGTGATCGTCCTGAATGGTGCTGATGAGGGACTAATGAATCTTAGGCAATCGATATACAAAATGTAGGACTTGAAACTCTTCAGAAAATACCTCATATCATCCTGATTAAGACTAAAAAAAAAATATAAAAAAAAAAAAAAATCGAACTATTTTTGCATCAGATCCTCCAGTTTAGATCACCAAAAACATGAATAGCAATGTTTACCATTAAATTGCTTTTCAGTCACATTATATACATGTTTTATCCGAAATAATGCTCCTAGCCTTTGCTATGGGTCTGCATCTGTGGACAGGTCTTTACACTACATGTCTTTAAGTGTAAAGGGGTAAATCATTTCTCAGGGGTGCCGATAAAAAGGCATATGGCCACTTGTTAGTAATTCAATCACCACCAACAACCAGCTACCCATAGCCAAGTGATGGGGGCAGTAGTCACCCTTTAATATAAACAATGGTAGTTTTTAAGTGTACCCCAGATCCAATAGAGCTTTTGGAGGAGCTCTTGCAATGGATGCGAGATGTTGGGTTCACTTGGAAAAAGCACAGTGTTAAACCAGAAAATGTCAAACAAGGGCAAGATGGAATTGCCTTTTGCATAGGGGGCCTGATTCACACAAAAAATGGATGGTAAACTTATATTTTCACTGGGGGCAATTAAAAAATGCCTTTGTGAGTATGTGAAGTAGAACTACATGAGTACTACTTCACATATTCATAAATGCCATTATGAATAGGGCAAGAAATATCCAAGTCCCTATTACGAAAAGTGCAAAGAGGGCCCAGCCCTTTCTATATGTACTACATGTATATAAACAGTCACTAAATATTTAAGGAAAAATCACAAAGGTACCCAAGCATACATGAAGTGGTACTACAGGAGTAGTTCTTAACATACTACTAAATGCTTTTGTGAATTTTTCCCAATATGTATAGATTTATGAACTTTAATGTATGCACATCTGCAGAGGTCTACATTTTCAAGGCTTACTATAGTGGGATGTCTGGGGTGGCAATGAATACAGTTTTCCACAGGAGGGTGGCACACTGACTGGCGCAAGCCTACAACAGTCCTCTCCAAGTGTATCATCGCATATCCTGCAGAACAGTTTACTTACAATTCTCATTGTATTTGCTGATCAGGTCTGTTAGACCTGGCATCCTTGGAATGGATTCACCTAACTTTCTGCGTTCAGACCTCTAGTTTTTGCTGGCCTAAGGATTCTGCACACTTTACCACTGCCAACCAGTGGGTAAATGTTTGTGTAACATTGGCTTATCCACAATTGGCATATTTAATATCCTTATAAGCTCCATGTAATATGCACGACCTGTGCCCAGGGCCTGTAAATAATTGCTACAAGTGGGTCTGCAGCACTGATTGTGCCACCCACTTCAGTAGCCCTTTAAACATGTCTCAGGCCTGCCTTTGCAGAGCCTGTGCCTGCAGTTTTAAACTGCCATGTCAACCTGGGTCCGTATTGCATATGCAGCGCAATTTTCCTGGTAAGTGCTGGGCGCACCGTTCAAAAGGTGTGCCTAACGCTAATCAGGAAAATGCGCTGCATCATAGTACATGCGCTGCCCCCAGGGCAGCCACAAACTTGTGCTAACCCCAGGGCGCGCATTCAGGTGAAAAAAGGAGCGGATGCTATGAAGCCGCTCTGTGTTTCACAGTGCAGGAGGCAACCTGCATGCATTTGTAGGGGTATTAGAGACTCTCTTACAGGCGGGTGCAGTGAGTGAGTGCACCCATCTCCAAGGGGATGTCTGGGGGGTACAGGGGACCCCCTTTTGCCCCTCCAGAGGGCTGCCATCTGGGGGCACACTGACAGTGTGCCACCTTTTAGGTTGCGCACTGTTTGTGCGCCTCCTGACAGCTTCTTTGCCTCTGCTTCTGTAATACGGAGCAAGCACAGAGGCAAAGGGATTCCCTCATTTTCATGGGGCCACGCCACCAAGCAAATGGGGAAACACCCTCTGATGATAGAGCTGGAGCTTTATGTGCGCCAGTGCTATCGGTATTACAGAAGGGGATGCACTCTGGTAATATGGCTTCTGGCAGGTTAAACCTCTTGCCAGGCCCAACTCTTCCTTTTTAATAAGTAGAAGTCACTCTTAGGGTAGGCCCTAAACAGCCCTGAGGCAGTGTGCAATGTATTTGAAAAGCAGGGCATGTATTTTTTTTTAAAAGTTTTACATGTCCTGGTAGCGAAAAACTCTTAAATTCATTTTTTCACTACTGCAAGGACTGTCTCTCCCATAGGATAACACAGGAGTCCCCAACCTTTTCTGTAGTGAGAGCGATTTCTGACCAATGAAAATCATTGTGAGCTAGTAAAGGCCACGCCCAGCTTCATTGACTTTAAGCATAATTTCTTCCGAGCACATACTGTGGTTTGAACAAAATGCTTAGAGAATTTCCTAGAAACACTCCTTTGAGCGAGACACACTCTTTATGTAGGGGCCCTGACCTGAGGATTTCTAGCTAAAGAGTGGGGACTTAATACAGGGCGCCTTGAAGCTGAAGGAAGAGAATATTCCCCCTCACACACACCTTTTATCTCAGCGTGCAAAATAGCAGCCAAAGAGGTGCAACCAGTGCCCTCAAACACTGACACACGACAGTCACTCTCAGACCACACACCAAACACAAGTTTACAATAGTGGCAGAGCCAGGCAAATATACCCCTAAATCAGCTTGGCTGTAAAAATCAGTGCAGCAGAGTCACTGTGATGTCTCAAGCTAAAAAGAACTGCGCAACAGCCTTGGTAATGACACTGTTGCACAGAAAGACACTTTATCCCGGCAGCGGTCTACCAGGGGTGGAACAGTAAAGACTTCATGCCATGACATTCGGATTACTTTATTAACTCATATTCACGCAGATACGTGGTTATTAACCGATTCATCAATTCATTCACCCCCAGTGACGTCAGATGATACCCAAAGCCACCCTCAGACCCTCAACAGCCTCTTACTGACTTCTGAGGGGGGAGAGAAAGGGTGAAGTGCGTAGGTCAGGATGTGGTGTTATGGCCACTGCTGCTGGATTTGGAGCTGAGAAACCAGGTTCGAGCCTAGGCGTTGGCTCAACATCCTATGATTCTGTGCAAAGCACTTAATATCTCCATGCCTAGAAAAATTAATATTAACTTGTGGAATATAACCGGTGCCTACTTAAACACTCTAATACCTTTAGATTGAGTTTGAGCTATAGAAACCTGCAAAAATATAAAAATAAACCACATAACATATCCAGGGCTCCAGGTTCTTGTTTACTTTTTTTTCTGGCTAAGTGATCCCTAAAAATCTATAGCAAGAGCAGGGTCAGGTGTAGCAGCTGCTACCTCGGGCTACTTCTAATTGACACCTATGAAACTCCTCTGTCACAAAGGCAGCTCTTGGGGCAATCGTGTCCTACCCACAAGTCTAGTGTAGGGAAGCCTCAGGAACAAGGGCCGCTCATTGAATTTGCCAAGGCTGCCCAAACGGGGACACTTTAACCCTGTCTGCAGGTGTGCCCCTCCATTCGTCTCCGCGGTGTCCAGGAGCAGGAAGCCCACTGCCTGATCATGAACTACTGGACACCGCCGGATCTGGTGCTGAACACAGTTGACCTGTCTTTTAGAACTTGACAAAATTTCACGAAGATCAAGATCACCACAGTGGCAGCAGTCAATCCAAGATCACATGAAGGCAATGAGCAAGGGTTTCCAGATAGGAAAGAGAGGATCTCCCCAGCTGCGTGAGTCCAGCGCACCACCAAACCACCTCCCCCTTTGTGCTTCCCGAGGACCTTTCTCTTGAGCTTAAATTGATGTGTGCCCTGGTTCCTGAGTGCTCAGAAAGCCATCTACCCCCTGCTAGCATAGACCCTGCCAACCGAATCGCAGCCAACTGCTTCTTGTGCATAGAACAGCGTCCATTCTAGGTTCAAGTGAAGACTCTCTGTTCCCATAGTAGGCCATGGTAATATCTCCCACAGACATCTGTTCCAAACGCCAATTCAAGCCAGGCCTTACCGATCGATCTGCTGCTTCTCAAGCAGATCAAAGACGCGGTGGCATCCTGGAAAAGCAGGTGGTGCGGGTACTGGTAGGGTAGCAGTCAATACTGCCTGTGCCATGGCACTTACACGCTTCCAAGCTTTCCGGCCCCTGCTGCTCCGCACCTGCACACGTCACGTAGTATGAAGGTGCAGTGCCAGACTGCGAAAGGCAGGTGGCCCTGCAATGCCGTCCTCTTCAGCCCACCCCAACCCAGCTATGCTCAGTTAAGCCTATCAGTGCAGCGGGTTTGGGTGACGGCGAGCAACAGCTATAAAAAAAAAAAGGCCGAAAATGTTATAAGACATGCAAGCTACTCACGGGGCCTCGGCGAGCTACCAGTAGCTCGCGGTCAACCGGATGGAGACCTCTGGGATAACATTACAGTTACCTTATTAAATTTTATAAGAATAATTGCCAAATGCTAAGAGATACCCATTCAAGTTTGGTGTCTCTGGAATCACAATTTAAAAGAAAGGGCCTGTGTGCACTTTAGACCCTTCTTTGAAGTCACCTCCACTTCAAAGGCACAACTTGGTATATGTATTGGGACTCTGACCATACTAAGACAGTACACTGCTCTGGAAGAACTGCTTTTCTGCTTTGCTGTGCTGCCCTGCTGACTGCTGATCTCTGCCCTGCTGAGGACAAGGACTGGACCCATCGTACTTGAACCCAGAGTGACTCCAAGGGCTTGCTGGCTCAGGGTCATCAAAGACTTCCTTTAACCCGGTAGCAACACTTGGACTCTGCCATTTGTGAGTCCTGTCCTGCCAAGTGGTGACAATCCAGTCCTGGGCCCTTGAAAGGTGGTTTCTGCTGTGTTGATACATTAAAACTGACACATCGACGACTTTGAGCCGATCGGAACCGACACATTGCCCTTCAGTGTCGACGTGGCTGCCGCCCAACATCACATCGACGGACTTAGCAGCTCAACGATGACGCATCATAAAGGGTTTCGTCGACAAAGCCTTTATCGACTGTGCGGATCGGAACAGACGTATAACCTGCAACCTAACTTATGGTGAAGTCGGATTTTAAATTGCAGGTCTGAAAATGCCACTTTTAGAAAGTTGGCATTTTCTTGATTCAGCCATTTGGTGCCTGCTGCCTGTCTCGTCACGTCTCAGGTGGGGTGACAGCAGTGCTTTGTGCATTCCCCCTAAACAGCCACACACAATGGGAGCTTAGGTGTGACTTGATAGGCCATCCTGGCTAGATAGGAGGGCGGGAGAAGCTGGACCCTGCCTCACTTACACCTGAATAAGCTGTGTCCCTTTCCCACACAAAGGGCTACATATCATCTGTAGTGGGTCTGGAGCCATTGCAGGAAAGCTGGGCACTTTAAAGGTTTCTCTTTGAAGTCCCCCCCCCACTTCAGAGGCACCGATTGGATAGGTACTGGACCTCAGATGCCACCATTTCAGTACACTTCTGGACCTGTGGATACTCTGCCAGGAAGGACTGCTGTGTTGCTGAAAGGACTGCCACTCTGCTGGACTGCTACTCTACTGGACATCTGCTTTGCTGTGCTGACTTGCTGCCTGCTGCCCTCTTCCCTGGGCGAGAGGACTGGACCTGCATTTCATGAACGCAGAACCCAAAGTGACTCCAAGGGCTAGTTGGCTGACCTCCTGATCTGAAGCCTCAGAGACATAACAGTCTTCCAACAACCTTGCATCTGCACCTGGACTCTGCCATCTGTGAGTCTGCCCTGCCAAGTGGTGCCACTCCAGTCCTGGACCCTTGGGACTGGGTCTAAGGTGCTTACCAGCAGACTTGACGCATCTTCTGTGCTGAGCAGCGCATCCTCCAGACGACCCGACGCATCTCCTCAGCTGAGCGGCACACCCTCGAGCAGAGCCGACACATTGCTGCTATTGAGTTGATTGGGCACAGCACAGAAGGTCAGCATCGCCCTTGGAGCTCTTCAGAACCGATGCATGGCCGACGGCTCGGTGCCTCTCCGACCCAGCTCCTCGCATCTCCCGTCAACAGCAGTTCGCCAACAACGTCGACCTCTGCATTGCAGCTTCGAAGCTCCTCGGAACTGATGCATTGCCTCAGCTGCATGCCGCATCCTCAACACCCGGACTTCGTATCACAAACCCCGTCGAGGATCCTTGACGCCAACCCATAGGGCCTTGCACTGCAGCCTCGCTGCATCTCAGACCCACGCATCGCTTCAACTGCACTACGCTCCTTGCCTCGGATCCACACAGCGCTCTGCAACCAGGATTTAGGGTACTTTATTCAGCTACCCTAATCTGGTCCCTGTAGCCGGACTGCGCTTGGCCTGAATTTGAAACTTCGTCCCGGTCCAGGCAGGGGTGTGGAATTTAATAAAATATCTTATTGTCCATGGGGCAGGTTGCTTATTAAATCTACTTGTCCTGTAACAAAATCCACTTGTCCATTTGGTGCGGTGACAAATTGTGGCAGCAATCTCATTATATAAGAGCTCTGATATAGTCTCTCTGATTATGCCAGGACTCATACCATAGTAGTGTTTGAATACTTGCAATCCCCTTATGTTGCCACGTTTCCGCAGATCTACATACTTGGGCTGAAGGTAGTGCTAAGCAATAGTTGCAGGGTTAGAATGCCCTTCTGAGTCTGTGCAAACCCACAAATTTGCAGGTTTTAAGGGTTTTCACCAACTCTTCTCTAATCTTTTCCCATACTGAGAAATGTTGGAAATTTACTCCTGACAATGGCAGACGTAAACCTTCTTCCAGAGTTGGGAAAAAAGTGATTGGAGGGAAAGTGAACTTGCAAACACACAGATTTTTGCATGAGCAAATCTACACATGCATATTTGCTCATGCTAAAATGCAGTTCACAAATATTTTCGAGGAGTACTATTTCTTGTCCTACTTCTGTAAATTCTTGGGAATTCACAAAAGCCATATAGCTGCACTTAATGCAAGGACATATACCGTGGGTGCACTTTTAATAATTGGGCCCATAATTTGGTCTGGCGTGGACCATGACGTTTCGCGTTTATTAAAATTTGGTCTCTCTCTGTATTGGCTGGCTTCACTGTGAGCGACAGCATTCTGCTCTTTCACAAGGAGCATATCGGCACACAAAGTAGTTTTGTACAGTGCCAGTAACTACTGTGGCAGTGTGTGCTTTTTGAGACCAAAAACAATTTTTGCTTTTGCCAATGTTTGGTATAATGGTGAGGGCCCGGCAGCTCCCACACCAATAAGGTTCTACAAAAACCATGCCAAAACAAGTCACATTGACAAAACTAAAAAACTGACCACCAATTTCAGACCTACTGGCTTTGCCAATGCTGGTTTATTTTTGTTTCCCATAATCTTATTGAAACTGGTTACACTGATTTTCCATTATGAATATTTTTGGGATATACTAGCATGCATTAACACATGTTACTAAATGATGCTGCAAAGAAATGGTACCCGACATTTTACAGTAGTTCAGCAAAATGTTTTTTTCCTGCTTTCATTTTTTTATCAACATTTTATTTTGAAAGTAAAGAATCATCAATCTTGCTTTCAAGCTTCTGCAAATATATGCATCAAATCAGAAAGCATTCTGGGAGCATTATACATAGCCTCATATTGCTAAACTTTGAAAACATGTGTACACATTTTTATACTAGAACCACTGTCAGTAGTGCAGTCATAGCTTACGACATTTACTTAGAGCGCTCACCCTAATAATAAAGGCTTTCAATTAATGAACTATAAATACAAGTTTGAACAGCATTAACATATGGACACAAATATTACCTTAACTGCAGACAGTTCCCTTCCCTGATCCATAATGTGGTAGTGCAAACTGGCAGCCAAAGGGTTTGTGCAGCAGGGGGTTGGTCCTACTTGTCCCAAGGACAAAATACACATGAAAACTTGTTGCCCTTGACCCCAAACAATATGTCCTGGGCGTCGGGATTTAGGAATTCCAGCACAACAAGATATTCCTTGTTGGCGATTTGTGCTTTTTGGCGCTATTTTAACTTCAAACTTTGAAATTCAATATCTCCAGTTTCCCAATTGGATTTTTGTCATTTTGGTCTTGTTTTATTTAATAAAATATATACTATTTTTGTACACCTGGTGTGAGATCTATTTGTGTGGTGTTTTCACTGTTTTACTTTTTGAAGTGTTGCACATATATTTAACACAATGCTTTCCAGTTAAGCCTGACTGCTCAGTGCCAAGCTACCAGAGGGTGAGCAAAGGTTAATTTGGGGGTTGCCTGTGCCTTATCCTGACTACGATTGTGGTTGCTACTTGACCGGGGCTCACACCCTAGTCAACCAACAACCCAATTTCTGAAAAGGTCAAATGCAGTCCGTGCTGAATATCCCTTTACACAAGTAGGTTTCATACTTTTTGGTACTCAGGAGAAAAGAACAGTATCTGGAAATGCTGGACTTGCTGCTTTAGTTCCTATGGTCAAGTACGTTACAAGTGCTTAAGTGGCAATGGGTCATACAATCAATCAGTCGGAATTTGTATAGCGCGTCTTATCACCCTGTAGGGTATCCAGGCGCTGGGGATGGTGAGAGTTAGTCGAAGAGCCAGGTCTTAAGTTCTTCCCGAAGTCAGCGTGTGAGGGGGATGTATGGAGTTTGAGTGGGAAGTAGTTCCAGGATCTGGCGGCGAGGTAGGAAAAGGAACAACCTCCACAGCAGCTCCGCCAGATGCAGAGTATGTGAGAGAGGCGGATCAGAGTTGTCTGGTCGGCTCGTGGAAGGTCAAGCGGTGGATGATGATGGAGAGTCCACGTTGTGGAGGGCCTTGTAGGCGCGAGTCAGCAGCTCCACCTGGTATCTCTTCTGGATGGGGAGCCAGTGGAGGCTTCTGAGGTGGGGTGTGATGCAGGTCTGTTTGGGGAGGTTAAGGATGAGTCTGGCTAAGGCGTTCTGTATTGTCTGTAGTCGATTGAGGAGGTGGAAGGTGGTTCCAGCGTAGAGTGCATTTCCATAGTCCACTCAGCTGGTGACGAGGGCCTGACTCGCTGTCTTCCTGGTGCTTGCGGGGATCCACCTGAAAATCTTACAAATATATGCAGAGGGTGTGAAAGCAGGATGAGGCTACTGCATTGGCCTGGTGCTGCATGAAGAGGTCGCTGTCCAGGATGATGCAGAGGTTACGGGTGTAGTTGGTGGGGTTATCATCGCCATCACCAAATCCTAAAGTGGGGAGCAACTTGCATCAAACTTCAATAGAAGGGTTGCACACTCATTGGTAAGCTTTCAAAAGACCTTTCCACGTGCACCTTTACATCTCTCATATTTCTTAGTATTTGATGGCCACTTCAAGGCCAGCCGGTGCTGAATAGATGTTTAAACACCAATTTGTCATCCTTTTGTTACGTGTCAAAAGAGAACATTCTCTGTGGGAGTTCATGACTTGCTAATTCTGTCCTTAGTACCGAAAAAACACAAGCATTGGCAAAGCCACTAGGTCTCACCTCAGAGACCTATAAAAAATAAGCACTATGCATAACCACTTTTTATTTTAAATGTTCAATGGGGTCCGGTTAGCAGGTCAGTGAGGGCAGGGGGCAGCAGCATGGGGAGGGGGATGAGGGAGAAGCACATGACTGAAGGAGAGAGACATGAAGGAGAACCAGGGACAAAGAAGCATATGGATTAACAGGAGCAACATAGGGGATGGGACAGAAGCGTCAATGAACAAGAGTAACTTGGGGGAGGGGCACAAAAGCACATAGGTGAGAAAAGGCTTCATGAGCGCGGGTGAGAGAGAGACCAACGATGGGAGCTAAGAGAAGCACAAGTGAGACAGCTCAAAAACACATGGAGTGCTTCCACAAAAGAAAACAAGCATTTGCAATGCAATAGGTCTCGCAATTGCGAGATTTTGAGCTATTGGCATTTGAAATAACAATGCCTTTTATTTTTTATTTTAAAAACCTGCAATAATAAAAGGCATTGCCATTTACAATAGCAGTAGGTCAAAGTTTCTAAAATGTGAGACCTATTGCATTGCAAATACTTGTTATAGACAGTCAAATTCATACAACTCTAGGCATTAAAATCGCACATTCAGAAAGAGGTACGTTCTGGTAATGTATGAACAAATATATGCGCTGTTAATATGTAACAAATATATGCAAGGGTGTGAGCACATTCACTAATGTTCCTTCCCATGTAAACATAAAAAAAAAAATATGCAGTGTCTTTTTATTTTGCTCCCTCCCGCATCCCCATATTTCTGAAAAGCTGCAGAGTACACAGAAGGCTTTCCAACTCAGTGTGACAACAGGTATATACAGAAAGAGAGCGAGACAGAAAAATAGAGGGGAGAAAAGGAGAAAGGGGCAGAGAGAATTAGAGAGAGTGAGGGAGAAACAGAGAGAGAGCGCATGTTTGTTAAAGAGAGTGCGTTTCAGAGAGAGAACAGGAGTGTGTGTCAGTGCGAAAAAGCAAGAACGTGTAAAATCGAGTGCATGTAACAAGGAGAGAAAGAAAAGACAGAGTATGTGTCAGAGAGAAAAAGACAAAGTGAGAGTGAGGATGTGTGTGTGTGTTAGAGAGAAAGATAGTTAAGAGAGAACGTAACAAAGATCCACCGAGTCCCTGTGTTTGTGTATCAGAGAGAAAAAGCGACAGAAACAGGATAGAAAGGGAGGGTAAGGGGGAGGGAGAGAGATGGGAAAAGAGAGACAGGGAGAGAAAGAGACAGAAGCAGAGGGAGAGAAAGTGAGAGAAGGAATCGTATGTGAGCAGTGCCTCAAAAAGGGTTGTAATTAAAATAAATAAAGGCAAACGTCTTCTCTTCCAGGCATCGATTTTTTTTTTGTAAACAGATTTTATTCAGTAGCATCCAATCATTCAAAGCAATACAATGGGGGTCTAGAGCTTACATCGTACTTTCGACAATAATTATCAACATCCATATACAATGATCTCAGGCCATCGGCTTCAAATACTCGCCCGATGCGATCCTTGTGCAAAATGTCAACAGTACGTTGAGGTCAAACCAGATTCCTCAGGCGAGCCAGGCTCTATATCCCTTCAGTGGATAGCCGACATCTGAACAGTCTGTTCCATTACGAACTCGCAAGGTTCACAACAAATGAATAAAATAACAGAAACCTCCCTCCCCTCACCTCCCTCCCAACTCCTACCCACACCCCACCCCCCCAGGCATGTCGCTCAATCATCCAATTCTCTTCCAGGCATCGATGTAGCCAAAACAATTTAGGGGTGGGGTTGGGTGGTCAAGTTAATAACGTTTATTACGGTCTTTGTTTCCAATGAACCCCTTCGATCTGTTTCGTTGTTTCTTGGCTTGTCTCACTTACTCACTGCTTTATAAATGAGCACTTTATGTGTTGGTATTGCAATGGTTCAGGACTCCCATCTTTGGGCTAGTCGCGGCCTGCTGCAGCGATGCCCTCACTGAAGAGGGGTCCGAGGGACTTGTAAGAACCACGAGGCACATCTGTATAAGGCGTTTGTCACAGATGCTGACACCCCTCTCCCACCTGGGCTTCGCCATCCTGGGCCCTCTCTCGGTCCCCACAGCTCGTCCTGTCCACCGATCGCCCAGAGGATGGACGGCCTCAATATACATAGTTTATTTGTTTGCGCGCACAATAAAAGTACAAGCTCCTGGTATTCAGGCGGAGGGCGCCCTTACCGATGGTCGGGGGCAGAAGAGGCAGCCGAGGGCTGGAGGACGCTGGCACCGGAGGCTGGTCGCCTCCAAATGTTCCTGCTCCGACATGAAAAATTCAGGCTGTTTCGCTGTACCCAAACGGCTCTTTAACCCATTTTCGGAAGCCCGTGCATTCCCAGGGCGGCTGCTAATGAATTTCTGCTCCAGCGGCTCAAGTGAAGAGAGGTCAGAGGAAAGGGGAGCGCGGGGAGAGGTGGGGGGAGGAAGCGACCGGAGACGGGGGGAGAGGGGACACCGAGCAGGAGGAAGGGAAGGCTAAGTAAGCGAGCTGGGTCAAGGAAGGGGGAGAAAAGGAGCGCTGGGACGTGGAAAGACACGAGTGGGGTATGACAGATGGGGGGGAATCCCACTGTGTAGGGGTCAGAAGGCAGATAGAGAGCAGACAAGACACGGGATGAGGGGTGGTGGAGAAACAAGCAGCAGCTGAGATCGTCAGAGAAGCGGTGCGCGAGCAAAAGAAAAATGAAAGTGAAAGCACGCACTTCGCACATAAAATTTAAAAAAATAAAAATAAAAAAAATAAAAAAATCGGAAAGTGAAAGCGCCCCATGCGTGCGTTGTGCCTCACACACAGTACTACACCAACTAAAACTGTATCATGACTGGACTGATACAATGCCTGAAACGCCGCGAGCAAAAGAGACGCCGTGCGCATGCACAATCTCCAGTCTGGGTGGGCGAGGCAAACAAGAGACAGGGAGGGAACAAACAAGCTTCCCTTGCAATCAAAAGCGAGCGTTTATGACGCGCGCCAATCAAAAGCATGGGTGGAGCTTCCACCCCACTTCCGAAGCAAACCCGACGACAATAGATCTCGCAGAGCGCGCAGCCCATGCGCTGCGACGCGAGGCGAGACCTAAAAAAGGAGCTCCTAAAACATGAGCAGTGAATGGAGACAAGTACTTTGGCCATGCTCCAGGTAAGAGACAAGCACAAGAAGAGGAAGTGAAGCCGGCACACTATAACGAATAAAAAGCAAGCAAATCAGAGTGACAATGAAACCAACCAATAGTAAGCAATGTGGGGGTGGTCTCTGCCTCTGCCAACTTTAAGCCAACAAACTGTCTCGAAAGCTCAGCTGTCTCAGGCTAGAACTAAAAAGAAACAAATGTGTCTAAAGAGACAATCAACCCTTGCTGTGTTTCGCGGTAATAATTTTGATATGTTTGAATCTTGTACATTTTGACCATCCTCATCTCTGTGCAAAGTGCTGTAAATCTGATTAAGCACTCATATGAAAGAGATAGATCAAAGAAAGTGTGTAAGATGTACTATACAACTTTCACTAAAGAAATGTCAATACAGTAGATATTTTTGCTATCACACGTTTGCAAATAGGTACAGATGTTCACTGCAATGTACACCAACAGACCAGAACAAAATAAAATAAACAAAACGTTTTACAGATGGAAGCGTGTCCCTGAGATTAGTACATGTCTAACTTTGTGATCTGAGAGCTATGCTAGAACTGACGTGCTATAATAACATCCCCCTGTGATTTCAGACTGTGGTAGAATATTGGCATAAAATTTGTTCACTTCTTTAAGACAGTCTGCTGACGCCATCTATTGCATGAGAGCAGGTAATACATATAGTGTTAAGTGAGAAAAGATTAAAAAAAAATAAACAAGTCGGATTCCTTGGAGGAAGAAATGAATCATTTAACACGAGATTAGGGCTTGAACATATGTTTTGTAAAAATGGAGGGGAAAAAAACCGTAGAAAATATTCTATTTATCATTTGTGCTCACATCGGATCATTCTTAAAAACAATCATCAGGATAAGCAAACAATGTAAAAGTAATTACCCATGACCTACGGTACAACTAACTGGCACACATATCCACAGTTAGATAGTTTTTAAAATGTATCAGTCGCAGCCGTAATGTGTACAAACAGGGACATACGTTTCTGGCAGTCATCCAGAGGGAGTGAGAGGATTGCTCAATGAAGGTGGCATGTCTCATGTTTGTCTGGAAAAGAGTTTCTGGCAGGATCACTGGGTGTCATGCTTTGGGTATGACGTAGTTCTCTAGTGATGGAGTTGTTGAATGTTCTATGTGATAAGTTAGCAGTTCCTAGCTTTGTACAGGTGAAGAGGAGGAGGTCATGATGGAAAAGAGAGAGAGAGAGAATGAATATCCTTCTTTAGTTATAAAAGTGAGAAACCCTCTATTGCAACTGTACACTACAGAATCTTAACTAAGCATTTGCATTAGGAATTGGGAGCATGGCAATCTGTACTGGCCAGTGTTCAGGGTTGGGAGAAAACAAGGAGTGCACTGCACCTCTATGCATCGATCAGACAGTAAACCTCGCTTATAGTTAATACATCCCTGGGTTTAATAATCCCTACATGTTATCATTAATCCATGCTTAACATACGTGGTCAGGTTCATGTAATCAACATTGACATACTGTTAGCCAATAAATCTGATCAGCGCATAATAGGTAAATAAATAAATAATAAAATAAGTGAAGAGGACCAACGTTTTTCTGCTGAATGCAAGGGTTGCCAAACACCAAGGCTGCCTAGTATAAATGTCACTTCTTCCTTTCTTCCAACTGTTTTGTTTACACTTCTACCTCTTTGCTTAACTATTTTGGGTTCTTTTTCGCCCCATTTCTTCCCTTTGTCACTGTTTTCCGATCTTTCTCTTACTCCCCTTTTCTCTTTACCTCTGAGTCAAAGTCTGATGTTGAAAAATAAGCTGCAGTACCTAAAAATGAGACCAGCTCCGGCAACCAACAGCACAAATTACCCCCTACATATCAACTCATATGTTCACTGTCTGGAGAGAACTGTGAAAGCGCCTCTCTCCACCAGCTCTCACCTATGTTGTAAAATATTTTTTCGCTACTCTATATTCAAAAAAATAAAACATTCAAATACGTTTCGATTTCTGATTCGCCAGAATTTCAATTTTACTAACTGAGTGAAGGAGAATGTCCCTTTTTCCATCATCACCCCACCTTTTTGCTAGATTTTACTGCTGGTTTTTGGACTCTGAACACTAGGTCACTGCTGTCTAGTGTTCAGTGTATGTGAGCTGATCCACAAACCATGTCAAAACGAGCTATACTCCGAATTGGCATATTTAACTTACCGAGTATATGGCAAAGTGTACCCAGAGCCTGAAAGTTAAATGTCACTAGTGGACTGCAGCATTCATGGTGACACCACTAGAGTGATAGTGCGAAACATGACTGCAGGCCTACCACTATAGCCTGTCTGTGCAGTTTTAAAACTGCAATTTGGATCTGCCAAAATAACCCCTTTGGACAGGAGTATGCCTCCCTTTTAATTCTTAATAAGTCACCCCTAAGTAGGCCTTAAATACCCATAAGGCAGGGTGCACTGAATTTAAAACTAGGACATGTAATAGTTTAATGTTAAATGTATCCTTAAAGTGACAAAGCACTAAAAGCCATGTTCACTGTAGCAGGGTAAGCTGTTCCATAGAAAAGAATTGGGATACAATATTAAATTTAATGATGTTAACTTCGCCCATAAGACAGCTACAAAGTTCATTTTTAGACATTTTAAAATATTTATTACAACCCTAATTCATTGGTAAATTCGGATATGTATTGAATAGTTCACAAAAAGTACTTTTAAAAAGTCACCTGGATAGCCCCTTTGTTGAGGTGTGAACTTGCTCCCAGAGCTGAGATCAAGGGATGTATGACGATACCACGCATGCATTACATCGCATGCCATTAGATCGCGGTTTTAACAACGCAAGTCGTTACAACGACTTGCGTTGGAGGGCGCTGGACTTAGGAGTAGTTTAATTTACTATTCCAACTCCAGCCTACGTACAGAAGGGAAGGTGTTGGATAGTAATTTAAACTACTCCTTGTCCTATAGCGCCCTCCAGTGCAAGTCGTTGTAACGACTTTCGTTGTAAAAACCGCGATCTAATGGCATGCGATGTAATGCATGCGTTCTAAAGGTTGTTTCCCGAGATCAAGCCCTTGGGTGTTGGGACGTGTTTTGTTCCTGGATCAGGAATGGTCCAGGAAAACCATTGGGGCAGTGGGATAGGAGTTTACCCTAGAATCCGTTTTGAGTGACCACAGAGGAGGGGTTGCTAATTCCCCTGGCCGCAACGCTTGGGTGGGCACAGGAGCTCTGCACAAGGGAGGGATGGTTTGGTCCTGTTGGACTTTGGTAGAGAGGGGCACTATGAAATTGTTTGCAATAGGGCACACAGCAACTGCTGCAAAGGAGGGTAGGTTTACCCCCTGGGAATTACTTCTCTATTGGTTAGGGAGGGGCAGGAGTCACCTCTCACAGGATAGTGCCTGGCATAAATGTGGCACCCCTGGGAGCCCTTTTTAGAACACTACTAGACCTGTGGAGGATAGAAGAAGGATTGCACCTGCTGTTGAGACCTCTGAAAAGACCTGAGAGGCTGGAACTGCTACCACTTGTACCCAGGGCAAAGAAGTGGACTCCAAGAGTCAGCTGGTTGACCCCCTCTTAAGCTACAGGGACACAACAAGGTGCTAAAAGCTCTTTTCCAACTGGACCTGCCCTGGAGCATGCTGGTGGCTTCTGCTGGAGTGAGTTTTAAACCACGAGTGCTGTTCCTGAGGTCCCGCAACCCTTGGCTGTGGCTGGGACATCAATACTTTTTGACTCCAAAGTCCTCCAGAGGACCTTGACAAACTTGCCAAGTCAATCCGACTACGGTGTGTTGCCATTTGGCCAAGATTCAGGTTGTTCCTGCTTGGTGCTTTTCCGCAGCATGGAATCAGTTTCAGCAAGATTCCACAGAGAGGCAATTCAGCCTCGTGGAGCCCTGTTCAGCTATGGCTTTCAGCCTTGCCCCATTGGAGGAATCAGAGCTCTAAAAAAAGTGATTAAGTGTGAAGGCAGAAATCTTCACCCGGCGAAGGCACCAAAAGTATCCAGCTATCAAGGTAGCTTCCTTGGTCGCAAATTTAGAATTTTTCCTGCTCTGAGCTTTCCCACCAAAAGTCAAAAGCTTCACCAGAGCCTCATCCAATTGCTAACTGGCCTCATGGAGCCCATTTTGGCCACCGCTTGCTGCCTTGCCCCACTTAGGATTTTGGACTTCCATTTCAAATACTTATTCAGTAGGTAAAACTTCTGACTGGAATGAACCTGGTTTTTGTATTTGACCCGTGCTACATAGCGGTCAGCCTGAACTCCAGCCAGGTCACGGTCAAGCGCAGCAAGATGACAGTGATGAATTCTTAATGCTTTTTGAGGCTATTTTCATTTAAAACGCATAACTCCAGTTCCAGTTAATGGATTTTTGTCATTTTAGTGTCATTCTGTTCAATAAAGTATTTTCTATTTTTATAATATAGAGTGGAATTTATGTTTTGTGGTTTTAACTTTTTAACAGTTTGGTACTTCTAAATGCTTTGCACGTTTTCTTAAAATAAGCTTGTTTGCTCTGCTCCATAGCTACCAGGAGGCTGAGCTCAGCTTTCAATTACTGAACCCATTACTGGACTTAACATGTGTAGTGATGTTATCATTACGTGAGGTGGACTACCATCCACCCCCACTTATAATCTACTTTCTCACACCGAGTAACCCATAACTTCAGTCCTAACATGTTTAACTCATCGTTTCCCTGTGCTACAGAATGTCCATCATGCTTAATCCACTCCTTAAGAATTAGCGTCTAATATGCATCTAAAAGAAGTATGTGCTATGCAAATGTTTAAGTATATATATAGGGGGCTTGGCCAAGATGGCGGCGGAGTAACACAGACTTCTCGGGGCTCTGCTCGCCGAGGCCATATTTGGGCAACCATTGGCGTTTGAGACCTGCAAATAAGCCCCGGGGGCCCCACAGCATGTGCTGAAGTAAGGAGGACGCGGGGGTGACCCGCGACTCCCCCGGCGGCGCGGCAATCGGCCACGACGTCTCGCGGCCAGTGGCGGCAGTGGTGCCGAGGCCCGCGGCGGATCGCCTGGGGCTGGGCTCGGCCTGGCAAAAGTGCAACAGGCTGCGGCTCCATTGACGGCGGAGCGTACATACACGATTGCCTCCGTCTATAGCCCCAACGAACGACAGGAAGCCTTCCTGCAAGACACGATTACCTCCATTCTGGCATCTCCAGATGAGGACCTTATCATTGGGGGCGACTTTAATTTAGTCCCTGTGGCGGACCTAGACAGGTCCACTCTTCGGGTGGGACACTCTGGCTCAATTTCCGATACCATGCTCAGGAGACTAGGAGAGGCCGGACTGGTGGATGCGTGGCGTCATCACTTTCCGACGGCACGGGAGTACACCTTTTTTTCTGCGGCCCATCAAACGTACGCCCGCATTGATCTTTTTTGGACCTCGCCCAGGGTTACGGCATCCACTGTAGAGGTGGCTATAGGGGCGGCGGCATTCTCGGATCACTCGCCGGTGACCCTGAGGCTGCTACTTCCAGGAGGCCCTCCCAAGCAGAGCTCCTGGAGGTTGAACCGCTAACTGCTCACCTAAAACGCTAACGTTACTGAACTCAGAGGGGCTATTAAAACTTACTTGGAGCTTAATGATAATGGCTCAGTGGGGGTCGACACTATATGGGAGGCCTTGAAAGCAGTCCTCCGCGGCAGATGTATAGCGATAGCGGCGGGCCTGAATAGAGACCGTAGAGCAAAGAGGGCGGAATTGGAGGGTCAAATCAAGGAACTGGAGGGGGTCCACCAACGAACGGGGGCGGTCCAAACACGACGGCTCCTTACACAGGCTAGGAAGCAGGTGCGAGCACTGGACCTCGACCGTGCCGAATATGCCCTGCTCCGCACCAAACAGCGATATTATGAGGGTGGTAATAAAGCGGGGAGGCTTCTGGCACATGCCTTGCGTGCGGAGACAGCGGCGCGCCGGGTGGCGGAAGTGCGAAACGAACAGGGGGCAATCCTGCGGCAGGATGAAGACATAGCGCGCGAGTTCGAGTCCTTCTACCGAGCCTTGTACTCCGCGGAGTATCTGGATCCCGCGGCGGTGGGAGATTATGTGCAGGCGGCACCGGTGACTCCAATCGGGGCTCACACCGCGACTAACCTGGAGGCTGACATTGGTCCAGCTGAAGTCCAGAGGGCCATCCAGGGACTCGCGGTTGGTAAAGCTCCGGGAGGAGACGGCTTCCCGGTTGAATTTTATAAAGTGTTCGTGCCCGACTTGGCTCCCCTTTTGGCGCGACTTTTTACCTCCTTCAGCGCCACTGGGAAGTTGACCCCCTCGATAGACATGGCGGAAGTGGTGGTCATCCCCAAACCGGGGAAGGATCCCAGGGAATGCGTTTCGTACCGCCCTATATCTTTACTTAATGTTGACCTGAAAATTTTTACGAGCATTTTGGCTTCTCGACTCGCCCCCCACATGCCGGGCATGGTGGACCCGGATCAATCGGGTTTCATCCCGGACCGCAACTGCGGAGACGGGACACGACGACTGTGCCACTTGTTAGACAAGACACAAAGGACACAGACCCCGACGCTACTCCTCTCAGTGGACGCCGAAAAGGCGTTTGATCGGGTCCACTGGCCCTACCTGAGCCAGGTTCTTTGCCGTTTCGGTCTGGGCGAGAGGTTCCGGAAATGGATAAGCTGCATCTATCACAATCCGCAAGCCCATATCAGAGTCAACGGAGTAGCTATCCGGCCGTTCCAGGTAGAGCGCGGTACGAGGCAGGGGTGCCCGCTTTCCCCCCTCCTCTTCGCGCTCTATATGGAGCCGTTTGCGGAGAGATTGCGCCAATTACCTGCTGTTACTGGGATCCGTATGGGAGATAGAGTGCATAAGATCTCCCTCTATGCGGACGACGTGCTTCTCTTCTTAACTCATCCGGAGGGTCCCTCCCATCTCTGCTGGCGGAGGTGGAGGCTTTTAGTGGGGCGTCGGGGTTTAAGATCAACCTGAATAAGACTCAGGCCCGGAGTCTTACCATACCAGCGGTGGAGCGCCACCGGCTTTCGCTTCAGTTTCTGCTCTCTTGGGCAGACTCCGATATCACTTATTTGGGGATTAAGGTCTTCTCCACCACAATGAAGACAGCCCGGGTCAACTACGTAGAAGCACTAGACATGGTCCGCAACGAGTTGAACACTTGGAAGAAACATGCCATCTCATGGCTGGGTAAAATTGATGCCGTCAAAAATGGTGATTTTACCCCGGTTACTTTATATTATGCAGGCACTCCCCCTCTGCCCACCTCCCATGGTGTTGGCCCAGATGCAGCGATTGATCAACGGCTTCGTTGGGGGGGGGGAGGGGGGGAAGGCCGCGGATGCCCTACCATCTCACCTACCTGTCACAGGACAAGGGGGGTCTTGGAATCCCCCATCTCGGGCGCTACTATGAGGCGGCGCAACTGCGCTGGATGGTTGAGTGGCATCAACTTGAATCCGAAAAACATTGGTGCTTCATAGACAGGGGAGTGGCAGGGATGCACATATGGAAGGTTCCCTGGCTCCCTCGACGTCATCGCCCGTTGGGGGCTTATCTTTCCCCAGTTGTCCGCGCCACCATGAAGGCATGGGACATGGTACAGGAGAGGTGCCAGCTGTCCTCCGTAGTCTCTCCTTTGACCCCTTTTATCGGGAACCCGGATTTCCCCCCTGCCATGAGGGGAGACTCCTACTTACCCTGGCAGGAGGTACAATGTAAACGTATCGGAGACCTCTTTGATGAGCGAGGGGTCTTGGACTTCCCCAGGTTGGTGGCCCTCTATGGCATCCCCAAGACTGCGTACTGGCAATATTTGGCACTGCGCCATTGGGTCACACGGCCACAGATCCGTCCGCACGCGAGACTCCTCCTCACAAAATTTGAGATCTGGTATATTACCCGCACCTCCAACAAGCGCCTTCTGTCGGACATATACGGGTTTCTCAACAGGGCAAGAACCCAGACAAAGACCCCAGCGCAGCGTCGGTGGGAGGTGGAGCTGGGTCGAGAGTTCTCACCTAAGGAGTGGGCGGACATTGTACACAGGGCCCGGGCATCCTCCTGCAGCACTTCAGGGAAGGAGATGCTCCTAAAAATCGCGCACTATTGGTACTATACTCCGGTGAGGGTGGCGAAATGGAAACCGCGAGGTAGTAGTCTCTGTTGGCGAAACTGTGGACAGGAGGGGACCCTCTCCCATATTCTTTGGCAGTGCCCCAAGATCCAAGCATTCTGGGAGAACATCTTACCTATAATCGACCAAATATATCAGACTGAACTCCCTAGGTTCCCCAGCCACATTCTGCTAGGTTTGCCCAACCCTCTCACGTATCCTCTTAGATCCTGTAGGGGCAGGGCGATTACTTTAGCATTGGGGGCGGCTAAACAGGCTCTCCTTGCTAAGTGGGGGTACAGCGGAGGTTCCGACCCAGTTAGACTGGCTACACAAAATTTGGTACATAGTGGGTATGGAACGAATCACTGCCGGGATCCACCACACACTCCCTAAGTTTGATAAGACCTGGGGGTCCACAGTAGCATACCTCTCTTCCGAGTTTGTGGAGCTCACTTGCCCTCGATACCTTAGAATTCTACGCTTCCCTATAGACCCATCGCCGGACCCAAAGACACCCTTGCCAGCTCCTCAACCCTACATCCCTGCCGAATCTGTCATACTCTATGGGTGGTACTCCTCTCTCTCCTTTTCTGTTCTTCTCTTTCTCTCATTGCTTTTTACGGGAGTGCTCCCATCCGTTCTCCTTTTCTATCAATAAAAGTTTGAATTTGATTGAAGATTCCCCACCGGCCGGTGGTTGTAGGTAGGTGTACTGTATTGATCCTACTGCATACTTAATAAAAACAACTTAAACCATAAATATATATATTATATCAATAAAATGAGTTCGAAAAAAGGATTAGCGTTTTATTTCTTTGCTGGAATAACAATTGTCAAAATATTCTAAAGCAGTGGTTCCCAACTTGTGGTCCGCAGACCCTTGGGGGTCCGCAAAGCCTTCTCAGGGGGTCCGCGACTACTTAAAAAATTAAATAATATTAAACAGATTAATAAAGTCTATATAAATAAAGAAGATAAATTTACAATTGCTAATTTTAAAACATACTGTAAATGTGAAGGAATTTGAAATTGGAGGCTAAAAATTTAATTAGTATCCTCAGATTGATTTGTGGGTGCAGTGCAGGAGCACCAAACAGAATATAGTATGGACGATGAGTGACCTTAATTGAATTTAAAAAAGCTACAACCTTTCTATTAAAATTTAGATTTTTTTAAATTATGAATTTGTGAATTAAATAAAACAGGTCATCATTTATGTATTTGTTTGATTAATGCTTTCTTCTGTATTTTTTGTGTATTGTTTTGCGGCTCAAATCATCAACAATGCTTAGGCCGTGGTCCCCGGCTTCAAGAAATGACTGAGTGGGGGTCTCCGGATTCCAATAATGATTCAGTGGGGGCCCTGGGTTCCAGTAATGATTAAGTGGGGGTCCCCAGAAGTCAAATGGTTAAGAACCACTGTTCTAAAGTATTTAATATTTATGACAAGCAGACACAGTGCCCCAGTCAATTTCAGAAATTTTACTGTTGACTGCGTTCATATTTTTCTTTTTTAACCTTGCCAATATCCTTTTAAAAAGGGATTATGGCAAGGAAAGGAACACCTCTAAGCACTGAATGAGCAGAGAAAAACAGATGCCAACTAAAAGAAATGGTGCGCTGCATATACCAATTTTTATTTTTTTTTTTAAGTAAAGTTGCTAAAGATGGGTGCAATACTTTTGACCCACGGCTAAAGGACATATTTAACATGGCCTCATTTGAGAGTATAACTTGTAGGTTATTTGATCACATGTCAAAATTTGAAGAGGTCTGGGGTAGATTCTATGAATCTTAAAATAAGTCCTGGCAGACTCTGCTTTACTTCGGTTATTTACACTTTATGCTTGATATTATTTCATTTCCTGTAGACCATGTGACGTTATTAGGGACACTAGATGATAGAGGTGCACGTCACTTGCTTCCCACTATCCCTTGTAATTATCAGAGATTGGCAATGAAACATTTTTGTCAAACTAATCTTGGCAATTTTTTTATATATCCAGAATGGGTTTTCTAGCTTTACAATACAATAAGGAGTGCATTCCTTGATGAAAAATTCATTTTTTCTAGCTGTTTTTTTGCCTTATTTACTAGGGAGAGGGGTCCTCACCATAACTCCCTGCTCTTAACTTCATTAACTTGGTAGGGACCAGGGTGAAGCCTGCCCATTCATAGTTAATTGTGAAAGGAAAACCGGGGAAGACAACACTTTGTTCCCTCGCCCAGTTGTAGTCTGCTTGGCATCTGCCTAGTGGGAGGGGGAGCTGGCAGAAGAACGAGTGTGGTGAGGTTGAGGAGGAGGGAGACCACTCATTTCCCAAAACACATCCCTAGCTGGGACACCAAAAACCTTCAAGGGCAGAAGAGTGCTGTAATATTGAGGTTTACTCAGAACAGTGCACTGCGGAATAGTTTGCAGGAAGGCAAGCAGGATGTGTTACAAAAGTGGGGATAGGTGCCCCTTGGAACTTTGTTTTCATTGGTCAGAGAGCGTCCATAAGTCACCCTACCCACTGGCTAGTAAATCCAGAAAAGTGGTACCTCATCCACGACTCAGATACTTTATAGACCTGTTGAATACCAAAGAGGACTGGACCACATGTCTCAGATCTGTGTGGAGACCTGAGGGACTGGACGCGCTCCCAAATATACTCAGGACTGAATTCCAAGTATCAGTTTGATGACATCACATCCTGTGTGGCTACAAGGACATAACAAGCTGCAAACTGCCTATTTGTGGAGTTCCCAGCTGCCCAGTAGCAACTAGACCTGGACTGGACATGCTGGTGGCCTCTGCTGGAAGGAGTCCTGGCCTCTAAGTGCGGTCACTGAGGTCTTGGGAGCCTTAAAATTGACCAAAAAGAGCTGCTCCAGAAAGTCTGAAAAGTTGGAACTAAGGAGTGTTGCACTTGGCCTGCTCTGTAGGGCCACCCCCAAACTTTGTGCCTACACCCCTTCTGTTTTCCGAACCCATTTGTGTTGGCCTTTAGGACTTTGTGCACGTTACCTCTGCTAACCAGTGCTAACGTGCTTGTGCTCTACTTTAAACATGGTCAAATTGGTTTACACCGAATTGGCACATTTAGCTTATAGGTCCCTAGTAAAGTGGTACTACATGTACCCAGGGCAAGTAAATTAAATGCTACTAGTGGGCCTGCAGCACTTGCTGTGTCACCGACTTAAGCAGCCCCTTAAACATGTCTCAAGTCTGCCATTGCAGCCTGTTGGGCAGTTTTAGACTGCCATTTTGACCTGGCCAAATAAACCTTTTGCCATGCCTAAAGTTTCCTCTTTAATACATACAAGTCACCCCTAGGGTAGGCCATAAAAACAGTCCACAGGGCAGGGTGCAGTGTATTTAAAAAGTTGAACACTTACGTTTTACACGTCCTGGTAGTGAATCGTTTTTCACTACTGGAATGCCTACCATACTCCTAGGAGAACACTGGGTTACCTTATTACATTTTAGCTAACTTTTAATTGGGAACAGGTAGAAATGTCAAGTTTAGTCTCAAATGAATTGTAATTTAGATCCCTCTTTAATGGTAAAGTTAGATTTTAAGTCACAATTCTGAAAATGCCACTTTTAGAAAATTGCAAAAGGAACAAATGATGGACGGAATGCTGAACAATGCAAACATTCACCCCCAGTCACATGGATCTGCGTTTAATCCATCGTTCTTTTGCTCACCACGCCACCCCAGTTTGGACCCAGCCATAGGCAAATCGTCTTGACCGATTTACATATGGCTGGGTTTAAACTAGAATGGCAAGAAGAGCAAAAGAAATGGTGGATTTATGCCCAGATTTCGGTCCTGAGGTGAATGTTTGGCATTGTTAGGCATTCTGTCCATCAATTGTTCTTTTAGCACTTTTAGAAAATTAGCATTTTCTTGTCCGAACCATTTGGTGCCTGAAGCCTGTATCCTGGGTAACATGACTGGGAGTAGTTGGCAGTTGTACTTTGTGTATTCCTCCCAGACAGTGGTGAGGCAAAGGGGGGCTAGGTGCTGTTAGGCTGGGCCATCCTGTAATGCTGAGAGAGGCGAAGCTATTCCCTGCCCCACTTACATTTCAAGGGAGCTGTATCATTACACACACAACAAACTTCACACTAGTCTTTTGTCACCCCAACCCCTTGGAACCTGGGCAGGGGAAGTAAGGAAATTACAGAACCAGAGGGGGGAGGGGGGTCTTCCACTTCAAAGATGGCACCAGATATAAATATTGGACCTTCAAACTAATTCTTCAGTGCTTTCCTGCACCTGTGGACACTACAGAAGGACAGCCCTGCTGTCATAGGACTGCCTTGCTGCTGGAGGAGATTCCCTTCTCTCCGAGAAGGAAGATTGCACCTGCTCTTTTCATCGCAAACTGAGTGACTCCAAGGGTCAGCTGGCCGACCTGTTCTGAGCAACAGAGACACAGCAGGCCCTAGAGGCCTCCAGGCAACAGCCTAGCTGACATGCTGCACTGGACCTGCAACGGGACCCGAGCTCTGCGGGCCTCTGCTGGAGTGCGTCACTGATCCCCAAGACATGCCTTTCCAGATCCGGGACCTTTAGCAGGCATAAGAGAGCGCTACTCCTGGCCTATTTGAAGGTTCCATCAAATCCGGCGCGAAGCGACGCAAAGTCCCATTAAGCATTGCCACACAGCCTCAAGCTCCATCGAAATCAATGCAGAGCAATGCAAATCCACACAAAGCCTCACCGCATAGCTGAAAGCTTCATCGGATCCGACACCAAGTCCTGCAAATTCTCACCACATAGCTACAAGCTTCATCGGAATTGACACCAAGGAACGCAAAGTCATGCAAATCCATGCAGCAAAGCCTCCTCGGAACAGACGCAGTACGACACAAAGCTTTGTAAAGCCACTGTGTGGAAACTTCGCATCAAGGACATAAGGTTTAATCCTCCGCAGGCCAAACTTGAAACTGTGCCTGGCCTGCGCTCCATTGCGGTCGGCCTGAACTTTTGACTTTGTCCCAGTCCAGTGTGACCAGATACCCTCAGTTGGCGCTTCATGCCTTTTGGTGCTACTTCACCGAAACCTTTAAACTTCAATATCTCCAGTTCTATTGATTGGATTTTGTCATTTTAGTCTCAAATTATTTATTAGTACACAATCTTTTGTTTCTAAATTGCTTTGTGATTTTTCTTCTGTTGTGTTTTCACTTTATTACTGTTTGCATGCGGCATAAATACTTTACACATTGCTTCTAAGTTAAACCTGACTTCTTTTGAGTCAAGCTACTAAAGGGCTAAGCACAGGTTGATTTTGCGACTTTTATGGTTCACCTTCACAAGGATTGTGGTTGGTGCTTTAGAAGGGCATTCACCCCTTCAATCAAAAACCCAATTTCTCACACAGAGCTTCCATGGGACCTTGTATCAAAAAGGCACTATTTGAGATACAGCTTCCAAGCTTGCCCCACTTCCATTCTAGGGACCAAGGGTCTGATTTAGCCTTTGATGGACGGTATTCTGTAAAATTCAGAGATGTTATGTTATGTTATGAAGATTTCTAAAGCGCGCGATTACCCGGAGGTGTCCTGGCGCTAGTTACTACTCCAATTGCTGAGACCGGAAAGACAGGAGTTATTCATCAAAAAGCCAGGTCTTCAGCCCTTTCCTAAAAGCCAGAAGATTATCGGCGTTTCTCAGATGAAAAGGCAGACCATTCCAGGCCTTAGCTGCGCATAGGGAGAATCTTCTGCCACCCCACTGGGCTTTTTTTACGGGTGGGACTGCAACCAGTTTGGCTCCCAGTGATCTCAGTGTTCTTGCCGGTCTATACCATTGAAACTGGCGTTGTAAATGTTCTGGTCCCGAACCCTGCAATGCCTTAAAGACCATACAAAGAGATTTAAAGCTCACGCGGCTCCTCACCCAGAGCCAATGCAATTTTCTTATCTCATTAGAGATTGGGGAGAATTTAGATGAGCCCGTAAGAAGTCTGGCCGCAGCATTCTGGAGCAACTGAAGTTTGTTCAGAAACTTTTGCTGCATGTTAAGATATAAGCTATTACAGTAGTCCAGCCTTGACAGAACCAAGGCTGTGACCACTGTTTTCCGGCTCCCCAAAGGGAGAAGCCGCACAATTGTCTTGATAGTTCTCAGGACATATACTGTTGTTGACACTACTGCATTAACCTGGGCACCCAGAGACAATTTCTCATCCAACATAACTCCCAAATTTTTCACCTTTTTAGAGGGAGATGGAAGAGTTCCCAGAGAAGCGGGCCACCAATTGGGGGTCCAGAAGTTAGTGTCATTCCGGAACAACATCACTTCGGTTTTACCCGAATTTAGCTTAAGGCAGTTATCTGCCATCCAGCTCCCTACTGCTTCCATACAGATCTGAAATTTATTATCTATCCCTAGCTCTTGGCCGGGTAGAAGAGACACCACAATCTGTGTGTCATCCGCATAAGACGTAATCCCAAATCCAAAGGCACTGATAACAGGAGCTAGCGATGAAACAAACATTAAAAAGTGTTGGGCTCAGAGAGGACCCCTGCGGTACTCCGCATGGCAGTGTGAAGAGTGTAGACTGAAATTTCCCCAGGGATACAATCTGTCCTCTGTCTGATAAAAAGGACCTGAGCAAATCCCAGGCTTTACCCTGTACCCCACATTCCCTGAGACGGTCCATCAAAATATCGTGATGGACCGTATCAAATGCGGCGGATAAGTCCAGTAGGATCAAAGCAGCCCTACCTCCTCGATCCACTGCTACTCTAATCTCCTCTGTAGCCTTAATGAGGGCCGACTCAGTGCTGTGTCCCTCTCTGAAACCATGTTGGGAAGGATCCAATGCTTGGACCTCCCTCAGAAAGGCACTGAGTTGACAATTCATAACTTTCTCCACCATTTTTGCAGGGAGAGGCAGACGAGAGATCGGGCGGAAATTATTGGGATCATTGGGATCCAAGCTTGGCTTCTTCAAGAGAGGGAGTATTGAAGCCAGCTTCCACAGTTTGGGAAATTGTCCAGTTTCGAACATACCATTAAAGATGGCTACGAGATATAAGGCAATTGGACTGGGGGCCAATTTTGCGATCATTACTGGGCAGGGGTCAAAAGGCGAGCCCGATTTGGCTCCCTTAAGAAGCTCCAGAATATCCTGTACAATCAGTGGACTGAATTTGTCCAAGGCACGGGGGGACCCTCTTAAATTCGAAGGTCTCCTTAATCATACTTGATCCAGCCTCCCTCGATCCACTGAACACTGAAAATATACTAACCACTTTATTGAGGAAGAATTTAGCAATCTCCTCACATAACTCTTGACTAGATTGGACAGTAGCTGGACTCAGGGAGGCTAATTTGGAGACTGTTCTAAAGAGCTCTTTGGTAGAGTTCTTAGATAATTCAATTTGGGTAGAATAAAATTTTTGTTTTGCGACAAAGATGGCCTGTTTATATGTTTGCAGGCTGGATTTATACACTTTCTTCTCTCCTTCCAAATAGCTTTTCCTCCAAGAGCGTTCTAAGCGTTTACAATTGGATTTGAGATTTTTTAACTCCTCTGTAAACCATGGAGCAGAGGGATGTAATCTTTTCGGCAGAACAGTCTTTAGTGGAGCTAATTTCTCACACGCCTGTGCAAGCCAGTTGGTATAGGAGGCGGTTGCCTCCTCTATCCCCTCCGTTAACTGATCTGCCGTGGAGGTTAGAAGCTCCTGAAGAACGGTCCCATCGACTCTGATCCAAGCCCTAGTCTCAATCCGACCTTTGTGGGAACTGCTCCCTATACGCTGATCTGTCATACTTATACTAAATTGGACCGCAGCGTGGTCAGACCACACCAGAGTGTAATACGCCTGAAAAAGACAAGCCTGGATGGTTTGAAAATATTCCATCCAGGGTATGTCCTGCCACATGGGTTGGTCCTCTCACAAGTTGTTTAAGATCAGCACTGTCCATCATATCCATCAACATTGCTGTGTCAGGGTCATTTGGGAGTTCTAAATAAAAATTAAAATCACCCAGGATGGTATATGTGCTACAGCAAAGACCTTCTTCCAGCAAATTCCCCAAGGGAACATCAGACGAATTTCTGGCCCCTGGTGGTCTATACAATAGTATGCCTTTAAAGGTATGATGATCATCAGTAAGGCTGAAGTTAAAAGACAGAGCTTCACAGGCTATTAGAGAAAGAGGCAAAAAAATGGCTTGGATGGAGTTATGGTAGATTATTACCAACCCACCCCCCTTCCTACCTGGCCTGTTTAATACATGGCATAGAAAACCTGTTGGAGTTGCATTCACTAAATCGGGTCCAGAAGCCTCGTCTGTCCATGCTTCAGTGATAAACGCCATCTTTATGCCATAATCCTCTATTAGCCTAGCGCACTCCAGGCTATGTTTAACCAAGGACCTGGCGTTCACCAAAATACATTTTAAAAATTCATTATTATATCCGGCTGCAACTGGTCTATTCTCTTCCCTAGACCCAATTGGCTGATAGCTGATAGCTGGCAACACCATCTTACAATTTGGACAAGCCTCTGGAAGGACTGCCAGCTGTAAATCAAAATGGATACATATACACTCCGCCGCCCTATCTACTCCTGTACAGTGAAGGGAACCGCAATCATGGTGGTTCCTTTCAATGTTTTAAAGGCTTTCTAGATTCCTGCTAAATTGTTTCTTAAAAAACAAAAAACTCCCAAAGCAGGAGTAAGTTTTTGAAGAAAAAAAAACTAATAATGACCCTCACAACCTGGGATGTTACCCAGGGTGTGGTGGTAATTATCCTTTTTTTTGCTGTCCTTCACAGGCTGATTTTTCCTGGCTGTTACAGACAGGGAAATAATACATTACACCATTCACCCTAGAGGTTGGCGTAATGTCCTTATTTTGACAGCCCTTACTCTGTTGAGCCGTTAGAAGAAGTAATCAGTTGACTGAGGCAACAGGGACCCCATTGACAGAATACAAAAAGGCCTATCCATCTCAAAATGTGGCAGGCAGGGTACTCTATGGCATTTGCGACGGGGAGCCCTGATCACGAAACTCTAATTCATACCCTAATGCAGAAGATAAAATCTTTGACTGGGACAACCAGCTTGGTCTATCCGACCTTTGCTCCATCACGGTTGTCTTGTAATTGCACATATAACAGTCAACTGCGAACAGTGACTTATGATTGGTGCTTTACTTTTCCTTGCCACTTTTTGCCCAGAAGCTTTGAAAATACATAGCTCCGGTTCCTCTTATTGGACTTTAGTCAATTTGGTTTACATTTTTTGATTACATAGAAACTGGTTCTGGAATTTTTATTGTGTTCTGTTTGGACTTTTTAGTTGTTTTGGTACTGCTAAATACTTTACACACTTTTGCTGAAGTTAAGCCGTTCTACTCTGTTGCACAACTACCAGGGGATATTTATTGAACTTGTGTGTTGGACCGGACAAGATTTTGGACTTAATACTTGGGATGGACTCACCTCTTCCTCAACTAATAACCCATTTTATTTCAGCCTCCCAATTTAGAGTCTGTGACCCCACATCACCCTGGATGTTGATATAATGGATAGTAGAGGTGTTGACTGACAATATCTGAATGTAACTCCCTGTAATGGAAGGGAGAAATCTCTTCTTTGCAAGATAGACTGCCATCATCTCAAAAATATTTATGTGAATGTGCTACTCTGATGTGCACAAAAGGCCTAACAAAACCAAGTGCGCAGATGAACACCTCAGCCCAGCGAGGCGGTGTCCAGGACCACAGTAGATTGAGCCTGCGGAGGTCTGAAATGACAACCAACCAAGATGTTCATCCCCCAGTGCAAATCTTGATGAACAAAGTGGGAAATCGGCACCTGAGCCATGAGACATTCCTGATGCTGAAGCCACTGTGATCTCAAGCAGCTCCAATCTAAATCTGTCATCTGATGATTGGCAAAATTTGGATGCATAAGGCTTAAGGACAGGCAGTCACAAGATCTGCTGAAATGAGATCCGAGCTAGAGTTAGAATCCTCTGAACCAACTCCATAATATTGGCGATCCTCTGAGGAGGAAAATCTTCATGTGGGTAGTGTCCACTACGACCCCTTCGTAGATCAGTCTCTGTGTATGACGGAAGTGACGCTTTTGGTCTTTGATGATCGCCAGAATTAATTTGGGGACCAGGCCACATCACAATTGGGGTTACTCGGCCACAACTCTGGTGTTGGGGTATTCTACCATGGCCTTCCTGAGACCTGACTTACTATGGCACTGCAAACTGGATGCCAAGTAGATCCGTCCCACATTTGACTCTCAGGGTAGTCAGGGCAAGCAGTTAAAGGCTACTCAAGGATAGTTCCTTGAGTAGGTTTTGCAGTAGTGTAGGGCCAATGACTCAGAACTCAAACAGTCTAACAATAGACACAATATGTACTGTCCAGGCCTGTGCTTACTTTGAAAAAAAGAGAAGTACTTTAATCACATACCAAAACTTACATAGTGATGTTAATCAGTTACACAATTCCAAAACAGGTGCTATGGGGTTCTAAAACCACAGAAATTCAGTATATAACGTACTGTAATCTGGTACAAGAAGCTTCCCTGGTTCTGTGTCTCATAGGCTACTCCGTATAGGTTTGTCTAAAAGTTCTACAGGGCAATTCAGTGCCATGCGAGTAACCATCCGAAGCAGAGGGATCCACAGTTAATGTTCAAGTTGATGCAGCTCACCTTACTTGAGGAATTGTGTGCTTGGAACACACAAGCAAGCAGTGGCTAGTAAGTAGGGAATGTGCAAGCGGTTCCATTTGCAGCTCCTAAAAGTGTGAGCCGATAGCCTCCCTCCTTTGACTCTGGGTTTTGGTACTAGAGTACAGTGGCTCCAGGCAGGCGCAGCGCAGGTCAGAATGCACACTAAGATCTGTAACCAACAGAAATCCTCACACTGGGGCAGTCTCTGGTGTTCTGCAGCAACGCTCGATGTCTCGGCAGAGTTAGTACCAGTTCTCTAGCAGATGACATATATGCCACAATCGTCCCGGCTGACACTTAGTGGAGGCGTACAAAAATTCAGCTCACTTGGTTTATTGTGGAAACTTGTAGGGTAGCCCAGACACCCTCTCCAGCCTGGGGTCAGCATTGATTGCACCAGTTCCGTCACTCCTTCTGGACTGCCCTGTACTTAAAGCATAGTAGCTGGACTTCTCTACTTTGGTGGTCTCTTCCTGTAGGTCTGCCTGTGGCCTGGCATCTTATAGCAGGCAGGCCACAGGCAGACCCACAGCTCTCCAGTAATATCCACAGACTTCAGGTGCTGTCCCCCTAGCCTCTGGGAGCCTAGTTATCAAAGATTCCAGCCCTGAATATAGCAGTCCTTTGAGCACTCTACAGGGCACTTCCTCCTTTGATTAGTGAAGATCCTCCAACTGAAACCAAGTGAGATAGTTTGGATCCCACTTTATACACAGGTTCCAGACAGAGCATGTTGATTTCACATCTTTCAATGCCCAGGACCTAGTCTGAAGTGATTTCTTCTCATAGTTCAGAATTCCTTAAGCAGAGCCGACACATGATTCATCAAAGATGCTAGCTTTCACAGCAGATAGTGACAATGCTCGCTCCATGTGAAATACCTAAAACATGAGCACAATGAAGTGTAAGGACTCTGCACCTGGTCGGTCATCAGCCTTCCGAAGTGTAAGGACTCTGCACCTTTGCAAAATGACCCTCCAATAACATCTGTGGGTGGAAGAATTGGAAGTTGAAAACAGGCATCCAGGAGATCCTGAGATGCCAAATCAATCTCCTGCAATTGGGGCTGGAAAGATTTCAGGGACAACATTTTGAACTTGCCCTGCCATATGAACATGTTTGAAAGCCAAGAACCAAGATAGGTATCAATGCTCTGTCTTTGTTGGGGATCAAAAAATAAAGGAAGTAGAATCCAAACCCCCTTTCTTCTGAAGGCACTACTTCTTTGGCCCCTTTCTTCAGGAGAGTAAGGAATCCCACCTTCACAATTTAGTTGTGTGCCCGACAGCATGTCCTGGCAGATAAAGGGTAGTCAGAAGGGAGGGACAGCTTGTTATTGGTGATAGAATCCCCAAGAACCACCACCTTCCCCAAAGGAGCGGTATAGCTGCAGGAGTGTCTGGATGAGGTGAAAAAGTTACCTTCAGCTGAAACTGGGCTGCCCTGGGGTAGCCTCAAAACTTCCTATATCGTTAAAGGAATTGTCTCCTTGGGAGACTAAGTCCAGCGTGTAAGTCGTAGGTCAGCTGTTTTTGAAGCATTCTAGGGATGAGTCGGCATTCTCGCCAAATACATGCTCACCATTTAAAGGCATGTACACAAGTGTGATTTAGACATCTCCACAAAATCTTGCAAAAAGCATCTCAGCTTGCGGATGCAGCTTGACAACCATGCTCATGGACCAAGCAACGCTGTCCACAGAAATCAGGCCACACTTCCTAAATCTGTTTGGATGCATCCAAAATGTAATTGAAAAGGTCTGTAAATCTCTTTTTCATGTTGTCTGGTCAGCTGATCAGTGTACATTTTTGTCAACTCTCACTAGGCATGAACAGGTCAGAATATACGTTGCCTAAGGAGAAACGAGGGTGAGCCTAGCAGAACTGGTCAGTGCACAAAGTCAATCTTTGATTCCCGGTCAGGATGTGTCATGGTGGAAGCATTCAGATTTTGCTCTGAGGAGGACGTTTGGGCCACCAGATTTTGTTGGGAAGGGTGAGAAGACAAAAAGTGGGGGTCGCCCAGACTAGCCCTATGTTATCTGGCTATCGGTCTGTGGGCTGTTTGGGATGAAAAGGTTTTTGCTCATACAGCCAGAAGGAGATCTAAGAGCACCTCAATGAATGGCAGCAACAGCTCAAAATTGGAGGACAAGGGTGGCAAGGTCTCAGTCAAAATTTAAACGTTCGCTTCCACAAAGGTCATGCTCAGTTGCATGGCTTCAGCTGCTTTTTAAAACCAACACTTTCTATCTACCTGCATATTCTTCCTCACTTAAATCTCTTCTAGACTGGAACTGCAAAAGCTGAAACCGTTCTTCTGTACCAGCAAGTGGTACCACGGCTCCAAGTCGACGGACACTTCCCTAGATGCGATGCCTCCAGCTGGCTCATAAAACCTCATTTAAACTTTTGCAGACCCAGTGGTGCCTGTAGGAGATTTAGAATGTGTAGAATTGGCAGCTTAGATGTATTTTTTTGTAGATCCTTTGCTTACTTAAATTTTGCTGCTGAATGGCCCAATGATGCCGATAGAGAAAATATACACATCCGCCATGATGACAGTCTCACTGCCCTGATCTTCCTGTCACAGAGTTATTTTTCATTTCAATTGGAAATAATTGGTATTGTTATGGTATCGGTTTATGTTGTTTGCCTTATAAACTATTTCATGATATATTTTGACTTGCGCTTCCTTGAAATGTTGACTTTATCGCCATTAGTTTACATTAAGGTTGAAATTGCAATTGGGATTATCAAATTTGCTTATGTGCCACAGGAGCTTTTAGTTCTTTCTCAGATTTGCTGTATAACTTAGCCTGCATCCCTTTCTCATGATTTCTTGCATCTTCAAGAAGGTGAAATGTATTGTTGAGATTGCTGCCGTTTGCTTCAAAGTGATCAGTAGACTCCAAACAGGCACTGAACAGAACTTTAGTTGTTCAAGTTTAAAATTACGTTAGGAGCCCATTTGTTGCTTATTTTCTCTGACTTGCATTATAGGTGCCACAAGTTTTCTGGATGTCAACAATTTTTATATCAGGGTGCTCAATCAGATTTTAAAGTTTGGTTGAGAGTAAAAGATCTTGCTGAGTGGTTGTATTAGTGAAGTCTCATAGAGTAAACTTTATGTGGGGGATAGCCACAAGTACTTCAGACTACTTTCACTTATGTGTATGCACCACATTACTCCCTGCTTTTAGAACAGTGTAGTGTTTGCAGTCAAATTTGTTAAAAACTATACTTTAGAGGCCCATTGTATGAGTTGGTAGAGGGAAGATTATTTTCTCTCCTCATTTTGGTCAGAGGCAATCTTTTCTTTGAAGGCTACCCAGCGCTGCCAAGTTTCCCAGATCCAAGCATGATGTGCTGCTCCAGTCCAGGTTTTTTCTTTGAATTCTGGAGCTTGTAGTCCTGTTTACTCCATTATAAAACATGACTACAAATCCCAGGTTTCAAAGGAAACTACCTGGATTGCAACAACACATCACGCTGGGACTTAGAAAACTTGACAGCTATGGCTAGCCCAAACAAGAGACCATTGAAACAGTGTTAAATCCAGATAGGTAGCTAACCACTGAATCCTAAAACAATATACTGGAGCACTCCAACAATGTGTTTAAACAAGACTGATTGAGGACAAATAACCAAAAAAGTCAGTCCATACGTCCAAGGTCATGTAATATATTTGTGTCGTCTTTATTGTACTTGCTTCAAGCCAGATGATGGCTTCCCGAAAGGTAAACATGTTAGAGGCGCTTCTTTATTATGCAGGTATCAATGGCCATGTAAAAAGAGCTACAGGACTGAAATGCAGTGCTAAAACAGTCTATAAAGGCGGACATCACAAAAAAAAAAAAAAAAAAAGACTTAGGATACTCATAGGTTTACAATAATTACTGTTGCAAGGAAGCTGAAAAGAAGTAGGGAATAAGTAGAGGGTTAAGCCCTAGGTGGGATCAGAATAATGGTGCCAAAAAAGAATTCAGTAATGTAAGTAAGGTATCAAGAGTGCATTTGAGAAATGAGATGTATTTTAACTACCACTAGGTCATCACAAAATGTCTAGATACTGGTAGTGGAAATTTTGGGAAGATCAAGTTGAAGAAAAGAAACAAACCTGCCTTGTCCCATTTCAGTGAACTGACTGAGGTCAAGAGGAGAAGTATTATGTTGTTGGCTTGATGAACTGGCTAACGTGGAATGAGTCCTGGTGGCATTATAGGTTAACAATGGTTTAAAACACAAATTAAATTGTCAGTGAGAAGTTAGCAATGAATTTGCTCTTGATTGCTAAGACTAAGTGACGAAGCAAGTTCAAAGTTGATTGCTAGGCTGACAACAAAGTAAGTGATAGAGAGATGCAGGAAAGCTGCTCTAGGAGTGACCTTAATAACCAAATGAAATTGCGTATGATACCTAAGAAGGGTATATTAATGCACAGAACAGTAAGGAGCACAGAACAGTAAGGGGTACACTTAGGAAATTAAGTACTGGAATGGGAGTTTGGATTTCGAATCGGACTGCTCTCCTTAACAGCAGCAGGTGATCTACTTAGAGGTTCTTGTCTGTATTTTTGTGAGTGAAATAGGATGGTGTAAAAGTGTGTGCACTGGTAACCACCTGGGAATATTTAGGTGAAGTGATGTAATCAAATGCTTCTGTACTCTTCATGCTTGTTTATAAAGTCTAGCCCTGATAGACAGTCTTAGACCAGGAAAGAAGAAGGTTCATTATTTACATTGCATTCATATACTGCATATTTACTTTAAAATATCACTCATGGGTCATAATTGTGAATGTGGCCAATAAGCTACAGGGAGTCCCTTCAAATGAAACTGCGTGACTGCTATTCAGAGTCACAAAGCTGGTCCTTGCCTCTGAAAAGAACAAGGACATGTCATTATTAATAGGAAAACATTGTCTTTTCTGTTTTAGGGAATATTCTGGGATGGAAAAAACTACAAAGAAAGCAGGGCATTTTACCAGGAATTGCTATGTTTAAAAACCAGAGCAGTGTGTGTTTGGCTGTGGTACTTAGGGTGCAAGTACAACCCTTCAACACAAGCGTTTTAGAAGTCACGGTTAGCTTTTGTGGAAGAAGTATGTAATTGTTTTATTTACATGTTTTATTGAAAATCTGGCTACAGGACAATAGAGGAAGGGGGTAATTTGGGTATGGCTGTGTAGTAAGCTGCATGCTTTCAAATTTACAGTTTGCAAATTTACATTGTAAACATGTGAACAATCTTGTAAAAGTGCGATTTGAATGGGTCCGGCTTCATCCATCCAAGTAACAAATCCAAAACAACAGACGCACTTTTTCTGCTTCTGGTAACTTAATCTATGTCACAAAAGAATCCTTCAATTTTTGTAAACGCATATGTTAGTATCTCTTGTCTTTTTCAAATTCAATAGTGTGTTCCTTATGTTGGCCTCACTC
The DNA here is from genome assembly GCA_963921515.1 of Calotriton arnoldi. Taxonomy (NCBI): domain Eukaryota; kingdom Metazoa; phylum Chordata; class Amphibia; order Caudata; family Salamandridae; genus Calotriton; species Calotriton arnoldi. Next base: position 548,451 of record CAWUFW010004896.1, on the reverse strand, counting down.
ACTCCACTGACTACCAGAAACAAAGAGATGCATACTCAAACCAATGTAACTAATGCACAAAACAGTGTATGCAAAATCTTTGGGGTCTTTAGCTAGAAAAAGTAATTGTGTACTTTGTGTACCCAACATAAAACAGGTAATTTCTGGTAGAAACGCTTTACAACAGCTATTACCAAGACAGGGAACACGTTTCCTCTAAATCTGTGAGTGGACATAAATATTTTAAAATTTCGAAAACGACCATACATTTTGGTTGCATCCCAAGTGGAATAGTGTCATGCTATGTCCACTCTTCTGATTAAAGAGCACCAAAAACCTCTAGAGAATCGGAACTCGAACCACCCATAACACGGAGAAGTCTGGCGGGATATATGGGTCCAATATAAGATAATCCAAATGTAGGAACGACCTAGAGCTACATGCAGGACCAACCCTAATGAAACTAAAATGAGAGATGCACGTGATAAGCAATGGTTTCAAAACAATATATGATATTGTATATGTTGACACGAGATAAGAACTGTAATGTCTGTGAAGTGCCAATGTTGATTTTCTTGTGCCTGACAAAAACAAATAAGAATAAATAGAAAAATAAATATCCATATAAAGAAATTAAGGAGCCAGAGCGCATCTATATGTTCATCATTGGCCTTTTTTTCCCAAAATTCTTTTTGTGGAAGTTTCGAACCACAATAAAAACAGATCTAATACGGCAAACGAGATAGACCTTCCACATACAATACTGAATTATGTTACATTAGTGTTGGGTAGACCATTCCACATCTAAGCATCTGCAGTTCAAAAATACACATGCAGACCCATTCAACCTGCCACAGAAAGGCTAACCATTCACAAAAATCCATAACTTTTATTAACCAATCAAGGTTGTCTGTTATTCGGAGGGTTCAACAATTTATTTAACATCTCAGCCCATACAGCCAACTCCTCAGTGGTTCGTCATTGTTCGAGTCTCCCTTCATATTCACTACCGTCAAACTGTGTGCTGAGGAAAGATGTAGTTAATTACCACATATATAATCACGAGCTTTAAATTCAGTGAACAGGAAAATACATATAAAAGTAGAAGGCGACGGAGCCCCTAAAGGTAAATCCTTTAGTAACTGTATGAGTTTGCAGTCAGTACAAATCCTTAATTACATCTTCTATAAGTCATTTGTTACTGTTATTTCACCCCTTCTTGTATGTGAAACCAAGGTCAGTAATGGCAGAAAACCTATGAACCCAAGGTGCCTGTTAGATGCTCATTGGCCGCTGGAGTACTTCCTCATGCTCAGGATATTTTGTACGCTATTGAATTTGAGAACTGTTTACCTACATTGAAGAAGTCGAGTCCATTCTCGCTAGAAAACATACTTAATGGGTAGCTCCCAATTTACATTAATTTCTATCGCCACTTAAGAGAGAAATTAGTTGTGACCTTACACTGCAATTTTCTTTAATGACTAACCCCATTTTATGGATGTTGTGTTCAATCAGAAAATAACTTTCTGGTGGAAAACAGCTTGAAGCAAGCCAGGTGTCCAAGCCCATTCTCATCTACCATATGCCACTAAGGGATCTAGCCCCCTCCAGGATTGCAGTGTATATGAAAGTAGCAGGCTGGAGCTGTGGCAAGGATTCTCCTGTGGCTTTAAAATCTTTTGTTTGGAAACTGAACGGAAACATTTTTCCAGACATAACTGGCCTTTTTATGTGCAGGGGAAATAAAAGCACTGGTACTAGCATGTTCCTTTAGCAAGCACAGCAAAGCCTGGATATTGGCTACTTATCTTGAAGACATCATAAAACAAGCATTTGCAATGCAATAGGTCTCGCATTTGCAAGAGTTTAAGCAATTGGCATTGTAAATGATGATGCCTTTTATTTATGTTTTAAAAACAAAAACATAATTAAAAGGCATTGTCACTTACAATGCCAATAGCTATTACACGCAATAATATAATAAATTAATATGCTGCGGTGACAATGTGGTGGAGACAGCCACCACTTCCCCCAGGAGCACAGTGGAGGAAGGCAGCACTGTGGTATCATGTGCTACCATTGCTGCCAACGAAAAGCCAAAAGTGGTTATTGTGGAAATGGGAATCAATGAATCGCTCGCTGCTCCAATTGGAAAGCAGGGTACCCGTTGTTCCCACTCGGTATCATCTCCCGCAGTGAAAACAGGAGGGGGCTGCTGTGGCTGTGCCTTCTTTTATACACTTCTGTGTGCATGAAAATGGCTGTGTGCTTTTAAATGCACATGGGTTGTGTTTGGTTGCCCATATGTGCTTGTTATAGGACGAGAGGGAGAGAGGATGTAGCCTTACGGCTACAGCAGGCGACCTCAAAGCTGGGGAACAGCTGGGGAACAGCTGGGGAACAGGGTTCGTCTGGGCAGGGACGTTTAACATCCGGTGATTCTGGAAAAATAACGTAATCTTCCCGTGCCTAACAAAAACGAATGTGTCCATCTATAACGAAACTTGTGCTCATGTTGAGCCTCTGATACCCGATATCTTTCGGTCCAGTTTGCGCTATATAAAACTTGTAAAAAAAAAAATAATAGCACATGTGGGTCCACTGAATGAGACAGCCCTTTATTCGCGTGCTGAAACACACCATATTATGTGATAAGGAAATCTACCCCCTTGTTGCTACAGCAGATGTAGGCTTGCACTCGCACAGCATACGTGTGTACACAAACTCAAACCAGTGTGTCTATGGAGGAAGGCAGCACTGTGGTATCATGTGCTACCATTGCTGCCAACGAAAAGCCAAAAGTGGTTATTGTGGAAATGGGAATCAATGAATCGCTCGCTGCTCCAATTAGAAAGCAGGGTACCTGTTGTTCCCACTCGGGAGCTGCTGTGGATGTGCCTTCTTTTATACACTTCTGTGTGCATGAAAATGGCTGCGTGCTTTTAAATGCACATGGGTTGTGTTTGGTTGCCCATATGAGCTCGTTATAGGACGAGAGGGAGAGAGGATGTAGCCTTACGGCTACAGCGGGCGACCTCGAAGCTGGGGAACAGCTGGGGAACTGGGTTCGTCTCGGCAGGGACGTTTAACATCCGGTGATTCTGGAAAAATAACGTACTCTCCCCGTGCCTAACAAAAATGAAACTTGTGCTCATGTTGAGCCTCTGATACCGGATATCGGCGGCAGTGTGCAAACTTCGGGAGCAGCAAAGAAAACAAGTAGTCCCTACATGAATAGATAACAGCCAGCAGCGGAACTAAACTGTAGTTGGTCGGTGCTGCTTCCTGCAAAACGGAGGCAAAACGGAAGTGACGTATCAGAACAAAAGCCAACCTTAAGCCAGATAACAAGAGCAATGCCAGAATCAACCAAGCGACAGGAGAAATTACCCTCCATATTTGTGTTTACTATAGGTCTTGCGACAGCGCATGCGCTGTCTAGGCGAGACCTAAAGAATGAAGAGTGAATGTGGGTGTTGCAGGGCTTCAGCCAATCTTTTCATGTAGGAAGTTTTTCTGTGGTTCATAAAAAGGCCTATAAACAGCTTTGGGGAATTTCATTAAAAACAGTTAGTAAAGCTAATAGGTCTAGCGTATGAGAGCTATTGGCTTTACCAATGTTTTGCACCCATGCTGTACAGCAGTGCCCATGCTTTGCAGTGTGGCTACAACTAATTTTAACAAGCATTGGCATAGCCAATAGGTCTCGCTTTTGGGATCTTATAAGTATTTAGTTATGCAGCACAATATCCTTGGTGCAACAACATCAACTGTTGCATGGCTAAACAGTTATAAGGTCCCAAGGGCGAGACCTATTGGCTATGCCAATGCTGGTTTCTAATTCCAGCACTGAACCCGCCTATAGTTCCTGCACTCTTTAATTGCAGCTCATCCATAGTGCCTGTGCTCTGGCTGTAGTCTGCAGGGCACATTAAGACGCCCTAAGCACTTAAAAGATTTTGGTGCTCCTATATATATCTAATTCAAAATATAAACAATAAACCATAAAATATAATGTTATTTTTCAAAATGAAACAAAACTTACAGTAAGATGGAAAACAAAGTTTATTTTTTATACTTCCACTTTATAGGTACAGCTGCACCATTTGCAGTTTTGCACCATATGGGCCATGATAAATCCAGCAATGGAACATTTCTGTGGTGCCCCCTTCCCTTGATGCCCTAGGCACGTGCTTATTTCAGCTTAATGATTAATCCAGCCCTGGTAGTCCAGCTATAGTTCCTGTGCCCGACTTTAGTCCGTCTATGATTCCTGCACCCTAACTGTAGCCCGCATTCAGTTCCTGCGCTCTTGGATTGTAGCCGGTTTATAGTTCCTGCCCTCTGATTGAAGACCGTCCAAAGTTTCTGCACAATCTGTCAGTAGCCTGTCTATAGTTTCCGCACCCTGTTTGTAGCCTGTACATAGTTTCCGCACCATCGGATTGTAGCCCATCTATAGTTCCTGTGCTATCTAATTAAACTCTGTTGATCGTTTTCACACCCTGAATACCGCTCGTTCAAAGTTCCTGTGCCCTCTGATTTTAGCCATTATATAGTTCCGTAGCGTGATCATGGCCAGTCCATAATTCCTACACCTTCTGATTGCAGCCAGCCGATAGTTCCCATGCCCTGATTATTGCTAGTGTCTAGTTTCTGGGCCCCCTGGTAGTAGCCTGTCTACAGTTCCTGTTCCCTGATTGTAGTCCACCCATAGTTCCTGCATCCTCTGAAAGAAGCGCCTCCATAGTTCCTGCACCCTTTGATTGTAGCCCATGTATTGTTCTCATTCCCTCATCCGTCCATAGTTCCTTGTAGCCCATTTACTACTGACCTGGGCAAAAATGTAATTATGCTGGCATACTTTGGGGGTTTTAGGTTACGGTTTTTACGCAAAGTCCCCACATTACGCCATTACGCCATGTTGCATAATTACACGACAAAAATATAGCACAGGAGAGAACGACCAAAACTCGAATAGCTGTTTTTTGAGGCACTTGTGTTTTTGGTGCTATGTTTTAGTGCAAAATGCGTTGTCGTGTTTTACACTAAAATATAGCTTGCTAGCATCACTGGCGATTCTGAGGACTCCTACACTGTGAGGGCACATCAGCTAAGATGGTCCACACGCACAGAGTCTTTGAGAGACAGTCACCCAGTGAACGTTCTCTCCCACTCCCTGTGAGTGGATGTGGCAAGTATGTGTTTCCCCCTTTCCTACACCACCCCTCCGTCTCCCAGAGTGGTGTTATGGTCACGGTGCCCTGTCTCCTGCGAACGATCAAAGCCAATGCCTCTACTTGCGTTTTAGTGGCACGGACAGCGCTATTTGCTACTTCCTGAAGACACCACGTTAACGTGCGCTAAACGCCTTTATTTCTGCCGTTTTATATAGCGCGGACTCGACCCGAAGTTAGAGAGCTTTACATGAGGACCAGGTATATTACACAAGGACAAATACCTTTTTGGTTGGCACAGGGAAATTAAGTAATTTGCCCAGAATCACAGGGTGAGTCGACAACGAGACTCGAACCTGGTTCCCCAGTTCCAAAGTCGGCAGCTCTGGCCTTACGCCACACCCTTATTCGGTACTGTGCGATGCAAGGGCAGATTGCGCTCTCTCAGGGCGCAATCATGTGAACAATTTTGGGGGAATGGCAAGCCTTGTTCAAGTGACTATGACCACATACACAGGCAACAAGAGATCGCTCACATTTCATTTCTGGTCAATGGGCTGAACACCCTGACTAGACATAGGATGGGGGAGCGGCCAACTTTGAAGCTGGGGAACCAGGTTCGAGTCTCGGCAGGGACGCTCAAACATCCTGTGATTCTGGGCAAATCACTTAATCTCCCCGTGCCTAAAAATGAATGTGTCAGTCTGTAATGCAACTGGTGCTCATCTAAAGCGCTCTGATGCCTTCGGATCGAGCTCGCGCTATATAAAACTGCAAATAAATAACTGATTTCCCTCGGTTATTCTTCATACTCGACCCCTCGGCTTGCACTACGCACGGCCCCTGCGACTTCTCTAGCCTGGAACACCTCCTTCACCTCAGTGAAATGAAGGGCACCCCAGAGGAGCAACGCGTAACCCCTACACTGGCACTGAGCTCCAATCGGCTGAAGACTCTGCCCTAATCTGAAGTGACCTCTACTCTGTTTAGCTGCATCAGCACTTTTCTTTCATCACAAGAACCCACCCCTAGATGCTCTGTAACAGATTGCGTTCCTGAGATCTGCTGCAAACTGAACGTGATAAAGAAACCCAGTCTTTACCGTCTAACCTGCAATCTTATCTCCTCTCAATCTGTAGTAGAATTGAGACCAAATTTATCAAAGATTCCTCCTCTAATCTTCCACCCAAAGTCACCCCTAATGTACCAACCAGCAAAACTGAAAGTGAATCACCATAAATCACAAGAAGGGTCCGTAATCTGCCGTGAATATGCGGACTCTGCCACGCACGTGGTTGAGGATACCACCCACTCTTATCCGCCCTGTACCTCTCTATTCTACTGTAGCAACAACTACCAGTCTGACAATTTTTTCCCAGAATTTCGCTTTCATAAACTGCAGGACCCAATTCTGACCCGGGCTGAGCCGCGACAATCTGTTTCGGTGTCCAGCCCTCATCTGTGGCAGACCCCCACTCCGGATCTGCCACAGGGGTATTCTAGCTCCCGGTGAGCAGTGCCAGTGAACACCCCTCCGCTACGTGCAGCGAGCGATGCTTTCGGGGAAGGAAGCGGAAGGTGCAGATTTGCCGCTTCCGCACCAGCCCTCATCTCCCACGAGCGTGACGTGCGTGCGCTCTGAAAGAAACCCTAAACAAAAACAGGCGCGTAAACAGACTGGCCAAACCTGGTGCTCTTCCAGTGCACTTAAAAGTGACAAATGGTGGTAAAGCCAGATGTCCCGCTACAGGGAGAGGTGTGGTCCAGTTCAGGTTCCACCTTGTCGGAAATCCCAGTTTGGCATTACACTGACTGCAGCCAAGCTCATCTGGAGCGCCTCCTGTCTTATCGGTACTCCTACCCGCCTGACCCATTCTTCACAGGGGTGACAGAGTTAATGTGGTCGTGCTGACTGCAGGGAGATGTGGCAAGATGCAAGGGATACCGTGCCAGCGATAGCCATAAACAAGAGAGGAGCGGGGGCGAGCGAGCACGGCAGCCTGCAGAGCTGACCAGACGCTCGTGCGTCATGGCCTTTTGCCTGCGATTACACGCACGGCAGGCATGTGTTTCCAATTATCGCGCACGCGTCTGGGCACGATAATAGGAAACAGATGTCGGCCCTGCGCGCGTAACCGCAGGAAAAAGGCCATGACGCACGAGCGTCTGGTCAGCTTTTCTAACTCCCTAACTATAAGTCTCGCAGAGCAGCGCTTGCGGGCTACTCGAGGCTCAACCTAAAAAGCACTATGACACAGCCAGGGCTAATGAGCTTTTATATTTTTCAAATGTGCATTTATGCTGGATTCGTAATAGACCTTTTTTAGGTCTCGCCTAGCGCAGTGCCATGCGCTGCTCTAGGAGAGGGCCTCTTGGCATCACTCCAGACATTCTGAAAGCTTTCTGTAAGCTCGTGCGTGTGGTTCTCATATCAATTGGCCTTTGCGTGTGGCTTTCAAAAAATGAAAGCACGCAATTGGCCAAAGGCGGGTGCATGTCCCACCTCTTCTTAAAATGTTCACTCCCATGGCGTTTGGGTCTCGGGAGCGAGCAGGCTGGCAGATGCATTCCTCCTTGGTCACGTGCTTTCCCTTCGCTTTTGCTTGTTGTCTGCTAAAGCAATTTATGGCCTTTCAGAACGCTGCCGCCCTTGCCCTACTATCCTGTTACTAATTGATTTCCGCCCTGCTTTTCTTTGAAATGCTTGTTTTTCTTGTTGTCCCCATGCTAAAACTGGCGTAATAGCGTGACTTCGGGAATTTTGAGGAACAGGTGTAAAGCAAGATTACGCTGGCAGAGGAATTTCGCACGGCCCTGATTTTAATTCTGTCTTTCTCCTGAAAATGTTGCCATCTGTATTAAGTGATATGCTTCAATCTTAGATTGGGTTAAATTTGCAATTTGTGCTGTGTATTTTTATAAAATGGGGCATACTGCTTAGGTGCTTAGGGCGTGCCTTTACTTTCTTTACGTTGTTTCCCTACCTGTCCGTGCTCAACCAAATATGCAAACTGTGAAGTTAGTTTGAGCATCCGAAGAATTCAGTACTATAGGGGGTCTTATCACGCATGGGTTTGTTTCTGGCCGTTTTCTTAATTTTTGCTATAAAATTAAGCAGTTCTGGGATTCACATTGATGACATTTGCACGCTGCACGAGGACAGTATTATGTTTGTGCCATTTAGAGAAAGGCGACAAAACTGTTCCTTTTATAGCATTAATGGTGTATAGATTAATTTGTTTTACACACTCCTGCTATCTAGTGGTTAATCCAGATTTGACTAGTGGCGTGTTTTCAAAAAGTAAGAAGACAACGAGTATTTTCAAAGACAATTAATTTGGTTTCCATTTTGAGTCATGCGTAAACTTGCAGTGAAAAAGCAAAGTAAAATATTTATTTCAGTATACAGTGCATCTGAGATAAAGATTGTAATGTGTGATGGGTATAGATTGCCTAGGCAACACCTACAACAAGCACTGGTAAATGAATTCGGTTTCGCCTGTTTTTGGTTGTAAATTGTAGTTTGGTGAGTTCTAGCACCTGAAGTTTTTTAGTGTGCAACAAGGAAGATGCGAGTTGCTCTAGCGCACACAGAGTCACACAAGAGGCTTTTTATGTAGACCACAGGCAGACGTAAGGTGGTCCAGGGTGTACCAGACTTGAGTGCTATAACCGGACTTTGAACTCCTTGCCTGTTAGTGCAGACACAGTGCACCTGTGAAGCACTGATCACAGCAGGTGATGTGGCACTATTGGCAGAGCTGTCGACTTTGGAACTGGAGGAACGAGGTTAGAGTCTTCGATAGGCAAAACAGCCAGTGGTTCTGGGCAATTCACTTAATCTCCTGTGCCTTACAAAAACAAGCATTGGCATAGCCAATAGCTCTCGCTTTTGGGACCTTATAAGTATTTAGTTATGCAGCACAATATCCTTGGTGCAACAACATTAACTGTTGCATGGCTAAACACTGATAAGGTCCCAAAGGCGAGAGCTATTGGCTATGCAAATGCTTGCTCATTGATAGTTTTTTACCATGCTGCACAGCAGCCACGCTGCTATAAAGCATTACTACAAATCATTGTCAAAGTCGGCAATGTCCATGCTGTACAACATGAACAAAAGGCAATTGCACAGCCAATAGTATCAAAGGCTCAACTTATCGGCTTTGCCAAAGCTGGTTAGGTTTCGGCACAACACTCCTATGATTCTGAACAAATCAGTTAACCTTCCCATGCATGAAATGGAAAAAAAATGACATTTGGCAAAAATTCCTACCACATAAAGAAAGCAATTTCGCCCATATAGATGTCTTAGTGAAAAATCATTTGGAAGCAGACAACATCTGTTGTCACAATAAAAGCAGAAAACAACTGTTGTCTCAATACACATCCATTTCAATGGATAAAAAGGTTTCTTTAAAGGTCATGTGAAATGGTAAAATATTGCTACAAATGGCTAGAGTTTCAACAGGGATCACAGTGCGATCAACGGAAAGAAAGCCATCAAGCAATCAGTAGTTGGTCAATGCTCCAGAGAAAGAAGAGGAAGCAAAGCCAGCATGCGCTGGACAATTGGAAGGCAGCAAATAGAAGTGACAATGAAGCCAACAAATGTCAAGCAATGGGCGTGCTGCAAGCCCCTAGTTGTAAACAATATCTCTTGCAAGTGAGAGCGCATGCAGCACATGTACTGTCGCAGGCAAGACCACACACTTGCTTTTGGTATAGAATCTTCCCTTTTACATGGGCAAACAAGTCACATGAGGTGGTAGATGCCCTTTAACAACTTCAACAACTCTGGATGCCACTGCAAAGATATGCATTTTGTCAATTATAATACTACTGTATAGACTGAGTCCAACTAAGGTGTCATAAGCACCTACTTAACCATCATCTGAAAGACAGTGATATTTTTTATTAACTCCTAATTAACTCAGGTACTCCTCCTTTTCTAGCAGAAACAATTATATAGCATTTGACACGGTGACACTGAAACAGTGCACATTTTTCTATATAAAAAATATGAATCATGGAAGAATTCTAATTCCAAATTGGGAAGCTCAACAATCATAGAATTTGGTGAAAGGGTTGTCCTACTTGAATGAGTGCATGAAGTCAAGGGAACAGGAGCAGCAAAGAGACATTCTTATAATAATATAATCAAGTAATCTAACCCAGCATGCCACAGACCAACACTTAGCAGTTGCTGTCAAGATCGGCATAAGTATTAGGGTGTGAATAAAATCCTTTGCTGCGCCACGGCCCGGTTTAAAGAAACCGAATCCCGTATTTCCACCATGGAGGACGAGGTCCAACAACTGAAGGACCAGGTCGCCCGCCTCCGATCCCACACCCAGGAGCTTCACCGGCGGGCCGAAGATGCCGAAAACAGGTCCAGTCGCAACAACCTTCGCCTGGTGGGATTTCCGGAAGGTGTGGAGCAAGGCCGGGCGGCGGACTTCATGGAGCGCTGGTTGCGCTCATGGATGCCTGAGGGCTCCCTCTCCCCATGGTTTGCGATCGAAAGAGCACACCGCTCACTTGCGCCCAAACCACCACCGGGAGCGCCCCACAGACGGATAATAATGCGAATCCTCAACTTCAGGGATAGGGACTCTGTACTGACCGAAGCCCGTAAGCAACAACACCTCAAGTATGAAGGCCAGACGATTATGATCTTCCCTGATTATACTCGTGAGGTACAGGGCCAACGCCGATCGTTTGGGGAAGTCAAGCAGAAGTTACGCGCTCTCAGCATACAATAGAGGCTTCTCTTCCCGGCTCGTCTACGGGTCGTATTCCAAAATAGAACCCTCTTTTTTGATTCCCCTGAAGAAGCATGGACATGGGTGACAGAGGAGCGCCCCTTAAAGCTCAACGCCCGGAATCCATCACCCGTTGCCGGCGCTGGAGGTGCCAGCCAGAACGTCCCGGCCCCCCGGCCACAGCGCAACCGCTCACGCAGGCGACGGGGCCAGAGACGGGCCCGTTCAGACTCACCGTTGGGCCCCGCTCATCAGCCGACGTCTGGGGCGCTCTCCGGAGATCTCCTGGCGATGCGGCGCTCTGGTTCTTTGGGCCACTCGGACCCGGGGGGTATCTCACCTCGCCAGTCACTGTTGGATCTACCCGACACTGATCTTTCACGCAGCCCGACGCTTCTTACGGGACCTGCTTGAACCCATCTTTACTTTTCCGACGCAACCAACTCAGCGGCTGGGTGCTGCACTTCCGACAACTATTAACTCTATCTCCCGATGGATATTGTCACGAACATCCTATTATGAGGAGGGGTCCTCCACGATTCCCCATTCCCAAGCGTTTTAGTTTGGTTCTCTCTTGGTTATTCATTGTTAGGGCGACAGATGCTTCCGTTCCTGAAGTGTAGGGAGGGGGGAGGGAGTTGGGTTGGGGGGGGGGGGGGACTGTTGTCCCGATTTGTTTTTGTGGTTTCATTTGTTTTTTGTACCAGCTTGCAGTCACAGCTACACGACAAACGCGCAAGGCCCAACCCTGTGGAATCGCACCCACCACCTCGCACACATGCATTACTCTGCCCACACTGGCCACCCGTGCTGGATGTCCTGCCCCGCGCCCGTTTTTCCTATGTCTGACAACCATGCTGAGAAAGTGTTGCTTCACATAATGTCCTGGAATGTTAACGGCTTGCTGGATAAGGTCAAGCGCACAGCGGTCCTGCGTTATGCTCAGCGTCATGCGGTAGATATACTGTTGCTTCAAGAGTTCAAGGGACCCACCTGGTAGGCAACCATTGTCCTTTCCTGACACGCTATGGCTTTGGCGGAGTCTGGCACTCCGGCTTTAAATCGAGGATCGCGAGGGGTGGCTATCCTGGTGCGCCGTGGTCTTCCACTCGTGGTGCGTAAGGCAACTCATGATCCGAAGGGCTGCTTTGTCATCTTGGAGGGGAGCCTTGGGGACCGGCCTCTGAATTTGCTCGCTGTATACTCCCCCCCCCCTTCCCTATTGACCTCCACACTTCAGCGTCTCGCTACACTAGTTGCTGCCCTACCCCTGGGGACAATCATCGTTGGGGGAGATTTTAACGCTGTAATGGACCCTGCCCTTGACACTGCTACGATACCCTCCGCCTCCTGGGTCGCACAATCTACCCTCCTGTCGAACTGGGCTACCACTCTGGGTCTCGGAGACGCCTGGAGACTCTGGCATCCGACAACTCGACTCTACACCCACACATCAGCCTCCCATCACACACATGCACTACTCGACTATGTTTTCCTGCCGGCCCTAGACTGTCGAGCAATTCAAGATGTCTCCATCCTTCCCAGAGGTTTATCGGACCACTCCCCAGTGGCGATGCAGATGGGCGGTCTCCCTGCGTCTTTGCGCCCAATCTGGTGGCTGAACGCTTGGTTCCTCCAAGACAAGGATTTCAGAGACCAAGTGGGAGATGAGCTCCGCCAATACTTTACCACTAATCACGGGTCGGTTTCCTCTCCTGGCACCCTATGGGAAGCCGGCAAGGCCACCATCTGCGGATTTGCCAAGGGCCAGCTCAAACTTAAGCGTGTGAAGCAGGATTCCCACCTCACACTCCTAGAGGCCCAGGCTGTTCTAATTGAAGCTCAACCTCCGGAGGAGAGATCAGAGGCCCAGGACAGGAGACTGGCGTTTCTGAGGGATGAGATTAAGCAGACCTCCCTAGAGGCTGCCAAGCTGCTGTGGAGGTCCTCCGTGGCGCGAGTGTATGGATGGGGAGATAAAAATGGGAAACTCCTTCACCGCCTGGCCACTTATCCGATGGCCAACCGTATTATCCCTGAGGTGATCAGCCCGGATGGAGTGATCCAGCGAGCTCCCGCTGCAGTGGCCCAGTGCTTCGCCGCCTACTACACTACCCTTTACTCTGCACAACCCCCCACTCTCTCGCTCCCGGAACTCCTCCAGCGCAAACAGTTTTCCCTCCCGCGACTCAGTGAGGCGGAGGCGCTAGACCTCCCCGTCACCCCAGAGGAAATTAGCAACGCCATATCACGCATGGCTGCAGGTAAGACACCAGGACCAGACGGACTCCCACAGGAGTTCTATGCGTCCTACCGGGGCATCCTGATTCCCCACCTTTTAGAGATGTATCAGGAGGCATCGGATCAAGGATCATTCCGTCCAGAGACAGACATGGCCACTATCGTGGTGATCCCTAAGTCTCAGCCTCCCTCGAGGCACTGCCCCGATTATCGCCCCATCTCCCTCATTAATTCGGAGCTCAAAATATTTGCCTCGGTCCTAGCCAATCGTATGTGGCCGTACCTGGCCAGACTGGTCCACCCCGACCAGTGCGGATTTATGCCCTCCCGGGGAACTCAGCACTGCCTCAGACGCCTCCACCTTGCTTTAGCGAACCGGCAACAGCTGACCCCCTACCTATCCCTCCTTCTCGTAGATTTCGAGAAAGCATTCGACTCGGTGGACTGGCGATACCTGGAGGCGGTACTGGTGGAAATGGGTTTCGGAGCCCCTTTCCGTAGCCTGGTTAAGGCACTTTATTGCAAACCCAGGGCCCAGGTACTAGTCAACGGAGCTCTATCAAACTCCTTCCCCATCAGAAGAGGCACGAGGCAGGGATGCCCCCTCTCGCCCCTCTTATTCGCGCTGGCGATGGAGCTCTTTGCCTGTCTTGTCCGGTCTGATCAACTCCTCACGGGATGGAGATGGCCCGGCTTAGAGGAAGATAAGATCGTCCTTTATGTTGACGACGTTCTGCTGTTCCTAGCAGATCCGGCTCAGTCGGGACCCCGATGCCTCCGAGCCTTGAGTCTCTTCGAACGAACCTCCGGTCTTCGGTTGAACTCGGCTAAATCCGTTCTGGTCCCTCTTCATCTTTCGAGAGAGTGCTTTGACTGGCAGTCGTCGATACCTCTTCGACGACAGTCCTTCAAGTATCTGGGAATCTGGGTCGCCCTCCTCCCTGACCTCGCCTGGTCACTTAATGTCACCCCATTAGTGAAAAAGGCCCGGGCTGACCTCCTCAAGTGGCAAACCCTACCACTGAACCCTATGGGCAGAATAGCTCTATTTAAAATGATGGTCCTGCCCAGATTCCTTTACGTGCTTCAGAATACGCACCTCTCCTTCTCAAGGTCGTGGTTCAAAGAGCTGGACAGCATGGCCACCAAGTTCCTGTGGGGGGGTCGGAGGCCTCGGCTGGCCCTCTCCCAGTGCCGGATCCCGCCTTTTGACGGCGGCTTGGGGATGACGAATCTCTACCTTTATTATCTAGCGACTCGGCTCCTTACCTTGCATGATTGGTTTAACGGTGGCTGGTCGGACCCGGCATACCGCTTAGAGCTGCACACCCTGGGCCTGTCTAACATTCAAGGGATGTTGTATGGGAATGCCATCCCCCAAACTCTACCCGAGGTCACCCGCGGGATACTTCTGGCCTGGCGAGCTTCATTACGTCACACTCATTGGTCGGATAAACTGACCCAGCATACCCCATTGTGGTGCGGCACATGGCTCCGGGAGGTTGCCAACCTCTCTGGCTTTCGAACGTGGGACCTCATTGGCATTTCCCTGTTTGGGTGACATCCGGGGTGGGAGTCACATACGAACTTTCCAAGACTTGCAAACTCGCTACTCCCTTCACGCTTCCCAGTTCTACCGATACCTGCAGATACGCCATGCCCTCCACTCTCACATTTCAGACGGCACCTCCCTGCCCGAAGCCAGACCATGACCGGTAACCTAGGGAAGGGGGGGGATTTCCCGTATCTATCGATCCCTTACCAATAACACCCCTAACACACTATCACACCTCAGGAACAGATGGGAGGGCTGGCTTGGGTCTTTGGATGACGCCGATTGGAGGGATGCATTGATGGCCCCCAAAACAGTCACGGCTTCAGCACGGCTTCGCCTTGTTCAAATATACTATCTCCACACTGCCTATCTTACGCCGCTGCGTCTCTACCGCGCTGGGCTACGACCGGATGCATCCTGTCCCTGCTGCAGCCACCCACAAGCTGACTTTTATCACATGGTATGGCTTTGCTCCGTGATCACGTGCTACTGGGAGTCCGTAACTGGGGAACTCACTGAGGTTCTAGGCTGGGAGGTTCCCCCTAACCCAATGAATGTCCTACTAGATATCACCGAGGGGATGGATGGTTCCAGGGCTGAAAAACTCTTTCTGAACACGGCACTGATGGTGGCCAAAAGAGACATTGCGGCCAACTGGTTGAGTTCAGCTGCCCCCACCATGACGCGCTGGCGCAGAGGGGTGGATTGGTGCGCGGCTCAGGAGCGACCCCTGTACGAGGCAAGAGGTTGCCCAAAGAAATTTCGTAGAATGTGGGGTAAATGGGTTGGGGTGGTGGAAGACTAATACTCTCAATGCGTGCCCAAGGACTGGAATGGGTGCGACACTGTTTTTGCTTTTGCATCAATTCCTTTTTTGCTGGTGCAATGTCCACTTGTATTTGCCTTGCACGCCTAAATGTGAGAACAGCTGGTATTGTTTTCTTTTGTTGGTCTCTTACAAAATCAATAAACTTGGTTATCAAAAAAAAAAAAAATCCTTTGCTGCAACCAATCAGCCAGTAATAATGAAAAGACACCAGATCTAAAAATCACTCGTGCTAGAACGCAAAAGATAATATTATTCAGCTGAGTAGTATGTCCTGCAGTTTTAGCCAAAACCTCATGGCACCATGTGCCAATGCTCTTCCGATGCTCTTCAGTAGTGAGGTGTGGGAGTCCACGCACATCTATCTCAGAAACTCAGATGTGTCCCATATGAACCTCCTATTGCTTCAACTGTGTATTCCATTGGACCTCCAGCCAAAAGCTATACAGATGAGCTAGAAATGTGCTGGCAAAGGATGGCTTGTTGCAGAAAGGGGTGAGGTGACGGCGAACTAAAAACTTGGTGAGGAATTTATCCTTTCTCTTGTATCTAGATCCATGTGCGAGAGAAGTCAAAATTAAACAACTAAATGAAGGATAAAGGGGTGCGTGACCAAGATGGCGGAGTGAGCTGACGTGCTCAACGATCGCTCCGCTCCCGGCCCGCTTATTAGCCTGACATTGCAGCGCCCGGAGGCGGTAGAGAGGGTCCCCATTGCATTTGGGGCTTTCAGAACCTCTTACCCTGCAGTGGAATCCGGCGGCAGGTCCCGTAACTCCTGGAACCGGGTAAACAGGAAGATCCGACGGTCTCGGCCTGGCGCTGCGGGCGGGACTCGGGCCCACGATCCCTGGGCTGTGGTGCCCCGATGTGAGACGACTGGTGAGGAAGAAGATACTATAACACGAACAGGGTAAGGGAGGGTCCAAGGGAACTTAATTTAAAGACCAGCGAGGTGAGTATCCCCTAATTTTAATCAATAATAACAACAAACAACCTCGGGTCTACGTTAGCACACAGGAAATTCACATCAAACGATGTACATGAAATAATAGAAGGACTGGAGTTACTCAAAACTCTCCCCTATAAAAAGGGGGATAATCCCTTTAAGGACGATAACCCTCACCCACCATAGGTGGCATGCTTCATCATATGGGTTTCTCCTCCCAGTAGGAAACCTAGTCCTACTGAGGGCTACAACTACCCCACTGTGAGGTAGGAGCTCAGGAATGTTTTGTTTTACGATGGTCACAAACTATCTAGGATGCTAAAATCCCATATGTGAATGAGGAAGAAGATACCCCTGGTCGCGGTGGGCAGGCAATATCCCACACTACAGCTCAGGATTGGCCGCAGATGGAGGTCATCGCCCAGCGGGCCGCGCACACAGCGTCCACACCAGATCATCATGCCAGGCAGCAAGAAGGCCTAGAACGGCGAGAGCTCGACCCTTCCCCCGCCGGCGGCTGCGGGCGCGGTGCAACAGCCCCGGGAGACCATAGACGCATCCGGTGAGTCCCTGTGCCCGGGGTATGTGACGGACTCCTGGTGCCCCCATCTGTTGAACTGGAGGAGGACTGGACCCCCCCTCGCCTGGGCGGAGGCCCCTGCTACCTGCCTGCTGTAGTGGGGGCCTGATTGAGTGACTCTGGAGGTGCTGGGGGCGAGACGATACCACCCCCCCCCTCCGATACATAGCTGGTCAGCAGACCCCCTCCTCGCTCAGCGGCCCCTCCGGGTTGGAGATCACTTAAACCCCCCCCCCCCCGAGAAAGCGGACTGCAAGCCTGCAGTGGCGCCCGTTTCTCTCCAGGCCTGTAAAGAGGCAAGGCCCGAGGTGGTGTGGGGACTGGACCACCGGAAGAGGCCATCAGGGGACGCAAGAAGAGCGACTAGACCGGGACCCTTCGCCAACCCCCATGGGACATGAATATTCACGACGGGGCTGCCCCCGAGGTTGGGGACACCCACATAGAGGGCCAGGTCTGAGAAGAGGCTCGAGGCCCGATTCCTGGAGATAGGCCTGCGGACTGTGTCGGAGGCCCGGTACCCTAGGGGTATAAAGCGGCACGTCGGGGAGGCCTGCTCGGGCCCGGAGGGCCACCCTGGCGCATAGTACCAGAGCGACCAAGGATTGGGAAGACTGGCCAAACAGGGGAAACCCCGTGGCAGCACAAGGTGACTCTCCCCGCGACAGCCCTGGTTTCGGCAGCACTCTCCTCTGAGGGCCCGCTTAAGGGGTCAACACGCCTCTCTGGCTGCAGGCTCTTTACAGCCCGGAAGACGCCCCTATGGAGGGAAGTGTAGAATATCAGGGTGCGCCATTTCGCTTTCCCTGACCCAGACGCCATTACCGAACCTGTGCTCAGCACACTAAAGATGAATACTCCCAGGGGTAAAAAGGACCATACGCTAAAGGACATGTTGGTAAAGCTCCCACCTCAGGACAGACCTGACCCCCCTGCAGATTCTTCGCCTCCCGAGGGAGGGGGCGAGGGGGAAGCCCCCATCACTCGCTCCTACCTGGAGTCACTATTTTCATCACTTAAGGAGGACCTACAGCAGATCAAAGGCGATTTAGCCAAGGACCTGCAAGGAGTAAGGCGAGAAATATCGGACATTGGGGACAGAGTCGACACTCTGGAGGCCAACTAAACAACCAGGGGTGAAGAGTTTGAGCATCTACGCCAAGAAATACACCTCACGGACAGGCAAAATCGACCTTCAGGCCCACGCCGAGGACCTGGAGAACAGGTCCCGACAAAATAATATCAGGATTCGGAACGCACCACCCTCAGCGGAAGCAGGAAATGTGGAGAAATTTGTTCAAGCTCTCTGCTCATATCTTGGGGGACATGCCCGCGTCGGATATTCGCTTGGATTGGGTACCCCGAGTAGGACCGCCAAGAGCTTCGAATAAGCCACCGCCGGACATACTAGCCTGTGTCCACAGCTTCCCCTTGAAGGAGTGCATACTCCGAACAGTACGGGGCTCAGATACAACGACCTTCAGGGGACACTCACTGCAACTGTTACAAGATCTTTCAGCTAGAACACTCCAAAAGAGGCAAGAGTTCCGTCCGGTGATTTCCTTTCTCCGGAACCACGACATCTCCTATGCTTGGGGCCACCCATTTCGCTTGATCTTTGAATGGGAGGGGAAGACACGTCAGGTATGCTCTTTAAGTGCCGCTTGTGATCTACTTCACATTGAGCATCCTGAATCCCAGGTGGGGAGTATGGAGGAAGCAGGGGCCGGGTCGGGCCAGGGGGAGATACAGCGGCGAAGGCAGAGGGGCCAAAAGCTCATGAAACCTGACACAGAGGCCCTAGCGCAGGAGCAGAAAGCAGTACTGGAGAGCCTTGCAGGAGGTGCTGCAGCAGGGGAGTCAGAATGATCTTAAGCAGATAGCCCAGTCTGCCTCGGGGACATTTATGGGACGCTACCCGGGTTGGTGAGTGGAGCGGTCTTCAGGACAATCTCTGGCCACGATGTACCTCATCAGGAACTTTCCTCGTTGGCGGGAGGGGATGCTCCACGGGGCTACCTCCCTCCTAGAGACATTGACCACACTACTGTTCAGATTTGTTTATAGGGGTTTTTCTTATTTTTGCGGTTTGCTTTTTAAGTAGCAATACATGACACCAGCAGGGGATACCAAGACACTACCCTTTAGATTCCAGGATATCATATTGCAGGCTGCTTTCAGGGGAGGGATGGTTGGTCAGCTCATCTCACACGGTAAGCCCTTATACCTCTAATAGGGCTTCTGGTAGTACCTTGAGGATAGTCTCCTTGAATGTTAAAGGGCTGAACAACCCCGTCAAATGGAAAGCTATCCTCTCTTATTTAGAAAATACTGGGGCAGACATCTGTCTCCTCCAGGAGACCCACCTCATGGCACGAGACACCCAGCGACTCAAGTCTAGATATTTTCCACAGCAGTTATTTTCCTCGACTGGGCGTAAGACGGGAGGGGTGGCCATTTTATTTTCACGCACTTTCCGATGCACGATCAGCCCCAAGTTGGCCGAACTTAAAGGCCGCCTTTTAATTCACCAGATACAGCTGGGTAGGCAAACATTGACATTGGGCACCCTATATGCACCAAATGAGGGACAGGAGAGCTTTATCCGGGAGGCATTGACAGAGGCACTCACATCGCAAGAGCGCTTCCTCCTGATCGGGGGGGGGGGCTTCAATTTAGTCATGGATAAACACGTAGATCGCTCCGTGCATAGAGAAGAGGGGTCGGGGGCCTTGTCGGGTGAAGGCATTACTTGGCTGGTAGATTTATGGAGGGTTAGTCACCCCAACACTAGGGACTTCACGTTCTATTCTCATGCTCACAAGTCATATGCACGAATAGATTATTTCTTGGGCTCCCAAGAGGTACACCTGCTCCTGCATTCAATCGAGATAGAACCAGGAACCCTGTCTGACCACTCAGCATACTTTTAGAGATACAATACCCCTTACATCGACAAACGCAGCGACAATGGAGACTAAGGGAGACCCTATTACGGAAACCCGAAACCCAGGCAAAAATTAAAAAAGTTATCAAGGATTACCTAGAGACCAATGACATTGTGGAGACACCACTCCCAATAGTCTGGGACGCACTGAAGGTGGTGGTTAGGGGCGAGTTCCTATCCCTGTCGGCAGCCGAAAATAAGGAGAGAAGACTCAAAAGAGCTGAGCTTCAGGAAAGGGTTAGGGAACTGGAGGGAATTCATCACCGAACCGGGGCCCCGAGGGTGTGGCGCCAACTAGAGGCTGCCCGGAAACAGTTGGTCGGACTGGACCTGGACAGGGCGGAATTCACCCTGCATCTTAAGCACTTATACTATGTGAATGGCAATAAGTGCGGTCGGCTCTTGGCCACAAAACTCAGAGCCCAAAGACAGGCCAACACTGTGCGTACTCTCAAGACTGAGAACGGATCGGAACTGTCCAGCGATGAGGCTATAGCAAATCAGTTAAGGGAGTTCTACGTGACACTGTACTCGGCACAACCCATCCCCCCCCCCCCCCCGAGGACGTAGTAGACCATCTCCGAGGTTCCTCGGTAACCAAACTGACAGACTCCTCGGCGACTTCCTTAGACGCACCTATTCGGGTGGAGAAAGTTATTTCAGCCATCTCGAGGCAGAAACCTCTAAAGTCCCCAGGCCTGGGCGGATTCCCAGCTGGGTTCTACAAGGCCTTTTGCCCAGAACTTGCCCTACTTCTCACCAGACTCTTTAACTCAAAAGCAGACTCAGGCTCCCTTCTGGCCTCCATGTTGGAAGCCATCCTCACAGTTATTCCCAAGCCAGGGAAAGACCCCACATCTTGCGCCAGTTACCGCCCTATCTCTCTTCTCAATCCTGACTCAAAACTTTTCACTGGCATTTTGGCGGCTCGCCTGAACCCTCTGATGCAGGGTCTGATCCATCCCAACCAAGCGGGATTTGTCCCGCAGAGATTGTGTGCAGATAACACTAAGCGGCTCCTGCATGTCATTGATAAAGCACACCGTAGGCAAGGCTCCAGCATGCTGCTCTCAGTGGACGCCGAAAAGGCTTTCGATCGGGTCCACTGTCCCTTTCTCAAAGCAACTATGGAATACTTCGGGTTTGGGGAGCGAATCCGGTCCTGAGTATTTAGCGCTTACTAGGCCCCACGAACTTGTGTAAGGGTCAATGGGGTAAATTTCTTGGACCTTCCCTATCCGCAGAGGCACAAGACAGGGCTGCCTGCTATCCCCTTTGCTGTTTGCCCTCTATATGGAACTTTGTGCCCAACGTATACGAGACCACAGACTCATTAGAGGTATACCCTTGGGAGGGGAAGACCATCGCATCAGTCTGTATGCGGATGATGTCATGGTCATGTTGGACGACCCTGTTGGGATCCTTCCCCCCCTTCTTGGCTGAGATGGAACTTTTTGGGAGGGTATTTGGATTCCGCATGAATCTTCATAAGTCCCAAGCTCTTAACGTCACTGTCCCCCCTTTGGAGCTAGAGGCACTCAAAATATCACATCCACTTAGCTGGGCCATAGATTCTGTCCCATATCTGGGGGTTCAATTATGCAGGACCGTGGAGGGAACAAACTCCCTGAACTACGGGTCACTACTGACTCGAGTCCGTGCCGAACTAGATAGATGGCGGCACTACCCGCTCTCCTTCTTAGGCCGCATCACAGCCATAAAAATGACTATCTTGCCCAGAGTTCTTTTTTTTCCAGACCCTGCTGCTGACTCCTCCGGGGGGTACTGTCTCAGCCCTCCAAGCGGCTCTGAGTCACTTCATATGGGCGGGTAAGCGACCAAGAATGAGCAAAGAGCGGAGTTGGCTCCCCCGGCGGAGGGAGGGCTGGGGATTCCCTGTCTCACTAGATACCATCAGGCTGCCCAGCTCCGATATCTTGTAGAATGGTCCAGACCCGAATCGGAAGAGGTGTCTGTTTATGGACAGGGCCCTGGCTGGCACATTGTTAGCTAAGATACCGTTCCTGCCTCGAACACATAGAGCCCCAAGCCTTTACATCTCCCCGATAACAAGTTCGCTGATGAAGGTCTGGGACACATGTGCTCGCAAAGGGACACTTATTTCACTGCCTTCCTCTTTGACCCTGATTGCGGACAACCCAGATTTCACCCCGGGATTGGGAGGAGCCTTCCAGCTTTGGCAGAAGTTGCCCTGCAGGGCGATCAGCCATTTGTTTGATGTAGAAGGACTTATACCCTTTGACACCCTAAAACAGGACTATTCCCTTCCCAAGACGATTCTGATATCTCCAGGTCAGGCATTGGGTGACACATCAGTCGGTCAGACCAGGAGCGGGCGGCTGTTAACTCCGTACGAGAGGTGGCTGCTGGGAAGGGACTCAGACAAACGCCTTATTTCGGAGCTGTACATTCTCCTTCAGCCCCCTCAGGCCTATGACAAATCCCCCCTCGCAAAGATGGCGGGAGTCCAAGCTTACTCGATCTCTCACCACGAAGGAGTGGCGCGATATTTAGCGGCGTGCACGGCATACCACACAACATGGCTAGTACTGAGACGGCAGTAAAAATCACCTCATACTGGTACCTAATCCTGGTACGCCTACATAAAGGGAATCCGGCCCGCAGCGATCTCTGTTTGCGACAGTGTGGGTCCAAAGGCACGTTATGTCACCTACTCTGGGATTGTCCGAGACTGACTACATTCTGGACCACTGACTTAGATGACATTGACGCCCACTTCTCGACACAACTTCCCAGATTTCCTTCCTATACGTTATTAGGGCTCCCTAACCCACTCACCTTTCTACTCGCTTCACAAAGGGGAAGTCAAATTGGCATTGCACTGGGGCGGCTCACCAGACTATCCTGGCACTTTGGGGCTCCCCCACTGTCCCAACATATTTGACATGGCTTAGACGCTTATAGGACACATTGGGGATGGAAAAGCTCACCTTATCATTGACGGCACGAGATTATACCTTTCAGGAAATATGGCAGCCCCTCTTAACTTTACTGACCAAAGAATTTAGAGAATTGACGTGCCCCAGCTATTTTCGGTTATTGCGCCTGGCCGAGCCTGACCCAACGTAGCTCACAGCACTATGATATATTACTCTTACACTTCCCCTGTTAAGAAGGCTTATACGGCAGATGGTGATGGGGTGGGGGGAGGGTGTTTGTTTTTATTGTTTCTTTTACCTTTTCTGTTAATGTTACAACTGAAAGTTGCATTATTATGTGGCAAGCTAGAGAGAGAGGCTCTCTTGATGTGTAAGCCTATGTTTTGATTCTTTCCTGCAACAATAAAACAGTTTTAAACCTAAATGAAAGATAAAGACAGCACAGGGGTGCAAAAAGCATCAAAAGAGATCTATTTACTTTTTTAGTTTTGAGTAATATGCAGGCTATTAAGCTTGATGCATGATGGACACATCAAAGCACCGTTAGATATTGTGGGTGATAGGTGTTGAAGGTCTGGGTTGTATTCAAATGACACACTTATTTGGAGCTTCTTCTTGAATCAGGTGGGCGAAGCGAGTGGGAGGACTTGCTGCCTACTAAAGGGGAGATGGTCGAGTCATGCTCTGGTGTGCTACCCACTAAAGCATCATCTGAACAGATCAGTTTTAAGTTCCTTCCTTGACATCAAATGCTTAACTGTGACATCAGATATAAGCTATTCCTTGACCTCTGCCTGTTCTGCTAGTGAGCTCCTTTTGCTTAATGCTAGAAAGGCAGTAGAGAGTGGGTAGAGGAGTGTCATTAAAAACCCACTTGACAAATGCTCCCTCTCTCTCTTTGCGAACAAGTGAGGTATTTGAAAGGTGTAAACAGTTAACAACACTTTTGAGTAGACTAAATTTAGGATGTAAATCACAATTAAAAGTACATAAAATAGGCTTCTTCTTAAGAGGGCAGCCCACGAAGTCTAAACTTTGTAACTCAATGTGTCATGAAAGGAGGTTAGGTTTGTATTCTCAAAAGGATAATCTGCTTCATGAAAATGCTCAAAATTGTGGTTGAGCTATATTAAGAAGTATGGGTAACTTCTAGAATTGTTCAAATTGCTAATACATGTGTCAACAAGAAAAATCAACAATTTGGCAATGTACATCGACACGCTAGAAGAACACATGTGGGACCCGTTTCCCAGGATTTTCTTCTTAGCAAATTAGAAGGTGCTGGGAGCATGAAAGATTATCATGCGCTATCTGATACTGTATCAGTGAAGCGTTGCCTGCAGTACCTTCAATATATACTTGAGTAAATTCCAGATGCACATGATGTTCCAGGCATTTCCAGATTGGACGGTGAGTAAACTTTTTGAAATGTATATAAAAATGCACACTGATCCCATGCATCTCATGATCTTCAGTAAGTCTAAGTAAACAGAGCTCAGAAGGCATTGATTTGAGTCAAAGCTGAAAATGTGGATTTCGAAATTAATGTACTCTAGCAATCCTTCAAATTTTCAAACAGAAAAAGACCGCTGTCAGCAGGAGTGTTTAAAAGAATCACAAATGTTGTCTGACATGGCAATCAAGCTTAAAATTAAACAAATAACAAATACCTTGTTTTAAAAAAACAGGGAAGAATAGAGTGAAAAGGAGCAAGATCTGATGGAGTACATCTGTTGTGATCCAGAACGATGTTAGCTTTTAGCAAAAGATGGGGTCACTAGAATGACTCACTGTGGACCTGAGTGACAAAGCTGCAAATGCAAAAGGGAGATATTTGATCAGCAAATTTCCAACTTTTAGGGAAGTCAGAAAGATTCCCAAGACCTCGCCTGGAAATCCACACCAGTTGAAGACTTCAACTATTCACTGAGGAAATTGAAGCATTTACTATTTGCACCAGGTGGAAAGTTCTTAAACATGATGTTTAACTTTTTGAATTTCTCCACAGAGAACATATATATTTTGCAAGGATCCCTACAATCTCTTCTTCCTGTCCATTCTCTCAAGGCTTAACCTGCATACTGTTTAAGCAGTGACCCGAGCCTTTTTAGGTTGACAGCTTATATAACATTATCAGAGACTTACCCTCCTTCACTTTCTGCCTCTTCAGAGCTATGGAGTTCTGTGGAACCTCTCGCCGAGTCAAGTTTTTTCCTTTTGGATGCTTTATGGAGTGGGCTGATCCGGCGAGAATCTGGTTTGCCCCTGAGCTCATCACGGATTTGGTCCTCTAGCTTTGGAATGCTCTCTTTCAGACATTTGACCTCATTCTTCAGTTCTTCCAAACTCATCAACAAACAGTTCAGCTTGTCGAGCATCTGCAGCTGTCTTCCTTGAAAAGCCACTATAGCACCTTGGTTGTTCTGGACTGTGGCATGGGGTGGGGCTGACTGCAGTTTGTTTGACAAAGACAGAAAGTTTGATAATTGAATGGTAGATCCTGGATTTCGACTCTTTTTGTACCACACAATGGCCAAGCTGATCCCTGCAGCTCCAGCCAACAATCCCGCTATCAATTCTTTACTGTCTGCACGGGCCATATCTCCGCCTGCTTCTGCAATAACAGAAAAAAAGAAAGAAAGACAAGTGATATCTGAATTTAAATTAAGAGACTAGACACTTCTATTCATAATCTAATCTAAATTTGATATAAACGTACAGCGCTTGGTTCACAAACACATGTTAAAAAGTGTCATGGTTCAAAGAAAGCCAAAAACTTTTAGGAAGAGACAGGGAGTGGATTAGACTAGCCGGTAGGGGGTTGGGCTAGTTATGGCTTAATCTTAATTGGGGAGAGAATGTGGCCTAACGGCTAGGGCGGTCAACCTCGGAGCTGGGGAACCGGGTTCGAGTCTCTGCAGGAATGCTCAACATTCTGTGATTCTGGGCAAATCACTCAATCTTCCCGTGCCTAACAAAAATGAATGTGTCCGTCCGTAGCGTAACTGGTGCTCATGTAAAGCGCTCTGATACCTTCGAGTCTAGTTAGCGCTATAGAAAACTCCACACAAAAAATGGCTTATTATATCCCTGCTGCTTTGGCACTTCTTGTCAACATAGAATGTCAGCGGAACTGATTGGGACACATCAGTGCAGAATGAAGTGCTTCAGGAAAATAAGGTGGTTCAACTACACAAACTGGAAAGGATGTTAATTCCTGGAGCAAAGATGGCACTGCGAGAGCTGGCCACATTGGAGACAGCCCTCATAGAGGTAGTTGTCATGAAAAGATTAACATAAGGAGCACAATCATAAGCATGACATTACTTCTCAGAATTGTTTCGTCCAGAGATAGAGTTTCTGAGAAAAAGGCTTTGTGGATCTCGATATCATCACCTTACAGAAAAAGCCCTTTATTTTGCAGTTTTATAAAGCGCAAACCTGGCCCAAGAGCATTAGAACGTTTTACAATATCAACAGATTACAATATACAAGGTCAGATTCCTTTTCGATGTTTTTAGGCATGGGGAGATTAAGTGAATTGCCCAGGATCACAGGCTGTTGAGCTGAAGCTGGGACTCGAACCTGCCCCCCTAGTAAGCAGATCTAGCGTTAACGCATATCTCCTCAATCTTTGAACTCGTTGCACACAAAATTACTTGTCAGTTTTGATACATCTGCTTTGAAAACACTGGTTGGGTTTTATTTTTTCTCGTTTTACTCAAGTATTTGACGCTGTTGCTGTTAGAGTATCATTTGATTTTGAATATAAGAGTTCCACATCACATCTACATATTCAACCAGTTGAAGTAGCCGACTTGGATGTTCTTTATTTGATTTTCAAAATGTACCACTCTGCTAATAGTTGAACATTCCCCTCAAATAACTAATACCCCAAGAGTATAATAGATATCTTCTTGCCTCTAATGTCATTAACTTTTCGTTTTCTTTTGTACTTAACATATATATATTTATATATTAAAAAAAAAATAATAATGTAGCTAATATACAACCAGGCGTAGGGTCAGTAACTGAAAGGTGTTTGTTCTAAAGATGGAAACAGACCTAGCTATTTATTGTGAGAAAACAAGCGCTCCTAATTCTTTTCTTGTTATAGGCTGAGGTAATTCTTTGGCTGCTCTGTTGAAGCAACTCCTGACCAGCATAGACTCTTTTCCCCCATTTCTACCGGGACTTACTGTCATTTCCCTATTTTATTGGGTGCAGTGTATATTGGCCGGGGAAGAGTTGTAAATAAACTGTGGTGGAAGTCCAGTTACCCGTCCACAGCCGAAAGTCAAAATGTAGGAATCATAAATTTAAAGTTTTGCCTAAGTTTCCAACTTTCTGGGGTCACAAAAACCCCCAGGCATACACTTGAAATCTTTGATTTCCATGTGTAGTCTTCTACATTTATTCATGAGGACTACCACCAAGAAGTACAGTCTTTGGCTCTATGGGATACTCTTTCTACACAGGAGAATAATTAAGGCTTGCTACGAAAACGGAAAACAACAAATCTTTTGTTAAATCAGACAGAACAGAGAATACAAAAATGTGTATGATACAATAGAATTATCACGATGGTGTTTCTGGACACAGGTTCCAAATTTGCACCCGGCAATAAAAAGTGTCAGTCACCGTGATATGACACATGAAGGAAAATAAGGCTTTCATACTTGGATATTCCCAAGAGGAGGCGGAACTAATGCATGCTTTGATCAAGGAAATCACTGAACGTACTGTAACTTCAGGCAAACCGGAAGAAAAACTCAAAGCACCTAGATTTCCTGCTCAGAGAGGCAGTAAACGAATGCTCATAGACTCCGTTTAAAAATCATTTAGTACCACAAGTTCTGCCGTATACCTGAGGTTTACTCTCAGTATTGAAGCCATCTCTATTTAAAGGGAACAAAAAATATGATGATCATTAGCAAGTCATTTTAAAGAAAAGTTCACTCAACTTGATACTTTGAATAGCCTTAGGACTAGTACAAGTCTCATCAAAAATTGACAACGAAATTCAACAATTAAAATGAGGAATACAAGCCCCTGTTCAACATAAAGATTGGCAAAAGGAAATAGAACAAGTAAATAAACTGGATAAATATACTTAAGAACTAAGGAGGGAAAACGTATAAGGTTTCTAAGGGACACATAACGGCTACAAAAACACTGAGGTGTACAATTGGGCATTAGTGTACGCATAAACTTGTTATAACAAAGATGCATGCACTTCATCAGGAGAATCTAGAAATTCAGACCACAAACAAAACAGAAAGGAAAGGCTCATCAATACAATAGAACAGTGGCATTGCACATAGCATTCTCCATTGGATGCTTCTCAAAGTACAGAAAATACGAATGCCTCAGATATATGTTGAAACACAAGAAGAAAGGTTGAGAGTGGACAGTAATAAAAAATCAACTTCCTCTGGCAAAAGGAAAGAGTGTTTAGACAAGTCTTGCGGAAAATACATTATCAAAATAGGGATTAGGAAGAGAATGATAAGAATCACTCCAATGTCTGACAATCAACAAATCACAGCATAATTTTATGAATAAGGAGTAAATAGTCCTTGAGAAAAAGATGCCATGCACACTGACATACATAATTTTTACACAGAAATCATTATATTTAAATTCAACAATTAAGGCAATGCCTCAGAATTAAACACATTTTTAACACTTTAGACGAGACTACCAGGAAAGGAGGAACAAATGTAGACTACAAGAAAAGAGGAACCAACGTAAAAGGAGCTCAAATTGATATCAAAAGTCATGCCTCCTAGAAGTCCCAATGTTTTTGAGGCTTTTGAAAGGTTGGACCTAAATAAGCTAAAGCCACTGAACCACAGGGGCACATTAAATATGAAATAAACATAATGCAGGACAGAACTGTAATAAATAACTCATTGGACAAAGAGATCATCATCATGCCCAGGGCTGACAAAAACAGGGCATTAGTTCTCATTGATAGAGACTGTTATATTAAGAAGTAAGACAAACACTTAAACAAGCCAAGTACATGCTTATCATTGGGGAGGAATCCCACTTTGATCTACTAAATCACTTATCAGAATAATAGAAAAGGCTATAGAGCAGGCTCCTCCAATGAGCAGCTCGTGAACTACCAGTCGTTCTCCAGCAACCTATAAGTAGCTCTCATCTGTGCAGCCCAGCATACTAATTTAGAAGCTTTTGGTTGGCTGAATTAATATATGTATCAACATTAAAAAGTGTGTGTTAGAAATGGGGGTCTCTAGTTGGCAATGGCTGGCCACTGTCCAAGTAGGGACCCTTCTTCCTAAGTCAGAGTGAGAGGGCTACCCTCTTTAATACCCCTGCTCAACCCTGTGGTAACGTAGCACGAGCAGGTAGGCTTATCTCAGAGGCAGGGTGTGAAGCATTTATGATCATACACAGTAACACAGTGAGGAACACTACAAAGGGACACCACACAAGTAGTTATTATAAAAAATAAGTATCTTTATATAAAGGCAGATTTATCACAAGACCAATAACTGTAAAAGCCACAATACTGTCAAAAATAGGATAGCTGTTGAAGGGCTGTCAAAAATAGTTCAAAGGTTGCAAAAATAAGGTTCAAGTTCAAAGCAGTGGTCTCTGCGACCCTTTCTTTCACAAAGTACCTGGGTTTAGTAGCAAAACCAACAAAGTGTCGCAAATAAGCTGTAGCGATGATTCTCGGCACGCGAGGCCGGCGATGCGTTGAAATCCTTGCCGCAAGGGAGGATGATGCGCCGATCTGCGGGATGCGTGCGGAGACGATGCGACAAACTTCTGCACGCTGGACCGCCGATGCGATGACTTTCTTGCCGCGTGGGAGAAGTCGATGCGGTGATCCTGTTGCGCTGTGCGATCGTGTTGCGATGCAAAGACAAGACGCTCCGCGAGGGAGCGACGAAATTCGGTGCGATGCGATCAAAGTGGCGGACGCACGGCGTCCGCACTGCGATGTCTCGAAGCGATGATTTCTTTAAGGGTTGCGAGTGCGCGGCGACAGCAGCGCGATGATCTTTCCAGCGCGTCTCGGCTGCCGCGGCTCGCAAAGGGGCGTCAGCGATGGTTTCGTGTTGCGGGCCCTCGGCGGCAGTAGCGCGATGATTTTTTCAGCGCTCTCGACTGCAGCGGCCCGCAAAGATGCGTTAGCGTCGATTTCTCACACTCTTTTCTCTGATGCACTACTAGAGGCCCTGGAACTCACAGGAGCCTCCTCAGCAGATAGCAGTCCTCGCAGGGAGGAAGCAGGAGGTTGGTGGGGGAGTCTGATGTGCCTGAGACTCCAGCAGGAGGCTAGCTCTTTTCCTAGCCCTTGGGTAATTGCTGTACAAAAATAAAAGTTCTCTCAAGAGTTCCTTTTCCTCTTCTTCAAGGTCTAGTGGTCACTGCTGCAGGCCAGTGCAAGAAACAACACACAGCACAGGGACAGTCACTTCCTGCAGATTCCTCCAGTGGCACGGACAGAGTTTCCTCTCCAGATCCAAAAGCAATACAAAATGTAGGGGCTTGAGCACAGATATTTATACCCCAAAAGCCTTTGATGTTTGAAGCTACCAGTCACTGAACCTAGCCAGAACCAGTTCTGCTCAGGCCTGGAGCACTTTGTTTACCAGGCTGCATCCTTCCTTTCAGAAAGAGGGGTCTGCTAGCAGACACACAGTGGGAGGTGGAGCCAGCATTCACCTTGCCAGGCACAGCCCTATTCAGGTCAAGGAGCCACCCCTCCCCACACTCTAAATGCAGATCTCTCTATTCAACCCAGGTCTGACTCAGCCTGTCCTGCCCCTCTAAAACCAGACAGCCAATACACAACGGCAGAGCACACTGGAAGGCTTAGGCAAGAAAATACCTACTTTCTAAAAGTGGTATTTTCAAACACAGAATATAAAAATAAACTTCACTAAAAGATGTATTTTAATATTCTGAGCTCAGGCATACTAAATTCGTTTTTTCTACCATGTTCCTGGGGTCAGTTAGGACTATAGAATGTAATAGTCAAACTGCCCATTCTAGCCTATGAGGAACAGGTAGCCTTACCGTAGTGAAAAACGAAATGGGGCATAATTCACTACCAGGACATGCTACACACACCAAGGCATGTCCTGCCTTACACATACAAGGCACCCTACCATAGGGGTGACTTACCGGATGCCAAGGGAAGGTTCAGGGGCTGGAAAGTGAGTGCACTTCACAGCCAAGATGGCAGTTCTGGACTGCACACAGACACTGCAGTGGCAGGTCTGAGACACACTTTACAAGCTGCTTCTGTGGGTGGCACACATCAGTGCTGCAGGCCCACCAGCAGCATTTGGTTTACCAGCCCTGGGCACACATAGGCCACACTACTAGGGACTAACAGGTAAACCAAATAAGCCAATCAGGGATATACCAATTCACATAGACATATTTATACAGGGAGCATTCGCGCTGTGACACTGAATGGCAGTGGCACAGCGCCCAGAGCATCTAACACCAGTAAAACAGAGGAGACAACAGCGAAAAATGGAAGGGAGACCCACGCCAATGGTGCCAGGTCTAACAGTGTTTATTGAAGACGAAAATGTATGTGCATTCAGAAATCATAAGGTGATGTTTGGAGAAAAATGATGGAATGTTCAAAATATATTTGCAGCTGATTTTTGACTGATAAATCATGCAGCCTTGAGGAGACATTACTAATAGTATTACTTTTTTTCCTGCAGGCAACTGTGCCAGATTCATTAAGATGAGCACTGCTGGTAAATCTAGCATATGGTGGCTACTAATGTACTACTGTCTGGCGTGGTCACTATTACAACACTAATAATATTAGCAACTCGGATGATTTTCATTTAACATAAGGAGGTCTTATTTCAGAAAAGGCTGAACGGCTGGCGACTGCAGCTTTAGATAAACAGTGGAGCAACAAAAACACAGAGAGATACCAAAAGCAAGAATTTCCAAAGATGCTGCACACCTAGGGGCCGATTCCGGCTGGAAATCTCTCCGACCGAGCCGGACCCGGAGAGATTTCCGACCGAATCGGACCCGTGCAGCCCGACCGAACGAGTACGATGCGTCCGTATGCTATCGTACTCGAGTCGGTCGGACTCCCATTGAAGTCAATGGGAGCCGGTCGTACAACGCGTACGCGGGCTCCCATTGCCTCAATGGGTGCGAGGCGAACAAGGCGCCCCCTACAGCGGGTACGCGGCGAAGCGACTCGCGCCGTACACGCACGGGTAGGGGGACCCATGGGTCCCCCTATGTGCGACTCACGCGGCTACGCGTACAGGGGGTCCGACACGGACCCCCGAAGTACGGCTCCGACTGCTCTTTCGAGCCGGACGGCGCGTGTCGGTCGGACTGCTCGCGGCGCGCATCGTACTTACCCGGCCGGGGAACGTCTCCATTGCGCGGTGCGAGTGCGTGTCCGAGCGAGTCGGTCAGTGTGGTTAGACCCGGGAACGAGTCGGTCGGAGCGGTTGGGGACGACCGAGCGAGTCGGTCGGGCGACTCGCATCGTACTCGCTCGTCCGGACGCGCGTACGAATCGGTCGGTACGAATAGGGCTCCGAATCGGATCCGGTTATGCCGAATCCGATTCGGAGCCCTACCGACCGAGATCGGAATCGGCCACTTAGTAAAGTACATAAAACCTAGCAAATACTCCAATGATAATTTACAGTTTAGCAATAATTCCATTCATGAACCGCTGAAGAAATATTTAAATATTTTCTACAGCAGTTGGTGACGATCATGCCATCATGTTTAAAGGCCACAAGTGTTTTTTCTGAAAAATTAGTGGTTTGGAAAAAGAACTGATACAGTCGTACAGATTGCACATTAGATTTATTTATTTATTTAGAATGTTTTATATAGCGCGAACATGACCACCGAGGATATCAGAGCGCTTTACAAATTATGCATCATAAGGGTATAATACAGATTATGCATCAGAGGGTATAAACATACAAAGCAAAATAGACAGGCGACAAAATCAAAGTCTAAAATAGTCCATCAATCTCGTGAGGGAAGTAACCACACCCACAGGCAGAGTCAGAGTCTAGCAATGTCCGATCTAATCATGAACCAAGTGGCAGAGCCAGGGACAGCGTGTATAGACCCGAATCCGATGCAGGGGCATGCTAAGGCAGAAATTTCTTCATCAGGAGCCCTTTGACCTCTTTTTTGAAGAGGACAGTAGAAGGGTTCACCCTGACTGCAGGGGGAAGGGAGTTCCAGATCCTCGGAGCCAACCCTGAGAAGGCTCGGTTATAGGTCATTTTTTTCTTAAATTTTTGAGGCTTAAGCAAAAGGGTGCTGGCGCTTCTGGAAGCTCTAGACCCACAGGAGAGTTCCAATTTCTGCGCTAGGTACAGCGGGGTCTTGAAGTGGATGGCTTTGTGAGCCATGCAATTTTTAACTGAATCCGAGCTTCATAGGGAAGCCAATTCAGTTCACGCAAGTCAGGAGAGATGTGGTGGTATTTTTTAGTACCAGTTAAAAGCCTAGCAGCGGAATTGAGGGTAGCCCTAAGCGGAGCCATCCTCACTCTGGGCAGGCCACAGAGTGTTGCACTGCCATAGTCCAGCTTTGAGATCACTAATGCTTGAACTGCAGTCTTGAGGTCC
Organism: Calotriton arnoldi; assembly: GCA_963921515.1. NCBI lineage: Eukaryota > Metazoa > Chordata > Amphibia > Caudata > Salamandridae > Calotriton > Calotriton arnoldi. Next base: position 514,871 of record CAWUFW010004896.1, on the reverse strand, counting down.
TGAGCCGGGAGGAAGGGTTTGAGTTTCCTAAGTAAGCGGAGTTGAAAGTTCGCTCCTTTGGTGAGGGAACTGATGTGCTTCTGCATGTTCAGGCTTTTGTCAAGAATGATACCCAGAGATGATGCCGAGTCCACAAGGTGTGGACTGCAGTTAAGAGCAGTTAGCTGATTAAGCCATTGCTCCATGACGGGGGATTGGTTGTGGGGTGAGATCAGTAGGAATTCCGTTTTAAGAGCATTAAGCTTCAGGTGATTGCGTGTCAGCCAGCTTTGTGTTTCCAGCAGGACTGAGTTGAGGGATTGGATGTCTTCAGGGGAGGTGATCTTCAGGTATAGTTGGGTATCATCCGCATACATATGATAACGAATGCTGGATGATTTTAAAATTTCCGTCAGAGGCTCCATGAACAGGTTAAAGAGCGTGGGGGACAAAGCTGAACCTTGTGGAACACCCAGGGTGACTGGTGCAGGGTGGGACAAGGATTGGTCCACCTTGAAACATTGGGATCTGTTCTGAAGGAACGAAGAGAACCAGCTTAAAACCAGCCCCGATAATTCACCTCCTAGAACATAGGATGGGGCTAAGTGATCATGTTTGACAGTGTCAAAAGCTGACGAAAGGTCAAGAAGGATCAGTATGCACGACTCATTGTGATCCAGCATTCTGAGCGCATCGTCCACGATGTGCGTGAGCGCCGACTCTGTGCTATGACCTGGGCGGAAGCCAGATTGGCATTGGTCCAGGAGTTGGAAATGGTCAATGTGATGACAAAGTTGGGCGAGCACACATTTCTCCAAAAGTTTAGCCAAGGTGGGGATGTTAGTGATTGGTCGAAAGTTAAGAAGGTCCGTGGGATCCGCATTTGGTTTCTTGAGGATCGGGGTAACCTGACCGGATTTAAGGCAATCTGGGATAGCACCTTGCAAAAGCGAGGCATTGACGATCGTCGTCCAGAGAGTTAGTAAGGCGGATCTCACTTCAGGGAAAAGGTTCGATGGCAGAGGATAGTTGTAGGGATTGGAAGGTTTCAAGGTCCACAACATTTTGCGAATAGTGGGTTCATCCACAGTTTGGAACAAACTCCACGAGGCATTGTTTTTAGGGCTAGGGGGCTGTGAATGTTCCGAGACATTCGACTCTGAGGGGCATAGAGTGTTCAGCGGACCCCTCGAGAGGTGATCACATGCCGAGCGTAGTTCAGACTCGATCTTGGTGGTCTTATCCCTGAAGAAGACAGCAAATTCTTCACAGTTCGGCAGTGTCCCTTGACCCGGAGCCGAGAGGTTGGGATGATTATTGGATTGGGACTTGATGAGTTCGAATAGCTTTTTCGGACTTTTTTTGCTTGATCTAGTGGAGTTCTAAAGAAGGTGGCCTTCACGCATCTAATGCGTCTGTTGTATAAGCTTCGCAAGGATCTCAGGTGACAAAGATGTTCCAAGGAGGGATGGGCTCGCCACTTCCTTTCTGCAAGTCTTAAGTTTGTTTTTCCGGCATTAAGACTGTCATTGAACCATGGTTTGGAGATTTTAGCAGAAACTCTTTTAAGTTGAAGTGGTGCCACTGAGTCAAGAACATTGAGCATTGCATGGTTATAGTGGGCCGCCAGGTCGTGGACATCAGACATGTTCAAGGGGGGGCAAGATGTTATCACAAAGCTCCGTCAGGTCTTGCGAGTTGATGTTCCGTAGGCATCTTTTCAACTTTTTTGGGTTCTTCGGTTGGGATCTGCTTGCTCTTATCGATTCATGGACGAGGAAAGTGATGCAATAGTGATCTGTCCAGTCACAAGGGAGGATCGACTCCAGGTGGAAAGAGTCGGGCTTACCAATGACCAGATCTAACGTGGCTCCTTTGGTATGCGTAGGGCTGTCACATATTTGGATAAGGTTGAGGTCAAGTAGGAAGGATTTAAGGCTATTGACCAGCACATCGTTTACATCGTTCCAGTGGAGGTTGAAGTCACCCAGGAAGAACTGCGTGCCTTGGAAATAGATGTAAACACACTCTTGACGTCCATTCTGCACTCGATGGACTAGAGGCAGTGGAATAGGCATTGAGTAGGGAATTAAGGGCCTGCTACACATCAATTTTTCCATGAGTGGAGGCCAATATTTCCTGTAATTAACTGGAACATGCCCAGGTAGTACATCCTATATTGGGAAAACGGAGAGGAAAATAAATCCAGTCTGAATGAAAGTAGAAACAACATAATACTACACAACAAAAAATCAGCAACAGCATCACAAATTAGAAACAAGCATTGGCAATGCCAACAGGTCTCGCTTTAAATGAATGTTGTATGGCAATGTGAAGCACTAGTAGTAGAAGGCATAGGAATTGATACATATTTGTGTGGAAGCATAGAAATGTAGAATAATGCTGGTGTAGGTTAAAAGGTCAGGTGACAGTTGCTCTGTCAAAGCCAGACCTAAAAATCCATTTAGGTTAGTGACTTTCCTCCTCCCATCCGTGCTGCTGCCAGACAAGAACACCATAAATGTTCTATTTATGTAAGATACTTTACTAGCATTCCAATGTTATATACCTGCCCCTGAAAGTTCATGCTCGGGCAGCTGGATAAATAAACAAAATCTGCACAGCTTTGAGGAGGACAAGCACTTTTTCGTGGAAGCATAACATTTCCACCCAATCACAACATGTGCTCCTGGCTCCCAACAAGTGGGTGGAGCCAAAGCCACTCTCCCGGTGGTTCTCACATAATTGTCTGGTGTCAAAAAGAAGAGCTTTGAATCAGGCAATTAGATACACAATAGTCAACTCGACCTAACGACAAATACTAACTTTTCTTTGAGAAAACTACATAGGACATAAAAGATAAACTACAAGGTTATGGGTAGATTTGTACCACACTGGGAGGAATAAGGGGTTTATGGGAAGGAGAAAATTGTAGTATTGACTGGTTAGGAAGATGCTGTTTGCTCAGAGCAGGAATGCTTGTGACACAGTATACAGGTAATGCACCAATTTCAACTCAATGAGTCCACGCAGAGGATAGCGGTTTGTAAATGACATTTTATATTTGTTGGTATAACAAGCTAAGGAATTCTCCCTTTCCTTGTTTTTAGCTTTGAAAACATTTATGTACTCCCTGATGACGAATGTATTTTGGAATTTTAAGTGACACATAGATCTGAAGTGAAATGCAATATTCAGATTAAATGATACTAAGTACAAACTAAGGAAGAAAAAATGATGGATTTAGTCTAACAGTTGAAATGTATTTGTAATTGAGAAAAAACACACAAGTATTGAATGGAACATGAATTCACCAGATTGTGTATAACGAGACAGAGACCAGGAAGCATGCTGCACATAGGGCCTGATGCCACCTCTCCATGCTCCCAAACTAGGTGCACTCTACAAGTGGAAAAGGTGCCCACAGACATCCCCTAAGCTCAGGTCTCCTCTTGTTTTGCCCTCATAATATCTGCCCTCAGTTCCTGCCATGAGATGTTATCTTTTGGAGCCCCTAGTGTCCTCCACAAACCTCAAGTAATTGTCCCCAGGTGCTCAGTTTCTCTCTGCCACTTATAACAACTATCCATGCATTCCAAATGACCTAGCAGCCAGAAAGCATACCTGTTGCAGACACTCTCTTTACTGGCCTTGCCCACAATCTCTACATTTAACTGCCATCGGTTGCCCATTGCTTTTGTGCCCCAGACGTTTCCCATCGACGTCTGCACTCTGTAAGTGCCAGAGGCAGCCCCTCGTACTCCCCGTTACCAAACGACCTCCAAGAGCCCTTTTTTAAATGTCCACTCAATCTGTGCCCCAGCTGCTCCAGCTCTGTGCTCATTCCCGTTACCTTCTTTGTATGCACCCAGACACTCCATCTCTGCCCGATGCCCTCGCTTCATGTTCCCATACAATTTGCCCCATACAAGTGTCACAATGGTATTGTGTCCCATCAATTGCCTTATGCATCTCTCTCTTCCTTCTATCGCTCAGCTGTCATTTGACTCTCCACACTCCCCTTTGCTGCTTCTGTGCTACCCTATTCACTCTTCTAATGAGCACTCTGGAAAATGCTTCTACCTCTACTGATCAGATAATGAACACGAGCCACAGTCTTTGCTAAGAGTGGTTTCTCTCATGGGAACTAGTCGCTACCGTAACAAGAGGCTCTTCTCCCCTGCTACTCTACATCAGGATAAGCAATGTGAAAAAGGCATTTATTTAGCCAGCGCCCTCTAAATAAAGGCATCCTTTATACTATTCACATGGTTGATTGCCAAACAGCACACAATATCTGCTGTTAAGACAGCTGCCAGATGCACAATTACGTGTTTCTGCTATTTATCTGCCCCTGTCTAAACAGCAGAAAGTACATAATATTTGGCCAACTTACTTCAGTTAATACAGATGTAACCATTACATTGCTACAACCGAATATTGCAACAATGTTTCAACAGATTCTCTAGCGATTGGTTATATATAATTAATTATTCTCCTGCTAAGTCTTTAAACTTTTATTTTTTCAGAATAAATGGCAATTAAACGGGGACATACTATCTAAAAAAAATAGGGGCTACACTAGCTAAGCACCATCTAAAACAGTATTAGTTACTCATGACACAAACTCCACTGTCCTTTTAAGGAGCATGGGCCACACCAAAGGTTACGATTTGTAAGCATTGAGGAATCATAGAACAAGTGAAGGGTGAAAATCCTGAATTAAATGAGGTCTCTTTTAGTAGCTTTAAATGCAAACGCCACATGCTAAGTACAAGATTCTGTATGTCCGCATGGGCATCAATAAACCTGAATTTCAAGAAGCCTTTGTCTCAGAAAGGGAAGTAACCATAGACACCCAGGTTAAAACCACAAGTGTGGTCTCTAGAGGGTACAGTTAGTATTCCTATACTGTACTATAAAGGGGGCTAGTTAGGATTACTTTTTTCTACCGCAAATTCCAATACATCTTTGTAAATCAGGAGAGCATCAAATGATGCACACACTTGGTATAAGCTTTCTTTCACCTTCCCTAGTACACAATTAGCACACTGTCAGCCCCTCGCAACATCCCTTTCTCAATTTAACAGCTCTGCGTTTGTCCTTCCCTGGACGTTTATTGGCGGAGCTTGCCAGCATTCACATACGGTATGATACCTTCTCATTGAATTATATTGTAATATGTTCTCATTCTCTCTCTGATAAAAAAAATCTTGCAACTAGAGACGCCATTCTACCACCTACTGTCCAGTTTGTAGTTCACGAGCCGCTGCACAACCCCAATGAAGGAAAAAGACTAACCTTGCAGCTAAGAAACTGTCAATACTCCTTTCCTCTATTCACGGACTGTCAGCCCTCTTTCAGACCCAGGAACAGAAGTACGTGGGTTGACGCGGACGCCGGCGCACTGACGTCATACGCCGAATCGCCGTTGAGAGTGAGACTCTACGGACCTCCCGGCGGCGGCTGCTGCTGGTCCCTAGACCGAAACCTCAGGGCAGGAGACGAGTAGAGCATACCTTAGCTTGGAGGAGAGTGCAAGGAGGATGTTGGCGAGTCCATGGGGACGCGGTTGTCTCCCAGCAGGCGGGCAAGCTGCCTGCGTTGGGTCGGTGAGGCTTGCTCCTCCTTGGTGCAACGCACGCACGCCTTCAGATCAGTGGGCGGGATCGGCACAGGTGTGCCCCTATTTATTTATTTTTTAATAGAATCTGTACCCCAATAAAAAAAAAAAGCGTGCCAGGGAGGCAGAAATAAATGCTTTTAGATAAGGCTCGTTGTTCGGGGACGGGCGGGTGTCTTTTTTCTGACATTTTTCTATTCCAAAGTGCAGCCTCGGGACGGAGAGAAAAAAGTTTCAAAATAGGAAAAATAACTAAAGCAAGACAGAGCGGTCGCAAAGGGAGCAGATTGATTTTATTCACAGCCAAACACATGAGTGCCACTTTACAGAGTTTGCCAGTGAGGCGTGTTGAAATGAATAATCGTACACAGGAAAGATTATTCATAGGATTTATTCCGGTACTTAAACCCCTTTGACAGCACCGCAAAGCAAACTCAACCGCCGGCTGGCACCCCCGTATCTCGAACTGCCAAGCATTCTACAAACACAGCGCTGCCTAAACTCTAGAATTAACATCACTCAGGGTGGCTCAAGCAAACGCACGAGCACCAACACAACACTTCCCCCTTTCCCCAAAAACAAAAAAATAAGAATAAAATTACAAGGTTGTAATGAAAATATGGTTACACCTAAAATTATACCTACCCCAAAGAGGTAATAAAGCATGTCAAGATAACACGTAAACAGAATAATTTACACAAACAAATTAATTGTAGATGTGTGTGATATAGTCATCAAATTTTTTAGGCTTGGTACACAAGCGTTTTGCCCAAGAAACCTCTCCCACCTCCAACACTTTTAGAGTCACTTTGGGAGAAACATTCAATACTAGCATCACTTCTGGAAGCATCCGAAGATTGGACAGGAACATTGATAGAATCATCAGGTGAACACACCTTGGTGTCTTCTACCTCATCAATCTAGTCATACCTACGCACCTGCACTTGTTTATCTTTGGCACACACCTCCTCAACACGTCCTTTGTACAAAGCAATTCTGTTGGTATTCCACACCTTCCTATCACTTAATAGTGCAGAATTGCAAAGAATTTTAATTACTTTGAGGGGAGCGGAGTACTTGCTTTCTCCTTTGCGTATTAATCTTCCCTTCTTGACCTTAACAATATCACCCACCTGCAAATTAACTTTTTTCCCTTTACTAGCTCCAGCATGCTTCTCCACCAAGTTACTCTGTTTAATTTCAAGAGACTGCTTAACATCCTTCACTGACCAGGTAACAATCCTAGTACATTTCAACTAACCCATGTTATCCTTTGTATGAGGAGATCTCCCCCTCATGAGTTCAAAGGGGGAGTATCCAGTAGACTGACATTTGGTGACTCTGTATGCGAAGATCATTTTCCTCAATTCATCCTCCCAGTCTCTACCATTGCTGTATGATAGCTCAATAATGCTTTTAATCACCCTGTTGAAGCGCTGAACACTTCCATTGCCTTCTGGATGATAAAGAGAGGTAGTTCTATGTGCAATACCAGTTTCACTAATACATTTCTTAAAATACTCGCCTACAAACTGTCCACCATTGTCGGACACTAAATCCTTAGGAAGACCTTCCCTTGCAAAAACTTCTCCTAAGAAACTTAACAAATTCTCAGAATCTGCCTTCTCCACAATTTTTTACTCAGGCCATTTGGAGAAATGATCCATAATGACAAAAATGTCCTTTGTATACTATCCACGGTTTTAACAGGACCAAAAATGTCCACACCAATCCTTTCCCATGGCATGCTAGGAACTACGATGGGATGTAATCTTGATTTAAAAGTGATTAAGCTTTTGTCAAAATTGGTGCACTCAACACAATCACGGACAACCCTTTCCATGTCCCTGTCAACACCTGGCCACCAGTATGATTGTTTGATCCTACACTTGGTTTTAACAATCCCCAAGTGTCCTTCATGACAAAGGTTGATAACTTTATCACGGAAAAGTTTAGGTGGAATTAACTTACCACCCCTGAGCAATAGTTCCTCTTGGAAAGAAAGTTAATTCCTCACCTCCCAAAATGGAATAAATTCGCTGGATAAACTAGACTTCTCAGGCCATCCCTTGTGAATGTGCTCACCAACCACACGTAAAATCTCATCACTTGAGATGTTGCTAATCCAGTCTTCATGATGTATGCTCACTAGCTCATTGCTAAAAATACCTGCTACTAACCAATCGTCCCATTCACTGTACACATCTTCATACACAGGTAGGGGACACCTGCTCAGAAAATCTGCAATTCTATATCGAATCCCAGGAACATACATGATATCATAAAAAAAATCCAACAATTGTACAGAGAAGCAAGATATTCTGGGCGAAACATTATTTAAACCATGAGATGCTAGTACTTTTGTGAGGGGTTTGTGGTCGGTTCTCACTGTGACATGCGTTCCCCAAACAAATTGCCTGAAGTGTTTTAGTCCGCAGACACAACCAAGAGCTTCCCTTTCAATAACAGAGTATTTTTCCTCTGTGGGTGTAAGTGCTCTCGATGCGAATGCAACCACACACTCAGTACCATTACCTTGCAATTGGGACAATACAGCTCCCAAACCTCTCCCACTTGCATCAGTTGTAATAAAACTTTTAACTTTTGGGTCAAAACCTTGGAGTGCAGGAGCGGATCAAATATCTTTCTTGATGCCATCCATACATGACTGACACTCCTTGGACAATTTGAAAACACTCCCTTTTTTGAGTAACTGCCTGATGCAAAACATTTTATCTGCAAAATTGTAAACAAATTTTGAATAAAATTCTGCCAGGCCTAAAAAGGACTTAACCTCCTCTTTGTTTTGAGGTGTAGGAGCCTTTTTGATAGCATCAACAAGATCAGACTTTGGACGAATACCACACAAACTAATCTCGTGTCCAAGGTAAGTTACACTTCTCCTTGCAATTCTGCATTTGGACTTTTCTGCAGTTAAACCTTTACTATCTAACGTGTGCACAACTCTAAACAAAACCTTATCATGTTCTTCTCTATCTTTCCCCATGATAAGGATATCGTCCTGGAAAAACAGAACGTTCTTCATGTCTTTAAAAATAAGATGCATAACACGCTGAAACATAGCAGCTGCTGATGCCAATCCGAAAGGGACTCGTCTAAACTGGAAAGTACCAATCGGTGTGACAAAAGCGGTGAGGTGCTTACTATTTTTATGGAGAGGCACTTGATGAAACGCTGAAGTTAGGTCTATGGTGGAAAACCATTCCATGCTCTTAGTAGCAGATAGCAACTTCGATATTCTAGGGAGGGGAAACACATCTATGAAAATATGCTTGTTGAGTTCCCTCAAGTCCACACATACACAGACCCGGCCGTTGGCCTTGCGTGCAACGACAAGGGGGCGACCCAGTCAGAAGACTCAACACGTTCAATTATACCATTATCAACTAGTTTCTGGATCTCATTTACAACTTCGTCCTTGACACCCAAGGGAATATTCCTAACCTTGTGGATGCATGGGCACGTATTTTCTTTCAGAATTATTCTGTGTAAAAAACCCTTGAGCTCACCGATGCTCCCAGAGAAAACCTTGGGAAATTTTGTTACAAATTCTTCACCTAAATCTTCACACTCTGTCTTCACGCTCAAAACAGGGTCTGGACTATTAGGATCCAAACGTATTCCCAATTCACCTTGATCCCACCAACCTAAAACACAGGGACCAGATAGAGACACATACAGTTTGCACTCAGCTTGTCTTCCTTTAAATTCAAAGGTGAGTTTGCGAAAACCGAGTAGCTCAATAGGTTCACCTGTATAACTTACAGGATGCACATCAGGACTTTCCAATTCAGAAGGATTACTACACTGAACAAATTTTCCCATTTGTTTTTGTTGACAATGGAATAAGGTGATCCAGAGTCTGCCATAAGAGTTACCTGTACCCCACCAGCTATAATTTCACAAACTGGCTTTTTCCTTTGCTTACCATAAGCTTCATCACTCACTTCATGCAGACAACATATTTTGTTCTATTCACTATCTGAGTCAACGCTCTGATCCTCATGTTCATACTCCTCTACAACACATTTTACAGACTTAGATTTACGGCACATGCATGCAAAGTGACCTGACATTTTACAATAAGCACATCTCTGGCCTAAGGCTGGACATTTCCTGTCATTTGCTAAATGGGAAGAGCTACCACAACGGTAACATTTCCCTTTAACCTCAGATAATTTCTCTGCACCTTTCTCTTTAACAAATTATTTTTCTTTTTACTTTGGTCACTTGGACGGGAAAAGTGAGCTTTCACCACTTTAACCATATCCTCACTGTTATCAAGTTTGCTCTTTGCAATAACAGTCTTGGCACATCAAGAAGTTAGTTCAGCTTTGCTGATGATGGCACTGATTTCACGTAAGCTTGCATCACCGTTAATCCAAAGTTTATCTTGAAGATTTTGATTATTACAATGCATAATCAATTGGTCACGGATTAACTCCTCCTCAATAACTCCAAATTTGCAGGATAAAGCGAGCCTTCTAAGAGAAGCTATGTAATCTTCGACTTTTTCATAAGGTCCTTGTTTCCTGTGATAAAAGTTGAATCTATGCACTGCATTGCATACAGTAGGCGCAAAGTGCGAGTTTAAATCTGCAATGGCTTGGGTGAAAACATTCACTTCACTTCCAGACAAAGGTTTCTTTTCAATTCGATTATAAACGCTTAAGCCTCCAGGTCCTAAACAATGTAAAAGGATTTTCTTTTTCCTTTCCGGTGGTAATTCTTTACTTTCAAATGTATCTAAATAATTTGTAAGGTAATCTCTCCATTCTTCCCATCTTTGGCTTGATACCTCACAATCTTTAACCATAAATTGTTGTGGGGCAGGTAGATTCATTGTAGCCATAACCATAGTTAAAAAAAAATGAGAAGCAAAATAGGAGGGTACAGAATAGAAAAGAAAAAACCTCTTCAATAATATTATGGAGAATGAAGAATTAAGTAATAGAATAATATGGAAGCTTAAGATAAAGTAAATCCAAGTTCAAACCCCAAGGAAATGTACCTTAAGAAACACGCGGTGTGCGTATCACCTTTGAAGTAGAATGTACCTTTGTTGACACACGGTGTGTGTATCTCCGTAGAGATATTGGCAAACGTTGATTAACCTCATTGAAATAACTGATGAAATGCGCACTCTCCTGCCTGTGTGAAATACCTTCAAGAAGTAATTGAACCCAAAATGGCTGCACGTAAGGTCACCCAGCGTGACCTTGCGTGTAGACGCGTTGCTCCGTAGTGCGTTGCTAGGTTGCTGCACGTTCACCGTACGTCATTGTTGCTTGGGGAGAACGCAGGACGGAGGCTAGACAACAGGACGAGCGTAGAATGGTGCTGCCGCTCGAAAAATGCGGCCGATGGCAGTTCTACCAATGCTTCAAATGCAGCTTAACCCAAGTAGAAAGTAATGTAAGTCTATACACGGCTCAGTAAAGATCGCGTAGTTTACCTCGTTTCAAGATCACTGCCGCAAGCATTTCCCTGGAACTGTAGAATATCCTCGATATTTCTTCTTTTGCTGTCAGAGTTTCATTAAAGTGACGGCAGTCAAAAACTCTTAAAGGCGTGGGTTCGTGGGGTTTAAGTCCATCGTCGCCATTGTTGAAATGAATAATTGTACACAGGAAAGATTATTCATAGGATTTATTCCGGTACTTAAACACCTTTGACAGCACCGCAAAGCAAACACAACCGCCGGCTGGCAGCTCCATATCTCAAACTGCCAAGCATTCTACAAACACAGCGCTGCCTAAACTCTAGAATTAACATCACTCAGGGTGGCTCGAGCAAACGCACGAGCACCAACACAACAAGGCGCTGCTTTCGTCTGTCTTTGAACAACACTGTTTTCCATGGGTGGCAGGGGTTTAAGTGGACTGGGTCCAGTTTTACAAAACAGGTGTTGAGACTGGTCCCTATCAGACTCTTAGTTTTTGCCCTCACCCTGGGAGTGAAAAAAACCTTTACTCGGGGGCACTATCCGCTATCACCAGCCTTAGATGTAACCTTGGAGAGACTCCCTTGTTATGCATTCTGCCAAGAGGGAGCTAATCAAAAGATACGATCACCTCCTAGTGATCTGAAAGTGCACGCTGTGTGGAGGGGTGAAGGGCAGAGCTCAGGCTCTGCATTTAACAGGTCTGCAATTATAAAGCTGCCGCATGGGCCGCTGCTAAGTCCTACCAGCTTCTAGACATTTTTTCAAGGCCACAATAGATAAAAGTAAGCTTTTTACAAAGAATTATTTAACGTTTCTGATGGAGTGTTTAATGATGCGTAGCCTTAGTTGTCTTTTAAATTATTTATGCGGACACAGAGCAGTCCCCTTGCCTCGTAACCGTCACGGATCCCAGCGTTGTAATGCCCCTCAACTGTAGAATACTAAACACATTCTACGTGAACATGACTACATGCCACCATTCTACATGAATGCTTGTTTCCGGTCCAGGGAGGACCTGGCCTGGCAGTTCGGTCTGGACTGTTCCCATGGGGCACAGGGTCAAGACTGATTTGCATATGGCTGGGTCCAAACTGGGGTGGCGTAGTGGGCAAAAGAACAATGGATTTAACCCAGATCTTTTGACTGGGGGAGAATGTTTGCATTGTCAGCATTCCGTCCATCATTTGTTTGCTGTAACACCATTCTACATGACATCACTACATCTTCCCCTTTCTTAACGTTGATCTACATACAGTAAATAACATAAAACAGAATATCAAAACAAAATAAAAATAACAAAACAAAGTAAATCATTAACATTCTTCAATCAATCTTTGAGTTCTTTGCATCCTTCCTGTTCTTCTGAGAGAAATGCAACCATGCACATCATCTCTCTTTTCATGCACTGCAATTGGAGCTGGATTTACAAAGTTGTTGAAATGCGCCTTATTTCTAATTGTCCTATTTTCATTTTGAGCAGTAATAGCTGATCCCTTTACTTTTGTTACTTCCAAAGGAGATGGGTGAAATCTGCTCATGGATTTTCGTGTCAGATTTTGTTTTACTGATACCAGGTCTCTAACTTTGTAATTACTTGTGTGAATATATTTCCTTTGCTCTGCATAATGTTTCATCTTTTCTTTCATCATTTCATCCCTTTTTGCAATTTGCACATGTCCCTTAGGATGTTTGAAAGGTATTTGTGGTAAACATGTTTGTCTAGACCAGAGGTTTTCAAACTGTGGGGCATGCCCCCCGGGGGGGAGGGGGGGCGTGAATGTGTTCCCAGGGGGGCGCAAATGAGACTGCAATTACATGTAAATAAAGATAGCCTGGAAGCGCAAAAGGCGCGTTTCCAGGATGTCTTCATTCACATGCAGCAGTTAAAGCCCATTAAAAAGTGTGAGGAAGCTATGCTTTTGATCTGGTCGGTCATATATATATTTTTAAATGGTGACGAGTTATTGTTTTCTGTTTTAAGAAGTGGGCTGTTTCCTGTAAAATAGAATGAAATATGGCAGCATTGCAGAGTTTTCATCTCACTTGATGAGTGCCTCATTAATTAATAATAATAAAAATAATAATCTTTATTCGGCATATAAGAATATGACCATATAAGAAGCATCTTAGGATATACAATCATCAGGCAAAAGCAGTTTTCATAAAAAAGCAGCTGCATACACATTAAAACTACATTTATATAATGTCATAGTTCCCCACTGTCTCATAATTTCATAGTGCATCCGAGAAGTTTCACCTGAGATTAAGAGATATATATACAATAAAATGAAATACTCAACTAATACTTTTATAGCAGCAACACTCAGTGCAAAAATAGCAAGAATTCTTATGGGCTTCAAGCACCCCTCGTGATTCTTTTTTTTTTTTTTTTTAAAAGATCTTTTTATTGCTAAAACAAAATAAAAATAACACAGACAAAAAGAAAGTGCAGTCTCGAACAATTTCGACGATCTTATTACATTAGTACAGCAATTGTCATATCGATTAACAGGGTTTACACTATAATCTCGTGGTTCATGTATCCCTTCATGTACAGAGCATTACTAAGCTTCGTGATCTACTGATAGTGGGGGATCATCGCTGAAAGTACATATCATGCCTCTGCTCTCGTTCCAGGGACCCCAAATTCTAGTCCATTTGTGCGGGCATCCCCTGCTCTCATATATAACCCTCTCCGCTAGCATACACCAATCCATGTCCGATTCCCAGGCATCGAACTTTGGCTTGGCCACTTCTTTCCAAGTTCTGGCTATATTGCGTTTCCCCACCATACAACCCAGAGAGACCCACAACCTCTCAGTCCTTGACAAGTCGGTAGCCTCCCAGATATTAAGAAGACAAAGCCGGGGAGAAACATCAAGGGGTTTGCGACAAATCCGCGACAGCGCCGATAGGACTGTACCCCAGTATTTTTGAAGAATCGGGCAGCCCCACCATTGGTGTAGGTAAGTTGCCAGTGTGTCTGCATCCTCTGGGACAGGCCGGAGAGTCCAGAACCCCCATCTTGACAAGCACTGAGCTGGTATAATAGGCTCTGTGTAGTAATTTAAGTTGGATGAGTTTGAATCGCGAACGGATAGCCACCTCACTGGGAGAAGCCAAGGCTTCCTGCCAGTCTTCGTCACTAATATCCCCAATATCGTCTACCCATTTGCACGAGTTGTACCTAGGGTGTCCGGAGTATTATTAAGTATTTTGCGATATGTTAATGAAATGGCTTTGTCCTGGAGGTAGTCATCCAATAGTCTGTCCTCTAGGGGCGAGGAGACCAGCAGGTCAGTCTCCTTGGGTATCGCTTTCTGCAATGCACTACGGGCCTGGAGGTAGCAAAAAGTTTCCCGGCCTCGCAGCTGGTAGTCCCTCTGAAGGTCATCGAACGGGAGCACTTTACCTCATACCCATAAGTCACCAACTCTCGAGAGGCCTATTAGGTCCCACTTATCAAATCCAGGCTGTTTTGACAACATACCCAGCTGGCATGTTTCAAGCAATGGAGTGACTTGTGTAATTTTGGATTTCCGCCCGAGGGCAGCTGTCGCCGTGTGCCATAGGGCAATTGTGGTGGAAGTTAAGGTATATCTGGGTGCATGTTTCACCCCTCCATAGATTGCCCTTGAATAATTACCAGGGAGCATGTTATGCCTGTCCATCCTATAGGCCGGATCTGTAGCGGGTCGGTGTACCCAGTGATTAAGAACCACCAATTGCGAGGCCCAGTAATAGGATCTAATGGCCGGCAGGGCAATGCCTCCGTCGTACCAACTTTTTGTAAGCTTAGTTAGAGCTATGCGGGGTGTACCATTATTCCACAGCAAGGCGCGTACCTCTGATTCAATTGCGTGAAAGTAGTGAGATGGGACCAAATAGGGTGTGTTTTGTAGGGCATAGAGAAAACGGGGAAGCGCCATCATCTTGTAGAGGGCGGCCCTGCCTAGTAAAGTGAGGGGTAATGTTTTCCAATGTTGCACATCAGCATGAAAGCGACGCAGAGGCGGAGCGAGATTTCGATCCTAAAAATCTGTAGAATTGACCGTAATGTATATTCCCAAATACAGAAAACCGTCTGTGACTATCTTGGCCTCACAGCCTGCAGGTAGAGTTGGCCGTTCCCCGCTCAAAACATAGACCAGGGATTTATCCCAATTAATAATATAACCCGAGGACTTTTGAAAGAGGGCAAATATATGCAATATACGGTGGATGGAAAACCGGGGTCTAGCTAAATAGAGCAAAATATCGTCGGCATAGAGGGAGATTTTATCCCTCCAGTCCACTGACCAATTGAGGCCTCTGACAAGGGTGTCACCCCGAATCCAGAGTGCCAAAGGCTCCAGGGCCAAAGCAAAGAGCAGAGGCGAAAGGGGGCAACCCTGCCTCGTACCTTTCTGCAATGCAAATATTGCTGACCGCCCTCCATTTACTGTGATTCGGGCTAGCGGCCTCGAATAAAGGAGACGCACCCAGGACAAAAAACGACCTCCAAACCTGTATCTTTCAAGCGCGGCAAATAAAAAGGGCCGCTCAATCATGTCGAATGCCATTTTGGCGTCTAAGGACATAATCACTGAGCTTCCTGTATTGTGGAGGCTCTACCCAGGACACCGTAAAGGCGTCGGAGGTTCAGCGCGGTATGCCTAGCTGGCATAAAGCCGGATTGGTCTGGGTGTATTAATTTGTGAAGATGAGGTGAGAGACGCCGAGCCAGAATCTTAGCTAGTATTTTAACTTCTGGGTCTAAGAGGGAAATAGGCCTGTACAAGCTACACTGCTCGGGGGTTTACCCTTTTTGTGTATGACGACAATATTGGCTAGTCTCCTCCTTTTCGGGCAGGACACCCCTGGTCACGCTCTCCTCGTATATCCGTATGAGAAATGGGGCAATCGTAGAGGCATTAGATTTATAGAGTTCAATTGGTAGGCCGCCAGGGCCCATGGCCTTTCCGGACTGCAAGGCGCCAATTGCCTTGGACACCTCCTCGTTTGCTAAGGCGGTATCTAGATCTTTTACGTCCTGGGGTTCCAGAACGGGTAGTTGCAGAGTGGCTGATAGTTCTGCCGCGTCTGCGTGAGTGGAGGCCTGAGTGGCGGTGTAGACCCGCTCAAAGTGGTCGGCAAATGCTCCAGCAATCCCTGCTCTGTCTTGCAGTTTCACGGCGTCTTGGTCTATAATCTCAGCCACCCACCTGTTGGCCACCTCCCGCTTATCGAGCCACGCTAACAGCTTACTAGCTTTGTCGCCAATATCATAGACACGGTGCTAAGTGGCCCGATATTGGGCCCTAGCTGCATCCTCAGCGATGTTTCTATACTCCGATTGCTTTATGGACAATTTGTGTGTAGTATCAGGTGTGTCTGACGTTACGAGATCCGGTTCGAGAAGGGTAATCTCACTTTCTATCTCATCCAGTTGTTTCCTTTTTTCTTTTCTATGTCCCGCTACCGCCGCCACCCCACTACCCCGGATCACCGTTTTATATGCCTCCCATAACGTCACGTCTGAGTCAACCGAACCATCATTCTCAGCGAAGTAGTTATTAGTGGCCTCCATCAATTTATCCCGAATCGTAGGCAACCTGAGGTACCAAGGGTTTAGAACCATTTCATTGCGCTGGGGGGGGGGGCGCCTCCATAGTACGCCACTAACTGGGAGTGGTCCGAGATGCCCCTGGGAAGGAAGGAGATCTCTCCGAACTTGGGGAGCTGGGTGGCTTTGCAAAAGATGTAGTCTATGCGGGACATACTACCGTGGACCCCGGAGAGGAAGGTGTATTTTTTGGTAGCAGGGTTGCACACCCTCCAAACATCTATCAGGCCCAAGACCCAGAGGAAATCCTCCAGTCGCTTCCCAGGTGGTTCCCCTCGTCTGGGCGGTTGTTGGTCCAGGTCCCCATTGAGCACTGCGTTACAATCACCCCCCACCAATACGTCACCCTCCGGCAGGTTTATTATATGTGGGCCCAGGTCAGTCAGAGTGGTGGAATGAAGTCTAGGAGGCACGTATAGGGAAGTCACATTGAGGGACCTACCCTCCCATTGGCCCGAGACCGTGACAAATCTGCTGAGAGGATCACCAGTGCCCTTGTGTATCTGGAAGGAGAAGGAGTTGCGCACGAGAATACCCACCCCTCTGGAACCCTTAGCATAGCCCGCGTGGGCCACCAACTTATAGCCCCATCTATTGAGCACACAGTAGGAGGTTCCCTGGATATGAGTTTTTTGAAGAAATATTAGTTCTGGGGCCTGTCTTTTCAGGTATTGCAACACTATTCCCTGTTTAATTCGATCCCCCAATCCGTTCACATTCCATGAGAGTAATTTAAGGCGGCCCAATAACGGCGCCATTCCATGGTCATCATTCATTGAAGCGCGATGTTGTGGGCCATCCCCCACGGAGAACACCAGAGCAGCAACGTTGAGGGTCTGGCCAGCCGCCCCCACCAAGCGATCGCATCTGAGATACTTCACACACAATTTCTAGAAAACTATTTCTCACATTGCTGTCGATCCAAGGTGCATTAAGAGACACACCATCTATAAGACTGCACTGAACACACACATTAAAACCGCAACTAAACGCCTTGAAACACCCTGGATCCCCCCCCCCCACCCTGCCTCCCTGCAACGTGGACATGGAACTGCCCACCCCCCAATTTTGCAGAGTGCCTGTGTACCCTGAACTAGTATACTCTGTGAAGGGGAACGCTACACAGTCGGGACCACACAACTGTAGCACCCACTCCCCCGTAATCACATCTATGCGAGCCCATGCTATAGCGTGCTACTAACAGTAATCTATTTCCGGTATGCAACCTGTATAACATCAGTGCGCCATCCCGTCCCCAACAACAGCACATAATAGGAAATCGCGCGACTTGGTCACATCCCGCCCATCAATGCAAATGTAAAATACATAAGAAAATCACAAACATAGGATCAGTCTCTCATGTGTTATAAACACCCATGCCCCAATAGGGCCAGTCGTCATTCATCGCCCCTCCGGCATGCAGTGGAGCTTCGGTGTTCGTGGGAGATAGGCCGAGAAACAAGTATAAGGGGATTGGTACCAATGGTCAAATGCCTTCTTCTCGATCAGCCCTCACTTGACAAGCGTCTTGTCGCTGCATACGACTGGGAGAGTTGTGTGTCTGAGCGCCGGAGGATCTCCATCCCTCCAGCCAGTCCCAGGTTTCCTCTGGAGTCTGAAAGAACCAAGACTTCCCCTCCGCTTGTACACGCAGTTTGGCCGGAAAGAGCATCGCATATTTCACGTTTTGTCGCGGAGTGCCCGCTTCACTTCCAGAAAAGATCTGCGCTTCTGTTGTACTTTCAAAGTGAAGTCCGGAAAGAATGTAATCGTCGAATTTTCAAACTTGAGCGGGGGGCAGCACGCTCTGTCTGGAGGATAATGTCTCTGTCGCGGAAAATTGAATATTCTAGCCAAGATGGGACGTGGGGGGGCGCCCGGCTTTGGGGGGCCCCCTGGCACTCTATGGGCACGTTCCACAGAAAAATACTGTGACAGAGATCGGGGCTGTAGATGGGTCTGAATCGGGTCCTCGACAAAAAGGTCTGCAGCTTGCCCCTCCGCTCTCTCGGGAACCCCCATTATTCGCACGTTGTTTCGGCGTACGCGCCCCTCATAGTCTTCCAGTTTGGCCTTGAGGTCCGACGTTTGCGCCTGCAGTCGATTGACCGTTGTTTCCAGTGTTACCGTGGATTTTTGGAGCTGTGAGACTGAGTCTTCGGTCGCTTTGACCCTTTCTCCCATATTACGTAGATCAGCATGCATGAGGGTGACTTCCGCCGTCACCGTGTCAATTTTTTGCTCCAGCGCGGAGTGCACCCCATGTATGGCTTCCATGACATCCACGAGGGTCGGGGCCCCGTCCTCCGCCTGTTGCTTCGCTTCAGACTCCGTGAGTTTCTCGTCTGCAGCGTCGGCCTTGGAGTGGGCAAATTTTGCCAGTTTCAACAGATGGGTCTGCTAGGACCCTTTCGCGGTGGCCATGGCGTTGAAAACGGCGTCCGAAACTAGCTCCCAGATACTTGGTGTAATGAAATCGTGGGTGTGTTGGCCGGACGCACCCTGTCCACAGGAGGAAGTGTTAAAGAGCATTGCCTCCCCCACTCTACACCGGCCGGTGGTTAGTTCATGCAGTGCCCCAAACACCTGTGTCAAGTCGTATCGATACGGCCCTTCTCCTCGTGCACCAGTGTGTCAGCACCCTATTCCCCCTGCCTCCAGACAATTATGCGAGGCCTTTAGCGATGGGTGTGGCATCCATAAACAGTCATTAGCCTCCCAAGCCGCACTATGGAAAGCGGCGTGTTCCACACCCCCAATATGGTGAGAGGGCCTCAGTGGGGGTGGTTCCTCAATGTGTGCTCACAAATAGTCCTGCACCAAATGGGCTCCCTGGGTGCATAATGGCCACAATGGGGGAGGGGAGAGAACAAGCGTCGCAAATGCGGGCCGCCGGAAGTGGAGAGATGCCCTGTGTCACAAGCGCCAGGTGACCAAATGCGCAAGAGTACAGGGGGGGAGGGAGTCGCCACTCTACCCCACGCCTCGATGTCTGAGGCTGCGTCTCTGTCGCGGGAGGCCTGCCGCGGCCTATTACGTGTACCGAAGCCCACCCGGCCACGTCGTCTTACCCGCTGGCTGCGGGGAGTTCACAGAAGCTGCCACCGGAGTCACAGCATGAACATCCAGGCGAAGCGGTGGCAGCAATCAGGCCGGAGGTGAGTGGAGCCGCGCATTAGGGCACGCTACGGGGTCCGCAGGTCCGAGTCTCAGCAGCCGATGCGATGCAGAGGGACGCCCAGAGCCACCGCCGCCGGAACCTCCTCCGCCTCGCAACGCGTCGCACTGCTGGGCACGACATCCTTGCTTGGGGCGGACGGATTCTGATCGTTCCTCGACCGGGTCGCCCCTAGACGTTAGAGATCACCAGGTCCATAATAATGGTGGGCTTAACGGATAGTTTAGGCGAATGTGGGAGAATTTAGAGAAGTGCTGAACGGAGCTCTACTCCAGTGCGGCCATCTTTGGTGCCGGCTAGCCACGCCCCCACCCCTCGTGATTCTTAACTTTAAAGCAGCTCTTAAAAAATTTGAGACACAAAAAATTGTAAAAACATCCGATAATTTTAGAAACAATAAGGCAACACGTGCCTGTTTAACTCTAAGTTTTCTTAAGAGCCCCTTCAGGAACACTTTTCTGGGATATGTGAAATGCGGGCAGAGGAGGACAAAATGTAAGGTGTCCTGTGGAGACCTATTGTCACAGCCTCAGGGTCCTCTAAGTTCTGTGTGCGCAATAAAACCAAAGCGTACAGCCAATAGATGATGAAATAAATTTAGTCTAAAACGTGTAATTAAAAATCTGTTGTGTGCACTGGTTATGAGAGATAAATATGGTTCCATACCCTGCGTTGACTTAACTATAATGTGTTCTCTCACCGTAGGCTTGTAAAGTTCCTTATCCTCACGTATCGTGGTAGCATATTTTAAGAACAAGTTTTTAATATGTGCCTTTTCCTGAGATCCCACCTTGTCAGGGTTGGTGAACAAGTCTACACGCCCTAGTGTGGAGAGGGTGTCCTTTACATATTTCAACTACGGGATTTTTAACGCATGGTCAAGGGAGAGACAGTCCTGGATTACCAGACTGTTAAAGCCTACCTCTTCGTTAGACCAGATCTTCACCCAGCACAATAGGGGTTTGACCGCCGCCATGTCAGAAATGTACTTAGACCCCAATTCTTCATGAACAATGTGCGCGGGGGTTCTGTAAGGGACTTTCAACAAAAGCCTAAAATATTTATTTTCTTCAGTTTGTAGTTTGTTAGCCACCTTAAATCCCCGAACCTCGCTCCCATATAAGACTTTGGGACAGCAGATGGAATTATATAATTTTAAGATCGTCCCTGGTGACCAACGTCCTAATCTATGAGCATAATTAGTTATTGATCCCATGGACCTTATCAAAACAAGGCACTTCTCCTCTAATAAATGTTTAAAATTCAGTTTTCCAGCAAATAAAATGCCCAAATATGAGAAGGCCGGTACTATCCCTAGGGTGTGTGTGCCTATTTTATAACTATGAGGCTTCCTGTACTTCTTCCTAATTTCCATTATGTATGATTTGGTTAGATTAGGGGACAAATCCATCTTGTTCTTAAAAGTCACGAAACCATCGATAAAAAGCTGCAGGTCCTTTGGGGTGCATGCAAGGAGTACTGCGTCGTCTGCATACAGCAGAACAGGGACCGATCTTGTGCCAATCCTCGGGGTATCTGCTTGTAAGGGCATCAGGGCAGAGTCAAGGCCGTTGATATATAATGTAAACAAGAATGGAGCTAATATGCAGCCCTGTCTTACCCCGCTAGAACAATTAAAATGATCCGTTGTTTTCCCCTCCTGTGTATATCTAACTGCTGCCGTGGTGTTCGATTGTAGGGCCATTAGAGTGTTAATTATTGCGGATCCACTCCAAGCTCTCCCATGAGTGACCAGAGTTTGCCATGGTTCACTCGGTCAAAGGCTGCCGTAAGATCCATAAACGCTAAGTACAGCGCCCCTGATTTGACCTCATTAATTAGGACATGCTTAGTACATGCCTGAAAGCGTTAGTTGGTTTAGCGCAGCATTTTAAAATTTACTGCATGAAGCATTGTAAGCTAAACATTGAAAAGCATAGATACAGCCATTAAACGGCATTAAGGAATTGTTGATTTCTCCTTTAAGGGTTGGATTGCTTTCCTCTCTGTATTCCAGTGGGAAATCGTGTGGTTTTTTTTCTTCGCGTTTTGCTTGCTTTTTGCTGTTGAAAGATATTCTGTTGTGATGATTTTAATTAATCCTATAATAAATGTATTCCAGTTCTGATTCTTTCTTTGTGAGTAAGTTTTTCTTTGTATGAAAGAGAGCTATATATATAACTGGGTTATTTAAAATGTGTTTGTGCTTATGGGTGTCTCAGAGAAAGCTACATATTTGTGTTATTTCCTGTGTGCATGTAAGAGAGTAGAACATATGAAGAGTGTGCGTGTGTGTAAGAGAGAGCTATATGTGTAGAAGGTTTATTACAAATGTGTATCTGTCTGTCAGACTTTTTCCTTAATCCTATCAATGGCAGGGACAGTCAAGAACTATCAAAGCTGTGAGTACTGGTGTTTGCCGCAAGTACTGATGTTGGCTCTCTGGGTAGATGTGGACAAACAGCCAAGGCCTAGCTGAAAATAAGTGGCTTAGGGTTGAGGCTAGGTACAGTACAACAAAGTTGTCATAGTTGCAATAACGATGTGAATGTTCAGTAAGAAATGTGAGTATTTGTAAATACATAGCACTTTAATGAAGTCTCATAATGTTTACCTACATTTACAGTAAAAATGGCGATTAAATGCCTAAAAATCACACAAAACATAATACATCATAAGAATGTTACTGCAACACTGTACAGCAATATTAGAAGGCAACATCTATAAATGTTATATATTGTTCGTGTTCAATAACTGATCACAAACACCTGAACTCTTTGAAAACAAGAAAATAAAATATGGTACTACTGAGTACTACTGAATTGCATGGGGCAGTGAGTGTGAAGTCAATGTCAAAGACATGGCTAAAAGAGAAAAAAAATCAGCATTTCATTGTTTTTTGGTCACCTTTGGGTAACTGCATATAAAAACATGCACACACCTCAAATGAAAAAAAAATGCAAGATAAACTAATCAAATGGAAATATACTGTTTTATCTATGAAACTTCAGTTGGCTAATGTGAACACTGCAGATGTTTTCGTGTGTGACCAGAGTCATAGAATTAAATCCTGATTGATGCAGTGAGGAATAGTGACTTGTTGATAGTGCTACGAGGTCCCAATTTGTGACAGAACTGCGAATGACATTATTTTAAAATTGTATTACACTGTATAAAACGGTTAAGAAAAAACGTGCTTTGAAAATACACATTTTAGTGATAAGCATTCAGACTATATCTAATGTAAATATTTTTATGTGTCCATAAAAGGGTGAAATCCTTTAACGGATACATATTACATCTCAAACAGAATAAATATTTGTCAACATGAAGCTGAGTGACTGCATTTATTAAAGGCTGCACTGGCTCCAAAGCAGCCTTTATATTTGGTGGTTAACCATTGCACACATTTATATTTCTTTCAAGTAGCGCGCACCTTGGTGAGAAGGCATGCTCTTCTTTAGTTCTCTACTATCTGTTTCACAGCACAGGAGCCCTCTCCACCTCTGTGAGTGGCACTGGACCCCAGCTATGGAAATCTTACTATGACAAAGAACATGGGTGCATTTTCGTTGCTAGCATTAAGGCCCAGGTCACCGTTGTTGCGCATGTAACATGGCCCAAGCAACAAGGGAGGGGTACGGGGGGGTTGGGCTAAATGTACTTTTTGATGTTGTTGTTTTTGCACAAAAAGCAGCAGAAATCCTGCTTTGGGCATCTAGCCTAGAAGTAATGGCCCTGTTTAGTGGGCAGACTAGACAGCCTGCTTTGCAGAACTGTAGGCTTCATTGGTGCTGCAGTTGTAGGCCATAATTGTTGTGCCAGTGTTTCTTTGATCCTTGAAACAATGGTCCAAGGGAGGGGAAAAACTTGGGCAGAGGAGACCCTCACCTTGATTTGGGCATCAGAGAGGGAGAGGGACACTGAGAGATGGGAGGGAGAGTGATGATGAGACATGGGAGGGAGAGGGATGGTGTGAGATGGGAGCTCATTTTAACAAACGTCAGAGACGACCGCAAGGCAGTACCTATCCTTAGTGAAACCAGTGCAGTGACACTTTTGCCCAGGGGCCCACTGCATCATAATTATGAATGCTTTGCAATACGAAGTGGGAATGGGAGCTCATTTTCCTTGCTAGTATTAGGGCAGATGGCGTCCTTGGCACAAAAATTGGGGGCAGCATGCAGTAGCTCATTTTCTTTCAGAAAGAAACAAGACTTGTTTCAAGTTTGAAGTGATGGTCAGACAAAACGCAGGGAAGGAGTGAAAGAAGAGGTGATAGCCTGCTTCTCAGGGCTACAGCCATCATTTGTGCAGGAGGTGGAGTGCATTGGGGCCCACAGAACCCCAATTATGTGCAGTAGTGTTTTTGGTGAATTCTTTTCTCGTTTAATGCTGTTGCTTTTTTATAAGTCCCACATTTAGTGTAGATTCTGAGCTACGGAAACGCACCCCTGAAATGACCTCATGATCCCTGCCCTGTGTGATCATCCCTACTCCTCCCACTCCCCAAATCCTTGCCATATAGTTTTGGATGGGGGGGGGCCCCACTTCAAAACATTTTGCTTAGGGGGGGGGGGCTCAGAGCAAAACAGTTTGAAGACCTCTGGTCTAGACTGACAAAACATCAACTCTGATGTACTTTTCCCAGTCGATCCATGAGGTGTATTTCTATAATCACATAAGACTTGACACACAGCTTGGTTTATAGAAATGTCTGTTAGTTTTGCCCTTTGCACACTTTTTTTTATGGTAGCCATTAATCTTTCCAATATTGCTTTTGCTTGTGGCCAGAGTGGAGTAATCTTTCTGTGTTTCACTCCCATGTAATCAAGAAACTTGTCAAACTCTTTTCCATTAAAAGGCCAGCCATTATCTGTCTTTAATATTTTGGGTATAACCCAAGCTGAAAAAATGTCATCAAGAACAGGCAGTATCACGTATGTAGAGGTGGATGATACTGACTTTACAACTGGAAATCTTGAATATTCATTAATTAGGACAAACAAATATTGCTTAGAGTCTAATGGCCCATAAAATTCACATGCTAGTTCAGACCACACTGCATTTGGTAGCTTATACACGTGCAACTCTTTAATAGTTCTTTCTCTTGTCGTACATTGACAGAAATGACAGGATTGTATGATTTCTTCTACTTGACTGTCAAGTCTCGGAAACCACACCTTTTCTCTTAGCAGAGTTTTTGTTGCTGATATTCCTCTGTGACTCTCATGTGCAAGATTGATGAGACGCCTATGTAAATTGCTTGGAATGAGTATTCTGCTTCCTCTTATATGAATACCAGAAGTGGTTGTCCTTAGCGCTGCCTGTACATTTTTTAATGCAAGCACACCTCTTTTACATATTCCAGGTTGAAATCTTGTCATGGCATTGACATGCTTCCACTTGTTTAGACGTATTATTCTTTTTACTTCTGCCAGAGTATTGTCTTTGTTAGATTCATGAATCAATTCTCGCTCTCATATTACTTCAGGAACTGTTGATTTGATTATGAAGTATGTATATTCTTCTGTGTCATCCATTTCCTTTTTGTCTACATCAATAGGGTGTCTGTACAAATAATCAGCTGGATTGTACTCTTTTCCAGGCTTATGAATTATTTTAAAATCATAGTCCATTAGTCCCATACCCCACCTTTCAATCCAAAGAGGTCTTTTTTTCCTCTGGCTTTCAAAAAATAGTTGTGAGTGCCTGGTGATCTGTTATTATCACGAACGGTTTTCCAAATAAAAAGTCGTGATAATGCTCGCATGCCAAGACCACTGCCAAGATTTCCTTTTCTGGTTGAAAGTATTTTTTCTCTACATCCGTTAAACTTTTACTGGCATGTGACACCACGAACCTTGGGGTATCTTTGCCAAACTTATGCTGTAATAAGATGGCACCTAATTCTACTGGACTTGCATCCACCACTATCACCGTACATAAATTCGGGTCAAAATGCTTTAGATTTGCTGCTGACGCTATATCACCTTTTATTATCTTATTCACTTTTACACTCCTTATTCCAGATGAAAGTCCTTTCTTTATTTGTTAATTCTCTAAGAGGTGCACTGACAGTAGCATAATATTTGATATAACAGGAATAATAGCTAGCCATTCCCAAGAAAGAGCGTAACTCTGTTATATCTTTTGGACTAGACATTGCTATTAAGGAAGACATTTTCTTTGAATCCGGCCTCATCCCTTTGCTTGAAAATATATAACCATAAAATGTTAGTTCCGGTGTAGCAATCTCACATTTATCTGTGTTTAATGTCAGCCCAGCTTTCAGAAGTTCTTAACACACTGCCCTTAATGCTTGGTCATGCTCTCTTTCAGTTTTTCCAAAAACAAGAACATCATCACTATAATTCATTGAATTCTTAACTGTTCTGATAAAATGTATTATGATCTCCTGAAAAATTTCTGCAGCCGGGCATATTCCAAAATTAAGTCTTTTGAAGCGGAATAGCCCCAAATGTGTTGAAAAAGTTGTAATATCTCTTGATTTTTCATCGATTTCTAACTGATGATAGCCCTTTCAGAGGTCCAATTTCGAGAAAACTGTTGCCCCATTCAGAATGCTAATCATATCATTCAAATGTGGCCCTGGATGCCTTTCTCTTTCAATTGCAGTATTTGGTACTCTCATATCAACACAAATTCGGATCTGACTTGTTTTTCTTTGGCACCACTACAATTGGAGATACCCAAGGTGTTGGACCTGTTGCAGGCTCAAGTATGTCTTGTTTAAGTAGAGAATCGATTTCTTGTTCAACTTTATCTTGCATGTGGATTGGGACCCTCCTATACATTTGCGCAACAGGCTTCACTTTATCGTTAATGTGCAAATAAATGGTTCTTCCTTTTAATTTTCCAAGACCCTCTGTCAAAGTGGGAAATTCCATCAATATGGGCTGTTCCATTGTTACATAAAACGTAATGGCTAACAATCCCATCAATTGAGCTGTGAAATTACTTAGTAGGCAAGGTCCAGCAGTTTCCCATTTTTAACACATGTATTTCCTCTTTACGGGACGTTTCCCCATAAGTTATATTTTCTTTGAACTTTCCTAAACAGGTTATAAGGCATTTTGCTCCCCACTGGAAAACCTTGACACTTGATGGAACAAGAAAAGGTTTATCCAACATTTTATCATATTCAGCTGTACACATAATATTAGATGTTGCTCCACTGTCTAAAACAAATGGAACTTTCTGAGATCCTACTAGTTTGTCAACAGATGCTGTTTTTTCAATACTTTTTTTAACAAATCGATCTTTTCATCTTCACTTTCCTTTGACATCAAATATAGTCATTCTTGTTCAAATTCATCGCAGAAGAATCATCAACGCTTTCCATCTGTCTAATATAGTTTGTGTTTCCTGTGACTTGCCGTTTCCATGTTTTTCCATTATCTCTTCTTTTGAATTTGCATACACTTGAAAAATGATTCATTCTTCCACATTCTTTGCACTGCTGTACCGTTGCTGGCTATATATTCATATGCAGAAATGATTGTCTGCATCTATAATATGTTCTTTGCTCTTTTTTGAAAGACGTCAGTCTTTCCATTCTATTGTCAGTTTTGTCGTTCTTTTTGACTATTTCATTTTTATTATCTTTTTTGGTCATCTGGTGGACTTGTTCTAATGTTTTGACTCTGCCTTGTTCCATAATGTTTTTATGTTTTTTTACTTGAGCATCAGTACTTGCCATGCGTAGAATTGTTTTTAAATCATAAGTTTTTTCTAGCAGTTTCTTTCTGAATTCTACTGAATTACATCCTTGGATAATCCTCAACCTGACCGTTTCCTCCTTATTGAATTTGTCAAATTCACAAAACATGACTAACTTTCTTAACTTTGTTACAAATTCATCAATTGTCTCATTATCTTGTTGACATGTCATATCAAAAGTGTACCTTTTGAAATCTACATTTCTTTGCGGATCAAACCTCTCATTTAGAATTTTCATAATCCCTTTATACGTATTTTTATATGCATCCGGAAACGTGACGATTATATCTTCCACTTCGTCACCCACTAAATTAACAAATTAATCCTTTGCTTGTTCATCAGTGTATTTCTTGCATGTGGCTTTCAAGAAATGCTCAAACCTTCTTGTCCATTTTTCCCACCTTTGAGCAATCGTTTGTTTATCTGTGATATCAAATTGTAGAGGTCTCCTATAAATCATGTTCGACTCATTTTCTTCCTCTTGAACATATACATCATCCATATGCGTGTTTGCTGATGTACTTGTTGAACTTTCACCTTCCCCTAATATTACACTTTCCATTTTATATTTTTGCCTTCTCTTAAGATGAGAGAACTGGTATTTTACCCTTTAAGTCTTTTTTTTCAAATATTTGCCTGAATTTTAGCCTCTTTCCACTCTTTTATGAATTTTTGCCTGACTTCAGTATGGTTTCCATCCATTTTAATAAAATGTCCCAAAACTTGCCTCGTTTCAAGATGGCCGCCAAGATTTTCGAAATCTCGCTTGAACTTCTTGCCTGATTTCAAGATCGCCGCAGCTTAGTGACACACCAGGCTCACGCGAGATTTCCTGCGCGCATGCTCTATTCATCTCAGGGATTAAGAACTCCTCGCGCACACAACGGTAAGCTTCCTGCTTTTAAACGATCCGTTTTAGAATAGCACGCCTTTAAGTTTAAATTCCGTGCCGCATTGCAATGTAATGCGCTGATCCAGCAATCCTCAGCTATTCATACGCCAATTATGTCGATCTCATAGTTTGTCAATTTCATAGGCCGCTTAGTGCTCTTACCGGCTTTGAAGAAAGATTGTGCTGGGGTTCGCATTGGCGCTTGTCGCCAATTTGTAATAATGCGTAGCCTTAGTTGAACTTTAAATTATTTATGCGGACACAAAGCAGTCCGCTTGCCTCGTAACCGTCACGGATCCCCAACGCTGTAATGCCCCTCAACTGTTGAATACTAAACACATTCTGCGTGACCATGACTACATGCCACCATTCTACATGACATCACTACAGAGTGGTATAGTTACTTCACTATATCATAATTACAAAATTGAAGCATTTTCAGTATTATTTACCACAAAGTCATTGTTGATACGCATTGATTTTATGCAGCTAACCGCCACTGATAAAGACAATAGTCTGGGCTTGTTTTAAGTGCATGCCAGTGCATCTGGATACAATAACAGAAAGAGGCAGCAAAATACAAGTCAGGCAGCAGAGATTTTTATCTCAAATATTTAAGCCACAACCTTTATTGCACGGGTTACACCCCTTTGGGAGTCCCCCCAGTTTTTTCAACCCATTTAAAGCTCTGACAGGTTGGGAAGTGCACCTTTCCTGGAGGTACTGCAATACCAGATTGATGCGTGGAGTGGAAAACGTTTGATGTTATCCTTTTCAGCTGTTTTCCTTATTTTAGTTTATAAAGTGCACCGCAGTTTTGTGTTCAAGGATGTGGTCTTTTTCAACCATACTACTTATGTTTTGTAAGGATATAACCAATGGACATTGAAACGTGTCCCTTCTGGGCCCTGTAGCCATATCCTTAACTTTTCAAGCAAAAACACTTACTGATTTCTAAATAAAGAGTGTAAAAGCATTAAGGTAACCATGTTGTTCCTGCTTACATTTTTCATGCTTTACTTAATCTTGCATTCCCTATGAGTGTTTGCTTTTTCCGGGATGTTATTACATTTTTTTCAGGCAGCATATTACTCTTGTCTAGTGCATAATTTGGATTGAGTCGCATCCAGGTGTTTATGTTGGGGCACAATTGGGTTGTAGCTGAAGGCAGTGTGACATTCTCTCAGTGGGGCAGTATGGTGTTCAGTGAGGGAGAGGTTGTAACACTAAGGCCAGAGCTGACGAATTTGGAACTGGGGAACCAGGTTCAGCCTTTATGACTAGACTACTATCCAGAGGGAGCACATTCCCAAGCTAGACCTTAAGAAGGTCCAGCTGGACCTTAGAAGCCCTGGTGTTTAGCACCAGCAGGTAGACCCTAGCGGTGGCAATTGTGGGTTAACCTTGAAGGTCTGTCCACCACAATCCATACTGAAGTTCACCTCCGTTCTTGCGGAAGGCCTGTGAAGCAGCACACCCTAGAGCGACAGAGACTCTGTCACTGATGGCACAGGACCCTTGAGGCCAGTCCACCTCACCTATTGGAACCTCCATTGGCCTTGTTTCAGCAGTAGTAGTTCAACTTACCAGGAATTGGCAATGCAGGTCTTGTATGCACACCAAAATAAGTTCACAAACTTCACGGTCTCTCTACTTCATGCACAAGCACTTTTAACATGTGCTGCTTGCTTTAGGGCCACAGGAATTATGCAGCAACGGATGACAAAATGATGTCGCAGTGTTGACTAAATTAAGCAGCAAAAAAAGGCTGCAGCGTAATGTGATATATTTTCTGATACTTAATTATTTTAACATTTTTATACAACAGTTTCTGCAAAGATTTTGCCTCATTAGTACCAGTGTATCATACAAATGCAGCAGTGAGAAAGGTGACCAGTCAACCTTTGCAAAGGACCCTCCACTTCGCAGCAACACAAGGCACGTTTTTTTTTTGTAATTTTGATCCTTTTGAGCTACAAACTTTTTTAGTTAAAATCGTCAGATTGTGCAGCAGATGATGTATTATGTGGCAAATATGGCACAGCCATAATTATGTGGAAGACATTTACCAACTAGGATATTTTGCCATTCATGTTTGAGCTGCTCTTGTGGAAAAAGGGAGGAGAAGTGCTGATGACAGAAACTGCATGGCTCGGAGACAAATGTCTTGTGAGTCCACTTTCAAGTGTATTTGGGACATTCTGTGATTGGAAACTTATCCTACTTTGTGAATGTATTTTAACGTCAATAATTCATATTAAACCTTAAATAAACATCTGTATCCATTGGTTGAATTAAATAATGTAATGAGCTGTAACTGATCGGTGAAATGCCAAACAAATACTAAAAACTGGGATGTTTTTCGCTTTCTGGCCACGCCTCTGACTCTGCCCACTGACCCAATCCTCAGGTTATTCCCGCCATCTGACTCTCTGCCTACAGATCCCCTAATTTCTTTTTCCCCACTTAGACCACTGCTTCAGTTGCCTCATTCCCCTAATCTGGTTAACAATCCTCTTCTGGGAGCCCACTGTCGTCTCATCTTAATATTAAAAGGAATTGGATTAAGTTTGCATTGATCGCTTTGAGGGCAGGTGCTTTGTACAGTTGAGGAGTTAGAGCTGAACATTATCCTGCCACCTTTTGCGCTAAAAACCATCTGTACAAAAGCAGTTTTAAAACATTGTAATCTATAGTGAGTAACAGCCCCATTGTTGTGGAAAGGGTGTGGTCGCTGCTTTTAGAGAGTGGTGCAAGTGGTTTTTTTTGTGCCGTTGTGGCCTCTGGTGTGGTGTTTGAGTCAGCGTTATGGACTGGGAATGTGAGGTCACGCTGAAGAATTTTTTCCTGAGTAGGAGGCCAACCAGTGCCCCTAGAGATCTAAGAGAGCCCCTACTAGCCTCTCACCATGACGGCAAGAAAATTGAGATCTGGCCGAATACTCTCCTCAAGACTATGCCAAAAAACTAAGTCTAATCCA
The DNA here is from genome assembly GCA_963921515.1 of Calotriton arnoldi. NCBI lineage: Eukaryota > Metazoa > Chordata > Amphibia > Caudata > Salamandridae > Calotriton > Calotriton arnoldi. The sequence goes on along the minus strand of CAWUFW010004896.1, from coordinate 483,404 downwards.
TTGAGAAATAAAGCACTGCACTTGGGAGCTTTAAAGGGGAATGGAATAATATTGACATATTTTCGAAAACTCTGAAGAGACCCCCTGTTCTAGCTCAATCCTCATGCAGAGAAACGATGGCGGGCCACAAGTTGGAGATGATGGAGGAGCATGGGAGAATTCTATTGAGCTAAGCCAAGAACAGCATAAGAGGGAGGAAAATGAATTCAAAAGAGAGCAACCTCCTATGTGTACTACTGTAGCAGAAACTCAGGATCCACCGGGCTCCCTAGTACTGGACTATACACTACTGGACATTTCACCTTCTAAAATGGACGAGGACGTAACAAATAAAGAATCAGTACTATTGCATGAGGCACCCAAAGAATCTTAAAAATCGCTGGAGATGTTTTCTAGTACTCCAAGTCATATAGTCTTAGTCTTCTCAAATATGTGAGCGTCGGGGGGCGTGGCTTGGCCGGCTGCAAGATGGCCGCACTCTGAGTGGGCTCTGCCGGCTAAGCCTAATATCCGTCTATAATCCTGCGGACACAGTGCCCATCGCCGCTTCCTGCCGCACCACAGCCACTCACCTGCTCCTGGGGCACAGATTGGTCGTGCTCCCGTCTTCCAGCGACGCTGTGGGGCTGGGATCCGCCGCCGCGTGGGCCTAGAGCCTGAGGCCCGCTACCAGCGCGGCCGTCCCGGCCATCCCGAAGCTGTCTGTGGGCTCCCTCCTGGCCGCCAGATTCGGCTCCTACATCCAGACGCCGGCGTTCCTGGATCTCAGCCGGTAAGTGCCGTTGCTGTGGGGGCGCATTGCGGCGGGGCTGGGGGCTCGCGGGTCGTACCGCCCGGCCTGGTCTGATTGACTCTGGGTGCCACGCTCCTTACCTTGGCGCCCGCTGCTTAGGCCTCGCTCCACCGGGCTGGGCGACGCGGATGGTGCACCCCCCTTGGCTCCTAGCTGCGTGCCGCCCCCCTCCCGCTGCGGCCTGCCGGATCCCTGGGGACTTCTGCTGCGGAGGCTCATTTGGCCGCTTTGCCCTTGCATCCCGGGCTGCGACGGCAGTCCACAATACCCTGGGGGCGCGTCGCCTTCTGCTGCCCGGGGTGCTAGACCCCCGCCCTTCGGCACACCGCCATTCGCCACTGCTGCGGTGCACCACTGGCCTCCTTCGCAGCCACACCGGTGCATGTGTGCTCCTGGCCGCTTCACCCCTGCTTTGCACCAGCGCTTGGATTTACGGCTGGCGCTGGCCCCCCACTTTCTGCTGGGCCCTGCTCTTGGGGCCATCTGGTGCCCGTGGACCATCGCTCCTCCGGCTTGGGGCTTGCCGCCTCCCGGGGGGTTCCCCACCTGGGTGCTGCACGGTGAAGACCCTTCATCCTCCACCCTCTGCGCCGCTGCCCACGCTGGCCCTATGACCTTCTACCAGCACCTGTGACTGGAGCGACGTTACTTCACTCTCCTTCTCCCGGACGGCCTGCGCATTGCTTGGTCGTTCGGGGGCCCGGCCTCCTGGCGTTGGCCAGTTCTCACTGCTCTCCCTCTAGTGCTGGCGCACCCGCTCCCCACCTGTTCCTGCCTCCTGGAGCTGGGTCTACACAACATGCTATAACCGGCTCAGCTGCACATTGCCTTTGCTGGCTGCCTCCGCCGCCTGCCGGTCCTGATCCTCCGCTCTGCCTGAAGCTGCTCCACTTCCAACGAGCGCAGCACTCCCCTCCAGTCGCAGCTGCCCCCAGGTTGCTGCTATCCTGCCACGCCAGACATGGGGAGGACAGACCCCAAGCAGCCTAAAATCACTTTTGATCAACGTCGCCAGACGCGCCAGGACGACACGGGCGCCGACGGGGGGGGTCCCCCCGGTCTCTACTGACATGGCTGCGACTCGTGAGGACGACTTAAAGACCATCATGCTGGACGTCAAGTCCACTGTTACCAACATTGCAGCCCAGTTGGATCAGCTGTCGACTCGCCTGGACACTGAAGGCTCGTGTCGATTCTCATGATGCCCGCCTCCTTCACGTGGAGACCAGGGTATCGGATGTGGAGGATGCCGCCACCCAGGACCGACAGAAACTGCTGCAGATGGACAAAATTCTTGATCTCATCCGGAGCAAAAACGAGGATTTGGAGGCGCGCTCCCGAAGGAGCAACCTCCGCATCACGGGAGTGCCTGAATCCACCAATATCTCCCGCATGGAAGACTACATAGAACAGCTGGTCTGTGAGCTCTTTGGTGACATCCTCTCCCCAGTCTTCATTGTTGAGCAGGCCCACCCCTCTCTCGGCCCTCGTCCGGGCCCTGGCCTGCCGACCCGCCCCATCATAGCCAAAATTTTGAACTTTCGGGGCCGTGACGCCATCCTGCGTGCAGCCAGAGAGAGGGGGGACATCCGCCATCAGGGTAACTCTGTCGTTCTACTCGGACTACACTACTCCGGTTCAGGCGGCCCGCCGCGAGTTCCTTCCAGCAAAACGACTCCTTCAGAAGCATGAGATCTCATACTCGCTGGCATACCCCGCCAAACTGCGCGTCAAGCAGGGAACCAAGACCCTCATCTTTGCGGATCACAGAGAAGCGCTGGCGTTTGCCAAAAAATTGGACAGGTCACATCGCTCTCCGCCCTCCAGCTCACAGACTGCCGCTGGGGCCAACCTTAGTGATAATGACTGATCAGATGGACAGCCATGTTGTATGGGTAGTTCTCTTTCGGACATTTTGCTTTTCGGCCTTTCTGGTCGCATGGTGCCTCCTGAGCCAACGCTGACTCTTCGGCTATTCTGCTATACCTTCTTTGACGTTGGCACGGTGTGCTATACCTGCTAAGTATTTTTTGGTGTCTGCCACTTCCAATGGCTTAACCACCTGTCTTCTTTGGCAGGGGTGTACGCTGAGCGTTGCCATGCCCCCACGGGATAATTCCCATCTTGGACACAGACTTTTCCCTTCCTAGTTGTGGGTCCCTGGGGTGGGAAGGGGTGGTACCTCAGCCTGATTGGGGGGTTGGTGTGGGAGCGGGGTTGTGGGGATTCTTGGGGTTTTTTGTTTTGGGGGTGGTCTTGGGTGGTTGGGGATTGAGGCCTGTGCTTTACGCCCTCCTTCCGAGGCAACGCTACTCTTCGCAGCACCGGCTCGCGTACCGAGCCTTTACAGGCCATGCTTTCTCCCCTTACGATTCATCTCCTTGTTGGGGGTTTGTAATGTTGGGGCTGCCTCCTTCTGAGGCATTTGTTGTATTTTCGATTGCACTGTTTCAATGTGATTCCATTGCTACTGCACTACTATTTCTCCTTGTTGTTTATTGCACGGTGCACGGCATTTACACACGGACTCTGCGCTTTCTCACACCTTTTTCGCTTCTCTACCCCATGACGAAGCGCCATGACTGATACTACACTTTGGACATGGAATGTCCGTGGGCTGAACGACCACCGTAAGGCACGACTAGTCCACGCCCATCTCATTCGGCACAAGGTGGACATCTGTTTTTTACAAGAGACCCACTTGTTACCGGCCACCTCCTTAAGACTCCTTTCCAGATACTGGGGTGAAATTCACTCTTCCTTTTATTCCAACTATTCCCGGGGGGTTTCCATTTTGTTACGCAAAGGGCTCCCATGGCAGACCTCTCAAGTGCACATTGATCCTGGGGGCGTTTTGTTATCCTTCATGGCACCCTACGGGCTCCAACCTTTGACGCTTGCTGCTTTATATGGCCCAAACTGCGATGACCCTGACTTTTTGCGCAAGTTTGGCACCACATCTCATCATTCGGCTCTGCAGCGCTCCTCTGGGGGATTTTAACGTAACACTATCTGCCGCTTTGGACCGGTCCGGCACTCATGCTTCTCACTTGCGCGCAGCTTCACTCCTCAGCTCCTTGCTCTCGGATAACTCTCTGTATGACGTGTAGCGTCACGCTCACTTTTCTTTACAGGAGGGCACCTGTGTCTCTGGTTCTCGTGGCTGCTGGTCCTGTCTCGACTTGTGGATCACTAGTCCGGATGCCTTGGTATGGCTCACCTCCGTTGACCATATGGCGCGCACTCTCTCAGATCATGCCCCCGTTCGCCTCTGCCTCCGTCTCCCACACTCTCCTCACCGTGCCTTTTCCTGGCGGCTTCCCCCTAACGCGTTACGCGACTCGGTCTTCAGTGACGAAATACAAACCGCAATTGTAAACTATTTTGAGCTCAATGTGGGTTCCGTGGACTCCCCGTCTACGCTCTGGGAGGGGTTTAAAACAGTTATCCGCGGGGAATGTATCTCCAAGCAATCTGGCGTTCTTCGCTCCATCCGCGGCACTCTTGATAGACTGGAGGGGGAAATCAAGGCGCTTGACGCCTCCCATGCCCTGGACCCTCGCCCTGACACGCTTGGCCAGTTGCGGGGGAAACTTACTGACTTTGCCGATGAGGCTGGCAGAGAACTGGCGTTTCTCGGCGGGGAGGCGAGGGCACGCCGCTTCGGCGAGGGTGATCGTCCTGGCAAAACCCTTGCCAACATCCTTCGACAGCCACGGGCGGCATCCTACATCACCGCCCTTTGGGACGGCAGCCCCGATCGTACCACCTCCCCTGAGGAAATCAAGGTGCGCTTCACCACTTTCTACGCACAACTCTACACGGCCGGATCGGTGCCTCCGCGTGAAGTACTTGACCAATATTTCGACACCCTTCAGCTTCTTTGGCTCGGTAATTCTCATCGGGAATATCTTGACGAGCCCTTCTCTAAAGAAGAGATCCTTGCGGCAATCAACAGCATGCCTCGTGACAAGGCCCCCGGCTCGGACGGCCTGCCGGCGTCCTTCTATAAAGCTTTTGCCCCGCTCTTGGTTCCCCATTTAGCCTCCATGTATAATGAATCTTTCGAAACAGGTTTGTCCCCCCCATCGCTGCGCGAGGCAGTGTTAACTCTGCTCCTTAAACCGGATAAACCACCCGAACAGCGAGACTCATACCGTCCCCTATTCCTCATCAATACAGATAATAAAATTTTCGCCAAATTGCTCGCTTCCCGTCTCCTACCCCTCATGCCGCTCGTCCAGATCAGTCCGGCTTCATTCCCGGTCGCGCGACCTCTCACAACCTCCGGACCATTTTTTCCGTTATTCATCAAATTAATCCTGCGCTCCCGGCAGTGGCCGCCCTTCTTGACGCCACCAAGGCCTTCGACACCTTGGAGTGGCCCTTCCTGTTTTATCTTCTCCCCGGTTGGGCTTCAGCCAAGTTTTCTTACGCAAAGTACAGCTTCTTTATACTCTACCTACTGCCCGTCTTCGCATTAATGGTCAGGTCTCTGAGCCCATTCCCATCGGGCGCGGTACTCAGCAGGGTTGTCCGCTGTCCCCCATGCTCTTCGCTATCGCCATGGAACCCCTCGCGGCTCGTCTCCGGCAACACCATACCCAGAGAGGCATTGGTTTTGCGGCTCACGCTTTGTTAGTCTCCATGTATGCGGATGACGTCACTCTTTATGTCCGCCATCCCCAGGAGAACCTCAGCCCACTGGTCCGTGAGGTGATTCGCTTCGGCGGCTATTCCGGAATCCAGATCAACTGGAGCAAGTCGGTACTATTTCTTCTTACGAATGCTACAACACCCTTTGTTCCTGACTATCCCTTTGTGTGGGCATCGGAGCCCACTAGATATTTGGGCATTTGGTTGAGCAGGGACTTTGATGAACTTTGGAAAGTTAACTTTGGTCGTGCTGTGGACTGGCTCGAGTCTAAGATTCCTCTCTGGAACCGGCTGCCACTTTCCCTGGCTGGGCGCATCGCTATCGCTAAAATGGTGGTGCTTCCGAAGTTTTTATACTTATTTGTCAATATCCCCATCCCTTTAACCGCTCACTTTTTTCGCAAGATTCGCTCTCTGCTCATCACTTTAATTTGGGCCGGTCGGCAACCTCGCATTGCCTACAGCATCCTCACTCTTCCCATGTCGTGTGGCGGGCTTGGCGCCCCAGATTTCAAGCTGTATGCTCTCAGTGCTCAAGCCAGTTTTCTTCACTTTTGGCTTCACCCCACTCCGTTTCAACCTCACGTCGCGGTAGAGGCTGACCTCGCTACCCCGTGGCCGCTCACGACTGCTCTATTCGCTCCTGCGAAACTCCTTCGCACTGAAATAGATACGGTTGGGACCCTGCGCTGGGCTTGGGACGGGCTCCGCAAATTTTCTGGCTCTGATATACTTTCCGCGAACAATATGCCACTGGCACATCACCCCGCCTTTCCTTCTCTTCATTCTTCCGGGATAATCAAGCACGCTACTCGTCAGGGCCTCTCCACAGTCTCGGATCTCTACCCTGGGGACACTTTCTTTTCCCTCGCCGCTGACTCTGGCCCCATGGACACTCTGTTATATTATCAACTCAGAGCTATCTGTAGGAAGCTTCACCCCACTTTTCCCCAGCCTCCCCCTTCGATGGCCTCTCTTGATCTTCTTTACACATCTTCCTCTCCTAAAAAACTGGTCACAAAAATCTACGCTTATACGCTAGCAGCATCTCCCATCTCCACCGACCGGGCGCGCGTTGCATGGGGCGATGACCTGGGAGCCAAAACCTCCGAGGCCGATTGGTTATACTGTTGTAATCAAATCAAACGCCTTTCCCCAAACTATCGTCTGCGCCTTATCAATTTTAAGTACCTCCATCGGCTCAATCGGACTCCCGCTCAACTTCATAAGCTCGGACTGATTTCCAGTGATGGATGCCTGCGCTGCTCTGCGCCCGCGGCTGACTTTTCTCATCTCGCCTGGCTGTGCCCCCGGGTCTCGGCATATTGGCGCGAGGTATGCGCTGCGATCTCTACAATCACCTCATCTCCGATTCAGTCTGACCCTCTGCCTCTTAGGCTTTGTTAAATTTTGCCCGGACGCCACTCGTCGCTTGACTGCCATGCTGCTGGTCCTCGCGAGGCGCAGGGTCTCCATGTGCTGGGGCCGCAGGCCGGCGCCCAAGGTTGCCCTCTGGCTTGTGGACGTTTCTCGCTGCCAAACTCTACTGGCTGAGTTTTGGGACCTCCAGCCAGCCAGGTCCCGTCCAATTGTTATTTGGGGTCCGCTTGTAACCTACCTCTCACGTCAGGACTCACAGCGCCCTGCGGCCTCTCCCGCGCTCCCCGCCGGCGCCCCGCCCGCGGCGGCCGCAGGTGTAGGTCCATGAGCTGTCTCCCCGCTGTTCCCGCACCCCTCCTCTACACCCCCTGACTTTCTGCTCTACTGATGGCGCTCTTTTCTAATGTGTATTTCACTCCCTCTGCGCTTACCGGTTATTGTCTCTTAACATTGTCCCCAATGTGCCTTAAGTTTCTGATTGTCTTTACTGTATTACATTGTCATACTGTGCTTCATTCATTGCAATGGTGGAATCTTGTAATTGTGCTGTGCAATATTTCTTAAATAAAGGATTTTAAAAACTTTAAAAAAAAAATAAAAAAATAAAAAAAAATATGTGAGCGTCCCCTGATTTGGTATTGAACCAACCTAGTAATATTACATCAGATTATGTGTGTCTCTTTAACTCTGATAAGTCTTGAACGTGTTTTGTCATCAATTTCATCCTTACTTGAAAAGACAACTGTTAGCTCTGATCATATATTAGATATTTTATCAGTGATACTTAAGGAATTGCCATTGAAAATAGCCGAAGAGAGCAGTGCTATGTGTGTTAAAAGCCATGGTATATGCTACAGTAGGGAAGTGGGAGTCCAAACAAGGAGTCCTGAAAAGGAATGTGAAATAGTGGACATTAAGACTGGTTTGCCAGAGGACTTATCCTAGCTTAAGTCTTCCCTCGGAAAACATGATGTGTCAAGCTACGAGGGTATCAGTGTGGGGGAAGAACATCCAGATGGAGTTTTTTTCCAATCGTTTAAAAAGAACAAAATAGGAAGAAGTTAGAACCCGTCAGCAAACAAGGCATGAAAAAGGGAAAATTCATAGGTTGAAAAAGAAAAGAGCAAGGAGGATTACATTTCCAGCAAAGTTATCACAAGAAGGGGCCTCTGCTGGGCAACTAGCTGTAGTAGAAGGCACCAAGGATTCCCAGGTTGGGTTAATGCCCTCAGCGGAGATCCCCATTCCAAATGATGTGGTGAGGCGATAGATGATCCGTGTGCTGAATTGGAACAGTTATGCCTGGAAAGAAGGGTACAGGGGCATCATAAGGCCGGTTCCCTTGTAAGTGGAGCCCCTTAGACCAGCAGTAGAACAAAGATGGGTTGAGGCCTCAGCATTTAGACGCTATGAGGAAGTAGAGTGTGTTGTGCAGTTGGTAGACATTTGTGCAGACATGGGATGTGTTTTCAATAGATCATATATCTTATCTCTTTTTGAATTAATTCCACAATTATCAAAAATATCTTCTAAGGATATTTTCTTGGTGGTCATTCCCAAGGCAGGCGAGGTGGTAGCTTCTTGGCCATGTGCCGTGGTTTATATTTATTCGAGAATCGTGGCGGATGAGGTCATGACTCAGTGGATGAACTCTGAAGGTCTGGCTTTCATTTTTTTTGTTTGATGTTTGAATCTGTTTTTATTGTATTTAACAGCGCTACAATTATTAAATACGCAAACACAACATATACAGTGCAACACATTATACCTCTGGTGATACTTGTTGCCAATGTGTTCTGCAGAGCACTCCTTCCCAGACTTAGTCTCAGCTATTACACATAGCCAATGTGATTACAGATCTCCAACAGGTAAGGAGTGACCTGTAACTTGTTGCTGGTCACCGGAGGGGGTAATGCCTGTAAGTGAGATTGTGTGTGCACAGCTTTTCAGTGATAATGATAACAGGGGTGTGGGCAAAAAATGGGGGTAACGAAGACTAACTGGGGCTAGGATTAGGTCGGCGGGGTACCTCCGGGCAACCGAAGTGGTAATCGCTGGGTTGTAGTATTTATTGGAGCTGGCGTGTACTCTTTGCGTGGCTTGTCGGTTGTACTCGTTGTTCGTCTAGTGGTCTTGTTTTTGATTGTTATAATATATATTCCCAGGCGTGTAGCATATGAGCGTCTTGTGTGCGAAAGGCCTTATCAAAGAGTGTTATCAAAGAGTGTACGGGGAGGCCCGCATTGCTATCTTTTTGCTGTTGGTTCTGCTTCGAGCTCTGGGGTCCCATGCCCTCCAAGAAGTTCATGCAGTATTGTGTCCCAGCATTCTGCTACTGGGATTTTACGCAGGCCCAATGCGTCCTCCCTGTGCAGTGCTACACTTTTTACTGTGGCCCATACCTGTAGGAAGCGTTCCCAGTCACACACAGCCGGGGGCTCGGGCGATCGCCATCTTTTTGTGATCAGTCTCTTCGTGACAATTAGCCCCAATGGTAAGAACCAAGAGGTGACTCTCAGGTTCTTAGTGTTTGTGTAGAGGTGCAGAATGCAGGTCTCCTAGTTCGGGGGTATTGACCGATCTGTACAGCGACTCAGTGTGGACACCACTGATTCCCAGTATGCTCTTAGTTTCGGGCAGTTCCATATCATGTGTAAAAGATCTGCAACAGCAGCCTGGCAGCGTGGACAGGCGGCATCGGCGCCATCGTAAATTCTATTAATTTTAGCTGGGGTGATGTATGCCCTCTGGGTGATGAAGTATTGTATAAGGCTCAATCTCATATTTCGTGGGACGTTGATTGGCCCTTCCAGTACACTGCTTCATTCGGCATCTGCAAAGGGGTGCTGCAGGTCCCCCTCCCATCGCGCCCACAGAGAGAGCAGAGGTGTCGCTGTGTGATACCTGGAGGAGGCGGTGAACCACTTGACGAGGTGTCTGCCCTGGCCCATTACATGTAGGTATTGGATGGTTAAGTGTGTTGGGGTTTCATTGTCATGTCCCCACAGTGTTTATGTAGTGTAGCTATGATTGTTCCATGTGTGAGGAATTGCCCCGGCGCTATCCTGAAGTTATCGACAAGTGAGGCAAAGTACGCTAGGGTCCCTTCATGGTACAGGTCTCCTACATCTTGTAGTCCAATTTCCATTAGGTTTCGTATCTCTCGGGCTGTGACTGGGCCATGCGCCTTAGGTGTGCCTGTCAGTGGGAGTGCATACGGCTTAACGCTGCGCGTCAGGAGTAAGCTTCAGCCGTAGCATCTATATGCTACGTTAGTAGTAGCTCTGGCGGTGGCTTTCGCTTATTGCATGGGTGGAATAGAGAAAATATGGCTTGGTGGGCCATTGCCGGGATGCCGGTCGCTGTGTCTGCCAAGTGCTGTTCTGAGAGCCATCGGGCTACCCATTGCAGTTGGGCTGCTAGATAGTAATGCTCTAGGTTCGGCAGAGCTAGCCCACCTTGGTCTGTCGGTATATAGAGCTTCCGGAGAGCTACTCTGTTGTGGTAGGTCCCCCAGATATGTTCCTGTACCATCTTCTCTAGAGTTTTAAAAAGGGCTGGCAGGAGATATATGGGAAGATTAGCGAAATAATATAAGAGTCATGGCAGAACTATCATCTTCATTAGAGCCACGCAGCCCATAGTTGTTAGGGGAAGTGCCCCCCAGAATGCAACCTGTGAACGGATAGAGGTCATTGCACTGCCTAGATTGCCCTCGAGCAAGTCCTCTGGGCGATGGCATATTCGAATCCCCAAGTATTGAAAGGTCTGTATCTGCCACTCGATGTTCGTGCCATTGAGCACATAGTGTGGGTTGGGGGAGGCCTCATCAAATGGATAAAGACAGGACTTGGATGCATTGACAACTAGCCCAGACATGGCTGCAATCTCTCCAAGAATGCGTTCTACCTTCCCCGGATTGAGTGCACATCTCTTAGGTATAGAAGGAGATCATCAGCGTATAGTGAAATATTGTGCATGTTGTCACCCAATGGGATCCCCCATTCTGCGCCCGGAACATGGCCGCTAGTGGCTCTACAGCGAGTGCGAACAGCAACGGGGACAGCGGACATCCCTGCCTGGTGCCTCTTCGTACTTTGACCGGTGCGGATATATATGGGCCGGTCTGCACTCTCACCACTAGGTCTTTGTATAGTAGCCGAATCATCCTAATGAACGTCTCGCCGAGCCCATATAGTGGCAACACCGTTAAGAGGAAGTCTCACTCAAAGGTTTCAAATGCTTTCTCCAGGTCTAAGATCAGGTTTCCCGCCCCGGGCCACTGATCCGGTGCGTATTTAGCAATCCTGAAGAACCGACGGAGGTTCAGAGAGGTGCTTCGTGTTGGGATGAGTCCATTTTGGTCGCCGTGCACGAGTGACTGAACCAATGGCTCCAACCGGTCTGCGAGCAGTTTTGCCAAGATTTTGTAATCAGTGTTTAAAAGAGCCAAAGGTCTATACGACCCCAGTTCCATGGGATCTCTGTCCGATTTGGGTAATGAGACCAGTTGCGCTTTGTTCAAGGTTTGTGGGAGGGTAGACTCATCTATTGCCATGGCGTAAACTCCCTGGAGGTGCGGTGCCAGCGTTTCAGCATACGCTTTATAGAACTCAGACGGGAGCCTGTCTGGGCCAGGGGTTTTTCCTGTTGCTAGTGCTGCTATGACCTCCCTAATCTCTTCCTGCTCAATCGGGGCACACAGCGCCTCGCTTTGCTCTGGCGTGAGGGTGGGCAGATGTATTGCGGAAACGTCCTTGCTTTTTCTCGATTTAGCGAGGTAGCGGCCTTGTAGGGCTGTGTAGTGTTTGGTCATCTCTACATGAATTTCATGTTGAGTATATATTGTGGGGGCACCCTCAGGGCGTATCGCGTATATGGGATGTCTAGGTTGTTCTTGCTGCAGCAGCCAGGCCAACAGCCTGACAGCGCATGTGTGCGCACCGAGTGCTCCTTATAGTTGAGACAGCGCAGCCGTTCTAACAGGCTAGTGTGCTCCCTTTGTTTCTTGCGCAGTTTGTTGCGGGTCGCTCGCGCCTTGTGCCAATTTGGTTTCGTGGGGCAGAAGATCCTGTTTGATTATCCCTATGTCTCGGGTGAGTTGCTTGCGTATATTCTAGACCAGCCCCATACTGCTCCCCCTGATGACCACTTTGAATGCCTCCCATTCGGAGGATATGATGCGCGTGGAGCCAGCGTTGCTTTCAAAGTATTGTGTTGTCACGGTTTCTAATGAGGTGCAAAATGCGGGGTCCTCCAGCGCTGCCGGTTAGAGACCCCAGGTAGGGACCACGGGAGGGCCAGCGTCCCAGCTCAGCCGCAATAGCTGGGGATTATGGTCAGAATGTGTGCGGCCTAGGTAGTCAATGGTTTTAATGAGCTGCAATAACAAGGGGGAGCCTACAATCCGATCCAGTCGCACATGCAGGTCGTTTACAGGGGAGTAGAAGGAATATACGCAGGTGTCCGGGTTACGGGTGCGCCAAATATCTGTCAGGGACCAATGCACAAGCCAGTCGGGGCCAGCGCATTTGAGGAGGCTGATGTACGCATTAGAGGAGGGAAGGAGCGGTCTAAAAAGGAGTCAAGCACTAAATTGAAGTCCCCTCCCAGGAGCCACAGGATATCAGCCCAGGGTCCAAGCATGTATGTGAGGTGGCGTAGGAAGGCCGGCTGGTCTGTATTTGGGTCATATATGGATCCTATGATGATAGACTGCCCATTTAATCGGCCTTTCACGAGGACATATCGTCCATCCGGGTCTGTCTTTACCTCTTCTGCTACAAAAGGGGTGCCAGTCCTGACCCATATTAGCGACCCCCTGGCCTGAGTGGAGTAATTAGTGCTGAACACCTGCCCTCGCCAGAGTCTGCAAAGTCTGGAGGCCTCCAGCTGTGTATTGTGTGTCTCTTGCAGTAGTGCTATGTTGGCGGCCCTTCGCTGCAAGTACGAGCATATGGAATAGAGTCTAGTTGGGGTGTGAATGCCTCTTACATTCCATGTGATAACATTGGCTTGCATCATATGTGGTTGTGATGTGTTCGAGCGCAGTGTCCCGCCTGCCATTGACTTACTGTCTCATTAATGACATAAGTCCGTGAGTGTACCAACTCCATGTGGTGCGCGTTCTGGTGCGGGGTGCGTGAGAGGGAGTCAACAGTAAAACTTGGAGAACATTATCAGATTGGAACCCCAATGGGGGCCCTCCCAAACCTTGTCGCAGACACATTCTGCTTCAAACAACATTAATGTAAAGTGAGGTTAGTGTGCAGTGGTGACCGACTTGTTGTGCCCTTGCGGTTTAGCTCTGGTACAGTCCCTTGCAGAGGGCAGCAGGCTTCATTAAGTTCTTAATGCGGCTGTGATGTTATGGCTGTTTCGCAGTCCTCTGAAAAGAAGCTTTGCGCATGGCTGCCTCCCTTCTTGGCCGCCCTTGGGAAGGCAGGACGTCGGGCGGGCATTTTTCAGATCTATATGCGTTAGATAATGCGTTAGACAATCGTCTTCATGGATTGGGTAGATTCGGTGTATGAGTCTGAGCTGTGAGGCCGGTCACTTATCGCTGCTTCAATCTGCAGGGCTCTCTAGGCGCTCCATAATAATCTGTTCCTGGTTGGGGAGCGTAATCTGTGTGGCTGACTGTCGCGGTTTCGTGCTTTATTAGTTTCCGGTGGCTTCTGTCCCGCCGTGCCCCCTTTTTTGCCCCTGGCTCCAGATGCTCCGAGGTTAACCCCATTTCCTTCAGCCATTTCCAGATCTCTGCAGGAGAGTCGAAAAAGTGCGTGGATCCATCTGCCGCCACACGAAGTCGGGCCGGGAACAGCGCATATTCAGCTCCTGGAGGCGTTTCTTCTCTGATTGAAAGGAGCTTCTGCATCTTTGGACTTGGGCGGTGTTGTCTGGGAACAACATGACGCAGGCATTGTTTATTGTTATATCTGGGGATTTCCGAGACTCCTTTAGGATAGCGTCCCTGTCTCTATAGTTTAACAACCGAATCAGGAAGGGTCTGGGCCTTGTTCCGGTAGCTTCTTGTGGTCTGCGTGCAGCAGTGTGAAGTCTGTGGCCACCCTGTGAATCTTTGCCTCTAAGGAGGAGCGAGTTTTTTCCAGTGTTGCGCCAAGTTTCTCCAGGACCGTATCTAGCTTTGCTGACAGCGATTGATGCTGGGGTTCAGGGTCTCGTGTGGCCTGAGTTTGTGGCAGCCCCTCTGAGTCTGGGCGATTGGGCACCTGAGTAGCAGTGGACTGTAACCGACCCATGACCAGTTGTTGAGCAGTAGGCATATGTCTGCACGATCCGAAGTCGCCGCCTTGGGGGGGGCGCACCTCAGGAGTGCGAGTGTTGCCGAGTCCCAGTCTACACCTCCACCACACCGGTCACAGGTGGGGGTCGACCAGAATTTCCTTGTGCGGGCACCACAGGAATATTGAGGCCTCTTGGCGCGGGTCTCCGTGCAAATCGCCGGGGCAGTGCAGAACATAAGGTGTGTTGGCGCACCTCGCGAATTATGCCGCGGGACCGCTTCCGGCCTGGGACTCTCCACAGAGAAGAGGAGGGGAAGTGCAGGCCCGACGTGGAGCCACACCCCCGTTCAGTATTGTCGGTAGGTCGGTCCCGACAGTCTCTCCCCACCCTGTGTGCTCTCCCCCCTTCGCGGGGACTTCTGCCCTGCCTTTTGTGTCCTCAATGATTGCTGCCATCGCGGCAGCATAGGCCTCTGGCCGCACCGCAGGAGAAGTGCTCAGTCTCTTTAAGGGGGAGGGTGAACATGCCTCGCGTCTTCTAGGCCACCCTCATGGGGCCTGGGTGTGTAGGTGCTTCTATCTGGGCCCGCAAGCGCTCCTGATGTCTGCACCGATCAGCTATGAGCGGAGGGGGAAGTGGAGCGGGCCCTGCACAGACGCCCATGCTCCGTCGGGCCTGGGCCCGACACAACCCCGGGTCCTTCCCAGCACTTCCCCCTCACTCTCCACTCCTCACCTCCGTTCCCCAATTGCTTTGCAGGCCACCCCGCAGAGCCGCAGAAGGCTGTCTATCCTGCGGTCTCGGCGCGCCGCTCAGGGATCGTTCAGCCAGGCGAGTGCAGGTCACCGCGTCTTCCGGTGGGAGCTTCGCTATGCTCTCGGTGTATCGCTTCATCTGGCATCGCACTGCGATGTTGCAGCACCCCAGGTCTTCTCTGCCTCGTCCCCCGCACTCCCTCACTGTGGCGGGCACCTTCTCAATTGAACGTCTCGTTTCAGCGCCGACAGGCAGTCACAAGGGCTCAAGGGTCTTGGAGGGCTCCATGTTGGCTGTGTGATTATGAGGGTGGGAGGCGCCGGCCAATATGCGACCCAGGGCTCGTTCGCCGTTTCTTGCTTTGCCGCTATTGTTTCTCCTCTCGTTTTCGGCTCTGGTTGAACTTATGGCCGGCGGGAACAGGATCACTCTTTTGTAGCATGCTGAGGCTGCCACCACTTGGGAGGATTCGCAGGATAACCATGGCAGACAACGGAGCGATACTAAGGTGCGTCCACCATCTTAGCCTCTTGGCCACGCCCCCTGAAGGTCTGGCTTTGATATATATGATTGATTTATTTATAGGTCCGTCCCCTCTGTAATGTTAGCAACTCAGGAGAAGATCCAGGGGGCAAGTGGAGGGCCTGTATCATATCAACCTAAGTATGTCTCCTTTTTGGGGGGTCCAGGGGCCTGTAAGCCTGTTCAGTATAAAAATATTCACATAGTGACACCTGAAAGGCAGATTTTTTTCAAATGGAGAAAAAACAGTAAAACAAGAAGATAATGCATAGGTGTTTTCCCTGTTTTTTAGATCCTGATGATATAGGGGTAAATTTGGTTTCATGGAATATTGCAGGTCTGAAAAGTATTCTAGAACCATTGGGCAGCGTTATAGAGGATAGAAATGCTATGATCATCGCATTTTGCGGAGATTTGGGAAGAGCACGAGGTGATGATGAGTGATTATAAAGTGTTTAGTACCGGTGCAGTTAAGGGCAAGTTTGGTCGGCCCGTTGGAGGGCTTGCAGTAATGATTGGTGTAAAATATGAGATTGAGGGGACAATGTTATTTCAAGAATATACACATTTCCAAACAGTTTTAGTAAGTGGAATATTTCCTCCTAAGCAGGGTGCAAAGGAGGCAAAAGGCTGCCCAGATTTTATTTGAATTAATTGTTATTTTCACCCTAATAAAATATTGGATAACCAGTTGAAGAAGCTTGTAGACTTGATAGATAGGGTGAGTTTAAATTCCCCAAAGGTTCCCATCTTGATGATGGGAGATATTAATGCTAAAATTCCTTTTAACTTAGTAAGGGATGAGTTTCATAGGGAGATAGAAAACAGCCTGCAAATCCCACATCAGCACTTGGAGTATCACCGGAGCGATGCGAGAGTGGGAAAACTTGGTCTGTTGCTTGACAGTTTAAATTGAACTATTGTGAATGGCAGATGTGTAGGGGATCAGCCTGCTCAGTGTAAATTGGCAATGGTAAAGTGGCTACATTAGTAGACTATGTCATGATCTCTACTGACACTTACGGTTTAATAAAGGGCCTAGTGGTAGGGGGTTTAACAAGTAGCGATCATAAACCAATAATTCATACTCTGCAAAGGGATGTATGCTTAAGAGATAAGTTGCAAAATACTTCTGCAGTATATAGGTCGAATAAATGCAGGGAAACTTATAATGGAGGTGGGGTAAACATGGAGTATTTAATTAGAGGCTACAAGAGAACTTATAGGAAAAAGATTAGAAGAAATGCTTGGAAAGAGAAGGAGAATACATGGATTAAAGCAATAGCTTCGTTGAGAGGGGGAAATATAGAGTTTTTTTTTTACCATAGTCAATAGAGTGCTGGGGTGACAAAAAGAATCGTAGCAGCCCCGGTACTCAAAGAAACTTGGGTAAGCTACTTATCGGAGTTGTATAAAGTTGCAGAGGCCGAGGAGGATGGGGTAGGGAGTGGGTAGGTTGAGGAGTTGGAGCAAGGGAAAGAGGTTTGCCACTGGGTTCGCTCAATTATGGAGATAAAAACCATCATAAAAAGGCTAAAAGGTTTGAAGATCTAGGGTCTGGATATTCTCTCCTTCGATATAATTAAACCCGATTCAAAATTGTGGGCTCAAGTATTGGCACCGCTTTATGGAGCTATAATAAACGGCCAGGGTATTCCAGCAACCTGGAAAGGTAGTATAAGGGCCCGCTCTTTAAAAAAAGGAAATGGGACCTACTGTCAAGTTATCATATGATCATGCTACTTGATATTCCCAGTAAGATATATGCAAAACACCTTCTAGGGTTGTTAGAGAATTGGCTAAGGGAAGCTTATATTCTCCCGAGTGTCCAAATTGGGTTTCGAAAAGGTTATTTAACAATTGACTTATATTAAACCTTTTAGCTGAAAAATACGCCTTTAAGAAAAAGCCAGCTTTGTACGTGTCAACGCAACGCAATTAATTGCCACTTTGGAAGAGGAATAGGAAGTTGGAGTGTCCATCAGATCTGCTAAAACTGATTATCCAAGTACATGAAGGCTCATGGACCAGAGTGGAATTGAGGGGAAATGGTGCATTATCAAGAAAAATAGATACCGCTAGTGGATTAAGGCATAAGGGTATGCTGGCCCCGCATCTGATATTGATATATACATATACATACTAACATACATACAGTCGGAGCTTTTCTGCCAAAACTTTGAAATGAGGCCATCCCAGTAATGGTTTATGCCGATGATACAGTTTTATTGGATCTGATGCTGCTTGGCCCGCAGAGACATTTGGATGCATTTGCTGAGTATAGCAGATCCAACGGTTTGAAAATAAATATGGTTAAGACAAAGGTAATGGTTTTTACGAACGGGAGGGGACAGAAGATAAGGCCCAAGTGGTGGCTAAATGGAGCTCTAGTAGAGAAGGTAAAAGAATATCGCTATCTTGGCCTTTTTAGATATACTCTTAAGTTTACACCGCATATAGATGTACAGGAATGGAGGGTTAAGGCCATTGCAGGAGCATTATTTAGGATGGATGTTGCAATGGGTCATAAATCCATCGAAGTGCTCAGAGAGACATACAATGCAAACATAGTGAGTTTGCTGCTCTATGGGTGTGAGGTTTTTCTCATAAGATTTGCAAGAAGAATGTACATCATCAAAATGAATGTCTGGAAGAAATAGTTGGACCTACCCAGAGGAACTGTAAATAGTGCACTGAGACTTGAATTGGGCGTAACAAATGCCCTATTTAAGTATAAGCAACAGCTCCTTAATTATTGTCTTGGTCTTCTTAGAGCTGGAGAAGATTTCCAAAGGCAAGTTATATAATCCAGCCTGCAGGAAAGTATGCCGAGAGGTGGGTGGCTAACCTACTGGATATTAGGGATTCGCTAGATGTTACAGTAGGGGAGAAACTCCAAGGGTGGTCCGTTACACAGCAGAAGCAAATAGTAAAGCATTTAGTTAAGGCGGGCTCTAGGAGGGGTGAATTAGAAGATGTGTGGAAGAAAGATAACCTGTGCCATTTAAAGGAAGTAAGGTACATGGAGAATATCCAATCTTGCGGGATATAAAGAGCACACACATAAGGAGGTGGGCATTAAAGGTTAGATTGGGGTAAGTACCAGCTTTTATACGGTGGAAGCTGGTCCAGCAACCCAGGTTGGAGAAAGCCATGTGTCCCTTCTGTTTAAGGGGACCATTGACCTTTTTGCATTTACTTATAATCTGCTCCAGTTCTGCAGCAAGTAGACGAACAGTGTTGCTACAGAACTTTAGATTGACTCAGATTCGACATACAAAGGATCTCCTTCAATTAAATTTAGGATGTGATAATATACCTGTGTGTTATGCAGTTGGTGAATTCTTGCCTGTTGTTCAGGATCAGTTAATTAAGAAAAAGGCTTTGCTGCCCTATGAAGATGGAATGGGTATATGGAGGTTGCTATGTTTTAGTTATACCCCAAAATATAAAAAGAAGGGTTTTGCGAGGAAAGGTATTTTTTTCTAATAGAAATAGAACACGCACTTTGCACTTTGTTGTCTAACCTTTCAAATAAGAAACGTTGCCCACTATACATTCATAAGTAATTATTTTGAGTACAGAAAATTCTAATATCTGTTTTATTTAAAGGAATATGGTTTAGAGAGGACTGTTAAATTACAGTTTCTCTCCTAGTACCATGTAATTATCTTTTTAATATAAGAAACTGTTCTTTGTACTTGGTGATTCTTTTATCTAATGTTTTGATTACTCGCCTAAGAGATAAAAAATATTTGTATCCATGAAATGATTGCATTAGTTTGCACTGAACTGGATTTTATTTTGTACAGAAATAATGTATGGAAATAATATGGAAGAAATGTTAGCATGATAGGGGGTTACGGTCTGTCTTTTTATTATGAAAAGGGAGATATTTTAATGTTTTTAGACATAGAAGGGTCAGGGTTAAAATGAGTATTTGTTGATATTAAATGCTTGTAGTTGGGCGGGTGATATAGTTGTATATTAGTACAAAAAAGTTTCTTAGTTGCGAAAGTATACGTTTTCAAATATGATTGGAGTTATGTGTATGTATGAACTGTTTGTATGGCCTATTTAGGCATGACATCAGACTGAAACTGAAAACTGAAACAGCTCTTTTTAGAATTCTCTTTCGGAAATTCCACTTAAAAAAGCATCTATAAGACTCAAATGTGGTACGTTAGCTTTGGACACTGGTCTATGTATATCCAGCTAAAAAATGCAACGGAATTTCAACCAAATTCAATAGCCGCAATAACGGGTGGATAATAAATCCAAGAATGCAGTTTATTAGATGTGCTGTCTAAATACTAACATTCCATTGAATGGATCTATTGGAAACCTCTTTGTGTCTAGCTTGACTATGCAGCTGTCTGCAACACATATTGTTACCAAATCTTCAAAATGCACTTAGAGCGGGTATGGGCAAGATACAGAGGTGTATGCTCTCTCCCCTCATGCTATTGGCTGTATTCTTCAATGTTCCAGGAAGTTCTTCCATTGGAATACATGAGAGCCAATTTAAATTTTCTTAGCCTTGGTGTCAGAAAGGCTAGATTTTTATTAAAGACACAAGTCAAAATATGCTCAGCAATTAGGGTTTTTTCGTTGCAATATTTCTATCCTTCACCCACCTCCCACTATTATGAGAAAAGGATGCCAACATCAAGTTTGCACTCCAGGGCTGGGGGTGTTGACCAGAATAGGGAAATCCCATTAGAGAACAGGTTCGCAACTCTGTGTGGGTGAGACGAAAACAATGGACTTGGCTCACCCGAAGTAAGCTCCACCCCCTGCCCCCCGTGCCCAGAGGAGACAGAGTAAGTCCCATATCCCAATTCAACCCTCAGGCAGGCAGAAGCCCTTTCTAAAAGTTATGACCTGAAATATTGCTGGGCTGAGAGCTCAAAAGGATGATATTAGGTGGTTGAATGCTGTAGTTGGGAACCACATTGTGGCTATGCAAGAAACATGGGACATGGATAACTCTTTTTACTTAGATGGCTTCTCTTCTTTCCATAAGACAGCGTCACCTTCACTCTCGGGTAGAGCAAAGGGTGACTTACTTTAGTCTCCCTCAAAATCCCTTGTATCTCTGCCCTGGTGGATACAGATTCTCATAACCTATTGGCAGTTGAGCTGGTTTTTAAGAATACCCTTCCCTTGCTGGTGGTTAATTTGTATAATTCATTTGTGAGGAGAGAACCAACAGAACATCTACCTTCCTTAAAGTGCCTCTTGGAAGGCTATGGGGAAAAACAGACCTCAGCGTTTTTTTGTTCTAATCTTTGACGATTTTAATATCCATTTGTGTCAATGAGGCTGTGTCCTAGACGATGGGTTTACGGGTGGCAGCCCTCACTGAAAACATTTTGAAAACCCAATGCAGAATGATCTGCTGGAGGATAT
The DNA here is from genome assembly GCA_963921515.1 of Calotriton arnoldi. NCBI lineage: Eukaryota > Metazoa > Chordata > Amphibia > Caudata > Salamandridae > Calotriton > Calotriton arnoldi. The sequence goes on along the minus strand of CAWUFW010004896.1, from coordinate 462,637 downwards.
CATGGGCAGCAGTAATTGGTTCTTCATTGAGAAGACGGGGGAGGGTGAAGTCATTCCATCATTCACGGGTAGGGGTTGTCTTCTATTATTGAATTCTTTATATTATCAGCCGCTTTGGCCTCTCAAGTTAAGTGCATGAGGGCAGAATAGAATCATGTTAGCTACCACAATCCTGTAATTTTGAACTTAGCTTGAGGATTAGACTCCATAGGAAAACAAGAAATAGGACCCTTAAACCTTGCTACATTCCCAAGGACCAGGCACCGAGGTTAAAATGGGACAGGGTAATCCCTGAAGTCTTTCTTGAGAGTCTTTATTCTGCAAATGTCATGGATCTTGCCTTGTGCATGGAAAAAGTCACACGCAATGATGAGTTCTTGATGGCCTTTAATAGGCTAGGTGGACCGATTTCAACAAGTGTAATGACTTTTGTTAAAACAATGTTTTTTTTTTTTTTTTCACCTAACCATTGTAAAGCGCTCTGATACCCTCGGGTCTTGCCAGCGCTATATAAAACCTTTTAAATAAATAAATAAATAAATGTAAGCCCGGTACGAAGGGACGACCTGGCTCTTGTTTATGTTTGTGTCTGGACATCACAGGTATCACTTCGGATACCGGTGGACTTCAGGTATTGACTTCGAATACCGGTGATTATGCTGTGGATATTTGATGCTCTTTAGGCCATTGATACTTTCAAGTACTTGTCTATGGGTTGATTCTCCTGGGGTAGATCATTTTCTTTTTGCACTGTTGTTTTTCTGTCTAATTGTTTATTTATTTCATAATGCAAAATGTTACTGCACCACCATTTTCTTTGCAATGCTTGGTGATCCGCCATACATTGGCAGAAATGGAAGAAGGTATTCAGTAATTTTGCGACGGTCTGCGGTACCTCGCTCAGTGCCAGATGAAAGATGTCGTTACCAATGCACTGTTTGGATCCTGAGCACAAGGATGTGTTCGAACACCTTCCTGACTTATCTGACAGTGACACGGCAAACTTGAAAGAATATGAAATCTTTTTTAAAAACTGGACTTGCATTATCTCCCTAAATTAAGTGTCATTCTCGAGCCCTGTCACTTTGGGAAGAGAATGCAACGTCTGAGGGCCCCTTTGAGATAGTTCAGGTAAATGATGAACTGGTCAGAATACTATTCGACACAGGTGCCAGGGTGATGCTAATACTGAAGATATTCTATGACCAAAGTTTAAAAGGGGAAGTAATACAATTAAAACCGGACATAAAACCAAAGGGGAATGGCGGTGAGGCAATTGAATTCCTAGGATACTTTTGGGGAACGATCGAATTTAAGGAAAGAATCATACCAGGGAAGATATATATCTCCATCAGAGAGGATTCACTTATTAGTTGGATTTACCAGAGGACCTATTGGTGTATCTTGATCCCAATGAGAACCCCTCCGTCAGGGTTAAAGATGTTCCTGCAATCAGTTGTGTTTCTGAAGGATGCAGTGATTTAGTGAGTTCCCTGATGTGTTAAAAAAAGATCAAGGGTGTCTCAAAGACTATGTGCACTTAATTAGACACAAATCTGATGCCCAACCCAAGGTGGCTAAAATGAGAAATTTTCCTTTTCTAGTGAAAGACAGCATGAGGAAAGAGTTGGATAAACTGACCAATAGTGTAATTATTCAGAAAGTTGAAACCACAGAATGGCTGGCACCAGTGGTAATGGCCCACAAGGCTAATAGATAGGCCAGGCTACGTGTGGACCATAGAGCACGCAACAAATTATTTGATAGGAGATGATGTGTTCCCTTAATGGTGCCAAACATTTTTCATAACTTAACCTCAGCATACCACCAGATCAAATAACACCCCTCATCCCAGGAGTTGACAACTTTTCTAATGCCATATGGCACCTTCAGGTTTATGAGGGTGCCATTTGGACTAATTTTCGCAGCCTTAGTTTTTCAGAGGGCAATGGAGAGGACACTGAAAGGTATAGAGAGAGTGAAAGTCTACTAGGACGATGTGCTGGAATTTGGGACTCACTTAGATGAACATAATAGATTATGTGAGGAAGGTTACAAAAGAGTTTGTTGACAATGAAACCAGAGAAATGCAAGTTCAATGTGCCTGAGATAGAATGTGTGGTATTTTTTTATTTTATTTCTTTATTGGTTTTTATGATCAAAAGGAAAAATACAGTACATACATTTCAAATCCAAAGGAAAAAGAAGAGAAAAGAAATAAACTTACAACGAAAAAACAGTCACAGCGATCATGAATGTACATTACGTTCATTACTGGAAGGGCAATCAGAAATAGGTGGCTTCTGTACACATTTCAAATCAATGTTAAAAAACCTAGGGTGCCTGCTATTAAGTTCCCTAATTTCTGGCCTTCTAAGTAACTTTTATATAAGCTCCAGACGTTTTTAGGATGACTCCTAGGAGGAAGCAGTTCGCTGTATGATTCAGTTTGCGTATTGCAGAACAGCATGTCTCTAGACCATTGAGTCAGGGTAGGTAAGGGACCGCGCGCCCAATGCGTTGCCACTACTCGTTTTGCTATCAAGAGGCCCATGTCAATTAGGTGCCTAATATCTTTCCGGACCCGCTTGGAGAAACCCAGTAAAGCTAGGAGTGGATCAGGTCTGATAGTTCCGCCTGTAGTCTCACTTAGCTCAGAAAATATTTGTATCCAAAATTTTGCAATGGAGGGGCATAACCATGCTAAGTGTAAGAAGCCAGCCGCCTCCTCCCCACATCTTTCACATTTATCAGTTTCGCGTAGACCAAACCTATGTAACCGGACCAGGGTATGATATATTCTATTAAGGAATTTAAATTGGATGAGGCGGTGTCTACCATTGAGGGAAATGCGTTGCGTAGCCTCACAGCAGTACTTCCATGTGTCATCATCTAATTGGACCTCTAAGTCCGTTTGCCACTCCAGCCTAGGCTTAATATACTGGTTTCGGCGCAGTTCCTGCGTTTTGCTGTATATGTGCGAGACTAGCCTACTCGGGGATTCAGAGCGTAACATTGTGGTGAAAGGTACTACTTCTGGTGGTTCCATCAGGTCGTCTCCTAGCAAATCACGCAGTTCGCTTCGTGCTCTGTAGTAATGGAATATTGTTAAGGGGGGAACATCTAATTTATTTGTGACAAGGTCTTCCCAATCCCGCCCCCTCCCGTCTGCAAAAAAGTTCCCAATTACTTCTATGTCCAGGTTTTGCATAGCTCGCGCTACTTCCGGCTCTGTGATAGTTGGAAGCCAAGCACACCATTCAATGGGAGTGAGAGGGGAATAAAGGATGGAAATCGCTTGGCGATTGATTAGGTTTTGCCAGGCGTGAGTTGTCGAATTTATAGAATCCAGAGTCCCAGTGCGTCGTGTCACTGCACGGAACAGCGCTGTAGTCAAGTGAGAAGGTGCTACTGCTACCCTCTCTATGTGAAGATGGGGTGGGGGGGTTTGTTGGTGAAACCAGTGATAAGCATGTGAGCATTGAGCCACTCGGTAATAGAGGTCTAGGTCCGGGGCTCCCAGTCCCCACATCGAGTATGGGAGAGTGAGAACGTCCCATGGGGCTCTGGGTTGTTTTCAGGCCCAAGCCAATTTAACCTGTAAAGACCTAAGGTGTTGGAAAAAATGAGCTGGGAGGACAATTGGTATATTTAAGAACAAGAAAATGAATCTGGGTAGCACTACCATCTTCATAAGTGATATCCTTCCTAGGAGCGAGAGGGGGAGACGAATCCACCTGTTTATGTCATCTTTTAGTCTGACAATTCCTCTGCCGTAGTTTTCCTGAAATACTATTTCTGAGTTCGTGTGTACTTGGATCCCCAAATAACGCACCGGGTCAGTAGACCAGGTCAAGGGGAAGTCCAGTTCCACTGGGAGCATCACTGGGGTGAGGGGGAAATATAGTAGATTTCGACCAATTAAATTTAAGTCCCGAAAATTCCCCAAATTTTACTACCTCCCTCAGCACTGGAGAGAGATTAACTCCGGATCTCGAATATACAGAAGCGTATTATCGGCATAGGAAGAGATTATCAAGTTGTAAGAGGGAAACCGGACCCCCCTGTGGCTACGATACTCCCTGGGGGCACACGCGAATGGCTCCGCGACCAACGCATAGAGGAGTGGGGATAGCGGGCCGCCTTGACGGGTACCTCTGGAAATCTCCAGGGGAGCAGTGACAATATTTCCCACTCTCACTCGGACCGTTGGGGCAGTATACAGCACCTTCACCAGATGGATTAAAAGGCTCCCTAGCCCCATGCGCTCAAGCACTAGCAGCATAAAATTCCATTCCACAGAATCAAAAGCTTTTTCCGCGTCTAGGAAGATCGCGGCCACCTTAGTATCTGGCTTTGTGTGCTGAATAGCGCCAAACACTGTACGTAAATTGTGTGTTAGTGTACGCCCAGGGACAAATCCTGCCTGCTCGGGGCCAACTAAGGTTGGAATGAGAGGAGCTAGGCAATTCACAAGGATCTTAGCAAAAATGTTAGTGTCCACATTTAGAAGGGACAGGGGCCGGTAAGAAGCGCAATCATGCAGCGATTTACCCGGCTTAGGGATAGCGACCAGCAAGGCTTCCCGCATCGTGGGCGGCATGGTTCCACATTCGCCCATTTCCTCAAATAAAGAAATCAGATGAGGGGTGAGTTGCTCTCTAAACTTCTTATAAAAGGTCACCGTGAGCCCATCTTGGCCCGGTGCCCTATTGGATCGCATTGATCTAAGCGCATCATGGACTTCCCATGCCTCCAGAGGCCTCATCAGATACGCTCTATGATCGTCTGACAACCAGGGCAGTTTGATGTATTCAAGATAGGACAGTATGTTAGTGTCTGTGTCGTGGGACTTGGAGCGGTATAATGCAGAGTAATAATCCCTAAATCGCTCAGCAATCGCGTCAGGATCACTAGTCTTCTCACCAGAGTCTAGACTAATCTCTATGGGGCTAGCGCTCTCCCGCCTTCCTCGAATTGTGGCAGCCAGCGCAGCGCCGGGGCGTTCCCCCTCCCCATACGTTCTTGCTATAGCATATTTTCCCATTAGTTTAACCTCCCGATCGGCTTCTTCGTGATATTCCTCTAGCATTTCAAGTTCATCCATAGTCTGAGCGTTGCCTCTCTCAAGAGCATCTCGCTCTAGATCCGCCAGCTTCCGCTCCAACAGGGCAATGCGCCCTCTGACAGATCTCAACACCCCTGAGTGCTTAGAAATCGCAATTTCGCGAATATAAACTTTGAAAGTCTCCCAAATGGTGGCAAATTGCGGGACTGAAGCAATGTTAGTAGTAAAAAAAACATCAATGGACTCTGACAGCTCCCCTTTAAAGGCTTTGTCTAGTAATGCATATGGAGGGAATCTCCAAGTAAATGGAGGTGGGTGCTTTGTGGGGCGTTCCAGGTCAAGCAGTATTGGTGAGTGGTCAGAATACGAGCGTGCAAACACCTCGCAGCCCGTATGGCGTATCTCAGTGATCCTGCCAGGAACCAGTAGTCTATCCTGGTGTGTAGATCATAAGGGGCGGAGTAATGTGTAAACGCCCCCGCATCTCCCGAGTGGGAGCGCCAAACATCAATCAGCCCCAGTTCGGTTATTGCATCTATGATCGTCCTGGCTGCTAATGACTGACGCCTAACAGGCCCCCCTGAATGGTCAATGTCTGGATTTAGCACACAGTTAAAGTCCCCCCCCCCCCCAGATTTGCGGCAGAGAGGGTAAATGGCGTGCTAAGTCGAGGAGAGTCTGAAAAAACTGTGGTCAATCATAGTTAGGGCCATAAACGTTAATTAGAACACATTCCATGCCTTTCCCCTTATATTTAGATATTGTATATCTACCTTCAATATCTGTGTACATTTCTTCTAGGGAGAAACCAGCTCTGGGGTTTACCCATGTGAGTACCCCCCGGGCGTGTGAGGTGAAGCCAGCAGCATGAAATGCACCAAGGATCCTTCTTCGGGCAAGCGCTAGATTTTCAGTCGGAAGGTGGGTTTCTTGTATTAGCGCAATGTCTATGTTGTGCCTAGCTAGATACGCCATCACCTTCCTGGTTTTTCGCTGGTCGTTCAGCCCTCTGACGTTCCAAGTCAACAATCTTACCTTGTCGCCCATAGTATCCAGAAAGGGGGAGACAAATTCTCAGCTAGGATTCTTAGAAGCCCTGTGGCGTAATAACCCATAACCAGCACAGTATCGCTAGTTATTCCCAATGCTAGTTCCAGGTACAAACCTCCCACTGTGACCAAATTAAAACATACAGACAAAAACAATTCCCAAAACAACAGCCCCACCCACGCCATGCAATCCCAAACTTAGCACAGTCAGTGTCCCCCCACCCCAACCCCTTAGGTAAATAAGGCAACCAGCCATGCAGTGTGTAACACGCAGGGGCAGATGTTACCTGAGCACTATTAGTGGCTACCGGCAGTAAGCCACGCCATCTGAACATATATGACACATCCGAAACTAACTGAACTGTCATTGGTACTAATACCCAATAAGGGAGAGCGCAGCTCCGTTATCACAGCAATCAAAGCATTTCCTAAAAGTGTGAAGACAAAAGAAACAATAGTAATAATAAGGAGTACAGTGGCTCGCTGTCAAGCTAAAGGAGCTGCCAGCGGCAATACTTGCAAGAGTTCGAGTTTTTCCACGCTGCCGTGTCAATCTTCCTGAAAACTGAGAATGGGCCTAGACAACTTGTGTTCTCTGTCGTGAGTCTCTCACAGCTGGATACTTTGCCAACCGGCTCCAACAGATCAAGGACTGGGGGGCCCAACGCACCACCGTCCGATCACTCTTGCTCCTCCAGGCCACCACCTGTTGCACCCCCAGTCGCCTCTTCGAGTCGCTCCGCTTCCGTATCTCATTCCGCCATCTTTGAAAAGTCCTTCAGGGCTTTTTGCAGCGCTTTAGGGTCCGAGAAAATACGGGCCTTGCCATTTAGAGTAACTCGGAGTCTGGCTGGATAAAGCATTGCGTATTCTATGTTTTGGTCACGTAGACGCCGCTTAAGTGTGTTGAATTGTCGCCTGGCTTCCTGGACCTTCATTGTAAAGTCTGGGTAGAGAGCGATAGTAGAGCCCTCGTGCCGCAGCTCCCCTAACTCTCTAGCCCGCCTTAGGGCAGCGTCGCGATCCCTTTAATTTAGTAATTTCGCTATCATCGGGCGCGGAGGAGCCCCAGGAGGTGGTCGAGGGCCGAGCTAACGATGAGCCTGCTGCACAACAAACATATCGGAGAAGGCTTCACAACCCAGCAAGGCGATTAGGAATTTTTCTATGAACTGTTCAGTGTTACCCATCGAGGTAGACTCCGACAGGCCTGTAATGTGGATGTTGCTCCTTCTGGACCTAGCCTCTAAATCTTCCGTCTTGTCTTGTAGTGTCAAGAGCGCCTTAGCCATTTGTTTCTGGATCGAGTCCGATTGCGCTTCTTCCACCTCAGTTACTCTACACTCAGTCATATCAATCTGCTCCGCATGTTTGTCGAGAAGCTCCGACATTCTATCCATTCGGAAGACCAGTGAGTCAATCTTGCCATCTACCATTAGTAAGCACTTTTGCACTGCTGCAAACATCTGTTTTACATCTCCAAGCTCTTCTTCCAGGGCATCCGCCTGGTCCTACGACGAGCGGGAGCCCCCGCCTCTCTGGCTCTAGTTTTCTTTGGGTCAAAAAGCAGTTTTGTTTGGGTCTTATCAACTTTGCCCATGGTGCCGTCGATTAGGGTGCAGTTCCTGTCTGGAGCACTATAGTGCTGAGGTGCAGGGCGCCGAATTCGCCTGAGGCCCGTGTCGCTGGGTCTTGGTCACCGCGTTCAGCGGAGTGTCCGGTCGCCCCCGATGGAGTCCCCGCTGCCCCGTTATCTCTGGTCAAGGGTTCTTGCTTGGTGGTTCTGCAGCATCACGAGTATAGCTTCCAGTCAGGGGCACCTCTCTCCCATCCCAAAGGCGTGCTATGAAATGGACTAGGGCAAGGGGCAGGAGCAACCCCCTTCCTTTGGGCGCCTAGTAGGGGTACGAGTGGCGATGCAGATCTGTGGTCTCCCAGGGCTACAACACGCCTATATAATATCTATGGGCTCCTGCCTCCCTGCCCGCACCAACATACACGCCGCAGGCCGCACTCTCACCCTCAATCCAGAAGGGATCAGCTGGTCTCTCTTGTCACGGCGGCTGCTAGCAGGGCTTCACGCAATTACGGGCTGTCCGCCTGTTCATTCTAGGTGGAGGGTGAGGCTTCATGTCCTTCCTGAGGTTGTTGAACCATATGAGAACTAATTAGCGAGACCACAGCGCATAAAGACGAGGCCATTGTGTTTACAAGATTGTTTAAACATGTGGACTTCTACACTGATATGCTGTAACTAGTACCATATTGTAAATAGTTTGATTTCTAAGTGATGTATCTGTTTCACCTAATTGGTTAATATTCTGGGTGTTGTGTTGGATAAATCCACTTACCCAAAAGCATGCTGTAAGGTTTTTTGATCTCAAACTGAAAAAACAGGATGAGGAAAGGGTGGGACTTCCTTTTGTAGGTTAGTCTAAGGGAAGAGGGCGTTGGCCATCTTAGAGGTCGGATGGGAGCACCTAAACAAATGTTTTGCTTGAAATGTTCTGGGAATAGCTATTGCTCTTTCAGTAATTACTGTAGCGAGGAAGACATGGCAAGGAGGTAATATAAAATACATTTGAGATAAATATAAAGGTACTTCTCTTATACTGCAAACAGTTAGAAACTAGAACTTGCGCGCAGACAAAATTATTATAGGTACAGTTCATTATACAGACCTCGAAAAATCTTAAAAATGTTACTAGACCTGCTGGTATAGTGACTTAAATAATCTACTTGACCTATTTGTAATGCTCTGACCCATAAACTGGTTTCAGATCATGTGATCGTGGGCAAATAATTAATGAGCCGCCATTTTCTTCATTATCACATATGAGAGCACCTTGAAATGTACGAGTTCAGCATGTTGTTTTTCACCCACATATAGGATACACATGACCCCTGACTTGCCTCTTAGTTCATTAATAGGATTTTCATCGGGGGGGGGGGCAGGAATGTTTCTCAAATCATGTTTAAAAACTATCACTTTTAATAAATACATAACTAAAGCATGAATTGGTAGCACACTGTCATTTGTAATCAGCAGATTTTACACTGAAATGGCCACTAAATTTGTCACGGACATGTGGTTTCAAAACTTTATAGTGTAGAAAGTTTGGAAATAAAGTTTCTGCAAATATTTGTCATTTGCACATCACCAAGTAAAGTGTTCTGGTTTGTTTTGCTCCTATTTAACTCTTTGTTTGCATCACACTTCTTAAATACAAAACAAATTTGCTTTTGCATTCCTGATATATTTTGAAATATTTGTAATATTAATTTGCAGGCTATTTATTTAAATGTTATGTGTCAGAGAAAAATAACTGACATGTTCAGGCAGCTCACTTGACAAAAACCTCCAACTCTAGTAAGAGAGAGAAAAATAAATCAAATTTTCCAAGCAGCAATTAGTTAAAAGACAAACTGACATTTGACCTCTTTCCTTGAACAGACAGCAAATGTTTTAAGATAAAAACAAGATGTAATGGCATCTTTTTTGTTCATTCACTTTCTGAATGAACAGAACACTTGTTCCTTTCCAGCCTAAGTTTACTTGCCAGATGAAACTAGTAGGTGCTAAAAATAGCTCGACCTGATAAAGTTTTACCCAATTGCAAGTGGTCGAGTAGATTTTTCAAGGCTTGATCTACAACTGCTTGTTTCCCATTACCTGTTTCCACAGCATCATGGGAATTGTAGATTTTATGTCTAGTCTGCTATTCAATTAAAGCAAAGAGAACGTATCCCGTCTTGTCGTAAAAATCCATTTCTTTGTTATATAAACATATTCTTTTCAAAAGCTCACCAATACATGGGTTAAAAGCCATTTTCATGATTTGCCACCAACATGTGTGTTTCAAGCATGAAAATACAGTTGGGGGTTTTACAGAAGTTGTAATTATGAAAAAAATCATGACTTTCAGCCTTCTGTTGCCACCATGTCCATATCTCCATTCCTTTAGCTGCTGTCTATGCATTTGTTTATTCCCATAAAAAAGACACATCCCAATCATCAATGTTAGCAGGACTGTAAATGTAGGAGGGTTTAAATAGAACACGAGGGGCATGAGGCACTGATCGAAAACGCTGTCTTGAGCCAATAAATATTACGTGTTGGAGTTTCAAGGCTTCTCCTGTGCTGCAACTTTAAACTCACCTATCATGATACAGCACTTTACAAAATGCTCTAGGTGGAGAAATGAGCTGGTCGATTGCTGTGGATATCGCAGCCTAAAGTACTTTCTAGGGACTGTGGACAAGACAAGTTCGACTGCAGGGCATAGAGCAAATGAATCCTGGATTAGGGTGGAGCTAGCCTGCAAGAGGTCAAACATGGCAGCCTTCAGGAGTCCGTTTGAGGAAAGCTGCAAGCTGCTTGCATGAATAGCCGCAACAGTGATGTAATAAAAATGTTTGAACTAAGAAAACAAATTTCTTGTTAAAACATCAAAAATTATCAAACTTTTTCAATCTACGTACATCTATAGAGATATAATTTTAATACGGAAAAAAAGCACGATTCCTAATTAGAGCAGTAAGAAGTCTGCTTTAAATGATAGTATTTCAAAAGATAATAAAATGCAATTATCTCCAGAAAACCTTGCTTTTTTGTTTCTTCATTTATTACGCAGGTATTGCTATATTGCTTTTCAATCCTCCTTTCTAAAATGGCTTTATGTTGTTCTAGCACCAGTAAGCTCTTCCACAGCCTGTTCCCTTCAATCAGTTGTTTTGGTTTTGTTGGGTACTCAGAGTCGCCGGCGCACATGCTCACCCCCTTCTCTAGACAGTTTTTTCGGGGGCGAACTGTCAAAACACTGGCAACACTGACTGGTGCATGCACCTTGACATCAGGTCGGAGGAGAGAGGATTATGATATAAAGCAGCAACTGTGTCGAGCACGGCTGGCACTGCACAGGCTGCATGTCTCGGACACTAGTGGAATCAAGCAGTAGTATCAAGGTGAGGATGCTTTTGCGCTGGACGTGGACCAGATAGTTTCTGCCATCAGGCACAGAGAAAACCGCCAAACTGTGACAAACATTCCTGACTGTGCCTGTAGTTACCAATCAACCCCTTTGGGAACCGCAAAGACACATTTTTGTGCATTTCTCTGTTTAAATAAATAAACCTCTGCCTCTTTCAGTTGAGTGTAGATTCTGCCATACCTTTCCTCCTGTACTTAATTTAAACTGTGTGATGTTCGTTGATATGCTGTCCAGCAAAGAAGTAGCCCATGTCTTTTGTGGCACCTTCACCCAGTCTTTGTCAGTAGTTATTCTAAAAGGGGATTGACCCTTTTTTGCACTAACCATGTCTGTCTCGAATAAACTGTCAGAAACTCTCACCATTGTGGTGTATGCTGGCTATATTTGTTCAGGGTGTCGACGTGTGGGATTCTTGTATTGTCATGTCATTTTATTTATATAGCGCTTACTATCCTTGAGGCATTAAAGCACTCTGTGAAAAGTATCACTCTTCTCTGGAACTCGACATAAGTAGTAAATCCAGAGTTTTTTGTTGGTTTTAGATGTTAGTCTTGTGCTATCAAGGAACCCGGTCCTTAAGTTTGCTCCACTATTTTGTGGTAGATTTTTTCATGGTGTGATCATTAATGGGGCCAGATGTGAGTTAACGATAGTTTGTGTGGTGAATAGATAGGCTAGAGAAGTTTAAGTATTGTTAGGTTACAGGGATGTAGTTTCAAAGACGAAGTAGTTCTGAGCTGTGAAATGAGGTGTGGGCAATTTACATAAATACAACAATAGAGAAAAGGGAAGGCAGTTATGCGTTGTAAAGTAGGCTATACTGAAAGAGGAGAGGCATGCAGAGGATTAAAGATAAGGTGTGGGTCATTCAACAGAAAGAAATGAGAAGAAACCAATTGACAGTTTTCAAGTCGAGTACAATCTTTCATGCAGTTTTAAGTTTATAGTGGGCTATATCTCAAACAGCTATGTTTGAGATAACATGCAATATGAGGATTTAAGACAGTAGAAAGAAAGCACATTATTTGGATGTGAGAAAATGTAATGTATTGCAGCATTTGTCTAGCACTTACTGCTCCTATATGAGGTGCTGAAGCATTTATCCACACGGATAGCACACTACAGCAAAGTTTTTTTTCTTTGCTTTAATCCTATGTGGAAAGTGTTTCTGTGTCCGTTGTGCTGACCACTGAGGTGAAGGTTTTTTGTTATGGGATGCAGCGATTGGCAATATGATCATCCTGAAGCAAGTAACCGTTTAATGATAGTACATTACAAAAAACACAATTCAAGCACCTTTTACTCTTAGGTCCTTGGAACCAACCACTGCGCCCTATGGAAATGCACTTCAGAACTTCAGCATTCACCCACTGTGAAACAGAAACCAACCTGTATTTTAAAATGATGATAAAGCAATGTGCAAATGAGGCAGGTGTTCTTATTGTGTAAGGGCTCAGGCGTATTCTTGTAGTTATTAACATACTTTCTGGTCACAATATAAATAATTTGCTGTTGTATGAAATAATTCTCGATTAATCTTTCTCCAGAAGAAAATCGTTCTAAATGACGTACTCCTCAGTATGTAGTCAACGATGGTTCACCCAAACATCTGCAGAGTATTGTTATGGTTATTATTTTATTACAAGACCAGAGGATCCTATTATGCAGTCTTTTCTTGCTTCTATTTATATAGTAGCCAAGCAAGAAACTATGTTACCCAGAAAACCAAAGAGAAAAACTACAGAATGAGATCACAATGTAAACCCAAATAGGACGTTGAGTAACCTAATAATTATGTTGACTGCGAACAACAAGTCCTCTTTTCTTGAAGCGAGAAGTTAAACAGGTAAGGATATAAACAAAGAACTGAACACAATGTAAATAACATGATGAACAAGTCCATGAAGCAGTCCACAAATAGCTGAGGATCATCCAAGCCACTCGGAGTAGAAGTCCATGACGATGTTCTGAATCCTGCATGAGAGAAACTGTCCCATCCAAAGTAAAAGGAAGCGCTGGTGGAAGGAGCTGCCACTGCAGAAAAAAATAACACCTGGGAAGGTTGAAAAATAGTGGTGGGATAATACTCTCCTCCATGTCTGTAATAACATCTAGCCTTTCTGACGCCAAGGCTAGGAAAATCTAAATTTTATTACAAGACCAGAGGCTCCTATTATGCATGTTCAAAGCATTGCAATGACAGAATCAGAAACGTGAGCAATAGGTGTGTAGTAAAAAGTTGTAAAAGTATTTACATTTGACCAATCTGCAGATTTGAGAATATCATGTAAAGTAGCCTCTGCCCAGAAAGCCCAAGAAGCCATGGCTCCCCTGGCTGAATGGGCGCCAAAAGAATCATTATTAATACCAGCTAGGGACATGATCCATTTGACCCAAAGGGCAAGAGTGGGGGAGGAAACGGGCTTGTGAGGTTTTTGAAAGGAAATGAGTAATTGAGAAGAAGAGAAAGATCTCAAATCTGCAGTAGGAGAAACATAATTTTTTTAACAGTTTCCAACACACAAGGGATAATGAATGGTAGATAAATTGGTTTTGGTATGTCTGTGAACCTTAAAGGAAACACCAAGAGGGGAATAGTGAAAAGAAGACACATCCAAAGCTTTCGCGTCTGAAACAGGTTTCATTGAAATTTTGCATAGAAGCATAGTAAGCTTTGCAGAGAGTTGTTTGAAAGTGAGCGAAACATTATCTTGCCATAAAATAAACAATTTGAACACCAAATTAACATCCCACATTGTATTGTACTTTGGAACTGGAGGTTTGACATGTCTTACCCCCTTTAACAGTCGACAAATTAAAGGATGTTTCTCCAATGAGTCTGCCATCTACTTGATGATGCTAGGCGGAATTAGCCGATCTGTATGTATTGATAGTGCAGTAAGCTTTACCTTGAGAGGCTAAAGATGCTAAGAAATTAATGATTAACGTTACATAAGCTGAAAAAGGATATGAATGCCTGCCGCCAGGTAGATGTGTAAATGTTTTATTTGCCAGGAGCCCATGATTGTTGAATGAGCCAGATAGCTTCTTCCGAAATTCCTGGGGTTCTTTAGGATGAGCAAAAATCGTCCAAGCGATAAGAAAAAGGGGGCCTTCTAAAATCATGTTGTGTGGATGACCCAGAAAATTGAGCTGTAATTTGGGAAATGTAGGAATCCAAACAGTGTAGTCTGAAGCCATCTCCAGCAGAGTGGGAAACCAGGATGGGCTTGCCAAAATGGAGTGATCAGAACCAGAGAAGATCGCTGTCTGCGAGCCTGATCCAGAACTCGTACAGTTAGGAGAAAAGGAAGAAAGGCATAGAGCAGAGTTTGAGGCCAAGGTTGGAGGACAGGATCCGTAGCCAGAGTCTGAGGATCTGGTCTCCAGCTGAAAAAAGAAAAGAGAGCTGGGAGTTTAGGCAAGAAGCAAAAAGATCTATCGACATACTGCCAAAGATGAAAGAAAGGCGATTGCACACTGAAGAGTGTAACTGCCAATCGCTGTAATCCTGAAGGTGTCTGGAATACAAGTCTGCCACTACCTTTGAACTTCTTGGCAGACAAACTGCTCGGACTGAAAGATTGTGTTGTAGACAGTAGTCCCAAAGATGTTTAGCAAGATCCGCTAGAACTTTGTCCATCCAAGGTAATTGATATATCTGACAGCAGTCGGATTGTCCATGCTAAGAAGAATGGTGCAACTGACTCTATCTTTGGTTAAAGACTGGATGGCAATGGAACCTGCAAGCATCTCTAAACTGTTGATATGCAAGAAGGACTCCTTCAAGACCATACACCTCTAGTCGAGAACTGACCATATCTTGCGCCCCACCCTCTCCAGCTTGCATTGATTTCTAATACAAGATCTGGGGCAGCAGAGAAATAGTTCTCCCGTTCCAGGCATCTAGATGCTGAAGCCACCAAAGAAGCTCTTCTTTGAACTCTTGATCTAACAAAATCGGATCTGAATAGACCAGATCTCTGCGAAGATGTGGAATTTTCAGTTGTTGAAGAGCCCAATAATGAAGAGGGCCTGGAAAAATAGCTTGAATTGCAGAAGCTAGAAGACCTACCCATCGGGCTAAAAACCTGAGGGAGAAGTGAGGAAGAGTAAGTGAATGACAGATTTCCTTTATATTATGAGAGATATTTTGTGAAGGAATTTGAAGGATAGAGCGGGAAGTGTCGAACAGGAAACCGAAGAATTCCTACTGTTAAGTCGGGATCAAGGCCGACTTCTGGATGTTTATAAGAAAACCTAAACGATAGAGAAGAGTCTGACAAAGATGGAAGTGAGAAAGAAGAAGATTCTTGTCCTGTGCCATGATGAGAAAATCATTGTGATAAACGATAAGGCAAAATCCTTGAGCTTTGAGAAAGGCTACCACTGGTCTGAGAATCTTGGTGAAACACTAAGGGACTGAAGACAGGCCGAAGGGAAGCACTCTGTAACGATAAAAAGAATTTCCCCATTGAAACTGGAGATATTTCCTGTGAAAAGAACAAATAGGGACAGTAAGATAAGCTTCCCGAAGGTCCAGTCTGACCAACCAATCGTCTTGAATGAGAATATCTCTGAGATGTAGGATGGTTTCTTTTTTGAAGTGAAGATACACTACGGAGTTGTTGAATATTTTTTGATTTAGGACTAATCGAAAAATGTTGTTCCTTTTGTGCATGAGAAAAATTGTGCTGAGGAAACTCGAAGGAGATTTCTTCTATAGCTTGTTTAGAGAGAAGGGATTACATTTCCTTGTATAAGAGGCTGTTTTGCTCTTGGGAGAAACGGAGAGGAAGAGGGAGATGAAATTGAACCGGAGGTTGATAAAACTGTATGAGGTACCCCTGAACTGACTGAATTACCCAGGGATCTGTGGTGATCCAAAAACCATGAGTTGAGGAACAGAGCCAGTCTGTCTCCTAGGGGAGGAAGGCCAGAACTGGAAACACTTAACAGAGTACTGCTCTTCTTTGTTCCTGTAGCCTCTGGACCGGTATCCTCTGGCGGATTGATTTTGCTGGTTGAAGGAGCCTCTGTTGTAGGAGCGGCCAGTAAAGCGACTCTGACCTTTGCCGGCCCTGGCAAAAAACCGAGGGGCAAAATATTCTTTAGAGAAAGCTGAGCTTTGTCCATGGTGGCAAAGATAGAAACGTATTTGCCTAACTCTTTGATGAAAGAGTCTCTGAATAACAACCCCTTGGCTGAAGGACCTTCCTCCTTAGAGGCCAGAGAACCCAGTTTAGGGTCAGTCTTCAGTTACAAACTTTTCCATTTTTCCAGAGAAATATGCGCATTAGCATTGCCTAGAATGCAAATAACCCATGGGCCCAATTGGAGAGAGTCTCACTGTCAATGAGTGCCATCCATCTTGGCCTCCTATGCCAAGTCTAAAATCCTGGTGAGAGGGCCCACCAAATCCAGCATCCTATCCTGGCAGTTAGACCAGGCTCTATCCACTCCCTTTTTAGGATCCTTACCGAACTTGGTGAAGGACATGAGCATATTGGGATCAATAATAGGAGGAGAGTGATATTGTTAGGAAGGGAAGGATCAGGGACACTCAGACTTTAATTTACTCCTGGTAAACTTTTCCAGGTCATTACGTAAATAAGAAGGTGCATACTCTGCCACAACGGTTGTCGAGGAACAACTCGGTTGAGTTTGGATGGTGAATAAATGAGGGAATGAACATGGGTTCACCGAGGTGGTCCACTAAATCATGAGACACTGGGTGAGACACACCACTGTCAAGAGGAGACATTTTTTGACTTTTCTCCGAAAGCCCATAGTTAGTAGGATCTGCAGACCTATCCATACTATCTGTATCATACAACACACCATCATGGCCAGTGTCTCTTAACTGGGATATGTGAAGGGGGAAGGCCCCGACTTTGAAACCTCAGGGTGGGTGGACCAAATGTCACTGCACATTTCCTACTCTTGAAAGAAGAGCCTTCATTGGAGACCGAAAGCATTTTTGATAAAGTGGCTTTCAAATTTTTTGAAACATCTAGCATATAGACTGTAACAGCCTGCTGTACTGAGTCTTTAATAAAAGATTTTAAATTAGCTTTGAATTGCTGGGAATCTTCCTCCTCAGACATGGTTAAAATTACACACAAAAACTATAATATACTAGAAATGAATAAAAAAATTGTGAATAATGTGTTAAATTGTGAATGGGAGTAGATAGAAATAATGGGGCTTGTATTAAAAGAAGGGAGTTGCAGAGGAAAGGCGAACTCACCAAGAGCGAGTGGGGGAGAAAACACGAGGCTACAGCAGGGGGGAGGTCTTATACTAGCAAAGCTCCATGAGGGAACTCACCCGGAGCGAAGAAACAGGAGAATGCGGCCTTGAGGAAACGAGGTCAACAAGGGGGGAAAATGGCAGCAGTAAGCAGCAGGAACAGCTGACAGGAGACCTCCCGTAACGGAAGCGAACAACCGTTACAGGCCGTGCAGAGCAATAGAGCAAAGCGCGTGAGACTAACCACAGTAAGAATAAAATATATATATATAAAGCAATTGAATAAACAAGCATACACTAATGCATAACAACTTAAGAAAGGCAAAATAGAGTACTTATCTTGACTGCGAGCAGCAAGAGAAGAGGACTTGTTGTTCGCAGTCAGCATAATTATTAGGTTACTCAATGTCTTATTGGTGTTTACATTGTGATGTAATTCTGTAATTTTTCTCTTTGGTTTTCTGGGTAACATAGTGTAATAACGTAAGGTACACCGGTGGTGAGATTGTGAAGTTGGTTTATTCGGGAGGTAGAGACAAGCAGGTAAGGTTAGACGTCCTATCCACTTTCATACTCGACAACCGCCGTTCACACGAACTACGTCATCCCAGATTCCAGAACACAGAACCTAATGACACGCAGGTCATTGAAGGAGGAGGCAAGATCATTACACATCTTCCCCCTTTCAGAAAAGAAAATAGATAAAAAATAAATAAATAAATAAAAACTAAAACAACCAAACTAAAACAACCAATAGTCAAAACGTTAATGCAAAACAAAGTCATTGAACTTCTTTGGGAGCTTTCCAACGCGCACACTCTTTCTCAATTTTGGCAATACAACAGGAGAACTGTTAGGAGTAACAAGCATGTTAGGTGCGAGAGCAATTCTGTTAAGATTCCATATGCGTCCATCACTCAATTTGACAGCATTTAGAAACAATTTTTAACAACATAAGGTGTGGAAAACTGGAAGACGAACTCTCACTCTGTCACCCACACGTACACGAGTGCGTGAGACTGCGTGCCTCGAGTCAAAGTAAGCCTTCCTCTTGCGATTTTTAAGTCCTGGCAGGCTTGCCAGGAAGCTGAATCTGGAGCTGTACTGACATCTCGAGACCCAATTCTAGAATTAAGAGCTAAATTAATCTCATCACTCAAACAAGAGCCGATACACTCCCCTCTCATCCATGACTGAAACATACGAGTATTAGGTTTTCTACCACGACAGAGTTCAAAGGGAACCAAAGATGTTGTCGAATGAGGAGTAAGACGATACAACATTACTTTTTCTTGGATTTCAGCTTTCCAATCCTTGTTTTGAGATCTAGCTAACTGAATGGAGTCTTTAAGCACACGGTTGAACCTCTCTACCATCCCGTTGGTTTCAGGATGATAGAGAGCACAACGTTTGTGTCTGATCCCTTTCTTCGTAAGGTAGATCTCCATCTCTCTTGAAACCAGCTGGACTCCGTTATCAGTAAGAAGACAATCAGGGAAACCCTCACGAGAAAAGACCTCATCAAGAAATTTTATGACATCCTTAGTCTCGATACTGTGGCAGACCTTAATCTCCGGCCATCTCGAGAATAAATCAATTAAGACTAAGACAAATGACTGACCGGAGTTACTAGAAACAGGGCCCAGGAGATCTAGAGCTACTTCTTGCCAGCAACGAGTGGGAGCCTCATGTACAGCCATAGGTTGTACTCTAGTTTTATATATTTTATCAGAAGAGTTGCACTCCTGACAATCTCTCACCATACGTTCAACTAACAGGTCAATACCGGACCACCAGAAGTGCAAACGAATTCTCTCTTTCGTTTTAGAAATCCCCTGGTGTCCCTGATGAGCCTGTTGAGCTATTTCCTCCCTGAGAGAAACAGGTGGAACTAGTCTTGTGCCTCTCCGAAGTAACCCTGAGGAGACGGACAACTCATGTCTTACGTTCCAAAACTTCCTCGTTTCCTCATCCAGACATTTTATACCCTCCCAACCAGCAGTTACTAACTCAGCAAACCTTAAGAATGACTGGATCATTTGTCATGGAAGATTTCCATTCTTCCTCGCTTAGGACACCATCAGTCACTTCACAGACCTTATAATCATCAAACTCACATGCTTCACCCAACTTATCACACGTAACACTTGGGTCATTCCTTACAAGGCGGGACAAACAATCGGAAACCTTGTTTTGTGTACCAGGTATGTGATAAACAATGAAATCATAGTCTTGTAAAGCTACAATCCACTTGGTGATTCTTGAGGACACGGCATCCAGACTCTTTTTGTAAATAAGTCTTTCAGGGGTTTGTGATCAGACTGTACCGTAAAGGAGCTTCCCCATAGAAATTTTTTAAGTTTCTTAATCGCCCAGAATATGCAGAGTGTTTCTTTTTCAATTACGGAATATTGTAATTCAGGCCCTATGAGGGCTCTTGATAGAAACGTAATAGTCGTTTCATGACCATTTTAAACTTGCTTAAGAACAGCCCCAAGTCCTTTAGAGCTAGCATCAGTAACGAGTATGGAAGAAGCAGAGGTATCAAAGCTGTGAAGTGAAGGAGCTTCACTCAAGGCCCTCTTCACATCATTGAATTCTTCTTGACATTTTTCTGACCAACTAAATCTTGCTCCTTTTTTTAGAAGAGTTCTGAGAGTGTAGGTACGAGAGGCAAATCCGGGAACAAATTTATTATAATATTCTGCCATCCCTAAAAAGGTGACAAGTTCGTCTCTGCTTTGAGGTACTGGGAGATTGGCAATAGTCCTCACTAACTTGTCTTTAGGTTTGACCCCTTTAGCAGACAGCTTGTGGCCTAAATAGTCAATTTCATGAAGATTGAATTTACACTTACTCTCACGTAGTGTTAAACCACGTGACTTGAAACGATCCAGTACTGCTTTGAGTCTATCATCGTGAGTACTTTGGGAGGGGCCGTGAACTAACACATCGTCTTGGTATATTTTTACTCCGGGTAGCCCCTGCAAAACGTCTTCCATGGCTCTCTGAAACACAGATGCTGCTGAATTAAGACCAAAGGGAAGTCTAGTAAACTTATAAGTGCCAAACAGCGTTATAAAGGCAGTGAGATTTTGTGATTCAAGGTCGATCTTAATTTGGTGATATGCGGCCCTGAGGTCAAGTGTAGAAAATACTCCAGCTCCAGCCAGTTGAGTCAGCATCTCTGCGATGTTGGGGAGAGGATACCTATCAGGTACAACTGCGCGATTAAGGGAGCGTAGGTCCACACAAAGCCTAACCTCACCTGAGTCCTTTCGGGCAAGAACCACTGGGGCCAACCAATCACTAGCCTCAGTTTTAACGATGATGCCTTCCTTGAGTAATTTTTTTAGTTCGTTTTCCATGGAATCTCTCAGAGCTAAAGGCACATTCCTCACCTTGCAGGCTACTGGGATGGCGTCAGGTCTCAAGATAATCTTGTGAGTGTAGTTGGATAGACAACCTAAGCGTTCACTAAAAACTTCTTTGAATTCTGAGCGTAGATTGTCTACCTGGTCTACTTTAAAGAGTTCAGGTGTAGTGGAAGGTGTTTGTCCGGGGAAATCTGACTCTCCAAGAGGGTCCTTAGTTTTTTCTCTCAAGACAATGCAAGGGTTGCCACCCGGAATTAACATGATACCCATATCGGCTTGGTGAACCCAACTCACTATACTATCCCCTTTCGTGGAGATGTATATTTTCCCAGCCGTAAATCTATTCTTGAACTCAATGTCTCCTTCAAAGTAACCAAACAGTTTGATGGGTTGTCCCTCGTATGCAAGCGGCCTGATGTCAGGTTTCCATACTTTCACTTTTCCCATAAGAAACACGTCGTAGAAGGACTTCGGGATTAAAGTGATCTTTGCTCCCGAGTCAAAAAGCATTTTAACGGGATGACCATTTATGAGGACACTTTCGACAGGGCTTGAGCACTTAACTTGATCAACATAAGTCAAGACCTCACCGCAATGTAGATCGTCAGAACTGGATTCAGATTCATCTTGTATCCAAACCTCTTTAACTCGTTTGTTTCTTTTATTTTTTTGTAGTCTGCAAGCTTTAGTCCAGTGACCCACTTTTCCGCAATTGAGGCATTTTGCATTTATGGCTGGGCAAGATTTATCATTAGCTAGATGGTCGATATTGTCACAACGAAAGCATTTTCCTTGGAAAGGCTTCCTTTGCCATGATGATTGTGGTTCAAAACGTTTTGGTTTCATGGTATGGGATTCAACTCTTTTTGACGAACTAGCTTGAGAGATAGCTTGAACTCTCCCAACTGAAGTAGTTGTAGAGTCAGTTTCTTTTTTCTTTATGGTTTCAACACAAGCTAAAGAGTGTTCAATACGTTTTGCGATTGTGATGACCTCATCAAGTTTTGGGTCATCCTTCTGCCACAATTCATCATTCACTTTTTCCATTGCACAACCAAGCATGAATTGATCACGCACCCGCTCTTCGAGTGCGCCCTCAAACTTGCAGGTGGAGGCGAGTTTGCGTAGATGAGAAACATACATTTCAACAGTTTCTTTAGGTTGTTGAGTCCTTTTCCCAAAGTGGTAGCGCTCTAGAACTGTGCTTACTTTGGGTAAGAAATGTTTATCTAGTTTCATCAAGCAAATTTCAAACTCATTAAGGTTATTAGATTCAGAGTCATCAAGATCCGGTAGATGTTCGAAGATTTCTTGCCCTTCGGTGCATAAACAGTGTAATAACAAGGCTGATTTCCTCTCGGCACTGAGGGATACTCCGCACACTCTTGCGTAGTTAATAAAGACCTTTTTCCATTTAGACCAGCGTACAGTAGGTTCACCGGGATTGGAAAGGAAAAAGGGGGGTGGCGTGACATTTTGCATCTTTGAAACAGAGGAGAAAGAAGACGAGTTGAGTTGATGATGAACAGATATATGTCCTTAAAATGATTGGACTGTAGATGCTGTGCCTATCAGCGTAGTTAAGCTTGACAGGCGTAAATTGAGAAGAAGAAAATAATTTTCTAGCTTCTAGAGTAACTGCTGAGCCTATCAGCGTAGAAAATAAGATTTGACAGGCTAGGACAATTTTACAACTTTGTATGTCAGCGTATAATTTAAGTTGTGCCATTCAAAACTGTGCCTGTCAGTGTATAATTTTAAAGATGTGCCTGTCCGCGCAGTTGACTTTCAATTTGGCTAAATATCAAGCTGTGCGTGTCAGCGAGGAAAGCTTGACACGCTGCAGGGTCTTGAATTAAGTTGTAGCGGTTTAAATAATGTAGATTTCAAAGCTGTGCTTGTCAGCGAGTTTAACTTGACAAGCTTGCGAAATATTTTGTGTTTTGACGGAGCACAAACAAGCTGCAGGTCCTGGCTCTGGCCCAGTGCGTAAAATTGTCTTGCAAGTGGAGACTCAACTTGTCAGCGTGCAAATTGTATTGAGCTTATTACGAACTTGAAGCACTCACTCGCACTTACCGCGCAACCAACTATCCGTGAGCCGTCAAGTATGAACGCAAGCAGTTGCCCAGCACTGCGTATTTCAGGCAACGCGAGTGAACTTGAACTTTGCCGGCATTTCTGTAATAGTGATATTTAGTTGAAGCGCGAGGAGCGTCAACCTCAGCGCTTCTCCTGCCTCGCGCATGTTCCGGTAGAGCCAAGTCCTCACGTTCAAATCAGCGCTGGTCACGCTGGTTCGCTTGCCTGGAAGACACGCCTCGTGCCAAGCATACTGCTTACGCGTCATCACTTGACGAACTCACCGGATGGTTGAGTCTGCACAGCAACGGAAGACGCTGGTCAGATAGGACAGGCGTCTGCAGTTTACATCAAGCATCGAACACAGCAAAGCGCCGCACAGTACCTTAAAGAGGATGACAAAGTTCAAGATCAAAGTTGAAACTGGCTCGTAGTTTCAGATTCCACCTGAGGTTGCTCGATGTGTTAGGACGTCGGCTGGGTCCATCCCATCCTCGTCGCCAGTGTAATAACGTAAGGTACACCGGTGGTGAGATTGTGAAGTTGGTTTATTCGGGAGGTAGAGACAAGCAGGTAAGGTTAGACGTCCTATCCACTTTCATACTCGACAACCGCCGTTCACACGAACTACGTCATCCCAGATTCCAGAACACAGAACCTAATGACACGCAGGTCATTGAAGGAGGAGGCAAGATCATTACACATAGTTTCTTGCTTGGCTGCTGTATAAATAAAAGCAAGAAAAGACTGCATAATAGGAGCCTCTGGTCTTGTAATAAAATTAATAATAACTATAAAAATACTCTGCAGATGTTTGGGTGGCCATTCTCGACTACATATTGAGGAGTACTTCATTTTGAGCTATTTATTCTGGAGAAAGATTTATTGAGAATTATTTTACACAACAGGAAATAATATGATGATCAGAAAGTATGTTAATAACAGCAAGAATACACCTGAGACCTTACAGAATAAGAACACCTGCCTCATTTCCACATTGCTTTAACATAATTTGAAAATACAGGTTAGTTTCTGTTTCACAGTGGGTAAATACTGAAGTACATTTCCATAGGGTGCAGTGACAAGTTCCTAGGGCCTGAGCATAAAAGGTGCTTGAATTGTGTTTTTTCTAATTTACTATCATTTAACGGTCACATGTTTCAGGATAATCATACCGCCAATATCTCCGTCCCACAACAAAAAACCCGAACCTCAGTGGTCATCACAAAGGACATGGAAACACTTTCCATATAGGATCAAAGCAAAGAAAAAACACTTTTCTGTAGTGTGCTATCCGTGTGGATAAACACGTCAGCACCTCATATAGGAGCAGTAAGTGCTAGAGAAATGCTGCAATACATGACATTTTCTCTCATCCAAATAATGTGGTTTCTTTCTACAGTTTTAAATCCTCATATTGCATGTTGTCTCATAAATCCTCCTCCCACTATAATCCTAAAACTCTGCATGAAAAATTGTACTCTACTCAGTTGGTTTCCTCTCATTTATTTCTGCTGAATGACTCACACCTTATCTTCAATCCTCTGCATGCCTCCCCTCTTTAAGTATAGCCTACTTTACATTGCATAACTTCCTTCTTTATTCTCCATTATTGTATTTATTCAAATTGCCCAAACCTTATTTCACAGCTCAGAACTTCTCCGTCTTTGAAACCGCATCCCTGCAACCTAACAATACTTAGACTTCTCTAGCCTATCTATTCACCACACAAACTATTGTGAACTCACATCTGGCCTTGTTATTGATCACATCAAACTTCTATGAATTTAATCTACCACAAAACAATGGAGCAAACGTAAGGACCGGGCTCCTTGACAGCACGCGAAAAACATCTATAACCAACAATAAAACTCTGGATTAACCACTAATGTCGAGTTCAAGAGAAGATTGATACTAGTCACAGAGTGCTTCAAGGATAGTAAGCTCTATATAAAAAAAATTACATGACAATACAATAATCCTACACGTCGACACCCTCAATAAATATAGCCAGCATACATCCCACTGCTGAGAGCTTCTGACAGTTTATTTGAGACAGACTTGGAAGGTGGAGAAAAAAAAAAGGGTCATGCCTCTTTTAGAATAACTACCGACAAAGACTGGGTGAAGGAGCCACAAAAGTCATGGACTACTTCTCAGCTGGACAGCATATCATTGAACATCACACAGTTTAAATTAAGTAAATTAATTGGCAAGCCGGAAAGGTATGTTGCGAACTCCACTTAACTGAAACAGGCAGAGTTTTATTATTATTATGATTTCTTTTTAAAGAACAAGAAACTGAGAATTGCACAAAAATGTATCTTTGCTGTTCTCGAACATCGG
Organism: Calotriton arnoldi; assembly: GCA_963921515.1. NCBI lineage: Eukaryota > Metazoa > Chordata > Amphibia > Caudata > Salamandridae > Calotriton > Calotriton arnoldi. Next base: position 437,472 of record CAWUFW010004896.1, on the reverse strand, counting down.
TTGATAACTAGAGGCACTGCCAGGCATGTTTGTCACAGTTTGGCGGTTTACTCTGTGCCTGATGGCAGAGACTATCTGGTCCCCGTCCAATGCAAAAGCTTCCTCACCTTGATACTACTGCTTGATTCCACTAGTGTCTGAGACGTTCAGCCTGTGCAGAGCCCGCCGTTCTTTCGCGCATTTACTGCTTTACATCATCACCCTCTCTCCTCCGACCTGATGTCAAGGTGCATGCACCCTTCAGTGTTGCTGGTGTTTTGTCAGTTCGCCCAGCTAACTGTCCTGAAAAGGTGGGTGACTCTGAGCACCCCACAAAACCAAAACAACTGATTGAAGGGAGACAGGCTGCGGAAGAGCTCACTGGTGTTAGAACAACATGCAGCCATTTCAGAAAGGAGGATTGAAAAGCAATATAGCAATACTTATGTAAAAAAAAAAAAGACAAAAAAGCAAGGTTTTCTGGAGATTATTGCATTTTATTCGCTTTAGAAATGCTATAATTTAAAGCCCTTTTCTTACTGCTCTAATTAGGAAGCGTGCTTTCGTCTGTATTAAAATTATATCTCTATGAATGTATGTAGATTGAAAAAGTTCTATAATGTTTCACCATTTTAGCAAGAAATTTGTTTTCATACTTAATATATTTTTATTACATCACTGTTGCAGCTGTTCATGCAAGCAGATTGCAGCTTTTCTCAAAGGACTCCCGAAGGCTGCCATGTTTGACCTCTTGCAGGCTTGTTCCACCCTAATCCAGGATTTAGTCACTCTATGTCCTGCAGTCGAACTCGTCTTCACCACGCTCTAGAAAGTGCTTTAGGCTGCAATATACACGACAATCGACCAGCTCATTACTCCACCGAGACCATTTTCTAAAGTGCTGTATCATAATAAGGGAGTTTAAAGTTGCAGCACAGGAGAAGCCTTGAAACTCCAACATTAAATATTTATTGCCTCCAGTCATCGTTTCGATCCGTGCCTCATGCCTCTTGTGTTCTATTTAAACCCTCCTATATTTACAGTCCTGGTAACATTGATGATTGGGATGTGTCCTTTTTATGGGAAAAAACAAATGCATAGACAGCATCGAAAGGAATGGACATCTGGACATGATGGTAACAGAAGGCTGAAAGTCATGATTGTTTTCATAATTACAACTTCTGTAAAACCCCCAAGGTATTTTCAGGCTTGAAACACACATGTTGTGGCAAATCATGAAAATGGATTTTAAAACAAGTGAACTGTTGGTGAGCTTTTGAAAAGAATATGTTTATATAACAAATGGATTTTATGACAAGACCGGATAATTTTTCCTTGCTTTAATTGAATAGCTGCCTAGACATAAAAACTACAATTCTCATGATGCTGTGGAAACAGGCAATGGATAATGAACTGTACCTATAATAATGTTGCCTGCTAGCAAGTTATACTTTCTTACTGTTTGCAGTCAAAGAGAAGTACTTTGTATACTTATCTCAAATGTATTTTATATTACGCCCTAACCATGTCTTCAGCACTACAGTAATTACTGAAAGAGCAATAGCTTTTCCCCAGAACGTTTCAGCAAAGAATTACAGTATAGGTATTCCCATCTTACACCTAAGATGGCCAGCGTCCTCTTCCCTTAGACTAACCTACAAAGGGAAGTGCCTCCCTTTCCTCATACTGTTTTTTTAGTTTTGCAATCAAAAAACCTCCAAGCAAGCTTTCAGGTAAGTGGATTTACCCTTAAAAGCAAGGATTGGGCGAGGCTTTGCTTCAGCAAACTTATTTACTCCTTGAAACAAGCATTCTGCCAGTGAGTGGATTCATGCTGTGACAGCGCTACATCGAGGCTCTGCTTTAGTGGGACCAAGTATGTAAAGAAAATTAGATTTTGCTAAAGCGGATCAAATTCTTGGCTCATGACGATTTTGGCAATCTGGATGTGTTACTTACTGCAGATAAACCGCGCTATGGGTGTTTGCCTCTTGGCTTTCAGATGGGAGTGGAGGTTCCTAAATCGTGTCGCATCTGAATGATGCTCAGATATCTTCATGCATTGTGAAACATAAATCCTTTATTAAGTTAGAAGTAACATGGACCCCATCCACAACAGTATCCAACAGTCAGTTACACTTCAGTCTACTGACTATGGAATACTTGTCCATAGCAATATACTACCATTCCAGAAATGCTATGGTGATTCCGGAACACCACATCACCTCCCTCACCTAACATAACACCCAGAAAATTAACAAATTAGGTGAAACATATACATCACTAAGAAAACAACCTATTTACAATATGGTACTAGTTACACTTACAGCATATCAGTGTAGAAGTCCACATGTTTAAACATAACCTTGTGAACACAATGGCCTCTTCTTCATGCCCTGTGGTCTCGCTAATTGATTCTCAGATGGTTCCACAACCCCAGAAAGGACATGAAGCCTCAGCCTCCACCGGGTGATATCTAGCCACCTTGTTAAGGTTCCAGATACTATGATCACTCGTCTTCACTGCATTGTTGAAACCTTTACTACTTTCAAAGGCTGACTAAATCTAGAGGTCTTGGAGACTTGATTTTTATCCAATCACTGACTTGTAGTACGGTTCTCTTCACAGCTTTCTGCTTATCGTAAAGTTCCTTCCTTTTCACCATGTTCTCTCTTTGCTACTCTCTCGACTCTTCCACACCACCTACTCGATTATCTACCTTCACACTATTTGGAGTTCTTCCTTTGAATAGTTGAAATGGGGAAAACTCTGTGGTAGAATGTGGCATCAGACGGTACTCACTCACTTTCTTCCTCTTGTCACGCTCCCAATCCACACCACACATCAGCGATTGCTGTATACTTCCCTTCAACACTTTAATAAAGCGTTTCACTTCACCATTGGTTTCAGGATAGTATAATTTTGCCCTTTCATGTTTAATGCTCCTTGTCCTGAAGAATTCCTCAGCAACCTCTGGGGTTAGTTTCACACCATTGTCTGTAAGAAATGTGGAAGGAAAACTCCACAGATTTCACTATTTTTATATCCGACCATCGTGAAATCAAGTCAGTGCATACTAGCACATACTTGTCACACAATTTTACTTTGATTGGACCGAGGATGTCCAATGCTATGTCCACCCATGGGCCAGAAGCTTGTTCTCCTTTGACCATGGGTTGTGTCCTGCATTTCAATGCTTTGTCACTCCACACGCACTCTATACAATTCCACACCTCTCTTTCAACCATCAAATCTATTGCTGGCCACCAATAGCCTTCTCTGACTCTTTGGACTTAGATATGCCCATGTGGCTCATGTGAGTACTGTCCACCAACCTTTTCCTCAAGCTATGCGAGGCACTAGTTTGCTCCCTCTGATCAATATCCGTCTTCCATTACCAATTTATCCTTCAACTGCCAGTGCCCTTAAACATCTTCCTCACACCTGCTCTCACTGCAAGATCCTCCTAATACCATTCCAGTGACTTTTTGCAATGCCACATCTTCCCCTAGTTCTTTTCTCCACTCTTCTTCCTGTACTATAACATCAGTGATCATTCACACATTCACTTCTTCCTCGTACTCTTCCCTACCAAAGTATTCATCAGATCCTGGACCATCCTCATCTTGCGTCTGACAAATCCTTGAAAAGCAAACTCTCCGTAAATTGCTCGCACCTGGAACGTATGATAAATCAAGCTCAAATTCTTGAAGTGCAACAACCATTTGCGGATTTGATTAGAGACATAATCAATGTCTTTCTTTAAGAACACTTCTTTATGGGGCTTCTAGTCAGTTTTGATCCCAAATTTGCACCCGCAAAGAAATATTTTCAGTTTCTTTACCACCCAGTATCCTCTCAGAGCCTCTTTCTCAATCACGGAGTAACAAAGCTCAGCCCATAACAATCCTCGTTACAAACAATATGACCCTGTCCTGACCTTTCGATCTCTGCATGAGAACTGCTCCCAGACAATTTTTTGCTGGTGTCCGTCATTACAAAGATTTCATCCTTAGGCTCAAAACTTCCCAAATTTGAAGCATGATCTAAGCAGGACTTTACATCTTCAAGCTGTCTCTCGCATAGCTGGCACTAGATAAACTCCCTGCCTTTTCTCGATAAACCTCTCATGCATTCAGTTTTTTCTGCAAACCAGGACACAAACTTGCTGTAATATTCTGCCATACCAAGAAACTTTACCAACTCCTCCTTATTCTGAGGAGAAGGCAAGTTCTTGATGACAGCCACAAGCCCAACTTTAGGTCAAATACCAGACACTGTAACCAAGTGTCCTAGATACTCTATCTCAGGCACATTGAACTTGCATTTCTCTGGGTTCATTGTCAACCCACTCTTTTGTAATATTACCTATATGCAATACCCCCTCACTGCACCTGTTTCCCCACATCTTACCTCCTTACTAGAACTAGACACATTGGGCAAAATAGGCAGATTCTCAATTATGGCAACACCCCTTGAGTCACTCGCACTGTGTCCTGGGTTATAAGAAAGCTTTGCCTCAATACCATCCAAACGAGTTAATAGCAGGGTTACCAATTCTTTTAACAGGTTCTCAAACTTCGTGAAGAGCGTGTCCAAGGACATTCCAATTATGGCAGCATCACCAACCTCCAAGTAGTCAACTGCCCCCTTACAACTTGAGGCCCCCGTCTTAACCCCCCTCTTTTTTCCATCGGTGGTTCCGCAAGGGGGGCGGAGTTCATATGGGTATAGGCCTTAATGGCTGTAGACTGCAAGCCAGCTGGTGATTGAATTGGCCCTGGCGGTTGTATTTCAGTCGTAGCTATGTCACTGTAAGTTGGGGCAACCAAGTCCCATCTGGCTATTTCAAGTGACATTCTCCTTTACATTAATTCAATTTCTTTTGAGATGTCCCGCGCCGCCCAAACCAGAATGAGTCAATGGTGGTAGTTGTGCTCCCTCCGGGGGCACTTGCCCCAATTTTTCGTTTCCCCATCAGACTCAAACAAGTACTATCTCCGAACAGTTACTGTACGGGCCAATAGGGCTGGCCTGCCCCAGACTCTTCTGGACGCTGACTAGCACAGATGGGCCCGGTCTTCGCCCAGGCATCCCGCGCTCCAGGAGTGGCTTGCTGGTTTTAAATGCAGCGCCTCCATTCACAGCTGCACAGTGGGCAGTCTCACTGGCCAAGGGCTGCTGGTGATTGTAGTTCCCCTACTGACGCCCGTAAACACCTCACGGCTCCTTAACACTCCACGCTGCGGGAGCGGCTTGCTTGTTTTAAATGTAGCAGCTCTATTTACAGCTGTCCTGTGGGCGGTCTCGCTGGCCAAGAGCTGGTGGTGATTGTAGTGCCCCCACTGATGCCAGTAAAATCTGGCGGCTCCTTAAAAATCCTGCGCTGGGGGAGCGGCTTGCTGGTTTTAAATTCATCACCTCTGTTCACAGCTGCACAGTATCACTGGCGACCGGTTGCTGGTGATTGTAGTGGCCCCACTGACACCTGTAAACACCTCACAGCTCCTTAACACTCCTGTGCTGTGGGATCGGCTTGCTGGTTTTAAATGCAGCGCCTCAGTTTACAGCTGCACAGCGGGCGGTCTCGCTGGCCAAGGGCTGCTGGTGATTGTAGTGCTGCCACTTATTCCCCTAAACACCTCACGGCTCCTTAACACTCCCACGCTGTGGGAGTGACTTGCTGGTTTTAAATGCAGCGCCTCCGTTCACAGCTGCACAGTAGGCGGTCTCACTGGCCAAGTGCTGCTTGTGATTGTAGTGCCCCCACTGACGCTCATAAACACCTCACAGCTCCAAAACACAACAGTCATTTTGTAGAAAAAGCACCAAAAAATGTGCTCAAGTCTTCCTTTCGTGTTACTCCTGCTGTATTAAAGTTCCACCTCTTACCCTGTGATCACCATTGTCAAGCATTAGCCGTGTAATAGGTTTCCTGGGCGTTTCCTTTACCGTGTGTCATTCTTTGTTGACAGGGCGTTGGTAGGCACCCCTTGTGTGGCATTAGGCTACGTGTCTTTGTGCGTGCTGCGTGGCGTTGCTGGGCAATACTCTACACAACAAGTGCTGTCGCACTGTGCTATGCTCTACATCGCGTTCGGCTCTGCAACAGTGTTGCTATGCAACAGTTTTCAATATTGTTTAATGCCTCTGCTCTACGTCGCGTTAAGCTCAGCTCGTAAGCGTCTCATGTGGGCGGTTGCTGAGTACGATTGCTGAGTGCAAGTGCTCCTTCGTAAACAATTTACAGCAGGTAAGAGTACTTCTTTTTAGAAGTACAATGTCATGCGTTCTTTTGTTTGAAGTCGCTGAATAATGCTGCAAATGAGATTCCATGTTGGGGTCCCGAGTTGCACTTCCTGTTTAGTTTAGTCTTTCCTTCTTGGTTCGCAAGTCGCTCGTCGCCAATGTCGAGTTCTGAATGATGCTCAGATATCTTGATGCACTGTGAAACTTAAACGCTTATTAAGTTAGAAGTGCACATAGAGAGGGGCGGCAATAATCCCTGTGTTTACAAAGTGGGACGCAGGCTGCCCAGCTAACTATAGGCCTATTAGTCCCAGATAATCTTCAAAAAGATTTTGCAAAACAAGTCCTAGTGAAGTTACAAGACTGGATTAATAAAAAGCAGATTCTGTCACCCTTTAAGGCTGGATTCTGGGCTAAAACTAGCACTTTAGACCAGGTGTTCTAGTTTGCTCTCCTTTACTGGAAGTATATTTTGCTGTTTAAACGGAAGCTCTATGCAGCTTTTCTTGATGTCAGAACAGCGTTTGACTTGATCCCCCACAATAATCTTTGAAGAGTTTTATTCAATATGGGTGCCCCCAGTGACCTTATTAACATTATCATTAAGCTACACAAAAGAAATTATGCCCAGGTCAGATGGGGAGAGAAGGGAGAACTAACCAATCACATCCCAATACTACGTGGATTGTGGCAAAGGCGTGTACTCGCTCCCACCCTGTTCACCCTATATATAAAGGATATAGTTGAAGTCACACAGCAATGTGTTAATGATTCCCCTTCTTTAAAAGGAGACAAAATCCCAATTTTCCTTTTTGTTGATGATTTGCTGCTTATATGAAAAACACCTATGGGTCTCCAAATTTTGCTGGACAAATTAATGGCTTTTTGTGAGTCAAGGGGTGAAGGGGGGACAAATTCATGGCTTTTTGCTCTTAAACTAAATATATTATCTTTGGTGCAGGAACCCCTAGATGCAGTAGAACTTGGTAGGGTTTTCAGCTTTGATTATCTGAGGTTACACTGTCTGATAAGTTCAAGTGGGGTCACCACCAGATAGACAAAGGCTCACTTATTCTCTCACATAAATCAAAAGCAATCTCACGATTTTACAAAGCCACGTACACTTAATCAGTTTCTCCAGCCCTAGAGGCCTATTGTGCTAAGGCCTTGAGTGCTGCACTATTCGGTGCGGAAATTTGGGGATACAATGATACACAGGAGCTTGCAGTAACAGAAAATAATTTTATTAGGGCTTTGGTGGCAGTACCAACTAGCACACCTCTCATTCCACTCCGCTATGATATAGGCATTAACTGTGTTTCTGATATTGTGCAGCTGAAACCACTTCTATTCTGGGTACGCATATAATTGAATGATTATAGAGACTGCTTAAGTGATCTAATAAGGCAGGATCATGCTTTAAAAGTTCCCTGGTTAAGATTTATTTATAGCTGGTGTAAGAGGCTACTAAAATTTTGGGAAATCCCCAACACATTCGAAAGGTGGATGGTAAGGCCCTGAAAGCTGCATACTAGTATCATGCATAGGAGCTACAATTTAAGAAGGACAGTTTGGGCCATCTGACCAAGAGGTTCCTTGAGTTCAAATCAGCACCATCATTTGAGCATCTCCTGGATTCTGTAACCCCGATTCAGGTACGGCTGCTTGCTTCTGAAAGTGTTCAGCAGCAGCTGGAATAAAAATCAGGCTTCTACAGTATGTCCAGTCTGTGAATTTGATTCGGAGTCACTAGATCACATTTTAATCATATTGTCCCGGTTACCGGGACCTCCGTCATAAGTGGCTTCAACCAATTTGTCTGAATTTGGAGGTCACACAATATCATCAAGCTCAGTGATTACTAAGAACAGATACATCCCAACCTACTGTGTTCTTAGTGAGCCGATTCCTTTTTAATGTCTGGTATAAGCGTGAGAAATTTTTGAGATAAAGCCCTTTAATGTGGCATCTACAGGCGACTGGAATTCTCAGCATTAACCAATAGCCATGCCTTAAGGATTAGAAGGAATACAACTAATGGTATTTTTAGCTTCATTTTAATATTTTGCATTTATTTTAAACTGATCTAGGATGCACGCTGATATATGTGATTACTGCTTTTTATTGCTTTTTAAAAATTGTTTTTATTCAACTTTTAATTGTAAATCGTGTGTGTTGTATTTTTGTACACTTTGCTGCTATGTTCTACGGAATAAAGTATTTATGATTGAAGTTAGAAGTAACATAGACCCCATCCACAACAGCATCCAACAGTCAGCTCCACTTCAGTCCTACTGACTGTGGAATACTTGTCTATAGCAACAAACTACCATTACAGAACCGTTATGGTGATTCCAAAACATCACATCATGCTTCTGCAAGGTGCTGTACTCTATCAGGGCCCTGTGTAGTTGATAGGCAATGAGAAGCAATGCAAATTCTCTGCAGGCATATTGCTTAGTGTAGCATTCTAGGTGACTATTAAGCCTGGAATGTTACCTGGGGTGATGTGGGAGTATTCTGGGGGGTGACAGTTAGATGTGGAGAAACTTGACAGGTGCCGCCGCAGCTGACCACTATTGTTTAATGAATAAATATACGTACTTTACAGAATTGGATTTGGTCATCATTACATTTGATGACGAGCGGGAACAGAAGTGGATTTACTCATGCCGTGCAGTGCATCCGGTGTTTTGTTTAGGTTGAGGACCCGGAGGCAATTAGAGCCATTAATTTCTTTGGCGATCGTGATCGGCAGCGGTGTCATTGAATGCGTCTGTGGTGGTTGTATTCATACCATTTTTTTTAAATATGGGCAGTGACTGCAGAGACAAAATCTGTACATAGGAACAAGCGTACAGAACAAGGGGCAGAAATGGACATAATGTAACATTGTGGTCACCATTTTAAGAAGTTGGGATGAATCACATTTAACTTAATGGGACTGATATACGTATGCATTGTTTAGCCTATTTTAAGACTTGGTTGATTTTGGAAACCACGAATATGACGGGTGGAGATATTTTAAGCAAAGTAGTATATTTACTAAAAGTAAGGAAATGTGATTATTAAATATTTTAATTTAAAAAGTCGCATTTTGATAATTATTTTATTGGAAGTTTGGTTATTGTCTGTCCACTGAGGAAACGGTGACTACCTTTTTTGAAGATTTATTTTTTTATCCTGTCTTTCTTACATCATTTTCACATATTCAACATGAGCAGTATTGCTCCTCCACTAACATTTCCACAAAACAGAGGAGATCCACCCAAAGAATGGAAACTTTGGTGTCCTGTTTTTTTTCCGTTTATACCTGAAGTTCTTGAAGGAAGATATTGTTCTCCTCAAAGAAAACTAGCACTATTGAAACCTTAGGAGGAGTGGGTCTTAAAGAATTCAAGAGTTCGCCTCCTTTGTAGAAGTGATATTAATCTTTTTGAATATGCTGTTAAACAACTGAACATAAGATATGGCAAAAAACTAAATACAGTTATGGAAAGGTATATATTTTATTCTAGAGCACAAAAGGAGGAGGATAATATTGAGAAGTATGTTTCTGCCTTAGGAGCCTTAGCAGTTTTATGTGAGTTTGTGCCCATTACTTATTATCAGATACTGAGAGACGAGGGAGGTAATTATGAAAACCAAGAGTAAGAAAGTTTAGGAAATACTTTGGGTTTCAACAGAGATGACTTTAAGTGCAACAGTTAACATTGCTAGAGCAGTCAGAAAGATTTGTCAAAAAATTTGAAGTAATGGCACTAATTATAATAAATGTGCATTAAATTCCTCAGAAACAGTTGTAGAAGTGTGTACTGTTTAAAACCATACATACGACAAAGGGAAAAGAGAGCCGATTTTCAAGAGGAAATTTTCTCTGCTTGTTACAGATGTGGAAGTAGTTACCATTTAAGTAACTTTAAAGGGTGTCCAGCAGTAGGCAAAACATAACAGTTGCAATAAGAAAGGGCATTTTGGCAGAGTTTGTAAAAACAAGTGGGGGTGGAAAAGAAATTGTGTTGCTGAAGATGATGAGGGTGGTTTTAATCCCAATGCAGTGTTATGTCTTAGCAGAAGCAAGGTAAATGGTTTTCCTAAATGTATAATTCAGGTAGATGGGAACGTTGTGGAAGGGATGGTTGATGATTCTTGTGCATGGTATAGCATACTGGGAAAACCATTGGCAAACTTTGTGTGGAGTGACAGGAAATTATTACCTTCAGGTACATCTCCTGGAGTCTTTACAGTCACAATACTGATCTGTTAACTTATTTAAGGGCTGATTTAGGATTTTTGGTCAGGAAGACAAAAGGCAAGGTCTACGTGGCTGCCAAAGTTGATTCTATTTTGGGTTGGCCCCATCAACAGAAATTGGGTGTAAAATTGGATCCTAATGCTGTACCTCCCCTATATGTTGTATCAAACTTTGAGTATGAACGTTTTTTAAAGAATTTGAAGCATGACTTTCCAAAAATGTTATATGATGAGCTACAAAAATTATTGGGATTTAAAAACAAGATAATATTGAATGACAAAGCTATTCCTGTATGTCACAGAGTCTGTAATGTGCCCTTCACTTACATAGCTAAATTAAAGGAGATGTTGAAGGATCTCTTCAGCAAACAAGTGATCTGAACCTATTGAATCATCTCCATAGGTATCTCTTGTGGTGATTACCTTGAAAGGCTCAGGAAAGCTTAGGTTATGTGTTGACATGAGAAGTCTCAATAGTAAAATATGGTTAGAGAGACATCTTATACCTAATTTACATGAGTTGGTTTCCACACTGGCTGGTCTACCATTTTTTCAACATTAGATCTTAGAGCTTATCACCAAGTTGAGTTGGAGGAAGAATCAAGACACATAACCTCTTTTGTTACTCCAGAAGGTATGATTCAATTTTGCAGAATGATCTTGGATTAACAAGTGCAGCATCAGTTTATACATGTTTAATGAAAGATACCTTCGAGGGTATAGATGACATGATTGCGCTCTAAGATGGTATTCTGTTTTTTGGTAAAAACAACGATGAATATAATCGGAATTTAAGGAAAGTTTTACAGCATGTGGGTCAGAAAGGTTTGTCGTTGAAGAAGTCTAAGTGTTAATTTAAATGTGAAATGGTGGAATACTTGGATCATCAGATTACAAGGAGTGGCATGAGACCGTAGCTCCTGCCAGCGAAAATTACCGGGGGGTCAAGAAAATCAATAACATGGGTGGGGGCGAGGAAAAAAATTAATTGGCTTACCTGGCTGCCAACCGCCGCCTCGCCTCCATCCTCTTCTGTTCCTGCAGGAAGCACACACAGCCTCCAAGGCACCAAGACAGCAGCGTGGTGATTGGTCTGAGTGCTGTGGTTCGGCACTCAGAAGGGGGGAGTATGAGCCTGTGCATGTTCCTCACCAGGCTATGCATTACAGCCTGGTGGGGATCATGCAAAGTGTGCATGACTGTTTGGCTGGTCCAAGACAGCCGGCCAAAATGTCATGCGCACTTAAGTGCCCCAACCACTCCTCCCCTGCTGGCTGTGATGACAGCCCATCCCCGGTCCATAAACCTCCTTCAGTGGAAAAATAAAATGATAATAATGTTGCATTATTATGATTTTATTTTTCTTTAGGAGCCACTGCTGGCATCAGACCCAATCATAATCATGTGCAGGCTGTTATTTATGCTTCTGTTCCCTAGACTAAAAAACAATTCTTAGGTTTGACTGAATTTTATTGAAATTCATTGAGAATTATGCCACCTAAGTGGAACCCTTATGCCAACTTTTGAGGAAAAATTCTCAGTTCAAGTGGGGAGAAGAGCAAAATAATTCTTTTGTGAAACTTTAAAAATAGTAAACAAACGTGGCATTTCTAAAATCGTTTGAATTGGGTAAAGGATGTGAGAAAGCAGTGAATGCCAATACATGTGGTAAGGTGCTGGTCTGCTACAGAGAGGTAAGTGTAGTGAGTGGGTGGTATCCTACACTTCTTGATCTCTGGGCCATGTTTGAAAAGATACCCAGTTTTCCCGGGAAAGCTTCCAGGCCATAGCCTACTGTGGGAGTAAGTTTGGCTTTACTATCTTCAGCAAGGGCTCCAAAGTGGGCTGTTTTGTTAGTTTGAAGATGGTGTGGAAGACGAAGTCTATTGAAGCGACTTTGGGTTTTAGTGAGTTTAAAGAGTTAGGTGTCCACCTTTAGCGTCCAGCCAGCATCTCAGTTATTTATAATTTGATGGTGCAGTCAGGCTGTGATCACTTGGGTACCATATACCAGTTTCTTCTTGTTACGGTCGAAAATTATGATGTTCGTCTTTTCGTCATTCACCATCATTCCATTGGTGCTGCTGTGCGTCCTGCTGTAAAGAGTCCATCAGCCTTAGCAGACCTTTCCCTGTATGGCTTAATAGGATGACATCGTCGGCATAGAGCAAGGAAGTGATGGGTCACTTCACTGTTTTTGGTACGTCACTGATTATCGAGTCCAGTGCAGATGCCAGAGCACACATGAGCAGATTAAAAAGGGCTGGGGCTAAAACGAACTCCTGCTTAATGCATTGTTCTATTTTTATATTGTTGGAAACTGAGCAGTTGTTACTCAGTTTTACTCTGGCCCAAGTTTTGAAATAGAGCAATTGAGTAGCCCAGAATAAGGGGTCAGGAAAGTCCCAGGCTTTGAGCTTTGACCAGAGTAGCTGACAATTAACGTGCTCGAAGGCCTTGCTGTAATCTACAAAGCAACAGTAAAGGAGCTGTTTTTTCCTTATCTGCTTTGCCAACTGCATCCTGATAGCCACTAGATTGTCAGTGGTGACCAACATGGGCATGAAGTCCCTAAAGTTGAAAGAGGATCAGTTTTTTCAAGTTGGCCCATACAATAAAATCTTCTAGTAGTAGGGAGGCGAAGTATTTGGCTTCGACATCTAGGAAAGCTATAAGATGATAGCTCTTGGGGCTCGCCACTGAGCCTTTTTTGTAGATGGGATGCAATATTGCCAGGATGAGGGAATGGAGTCAGTGGAGAGGCAGATTTTGAACAGCTTTTCCATTAATTGAGACCAGAACTCAACATCTTGTTTATAGACCAAGAAAGGGATGCCTTTTGGTCCAGGGGCACCGTCAGCTCTGCTTTTCGTAATCAAAGTGGCTATTCTTTTGGCCATGAAAGACAATGAATATTGGTAACTTTGTATTTCAGCACTCTCTGATCTTCTCTGTGCCTTATTAGGTTTGAGGTGACAGGTTGGAAAGTTGAGACTATCGGGTTTAGTTTTGTAAAGGGTGCTGAGGTACATGGTCCAGCTTTCAACCATGACATTGTTTCCATTTAGATTGACCAATTCAGTATCTCTGTTTAAACGATTAATTATAATCCAGAACTCCTTGGAGTTTTTAGTTCGGCAGGCCATAAAGAGCTCTAACTGAAGTGCTTACTCATATCTCTGTATTTTTTTTAGAGCCTGCGAAAAGTGTTCATTTCGGAGAAACGTTATTAGATCCAGATTTCAGAGCTCTGAGCTTTTTATTCAAAGAGCTTTTCAAGATTTTAAGATCTTTTGTAAACCAAGGGCGTGGCAAAGTGGGTCCTGAAAGAATAGGTCCTGGGCGCAGTGGTCGAGTGCTGACAAGGGCAATGAGAAGCTGCTGTACAAAGGGTTCCCAGTCATACGTTGTGTGCAATAGCGGCAGACTCTGGTTAGATAAAGTAGATTTCCATATTGAAGTATTTAACAGTGACTTCTGAGGCCCATTAATTCGCTTCCAGTGGTGGTGCATGCCACTTGAGCCAGAAGCCCTTAAGATGTTATGTGCCTTATTCCAGTGGGCTATGGTCATGCTCTGGGGCATATGGCCGCTTTCAAAGTGTAGAATAATGGAGAAGGACTTGACCAGCTTGATCAGTGAAATTGATCAGAACGTTGAGTCCTACACCGCAAATCTTTTCCTGGAGAAGTGTGTGTACCAACATGATTGATCATTGGGATAACGTACGTTAAGAGCTCGCAGTGACATTCCCTCTAAAGCGGCTGGCAGATTCTGTCCTTTGACATCAGTTCTTTGTGAGGTTATTACCTGCGCTGGAATCAGCCACCTGAGTCTGCTATTTCGATGGAGGGATTTTGAAACGAGTTTTGAAGCGGATTTAGAGTGAATTCTCCTGTCAAGATGAGATGGTCTTTGGTACTGGTGGCCCTCATGTCTGCGATCAGGAGCTCTAGTTCCTTGACTTTTTGCTTCTTCCCCGGGGCTGCCAGATAAATGTACACATTTAGCAGGAATAATCTACCGTTTGAGGCATTCTGATTCCAGTTCTCGAGTTCCACACATAAAAAGTTGTGATAATCGGTGGCACGGGCTGAGGCCATAAAGTCTCAGCATGAAGAAAAGAAAATAGATGGGCCGCCCATTGTGGACTGTTCCCATGAGGCACAGGGTCAAGACTGATTTGCATATAGCTGTGTCTGAACTGGGGTGGCGAAGTGAGCTAAAGAACGATGATGGATTCAACCCAGATCTGTGACTGGGGGTGAGTGTCTGAAAAGTTTCAGCTCTCCGTCCATCATCTCCTTGTGTTTGCTTTGGTCGCCCTAAGTTGGCAGGGTATGCCCAGACGTGGGTCCCTTGCTCACTTTCCCACTGGATTCAAGCTAGCCTGGCTGATGAAGGCTGTTAGCCCGAAACCGGTCCCAGGATGCTTGTTTCCGGTCCAGGGAAGACATGGCTTGGCAGTTCGGGCTGGACTGTTCCCATGAGGCACAGGGTCAAGACTGATTTGCATATAGCTGTGTCTGAACTGGGGTGGCGAAGTGAGCTAAAGAACGATGATGGATTCAACCCAGAGCTGTGACTGGGGGTGAGTGTCTGAAAAGTTTCATCGCTCCGTCCATCATCTCCTTGTGTTTGCTTTGTTCGCCCTAAGTTGGCAGGGTATGCCCAGACGTGGGTCGCTCACTTTGCCACTGGATTCAAGCTAGCCTGGCTGATGAACACTGTTAGCCCGAAACCGGTCCCAGGATGCTTGTTTCCGGTCCAGGGAAGACATGGCTTGGCAGTTCGGGCTGGACTGTTCCCATGAGGCACAGGGTCAAGACTGATTTGCATATAGCTGTGCCTGCACTGGGGTGGCGAAGTGAGCTAAAGAACGATGATGGATTCAACCCAGATCTGTGACTGGGGGTGAGTGTCTGAAAAGTTTCAGCGCTCCGTCCATCATCTCCTTGTAATTGCTTTGTTCGCCCTAAGTTGGCAGGGTATGCCCAGACGTGGGTCCTTTGCTCACTTTGCCGCTGGATTCAAGCTAGCCTGGCTGATGAAGGCTGTTAGCCCGAAACCGGTCCCAGGAAGCTTGTTTCCGGTCCAGGGAAGACATGGCTTGGCAGTTCGGGCTGGACTGTTCCCATGAGGCACAGGGTGAAGACTGATTTGCATATAGCTGTGTCTGAACTGGAGTGGCGAAGTGAGCTAAAGAACGATGATGGATTCAACCCAGATCTGTGACTGGGGGTGTGTCTGAAAAGTTTTGGCGCTCCGTCCATCATCTCCTTGTGTTTGCATTGCGTGGCCCTTGGCAGATTGTCTCAAGGCAGGATTGAAGAATTTGTGGTAGCCTTCTAGTGGGGTTTCTGCTTCACGCCATGATTCCTGGATGCATATTTTGTGTGATGTTAGAGAAGACTTAGCATCCAGATCTGTTAAGATGTTCTCAAGGCCAGCCACATTCCAGGAAAGTAGACTCATATGCTTGAGCTCTTCCTCTGAGCTTGAAAATGAGGTAGAGTGCTTTTTAAATAAGTCAGTTAGAAGACGAGGAACCAGCCAGGCTGGCAGCCAGGCAGCCCCAATCTTCTTGCTGAATTTCCGATGGAGGTATAGTGAACATGCAGAGTCTTCCTGTGTGGTCAAGAGTAGAAATGGTTAATGCACGCCTCTTGCTGGCGACACTACAATACAGTGGGCCTATTGAGTTTTTGAGCATGGATAAAGGTCTTGATGGTATGAATTGTCTGCGAGGGCTTTTGATTTTGTCATGGTCAAAGGAAGGCTTACAGGGGGCGCACTCAGGATCTTGTTGAACGAGAGCGGAGAGATAGCAGGGTTTTGGTGGTAATGTTGTCATGATTCCCCATTCTTCTAAAAGACTGTGGTTTTCCCATATTGCCCTGACTGCTGAGTGAGAAATCCAAGTCCCAGCAGTTGCTTCCTTCTGGGGAAATATGATTCAAGTGATAAACCGTTTCCTCCCAATATTGCTGGAGTTTAGGTTGCGAGGCCAGAAGTTTGTCAGTATTGCCCCTATTCAGTATATCGTTGAAACCTTGGGAAATAAACTCTGGGTGCAAAGTTGTTATTAGTGCGCTGGTTTTATGGGATAAATGGTTTTGCGCTGGAGCAGTACCAAGATTGATCGAAGACACTGGCCGTATGAGCCGTTGTTCATTGGTGGCACTACCTCTCGAGTGACCATTGATTAATGGTGTAGCCGATAGCACTAGTAAAATGATCATTCACCTTTAAAGGTTGAGGAGGGTCGATAGAGGAAAGTGACTTTACGACTGCCTCACTTGGTGGAGGAGCACAGCTGGGCCGGAATTCTTGGACCAGGAGCACCTGCGGAACAGCTGTAGCTAGTATGTCGGTCTCTGGCTTTGCGGGGGGGGGCGTGTTCCGGTAGCTTAATGAAGCATTGTTGAGTTACCAGAAAGTTGAGTAACTGTATTGTTATCCTTACTCAACAGGTTTGCAGGTGAGATAGTTTCCGCCAGGGCCTTATTCGCTATGGGGAGGAAAACGTTCTTAATCTTGGATGCCTGGTCAGCCGCTCTCAAAAATGTTTCCTGTATCTTATTTTGTTTCGTGAGGTGCTTTCTTTTACGCTTTGGTAATTGGAAAGGAGATGTACTGGGGGCACTAACAATGGCGTTGTCCTCAGTTATTGGTGAATTAGGTGCAGTATTGAAAGGCGCAATTGGGTCTAGGCCACACTGGTTATTAGCATATGGTATTTCGATGAGTGGTGGGATCGGGTGAACTTTCACGCAGACTTCTATTATCTTTGTGTGACTCCAATGTTGTTGAAGAGCATGCTGCTGTTGCTACTGTTGCCCGCATTGGAGTCGGTGAGTCTGGGCTTGGCCCAACAGTTTAAGATGACACAGGTCGACTTTTGTATGGGAGGGTCTGAAGTTTTTCAATTAATTTAACTTCCTGAAGTAAATCGCCGACTATGGATGGTAAGGCGAATAACTTTTCTAGTAAGATTGCTCAGACGCTCTCTTGTGGGCTGGACGAAGTGAGAGTTGATGATTTCAGGCCTGTGGGGTTATGGGCAGTTGATACCAGGCTGCTGTCAGTGGCGTTGAGGCATTCAAAGCGTGAGTCAATACATGAAGTGTACTGGTTTAGTATCTTTAGCAGGGTGATTTTAATATCTAGCTTATTTGATTGATATTCCAGCACCTTGGCAGTTGTGTCAAGAGTATTAATTAGTAGTTGCTAAGTTCCTAAGCAGGACCCTACTTGAAGGTCTCTAATAAAAGTTGGTTCATGTGAACGAGAAGCAATGACAAAGTCTACTGTAGGGGATAAAGGGTGGACAGGATTCCCTGCTTGTGTCAGATGTTTACAGGCATTACAGGGCATTTAGAAAAATCCAACAGTGGGTGCTGAAAGCCCCCTTCAGACTGCAAAAGTTGGAGTTGGGAAAGTGGAAAGATGTCGGATACCTTCTGTTTAGTGCTGTGCTTTGTTTCATCTAAGACTTTGGGTGGGATCCAGGCTGAGAGTGACTGCAGGTTTAGATGCTCTGCTGAAGAAACTTGCTGAGTATTTGTAGTTTGAGTTGAAGAATACAGTGGAGTTCTGGGTGCTGTTGCTGCACAAGAGATATTTTTAGATTGGAGGGAGAAGAGTTTTGCTAGGAGAGCCGGTCAGTTGAATTGTCAGCTTATATTAGTAAGACAGGGGCGGCTTCCTTATTCAGTATACTGGGTTGAGGGGCCTTAGGCGGTTGTAATACTGGGAGCACCATTCTAACCTCCTCCGGAGATGGGTAAAGGATGGCACTCTCATCTTTCATAACTTCAAATTTTGACTGCTTGTTCTTTTGAGCCTTGGGCCATAAAGTAAATAAACTTGTTGACTGTGCAGTGCAGGGTGATATTAGTGAATTAACCTCTAATGATGATGGTGAAGATGTTTGGAGGCTTTGCTCAAGTTTAGATGAATGGGGCATTACTTTGAAGCTGTTTGGCCCTTATTTTGTGCTGGATCCCCCGCTGGTTTGGGGGGGGGGGGGTTGCTTCAAGGCCTACCTGACCTCATTGTTGTTGAAAAGACTTCTGTTGGGTGGGAGTTGTTTCTGTTGGGTCGATCAATGTGCTTAGGGGTGGAGAGAAGAGGCGTCGGAGGTAAAGAGAAGAGGCACTGGTGGCAGCTTCAAGGAGTTTTTCTTGAAATTCCCATACCAGCGGTGTTGAGTCTGCCGTGGGCTCCAATGAGCCTCGGTGTCCGTAGGTTACCAAGGATGTACGCCACCTGCATAGCCACTAGATGCCACAGGGTGGTAGGATGTATACAATGCGTGCCCTTCAGGTTTATAGCTTGCTGACATGGATTTTCTGCTTTTCTTTCAGTTTAGTTTGGTTTTGGGCTTGTGGGGCGAGCAGACTGCGGACTGGGGGTTGGCTGCTGGGTAGCAGACAGGAAGGCATACTCTTAGGCAGCCAGGAGTCTGTTTTTACTAAAAAATGCTGGTACATGTCAGGGCGAGCAAGGCCCACTGGAACCTCGCAAGCCACACCCAGACCTAGCTGGCCAGTTTCTGCGAGGTCTGGGGCACACCTTCAGCAGTGGCTGACTACAATCACCGCACTCACCACATGTTGCCACTGGTTTCTGCAATTCTCCGCAATTTCCCCCTGTTTGCTTCGTATGATGCAAGGCACAGGCTGACGTGTTGAAGACACTTTGGTACCTTGATATTGCTCTGAGCAGCTTGCTGCAGCTTGATGTGGGGGGAGTAAGAAAAGGGAGGCGCTAGGTGGGTCAAAAGCATAACGCAAATTGCACCCACCTCTCCAGCACTTCAGGCTGTGATGCACCACACCACCAATGGTCTTGGATGTCCCGGTGCACCCTGCGATCCAGGCCTGTGATCCCCCTGTCCGCAGCTTTCCGTGGCGACCTGATGGAGGGGAGCGCTAAGGGATAGGGGATTGCCAGGCTGGGCGGAGCCACTGGTGAGTGCCGCCTGCGATGGGATGCGCTAAATCCGCTGGAGCACAGAGAACGTAGTGACAGCCTCCACCGGCATGCTCGCTCTCACTCTAATTCCTCCCTTCCTGACTCCACCCTTCTGCTAACTTTGCATCCGTTTGAGGAATCTCCACTAAACATTGCAGACATATTCCCTTTTCTATATTGGCAGAGTATACAAAGTTTTGTGGAGATTCGTCAAGGTGGTGCAAAGAAAAAAGGGGGTTCCCAAAACGAGTTTGGGCACCAATGCATTTCCATTGTACTCATGTGTAATGGGAAAATGACTTTATGGATTTGAATTAAATGTGGCAGGATTACACATTATGGTGCGCAGAGGATCCTTTTGGGTTCTACAGGTCAGTAGGGTAAGTATTTTTTAAGTTATAAGGCATTTTAAGTTAGTGATATCTGTAATCGCAGTACTATCCCAAAATTACGCTGAAGTACCGGGGTACATAGAGATGATAAGTCATCATATGATTGGCTAATGACTGCTTTTACAAAAGTTAAAGGCATCCATGTTGTTTTTAGGTGCAATTTGGCTGTGTTGTGTGTTATGCCTTTGGCTATAGGTAAGTATAAGGTTTGATATTTTTCTCATACCTATTACCACTTTATTAAAGTAGTAATAAGTAGGGAAAGACATTTATAAGTTTCTATGTATTTTTATAAAAGTGTACAGAGTACAACGGTACTGCCTCGAGATTACTGTGGCACTTAATTTTTTTTTTTTTTTAAACATTTTAAAAAATGTATAATACACTGTAATACACTATATTTTACAAACATAGTGTACTACAGTGTATTTTCTATTTTTAACATATTTAAATATACACAAAAACTATGCAGTACTGCGGTAATACCTACAAATTGCCGCACTACTTAAACATTTGTGTTAAAGTGCCCAGATATCCCATAACTGCTGCAAAAATATATAGAAATTTATAAATGCATTTCAGTACTTGCTACTTCATATAAAGTGGTAATAGGTAGTGAACACCAATAAAACCTACTACATACCTATATATAAGACCGTCACCCAGAATGCAGGGAAGCACAGAATGCGGCCAGACTGTGCTAAAAACGACATGGCTGCCTTTTACCTATGGTAAACACAGCCATTAGCCAATCACATACTGACTTCTCATCCGCATGTTCCGTGGTATACCATGAACTTAGTGCAGTATACCACGGAACAATATATAACTATGTTTTTTTTAACTTATAACTGTAACACTGCTTATTCTATTCACACATACTACTGAAGAGTACTATTTACACCTCATAATGTATATCCTTGACACATTGGATCTACATCTGTTCACACACTTTAACACTTCATCTGTTTCAATTACCGCACTCTACTCTATGCCAGTTAACTCTATGCCATTTAAATCTATGCCATTTAAATCTATGCCACTCCACTATACGCCACTCTACGCTGTAACACTCTACGCCACTCCACTCTACTCCACTCCACTCTCCATCACTCCACTATCTGCCATTCCACTCTATGCTAATCCACTGTTTGCCACTTTATTCTACACCACTCCACTGTACTCTATTAAACTCTATGCCACTCCATTCTGACACTCCATTCTATGGCACTCCACTGTACGCTTCTGCACTCTTCGCTACTCCACTGTACACAACTCCACTCTACAACACTATGGTCTACGTTTTTGTACTCTATGCCACTCCACTCTACGCCACTTCAGTGTAGCACACTGCACTATAAGCTATCCCAGTGTACGCTACTCTATGCCACTCCACTGTACGTCACTCCACGCCAATCCACTTTACACGATTACAATGTACACTACTCCATTCTACGCCACTCCATTATACATCACTACACTCTATGCTATTCCACTGTACGACACTCCACTCTGTTCCACTCTACTGCACGCTACTCCACACCACTCTACTCCTTTATACACCACTGCCATCTACGCTATTCCACTGTAGGCCACTAAACTGTACAACACTCCACTGTACGGTATTCCACTCTACAACACTCCACTCTTTGCCACTTCACTCTATGCCACTCCACTCCAAGCTATTGCACTATACGCCACTACACTTTTCCTCACTCCACCCCACGCCACTCCACTGTACGCTACTCCAGTATGTGCCACTCCACTCTACACTATTGCACTCTACGCCATTCCACTTTACGCCACTCAGCTCTATGCCACTGCAGCGTACGTTATTCCACTGTATGCCACTACAATGTACCTCACTCTACTCCAGTCTACTGTACACCTCTACTCTCTATGCCACTTCAGTCTGTGCCACTCCACTATATGCTACTCTAATCTACTGTACTACATTCCACTTCATACCACTCCACTGTACAATATTGCACTCTATGCCACTCCATTCTATGACACTCTAGTGTATGGCACTCCACTGTACGTCCCTGCACTCTTCACTACTCCAAACCACTGTATACAACTTCGCTCTACAACACTACAGTCTACGCTATTGTACACCACTGTACGCCACTAAGTGTACCACACTGCACTATACACTATTGCAGTGTACACTACTCTACTCCACTCCATGCCAATCCACTTTAGATGATTACGCTGTTCGCTACTCCATTCTATGCCACTCCACTCTATGCCACTCTATGCCACTCCATTTTAGATCACTACACTCTACGCAACTACACGGTACGCTATTCCACTGTAGAACACTCCAATCTATTGTACGCTACTCCACTCTGACACTCCACTCTACACCACTCCACTCTAATACACTCTATTGTACACTACTCCACTCTATGCCACTCCTCTTTACGCTATTCCACTGTAAGTCACTCCACTCTACAACACTCCACTCTGTGGGATGCCACTTTACAACACTCTGCTCTATGCCATGCCACTGTATGGCATTCTACTCTACTCCTCTCCAGTCTACGGTATTCCACTGTATGGCACTAACTACACTGTACTTCACTTCAGTCTACGCTACTACACTCTATACTACTTCAGTATGTGATGCTATTCCTCACTGCACTCTACGCCAGTCCACAGTACACTACTACACTCCACATCACTCCGCTCTATGCCACTCTACTCTACACTATTCCGCTGTAGCCAGACCATTCTTCTACACTTCACTATATGATACTGCACTGTACAGTGTATGCCACTATACTGTACGACACTCTAGTCTACACCACTACACTGTACGCCAGACCAGTTTACATTTTTCCAGTGTATGCAACTCAACTGTACAACACTCCTTTCTATGCTATTCCTTTGTTTTCCACTCCACTCTCCACCACTCCACTCTACCCCACTCCGCCCCACTCCACTGTATCCTACTCCAGTCTACGCCACTCTACTGTACAGTGCTCCACTCAACACTATTCCACTGTACGCATTGCCACTCTACTCTACGCTATTCCACTGTACTCCACTCAACCCAACTCCACTGTATACCACTCCACTATATGCTATTCCACTCTGCGCACTCCTCTATGCCACTCCACTCTACACTATTCTAGTCTATGCTACTCCACTCTGTCACGCCACCCTACGCTATTCTACTGTATGCCAATATATGCCACTAAAATGTGCCTCACTCCACTGTACGTCGCTCCAATCTACACCAGTGCACTATACACTACTCCAATGAACGCCATTATATTGTACCACACTCCATATTACGCCACTCCACTGCATGCTATTCTACTGAACACCACTCGACTCTACACCACTACACTCTACAAAACTCCACTGTATGCTGTTCCACGCTACGCAGCTCCACTCTTCACCACTCCACTCTACGCCACTCCAGTATCCATTGTACACAATTGTACTCTACGCCACTGAACTCTTGAACTCTATGCCACTCCACTCTACCTCACAACACTGTTCGCTACTCCACTATACGCTATTCCACTGTACGATACTCCATTGTACCCCACTGTAGTGTACGTCACTGCACGGTATGACACTGCACTCTACGTCTTTAATTCCTCTACGCACTCAAATTCCTCTGAGTTGGCAAAAGAGTAAAATTGCTTATGTCTAGAGTTAATTTCCAATCACCTCTCCAAAAATTCTAGCTTTATGGCTTTCAGAACGTTACGTTACTTTCTTTCTAATGTTGAGCAAGTACTACAGATGCTTTGCACTTTTTATCTTTGCATGTGCACTACACATCAGAGTCTTTAACTTCTTCTATTTAAGGCATTATTCTCCCACACAACAACTATCTTCATTTTTATATTTAGAGTAGAATGATATGACCAAAACAGGGGGTATGGTCCTTCGGCTTCTGTGGGTCTTGAAATATGGTCTCACCTGTTGTGAGGTCAATTTATTAAGGGCAGTAGGGGACCTGCACTTCAGGGAATCTTACAGTGCCTTAAGCAGGATGAAAATGGTGAGGGGAAGTCTCTAAAAGATGTATTGTCAAAAAAGTGTTACTAAGAATTTCTTCCAGGAGGTGTGGTCTATAAAATAAAAGGTGGGGCTTAAAACATGTAAACTAAAATCCTGTTGTTCACAGAGCATGTCTCCTGACCACCATTTAGAATGCTCTTTGTGAGTTTCTGTTATTGCACCCAGGTGTCACACAACAACCAACACATATTCCTGAAGCAAGCCAGACCTATTAGCTTTGCCAATATTTGTTAGCAGTATTAGATTAATGCTTAATGTTGTGAATAATTGGAATTGAAAATACTTCCATTCTGAAAATATGAGACCGAATTAAAGGTCTGCGAAATGTCTCACTCACTCCTGTTCTCCCCTTCAACCGACTTTCTTCTGCATTCTTTGAATGTTAGACCCATAGCCCCTTTTCCTTTACACCCTTCAGAAATCCTCCATCTGCATATCTTGCACTTCAGATCTTTCCTCTACTGTATTGTCTTTTCACTGTCTCGTGCACACACTTGCTTTAATTTCCTCCACTTCACCATTCCCTTCCCCCACACACATACAACCCACCCATTCACCCATATGCACTTTTTATTTCCTTTGGCATTGCCCATATTTGTCAGCGCTGTACCCCTTTCATACAATTTCGCACAATTACAATTGGCACATATGCGATCATCGCTCTGTGCACCCTGCAACTGGCTTAATGTATTGCAAGCCGAAAGGGGCCAACTTTGATCTCTCATCTTTTTCATGAGAAGGAAGAGAAATGAGCTGTTGTGCACCACAAAGATCAATCTATCCTATTTTTTTTTTTTATTTATACATCTGTACCTTTTGAAATGACTCCTTCATGAAGCAGCTATTTTTTATATGTACACTGCTGCCACACAGCTTGTATGTAGGTTAGCACATTGCGAACATACCAGTAACATCTGTGAGGACGTAGAGGTTTTCGCCAAGTGTGTAGTCATAAAATGCTGGTGAGTGTACTTCAACTTTTTGAATCGTAATCCAAAAAGTAGAACTCCTGCTCACCACCACAGATGTCTCCTGCTGAAGCAATATTGCTTGATCTCAGATCATGACTCTATCACCTAAGCCTGACAAGATTGTTTGTAATTTGGGTCTTCACATAAGGCTGTCCCTGGGGACCCAGGTGGCCAGGATTGTCAACATCTGTTTCGTACAGCTGGAAATCCTCAGAAGAAAATTGTTCTATTTAGCAAAACCTTGGTTCAGTCGAGACCTGACTATCTTGATACTATATTTGATTTAGCTAGCAGTCCCATTGAAGAAGTTGACCCTTCTCCAGCTAGTGCAAGATTCTGCTGCCTGGCTGATTTATAGGATGTTAAGAAGGAAAATATCTCTCCAGTGGTCAGATGTCTACCTTGGATCCCTATTCACAGCATGACACGTCTTGACAATAGTACATAAAGCCATATAGCAGAACACAGATATTTTTGGCAACCAAATTTGAGTAGTACATTCCAAATTGAGCATTACTCTCCTTGAGTCAGTCTTTTTGTGAATCCTAATTTTAAATTGGTAGCCTATGATGACAGGTTCTTTTTGTTTCTGCTTCCAAATAGTGCAACATCTTGCCTATACCCTTATGAATCCATCCCAATTTGATCCACTTTAGAAATTTAATGAAAATCTGGTTAATTTTCAACTTTATTATTAGTTTTCATTACAATGCCGGGTTGTGTTTAACTGTGCCTTCATGAATTCCATCTTTTAGTTGTTGTGTTTTAATCAAAGCAAAGTAGCCAAGCGAGCAAGCACTTTAGAAACTAAATGTAACGTGACTTACAAGGCACACTGCTTTAAAACATCACTGGGGAGTCTATTGACCTACCTTGCTGCCTGAGATCATGCTGCTACTGCTGCTATGTGACATCAGCATGCTTCCCAGCCAGCTACCAATATGTCTTCCAAGTAGTCCTCCGATGTGTTGTTGGTGGAGCTTCATGCACAACTTCAGTTTGTAGTATGTCACTCAGCCCATGGCTCCCTACACATCCACAATGATGCGCCTCTTGGAATCCATGTGCCTCTCTTCCCTCAAATGCATCCACTTGAGTTCATGTGCAGCAAGAAGAAAAAGATACCACCCCGTTACATGAGGGACTCACAAGTCTAAAATGACACATGACAACACAAGGCAATTACTGAGTTGTTTCCAAGGTTGAGCAGGTACAGCTTGTGCACTAAACATCAGAGTTTTCAACACACCCCTTTATTTAAGGGATCATTCTCCCATACAGCCACCATGCTACCAGCCAGGTTGATACCCCTAATGCCATTTGAAATGATGTACTCCCCATCCTCATACATCAAGATGGTGGCTGTGGGTAATGAGGCAGGAAAGCTACTTTTCAGACATGACATCAAGGGCACAAACACTACAGCTAACTCTTGCTGCTACTTAACCTCACAGGTGAGCAAGTGCACAAGATATTGCTCATACTACCAGCAACTGATCAAGCTGATAATTTTCAACTTAACAGGCAATTTGTCCCCAGGACATCAACAGCTATAAGAAATTCATCTTGTGGCAAGCCAACAAGGTGCAAAAGGACTCATTGGTGTTGGACATGCCATCTCCTTGAGCTAGCCAGCATCAGTGTTGGTGAATTCAGGACACAAGTTCAGATCCAGTCCAGCAAAAGATAAAACCTGCCTGGCTTGTAGCAGGCTAATGATTTAGCAAGAGTATGTCTCTCCTCGTATGTGTCA
Organism: Calotriton arnoldi; assembly: GCA_963921515.1. NCBI lineage: Eukaryota > Metazoa > Chordata > Amphibia > Caudata > Salamandridae > Calotriton > Calotriton arnoldi. The sequence continues at coordinate 410,851 of CAWUFW010004896.1, read as the reverse complement.
CAAAACATAAACTGAAGCAAGGTCAAATCTCCGCAGAAGGACCATTAATTAACACATAAAGATGTGCTGGACATGGTCAAGAAGGAAAAGGAAGGATGCATCTACATGATTAATTGTTGACAAGGAGGTTCACTTCCATGGCTGACCGATTACCACTGGTGAGAGTAATGCCATGGATGTCATTCAAAGTGTTTCTCTTAGCCCCCCAACCATTTTGTACTAAAGCAAAGATATATGCTTATGGTGGCTCATCACCTCTTCCAGTGGCACGAGAAGTCATCACCAACATTACTCACAAATAGGATAGCATCAGGGCTTGCTTTCCCATCCCCAAAACAAAAAGGGGCATGTTCCATGATATTGGGCTGTTGAATCTTGCCAGCTTATCCTGCCTGATTTCAAACTAGACGATATGCTTTGTCAATTTCAAGAACATTTCTAAGACAAGAGTTGTCTAATAGAAGAGCATCAAATTTCACATTGATAAGTGCAGCACAAAACCAATTCTTTGTGGGCTGTCAGAGAGAAGCAGATCTTGACAAGCTGAAATGAGCTGTAATTTTGCAAATATTTGAAGCCCCCCACACCCTGATTCTCCACTCTAGTTTATGCCCAAGACCCAATCAGAAGAAGTCATAATTGGTGCGGGTATGCACCTGCCTAACAAAACAATAAGTAGAGAAGGACATATCATCCCCACGGATGATGATCTAGGATCTGAGGTGAATAGACCAAGCTTTCCCATGATCCCCTTAATGTGGGATATCACCAGCTCCCACTGGAGGAATCCTCAGGGTACATGAGCTGCCTTCCACTGGAGGAATCCTCAAGGTACATTTCCACTATTTCGAATCTGACGCTAGAAGTGCCGAAGTTGTGGAGCTACAGAAGATTTCCAACACTACATCTGAACACAATGCTGTCTAAGGGCAGATCCTTCTCAAATTTCATGATTTTGGGCTGATTTTACATGATAAGTGTCTGTAGACAAGCATCAGCTTATTTGGCTACTACTTCTCATCTGAAGACCTGGCCCCTGTAACAAGTGTCTGAAGACCAGCATCAGATTATTTGGCTACTACTTCCTATTTGAAGATCTGGCCCCCGTTTACATAACTGTTTCCTTTAGGACCTGTAGCTTCAGGTAAAGTCAAACCTGAACTTTTTACTTCCATATTATAAAGTGTGTCCCGTAATACCTGTTTGTTCACAAAGAGAAGCAGCACAGGGTATAGCGATATTAACAGAAACCCTTTACAAAAACAGTTTCCCCTAATTTATGATGGTATATCAGTATTGACCAAGAAGTTTCATGCTGTTTTTGAAATTTCATCTACTCTAAATATAGTGAAAGATGATTGTGATGGCTTCTCTGTTATGGCGGAGGAGCGTTGCCCCGCCTGCTGCCAACACAGCAGGCACACACATTCATAAAATGGTAAAAAATACAATTTTATCATGTGTGGCAGGCTCATTCTGGGCAGGGGGCGGGGCTGATTAGTGCAATTGCACTATTACATCAGCCCCCCCTGCCAGTGCGCATGAAAGATTGGCTGGCTGTCTAGAGCTGACCAATCTGAGCTATGCACTCCAGAGCCTGCAATCCCAAGGCTGAGAAACAGCCGAGGGATTGCAGTCGCAAGCCCCTAGCCTCAAAATGAGCCCTGGGTTAGTTTGCGCCTACTAATCCTAGAGCTGCGCTGCAGCTCCAAGATTGGTTGGATTCGTGTGGCACAAAGAAGGAAGTCCCTCCCTTTCTGCCCGAGAGCGCCAGAAGAACAGAGAGACGGCGACCGGACCATGTGGCCAGCCACATTCTTCTGGTGAGTTTTTTGGGCATCGCGCCCACCAGATGGTAATGTTGCTGGCTGCTACTGGTCGTCTCTAAGAGCAATAGTTACAAAACTGAGCTGTCACTAAGTTGCAAAGGACTTTGCAAACGCTTAAAGTGCACATAGTTCATTGGGCATTTTAATGCTTTGGCCAGTCTCACTTTTTGCCAACAAAAAGGGATGGATCATCGAGAAGCATTCCGCATTTTACCTTCATTACCAACATCTAGAGTTTAATCCACAACGCCCTTAACCTGAGCACTAGCAACTTACTTGATTCATGGGATCACCTCCTTTCTAGTCTCCACATATAAATGCGAGGGTTGCTTGTGGTTGGAATCCTTGGGCTTGTTTGCAGAAACACACAGCTCAGAATTGATTCAAGTTTGAAGACTACCAAACCAAATTCATAGTTTAATGGACAGTACATCTGCTTTAGCTAGTACATCCCTGTGCAAACCCTCCAGGCCACCTGTCAATTTGTAATGAGATCATTTAAAATTTTCAGTGCCAGTGTCTAAACCTATATATGAATAAGCACAGGAGCAACCGTAGACCTGGGAGGGACAGAAGTATCGTATGCATAGGAAACAAAGTCAAAACCGCTACCAATGCTTATATATATTTGTTATTAGCCAGATAGTAACCAGGTCTATCTAGTTACAATCAATGAGCATATTGTATGTAAAGTTCATCCAAAAAGACCTTATGTGCAATAAAGATGTTTTGTAACAATATATACAGAGAAGCATCAAACAATATTACAAGAATTGTTTAAGATTCTACAGGGAAATAGGGCTCGAAAGTGTAAAAGATCATACAGTGCAAGTGAAGCAAATGAGACCAAAAGAGCCTGATAAAAGTGATCAGATTAAAAAATAGCGGTAGACATGGTGGCCGTATTTAGACAGCTTTATACATTGGAGCACGTTAGTTTTTAGAGTTTAGTGCTCCTTAAAAGTTGTTTTAGGAAAAAAGTTTTTGTGACACAAGATGTTGATAGTGTTTCAATGCTAGGTCATTTGGTGGGTCATTATCAGGACTAGAAGATTGTTGCAAGCACAATGTGGATCCATAAACGAAAAAATAATATGAGGCACAATCATATTATAAGCATTGATACTGGGGTGCACTTTGTTTCCTATGCTTAGTGATTTAAGCCTTGCATTTTGTGTCAGCTCAAGACTTTCCATACTCCTGTATTCTTATCCCTCAATGCCATTCCTTATCGCTGAATAGTTCATATCTTGTTTGTTTGCTTTAATGTTTCATGTTGGGGACTCCAGAATTAAGTGTTACCTTACTACTGTTAGCACTCCTTTACGATGTTCCGGCCTGCAACTGGTTCCTCCTCCATACAAAGCATATTCTGTTCTTAATTGGCTTAAGGTATCTTCACAATTGTTTATTTAAGATAAACTGCAACTAATATTATACATTTACTTCACACTACATTCCCTACACGCTTCGTACAATGGCTTTGCTTTACGTGATTTACGTTTTTAAACCATAGAGCAGTGAAATGGAGATACTGCTATGTTGGCGCCTCAAGGTAATGCTTAACACCGTCTATTGAAACTTAACGATTGTTTTTGCACCACACTAGTGGTGGCCAGATCACTGTGTATTTTGTTTTATCCCAGTGACTGAAACAGGTGGGGTGAAGAGCTATGTTTTGTTAATCTACACACACACTAGTTCACCAGGTTGCTGTTCCCAGCAGCATCAGCAGCCGTGGAGAAAGGGCATAGAAAGTATTTTGCTTCTGACAAGTGTTCTCTAATTTCCGGTAAATCCTGTAAAAGATCAAGATAAGACAGTGGCTGCAGCTGAAGTCCCCTGGTATGTCCGGGGCATACATACGAGTCACAGATCAGATTGCTTGGCGGCTATTTTGTGCTTTTTAGGTCGAGCCTAGGCAGCGCGCATGTGCTGTCTGCAAGGCCTGCTGTAGTCAAAAGGACTTTGCTCCGAGCTGCTGCCTTCCCATTGGTTCAGTGCAGCTTCGCTCTTCGTTGCTGCTTTGTAAATGGTTCATGCAGCCAAATGTCACTTCTGTTTTGTGGCACAAGAGCACCGGTCAAGTACAATCTTCTTCCGATTCCATTAATCATGTTTGTTTGGTTGAACTCTTTTTTCTGTTTCCGGTGTGCCATCGACTTTGGGTAGAGCCACTTTGCTTTCCGCCCGTCGCTGCTTCGCTGCCGCCATCTCACTGCGGCAGTCTCTTTAATAACAAATTTTCTTTCACTAATGTGTTCTGCACTCTTGTTGTTATAAAGTCTGACTGCCGGGGCACAATGTCCTGTTACAAAAACAGAGTAGACTAACTATGCATGACAAGCGGGGTATGTGAACTTTTATATTCACAAGTACTTTGCAGAAGTGCACAAGCGCATGCGTTCTCTTCCTCCTGCGGGCATGTTATTTCCCCTCCTGTAGCCTGCATAGACGCATGTGCAAGTGGTGCTCCAACCTCAGTCCCTGTCTGCTGGGCAAGCTCTTGCAGGAGCTGCACAAGCTGCAGACTTACCCACGCACCGACATCGGCGCTGGAACTTCGGGCAAGAAGCAGACATGCCCTGCAATCCGGAGCCCAAGTGCTATGCACAGTACAGTGATCCCCATGGCGAGCAGTAGCTGTGCCTGCCTGACACCCCTGCAGTCCCGGCTTTTTACCTCGCACCGACATAGGCGCCGCAACTTCGGGCAAGAAGCAGAATATGCCCTGCGAGCCGGAGCCCGAGTGCTACGCACAGTATAGCGACCCCCTGGGCAAGCAGTAGCCGCGCCTGCCTGCCACCCCTGCAGTCCCGGCTCCATGCATGGTGGCCACCTACTGGCTCAGCTTTGTTGCCAGCTGTTTTTGCCTTGTGTGGCCTAACTGATAGGGCGGCCGACTTTGACGCTAGGGAACCGGGTTCATCTCTGGCGGGAGGCTCAAACATGCTGTAATTCTGGGAAATCACTTAATCTCCCCTTACCTACAACTGACTGTGTCTGCCGGGAATGCAACTGGTGCTCATATAAAGCGCCCTGCTACCTTCGGGTGGAGTTTGCGCTAAATAAAATGGCAAAAAAAAAACCATCGACCAAGGCTGGCAAATGAACAACCGCAACATCTCTGCGTCGCCACTCAGGCCATTGTTTTCGTTCGGTGGTTTGCATTTCTCGTTAATTCATTTTACAACAAAATAACTCACTAAGCCCTGTCCCATGAATAAAAGTCATGTATAAAACCAAATAGGAAATAAAGCGCGGTCAGTGATTTAGGAGCCATTCGCTGGCGTATTACCAACACTGTCCAGCAGATATTTTCGAATAAATTACTCTTTTTATAGGCGCATCGTATTTAAACAAGTAGTATGACTAATTTCTCTTAAAGGACATTGATTTAAAAAAAAAAAAAACGCATCAGCTAAATTGCGTATGTTTAAATTCTTAAATAAAAAAATTGTTCCTTTTAAAATGACTTTCACTCTTTATTCCCATCTCCATATCTATCTCTCCCTTCCTCCCATCTAGTCTCTGTCACGGGCCCCATTCCCCATGTCATTATTTCCATCCCTAGCAAAACCATATTTACCTAGCCCCAGTGGCTCTTAGCATCTCCCAAACAATGCTCCTACAATGTATCTCACAGTACAACATGGACAATGGGAAGCTATCCACTTGGTCATAGATAGCACACCTCTTAAACACTATGTGGAAGGCATCATGTGGACAAAAAATAATTTACATGTTCTTCATAGCCAAGCACTATAATTAAAGATTTTCTTAAGTTGTTTTTAGTCCATTTGGATCTTGTCCAAATCACACGTTGCCCTCAGCCTTTAATTAAAACAAAACAAAATAAAAAAAACAACTGAAGGAACTCTTTAAATAACGTTTTTTGCACCAAAAGAACGGTTGTGACTGATTGTCTGTGACTCACTAAACTGTGTATGAGGTCGCTGTTTGCTACAACTGACATAAGGCCATGTGCAGATCTTCACAGCTGGTAATCAGCTCAGTAAACCTTCACAGAAGTGTCAATTGAGCTCAGCTAGATGTATGTGACTCTGCACCATTTGTTCCCCATGTAAGCTTTCTAAACTGTCAGTCTGGTGCTCCCGGGATCTTGTTAGCATGAACACTAACTGTAAGCTCATATGGGAGTAGGGCACCAGCTAATGAATTAGTTCATCGCGCAGAAGTGATGTTGCTTTTTACACAGCTGCAACTAACTCAAATTCTGCCTTTTCTGACTCCCCAGTCCGCCTAGTGTTATGTTTTATTTTTGTGTAACTGTATTTGTTTTACTTTTGCCTACACTTCTCAATGCCCAAAAATAATTTTAGCAGGTTGCAATAAAACAGTTCACATCTCCATTCATTCAGTCGCACTAGGTTCACCTCCAACTGAGCATAAATATCTAGAAAACTCAGCTGATTTAGGGGTTCTTCTTTATATCGCACTCAAATACAAAAAAAAACATAAGTAAAAAACAATATCATTTACAATGCCAATAGCTCTAACTTTCACAAATGCGAGACCTATTGCATTGCAAATGCTTGTTGTACATTGTACCAGTTATGATTCCACAATATGCCCAGGCTTAGAACATGCAATGCCCAAGCTTTCTAAAGTAACAATTTGCTCTCTCTGGTATGTTGTTAGACTGTGGCCTGATTGGATCTAAGAATCGCAAGAGCAGATACATCCTCACTTTATGATTTTGCTACAAATGCCGTCCCATTGTCTGAGTGAAAACCGCCAATTGCTACTTTCACTAGCAAACACAACAAAACTTCTGCGACTATGAGCTGTACTGTCACATGGTGTCCAGACGCAGATGAGTGGTTAGCAAGTATCCACACCAAACATATTATATTGGCACTGGTTGATGGGAGTTTGAGGTCTTATATAGTATAAATATATGCCCTTGTAAGGCAGTGAAATCTTACTGAGAGGAGTCTGTGGTGGCCTCACAACGGACAATACCTTTATAGGCTGACAAACCTGACATTGCAATACATCTTTTTGAGTCTGCTGGTAAATTAAGGCCACCAGTATCTGTTGGAGTAATGTGCATGGTGTAGTTGCCCCCACGTGAACCGGGATCAGTCATTTGTGACAGCATTATGAGCTCCTCCCTCATTGATTCATTACTGATGGGCACTATTCGACTGCTGCCCTGTTCCTCATGATTTATATTCATACTCTACTTGAAATGCTTGAGACGGAATTTAATGCTGTTAATGGTGTCTGGACTGTTAATGCAATATTTAGGTTGATTTTGGTTTATGACCTAGTGATGGCAGCAACCCTACAGGTGTCTACTGTCGTCTTTGGAACCATCTCAACTTCAGAGCTCCCTTTATTTAGAGTGCATCCCTGCACGCTGGCATGCTGAAATGTCTTCCCCATATCAAATTTAGCAGGTAAAGCGGTGTCCTATTTCCATAGCTGTTTATCTTTCCTTTATTTTCAACCATGCTAAGTGTCACTCATCAGGGGTTAGACTAACTCAAATCATTGGCCTGTCCTGCCTTCCCTCACTTAAAACATTTTGTCACACAATTCAGAGCTCCTGTGAACTCAGCTATAATGTGCTTGATGTACTGAAAATGATTTGCCAGCAGTGCACTGCACAGTACTGTCTGGCACAGTTTGTATTGTTTGTGACTGGCTAGTGTCAAAGATAAACGGCGCACTTTAGCGAAACAATGTCTCTTTCTGCTCCCATGGTTAAAGTCCAGAGCATTGCTGGAGCACGGTCAGCTGATCTGAATGATGCACAGTTAGATCTATGAGAGACAGTACATGTAGATAACAAGCAGGCAAGAGAAAGTGTGCCTGGCTTAGCTTCCCTCTGATTATAGTGCACTGTGTATTCGTACCAGCCCATTGTCACTGCAGTCAACACAATGATAGTGACTTTGAGTGTAGTTTCTACGCGCATCGCCTCACTTCTTCCCAACTGATGTTCTTGTGTATTTTTGTATAGAAACAAGTGGATTAACGTTTTACCTTGGCCACATTTTGCTTAGATAGCAGAGTTCTGGATCCCTCTTTGCTAAAGTAGAATTGAGTTCCTAGTTTTAAGAGACTGTTGCAAATTAAAGACTCATTGACATCCCTGGCAAGTACCATACACATCTTGTGTTGTATTACAGCACGAAAATATACAGGCTGCAGAAAACTTCACAAATGCAGTAGTTTCACCTATATAAGGGAAGGGTTTGAATTCCTAGCCTGAAAACTGCAGAATATTAGAGTCTTCCAATTATTTGCAGGCATTCCCAGGCCCCACCTACATCATCTATGTCGTCATATTTCAGAGTCTCCTGATTAGTTTTTTAACAGAGCAGTAAGTTTTTTTGTCAGTAGGAACATTTGCGCATTTTTAGGCTTGCGGGTCTTGCTACACCTATGTGTAAAGCTGCCAATTTAAGCCAATGGCAGTTTGCATGCTGGGACTGAGTACACCATACCGTTAATCTAGAAAGCAAAACTACATGTCATAGAATTCAATTCACTGTTTGTAACACAAAAAGTCAGGACTGGATGGTGTTACACATGACTTGGGGGCACCAGAGTAAGCAAAGCAAAAATACTAAGAGAACAACTTCCAAAGCGGGTTTTGAGGTCACACAACATTTTTATGCAATTTACTTCGCAGTTTACTTCAGTATGTGTTGCTTCCTTTCAATATATGAATCCCTATTTCATAAAGATTAATTGTAATGCTAGCCACTTAAGTGACAATTAGTGTGACTCTATACCAGTTGAGTGGTGTGATGTCATGATATCTGTTTATGTTGTGGTAGCTCAGTAGGTCCCTCCCTGATGTGGAGAGTATCTGTAAGCTGGAGGTCTATGGTTCGAATCCTGGTAGTGCCTACTCTGCCTTTTATCCATCTGAGGTCAATAAAATGAGTACTATTGCTATAAATTTAATTCCTTCTATGCGAGAAAGATAGATGTGTGTTGGGCGTCAAGGACCAGTGCAAGCCAATGAGATAGCTGCAAAGCAGTCTTGTGTCTTGTTTGTATGACACTTTCACATACATGGGAACAGACCCGATGGGAGATTCCAGTTATTTTAGCTGACTCCCGACTAAAATCTCCTCAGCCTCAGTGTAAGTCGATGGGGAAAATGTATTCCCCACATTTTCGTTTTCACAATCTCCATCTTTCCAGGTTCAAAATGTTGGCATGCATGCCTTCGGCCGTCCTGACTTTGTATCCTTGTGTACTTCACATTGTTAGTATTTTAGAGACAGATTATAAATAGATCATTACAATCACCATTACAAAGGATAATAACTATATTGCAGAAAGGGGTAATTTATGCAAATTTTCTTATTATGCATACATAAATAATTTGTTCTACTCATGACTGTCATGCATAAGGATCTCCGAAACATGGAAATATCACACATAAGCAGGGCCACTGGAATTATGTGGCAGTGGAGGACCAAAGTATTTGGCAGGATTGAGTAAATTATGCGTCAAGAAAAGGCAAATTATGCGGCACATTGTGGGATTGTTTTACTTCATTATTTTGTTATTTTTTAAATTGTTAACACTATCTGGGCATTAGTTGCAACTCATTAGTACTAGTTTTACACCCAAACACAGTAATAAGCTATAGAAAGGTGATCAGTCAACCTTTGTAAAAGGCCTTCCACTGCACAACAAAACGTGTCATTGCGTTTTTAGTAAGTTTTGAACCGTTTGAGCTAGAAACTATTTTTTTTGTAAAAATCTGCAGATTATGCAGCAGATGATGGATCATGTGGCAAATGCTGCAAATCTCTAATTATGCGAAAATTGCTGCGCAATCACATAATTCCAGTGGCCCTGCACATAAGCAAACTCAGACTTAACAGCTGTGGGTTTTACCTCACAGTCTGGGTAACCATTGTTTCAAGTCCGCATTGTATCCCTGCACAAAGAAATCAGCACCTGAAAGTCTGGGAATGATTGGTCGGTTTTCTGTAAAGTTAAGAACAACTCTTGTATTTCTGCAATTTGATTGGTAGAGTCATCTGACAGTATGCACTGTGTTGAAATCAGAAACCCTGGATACCCTTTTAACCGCTGCACAGAACACGCAGCTGAATGTTTATGAATCAATAAATGAAAAAACATTTATGAAGTGCCGTGAATACCCTCACGGGGTTTCCTGGTGGTAAAACAGCATCTAAACCAAGGTAAAAAAGAGGACAAAGGTGATGAGAGAAAGAAGGCCAAACAATTATGTACTTTTAGTGGGTAATGCTTCAATTTGCAGAGGTAGTTTTCTAAACAGGAAGTGGTGCATTGATGACATAAATGAAGTGGTATGGCAGTCTGTTACACTCCAAATGAAGTCCATGGGTAGCCATGAAGTAAGTTATAAGTAAGAGGTTTATTAAGCTTAGTTACAGGATGGTAAGTAGGATAATAAGTTCAGCCCCACCAGGAGCAGCATCCTTGCTGCTAAGCCCATACACTCCAACTGTCTCTCTTGCCACTCCACTAGGCACTCCAGCATTCCACTACCCCATCAGGCATTCTAACATTCCACACACATCACATTCATACTGGCTGAGCTGCAGGGAATGGGTAACCAGGGGAAAGGGTGCATTATAGGAATTCAAGTTACAACACAGTCCAAGCCTTTGCTGTGGGGTAGCTGAAAGGGCGGCCACTGTGTCTCTGACGTCTTATTGGCAGAACATTTAAAAGGTGTTGCAGCGTTTTGGGCTCTTTTTATCATCTGGTTATCGACCACTCTCTTGGTCCTCCAATGGACCTTGCTTCGTGCCAAGAGGGGTAGGGTATGGAGGAGAGTAGTTTGGCACCACTTTGAAATGACAGTAGGAGTGCGTTATAATCACGGGTAGTCTGCACTTGCATATATTCTGTTTGACTAATATAAGACTAAAGAACTAAAGGTACGAGATGTTAAAAGTAGCCCCATGATTAAAATAAATTATCCATGTACCTTAGAACTGTAACTAACAAGATTTAGAATTTCATACTGATACCTAAGTAAAAGATGACATTTAAACGTGTTTCTGAATATGATTTAACATTGCATTCGTAATAATAAAATAGTAGGACATATCCTTCGTAAATGTTAGAATATATGTCGAAAATGTATGGTTTATACATAAATAGAAGAGAGCACATATTGTAATCTATGCGATGCTAATTTAGCCTCAACTGTAGGCCTGAGATGCATTTCTAATTCTTTTCCCGGGCTAGCATTTGAGTCTACATTTCTGCTTGTACTGTGAAATGTTGCATGTATTTTATGTTCCCACTGCAAGGTTTTTAGTTTAGAGAAGGAGTTATTGATCTAGTAGATATAGAGGCCTGGGAAGAAATGCAATAAAGGAGGAGAGACGAGTTCCCGTGGAGACTGAGGTGGCACCAACGACGTATACGATATCTCACCATGTGAAGAAGGAAGTGGAAAAAGAACTGTGGAGAAAATCACCAGGAATTTGTAGGAGGTGCCTGTATTTGGTGGTTGCTTATGTTCTAACATAGTGAGGTACAGCTGACACTCTGCTTTAGGATGCCTTGAGGGGCAGACCTCACTCTGGCTATTGTGGCTTTATGCTACATGACCCAGGTTGGAGTTTCTTCTTTGGAGGACTCTGATAGCTGACAATTTTTATGCCTTCCCTTTGAACCTTGCCTAGAATAGGATTCCCTTTTTTAGAGCAGTGTAGGGACGATGGACGGCGTGCGCGGCGATTCAAAATGGCCGCCTAGCGTCGGGGCTCCGTGAAACGCCGGAGACGAGCTGCAATTAACAGCGGATGCAGCGTTTCTTCAGGCTTTAAAATGCCAGATTGCTAAATCGGAAGGTGGGCTCTTCTGAAGGCTATTTTTATTTTCCCTGAATTCCTGGTCTAAGTGGGAAAATTTTGCAAGAGACTGATTGCTTCAGGTAACGGCCGCCATTTTACATCTTACCTGCTGATTCTCCTCAGTCTTCGCCGCAGGTGATGTTCCGGGAAGCGCTTTTTCATTGCAAATGCCTTATTTTTGACGTCCACTACTCGCACCTGTTATTTTAAGGATGGCAAAAATTTATTTATTTATCAAGGTACTGGTTTTAATATGAACTGGCTAGCTTGGAGCACTCTGCCTATTCTATCACATGGCGCCTGTTTATTTTTGCGCCCTTCATGTTTTACTGTACCAAGAGAAATGGTTTACGCTTACATGACTGCCTTTTGATTGGTGGAGCCTGTCTGAAAGTCTTTTCTCATATAATGTGAGAGGGTTATTCGAAGTTGCAGGAATCTATATCTGACTCCAGGCGTCCTCTTGTGGTGCACTTGCTTGAGGATTTTCTTTCTTCCTTCATGTTATACTCAACATTGTTCTGTTGTAGGACATTGTACCACTTTCCTCTGGTTGGTGTTTCATGGGTAGGAGCAAGCGTCTACCGCGGCATACTCAAAATCTGAAAGGGAACACCCCTAACACTTCTGGCACCGGTTGCGCTGTTTTTAATAGATTCTCCTACCTCTCTGAGGGCTCGTCACATAACGATTGTTCCGATACTACAGAACCATCCACAACAATGGCCTCCAAGGTACCGTTACCTTCGACTACTAGCAAGAGGCTCAAGCAGGATCCTCCTTCTCCTCCTAAGTCTACCTCCCCAGTTTCTTTGGACATGGTTCTGGAGGAGATTCGTGCTATCCGTCCGTTTGTGGAAGAAACTAATGCCCGTCTTCAATCAATGGACTCCAAATGGGCTTCTATGGATTCCCGCGTGGCTTTGGTGGAACAACAGCTTGTCCTGATACAGGATGCACCCTCAAAAATTTCCTCTCTGGAAAAGGAAGTCTTGCAGCTTCGAAGGGCTACTGAGGATTTGGAAAACAGAAATCGTCGTAATAATTTACGCGTCTATGGTCTTCCTGAGGGCCTTGAGGGGGATGACCCTGTTGCTTTCTTCACCTTCTTTCTCCCACAGCTCCTGGGTCTTCCGCCTACGACCAAATTGAACTTACAACGCGCACATAGACTGGGTCCTCGCCTTTCTTCTTCAGCTGCGCCAACCAAACGTTGAGGAATGATTATTCTATTTCTACAGTTTACCGACCTGCTGCTGGTCCTGAATGCTGCTAAAACTAAAAAGAATCTCTCATGGCAGGGCTCCAAAGTTTTTATTTCTCAAGACCTATCTTCAGCTACAGCCAAGAGACGCAAAGAGTTTTTGGATTTGTGCCCACCTCTTCGCTCTTTGGGTGCCAGATATGGCCTGTTCCATCCATGCATTTTCAAGGTTACTCTTCTTAATAAAACTTCTACCTTCGAAGATCCGGTTGACCTCAGAAGATTTATTCAGACTCACTCTCATGCCTCCATGGAGACAACTCCTTCTTCTTCTGGATCGTGACTGTTGTGCTCTTTCATTTATATCTTTGCATTAATGTTATAGTTATGGCTTATTATTAACTTGGATTATAGTAGTTTATTTTGGATTGCATGATGAATGTCGTTTAACATTTATTTCCCTTTACAGGTTTACTGATGTTTAATTTTGCTCCTCCACATATTCCCGCTCCTGATCATATGTAGTATTTGGTGTCTTTGGTGTCTCGCGTTGCCCCTCCTGTTGGGTGTGTTGTGCCTGTTGTCCGTCGCCGTCTCTACTCCTTCCTCGTTCCCCGTAAGGTATGTATCGCAGTCGTCTTTTTGACATGTACTGTCTCTTCTTGTTTCTATTCCTTTTTTCCTTTCTCTCCTTCCCCACCTTCATATTCTTCCCTCTTTTCTCCCCGGACTTCTTCCCCGCTACTCTTGTTACATGGATCTCCTTTACTATTTGTCTATTATTCTTCTCTCTTCTTTCATATTTTCTCTTCTTTATTAGGATTGTTGCATATACTGTTTACTATGTATTTTTGCTAGTTCTACATTCAAGGTTATCTCATGGAATGTAAAGGGTTTTATTAGTCCAATTAAGAGACAGAGAATACTCTCACACCTTGCCTCATACAATCCAGATCTGGTGCTTTTGCAGGAAACTCATCTTTCAGAACCTGAGGCGTTAAAACTGAAAAAAGGCTGGGTGGGCTCGTTTTTTGTATCACCTTCATCTAACAAGAAAAATGGCGTCATTATTTTGTGTCATAAGAGTCTAAATTGTAAAGTCGTTGCGCAAGAAAATGATACTGAAGGTAGATGGATACTGGCTAACTTATTAATCAACAATGTTTCTCTAACTATATTTAATGTATATGGCCCTACGCATCCTGATTGTGCTTTTTGGCCTTTAGTAACTCAGAAATGTATTCAGTTTAAAAATGATTTCTTTATTTTAGGAGGAGGCTGCAACCAGGTCGTTGACCCTTTTCTTGACCGCCAATCGCAAACACGTTTTGTCCCTCATAGGACACACAAACATTTTTTAGATACCATTTCCCAGACCCAGCTGGTAGATGCATGGAGACTTACCCACCCTGACTCTCTTGATTTTTCTTTTTTCTCTCCTCCTCACAATTCTCTTTCTCGGCTTGACTATCTTTTTCTATCTAAATCTCTATCTCAAAATTTACTGTCCTCCTCTATTGAACCTATTGTTATTTCGGATCACGCTCCAATAGTGATGGACCTTGATTTACTTCCCTCTTGCCCTAACACTTCCCGTTGGCGTTTTAATAACTCTCTTCTTCTTGATCCTAATTTTTCCTCTTCTTTTACGAACTTTGCTGAAGAATTCTTTGACCTAAATAGTACCCCTAATATTCCGCCACATATACTATGGGACTCATTTAAGGCTACAGCACGAGGATTTGTCATGGACTTCGTTTCCAAGAGGAAGAAACGTTTTCTCCAACAACGTAAAATTGCCCTTGCGAACATTAAATCATTAGAACATCAGTTCTATACTTCATCGGCAGATTCAATTCTGCCCGCTCTTATTCGTGCCAAGTTGGCTTTTAATAAATCCACGACGGATAATGCATCGTCCATACTGCTGCGCAGTAGCGCTAGGTACTATGGAGGCCGCAATAGAATGGGGAAACTTCTAGCAAATTATCTCAAGTCCCGTAAAGAACGTACTCAGATTGATGTGGTCTGCTCCTCGGATGGCTCCCCTATTTATAAGAATGAGGACATTTTGAATGAATTTAAGCTTTTTTACAAAGATCTATATACCCCTGATTCTCCTCCTTCTTCCCTTATCCAATCTTATCTTGATGCGCTCCCGATTCCGTCTAACGATCATCTTAATTTTTCTAAACTGGAATCAGATTTATCCCTTCAGGAATTATCCCATGCTTTATCCACTTTAAAGAAAGGTAAATCCCCTGGCCCTGATGGTTTTTCCGTTGAATTTTACTTGCACTTTTCTAATTTACTACTTCCTAGACTTTTATATCTATTTCAATCTTTTCTTCTTTCTGATGGGACATTGGGCACTTTTCAGGAGGCAATAATTTGTCTCATACATAAGGATGGACGTGACCCTAAATTTTGTAAAAATGATCGTCCAATTTCCTTGCTTAATGTAGATTATAAATTATTTGCCAAATCACTGGCTTTGCGATTGGACCCTCTTATGCCGCACTTGGTGGGTAAGGAGCAATGTGGTTTTGTTAAAGGCAGATTGACTTCGGTCAATTCTCGTCTTTTTTTAAATGTTCTTAACAGAATCCCATCTCTTTCCTCTTCTTTGGCTGCCATCTCTGTTGATGCTGAAAAAGCATTTGATAGAGTTGACTGGTCTTTTCTACTTTCCGCCCTAAAGTGGCACGGATTCGGTCCTAAGATAATTTTGTTTATTTCCCTATTATACTTGGCTCCTCGAGCTTCCGTATTAGTTAATGGATGTACTTCTTCATATTTC
Source organism: Calotriton arnoldi (assembly GCA_963921515.1). Classification (NCBI taxonomy): domain Eukaryota; kingdom Metazoa; phylum Chordata; class Amphibia; order Caudata; family Salamandridae; genus Calotriton; species Calotriton arnoldi. The sequence goes on along the minus strand of CAWUFW010004896.1, from coordinate 395,161 downwards.
CATCTTCGACGTGGTGTTCGTCAGGGTTGTCCTCTCTCCCCGCTTCTTTTCATTCTGGCTCTCGAACCCTTTTTAACCTCAATTCGTAATAATGACCTGATTTCTGGTTTCTCCTATGGCGACCATAATTTAAAACTTTCCGCATATGCAGATGATATCCTTCTTTTTATTTCCAATCCTCCCACTTCTATTCCTCCTCTATTAGATGAATTTGACTCTTTTTCCCGTGTCTCTGGTTATAAAATAAATTCAGATAAAACGGAAATTTTACCCCTTACAAAATTTTGTCTTCCACATTACTTCTCTTCTACGGGGTTTGCTTGGTCTCCTGTAAAAATTAAATATTTAGGTATGTCATTCGCTAATTCCATTTCCTCTTCTGTTAAGTTAAATATGACCGTGATCATTTCTCGGATTGACAATTTACTTTCTTCTTGGAATCCTCTCTTTCTTTCCTGGTGGGGTCGGCTAGACTCCATTAAGATGATGATAACCCCAATTCTGATATATACCCTTTCCATGCTTCCAGTATACATTCGTGCTTGTTATTTTTTTAAAAATTGACTCCCTTCTCTCTAGATTTCTTTGGAAGGGCAAGAGACCCAGGATGGCTTTATCTGCCCTGCGTAAGACAAAACAAAATGGAGGGGTTAATTTCCCGGATTTTCGTACATATCACAAATCTTTTTGCTTGCGTCAAGCCGCAAAATGGCTCCTAGAAGATCAGTCGCCCTATACCCCACTGTGGTATACGATCGAATGTACCCTGGCTTCTCCTTTCTCATTTCAGGAAGTTTTGGCCTTTTCCGTTAAGTCTTCCTTTTCCTCACTCCCTTTATTTAAACACACTTGTTCTATTCTAAAACCTTTATTGCATAAAAAACCTTTTTCCAGAGAATCTTTTTTGGAGTCTCCAATCTGGCATAATTCTCTTATTACAATCAATGGTAGATCCATTTTTTGGAAGTCTTGGAGACTTAGGGGGATAATATGGGTTAAAGATCTATTTGATGGATCCGATCCTTGTTCATTCCCCCAATTTCAACTCATTTTTCAATGTCCCTGCTCCTTTTTTCAGAGATTCTCCACCCTTATGGCGATTATTCTGGAGTCTTTTTATTCTCTTCCTTCGATCCCTCCATCTTCGGTTCAGAATCCTCTACATAAAATTCTTCTTATTCTCCCCAAAGCTTCTCTCATTTATAAGTTCTTCCTATCTCCTAATCTTGATCGTTCCAAGTCTAGGGTGGAAGTCGCGTGGGAATCTGACCTTGCATGTGATTGGACCATTATTTTCTGGGATAAATTCTGGTCCCGATCCCTTAAAATTTCTCGTTCTGCCTCCCTTACCCAATCTATGTTTTTTCTCTATCATAGACTCTATTTTACCCCTGTCTCTATTGCTAAATTTTCTCATTCTACTGATACGAACTGCTGGTCCTGTGGATCCCCTAATGCTGATCTCGTACATCTTCTTTTTCTATGTCCTTCTGTTTCTATTTTTGGGGGAAAGTTTGGTCTTACATTTCTCGCATGTTCAATATTCTTATTCCTTATTCTCTTCCTCTTCTTTTTGCAGGTAGCCTGTTTCAGTCCTTAGATCTCCCCCCACATAAGCACGGTCTCTTTGACCTTATGATAGCTCTAGCTTTCCAACACATAACCCTTAATTAGAAAACACTTACAAAGCTTTCGATCCAACATTGGTGGAACAGTTTATGTTATTTTCATCGCCTGGATATTGCTTTTGCTTCCTCCTGTAAACCGATGATTGATAGAGAATGTTTTTTGACCCCACTTGCTACCTTCTTAGATAAATTGGCATTGACAGATAACTCCTGATTTAATGCAGAGAATTTTAAACCTCCGTAAATGTATTACTTTTCTCTGCCTCTTACTTCTAACTTAATAATTTTTTTGTCACCCTCTATTCCATACGTTGATTATTGTTTACTGTTTTAAGATTTCTAGTTAAATATGCAACTTATATACTCTATTTTAGAATGTAAGAGATCCCCTCTCCCCCCTTCTTTCCTTCCCCTTGTTCCCCTCCCCTCCTTCCCCTCCTCCTTTTTTCCCCCTTCCCTTTATTCCATTATAATCTTAAACAGCTTTCTTCTTTAAATTGCTGTTAGCCATTTCTTCTACTATGTATACCTTCAATAAGTCATTTTCTGTTTTGCTGACCTTTGTATTGCTATTAATATTTAAATAAAGCTTTTCAAACACAAAAAAGAGCAGTGTAGGGACAATTGAAGGGTTTCTTAAAGGAGCCTGCTGCAATCGAATTTACATTTTTGTCTTCTTATAACATTCATGGCAGTAACCGAACTAGTTGTTTTCTTTTTGTTATATATTAACCTTGTACTTTTATGTTGAGATTGATATACATTAATGTTATTAAGATTTTTCAATAAAAAGACTAACCAGAGCTTAGTTGTCGATCTGAGTTTATCGAGTAATTGACTTTCTTAGAATTTCAGGAAGTGGTTGGGTTCCTTACCTATCATGCTGCTTAACAAGAGCCATGGACCAGAATTTGAGGAGGCGGGTTCCAGCTCTAGCAGATATAGGAGGTTCAATCAGCCATCCAATGAGGACCAGGAATTAGATAGCTACTCTAAAAACCGATAATCAAATTCATGTATATGACTCTCATGACTGCACTGTACAAATATAGTATTAGGACTGGTAGACCAAATCTCCTAAAGAAATTTAGCTGGGCTAATATACAAACCAGTACTTCAGCTAAAGCTATAAAGAATAACATTAGTACTCGATATCCAGAAATCTCTCTAGTTCGATCCCTTCCAGTCATCAATAAATCAATTGGAATGCACAGTCAAATGGAAATAAACCATGATGAGACAGAGGCAGTTTGATTTAGTTAGCTTTGTCAAGTTTAAAAGTTAATTACATTAGTACCTAAGCTTAATTCAAAAGTGCAGAATAATCCAAATTAGTTACATTTGTCATAAAGTGACCAAAGCTCTGGAAAGTTTAGGAAGGGACATGAGATATGCCAGCTCAAAGCAGTCTCCCATCAGGGAAAGAGACCACCAAGGCGCACACAGCGTATGCATCAATCTGGAGTCTGCATAGGCAAGTCTGGTTCCAGGAAAATAGATCAGCAAGGAAGGCAGCAAGAATGAAAGTTTTCCCAAGAAAGGTAGATGAGAGCTTCGTTTCCGTCAAATCAATGTATATTATAATCCACAAGTTCCAGGGTGACATCTCCTTGATCACCTCACTTAGTCAGACCACTTAGTCCATTGGTCAGTTTGTATAGGATGATTGTCATGAGGCATAAAGAAGACACATATTATAGGAATATAGGCGGTGCAGAATATGTAAGCTGTCAGGCCATCCGGTAGGTGTATACTCTTAAACAAAAAAGTTCGAAAGGACAGTTTCTCAGGCAGATGTTCCCAAAGTAACAGAATTTGGGTCAAATAGTCCTTGTATGCGAGTGGGAACTCTAAAAAATAAACAAAGTTTCAATTCACTTTGCAATCTTAGAAATTTTCTCATGAGAACGAAGTCGAGCAACAAGGAAAAATGCATGCAAGCAGGCAGGCCTGCATTGAATTTAGGCTAATATAGCAAAGAACATCATGTATTGGAATATACATTTTCATTGAGAAATATAAGATTCAGATATTGTTTTCAGCTTATTTGCACTTAGAAAGCAGGTTAATTTTGTTCTAAATAGCATAATGTATTACTGCATTTTTAAAGTACCAACGTGTATATTTATTTCAAACTCCTAATAACTAATATCGTTTCAGGTAATTTATACTAGTACGTATATGAAAATCATTCTGTGAAAGTTTCAGGCTATTCGCATTAATTAAGAATGTGCAGCAACATTTTCTCTTTTCTCACTTGGTGCACACTTTTCTCATATGCAAAAGATGGAGTTTAGAATGAAAACTCTCCATTAGCACATAAATGTGATATGAGAGGCGAGGAGGGATTTAGTGAGCTGCACACTAAGTACTTTGAACAGCTAGCTTCACATTTTGTTGACTACTCTCATTGTTCAAAATACAGATTTGGGGAAATAAAACAGAATCCCTGGTATTCATGTGAGAGTAGGTCACTAAGGCGCCAACTTGCCAAGGCAATTAAAATCAGAAACATGACCATGGTGCGAGAGCTAAGGAAGTCCTATAAACTGGCTATAGCTAGGGCTAAGAGGAACTGGGATGAGAACAAGTGGAGGCAATTTGTGGAGGCATGCTCCCATAAAGATCCTAAAATAATTTGGGCCCTTGTTGGGAGGGGAATCTGGAAAATCAGCCACCGCTAGCCAATAACATCAGAGCTAGCGTCTGGCATGAGCACTTTGGTGCTCTATACACCAGTTCCATCTGCTCTACCATGCAGACTCCCCTCTTGACTCATCCCTAATTACAACTAAGGTTCTCTTCACTAAGAACGAAATTGTGTCCTCAATTGAGGCCATTGTCCCAGCAAAAGCCCCTGAACCTGACGGAATTCCAGGAGATCTATTTTGCCATGACAAAGACAACTGGTCCGACTACATACTGGCTCTCTCCAATGCCATTGCAAGGGGCGCCCCAATTCCTGACTCATGGAAGGGAGCGGAAGTTATTCCTGTCTTCAAAAAAGGCGACAGGAATAATCCGAACAACCATAGGCCCATTAGCCTTATAGACTGCATCCAGAAGGTATTCTGTCGTACCCTTTTGGTGAGGGTCCAGAAGTGGATGGCTGACAACAATATACTGTCTCCCTACCAAGCGGGATTTCGGCAAAAAAACAGGAACAATTGATCAGGTTTTCTGATTCATCCTCCTATATTGGAAGGTGGTGATATTAGGCAAGGGGAGCTTATATGTTACCTTTATAGATCTGAAGTCAACTTTTGATCTTGTGCCACACAACACGCTCTGACAGGTACTGAAGGATATGGGGATGCCTTTAGAAATCTTGACATTAGTTGTTCGCCTCCACGAGGACAACCATGACAGGGTGTGATGGGGTGATCAGGGTCAAGTTACTGATCCCAGTAAAATTATCAGGGGCATGCGCCAAGGCTGCGTCCTGCCCCACCCCTATTTTCCTTATACATCAGCCAAGTAGTTGACCATCTATCCAGGACCCCAGTGGATGCACCAACGCTAGGGCAGGAGAAAATCGTAACACTTCTATTTGCGGATGATCCCCTCCTTATCTCAAAAACACCTGGGGGCCTCCAGATGCTACTGAATCAATTCAAGGCTTTTTGCGATGGGAGAGGCCTAGAAATTAATACAACCAAGACAAAGCTTATGATGCTGAACCCCCATAAATCATACAAAGGGTGTCTAACCCTAAACAACATTCCATTAGAAAGGGTGAATAGCTTTGAATATTTGGGTATTAAATTGACCGAAGATATGTCCTGGAAGCAACACCTAATTAAGGCAAACTTAAAGTTTAAGCAAATAGTTGGGGCCCTAAGGAAAGAACACTGCTATTCGCACACTAAACATGTTGCACCTGCCCTAGAGATTTACAAAAGGAAGCCTGTGAGCTGTGCCCTTTATGGGGCCGAGCTGTGGGGTTTTGAAAGACTGACCGATCTAACTGTGGCTGAGAACAAATTTCTAAGGAACTTAGTGTCACTTCCCCCAAGCACACTACTACATCCTCCCAAACTTGACATGGGCTTTAAATCCTAGGCAAAACTCTGCACGCTGCTCTTTTGGCAGAGTTTAGTTTCGATCCCTGAACTGTCCTCCTATGCTTCAGCTTTTGATGAAGTTTGCATTTTGGATATATTTAAGAAGATAGGTTGGATCAGAAACATCAAAAGTCTACTTGACAGTATTAGGGTAAAGGGTCAGTGGGGTAGCACTAATCGCCGAGGGCCGACCACAAATAAGCAAGTAAAGCTATGTATTGGGACTGGGTATTCCACGACGAAATTAGGAACAGCAAGTTGGGCAGGCTAACTGTGGAATTCGTTGATTTTAAATTGTTCTGTTCTTTGGAAGGCTACCTCGACCTTATATAGCTACCATCAGATAAAAAGCTAAATATTCAATTTAGGCACGGTTCACTCCCCTTGAACTCTTTCACATGTTCCTGGTCGTGTAATACAGCTCAGAGCAAGGGCTCTCCATGCTGCTCTGCTCCCAACGAATCAACCTCCCATGTTCTCTTTGGATGACAAGCATATTCTGGCCCTAGAAGAAGATGGTTAACACCTATCTGTAAACAGCTGGGAACCAGAAAACACGGTGTGGCCTCATGCATGCTAAAATCTGACGCAAGACCTTTGTTTGCCTGTGCGCTTGCAACATTTCTGGGCCAAATGTGGGGAATTAAAAAGAAGGCCCAAAAGCTAAATTTACCATCTCACCCACTAGGCCCAACAGTATGAACCCCATTAGGCTTATCTAGCAACACCGGCAGGGAATCTGCATATGTGTATGCGAAGAGTAGATAATATAGCGGGTCCCATTGCCTCGGACATTAGGTCCCCAGAGACTGTTGATGTTTTTATCCCATTAACCAAATATGACGTTTTTAATTTGTATAGCTTTTATATGGTTCATATCATTGTGTAATAAGTTTTATGAATTGATTTAATATTATCCTTTAAAAAAAAAAAAACAATGAACTTTCATATGTAAGTATTGCAAGAAATGTATTTATGCACTCTGCACTTTTATGGTCTGATGTCCGAAATAAAGTTTATTGATTGATGCACTCACTGATTCTCCCATCACAGACCAATTAGTGAGGTGTACCAACAATCACAACGTGCAGGGAAAGCTATTGGCTAATGATCCTAGTCTGAAGGAGGCAATTGCCACAGCAGAAGCTATGGAGAACACGTCCATGTGGGTTTGGGAATTTTGTGACAGTCAAACTCCTGATACTGTTAATCAGATTGACGGGATGAAAGATGAATCTGACATGGAGGGTATTGGATTGTCGGTTAGGAAGGGAATGAGACAAAGTTTGCGCTGAGGAATGGTGATACTAAGGAGGGATAATTTAAGTGCTACAGATGGGCACCTCTAAAATAACGGGGCGCTATTGCAGAAATGCTATTTGTTGGAAATGCGGGAAAAGGGGCCATTATGCCAAAGTATGCAGAAGTGGCAGAGTGCATGCAGTAGATGATGTGTCTGACAGCCCGAAAGACAATTTAAGAAGGGTGATTGTAACTGTGAAAGAGAATGAAGACATTGACAGTCATTCTTTGACCATGTCTGAAGATAAAATAAAGGTTGTTTGCAAGAAATTCACAGTTTTGATGGGTTCAGGTTTACCATACACCATGGTTGGGGGACAACATTGAAACAGGTGTTTCAATGGGGAACAACATCAAGTTATTACCTTCTGATGTCAATCCGGTGGGGTATTGTGGAACTAGGATTGATGATTTTGAGTTGCACAGTAATGAGGATCCGATCAAAGATAGAGAATCTGTGGGCAAGGTCTATGTTTAGTGACAATCTACTGGGTTGGTAACACCAAGGGGATATGGGCATATTTCTCAAACCAAACTCTCCTGAACCCATTTTATTGGTGTCCAACAATGGGACTGAGTTTGAGATAGTTCGCAAGTTTCCAGAATTGTTTGAGAAAGAATTAGGGTTGCTGCATGGATTCGAACATAAGAGTGTGCTCTAGAGGAACGCCTTACAGTGTCTGTTTAAGTAAGGAAAGTACGGAATCTGATGGTTGACCCACCTAAGGCTGAACTCCAGAGATTGTTAGATTTGGGGATCATTGAAGAAATTGGGTCCTTGTAATGGCTGGCTCTGCTGGTTCTTGTACCCAAGGATGGTAGAAAAAGCATAAGAATGTGTGTGGACCTTGGAGGTCTCAACAAACATATTTGGGTGGATCGCTAACCTTTCCCTAATATCACTAAAATGCCAGGAGCACTTAAGGGAGCTAAGTTGTATAGTATCATGATTTAGCTTCAGCATATCATCAAGTACCACTTCATGCTTAATCTAGGCATCTCTGTTAGTTTGTAACTCCTTTAGGTGACTACAGGTTCTTAATAGTACCTTTTGGTGCCTTCAGCAGATACATGTTTTCAAAGAGTGATGAAAAGGGTCTTGTAAGGGATAGCACAGGTTCTCCTCTTCTATGTGGACATGTTAGTGTTTGGAAAGGGGAAGAATATTCATGACAGAACTCTGGAGTGCATGCTTAACAAATTAAAATCTTCAGGTCTCAGGTCTAACTTTGAAGAGAAACAAGTGCAAGTTTGGTGTTACTGCTGCCACATATTTAGGACTTAGCTTCCCGCTCTATGATGGAATAGCGTTCCTCTGCTCCTCTCAGAGAACATGAAGAAAACACTTTCTCCTCTCAATCAACAATTTGAGATAAAACTGCTGCCAATTCCTTAAGACTGGCACCAGAGCTTAGAATAGTTCTTATGCATGTGTCAAAATGTCCCAAGGTTGGTAGTTTACCAATGGAAGATTCGGCCTAACAGAAAGCCTCCTCACATTCTTTTGTCCAATTGAAAATGTACCCCTTTTAAATGAAATTGTTCAGTGGTTCGACGGCACTTTCAAAATTGGTGATGGATTTTGAGCAAAACTCCACCAATCCTAAAACTGACCTCACTTGAGCACGATCACTTTGAGTGGGAGCATCAGTAATACTCTTGGCTAACTCCAATTTTGGGCTTATACCTTCACCAGTTCAGTCAGTGTAGTGCTTGTGTTGAAGAGCTTATAACTAATAATTTTGGGAGAGGATGTAGCCTTACAGCTAGGGCAGTCGACCTCGAAGCTGGGGAACCAGGTTCGAGTCTCGGCAACAACGCTCAACATCCTGTGATTCTGGGCAAATCACTTAATCTCCCCGTGCCTAACAAAAATGAATGTGGCCATCTGTAATGAAACTGGTGCTCATGTAAAGCGCTCTGATACCCGATGTCTTGGGTCTAGTTCGCGCTATATGAAAATCACAAAAACAACCAATTGCTAACTCCATTCACATCAATATTAGTTAAAAGGCTATAATTTTATCAATTCAAACAGTTACACTTCATATCAAGAAAAGCATGGACCAGTCCTCTGTTACTATAAGTTTGACGTCAACTATGTATTTATATTGTAGTCTGAAACAAAGTGTCAATTTGAGTGAAATATTGATAAACCAACCCAAAGGCTTGATGGTATCACAGTCACTGCCAGTACTGAACAAGGGAAAATCTATTATCTGAATGTAAAAATATAGATTAATATTCACAAGCCTTGCTCCATCCTAATTGTCAATGAGCTGGACAGACATAATATACTGCACTGTTTAAATTTCCATCCATGCTCTTTATAAAACATCTGTCCTATTCACAACTACTCAGAATCAGATAAATGATCCCAGATGATGAACTTTATGAGCAAGAAAGTAGAAACAAGTGTCAACATTTTTGAGAGAGGAACATCTAGGGAGCATATTAGAAATGCAACTGAAAAAGTAAAGAAATTGAAAACCAATGTCCTCCTGAAAGTTAAACAGAAACAAGGGACATATCATTTAATCTATATTTCCAAATATTTGGTTGAACCCGATTGCATAAAAAACTATTAACTAGCATTGGAAGATTTTGCAAGGTGACACCATAATTAATTCTTTATTTAGGTACAACCTACTGTATACAAGAGATCATCAACCTCAAAAGAATAACTTCTTCTGTTACATGTGTGTAAAAGGATGCACAAAGTCATATTGTTGCACAGACGGCTGGCACCGTTTTATGCTTGAACTGTTCGATTTGCAACAACATCATCAATTCTGATATTATTTGTGACCCATATATGGTGAAAGCATTCAAAATGGTAAAGTACACCACTTGCTATAGAGAATACTGTATATAAGCAATAAAATATCTTTAGAGGATGATTTATGTAAGGAAGAAAATTGAAAGATAAACGTCTGCATGAAAGAAGACTAAAGCAATATAGGTGCATGCGTTTGCTGTTTTCTCATGATTTAATAATGCACTGGCTAACCGCAGAATTGAGTAACCTGCAGCCATTTGTATGCCTACATTATATCAACATGTTTAGTTCTCTCACCTCTGTCGTACCCGGCCTCATTACCATGCCTGGCACCATGACATGAGGATTCTCAATTAAGCTAGCTCAGCATTTGATATCTCAACTGTTCTATCTCTTTCCAAAGTACTTTTTTGTTCTTCTCATGAGAAACCTAGGCACGGTTAGTACCGTTATCTAAAGTTTCGATTTCTGTCATGTGAATGCTACTTCATCCACCAAGGTGAAGAGAATGTATAAAGTTAGGGACGGATTAGCATTAGATGATTAATTGCTTGGTGAGGCAATAAATGTTGTTTTGGACTTCAAGTGAGCTTGGAGCGATATTTATTTTCTTTCACGGATACAAAGTCTCCATTAGTAAGACATTTTAAGAGGCATCCAAAAATTTCATTTAACTAAGAATACTGGTTTTAGAAGTGATCCCTTACAAAACGTTTCAGGCTAAACAGGGCAAATTATCATTAGAAAAGGAAGCTAATTTGATAGTTCAATTAAAAATAATTTGGCCAAAAAGGTTAATAGAACGATATGACAAAAATGTTTCTATTGCAATACAAAAACTATGATCAACACATAAGGAAGACTACAGGATATGAAGTGAGAGATTTAACATTACCAGAAAGTGATAAATTGTTTGGATTTATTTGAACACTGACCACAATGAAGACGATGAAGGTGGTTGCACACTCACCTAACAATTGATTAATTTCTTGTAAATCTGTTACAGCATATTCTGATGGATGAAGTTTGCCTAAATTGAGATAAATCTCTCAGGGTTTCTTTCAAGGTAATTTGAAATACACAACGGTCTCCAACAAGGGTGTATATTGGCTCTAACCCTTTTTGAATTGTATTTGGTAGATCTACAAACAGCCTTAAGCAAATTAATTATTTTTCTCCAAAGATTGGGGGAGTACACATTTCCTGATTATTGTATGCTGATGACCTGATATTATCAGACTACAGTGGAATGGGATTACAAAGGAAACATAAATCCCTCAAAACCTATTGTAAAATAAATTAGCTAACTGTAAATGTGAATAAAACTAAAATAGTGGTCTTTGGAAAATAGCACATACATTTCACTTGGCACCAAGGAGATAACAAAGTAGAGGAAGTGAGTGTATATAAGTACCTAGACTGCAATTCACAAAGATTTTAAAGTGGGGTGGACACCTTGACCCTTTGAAAGTCACAACCATGCTGTCTTTGGGAAGAGAAGCTAAATTTAATTCTGAGTTCAGTAGTTATTCCCTGAATTTGCTTTTACCTTTCTATCGGGGTAAGATACCCCTTTGCCTTTTTATGGATCAGAAATATTGTGTGCTGTGCCAAGTGTTTCCTCGGAGTCCCTAGTGAGTGGCAGCATCAAATGGATTTTAAATGTGCCTCCTGGAACAATGATATAGACAGTACGGAGCAAATTAAATTTTCCTCCTGGTCCGAAAGGCAGCTGTGCATATGCTGATTTTTTTTCAATAGATTCATTAATAGTCCTTATTTCAATAAAATCTCATAGATATCCTGGCAAGAGACACCTAATAATCATCTAAACAAATACAAAGAGCAACATCTTCTGTTGGGAGTAATAGATTTATGGGAACCTTTCCCAACAAAAGCAGCCTGAATAAATCTGCTCTACATGTTACTATTAAAAAAGATATTGACCATCTAGCAAAAACACACCAATTGCCTTAAAATTAGCATCATTAGGGAATTAAAATCTTTTTTCCTCATACTGATTGCCTACATGGCTGTTGTTTAGGAACAGAGGTAATGAAATTCAGTTTTGGATACAATCCAATATTTGCAGTACCAGAATTGCATTCAAGAATAAAAATTGAAGTTAAAAAGGAGTAATGTATGGCATAAAATTCTAAACATACATATACTCATATTTTATAAGATTGTTCATTATTTTTAGAGTTATTAGAAAGTTGTTAAACTCTTTATTTTACAAAGTATACTCATTTGTCAGATAGCAATAAACCATTGAGCTAATATGAACTTTTTAGACATTGTGATTGGTTTAGAATGTTTTTAACTGCTGTTAAAGAATTGTCTGTACAAAGTTAAACTGGATTTCATTAACTGGCAATTCATATTGTAGTTTAACAGACAATACTATCTCAATAAATGTATGAGTGAAAAAAAGACAGAGGTTTGTGTTATATTTTCTTGCTTTGTAGGAAACATGGTTAGCTCCTGAAATAGCAATACAATTCATTGAGCTTTACAGTTCAATCATAGGTAAAAGCAAATAATTGGAGACTAAAAGACAATAAAAGTATTGCGGTGAAAGTGCATTGAGATTATTTGCGTTTTTATTGAAGAAGCAAATTTGACTGACATTAGATGAAAGTAGTAACTTTTAGAAGGGGCTAGTATCAGTGCAGCAGGGGCTTTATACAAGGCTACAGCTGTGGTCTGATCTGTGTTTCAACATCTTGGCGCTCTGTTTTTCAGTGCTAATGTCTGCAGATCTTTTTCTCAGGTAAATATTTACATGGTAAGTATAAGAAATTGGGTTATCAGTTGAAGGGGCTGAGAGCCTACTTGGATAATAAACACAATCCTTGTCAGGGTGAACCACAAAAGTCACTAAATAAACCGATACTTAACCCTCTGGTAGCTTGCCACAAAGCAGTGAGGCTTAACTTAGATGCAGTGTTAAGTATTTATGCAGCACTCAAACAGTAATAAAGTGAAAACACAATACAAGAAAAATCCCAAACTAATTAATAGAGTAACATTTAATAAATAAAATGACACCAAAAGGTCAAAAATCCAATCAGTAGAACTGAAGTTATGAGCTTTTAAAATTTTAGATAAAAATAGCACCAAGAAGTTTAAAGTGCCACTCAGGGTCATCTGGTTGTGCTAGGCCAAGTCAAAGTCATAAATTCAGGCCAACTGCAATGAAGCGCAGGTGAGATACAGAGACCAGGTTTGTTCCAGTGAAGATATTACCTTCTCCTAGCAGGAGTTGGGGCCTCGAGCATGTCCATGTCTGCGTGAGGAGCGGTCATTGCTTGAGGTTCATGTTGGTAGCCGAAGTGGGCGGTCATGGTTTAGCATGAAGAGCAGGTCACCATCAGAACTTGTCCTCAATAGAATGATGTTCTAATATATTATTTTGAAATGTAATACCTCTCTTTTTTAATAGGATATTTGTTTTGTATTTTTATAATCTTTGTGGTTGACATTGCTTCTTGACTTCCCACTGTAATACAGTGGAACTATTATATGTCACAATGCTGATGATAAAAATATTGTCTGACATAATATTGTTTACAAAAATGTGGCATAATTGGTTGTAAATTGTCTAATATTAGTTCATCTGGGGCAATAGTTTGGTAAATGATATTTCGGACACAATATTTTTATCAGATTACATTTAGCCCACAATATTATGGCACCATGCACCGCTCCCAGGGCACCAGTCCAGGCATCCAGGTAAAGAGTGCACAGGATAAGGATCTCTTCCTTCCCTCTTTGGTGTTGGAAAAGACCTACAAGCAGGAATACCAAATGTTCTGCCCCTCATTGTCCCTAAAAGTTAATGAATTCAAATACATTTTTTCTGCAGGTTTACTAAATCTCCCCTCCATCGGAGGGCAGCACCTTCACCGCCTATGGACGGACCCTATTGTCTTTTTACTCAGCGGGATATGAATTGGCCTCCATGGCTCCTGGGTAATACACCATAGACCCTCTAATGAGATGCCAGAATGTCCCTCAGTTGTGCTTTCACTGCTCCTGGCTGGCCACCATAGATTCTTTAGAGAGGTGTATGTCATAATCCTTCAGTTGCACCTCCCAACCCTTTTTTCTGTATTCTAAGTACAATCCTCCACCAGTTTCTTGAATCTCAGGTACACTGATAGCTTGTACTTCTCACTGATTCTGGCCGTACCCCATAGGCCCTCTATTATGGTGTCTGTGAACTTCTTGGGATGCACCTTTACCACCTTGGGTAGTGTACCATGCACTCTATACTAAGGTCTCCTCGATTCATCTTGGCCTGTGCCTCCCACACTCTAGATGCTATAGTCCTTTTACACAGATGTTTGTCGATTGCACCTCTTCCACATTGGCGGTGGACCCAACAAAAATCCATGTTGGAGTTGCGCACCTGCTTCCCTTTTTGATTTAGCTGAATATAGTCCTTTATCATGAATACTGACTGTGTGCCTTCTACCTCTTCTAGGTGGATACCATTGACCCTTTACTGAGGTGTCACTGGGTTGAGCATTCACCACTTTTGGCTGGTACACCATTGCCCCTATACTGAAATGACTGTGCATCTCCCTGGATTATGTCTTTACCACCACCTTTCTGTGACCTTCTACAGAGGGGTATGTGATAATCCTTGGGTTGCATTTCCATTTAAAAAAAGCTAAATGCACTTTTCCAGAGATTTTGTGAATATCAGCTACACTGGTGGGTTGCACCTACCATGTCTTCCTAGTATTTCCCCTAGACCCTTTATTGAGGTGTCTGTGTGTTGTACTACCACCTCTAATATGCAGAACTCCATAGAACTTTACTGAGGTGCCTATGCGTTACGCCTCCATTGCTTATAAGCGGTACATTATAGGGCCTATACTGAGGTCTCTGAATTTCATTGGATTGTACTTTACCTTATTTTGAATTTATCCTACAGCCAAAAGAGGATTATGCAATATCCTTATGTTGCATCTCCCTTTGTCTTTAGACTAAATTAATTTCTTTCACATGTTTCACAAATTTCATATACACAAGTGGATTGCAGCTACCACTGCTTTTCCGTGAACCCCGCTGACCCTTTACTCGGGTTTCTGTGGGTTTTGCCTACACTGCTTCTGAGTGGCACCCAGTAGACCCTGTGCTAATGTGCATGTCATGATCTTTCATTTGAGCTTCCTCCATCTTGGATGACACAACGTAGAGCCTCTAGTCATGTGTCTGTGAATTCCTTTGGTTGTGTATTCACCACTTCTGGGTAGCAGTGGAGCCACTATTTAGATTCTGTAAATTTCCCTGGGTTATGCCTTGGTCGCCTCTGGGTGAGATAATCCTCATGTCCTTTCTTCTCTGCATCTGGGTAAACCTTCTAGTCCACAGAGCTCGCTTAGGTGTAGATCTTTCTGTCTGCTGGCGGCTAAAATGTGTTTTTTTCTTCCCCTGGACTTGAGGATGCAGCCCTCTGAAGTGCTGTTTCATAGGGATTTAAAAACATGGTTCTTCAGGCAATCCACGGGCATGGAATGATAATGGTCAGCTTGCTGTTAAACTCTGATGAACAGTAAGGAGAAAACATAGCGCGGGGACACTACGTTTTGGAGTAATGAGGCGCTTTATAAACTACTAACATACCACACTTAGCTGACAAAGTGCAAAAAAGAAAAAACCCAGTCAAGAACTCTTTCCCATCTATGCAATCAGGTTCTGAAATGACATCTCTGTACCCATCAGTGTAGCCCCTGCACTTCAATTTGGAGCTAATGACACACCTCTTTCGAGAACACTACATTGTGACACAGTCCACCTCCTGTCTCAGAAATAAGCACCTCCTACATAGATTGACTCTCTGATTGTATCTCCACCCCAAAGGTATATAGCTCTCCTCTGCCTTTTGGCTAGCATAACACTATTCAAATTCCCCATCATCCTTAAACATAGAGGATTTAGTCTCCACCTAAATGACAGAAGTGTCTATTGACATGGCTCTGTTTGCCACTGGTAATGTTCCAACAGCTTCCATGTACTTTCTGCCTCAGACAGTCCCCTGCAGCGCACAAGTTCAAATCCAGGTATTACAGATCAAGTGGTATGCCAGCTGCTGAGATCTTCGTGTAACCTGCTGGTCTCAGGTTTCAGTCAGGGTAAAAAAGATCAAGGGACAAGTCTCTGTATGTATAATGAAGATCACGAGTTTCAATCAACGTATTCTAGGTAAGTAAAGGTGGAGGGGGTAATGTTCCTACAGAAGAAAGCTGTGAGCATGTACAAGATGTAATCCCCGTAACAAGTTCAGTGTATTGTTGTACTTAACGGAAACATATCTATGTATCCTCTGTTCACTGTCCTCAAGCCCACTAAACGAGAGAGGGGAGAAGATGTAGCCTAACGACTAGAGAGATCTACCTGGAAGCTGGGGAACCGGGTTCGAGCCTCGGCAAGGACGCTCAACGTCCTGTGATTCTGGGCAAAACACAATCTTCCTGTGCTTACAAAATAAAATAAAAAAATGTCTGTCTGTAATGAAACTGGTGCTAGTGTAAAGGGCTCTGATACCTTCGGGTCAAGTTCGCGTATATAAAACTCACCCCCCCCAAAGAAAAAGAACTTGGGGGTTCTCTTTTATTATACAGTTAATTAAAACCGTAACATACAAACATCATATTGGTACTTAATAAAATTAAGGATTAAAAGTTGAATACACATTATAAAATCAAACAGTGCGAAATAAATGACAATTCCAAAACAGCATTTCAGGTTGATGACATTATATCACAATTAGCCGTTTAGCGCCAAAAGGAAAGTGTGTAGTGCAGAAGGCAATAACAAAATGTCCCAATGCTTGTTACAGATACCGATAGCTAACTTTCATCAAAGTTCATTTGTACAATAGCAATATAAAATAGAACTTGAAATTGATTCAGCGGCTCTTACTAGGCTATCTCTGTAAGTGCGTTGTTAAACCCTGCAAGGTGATATGATTTAGCCCCCTTAAGCCCATCTCATGTTCCATGTCTATTTCTTAGTGCTGGGCTGTATACAGTGCTGTTAAAATAATATTAACAAATTTCCCAGCCCTTGCTAGAACTTGAGCTGAATTATTACTGAAGCACAAATCAGATGCTTCCCTGCAATGCCTCAGTAACTTATCCCGATAGACTGGGACCAATAGACATCGACGGTCGTTAGCAAGATGAGGACAACAACATAGCAGATGTAACCAGGACTCATGTGGATAATTACAGAGCCTACATGTTAGCTGTCCGTTCCTCTGAGCCCACAAAGGGTTAAAATCGTAAATTGGAAGGGCTAACAACCTCATATAAGTAATTTTATTGCGAGTCCGTGGTTGAAGGGAGTAATTAAAGTATGGTTGAGGTTTCCCCTTGATATACGAGGCGTCCAGAGCTGTGAGGATTGGCTTTTTGGGAAACCGAGCGATGTCTCTCTCAAATTACACTAGGGTAATTTGGTTTTTTATTGTTTTTTTCCACGTTGATAGGGGAATGACTTAAACTTGGGGGTTAATGCGTCTACTATGTTGAGCACTCTGTATGCAACTTGCAGATCACATGTTCAAATCACAATAAAGTTGAAGGAGCATTTAATCCCGACGTTCAGTAAAATGAGTATATTTCACTGGGCAATTGAAACAACATTTAATGCAGTGTTTGGATTCTCAAGGTATTAGTGCTCTCTTAAAGAACAAGTTTCCGTAGTTATTTTTATTGTTAATATTTCTGACTCAGTATTTCCGTTTTCAGCCTTCTCAGGTTGGACATTAAGTGCATAATTGTTATTTAATCTGCTCCCCATTCCCTTCCCTTGAATAGTAAGAATAGATAATCCTTCTAACATCAGAGAGTCAAATAGTTGGCTCTGTGGGAGTACAAAAATAAGAGGTGTCTAGGTAGATTATTATTTTCACAGTACACGCCTTAGTGGCTGTTCAAATAAAAGGCACTGCGTCACTCCTAAAATGCCCTCCAAAGGGTAAAATATGTGTTCCGAGTTGCTTTGAAGCAACATGTGATGAAAAATGTTCCACTTAAACAACCACAATGATGACAAAACTTTGGAGGATAAGAATTTAAGATGCTGAAACCCATCTCCAATTGTGATGTAGCTACAAGACTCACAACTGTAATATAGCATTAGAGGGGAATGAATATTAAAGACAAGTTATTAACATTAGAACTGGTTTGTTGGAGTAGCCACTAAACTGGCATTTGGATTTAAGTCTGCTGCCTAGGGGCTGATGGCTAATACACAGCTTGGAGAGGGCGGTGTTAACATGTTGTGCTGACTGTTCTAGTACCATAGCAATAGACCCACTGTAGAGGGTAATCAGGGAGTGTCCTTCTGAGCTGGTTTAGCCCAAGGCAGATAAGCTATAAATGTATTAGTACATTCTACCCACTGAGGGTAGAAAGTCCATGGGTAAAAAGAGTGAAACAAAACTACAAACATTAGAATATTGTAGCAGGCGGCTTATCTCAGCCACCATTGGCCCTGAGCAGTGTCTTCAATTGAGCTCCCAACATTCCAATCTTCTGCTTGATTGTTGTGCGTTATGAATATTTATTTACTTACAACCCAACACTACTATATCCCCTTCTCTGCTGAGCTTGAATTGGAGTAAAATACATGAGGTGCATCAACAGGATGGTATAAATAACAAAAGGCATGAATTTGGAATGTGGGAACCTGCAATTATGAGGTAACAGATGGATTATGAAATATAGCCTTAATGTAGTGGGAGAACAGCAAGAATAGGAGTACAATTAAAGCCATTTGTTTGTGATGTGCCTACAACGTAGGTATTTGGATACAAGACCTTGTCAACAGCCTGTGCTTCATGCAGGAGGAGAAAATAAAAAATTAATCGTCAGTGCAACAGAAGATAAGAGCAGAGAAGACAGGCTCAACTGTCAGCGCAACATAGAAGAGGAGCAAGGAGGGGTTCTGTTGTCAGTGCAACAAAAGATAGGAGCAGAGAGGCCAGGCTCAGTTGTCACTGCAACAGGTCTGAGGAGCACAGAGAGCGTCTGCTGTCAGTATAACAGAGGATAGGAGCAGAGAAGCCAGTCTCAACTGTCAGTGCAATGGGTGAAAGGAGTACAGAGGGGTTCTGCTGTCAGTGCAAAAGAGGATAGGAGCAGAAAAGTCAGGCTCAATTATCAACGCAAATGGCAAGAAGAGCACGGAGGGGTTCTGCTGTAAGTACAACAGAGAATTAGAGCAGAGAAGCCAAGCCCAACTGTCAGCACAGCAGCCGAGAGAAGCAAAGAGGGTTTTTGCTGTCAGTGCGACAAAGGAGAGGAGCAAAGAAGCCAGGCTCAGCTGTTAACGCAACGGGTAAGAAGAGCACAGCTTAGAGGTTCCGCTGCCAGTGTGACAGACGATAGTAGCAGAGAAGCCAGGCTCAGCTTTCAGGGCGAGAGGAGCACAGAGGGGATCTGCTGTCAGTGCGATGGAGGACAGGAGCAGAGAAGCCAGGCTCAGCCATCCGTGCAACAGGCGAGAGGAGCACAGAGGGGTTCTGTGTCAGTGTGACAGAG
This sequence comes from Calotriton arnoldi, assembly GCA_963921515.1. Classification (NCBI taxonomy): domain Eukaryota; kingdom Metazoa; phylum Chordata; class Amphibia; order Caudata; family Salamandridae; genus Calotriton; species Calotriton arnoldi. The sequence continues at coordinate 375,825 of CAWUFW010004896.1, read as the reverse complement.
GATAGGAGCAGAGAAGCCAGGCTCAGCTGTCAGCGTGACAGGCGAGAGGAGCACAGAGGGGTTCTATTGTCAGTGCGACAAGGGATAGGAGCAGAGAAGCCAGGCTCAGCTGTCAGCGTGACAGGCGAGAGGAGCACAGAGGGGTTCTGTGTCAGTGTGACAGAGGATAGGAGCAGAGAAGCCAGGCTCAGCTGTCAGCGTGACAGGCGAGAGGAGCACAGAGGGGTTCTGTGTCAGTGTGACAGAGGATAGGAGCAGAGAAGCCAGGCTCAGCTGTCAGCGTGACAGGCGAGAGGAGCACAGAGGGGTTCTGTGTCAGTGTGACAGAGGATAGGAGCAGAGAAGCCAGGCTCAGCTGTCAGCGTGACAGGCGAGAGGAGCACAGAGGGGTTCTGTGTCAGTGTGACAGAGGATAGGAGCAGAGAAGCCAGGCTCAGCTGTCAGCGTGACAGGCGAGAGGAGCACAGAGGGGTTCTATTGTCAGTGCGACAAGGGATAGGAGCAGAGAAGCCAGGCTCAGCTGTCAGCGTGACAGGCGAGAGGAGCACAGAGGGGTTCTATTGTCAGTGCGACAAGGGATAGGAGCAGAGAAGCCAGGCTCAGCTGTCAGCGTGACAGGCGAGAGGAGCACAGAGGGGTTCTGTGTCAGTGTGACAGAGGATAGGAGCAGAGAAGCCAGGCTCAGCTGTCAGCGTGACAGGCGAGAGGAGCACAGAGGGGTTCTGTGTCAGTGTGACAGAGGTTAGGAGCAGAGAAGCCAGGCTCAGCTGTCAGCGTGACAGGCGAGAGGAGCACAGAGGGGTTCTGTGTCAGTGTGACAGAGGATAGGAGCAGAGAAGCCAGGCTCAGCTGTCAGCGTGACAGGCGAGAGGAGCACAGAGGGGTTCTGTGTCAGTGTGACAGAGGATAGGAGCAGAGAAGCCAGGCTCAGCTGTCAGCGTGACAGGCGAGAGGAGCACAGAGGGGTTCTATTGTCAGTGCGACAAGGGATAGGAGCAGAGAAGCCAGGCTCAGCTGTCAGCGCAACAGACTACGAGAGCACAGAGGGGTTCTGCTTTCAGTGTCATAGACGATAGGATTTCATTTTGGAGCATGCAAATATTGTAGATCAGTGCAACATTGCAGAAAAGAAGTCTGAGAGGTCAGGCTCCTTGCCTGGATCACAGATACAACGCTTACCATGTAATACAAGCTGTGGTTGGGTTGTAAACAGGAATGCAGACCGCCTGTGAGCCTCTAAGAGTGCAGGGATGCAAAGTTTTTCTTAGGAGCTCTTTTCCCGCGCTGACAAATAGTAAAGTTACTAAATATCAAGGCTACTTTTTCCTAATTGCACCTAATGACCCTTTCTTCCACCACCTTTCCCTTCCTATCTCTTTATCTCATTTTTTAGGTCTCACCTAGGCAGCGCATGCGCTGTCTTGAGATATGTTGCATCTACTCTGTGGGCTTCAAACGCGCCCATCGTTTTTTGGTTCTTTGGTGTGCCGCTCTGAAATCCTTGCTTTGCAGTGGTGCATTGACCCTCCTTTTGGTGTTTCGTCCCCGCCCATGGAGCACGCCCCTGTTACATGTAGGCCTGCCCTTCTGTGCTTGTACGTTTCTTGAATCGCACTATTATTTTTAGTTTGCTTCTGCCCCTGTGTTTCAAATGTCAGCTTTTCTTCCTTTACGCGTTTACCCATCCAGATTGCCGTGTGTTTTTAATGTCAGCTTTTTTTTCCTGTAAGCGTTCATCCCTCCCGATTGCCATAGTGCTAATAAACTTGCATTGTTTTATTTATGTTTTATATAGTGGAATGTCTCTAAATTTTTGCTTTTAAACAGGCTTGTTTAAATGTACTTCGACCACTGTTCGAAATAGCCAATACAGTGGCAGGAGGCATGGAAGGCACGCAACAAAATGCAGCAGAGGGTAGCAGATAATCGTTGCCTAGTATCCCGGAGAGGGTGTGGTGTTACAGCCGGGGCTGTTGACTTTGGAACTGGGACTGCGGGTTCGAGTATCCACTCTGCTCAACAGCCTGCGATTCTGGGCAGATCACCTAATCTCCCCTTTGCCTTAAAACATGAATGTGACATTATGTAATGTAACTGTTGCTCGTGTAACGCGATCCCATACCTCCAGGCCGAGTTCGCACCATATAACTTAAAAAAAAGAAGAACACGCAGAGGTGGTGTGAAGCGTAAATTCCGCAGAAAATATTAACAAGGAGTTAATATTACATTCACTCTCATTCCCATTAGAAATCAGAATAAAATGCAGTGTGCATGGACATCGAACTCCTTGTAAAGATGAGAAAGCATGGACGTGGGCGGTAAGGCCCAATGTCTCTGGTCACGTGATCAGAACTAAACAGCAGAGCTCAGCTCGTGCCTCCGCGCACCACTTGTAAACAGAGTTGAAGAGAGTGGGAAAACATCAACCGAATGTACGATTGATTACAAGACCACTTGTAACTACCGAAAAAGACACAGACGAGAAGACATGGATTTTCTTCCAAATTTCTCCAAAGAAACATGGACTCTGCTTGCCATCTTGTTGACGCTACTGTATCTGTAAGTGTTGCACCGCACACCTCTCGATTGCCTGTACTAGAGTGGCACCTACAGTTTAAGATTAGTCTGTCTCAATTACCCCCCCCGCTGCTGTGTTTCAGCCATGATAAGCGTAGGCTATGGCACGATGTCATAAATGCTATAACCTGTAATGTATACAAATACGTAATCCTGTGCAGGTCATCTGGAGCAAAAAAACAATAAGTGAGTATACAGAAAAGAAAACATAAGTTGCTGTCTGTTACACGGTAGATACTTTGTAAGTCTGCATTTTTAGAGCCAATATGAATGCTCTTGCTAGAGATTTCGTAGTCTGTGACACCCTACTGCTAGCCTCCCGATTTTCAGGAAATAGAATCCTTGCTAAGTCATTTCCACACTGTGACTATGCCTTGCAACAAGCATTAACAACATCATTCCCTCTTTGTGGTTTGGAAAGAAAAGGTTTTGTCTGTTGAGGCTGCCCATGACAATGCATAAGTAATACAAGGAGTGTTTTTTGTTGTTTCAGATGTTAGATCTGTGTAAGTCGAGCTCAGCTGTTTTATCTTTCATAGACATTGATGTAAAACTATAGGCTCTACCAGCGGTCGAAGTGCATTAAAAAAGTATGGGAACTGTGATGCTGCATGCAGAGGGAGCGGGGTCAGTGACCATGGGGGCGGTGTCAAAGGCAAGGCTAAAAAAACAAAAAACATTCTGTACGGTTTTTGTTCTTCCACTGTCGGGTAGCTACATAAAGTAACGTGCAGCTTAAATGAAAAACAAATACAAAAGTTGTTACTCAGTGGGAAATACACTATAGTCCATTATGAAATCTTTATCAGTTAATGCACTGAAGAGGTCTGTGTGCAACCAGAGAGCCACAGAATTAAATCTTGACTGGTGCAGTGGGGAATAGTGACTTGTGTATTTTTAGTGCTACAAGGTCACAGCCTGTGACAGAAAGCACTATGAATATGTAAGTCAGTATTTTATCTTGCATTACACTCAGTATGAGATTGAATGTTACAAAATGTGCAAAAGATTTAAGATAAAATGGTGCTTCCAAAATATAGATTTTAGTAAAACCCAGAGTTTGCGAAATGCAATGTTTTACATTACTGTCCCTTCAACGCCTCCAGGCTTAGTAAGCGCTATATAGATACAATTACAATTAAAAGCACTCACTTCACAGCTCAGTTGTTAACTCTTTCCACTACAGCTCAAAAAGAATGCATCTTTGTTGTCACAAAGCTTTGAGTTATTCGAACAATTAAAGCCAGTACCAGCTCCCAAGCATCCTTTATTTTGCAGATTACCCTTTACATTTGCAGAATTAATACATTATGCACATTTGCATTTCTTTCAGTCAAGCAGGCACCCTGGCAGCAAGGCTTGTTTAGCTGTCTGCCCAGCTTCATTTTCACAGCACAAAAACAGACTCTTCTTATTTATTCCCCATCACCTTCATATACCATCAGTACCCTCTCACAACATCCTACCAGGTACACACTAGCCATTGCACACATAATCCCAACTCCTGGAGACACCACCAGTACATACTTACAACACCCAGCATCCAGAGATGGCATTCTGCATTCATCACTGATGTCATGAGTCATGCTGTATCCAGCACCCACTGAAAACTATCAACCACAGTCAACCTTGTGGGGATGCTCTGGAGTCCCGACCTGGCTGAGTATGCTGTATGCGGGACCCATCAATAATCCTTGGTACCCATAGACAGCGTCCACTAACATCACCCATCCTCTCACTGGTCTCGCTGCATGGCTAAACAATTATAAGGTTCAAAAGGCGAGAACGATTGGCTATGCAAATGATTGTTTCATCCCTGCTTTCTCCCTATCTCACCGTTTTTCTCTCTTTTTCTCATTCTTTCTCCCTCTGGCTCGTGGTGAAATTCTGACAATAGAAAATAAGTTCTGGTCCCAAAGAGAGGTCCGGTGCCGTCTACCTGCATTCACTGGCACAAATTAAGCACTGGCTAATTTACACATTTGCCTCATGTCAAACATCTGGCGATTTCTTACTACTCTTTCCTAAAAGTCACAGAAAGGAAATGTAATGCGTATAATTTGCTATTCTTATTTTCTCTATTTTTTATCTTTGTCAGGTATGGTTTGTTCTCCACTGCCAGGGTATCTGTTTGCTCTTGAATGAAACTCTGGCTTTCAGTTTGTCCAAGTATTATTTTCTATCTCCTGACGTCAATCGCTCTTTCCAGCTTCCTTGAATTGATGTTTCAGGGCCGAAAACATTGCGGTATGATAACAAAACGACATGTATTCATGACCTTCGGCAATGGGTTGTGTCGGGTCAATGTTTCAACATTTCAGTTGCGAAACAGGCTCTTAAAGTGATATTTTGTTGTACTCATTTAGGTGGAAACTGCAGAACGAAGATGGAAAAAAGATAAAATAAAAATTAATTTTGTGAGCTTCAAATGTGTACAGCAACGCATAAAATTCGAGGCTTGCACATAGTTATTTTTTGTATCTTTTTATCGTACACTTTGCAGTTTTTCTTTTTTTCGTTTACTTTCTTTTGCGAGTTCTGGAGAACTGAAAAATACATCCATCAATTATATGTACTACAAAGTTCAGCAGTTCTAAAAATGTGGGAGTACACTAAGTTGTAATTTTTATTTTGAACTTTGTCTGTGTTTAATCTGTTTTTATTTCTATGTTTACTGACAGTGGAAAATAACACAAAATCCACCACTGTTACCTCTTCACAAGTCACTGCAGTGCTAGCTTCCTCCTCTGTCAACCATTGCCAGCTTCACACACGGTCTCTCAGTGCCACATTACTCCTCAGACTAGCTGCTCACACTGCATACTAATACTTGCTTCTCACATTGCCCTGGTGAGCATCAAACCTGCCACGTAGGCTGATAGCACAGTTTATGCACCATGGCCAAACAATAGTTGGTATCTCACCTGAGTGCCAACCTGTGTGCCACATATGATTTTCTGTATTTACAAAAGAGTTAAAATCATACCTCAAAGCATACTCTCCCCTGGCCATTCATTGTCTTTGGATGCGTTTCAAGTTACACATTTACTCAGTTAGAAGCCCCACCCCGAAAAACTCTGCGTGGGATCATTATAATGATATCTGGACTTTGAGAATAAACTAATTACTAAAAATCCCGCTGGTGTTCCGATTAAGGGGCCGATTCCGATCCGGGCCGGAAAACGTACCGACCGACTCGGTACGGGAATTAAGTCCGACCGACACGTACCGGCGCTGCCCGATCCGCGTAGTACGATGCAATGCATGTGAATCACGACCGACTCGTACGGAACACAAGCCGAACGACCGAACCGCACGGAAACCAGCTATCCGGCCGGAAAAACACGCGATACGAACCGACCGACACACACCAGGAATGAAGCCGACAGAAACGTACCCGCGAACTCCGACCCGCACAGTACGATGCAATGCGTGTAAAACTAGACCGAGTCGCACAGAGCTCAAGCCGTACGACCGACACGCATACAAAACCGAGCCGAAGCAACCCAATACTCCGCGACCGACGCGTACGCCGCACATAAAACACAGCAGAAACACAGCTTGAAATACTCGGAGAAGCTTGCACGAGCCAACTGCAGCGTCCTACTCGGTCAGGAGAACGTCTCCTACATGCCCCAAAACTACAAAGGAATAAATACAAAAAAAAGGGCCAAACAAGCAATGACAAAGTCAATAAATACTGGGGGGGGGAAATGGAACAAAGACACACCCACAACTCCACCCATATAAAGGCCACAAATCCCAACCATGATCCTTTGCAAATTCAACTGACCTGCCAGCACAGAACACCATCAGACAGCAACCACAGACACACCCACAACTCATCCATCACACAAGCCACACACCATTAGCACCTCCCTAATAGCACCCTCACATACACCCAGCAAAACTGACACTCACCTACCCTCACTTGCACACTCACACACACATCAATCCCCACCACCACCCATCACCATGCCCCCAAAGAAGAATCCAAAGTTCCTAGACAGTGAATTGGAAGTGCTGGTAGATGAAATCCTCAGGGTAGAGCCATACTTGTTTGGTACACTGGTCCAACAGACCCCCATGTCGCAGAAAACCAAGATGTGGGAGAGGATCGTTGACAGGGTGAACACACAATCACCATGTTTGCGCACAAAGGAAGACATCCAGAACAGGTGGTATGACGTGCGCAGGAGGGTCAAGGCCCTACTCAAGAAGGATTACACCTTGAGCCATCGCACCGGCAGTGGCCCTCCTGCAAAACCAGTATACCTCCGGCCCTGGGAGGAGAAGGTGCGGGCCATCCTACCACCAGAGAGCGTACATGGACTATCAAACATCCCAGAGCCTGGTGAGTACACAACCAATATACCCAATATCGTGTGACAATACACACACATCAATGTCAAGGGGATAGTCAAACCATGCCCCGTTAGCAAAGCCACAGTAACCAAAACATAATCATCCCAAGATGTGTATGTTAGTTACACAAACACAATACCTGCCATCCCATAGTGATATGTAACTGTGTCATGACATGTACAAACCTAACAACAAATAGAGCAAGGCAGTGGCACAAATCTAACCAACAAACACTGTCAGACATTTTGCCACCACTAGAACACCACCTCACAGGGAAGCTCACTGAAAGGAAGGAATTCTGTGTATGCTGGTGAAGTCAGTGTAGTCAATAGCATGATGGGACTTGTAGTCACAGATATTGGTCACCCTCACAATTGGCCCATCAACACCACTCTGAACCATGCTCACATCACAGGGAGTGGAAAAGAACTGACAAGATGGCTGACACTGGGTACTGCTGTGGGGAGCACAAGGCCCTGCTGGGAACTGTGCACCAACCAACAGCAGGACACCACTGACTGACATCCTGAAAGCAAACTTGCACTCCCTGCAATGGAAGCACGTTCCATGGTGGGATATCTGGCTGGGTGGGAAGGAGGACTGACAGCACTGACCATAGTTACCAGCAGCTGTTCTCACACACACCCTTAACACAAACTCCACACAAATCACCTGGGAGAATGCATTGCCTCACACTCTAATTAAATATCCCACAAAGAACCACCACCCTGGGTTATGCTGTGTGAAGCACAGGGACACTTCTGGGACTTGTAGCCAAACTAACGCCAGGACAACACTGTCAGCCATCCTGTCAGCACAGGCACACTACCCCACAGGGAAGCAGAGTCAAAAGGAAGGAAGTATGGGCATGCTGGGAAGGGGGGTGTAAGCAATAGCAAGATGGGAGTGGTAGTCACAGCTCAACATCCCCCACCCACTTGGCCCAGCAAGCTCACACTGAAGCATGCACACCTCACAGGGAGTGAAAAGCCACTTCAAAGATGTCTGACAATGGTGCTCTGTTGTGGGGAGCACAAGGCCCTGCTGGGAACTGGGCACCAACAAACAACAGGACACCACTGTCAGCCATCTTGCCATTGCTGTCACACTCACACACAGTGAAGTCCACTCAAAAGGAAGGAAGTATGGGCATGCTGGGAAGGGGGGTGTAGGCAATAGCATGATGGGAGTGGTAGTCACAGCTCAACATCCCCCACCCACATGGCCCGGCAAGCTCACACTGAAGCATGCACACCTCACAGGGAGTGAAAAGCCACATCAAAGATGTCTGACACTGGTGCTCTGTTGTGGGGAGCACAAGGCCCTGCAGGGAACTGGGCACCAACAAACAACAGGACACCACTGTCAGCCATCTTGCCATTGCTGTCACACTCACACACAGTGAAATCCACTCAAAAGGAAGGAAGTATGGGCATGCTGGGAAGGGGGGTGTAGGCAATAGCATGATGGGAGTGGTAGTTACAGCTCAACATCCCCCACCCACATGGCCCGGCAAGCTCACACTGAAGCATGCACACCTCACAGGGAGTGAAAAGCCACTTCAAAGATGTCTGACACTGGTGCTCTGTTGTGGGGAGCACAAGGCCCTGCTGGGAACTGGGCACCAACCAACAGCAGGACACCACTGACTGACATCCTGAGAGTCAACCTGCACCCACTGCAAGGGTGGCATGCTTCATGGTGGGATAACTGGGCTGGAGGGAGAAGGATGTCCGGATGTCAACCAAATACCACCAATGCTGGCCATGCACACACCTCAACATTCACATTGAAATGCTTCATGTTGTCAGGACAATGTGCTACACCAATATCAACCTCTGACTGTGACAACTTAGGACAATGCAATGTACAGGCCCGCATCCAGAGGTACAGTCACAACTGTCAGGTGTTTGAACCATTGATGCCTGTAGAAACATAACATACATTGTGTGTCTCTTCCAAAAACAGGTGATGATGGGGACACTGCAGCAGACGATGAGGAGTCCCTGTCCCAGGCTCCGGGGGACCCTGAGCTCTCTGGTGTGGAACAGCCTCTGCCCTCCTCGGATGGCGAAGACCTACCTGGCCTCTCCGGTGTGAGTCATCATGCAGCACCAGCAGGACCACCATCTGCACCCACTCCTCCAACAACTGCCAATACACAGACCACCCCCGCCAACACGGACAGACCAAGGACCACCAATGACAACAGCACAGGGACCCCGGCCCACCATGAAGCAACGGACAACAACCCCAGTACCAACACCCAAGGGGGCCTAGGGTCACCTGTGCGTGCCACCGCAGGTCCCGCACGTGTGGCATGGGGTGGTGGGAGGGGTGGTAGGCAGAGGTCGCTGTTTGCAGAGGGGTCTGGACTGCATGATGACCCACAACTGGTACGCATTGCTGATGCGTACCAGAATAGCACCGGAGAGGTCAGCCAGGTAGTGGGGATCCTCAAGGACATTCAACAGCAGCAGGCTGCCCATCATGCCCGCTTGGTCTCCCACATGTCCCGTGTGGAGACACACATGTCCCGTGTGGAGACACACATGTCTGGCATGGAGTCCAAGTGGGACACATTGCAAGAACTGACAGCGGTGCATAGGGACATATTGACATGCCTCCGCCAGATTAGCACCAACATGGCCACACCTCCCTGTGTGCCCACAACATCTTGTGCCGCAACAACTGCAACTGCCACAGGGAGGGAGGATGACTCTGGCGGAGAGTCCTCTGCACCGCAGCAGCGTGCACGTGAGGGTCCCCCCCCAAAGAAGAGGGGTCGTCCGAGGAAGGAGAACTGAGAGGCCAATGGCCATGTACATCCCCCAGGAACCCAACACCTGTTCTGGAAATCCACCTTTGTGTGCAAACTGTTCACCCTGTCGAATGCAACCCAACTCTCCCACATGACATGGGGAGTTTAAGTTGGACCAATGTATCAGATGACTGTGGACTTTACTCAGGACATTTCTGCTACCAACACTTCCAACTCATCTGGGAACTTTGGATTCCAATCCCAATGTACAGCACCCACCATCCTGTGCACTATCCTCACACATGTATGTAAATAAACTCACTAATACACCATACTTGCCTCTGTTGTGATTCCAACGTTGTTTCTGTCATGGAGATGATGATCTGCTAAATGACACTGTGCATGCTAACTGCTACAGCAAGTACAACACCGTCATGTGAGTCATGGCGACGTGACACATATGAGGGAGACACACCACTAGGGCTACACAACACATACACACCAGGGCCATCTGACTCATCGCCTACACTGATGTTGCCAGGAAATACAGTGGAATGCACAGACACCACACCTATTCAGAGTCTGTGTTAACTAGCCCACAGGTGAAGTAAGCTAATGTCAGTCAGATGTGTGACCACAGACAACGCACATCCCAAAGTGAAGCACAGGTTTATTACACATTTGCAACATGTTGTTTCCACTACAGATGCAAGGTAATCCCACGTGGCAGTGGCCACACAGTCAACAATTGGAGAAGAAATAAAGTCCAGGGGTGTGGGGCACATCACCTGTAGGGAAACGACTGCTTCCACCCTGGAAGTTGAATCATGGTGTCGGGGGATACGAGTGGACCAAACAACTCTGAAAGCACCCTGTGAAGGACAGACATGACACACAGTCAAAAGCACTGAAGAACAGGACAGAACTGCAATACTCCTGCCCAATACATGTCACAAGATACCTACACAAAACCAAGTTAGCATGTCAACACTGTTGGGGAGTACAGACTACCTGTAAGGACACATCGCTGCACGCATACAGTCAAGTAGCACATGGCCACACTCAAACAGCAACAGAGCACCACCAACACATATCATGCAAACTCAAATCATTGACATACCAACTCTGGATACTCACATTCAGCTGAAGAAGTTGGTGATGAGCTGTGTGCGGACATCACCATTATCATCATCATCATCACTGCCATCGTGGCCCAGGCCAGGATCCTCCACAGGTGGCGGATGTTGGTCATCGTTATCCAGGATGAGAGGCAACTCCTTCCACACTGCCAGGTTGTGTAGCATGCAGCAGACGATGACAATCTTGCACACCTTTGCTGGGGCATATGGGAGGGCCCCTCCTGTCTTGTCCAGGCAGCGAAAGCGGCTCTTCAGGAGACCAAATGTCCGCTCGATCACTCTCCTGGTTCGACCATGTGCCTCATTGTAGCGCATCTGGGCTGGTGTCATGGGGTTCCTGAGGGGTGTCAGCAACCACGGCATGTTGGGGTATCCGGAGTCACCTACATACAGACAATTGCACATTAGCTGAGTTGGGTAAAGAGGGTGGAATACAACATTGCAGAACACACACAATGGTAAAAAGTCAGTACACACTGAAAAGCCAGGCACGCTGGTTCAGCATCTGTGACATCATCCTCGGGGTGCGACTACTCCTCATCACGTAGGCATCGTGTGCAGAACCGGGGAAACGTGCACACACATGTGAGATGGTCATATCTGCAAGACATACCACCAGAGCATTGATAGAATGGTAATGTTTCCTGTTCCTGTATGCCTGCTCATGTGCCTGTGGTGGTACCAAAGCCACGTGTCCCATCAATGGAGCCAATGACATGTGGCATCCTCCCCAGGGCATAGAAGTCACTCTTGACGTCAGTGAGTTGTTGACGTTTAGGGAAATAGATGTACTGGTTCAGGTATCTCAACATTGCCTCCAAAACATCGCGTAGCACACGGCTGAACATGGTCTGTGACATCCCACCAGCAGACGCCACAGTGTGTTGAAAGGTACCGGTGGCAAAGAAGTGTAGGGCTGCCATCACCTTCACCTTGGGGGTCAGCGCTGTAGGGTATGTCTAGCCAGGTTGCAAATGTGGGGCCAACCGCACCGTCAATTCCTCAATCAGCGGCCTGTTGAAGCGGTACCGTCAGATGCAGTCACGTTCAACCATGGTTGCAAGGTCAGGGAATGGTCTATGGACAGCTGGTGCCCTGCAGTGCCTAGGTGAACAAAGAAAGATTGTCAGTCACCCCACATATGTGGCATTGACCATACTCAATATCACATGATACATCATTACAAGACACAAGTACTTGATGTGTGTGCCATTCTGTATGGACATATATGGCACCTACATGGCCAACATCTAACATCACAGTTCAACATGTGTTAACAACAAGTTCCAGGACGTGCTATGGGAAATCATTAGGCTGTGTCACAGTACCCATGTACTGCTGTCACGTTCCAAACACACACCACAGTGACAATTGAGGACAGATGTGCCACAGGCATCACAGCTCATTGACAGGTAGATTCCCAGGGACCCTGTATTGCCACATGGACATTGGCATGACATGGCGTATCATGTACACGCCAGCAAAACAACCATGACTCCCACAGGTAGTGGCCCCTGTTGCCTCTGCAGGACAGACATGGACGTCTGTGACACACAAACGCACAACATCAAAGTAGATGCACAAACAACGTGGATGTGGAGACTGTCTCCCATTGTGCACATTGAATCAGAGACATCTGTAACACAACATGCACACAGACTGTGGAGGGCCATCACTATTGTGGCAATGGGTCACCCTGTGACGTACATACCTTCCCACATGGGACTCAGGGTGTATGTGACATGACATACACAACCTGGAAATGTGACCATGCCACATGCCCTGAACTGAACAGTTGCACATCACAGTGGTCATGTGCACAACACACAAAGGATACTGTCCCCATGAACACGTGCACAGCCTGGGAGTGGCTGCCCCCAAGTGCCACCAAAAAAACCACATGTTGACCCCCATACACAGACAGGTAATGCAGCCTTACATGCCTTAGGATACAGTGTGGACAGGCTGTGGTGTTGTAGGTGTGCCCCTGAGTCCCTGGCAAGTAATTGTGGCTGGCATACGTTCACCAGTGACAACCATGGTGACATATGCGAGTGATTTGAAAGGGACGCGTTGTACAGCAATGGACCGATCGGTGTGCACGCATTGGCCATTGCATATGATGTGGACGGATGCGTGTTGTCATCCGATGTACGCGTTGTACAGCAATGGACCGATCGGTGTGCACGCATTGGCCATTGCATATGATGTGGACGGAAATACGCGTTGTACAGCAATGGACCGATCGGTGTGCACGCATTGGCCATTGCATATGATGTGGACGGGTGCGTGTTGTCATCCGATGTACGCGTTGTACAGCAATGGACCGATCGGTGTGCACGCATTGGCCATTGCATATGATGTGGACGGAAATACGCGTTGTACAGCAATGGACCGATCGGTGTGCACGCATTGGCCATTGCATATGATGTGGACGGATGCGTGTTGTCATCCGATGTACGCGTTGTACAGCAATGGACCGATCGGTGTGCACGCATTGGCCATTGCATATGATGTGGACGGATGCGTGTTGTCATCCGATGTATGCATTGTACAGCAATGGACCGATCGGTGTGCACGCATTGGCTATGGCCTGGCATGGCAACGGACGCGTTTTCAAAGTTTCAACGAGTCTGATGCAGTGAATTCAGTTGGCCACCCACAACAATGTTGCAAATTCATGGGTGTCATGAAGTTGAACTTTTGAAGGATGCAGTGGGCGTGTATAAGTGGTGCAATCCCATGGATTGGCCAGATTCAGAAGATGCAAACGACTTGGACCTATCACTTTGGACACATGGGACAGTATCTGCCTCTGCAGCACACATATAATGCTGGCTGTTCCCCTGAGAGCTCACTTGCCTGCACTACATGCTCCAGGACGACATCTGCCACCACCACTGCTGCTGTATCTGCATCCTCTGGCTACTGCAATGGCACGTACTGTGGATAGAGCCCCTGCCTTCAGCACTGAGGAGAACCAGGCCCTGCTGGACAGCCTCCTTCCACAGTACAGCAAGCTGTATGGGAAACCAGGGGAGCAGGTGAGTGTGCTGTCCACTGCCTTACTAAATGTGCATGTTGTCTTACTAGCAAGACTTACAGTGTGCACACCACTGGCTAGCATGCTCACTGAGTAGTTGTCACCCCCCAAAGTGTGTAGTTACATGCACTGAACAGGTATAGTGCAGTAACAGTGCATTCCAACAAGGTTCTACTTCCCAGGCAATGATACCATTTGGTAACTGCTGGCAAACTGTTCTTAGCCATAGTTGCACTGCCTGTGTACATCATATGCCCCTGTGATTGAGACATGTATATCCAACTCTGTGATGCACGGAAATGTTGCATGTGTAGTAATGGCCTTTTCACTTTGTCATCCTCACAGGTTGATGCCCACCAGAAGCAGGAAATCTGGCTGACCATCGCCCGGCAGTAAGATCCGTGGGGGTCTACAAGCGCCGGATCCGCAACTGCCAGAAGAGGTGGCAGGACCTTCGGGGCTGGACCCGGAGGATCGCACGGGTCCAGCTGAAGCTGTCGCCTCCTCGCAGGAGGGGCGGACACCGGACCCTGACCCCCACATGCTCAGGATTCTGGCGGTGGTCTTCCCGGACCTGGATGGGCAGCTGAAGGCCAGACAGCAGCAAGGAGGGGGTGAGTCCATGACTGCACTGTGAACTTTGTCTGACATGCTATGTGCCCTCCTCTGGCCTGGTTAAACTTCCACAGTGCATCAGTCTTGTGGTCCAGGACCCATGTCCCTCAATTGTGACATGCCCACTCCTCATCTGATACCCAGGTGTGGCCCTTACAGTCAGGAAATTGTGTCACTTGGGTACTGTGTCCTTGCATTTTGCTTAGCTCAAGGTGGGGGACAGCATTTGTTCCCATAACTTTGTGGTGGGCTTCATGGGTGGGTCAATTGCTTACACAATGCCTGAGTTCTGACATGTAATCTGCGTGTAACTTTGATATGTAGTCCAATTGCTGATCTGACTCACCACATGTGCCTGGGGTATTTGGCACACACCCATGCTGCGGGTGGGAACAATGTTTGGGCCTCAGGAGTATGTATATCAAGTGTGTCACACATGCTTAGCCACCTGCCTACTGTCCAGGGCTCATCCCTCTTTCACGTGGAGCAGGACAGTCATGCCTACTCCAGGGCATACAATACACTCTGTACTCCCACTCCCGTGTATCAGCTGACACGTTGTGCGCAGTGAAATGTTCCCTCAGGTGTCTGCCTCTGTGTCATTGTGCTGTGGCTTCGTTGTCAGGACTACTGGCCTGTTTATCGGTTAGGGCTCAGCATTCCATCTGAGATGTGACCATAGGAGACGATACTTGTGTGACATATAGGTGTTTGATCACTTGACTGTGCAGACTGGTGTATGCGACTGTGAAGTTCAGGCAGCTGTTTTTCATTCACAGCAGACTGTGAGGTGCTCAGGTTCAGAGAGTTGTGTTTCTTGTCTCCCATATGTCCAATTGGTATGACGTGGACAAATAAGAGTTCAGATGACGTGGTTTGTGGGGGATGGACATGTGCACTTGTCAGCTACAGAACTTGCATTCCCCATGACCTAGGATTGTGACACAGTGCAGACTGTTGTTGGCTGGCTGCCCTGCCCATGTGACTGGAGACAGTGATGTATGACTTTGCAGGCATGCCTGTGCCATGGCATTAAACCTCCTAAGAGTGATCCTGCAGGGGAGTGACATGTGCTACATGCACCCCATTGTGGCATTGACTATCAGGACAGGGGTGCATCATGGTGTCTGGTGCTGGTATGCATCACATGCATTTCAAATTAGACTCTGGCCATCCCTTTATCCGGACACCTGTACTGACTCAGTGGCAAGAGATGTGATGTGTGCATGTTCACATACTTCACCGTGTTCTCTGCAATGTCCAACAACTGTGTAGGTGGTGCATGTGTCCACACTGGGGTATTACCATCCGACAGGCACCAGACAGATGGGTGCAAGGCCAGGAGGGATGTGAGTGCCATGGGTGACCATCAGACTGACAATTGGCTTCTCCTAATCTGTGTGAGCACCTTTGGCAATGTTCAACTAAGGATGCCAGGGCTTGCTCTGTAATGTGCTGTACTTACTGTGGTGTGTGCGGTCAGTGCACGTGACTGATGTTTGTCTGTTTCCCTAATTGTTTGCAGATACATCCACGGCCACAGGAGGGGACAGCTCCACGGACCAGGAGGAGCTGCAGAGCCAGACTGGGTCAGCAGCCGATGAGTGGTCGGAGGGACCCAGTGGCACGGAGGGCGAGGGAGCCACACCGAGGAGTCCTCAGCACCATCCACCTCAGCTGAGGACCACAGCAGCTCGGAGGATGACTCCCTTGTGGAGGCGGGTGTCAGCAGCCACCACACCCCAGCTAGTATTGCTGGCCCCGCCACCACCACCACCACCACCACCGCCCTCCCATCGGCTCCCATTCCAGAAGTCCGTGGAGGCTCCCGTGTTCAGGAGCGTGTCTCCTTCGTGCCAGGCACCACACCCCCTGCCCCTGTGTCCCCTGCTGCCCTGAGTGAGGAGTCTGTGTACTTACTTCGCCAACTCCATGTAGGGCAGACAGCGATGCTGAGTGTCCTCCATGCACACACCAGTCTGTTGACACAGCTGGTGTCGTTCATGGAGGGCATCTCATCGGGCATGTCTGCCCTACAGAGGGGCAATCAGTCCATGGCCTCCTCCCTGACGGCAGCAGTGTCCCTCCTCCAACAGTCCCTCACCCCTCCCACCTCTGCCCCATCCACACTTCCTAGTACCCTACCTGTCCCAAGCACATGCACACCTGCACAATCACGCAAACACACAGACACGAGCAGCACAGAAACACCCAAAACAAAGCCAAGACGTGCACGCAAGCATCCTCAGGGGACTGATAGCACACCCACAGGGGATGGGGAACAGACACACACACAGGCATCCCCAGTCACTCCGCAGTCCTCCGATCCCTCTCCCTCCAAGACACCTTCCCTTGCCTCACCTGCAACCCCACCTACAAAGCAGCTTTTCCTCTGTGACCTTGGCCTCTTCCCCTCCGATCCAGCTGATCCAGCATTCAGGGGGAAGAGGAAGTCCACCCACACAGAGGGGAGTGCCCCTCACCCCCAGACACCCTCCCCCAGGCACAGGCAGGCTGAGGCCCCCACCCGCAAGTCCCCCCGGACCCGGAAGAGCAAGACCCCGCCACCGCCCTGCAGCTCAACCACCAAGTCTCCTTCCTCCATCCCTCAGGCCCCCACTCCACAGGTTCCCCCACCACACCCTGCCCCAGGTTCCCCCACCCACAGATACACCATCCCCAAAATGATCCGGCCTTCTCCCCCTACCACTTGCTCTTCCAGCCACACCCCCGCTGCGCATGTTTGTGCCACTGGTGTGGAGACCGTGTCCTCCCCCTCTGTCCTGCCCACCTTACCTGAACCCCATTCTACTCCCTGGAGATAGGCACTGCAGTGGAGTCCACTACCACCCCGTCTGACTTGGGCACTGCAGTGGGGAACCTGTCCACTCCATCTGCCCAGCCCACTGCAGTCGTGCCGGCACCCACACCATCTGACTCATGCCCCTCAGTTGTGCCGGCACACACCATGTCAGACACCTCCACTGCAGTTGTCAGTGACTCTCCAGGACCCACCACCCCTTCCCTGCCTCCTCCAGGTGAGCCCTGATCCTGTCCCTGCGGTGCCTGGCCTGCCCCCCCGTATGCCCCTCCGAGGGGAATGTCCCTGGTCCGTAGCAGTGCAGGCAAGCAAAGGGTGACATCTGCCACTGTCACCCTGTTCGGACTTCACTAATGGACTGGCCATTGGCCTTTGTGTTTTTTCTGGACTTTAAATTTTAAACCCACATATGCTGAATAAAGCTACTTTCTGTTCTCTAGTGGTTTTGCTTGAGATGTACATGATGTTGATGATGCTAACCATGCCCTTGCTGCAGTGATGGTGATTTTTGATATCAGGAACATGAAGTGTTACTGTGCAGGACCCCATGTGGTCCAGGGGGAATGTGTCCTATCCTGGTGTGTATCCATGTCATCCTTTGCAGCAATATGAGGGTGTCATGTTTTCAATATTTGGCAATGGGATTTCCTACTTTTATTTGCAATATCACATCTGTGGCTTACCCCCTGCACATCTGTTGTGCTTGCCATTGTTCAATTTGTCTATTTCCCTGACCGTGTGACCATCTCCACTGGACATGCAAGTTTGGGCATCAATGGGGAAGGACTCATCTGTGTTATCAGTGCAACTTGCTATACATGTATGTTGGATCTGTGCAGATGATTTCGGTGACACTCCCATGACCAGGCTGATGTGACGAGAGCCTTCATTTTGTGCTAATTGTTGACTGAGTGACCAAGTGTTCTGCTGACATGATAGAGCCCTGCAGAGACAACGTATGGCACAGCTTAACTTCCACAGGAGTGGAGTCCCCTCATGGCAGTGTGTAATTCCGTGACATTGCCTGAGCCCAAGGTGTGTGTTGTGTGAGCATGTCTGTGTGTGTTCACTTCCATTTCGCTACGCAGGCTGGGTTCCCTAGTGATGTTCCTGTTAGTGATGCTTGCTGAGTTGACCTATGTTCCCCCAAACTCTTCGCCCTGGATTCTCTGGGATGTGGGTGCATGGCACATTACTGATCATCAGGGTGTCATCCATAGGTGTGTTTGCTGTCAGGGCTGAGTTTGTGGACAAACGCAGATGAGACACAGTCAGGATTCCCCTTGGCACTTGTTGGTTACACAAGTCATGTAATTTACAGTTTGTGGTAGCTTTCAGTGATTGTGACACGTTGTGTGTGTGCCTGCTGCCACTCCTCAGGGTCAGAGCTGCAATGTTGGAAGTTGTCTATGTGTGTTCTTTGTGGGTGACCTTGGCTTCTTCATTGGTGTGTGACTGTGGCCGGGATCCCATTGGTTGGTGTGGATTTGACGTCATGCCCATGTACGGCGTACTGTGCAGTGTGTCAAACATTCACAAGTCTTGTTGACTGGCCATGTGTGATGTGTTTCTGCACCTTAGTTCCCACCACCACCCCTGGGAT
Source organism: Calotriton arnoldi (assembly GCA_963921515.1). NCBI lineage: Eukaryota > Metazoa > Chordata > Amphibia > Caudata > Salamandridae > Calotriton > Calotriton arnoldi. Next base: position 356,901 of record CAWUFW010004896.1, on the reverse strand, counting down.
TGTCATGGGTGCATGTGCAATGTCACCAGTCCATGTGAGCTTCACTGCTGCACATTGGTGGAGATCAAGGTGTGTGGTGTTGAGTGTGTGCAAATGAGAGTTGTTTCACGGCTAGACCCCTACCTCCATATTTGCCTTGCCTGACAGGCCGTGCTGATTGATTTGTGCTTGTGTAGGTGTGATGGTAGTTTGTTGCTCAGGACACATGACTGTGGTTCACAGTGTGAACGACATCTAGCTTTGTCATCACAGTGGGATTATCATGCAGGCCAGTGTCACCACAATGTGGGGTCCCTGGGGGTAGTGCTGTGGTGGGTCTGTCTCTTGCTGTGTTAGTTGCTGTTCCTACGAGCTTGTGTGACATGTGTAATTTGGGCTCCCTCTCATCTAACAATGCCTGATTGCCCACATAGGGGAATCCGATCCATGAGTTACTTTTGTGTGGCACTGTATGCACATCTGTGTAATTGGGATTCCGGCCTCCTCATGTGTTGTGTGGTTGCCTGGGGACACTGGCACACCCCCCCATCACCTGTTGTGTTTGATATGCAGTGTGGGGCTGCCTGTTTGTGTTTGTGCATCTGCACCACTGCATTGGCATATCTTTGTTGTGCCATTGGCTGTATGTTGTTTGGTCGGTTTCCCCTGCTGTCCCTGGGACTCCTAGGTCATCAGTCAGCACAATGATCATGGTTTGTATGTCCCATTGCTGCCATGGTATGGTATTTGTTCACCTCACATCTACAGTCTCCACAGGATATCTACATTTGTGTGTCCATTGGTGCAGATATGTGGGTCTGCATTATGATGGTCACTTCTGTCATTGTGTTATTGATGAATGTTGACAATGTCAGCCCCCATGGGTGATGTTTGTCTGCACATGGCCAAAGGTATGTCTTATTTGCACTGCACTGTTTGCCTCACCCAATCTATGTTGCTATGGGACACAGGACCTACTATGCCACTGATGTGTTTGTTGTTCTGTGACCAGGAATCATCCATGCTGTTTGGCATTTGCAGCTTTTTCCATTACAACACTTACCTTTTGGTCACTGTGATGATGGGGGTTTAGACCCCATTGCCACAATGTTCAAAATGTGCTTCAGCTATGGACCCCACACTTACCTTTTGGTCACTGTGATGATGGGGGTTTAGACCCCATTGCCACAATGTTCAAAATGTGCTTCAGCTATGGACCCCACACTTACCTTTTGGTCACTGTGATGATGGGGGGTTAGACCCCATTGCCACAATGTTCAAAATGTGCTTCAGCTATGGACCCCACACTTACCTTTTGGTCACTGTGATGATGGGGGTTAGACCCCATTGCCACAATGTTCAAAATGTGCTTCAGCTATGGACCCCACACTTACCTTTTGGTCACTGTGATGATGGGGGTTTAGACCCCATTGCCACAATGTTCAAAATGTGCTTCAGCTATGGACCCCACACTTACCTTTTGGTCACTGTGATGATGGGGGTTAGACCCCATTGCCACAATGTTCAAAATGTGCTTCAGCTATGGACCCCACACTTACCTTTTGGTCACTGTGATGATGGGGGGTTTGACCCCATTTCCACAGTGGTCATGGTCTGCTTGCATTGTGGGGGCCACACACATTTATGTGTGACACATGTGATAGGGGGTCACATTGTATGTTCAATGTCATGTTCAGTGTTGTAGGCATTTGACACAGACTACACACGCTTGTCATGGTGTTGGGGGGATGTGTTTTTCTGACATTCCTTATGTTGGAGTATGCTGGTTGTGTCATGCATCACCTGTCCTATGAGTAGGGGTGGTGGTAGTGGTAGGCATCCAGCCCCCCCTGAGTAGGGGTGGTGGTAGTGGTAGGCATCCATCCCCCTATGAGTGGGGATGGTAGTAGTGACAGGCATTCAGCCCCCCATGAGTAGGGGTGGTGGTAGTGGTAGGCATCCATCCCCCTATGAGTGGGGATGGTAGTAGTGACAGGCATTCAGCCCCCCATGAGTAGGGGTGGTGGTAGTGGTAGGCATCCATCCCCCTATGAGTGGGGATGGTAGTAGTGACAGGAATCCAGCCCCCCTGAGTAGGGGTGGTGGTAGTGGTAGGCATCCATCCCCCCAGGAGTAGGGGTGGTGTTGGTGGGAGGCATCCAGCCCCCATAAGTAGGGGTGGTAGTAGTGACAGGCATCCAGCCCCCATGAGTAGGGGTAGTGGTAGTGGTAGGCATCCAGCCCCCCTGAGTAGGGGTGGTGGTAGTGGTAGGCATCCATCCCCTATGAGTGGGGATGGTAGTAGTGACAGGAATCCAGCCCCCTGAGTAGGGGTGGTGGTAGTGGTAGGCATCCAGCCCCCCTGAGTAGGGGTGGTGGTAGTGGTAGGCATCCATCCCCCTATGGGTGGGGATGGTAGTAGTGACAGGAATTCAGCGCCCCTGAGTAGGGGTGGTGGTAGTGGTAGGCATCCGGCCCCCCCTGAGTAGGGGTGGTGGTAGTGGTAGGCATCCAGCCCCCCCTGAGTAGGGGTGGTGGTAGTGGTAGGCATCCAGCCCCCCCTGAGTAGGGGTGGTGGTAGTGGTAGGCATCCATCCCCCCATGAGTAGGGGTGGTGGTAGTGGTAGGCATCCGGCCCCCCATGAGTAGGGGTGGTGGTAGTGGTAGGCATCCGGCCCCCCCTGATTAGGGGTGGTGGTAGTGGTAGGCATCCAGGCCCCTATGGGTGTGTATGGCATTGGTGATAGCCATCCCGCCCCTATGGTTCTGCTGTTGCTAGTGTACGTCATTTCTGCATCCCTATGTGTGTGTGACAAATGTCGGGTACGTGTCGTTTGTTTGTGTAGTGGGTGTTTGACTTACCGTCTGCGCCGTACGCGTCCGTACCTGTTCCGATAATAGATGTAGAGTATTGGTAGGACCTGCGCGATGGGATTCATGGTTGGTTCGTCTCGTTCGGGTTTCTCGTTGCTTTGACTTGTACTCGTCGCTGGCTTGTTCGTCTCGTAGCCGTGGATCGTCTTGTGGCGCAAATCGGAGCTTATGTGCGGTTCTCCCGGATGCTCTGACGTGCCGGACGTAGCGACAGGTTCGGCGCGTATGGAAGGCGCATCGTACTGGTCCGGCCGGAAGGTGCTGTGTTTTTGCTTCCGTGCGACTCGATTCTGCGTTTACGGATCCGGCTCGGGCGGGGAACAGGAGCTGGAATGGGTACGTACGGCTGGGTCGGGATCTGGGCAGTTATGCGCATCGTACTTGCTCGTTCGAACGGATGTTCGATTCGGTCGGGAAACACGCGTTCGGCTTGGTTTTTTTCCGGACGAATGGTGTTAGGAGCGCTTCCGGCCGACATCGGAATCGGCCCTTAAGTATTCATTTGCTATCATTGTTAGGAGGAAGTTCAGTCGCCAATTGCTCTAAACTAATTGTACCCTGTAGCACCAATCCGCCACCACATTGTATTTATTTATTTTATTTATTTGTGCAATTTATAAAGCGCGCAAATACCCGGGGGTGTCTCGGCGCTGCGGACTCGAAGGAAGCAGCTAAGTTGGAAGACTACTGGTTGAAGAGCCAGGTTTTCACTTGTTTCCTAAATATCAGGAGGGTGGGACTGGTTTTAATGTGGAGGGGAGAGTGTTCCACAGTCTGGCCGTGGCAACTGTGAAACGTCTATCTCCCAGGATGTTTTCTTTGTGCGAGGGGTAATCAATAAGTGGGCTGAGGCGGAACGCAGGGATCTAAGTGGGTTGTAAGGATTAAGTTCATTTTGTAAAAACTTAGGTCCCATCTTGTTAATTGCTTTATAAGCAATGCACAATGCCTTAAATTTAGTTCGACTTCTGATGGGCAGCCAGTGAAGCTGCCGAATAACTCCAGAGATTGATTTAAACTTGGAGGAGCCGGACAGAATTCTGGCAGCTGAGTTCTGAACTAATTGCAGTTTATTAAGGACTTTCTCCTGGGCATTTAAAAAAGTCCATTGCAATAGTCAACCTTTGACATCACTAATGCACACATAAGGGTCTTACCGGCACTAGGGGGAGGAATGGTAGAAGTTTCCTTATCATTTTTAGGGTGTAGAAAGATGAGGAAACGACCGCGTTTGCCTGATGGATGAAAGACAACTTGTCGTCAAACATTACACCCAAGTTCCTGACCTTGGTGACAGGTACAGGAGGGGTCCCAGATCCCTTGGCCACCAGGTGGGGGACCAACCTGGGGCTAGGTTGCCAAAGATCATTACTTCCGTTTTGTCGGAGTTAAGCTTTAAGCAATTGCTTGCCATCCAGGAGCTGATGGCTAGCATTCCCTCCTGGAAACTGGCAGCAACTGTTTCTCCATCGTTATGTACTGCCAGCACTAATTGAGTGTCATCGGCGTAAGATGTTAATCTCATCCCGTGTGCTTTGATGACCCTGGCTACAGACACCGAAGATAATCCACCTTCAATAATTTCTCCTGACAGACAGAAATCCCAAAGAGATTTTGCTAAATGCTCTAGAGAGTTTGGTTTTGTTCCCCCTAAATGATTTATGCATCTCCCCACGATCAGGTTGCCTACATGTAGGAGGACTGCATACCTCTGCTGTGACCTTCAGAAAACTGTGGCTTCCAAAAAAGCCTACAGGAGCTCTACACAGTTTATGCATAATTACATCTTCCTCCATGACCATCTTCTTAAAGTTGAGTACTGGCTATAATGAGCATCCCACAACCATAGACTTGCATCCAACTCTGATACTAGATCTGAGAATGAAGGAAAAATGTCTCACCCATTTCAAACATCTACACAATCCAGCCACCAAGCTCTTTCCAGGTATCGTAATCTATAGCAAAAGATCCTGTGTAGGACAGAACCCTTTGTAAATGTTTTATTTTGAGACATTTCATGGCTCGATAATAAAGCAGGCCTAGAAAAACTGCCTGAATCAAGGCAGACAAAAGTCCCACGAATATTGCTAATTGCCAAAGAGACACTTCCTGAAGACTCTAAATCAAACTCAACTTCTTCTCGATTGTGTTCAATTTCAACTTCGCAAGTAGCAACAACTCCTTTTCTAAATCCACCAAGAACGCCAGGGATGCCATCCTTGAGAGGACACTAAGGGGCCGATTCCGATCTCGGCCGGTAGGGCTCCGAATCGGATTTGGCATAACCGGATCCGATTCGGAGCCCTATTTCCCGACCGATTCGTACACGCGTCCGGACGAGCGAGTACGATGCGAATTCGCCGACCGACTCGTTCGGGCGTCCCAACCGCTCCGACCGACTCGTTCCCGGGTCTAACCGCACCGACCGACTCACTCGGACACGACTCGCACCGCGCAATGGAGACGTTCCCCGGCTGGGTAAGTACGATGCACGCCGCGAGCAGTCCGACCGACACGCGCCGTCCGGCTCGAAAGAGCAGTCGGAGTCGTACTTCGGGGGTCCGTGTCGGACTCCCCTGTACGCGTAGCCGCGCGAGTCGCACACAGGGGGGACCCATGGGTCCCCCCTACCTGTGCGTGTATGGCGCGAGTCGCTTCGCCGCGTACATGCTGTAGGGGACGCCCTTGTTCGCCTCGCACCCATTGAGGCAATGGGAGCCCGCGTACGCGCTGTATGACCGGCTCCCATTGACTTCAATGGGAGTCCGACCGACTAGAGTACGATAGCATACGGACGCATCGTACTCGTTCGGTCGGGCTGCACGGGTCCGATTCGGTCGGAAATCTCTCCGGGTCCGGCTCGGTAGGAGAGATTTCCGGCCCGAATCGGAATCGGCCCCCAAGTCTCAATTTTCCCAGTTTACTACAGATCCCGAATGCTGAATTCCTTCTATTGCTACGTGGCCGATCATGATCCAGGAATATCATGTCATCCAGATATACTACCATCCGATGACTCTGTGCCCTGTGTGTTACTGCTAGCAGCCATGCCAAGTGTCACTCATCAAAGGTTAGACTAACTCAGATCATTGACTGGCACCACTTCCCCACACAGCACCTTTTATCATGCAATTCAGTGCCCATCTGTACTCAGTTGTAATATGCATGATCTATTGAAAATGACTTGTCAGTAGTGCACTGGAGAAGTCTGGCACAGTTTGTACATTGTTGTTGCTGCTTGGCTGGATCTCTTGCATCAGAGGTGGTTGTCACAAGGTGACACGAGGTGAATGTCGCAATTCAGAGCACCGGTGTCTCCCTCTGCTCCCACGGTGAAAGTACAGAGGCCTGCTGGAGCATGGTCATCTGATCTGAATGAGGCAGAGATACATCTATGAAAGACAGACTAGGAGGATAACAAGCAGGCAACAGAAAGCGTACCTGGTTTTCTTTGCCTCTGATTATCTTGCATTGCTTTACCATGACAGCACATCGAAACTGCAGTCATCTTACATATGTAGACGTTCGCATGCTCCACCTACAATATCTATTTGGTCATGTTTCAGTGTCTCCCAATTAATTATTAAAAGAGCAGCGAGTTTTTTTCAATAAGAACTTTTGCATGATTGATACCTGGGAGGTGTGGCACCTACATATAAAGCTGCCCATTTAAGCTAATGAGAATTTGCATGCTGGGATAGGGTACAACATACCGTTAATGTGGAAAGCAAAACTACATGTCCCAGAATGCAAATCAATGTCTGGAAAACGTCAGGACTGCCTGATGTTACACATGACATGGGTTCACCAGAACAAGCCAACCAAATTGATTTTACATTACTGTAAATATTGACAGAAAAGGTTTAAAAGCAGGTGTTCGGGGCACACAACATTTTTATACAATTTACATTGCAGTTCATTTCTGTATTTGTTCCTTCTTCTCAATTTAGCAATGTCTATTTTAGAGAGATTTATTCTAATGCTAGCCACTTAAGTGGGATTTGGGGTGACTGTATACCAGTTCCATGGTTTGATTTCTTAATATCGATTTCATAATAAGGTAGCTCAGTAAGCTGGTCCTCTGCTGTGGAGAATTGTCTGTAAACTGGAGGTCTCAGGTTTGAATCCTGGTAGTAGTGCCTAATCTGCATTTTATCCATCGGAAGTCAATAAAATTAGTACTATTGCAATCATTTTAATTCTTTCTCTGACGTAAATGGAGATGTGCGTGTTAGGGTGTGGGGGGGGGAGGCAAAGGTGAGAGGCAAGCCCATGAAATAGCTTCGAAGCAGTCTTGTGTTTTGTTTGGATAATATTTGGTCCCAACCTGGCTTTTTATCCATGTGCAATTCACATTGTTAGCCTTTCAGAGGCAGTTTATAGACCAATATGATGACCATTACAAAGGTCAATAGGAGTTTATAGACCACTATATTGAAGAAAGGGCAGTGGCAGCCGACACAGAAAACAAGCATTGGCATAGCCAATAGGTCTCGCCTTTGGGACCTTATAAGTGTTTAGCCATGCAACAGTTGATGTTGTTGCACCAAGGATATTGTGCTGGATAACTAAACACTTATAAGGTCCCAAAGGCGAGACCTATTGGCTATGCCAAGGGAAGCTAAACCCCCACTGTACACTCATCACACATATGGCTATTCATTCTATGCCGAAACGGAACATAAACTTCTGTAACCCAAGGAGAGTCTGGATCGTATGGGGGCAACCGGGACAGTTCAAGTTAGACAGCATAGAGTATGTGCACCAAATTGCACGACTGATTCCGGTCCAAGAGAGTTTGTGTGGAAAGTATCCCAATAAATATTGAAATGAGAGAGACAGAAAGACCGAAATTGGGAGTAAGAGAATTAGTGAGCGGGAGAGAAAGACAGAGGGAGCGATAGAGAATGAATGACAAAGAAACTGAAACAAAAATATAAAGATGGAATTTGGGAATTAGGAGAGAATATGAGGAGAGGAGGGAGAGAAAGGAAAACGGCGGGGTAAAGAGAGAAAGATGGAGGGGAGGAACAGCGAGATGAAACAATGTAAGAGACAGAGGTGGGAAAATATTGAAGAGATAATGCTGTGAGAGAGAAAGAGACCAAGAGAATGCACAGAGTGGGCCCATAGAGGACACTTGTGCAGCACCACTCACAGATCAGTTTCACTGCACAGAGGGGGCCCAGAGATGAGACTTTTGCAGCACCACTCACAGATCAGTTTCACTGCACAGAGGGGGCCCATAGATGAGACGCATGCAGCACCACTCACAGATCCGTGTCACTGCACAGAGCGGGCCCAGAGATGGGACTTGTGCAGCACCACTCACAGATCAGTTTCACTGCACAGAGGGGTCCAGAGATGAGACTTGTGCAGCACCACTCACAGATCCGTTTCACTGCACAGAGGGGGCCCAGAGATGAGACCTGTGCAGCACCACTCACAGATCAGTTTCAATGCGCAGAACGGGCCCAGAGGGGAGACTTGTGCAGCACCACTCACAGATCAGTTTCAATGCGCAGAACGGGCCCAGAGATGGGACTTGTGCAGCACCACTCACAGATCAGTGTCACTGCACAGAGGGGGCCCAGAGAGGAGACCTGTGCACAGATCAGTGTCACTACACAGAGGGGGCCCAGAGATGAGACCTGTGCAGCACCACTCACAGATCAGTTTCATTACACAGAGGGGGCCCAGAGATGAGACCTGTGCAGCACCACTCACAGATCAGTGTCACTGCACAGAGTGGGCCCAGAGATGGGACTTGTGCAGCACCACTCACAGATCAGTTTCATTGCACAGAGGGGGGCCAGAGATGACACTTGTGCAGCACCACTCACAGGTCAGTTTCACTGCAGAGAGGGGCCCAGAGATGACACTTGTGCAGCACCACTCACAGGTCAGTTTCACTGCAAGGAGGGGGTCCAGAGATGAGACTTGTGCCTCCCCACTCACAGATCAGTTTCACTGCACAGAGGGGGCCCAGAGATGAGACTTGTGCAGCACCGCTCCATAGAGCAGTTTCACTGCACAGAGGGGGTCCAGAGATGAGACTTGTGCAGCACCACTTACAGATCAGTTTCACTACACAAAGGGGGCCCAGAGATGAGACTTATGCAGCACCACTCAGAGATCAGTTTCACTGCACAGCGGGGGCCCAGAGATGAGACCTGTGCAGCACCACTCACAGATCAGTGTCACTGCACAGAGGGGGCCCAGAGTTGAGACCTATGCAGCACCACTCACAGATCAGTTTCAATGCACAGAGGGGGCCCAGAGATGAGACCTGTGCAGCACCACTCACAGATCAGTTTCAATGCGCAGAACGGGCCCAGAAGTGAGACTTGTGCAGCACCGCTCCATAGATCAGTTTCACTGCACAGAGGGGGCCCAGAGATGAGACTTGTGCAGCACCGCTCCATAGAGCAGTTTCACTGCACAGAGGGGGTCCAGAGATGAGACTTGTGCAGCACCACTTACAGATCAGTTTCACTACACAAAGGGGGCCCAGAGATGAGACTTATGCAGCACCACTCAGAGATCAGTTTCACTGCACAGCGGGGGCCCAGAGATGAGACCTGTGCAGCACCACTCACAGATCAGTGTCACTGCACAGAGGGGGCCCAGAGTTGAGACCTATGCAGCACCACTCACAGATCAGTTTCAATGCGCAGAACGGGCCCAGAGGTGAGACTTGTGCAGCACCACTCACAGATCAGTTTCACTGCACAGAGGGGGCCCAGAGATGAGACCTGTGCAGCACCACTCACAGATCAGTTTCAATGCGCAGAACGGGCCCAGAAGTGAGACTTGTGCAGCACCGCTCCATAGATCAGTTTCATTGCAGAGAGGGGGCAACAGACCCACTTCATTGAAGCTGCGGACACAAGGGCATCCTGGCTATGTGCCTTTAACAACGGCCACACGGGCTCTTAAAAAGGTGAAACTGACGCCACTTCATGTTCTGATGTGCACCAAGGAGGCCTTGTGCTGCCTTGTAAGGACCGTATCTGTTAACATAGGCCATCCACTCACACGTGATTGGTTTTACATGTATGCAGATAATATGCAAATGTGAATGCTATAGATCCTCTGATCGAGGGTTGGTGACTGCTCCCAAGCCAACAGTGCTTGTGTGCGTTTAAAGCCGTGTGGTCTTTGGGGATCACCAGCTTGTCTGGACGAACATCCGCCGGAAAACATTCACGAAACCTGGTCCTAGACCACAGACACCTGTGTCACGGGTGTTCAGCCTGATGGAGCCTACCTCCGTATGAGGTCAGCTCGGGAGTCAGCACTTGCTCTTTTCATCTGAAGGACCTCCGGCGAACTGCTGCCCATGCAGAAGATAGGGGTGCACTTGTGGAGCGCAAATGCACCCCGAGGAGTTTCAAGGTGGAGTGGACAGAAACAGAAAACAAATGTTTACTGTTATCCCACTCAATGGTACTCATTTCACTGACCTCAGGAGGATGAAAGGCTGAGTGGACCCGCTGGGAACTGAACCTGTGATCATGAGGTCAAGCACAGATCCTTGGAGTGGATGCATGAGTCCATGGGCCACTAACCCCAGCAGAATGCAGCAGTACACCTCCTGCTCAGATTCACAGGGAGGTGGTACCTGCTCCACTCTGGCTACAAGAGGCAAGAGGCCTCGGTTCTACTCCCTGCACATCATCCACAGACATTTCCAAACCCGGAGCTCATTCCTTTCTGGCCCAATCTAAGAACAGTTCAGTGGCAGCTCCCTGGTCCTTCGTCTCTGGGTTCAATCCATTTACTTTCACCAAGGAGATAAAGTTTGATGCACAATCTCACGGTCGAATTCTTCGCCCAGTCGAGATGGTGCCTCCGAGATCTTATAAATGAAAAGCAGTCCGTTCAACCCACCGTAGGGCACTCACTGACAGTTCAGATGCTAAGGGTGCTCTGGAGACGGAGCCAACCAGATGAAGGTGTACTTTAAACGTCCTAAATGTTACTTTCTCTCTAAATGGCAAATGAACGCCCACCCTTCCTAGAGAGGCCAGTTGCGCCAGCGTATGTTACCAGATGTGGTGGCTACAAACCAAACAAGTGAATGTGCAAGAAGAGATGCACGGACAGAGCAGATGCTGCTGGCCAGAGCTGCGCCCTACTCCATGGTGCCAAGCAACGATGCAAATGCAAGGAGTAGCAGCAGGGGTTGCCGGGCAACAACATCAGATTCAGGAAGGAGAAAAGCGCCGCTGCACGTCACTGAATTAGAGAACCCAGAACCATGCATGCCAGGGGCAAAGTCTGCCACCGTGCATATGGTCCAAGTGGCATCGTGTCACTGCGCGCGCCTGGAAGCCTCTGCGGTGCTCATCACTTAGTACAGGTGCCCACTCACATCTTCCTTTGGCACGGTCATCTCCTACAACGAACTGGGCCAACTGGCACACTGAACGTCCATCTCTACATCCCTCAGATGTGTTTAACATACGTGACTTGTAAGCGAGAAATCCATCGTGGGTACAACCAACGAGCAAGGAGGAAAATGGGGGTCAATGCAAAGGGAGGGCCAGCGGCTCGACGGGTGCCTGGTAAAGTCTATCTGAAAGAAATACAAGATGGAAGGGCTCTCGTACCGGCAAAAGCGGCCCCGAAAGGAGGAACGAACCGGAAGTGGCACTCGCCTCAACCCAATAATGGAAATAAGAAGAGGGAGCAGCCCTGGGAGGTGGGGAGCGCACATCCCCATGGAGAATGTGCAACAGTCAAGCTTACTTCTGCCTGCTTCCATAGACGCATCCACGGCACCTGATCTTAGATGAGTGCCAGCAAGTGGGCACTGCGCCAAGGACTGGCACTGGAGTTTAGGAGCAGAGTAAGAGGCCAGGCTTCATACTTCGGGGTGTGCATGTCCTTGTTAAACTGTATCAACAATAAAATGAAAATGTCCACCATCCTTAAAGCGCATGGAATAGCAACAAGCGCGCGCGCCTCGCACGGCAGCAGAGGGAGGGGGGAGAGGAGGGGGCCTGCGCGATTCCCTTGCGGGAGCGAGCGGCGCCAGGAGCGATAATTGCTACCATATGGCGCAGCTCGCTCCCGCAAGTGAATCGCCAAATGTGCACGCGTTGCCATTGAAGGCAATGGAACGCGTGCACGTTTTTGGCTGAAAAGCCGAAGCGATTCCAAAAGGTCTTTTTGCCTATGCAGCGCATGCGCGCTGCGTAGGCGAGACCTAAAAAACGGTGATGCGGGTGGAGAGGGCCAGCGGGAAGCACGTGGGGGGAGCGCACGGCGGGGGGTTAATGGTAAAATTAAATTAAAAAAACACTTACCTGGTGCTGCCGGCCGCCTTGCGCTTCTCTGCTGCAGTTCCTGGTCCCAGCAGTCCCTTAGACAGCATCACGACTCCCATCCAATCCCTGCGTGGGGATTGACCTGAGCGGGCTGGATCAACACTCGCTCAGTTCTGTTTCTCCAACCCAGCTGTACAATACAGCCGGTTTGGAGAATCCTAAGTGCGCATATCAGTTTGGCCGGCCTGAAACGGACGGCCAAACTGACATGCGCACTTACAAGTGAACATACCACTCCTCCTCCTCTCTCCCATTGCCCAGCCCGGTCCCTCCCTGCATGCGCTGGCTTAGAGCCAGCAGCTAAAAAATAAAACAATAGTAAGATATCGTTTTATTTTTCAGCTGCTGGCTCTGAGCCAGAGGGGGTGACGCTCCTCTGCCATTGTGGAGGAGCCGCCGCTGAGAATGGGGTAATTTCTGTGCATGTTCTGATTGCACAGAGATAAAAATTGCATTCTATTCGTGATTGAGTGTCACACAAAAGGACAATGAAAACATGGAAATGTCACACGTAAGTAAATTGACACCAGGCAGCTATGCACTGGACAGTAGGGAAGAGAAACTGACCAGGACGTACCTCAGCGAACACTGGCCCTCATGGGGAGGGAAACCATGTAGCCATCTAGCTACATTTGGAAAGAGAATTCAGTCAAGACTGACAGTGCAGCCTCAGAGGGAAGGAACAAAAGGAAAACTTGTTGGTTAAATCAGCTTTTGGGCGTGAAAACAGCAACAACATGCTAATTGAAAACGTACTAAAGCAGGTGGGAAAATAGCAACAATAGTACAATACACCAATTGAAAACATACATTTGACGTAGCAGCAAGAAAAGAAGCTGGAAGTATGAAGGGGTCTTAATGTACACCCTAGAAAAGAGTCATGCTTGTGTTTCCTTTTCCTCCTAGAAGAGACAGAATTGTGGGTTATTATATTGTCACTCTTTGAAAAATGTGGCTGCTATTAAATAAATGTGCGAGGAAAGAATTGAGTCTCTCCTCTTGCACAAAAAGATAATTGACATTGTACATATGCCATTTTCCCTGGAGCACTGTGGCCAAGCGACGAGCTTCAAAGGCTTTTAGCTTAATGGGCATGGCTTCCTGGCACCTCAACCCCACACCCAAGCCACATCTCCTTCTCAATAGATTCCATTACACTTGAGGAATGGGCCTCCTTGGCTCAGTGGAGCCATTCACGCCATGCCTTGGCAGCAGATGTGTCATACTTTAGATGTTTGATTTTTCTTCGATTCTGGGAGACAAGAGTGGATTGGCCTCGGTTGTTTCAGTATACCTGGGAAGAAATTTAGGGAAGGCAGACATCTGTCTGAAAATATCTATCTGAGACAGCAACTTGGTCACACTGTACCAAAAAGTATACAAGAAAAATGCAAAAACTAATATTTGATTCACTTACGGGTTTATGTCAATCCTAACTGAGTTCATCTTTTAAAACAAGCATTTGCAATGCAATCGGTCTCGAATTTGTGAAAGTTAGAGCTATCAGAGTTGTAAATCATATTGTTTTTTACTAGAGGAGTCTAGAGGACAAACAATGAGGAATTACCACTGGGAAGAGAGACACAACTGCAGCACTCTCTATAGGACTTAGAATGAGGAATTACCGACTGGACCAGAGAAGCAGCTAGCAGCACTGCCTGTATGACTAAGAATGAGGAATTACTTCTGGGACCAGAGAAGCAGCTGCAGCACTGTCTAGAGCATTTAGAATGAGGAATTAATGATGAGACTAGAGAAGCAACTAGCACACTGACTAGAGGACTTCGAATGAGGAATTACCACTGGGACCAGAGAAGCAGCTAGCAATACTGCCTAGAGGTTTTAGAATGGGGGAGTGTGGTATCCTACTCTCATTTATGTTTAGTCCTTTCTCTGTATTCTGTGCCCTGCTGCTCAGCCTTTGTGTGCGTGATGTGATAGTGTTCCTGTGTGTATGGGTGAATGAAAAGTCACTTGGTGTATGTGGGCTGAGCAGCTGGGATGCTACTCCCGGTGGGTCTGATACTGCTACAACTATCTTATCATCTAATGCTATGATTACTTACCGGTAATCCCCATTACACTTAGTCCTACTCGTCCTCGACCCAGTCATCACTAATGAGGTATTCCACTTGACAGGAAACAAAACAGGAAACGCTTTTAGGCTCCACCCACCCTCCTGCCAGGGGCTATAAGAACATAGCCAACAGAAAGCACTTCCTGACATACCAAGCAACAAAGGCCTGAACAGGGAGGGTGGGTGGGAAGTATGACTGGGTCGAGGACGAGTAGGACTAAGAGTAATGGGGATTACCGGTAAGTAATCATAGCATTACCTCTACGTCCCTCGTCCTCGACCCAGTCATCACTAATGAGGCATACCAAAGCAACCACACAAGCAGGCCTTTGGCAAACCACACAGAGAACACAGACCGAACACAAAAGTGGAGTGCAGCAAGTGAAAATTCTTTAATAAACACACAGAATCAGGTGGGGGGAACAGTCCCCACAGTGCGCAACACACCACAACCAAAATTGGTCCGGTCAGACAGAGCACAATTCAGACGATAATGCTTCACAAAAGTAGAATCAGAAGCCCAAGTCCCAGCCCCACAGATCTCATCAAGGGAAACCCCATGAAAAGCAGCCCAGGAAGCAGAAACACCCCTAGTGGAACGGGCCTGAACCCCAGAAGGACAAGGCAAACCAGAGCCCTGATACGCCAGAGAAATAACAGCCTTGATCCAGCGACCCAGAGTAAGACGGGATGCAGCCTTACCCCGACCAGCCAGACCAAAGGTCACAAAGAGAGAGTCAGAAGAACGAAACACCGCAGAGCGGTCAACATAAATAGACAACGCACGCTTCACATCAAGAGTGTGCAGCAACAGCTCAGCAGGCGAGGAAGGAGAAGGACAGAAAGAAGGAAGGATCAACTCCTGAGAGGAATGAAACCAAGAACGAATCTTCGGAACAAACCCAGGATCCAAAGAAAGAACCACTGCGTCATCCAAGAAACGCAAAAAGGGAGGAGAACAACGCAAGGCAGTGAGCTCACCCAACCGCCGAGCAGAAGTAACAGCAACCAGAAAAGCCACCTTAAAAGAGAGGAACTTAAGGTCAACGGATTCCAACGGCTCAAAGGGAGAGGACTGCAAAGCACCCAGGACCAAGGAAAGATCCCAAGGAGGAACCGAAGAATGAGCAGAAGGAGAAGAGAGAGAAAACCTCCGGAACAACCGAGAAACCAACAACCCATCCGAAGACGGGAGCGAAGCCGGATCACGGAAGGCTCGAACAGCAGCCCACTGACCTTTCAGAGTAGACAGGGCATAGCGCTTCTGAAACTCATCCAGAAAAAACTGAAGAATAGAAGCGATAGGGCAAGAGGTAGGAGACAGACCAAGACCAGAACACCAGGAGGAGAAAGAAGCCCAATGCTTAGAGTAGGAGGACAAAGTAGACTTCCTACGGGAGGCCTACATCACAGAGATGAGGTGGTCAGGCAAACCCGGGACCCCAAGAGACATCCGTTCAACCTCCAGACCGCCAGGGTGGGAGGGACCAGTAGGGAGGGAGAGGGCGACCTCAGGGGAGACGGGTAGCGAGGGAGAATCCAAGGAGGACCCACCGCCAGACTCAACAACAACGGGAACCAGGACCTCCGAGGCCAGTGAGGCAAGACAGCCACCACCCGGGCACCCACCCGCTGCACCTTCAGCAAGAAGGCCGGAATCAGAGGAAAGGGGGGAAAGCGTACAGCAACCAAGGGGGCCACCGGAGAGACAATGCCTCCACCCCCCAAGCACCCAACTCCGGAGTCCGGGAACAAAAGAGGGGAAGCTGTGCATTGGTCCTGGAGGCAAAAAAGTCCAGCTTGGGAGTCCCGAACCTCCGACAGAGCAGCCGGAAAATCCTGGGGGAGAGACACAGGGTCAGAGAAGACGGAAACCTGCGACTCAAGGTATCCGCCACCACATTGTCCACACCCCTGATATACTGAGCAGCGATGGCCAGAAGATGACGCTCCGCCCAACCCGCAATCGCACAGGCCACCAGATTCAATGAAGGACTGCGAGTACTGCCCTGGTGGTTGATGTAAGCCACAGTAACTGAGTTGTCGGACCGCACCAGGACACTGCACCCCAGCAGACGACCCTGGAAGAAATGAAGAGCACGTTCCACCGCAGACAGCTCCCTCCAATTGGAGGACCGGCGGGACTCCGACCGGAGCCAACGAGCCTGAACAGTTCACCGACCCAGAGTCGCCCCCCAACCGGAAGCACTGGCATCCGACGTCAACACCAACGGAGGCGGCAGGCGAATCCACATCCCCTTGGAGAGATTGGAGGAATCCAGCCACCACTGGAGAGCGGACACAACCTCCAGAGACACTGGCACAGAGACAGCATAGTCCCGAACCGGAAAAGGCACCCAACGTTGAAGATGCCACAGCAGAGGCCGAAGATGAACCCTGGCCCAGGGCACCGTGAAGACAGTCACAGCCATATGACCCTGAACCTCGAGCCACTGAAGGAGAGGAGCCGCAGCCTGGGACAACAACCTCCGCAACAGGAACTGAAGGCGCAGAAGCCTGGAATCCGGAAGGAACACCTTGCCCTGGATCGAATCGAAGACGGCCCCGATGAAAGACCTCCGAGTGGCAGGAAGCAGCTGGCATTTCGGAAAGTTCAGGAGAAACCCATGGCGCTCTAGCGTACGAATGGTCAAGGACAGGTGCTGAGACATGACCGCAGGGGAAGGAGCCTGGAGCAGCCAATCGTCCAAGTAAGGAAACACCGACACTCCCAGGAGGTGAAGATGGGCCACCAAGGGAGCCACCACCTTGGTGAACACGCGGGGAGCGGATCAGAGACCAAACAGAAGGACACAGAACTGCCAATGATGACCCTCCAGGCAGAAGCGCAGAAACCTCTGATCCTCCAGAGCCACTGGCACATGAAGATAAGCGTCCTGGAGATCCAGCGTAGACAACACCCAGCCGGCCTGAATCAAAGGGATCACCCGTTGCAAGGTCTCCATCTTGAATGGGATCTTCCGGACAAACAAGTTCAGACTCCGGAGATTGATGACAATCCGAAAGCCCCCGTGACTTTCGGAACAAGAAAGACAATCGAATAGGTCCCCAGACACCACTCCAACCGGGGAACAGGCACAATCGCCTTCTTCAGGAGCAAGGAGTGAACACCGTCCAACAAAGACTGACGTCGAGACAGGCTCAAGGGCGTCGGAGTCCGCACTACCTCCGAGGGTGGAGGAAGGGACAGAAACTCGATCCAATACCCATGGTCCAGGACATCCAGCACCCACTGGTCGGAGGTCGTCAGACGCCAAGCAGGTAGGAACAACCTCAGCTTCCCACCAACCTCTGGCGGAACACCAGCGTGACCGACCCCGGGGGTGGCATAGTCAGGAACGCTGCGGACCCTGTCCAGCATCTCGGGGGGGCTTCTTCTGGAACTTCCGGGGGAAACTCCTACCAGCACCTTTCGGGCCCTTAAAAGAGGACTGTTGAAACCGTGAAGGCTGACGGAAGGTCTTGGCATGAGAAAAAGAAGAGTCCTTACGAGAAGGCTGGCGATGGAAGGAAAAAGAATGTTTCCGCTCTTTGAACACCTTGTGAAGTTTATCCTCAAGAGCGTCCCCAAAAAGACGAGGTCCAGTAAATGGCAACCGCAAAGCCATGGATCTCTGCGCGGCGTCCGTATTCCAACCCTTCAGCAACAGGTTCCGATGAGCGGCAACAGAGGAACCACAGGACAAGGCAGAAGCGCGCACACAATCAAAGGCAATGTCCGAGAGGAATTCGGCCTGACGTTCCATGGATTCCAGCAGGTCTGGACAACTGCCCCCCCCTGCATCGTAGAAAACAAAGTCTTAAAGTCAGTCAACAGGGATTGCGCGACATAAGCCCCATAGACACCAGAACGGATAGCAAGGTGAGATCCTGCATAAGATTTTCTCAACGCAGAGTCAATCTTCTTATCCACACCAACACGCAGAATATTATCATCCGCCACAGAAGGACGACCCACTAAACTGGCGACAATGGAATCCACATGCACCGACTCAGGAAACGACTCCTCCATGTCCTGCAAAGGATACAGTTTGGACATAAAGCGCGGCATCATGATGTGATCCGGATCCTTCCATTCTTTCATGAGGACATCCATCACAAAGGGATGGATAGGAAGAGATGTAGTAACAGGCTTCCGAAATTGCGGCAGAACAGCATCCTGGGAAGTGCTGGCCACAGCATCATCAGGAAACCCCATGTTCCCTCGTACATGAGAAAGAATGTCAGGCAACAACTCCTTGGAAATACATTTGCCTTTCAGATCCACCGCTCCCAAGGAAGAGTCATCAGAAGAATCCGAGGAAGAAATGTCCGAATAGAGGTCAACACCCCCACCAGAACGGCCCCCAACAGACATCTTGAAGGACTTCAGATCTGACAAAGTCTCCAAAATCAGGCGCTTCAACCTGCCGTCATCCAACCTGGCCCGCTTCACCAGAGGGGCAGAATCCCCACTGTCCGCTGGAGAAGAGGAAGAGGAAACAGGAGACACATGCTTTCGCTTCTTTTGATGTTTCCCCATCACGAACACCAAAGACAGGACCCAGCGCACACAACCAACAGAGGCAGGAACAGACCAAAATGTGACCCCCCCCTCCATTTAAACAAAAAACAAGCCGGAAACCGCCCCCGAATCAACCGGCATGCCAAACAGCTGAGCACAACCCAGAAGCGAGGCGGGAGGGGGCGTGGCCAACCAAAGCCACAAAACTCCATCTATCACGGCCGCCGAAGGCCGAAATCACGCTGAGAGCCCAGCCCCGGCGCCCAGCACCCACGAGGATGCCGGGAACAAGACGCTGACCTGCCCGAATGCCGCGGAGCACCCTGGAGCCCAACCCAGGTGCCCTGCACAGAACACGAGCAGCGTAGCACCCGGAGCCCAACCCGGGCGCTCCACAACGTTTGCGGCATAGCGGCACGAGAAGGAATCAAAACGGAGCACCCGGAGCCCAACCCGGGTGCTCCCCAACGAAGTGCTGTGCACGGAGCGTCCGGACCCCAACCCAGGCGCTCCACAATGTTCGTGCCTGAGCGGCTCGAGAGGAAGCAGAACGGAGCACTCGGAGCCCAACCCGAGTGCTCCCAAAGACACGCTGCACATGGAGCGTCCGGATCCCAACCCGGACGCTCCTCAGAAATCTGAAATGTGTTGAAAGAGGCTCAGGCAGGCCCAAAGCAGGAGGAGCCTGACTGTGCAACCAAAGCCCATGGTGCGCTTCTCCTGCTCCTCGGAACACACGGAGCCCAAGAGCCGAAGAGCGCCCGAGCCTCCCCCACGCCCCAGACAGCAAGCTGCAGCGGCCGACTGGCGGGACCACAGCCACAGCCCAAATAACGCGCCGCATAGGAGGACTCACCAGACATCAGGACTCCAGGAAACCAGCGCAGCTCAGCAGTACCGGTAACCAAGAACCCGAAGGAGTCCAGGAAGCCAAGCAGCCCGACTCAAGCAGCTCCCACGAAGGTCCATGAGCACCCCCAGAGCCCAGCAAAGGAGGAAACCACAGGACAACACGAAGCAAGTAAGTGCCCAGCACCTACCCAAGCGTCCCCCGTCAGGTCCACCGACAGGAAACAAAACAGGAAGTGCTTTCTGTTGGCTATGTTCCTTATAGCCCCTGGCAGGAGGGTGGGTGGAGCCTAAAAGCATTTCCTGTTTTGTTTCCTGTCAAGTGGAATACCTCATTAGTGATGACTGGGTCGAGGACGAGGGACGTAGAGGTAATATTCCTGTCCTGATTGAACTGAAGAATAAATCTACCTTTTGGATATAACATCATCTCAGCGTACTTTCTTTCCTGCCTTTCCACACTGGCGACGAGCGGAAAAGGACCTACTTTGGAGAAAAGGCCATTACTGAAAATAATGAGGAGTCATCATTACTGCAACAGGGGAGGAGAGACTTTTGATAGTACTTTTGAGAGAGCCTGTTTGAAACCTGTGAAGAGGAAATGCGCCTGGGAGCCCCACCGGTGTCTGTTTCCATCAGACAGCCTCAGCCCAGGACAATTGAACAGGCACTGCTGCGCTGACATCACATTGGAGTCAGTAAGAACTGGAACAGGCAAGACTAATACTAATTGAAACAATGTTTACAGTGGGTTGGCCGCGAGTATTTTGAACCTTACTTCTTTTGAACCTTACTTCTTTTACATATGAGAGCCAACTGGAACTGGGAGTACAGCGAGCTGGCTGTGATTATTTTGGACCAAGTGTGCTTCACCCTGTGCACATGTGTATGTACAACAACTTTGTCAACTCTGTTGATTCATTGACCTTTGAGCAGTGAGTACTTTTCTTATGATTATGGAGCACCTCGGGCGTGGTGTGAGCGCTTGAAACTGTCATAATCTGCTGCAGCGCATGTTTTTTATCGCGAGCCTCACCTGTTGTCTTCAGTGTGCAGTATTTAAAGTCTCTTAGATTCCTTTCGCGAGTGCTAGCATGGTTGTCTCCCACTAGAGTCTGTGGAGCGCGTGCATTCATTCAATCTCGAGGACTTGTAAACGCTAGGAGGTTTACGTCATGGAAATGCTTACATAACTACTTCCATCTCCTAAAGAGAATTATGTGACGCAGTGCTCTGGTGGCCATTTTACTCGTATGGGAGACTTTGCATAGGATTCTACCAGGGTCGGATTGGTAACGCGGGCACTCGGGCAATGCCCGAGGGGCCGGTGTCCAGTTGCAGCTGTGGGCTGCTTTTTTGAGCAGTCTGGGGGGCCGATTTGGGTGGTTTCTGCATTGTTCGGATACCGCCAGCGGCCCAGTGGGTGCCTGAGTGGCCTTTCTGGAGGCAGATGGGCGTCCATTACCTCCCTTTTATCAAAGGGTAGAGGTGTCACTCCCTTTCTCTCGCTGGGCCGGCCAAATAATGTGTGCATACTGAGCAGGGGCAGGAGGCCTGAGCAGAAGTGGCCTCACTTGTTTTCAGGTGTATTTCACCAGTGTAAACTAATCCGTGCATTTTTTATTAAACCCCCCCCCCTTTTTTTTTTAAATAAAATTTCGCCGAAGCAGTTGTTTTGCGAAAGGCAATATGCAAATGTGGGCCTTTTTTTTAGCGTGCCCGGGCCGATTTTTAATCCCAATCCAACCCTGGATTCTACCATTAAAATGACGTTGTTCTCACGTTTTCAAGCGGCTTCACTGGTTGTATTAGCTGGTGCAAGTAAATGAATTTAGTTAGTGCAGCTTTAGAGGGACCCTTTGATTTCGCTGATGTCAACTAAATGGTGAGCTGGCAGTGCGTGTCTGTCAGTGTACTGGTGTCGCTGCCGGTGAAGAGAAACTTACACAACGCCTGAGGTGGGACTGCCGCCAAGGAGGAACTGACGTAACACCCGAGGTGGGACTATTTTTTTCCCCGATGCTCTGTGGCCATAAATGAAGTGTCCAACATCAGAAGTTAAACTTTCTATAAAACTATGCATGACCGGGCTCCTAGAAGGATACTGTGGGGCGGTGTGTTTCGGGTGGGAAACCGATCACTGGAGCCTCTGAGTTGGATTTATGGTTTCAATATATGATATGCATGATTTTTCCATGTACGCTTTACTTTCCCAGTATCTTAATTTTCAATTTCAGTAATGCTGTCATACTGTTAAGTTTGTTTTATGCTAGCTTTGATTACCCGCCTGTATGTGTATATGTCATACTGAATTTATTCCTGCATATGTTTGCTATGGTGATATGCTGCATGTTTTGACCTGGCTGTGATTCTACTTACTTGCCTTATTTACTTAAACCTCTCATACGTTACTTACTTTTTACAGTGCTGAGATTTGGGTTTTTTGCATACTAAAACTATATTTGCTGTTGCTGGTGTTGGGGCTGCATCCCTGTTTCCCAAACCTTTCTTAGTGTGCTGATGGTGTTGGGATATGTTGTTCTCATACCATTTTGAGGGGGTGTATTGCTTGCGTGTATTTGTCTGGTGGTGAGCAAATTACTGAGTTCAAACCTTTTGGATGGTACATCTTTTTGATATTGAAATTTTGACCAGAGACACAGCTACAGCACTGCCTAGAGGACTAAAAAGGAGGAATTACAACTGGGAACAGAGACGCAGCTGCAGCGCTGCCTTGAGGACTTAGAATGGGGGAGTTACTGATGGGACCAGAGAAGCAGCTAGCAGCACTGTCTAGAGGACTAAGAATGAGGAATTACCACTGGTAAGAGAGACACAGCTGCAGCACCGGCTAGATGACATAGAATGAGGAATTACCACTGGGACCAGAGAAGCAGCAGCAGCACTGTCTAGAGGACTTAGAATGAGGAATTAAATGTGCGACCATACAAGCAGGTAGCACTACTGTCTAGAGGACTTAGAATGAGGAAGTACTGACGGGACCAGAGAAGCAGCTAGCACCACTGTCTAGAGGACTCGGAATGAGGAATTACCACGGGGGCTAGACAAGCAGCTAGTAGCATTGCCTAGAGGACTAAGTATAGGGATTAACCCCTGTGACCAGAGACATAGCTGCAGCACTGCATAGAGGACTAAAAAGGAGGAATTACAACTGGGAACAGAGACGCAGCTGCAGCTCTGCCTTGAGGACTTAGAATGGGGGAGTTACTGATGGGACCAGAGAAGCAGCTAGCAGCACTGTCTAGAGGACTCTGGATGAGGAATTACAACTGGGAACAGGGACGCACCTTCGGCGCACTTTTGGCACAGCCTAGAGGACTAAAAATGGGGAATTACCACTGAGACCCGAGAAGCAGTTATCAGCACTGTCTAGAGGACTTAGAATGAGGAATTACCATGGGGGCATGAGAAGCAGCCAGCAGCACTGCCTAGAGGACTTTGAATGAGGAATTACCGACAGGGCCAGAGTAGCAGCTAGCAGCACTGTCTAGAGGACTTAGAATGAGGAATTACGGAAGGGACCAGAGCAGCAGCTAGCAGCACTATCTAGAGTACTTAGATTGAGGAATTACCATTGTGACCCGAGAAGCAGCTAGCAGCACTGCCTAGAGGAC
The DNA here is from genome assembly GCA_963921515.1 of Calotriton arnoldi. Classification (NCBI taxonomy): domain Eukaryota; kingdom Metazoa; phylum Chordata; class Amphibia; order Caudata; family Salamandridae; genus Calotriton; species Calotriton arnoldi. The sequence goes on along the minus strand of CAWUFW010004896.1, from coordinate 333,627 downwards.
TAAGGATGAGAAATTACCACTGTGATCAGAGACACAGCTGCAGGACTCCCTAGAAGACTAAGATTGAGGAATTCTCACTGGGAACAGAGACAAAGCTGCAGCTCTCCCTAGAGGACTTAGAATGAGGGGGTTACTGACAGGACCAGTGAAGCAACTAGCAGCACTGTCTGGAGGACTTGGGATGAGGAATTACCACTGGAAACATATACACAGCCGCAGCACTCCCTAGAGGATTTAGAATGGGGGAGTTACTGATGGGACCAGAGAAGCAGCTAGAAGCACCGTCTAGAGGACTACGAATGAGGAATTACCACTGGAAAGAGAGACACAGCTGCAGTACTGCCTAGATGACCTGGAATGAGGAATTACCACTGCGACCAGAGAAGCAGCAGCAGCACTGTCTAGAGGACTTAGAATGAGCAATTAAATGTGTGACCAGAGAAGCAGGTAGCACTACTGTCTAGAGGACTCGGAATGAGGAATTACCAACGTGACCAGAGAAGCAGCTAGCCCCACGGAGGCTAGAGAAGCAGCTAGCAGCATTGCCTAGAGGACTAAGAATGAGGAATTACTACTGGGACCAGGAAACCAGCTAGCAGCCCTGTCTAGAGGACTCTGGATGAGGAATTACAACTGGGAACAGAGACACACTTTTGGCACTGCCTAGAGGACTAAGAATGAGGAATTACCACTGGGACCAGAGAAGCAGCTAGCAGCACTGTCTAGAGGACTTAGAAAGAGGAATTACCATGGGGGCTAGAGAAGCAGCTAGCAGCACTGCCTAGTGGACTAAGAATCGGGAATAACCACTGTGACCAGACACATAGCTGCAACACTGCCTAGAGGACTTAGAATGAGGTATTATTGTGGGGATCAGAGAAGCAGCTAGCAGCACTGCCTAGAGAACTTAGAATGAGGAATTACGGAAGGGATCAGAGCAGCAGCTAGCCGCACTGTCTAGAGGACTTAAAATGTGGTAATTACCAATGGGCCCAGAGAAGCAGCTGCAGCACTGTCTAGAGGACTTAGAATGAGGAATTACTGACGGGACCAGAGAAGCAGCTAGCACCACTGTCTAGAGGACTCAGAATGAGGAATTACTATTGGGACCAGGAAACCAGCTAGCAGCACTGTCTATGAGGAATTACAACTGGGAACAGAGACGCACCTTTGGCACTGCCTAGAGGACTAACAATGGGGAATTACCACTGAGACCAGAGAAGCAGTTAGCAGCACTGTCTAGAGGACTTAGAATGAGGAATTACCATGGGGGCTAGAGAAGCAGCTAGCAGCACTGCCTAGAGGACTTAGAATGAGGAATTGCCGACAGGGCCAGAGTAGCAGGTAGCAGCACTGTCAAGAGAACTTAGAGTGAGGTATTTCTGTGGGGATCAGAGTAGCAGCTAGCAGCATGGCCTAGAGAACTTAAAATGATGAATTACGGAAGGGACCAGAGCAGCAGCTAGCGGCACTGTCTAGAGGACTTAAAATTTTGGAATTACCGATGGCCCAGAGAATCAGCTGCAGCACGGTCTAGAGGACTTAGAATGAGGTATTATTGATGAGACCGGAGAAGCAGCTAGCACCACTGTCTGGAAGACTTAGAATGAGGAATTACCGATGAGATCTGAGGAGCACCTAGCAGCACTGTCAAGAGGACTTAGAAAGAAAAAATACTGACGGGACCAGAGAAGCAGTTTGCAGCAATGCCTAGAGGACTAAGAATGAGGAATTACCACTGTGACCAGAGACACAGCTGCAGCACTGCTTAGAGGACTAGGAATGAGGAATTACCACTGGGAACAGAGACGCAGCTGGAGCTCTGCCTAGAGGGCCTAGAATGGGGCAGTTACTGATGGGAGCAGAGAAGCAGCTACCAGCACTGTCCAGAGGACTAAGAATGAGGAATTACCACTGGGAAGAGAGACACAGCTGCAGCACTGCCTAGATGACCTAGAATGAGGAAGTACCACTGGGACCAGAGAAGCAGCAGTAGCACTGTCTAGAGGACTTAAAATGAGGAATTAAATGTGCGATCAGAGAAGCAGGTAGCACTACTGTCTAGAGGACTTAGAATGAGGAACTACTGACGGGACGAGAGAAGCAGCTAGCACCACTGTCTAGAGGACTCAGAATGAGGAATTACCACGGGGGCTAGAGAAGCAGCTAGCAGCACTGCCTAGAGGACTAAGTATGGGGAATAACCACTGCGACCAGAGACATAGCTGCAGCACTGCCTAGAGGACTGAGGAATTACTGACAGGACCACAGTAGCAGCACTGTCTAGAGGACTTAGAATGAGGTATTACTGTGGAGATCATAGAAGCAGCTAGCAGCACTGCCTAAAGAACTTATAATGAGGAATTACAAAAGGGACCAGAGCAGCAGCTAGCAGCACTGTCTAGAGGACTTAAAATGTGGGAATAGCCGACGGGCCCAGAGAAGCAGCTGCAGCACTGTCTAGAGGACTTCGAATGAGGAATTACCGATGAGACCAGAGAAGCAGCTAACAGCACTGTCTGGAAGACTAAGAATGAGGAATTACCAATGGGACCAGAATAGCAGCTAGCAGCACTTTCTGGAAGACTTAGAATGAAGAATTACCGATGGGACCAGAGAAGCAGCTAGCAGCACTGCCTAAAGAACTTAGAATGAGGAATTACAAAAGGGACCAGAGCAGCAGCAAGCAGCACTGTCTAGAGGACTTAAAATGTGGGAATAGCCGACAGGCCCATAGAAGCAGCTGCAGCACTGTCTAGAGGACTTAGAATGAGGAATTACCGATGAGACCAGAGTAGCAGCCCTTTCTGGAAGACTTAGAATGGTGAATTACTGACGAGATCAGAGAAGCAGCTAGCGGCACTGCCTACAGAATCAAGAATGAGGCATTACCAATGGGACCAGAGAAGCAGCTGCAGCATTGTCTAGAGGACTTAGAATGAGGAATTACCACTGGGACTAGAGATGCAGCTGCAACACTGTCTAGAGGATTTAGAATGAGGAATTACCACTGGGACCAGAGAAGCAGCTAGCAGCACTGCCTAGAGGACTTAGAATGAGGAATTACCAACAAGACCAGAAAAGCAGCTAGCACCACTGTCTAGAGGACTTAGAATGAGGACTAACCGGCGGGACCATAGAAGCAGCTAGCGGCACTGCCTACAGAACCAAGAATGAGGCATTACCACTGGGACCAGAGAAGCAGCTGCAGCACTGTCTAGAGGACTTAGAATGAGGAATTACCACTGGGACTAGAGATGCAGCTGCAACACTGTCTAGAGAACTAAGAAGGAGGAATTATTACTGGGACCAGGAAACCAGCTAGCAGCACTGTCTAGAAGACTCTGAATGAGGAATTACAACTGGGAACAGAGACACACCTTCAGCACTGCCTAGAGGACTAAGAATGGGGAATATCCACTGTGACCAGACACATAGCTGCAACACTGCCTAGAGGACTTAGAATGAGGTATTATTGTGGGGATCAGAGAAGCAGCTAGCAGCACTGCCTAGAGAACTTAGAATGAGGAATTACGGAAGGGACCAGAGCAGCAGCTAGCCGCACTGTCTAGAGGACTTAAAATGTGGTAATTACCGATGGGCCCAGAGAAGCAGCTGCAGCACTGTCTAGAGGACTTAGAATGAGGAATTACTGACGGGACCAGAGAAGCAGCTAGCACCACTGTCTAGAGGACTCAGAATGAGGAATTACTATTGGGACCAGGAAACCAGCTAGCAGCACTGTCTATGAGGAATTACAACTGGGAACAGAGACGCACCTTTGGCACTGCCTAGAGGACTAACAATGGGGAATTACCACTGAGACCAGAGAAGCAGTTAGCAGCACTGTCTAGAGGACTTAGAATGAGGAATTACCATGGGGGCTAGAGAAGCAGCTAGCAGCACTGCCTAGAGGACTTAGAATGAGGAATTGCCGACAGAGTCAGAGTAGCAGCTAGCAGCACTGTCAAGCGACCTTAGAGTGAGGTATTTCTGTGGGGATCAGAGTAGCAGCTAGCAGCACTGCCTAGAGAACTTAAAATGATGAATTACGGAAGGGACTAGAGCAGCAGCTAGCGGCACTGTCTAGAGGACTTAAAATTTTGGAATTACCGATGGCCCAGAGAATCAGCTGCAGCACTGTCTAGAGGACTTAGAATGAGGTATTATTGATGAGACCGGAGAAGCAGCTCGCACCACTGTCTGGAAGACTTAGAATGAGGAATTACCGATGGACCAGAGTAGAAGCTAGCAGCACTGTCTGGAAGACTTAGAATGAGGAATTACCGATGAGATCTGAGGAGCAGCTAGCAGCACTGTCAAGAGGACTTATAAAGAAAAAATACTGACGGGACCAGAGAAGCAGCTTGCAGCAATGCCTAGAGGACTAAGAATGAGGAATTACCACTGTGACCAGAGACACAGCTGCAGCACTGCTTAGAGGACTAGGAATGAGGAATTACCACTGGGAACAGAGACGCAGCTGGAGCTCTGCCTAGAGGGCCTAGAATGGGGCAGTTATTGATGGGAGCAGAGAAGCAGCTACCAGCACTGTCCAGAGGACTAAGAATGAGGAATTACCACTGGGAAGAGAGACACAGCTGCAGCACTGCCTAGATGACCTAGAATGAGGAAGTACCACTGGGACCAGAGAAGCAGCAGTAGCACTGTCTAGAGGACTTAAAATGAGGAATTAAATGTGCGATCAGAGAAGCAGGTAGCACTACTGTCTAGAGGACTTAGAATGAGGAACTACTGACGGGACGAGAGAAGCAGCTAGCACCACTGTCTAGAGGACTCAGAATGAGGAATTACCACGGGGGCTAGAGAAGCAGCTAGCAGCACTGCCTAGAGGACTAAGTATGGGGAATAACCACTGCGACCAGAGACATAGCTGCAGCACTGCCTAGAAGACTGAGGAATTACTGACAGGACCACAGTAGCAGCAAAGTCTAGAGGACTTAGAATGAGGTATTACTGTGGAGATCATAGAAGCAGCTAGCAGCACTGCCTAAAGAACTTAGAATGAGGAATTACAAAAGGGACCAGAGCAGCAGCTAGCAGCACTGTCTAGAGGACTTAAAATGTGGGAATAGCCGACGGGCCCAGAGAAGCAGCTGCAGCACTGTCTAGAGGACTTCGAATGAGGAATTACCGATGAGACCAGAGAAGCAGCTAAAAGCACTGTCTGGAAGACTAAGAATGAGGAATTACCAATGGGACCAGAATAGCAGCTAGCAGCACTTTCTGGAAGACTTAGAATGAAGAATTACCGATGGGACCAGAGAAGCAGCTAGCAGCACTGCCTAAAGAACTTAGAATGAGGAATTACAAAAGGGACCAGAGCAGCAGCAAGCAGCACTGTCTAGAGGACTTAAAATGTGGGAATAGCCGACAGGCCCATAGAAGCAGCTGCAGCACTGTCTAGAGGACTTAGAATGAGGAATTACCGATGAGACCAGAGAAGCAGCTAGCAGCACTGTCTGGAAGGCTAAGAATGAGGAATTACCGATGGGACCAGAGTAGCAGCCTTTTCTGGAAGACTTAGAATGGTGAATTACTGACGAGATCAGAGAAGCAGCTAGCGGCACTGCCTACAGAATCAAGAATGAGGCATTACCAATGGGACCAGAGAAGCAGCTGCAGCATTGTCTAGAGGACTTAGAATGAGGAATTACCACTGGGACTAGAGATGCAGCTGCAACACTGTCTAGAGGATTTAAAATGAGGAATTGCCACTGGGACCAGAGAAGCAGCTAGCAGCACTGCCTAGAGGACTTAGAATGAGGAATTACCAACAAGACCAGAAAAGCAGCTAGCACCACTGTCTAGAGGACTTAGAATGAGGACTAACCGGCGGGACCATAGAAGCAGCTAGCGGCACTGCCTACAGAACCAAGAATGAGGCATTACCACTGGGACCAGAGAAGCAGCTGCAGCACTGCCTAGAGGATTTAGAATGAGGAATTACCACTGGGACTAGAGATGCAGCTGCAACACTGTCTAGAGAACTAAGAAGGAGGAATTATTACTGGGACCAGGAAACCAGCTAGCAGCACTGTCTAGAAGACTCTGAATGAGGAATTACAACTGGGAACAGAGACACACCTTCAGCACTGCCTAGAGGACTAAGAATGGGGAATTACCACTGGGACCAGAGAAGCAGCTAGCAGCTCTGTCTAGAGGTCTCGGAAAGAGGAATTACCATGGGGGCTAGAGAAGCAGCTAGCAGCACTGCCAAGTGGACTAAGAATGGGGAATATCCACTGTGACCAGACACATAGCTGCAACACTGCCTAGAGGACTTAGAATGAGGTATTATTGTGGGGATCAGAGAAGCAGCTAGCAGCACTGCCTAGAGAACTTAGAATGAGGAATTACGGAAGGGACCAGAGCAGCAGCTAGCCGCACTGTCTAGAGGATGTAAAATGTGGGAATTACCGATGGGGCCAGAGAAGCAGCCTCAGCACTGTCTACTGGACTTAGAATGAGGAATTACTGATGAGACCGGAGAAGCAGCTAGCAGCACTGTGTGGAAGACTTAGAATGAGGAATTACCAATTGAACCAGAGTAGCAGCTAGCCGCACTGTCTGGAAGACTTAGAATGAGGAATTAATGATGAGATAAGAGGAGCAGCTAGCAGCACTGTCTAGAGGACTTAGAATGAAGAATTACCGACGGGACCAGAGAAGCAGCTAGCAGTAATGCCTAGAGGATTAAGAATGAGGAATTACCACTGTGACCAGAGACACAGCTGCAGCACTGCCTAGAGGACTAAAAATGAGGAATTACAACTGGGAACAGAGACGCAGCTGCAGCTCTGCCTAGAGGACTTAGAATGGGGGAGTTACTGATGGGACCACAGAAGCAGCTAGCAGCACTGTCTAGAGGACTGAGAATGAGGAATTACCACTGGTAAGAGAGACACAGCTGCAGCACTGGCTAGATGACATAGAATAAGGAATTATCACTGTGACCAGAGAAGCAGCAGCAGCACTGTCTAGAGGAATTAGAATGAGGAATTAAATGTGCGACCATAGAAGCAGGTAGCACTACTGTCTAGATGACTTAGAATGAGGAATTACTGACGGGACCAGAGAAGCAGCTGCCGCACTGCCTAGAGGACTTAGAATGAGGAAATACCAACAGGGCCTGAGTAGTAGCTAGCACCACTGTCTAGAGGACTTAGAATGAGGAATTACCGACAGGACCAGAGAAGCACATATCGGCACTGCCTAGAGGACCAAAAATGAGGAATTACCACTGGGACCAGAGAAGCAGCTGCAGCACTGTGTAGAGGACTTAGAAGGAGGAATTACCACTGGGACCAGAGATGCAGCTGCAACAGTGTCTAGAGAACTAAGAATGAGGAGTTAATACTGGGACCAGAAAACCAGCTAGCAGCACTGTCTAGAGGACTATGAATGAGGAATTACAACTGGGAACAGAGACACACCTTTGGCACTGCCTAGAGGACCAAGAATGGGGAATTACCACTGTGACCAGACACATAGCTGCAGCACTGCCTAGAGGCCTTAAAATGTGGGAATTACCGACGGAACCAGAGAAGCAGCTGCAGCACTGCCTAGAGGACTTAAAATGAGGAATTACCACTGTGACCAGAGAAGCAGCTAGCAGCACTGCCTATCGGACTCAGAATGAGGAATTATCAACGGGACCAGAGCAGCAGCTAGCACCACTGTCTAGAGGACTTAGAATGAGGAATTACCGACAGGACCAGAGAAGCAGCTGCAACAGTGTCTAGAGAACTAAGAATGAGGAATTACTACTGGGACCAGAAAACCAGCTAGCAGCACTGTCTAGAGGACTATCAATGAGGAATTACAACTGGGAGCAGAGATGCACCTTCGGCACTGCCTAGACGAGTAAGAATGGGGAATTACCACTGTGACCAGACACATAACTACAGCACTGCCTAGAGGACTTAGAATGATTAATTACTGACAGGACCAGAGTAGCAGCTAGTAGCACTGTGTAGAGGACTTAGAATGAGGAATTACTGTGGGGATCAGAGAAGCAGCTTTCAGCACTGCCTAGAGAACTTAGAATGAGGAATTACGGAAGGGACCAGAGCAGCAGCTAGCAGCACTGTCTAGAGGACTCAGAATGAGGAATTACGGACAGGACCAGAGAAGCAGCTAGAAGCACTGTCTAGAGGACTTAGAAGGAGGAATTACCTCTGGGACCAGAGAAGCAGCTGCAGTACTGTCTAGAAGACCAAGAATGAGGAATTACCACTGAGACCAGAAAACGAGCTAGCAGCACTTTTTAGAGGATTATGAATGAGGAATTACAACTGGGAACAGAGACGCAGCTGCGGCAGTGCCAAGAAGTATAAGAATGGGGAATTACCAGTGGGACCAGAGAAGCAGCTAGCAGCACTGTCTAGAGGACTTAGAATGAGGAATTACCACTGGGACCAGAAAAACAGCCAACAGCACTGCCAAGAGGACCAAGAATGAGGAATTATCACTTGGACCAGAGAAGCAGCTAGCAGCACTGCCTAGAGGACTTAGAATGAGTAATTACCGACGGGACCAGAGAAGCTGCTAGCAGCACTGTCTAGAGGACTTAGAATGCCTCGATCCATGTAGGAGATCATTCCCTACCCCAATTAGCGCAAATACCAGCATTTTTATAACATTATTATACAGAAGGAATTTAGAATAGAGCTCATTTTGAGTCCTGTGCAAAATTCATCAAGCCTGCACATAAATGAGTGCACAAACAGAAAGCAAAAAATATAAATTCACCCCGCTCCGAATTAAACTCAGTAAAATGTTGCATCTGGAATAAGGGTTTTGCATACATGTTAAACAAACCTAAAAATAAAGGAACAATACGAGAACAAAAATGGAGTCTGCAATGAAAATAAACATGACGCAAACAGTGGCCACAGTTACAAAATGTGAAGTTAAAAATAATGTTTTTCATCTGCCAATAGGCTTTGAATTAGCGCGAGAAAGTTGTTTTATATAAAACGGAAAAAAGGATTTTATCTACAAAAACTGCACGTTAACAAATAATGTTTGCCATCGGCCAATAGGCTTTTAATTTGCATGTGAAAGTTATTTTAAATAAAACGGAAAAAAGAATTTTATCTACAAAAATTTGCACGCTATACCAAATATTAGTCAAAACAGTGTAATTAGCATACAATACATCGCACTCATCGTGCATAGGGTTATGGAACTAAAAAGACCAGAAAGGAACATTCTTTACAAAATGCTGCAGCCTGCACAAAAATAAAATAGTGCGCAAACACAAAGGTAAAAAGCCTTTAAAGAAAGGATACACGTAATAGGCCAATACTCCAGGGGAGGAGCGAGACCTGAAAATGTGGGACAAATAAAGGCCATAAACCAAACAAAAGTAAGCTTTTCCGAGCGACACACATTTAATCGGATTGCCAGCGAGGGGCAGATTTAAAGCCCACATATCGAACACAGAATGCCTCGCAGAGCATTGCCTGCACTGCCTAGGCTTGACCGAAACACTTTTAAGCACGCTTGAAGGGAGTGTTTTATTGGGACAGATTTTTTATTTGAAATGGACACTGACTCAGACACTGAGAAAACAGGCTGTGAAGAGAAGGTAGGAATCATTTTCTTGACCAGTAACTGAGCATTCTTGACTTGGACCAGTTGGTGTTCGGCAGTCGTGAGTATACAACATTAGCATCATTCAGTTTTGCATGGATTATGATTGTACTTAACATGGATGCAAGACAGAGTTGACATATATGAGGATTTTTTCAGGTGGTATAGTTTGAAAAAGGTATCCTTGAGTGTCACCACAAGTTGGTTTTCATGATAGTGTTGTTGTTGGTAATCTAGGAGAGGTGTGCAAATGAGACCTGGATGCTGAAGAAAGTGGGGGAATGGAGATGGTGATTGAATACATGCAGGATGTGATAATGGCATGTAGGAGGACTGCAGTTGCTATACTAAGTTTCAAGTCATACTCACTGCAAGAAGCTGGCTCAGTATTTAGGGCCTGATTCACAGAACTAACTTACGTCAAAAACGTAAAGTTAGTACTTTTTGGTATTCCCAGAATACACTTACTCATTTTGGTATTCACAGAATGAACTTACTCATTTCGGTATTCACAGAAGTTAGGACTCCTAACTTTAGGACTCCTAAATGCCTTCTGTGAATACCGAAAGTCTTAAAGTTAGGATTTTTCTCAGTTTAGGAGTAGTAAAGTTAGGAGTCCTAACTTCTGTGAATACCGAAATGAGTAAGTTCATTCTGTGAATACCAAAATGAGTAAGTGTATTCTGTGAATACCAAAAAGTACTAACTTTACGTTTTTGACGTAAATTAGTTCTGTGAATCAGGCCCATAGTGTCCACCTATGGTGATGCACTGTGCACTGAATCCAGGCTATTCTTAGTGACAGTGCTTAGGTCCCTGAATACCAAAGCTCTCAAGGGGTAGCTGTGGAGAGCAGCTAATGCTTATTCAGGAGGGTGTAAAGCTGGTGCATTTACCACTATAGTCAGTCAGCAAGCTTACACATAAGAAAGAACCACACCAAGTAAGTATAAAAATACTTTGCATTTAGCAGTACACACTAGACACTAACACGGTATATCTCCTCCCCGGAGATATCAAATACACATAAAGAAAACTTCAGAAATAGGTAAGTAGCATTAGAAAACACATATGGCACAAATGGGGGGCAAACCATATACTAAAATAGTGGAATTTGAAATGGGTACCAAAACAGGACTAATACTCACGGATGGAGGACCCCAGGGAAAGCAAGGAACCACCCAAGGTGAGTAGCCAGGGACCCCAAGGCACCCGGGTGCAGAGTGGCTACACCGGCTCAGACGTCCATAGAGTAACACGGGGTAAGTTGCAGTTGGATTTTTACAGTTCTAGGACCCTTCCCAAAGGAACCACTTGGATCAAGGAAGGTTGGAGAGTCATCCCACCCATGGATACCCAGGAAACCCGGATATCTACACCAGGGAGCCTGGGTGCATGGGGGTGAAGTGTTGTTGGAACCGCTTGTTGACGCCAATGGAGGATCGTGGAAGATCAGCAGCTATAGAGTCTCGTGGACCAGGCTGGTGGAACCAGGACATGGAATCCAGATGAGAAGAACTTGAAAGCAGAAGGGACTAAGTCCAAACCACCCGGAGGTGACCAGGAGGCACAGGAGCACAATACCAGCCCTTGTCAGAGGTTCTTGCTGTAGCACAGTGAGGTTGAAGCAGCAGCTGTGGAGACCAGGCGATGATGCAGGAGCACAGGAGCTGTCCACAAGCTGTCCCATGCTGATCGACAAGTGCAGGAAGGTCAGTGGCCGGCAGGACCACCAAAAAGCCTTGGCAAGCTCAAACAACGGTTTGTGGGAGAAGGTGCGGTTTTGCAGACCAATAAGGTCTGTAGGACTAACCCAGCAAGGGTACGTCAGAGCTGTTCCTCAGCATGCAGTAGAGCATCGATGAATCCCCCTCGAGGACCCTCTGGCAGCGGGCACATGGAGTTGCAGAGAAGCCTCAACAGCGAACACAGGAGATGAAGGCTCACGATCACGATGCAGAGGATGCAGGCAGGACGTCATTGTTGGAGCTGTGCAATGCTGGAGGATGGGGCTTCTTGGAGCTTGAAGAGCTTTTGTGAAGAGAGCCAACAAGCCTTGGCAACGGCAAACAGACGTGGTGCACAGGGAGGTGGTTCACGTCGGCTGGAGAGGGATTACAGTTGCCAAAGTTGCAGGGAAGACTGGCCTGGCCTCTGGAGAGCCAACAAACCACCACCTGTGTTGCAGAGCTGGGCGATGTCCGTGGGACAACAGGATTAGCAAACCACTCGTCGACCTAGAGGTGTCTCCGGATGCAGGGAAGTGACTCCTTCACTTCAAGGGAGATTCCTTCTGGCTTGGGTGCAGGCTGAGTCCTTGGTGAGTCGGAGGATGCACGGCCATGGAGTTGCAGAACTTGAAGAAGCGCAGGGACGAAGATGCAGCAGTAATCTTCCCATGGAGAGCAGTGTTGTCGTGAGTCTTGGCTTGAAGAACAGCAGAGTTGCAGTGTCCACCAGCAGAAAAGTTTTTGAACAGTCTTCAGACAACGGGCAGTCAGATCTCGAAGTTGTTGTTGGGACGAATCTAAGGACCCACCCTCAGAGGAGCCCTTAAGTAACCAAAAAAAGAGGAAGGACCTCTTCTGTGGTGACCCACCTATGGGGGTGGGGTCGGGGAGATACTCAGCTGACTTAGCCAGTCAGATGCTCCCACGGGCCTAAATTCAACATGGTAGAACAAGTGGCCACCAGGAGGAACTCTGGGCACCTTCCTAGGGAGGAGTTGGACAGGGGGGTGGACACTCCCCTGTTCTTTGTATAGTTTTGTGCCAGAGCGGGAGCCAAGGACTCCTGAACTTGGCAAAACTGCTTTATGCAAGGAGGGCAGCAAATGTGCCCTTCAATGCATTCTAGCGGCACTCAGAAGCGCCCCCACCCTACTTAATGCTAAAGGAGAAGTGGTCACACCTCTACTTTGCAGGAAATCCTTTGTTCAGCTTCCCCTGCCCGAGTTAAGCTCATCAGCAGTGGGCAGAACACTGTCTAGGGCTGGCAGCAGCACGGGTTCGCAGGCAGACCCTGTAAAGCTACACAGGTAAGTATTGGGGAGTCCTTTAAGGAGCCCCCCAGTACATGGTATCATGCAACTAACACTGGAATCAGTGTAGATGCATGATTCCAACATGTTTGATACCAAACATGACCAGATTCAGGGCAGCCATTATGTAGGTGGACATCTCGACTTGCCAGTGTCCACTACATACCTTAAAATGGCTATCCCACACTTACAAAGCCTAAAGAATGGATTCCGGGGTTTGTAGGGGTAACTTTGCTCATGCAGGGGTACCCACCTACTTAGAACCATGCACCCTGCCCTTGGACTGAAGGGCCTACCTTGGCGGTGACTTATAGGTTAAAAGTGCAGTGACTGGGATAGGAGGGAAACCTCATATCCAAAGTGAAAGGTGCAAGCACCATTTCATGCAGACTGCAATGGCAACTCTGCAGACACAGTTTGCATGGACTCTCATGGGTGGCATAATACTTGCTGCAGCCCATGGGAGACCCCTCATTTTCCCATGCCTTGGGTACCTCAGTACCATATACTAGGGACTTATATTGGTACCCCAGTATGCCAATTGTGTGGTGTACAAAGTTCTTACCATAGAATTTAGAGGAGAGAGCACTGCCACTGGTGTCCTGGTTAACAGGATCCCAGTGAACTACAGTCAAAACACACTGACACCAGGCAAAAAGTGGAGGTATCTATGCCAGAAAGATCCAATTTACTGCACTCATTCATCCTTTTTATGAGGGTGTCTAGTTGTTTGGATGTCGAGCAATGGACTTTGTTATAGATTTGAATGTCATCTGCCTAAGGTGTGCAAGGATAGTCCTTTGTCTCTAAAAGGGTTTGCCATAGGAGCATGAAGAGATTGAAGAGTAGGAGAAAAAGGAGAGATTTGGAGGATACAAGAAAGGGTTGAACTACTCTTGAGTGGATTTATTGATTATTGGTTGTTCTGAGTCTAGAGATAAGGATGCTGTGGATGATAGCATTATATTCATCACAATTGTCAACAGAGATGGGGAGTCTTGGAATATTGTTTGGCCCATTGGGCTAATGTGTGTCAATGATGCTTTAATGAGTTAATGTTCTGCCCTGTTCCACTAACGGAATCCCTCATGTTCTTTCAGGAATAGTTGGACGTATGGTTTACCATCTATCGAAGAGACAAGCAGGCAGTAAAGGCACAAGGGAAGGCAGAGGATTATGAGTGAAAAGTGCAAAGGTTCAGCCCTTCCTGTCACAGAGACCATTACCTTCTCTTCCCCTTCCTCGTCCCACTACTTACTCCATGTGCGAATGCATCCATTCGCCATTCCCCTTCCACAATTTCAAAGCTGTCTTTGGTTTCCATTAAAAGCACAGAGAAATACCCATAAAACCTCTCACTACTCACAGTACTTTTGGTTACTTTCTGTGCCCTAGTCGTTCCTAATGGGTTTTGGGCTAGTTTCCCACGGTTTCCTCTATACTTTTTGTGTGTTGCGGCCCCTTTAAAGTATTTTATTTTTGACTACTTTTAAAGTATGTTATTTTTGATTTTAGAAACTTAGGGGCATATTTACAAGCCCCTATCACCACCATAACTTCACTTTTAGTGATGTTGTGGTGGCGATAGGAGCGTCGCCTTATTTACAAGTCAGAGTTAAGCCACTTAACGTGGCTTAATGCTGCCTTGTAAATAAGGCACCCTTTCACGCTGTAATAGTGTGAAAGGGGAGGGCAATGGGTGTTGTGGTGGGCGTTCCACTGCAAAACTCATTGATTTTGACGCTGCCCCAATTTACAAGGGTGGCATAAATGGTGTGCAGACAGAATACTGAGTTTTTTTATATCGTCTGGCAGAAATATCGAGTCATAAATATCGTGAGTGAGAAATATCGACAGCAAGAATATTGTGGTCAAGAATAGCGACTTAAGGTAAGTAATATCAATTTTAAAAATATCAGTGTTTAATATCATTTGCAAAAATATAGTTGTTAAAAATATAGATTTTTTAATTAATGTTATGTATTTTCGTATATGTTTTAAATGTATGTGATGTATTTTTTTGTATAAGAATTGTTTATATTTTTTAATATATGCGTTACATTTTTAGTAGTTATAAAAAAAATGTATTTGAATTTTGCGTTTTTTAGTTCTGTAGTGGGTTGTGGCTTCATAGGGGAATAGGGTGGGAAGTAATTTAATTATATTAAATTAATTATTATTTTTTATTTAATAATATTTATTTAATTGAGATGTTATAGTGTTAAATGTGTAAAGTAATTTATTATTAATTAATTAATAATTTGTTGTTAATTAATATTATTTAATTCATTGTAATTAATTATAGTAATTGTGTAATTAATTTTAGGTGTGCGTTTTGGTGTTTATAGGTGTAAAGGGTGGTAAGAATTTTTTTATTGATGAATTAATAATTTGTTGTTAATTAATATTCATTAATTGGTAATTAATTATGGTGATTGTGTAATTAATTTTAGGTGTGTGTTGTGGTGTTTATAGGGGTAAAGGGGGGAAGTAATTTGTATTTGATGATTTAATATATAGTTGTTTATTAATGTTAATTATTTGATATTTATTTTGTGTAATTGTTTATTATTTGATGTGTTGTTTTTACTTTTAAAGGGGTAAAGGGTGGGTATTAAATACATTTTACTTACTTCATAATTAGTTGTTTAATAGTAATAGTTTTTAATTTTAAAATAAGTTTTAATTGTGTAATTTATTATATTTCAGTTTAAATTAGGTGTGTGTTGTGGGGATTATAGGGTTAAAATGTGGGTAGTTAATTAATTTTTATTATTTTATTTTATTAATAATATTTTTTTAATTGATAAATAATTATGTTAATTATGGAAGTATCTTTTTAAAAAAAATTAGAAGTGTGTTGTGATTTGTGTGGTGTTATAGGGTAGGAAATAAAAAAAACATGTTTTAAATAATGTTTTTGTTTGTAAATCTTTTCTAGCTTTAAATATTTATTTTTTTAAATTTATTTTTTATTTTATTTTATATATTTGTAGGTATTTGTTATATGTAATTAATATTACAATATTTTTTATATATTTAATATATTTGTTTTTTAATTTTAAAATATTTATATATTTTTTTTAATTCTTTATTTTTATCTATATATTTTTTTATTTGTAAATATTTATTTTGATTTTATTTTTGAACTGACTGGAGTGTGAATAGTAAATTTTATCCCTCCGCTATCCCGCACTTTCCCTACTGTTCCATTCACTGGAGTGGGAATAGTAATTTTTACCCCTTCGCTATCCAACAATTTCCCTACTGTTGCACTCACTGGAGTGGGAATAGTAATTTTTACCCCTTCGCTATCCAACACTTTCCCTACTGTTGTACTCACTGGTGTGGGTATAGTAAATTTTACCCCTCCGCTATCCAACACTTTCCCTACTGTTGCACTCACTGGAGTGGGAATAGGAATTTTTACCTCTCCGCTATCCAACACTTTCTCTACTGTTGCACTCACTGGAGTGGGAATAGTAATTTTTACCCCATCCTCTATCCAACACTTTCTCCACTATGGCACTCACTGGAGTGGGAATAGTAAATTTTACCCCTCCGCTATCCAACACTTTTCCTACTGTTGCACTGACTGGAGTTGGAATAATAAATCGAATCCCTCTGCTATCCAACACTTACCCTACTGTTGCACTCATTGGAGTTGAAATAGTAATTTTTACTCTTTCGCTATCCAACACTTTCCCTACTGTTGTACTTATTGGAGTGGGAATAATAATTTTTACCTCTCCGCTATCTAACACTTTCCCTACTGTTGCACTGACTGTATTGGGAAATTTAAGTTTAAATATTTTTTTATTGTTTAATGTTATAATTGTAAACTTTTAAAATAAATTAAAAATAATAGTTTATTTATTGTTTTAAATTAAATATATATATATATATACATATATATATGTATATGTGTGTATAAATAATTATGTTTGTGTGTTTATTTTGTTTAATTAAGTTTATTTGTTATATTTTGTTAAAATGTATATTACATTTATTTTATTTTGTAAAAATTAATTTTAATATTTAATATATTTAATATATATTATTTTATTATATATATATATATATATATATATCTATCGATATTTTGTACATCTATATTTTTTACATCAATATTTTTTAGTCAATGTTTTTGTACTTAACTGTTTAAGTATAGGGAGTCGATATTTTTGTGGTCTATATTTTTTCATCAATATTTTTAACATCGATATTTGTGACATCAATGTGCCAGTGAACCGGCGTAAATAGGAGGCAGCGCCAAAATTAAGACCAGGGAAAACGTAGTCTTAAACAGGCGCAACGAGGCGAAATGCTTTATTTCTCCTCGTTTTTTCTGTTTCCATGTGTGCTGCGTTGCGCAGCACACATAGAAACAGCAAATTGCCATTGATTGTTTATGTGCAGGAAAGTGGCCCTTCCTGCACCTAAACAATAAAAAAAAATGACGTTTTGCAACTTCTATGTGTGCTGAATTAACAGCACATATAAAAGTTACAAACCGTCATTTAGAGATTGTTTATGTGCAGGAAGGGAGACCTTCCTGCACATAAACAATCTTCCCCTCAATGCAGACACCCTTGCACTGTTGGCGCTAGGCTGCTAAGTTTAGCACCAGCGCAGGGGGAAACGCTGGGCTGCACCATATTGTTGTAAATATGATACAGCGCTGCGTTTCTGAAGTGGAGGAGTGAGGCGTTAATATCAGTTAATGATCAAGTGGTTGAACTTGTATTCAGTGTGCGCTATACAAAATAATATATCACAAAATCAACTGTATCATCAGCATCATCATGCTACTTCTCATTATTTATTATCTGATTTTTTTACATGATTCTTCTTATGGTTCAGTTACATCCATGAACATACACAGAATTGAATACCATGGGGTCGATTCCGATTCGGGCCGGAAATTTCTCCGACCGAGCCGGACCCGGAGAGATTTCCGACCGAATCGGACCCGTGCAGTCCGACCGAACGAGTACGATGCGTCCGTATGTTATCGGACTCGAGTCGGTCGGACTCCCATTGAAGTCAATGGGAGCCGGTCGTACAACGCGTACGCGGGCTCCCATTGACTCAATGGGTGCGAGTCGGACAAGGGCGCCCCCTACAGCGGGTACGCGGCAAAGCGATTCGCGCCGTACACGCATAGGTAGGGGGACCCATGGGTCCCCCCTGTGTGCGACTCGCGCGGCTACGCGTACAGGGGGTCCGACACGGACCCCCAAAGTACGGCTCCGACAGCTCTTACGAGCCAGAGTGCGCGGCTCGGTCGGACTGCTCGCGGCGCGCATCATACTTACCCGGCCGGGAAACGTCTCCATTGCGCAGTGCGAGTCGAGTCCGAGCGAGTCGGTCGGAGCGGTTCGAGCCGGGAGCGAGTCGGTCGGAGCGGTCGGGACGCCCGGACGAGTCGGTCGGCGATTTCGCATCGTACTCGCTCGGCCGGACCCGCGTACGGTTCGGTCGGGAACAGGGCTCCGAATCGGATCCGGTAAAGCCGAATCCGATTCGGAGCACTACCGGCCGAGATCGGAATCGGCCCCCATGTGTTAGACCTGGCACCATTGGCGTGGGTCTCCCTTCCATTTTTCGCTGTTGTCTCCTCTGTTTTACTGGTGTTAGATGCTCTGGGCGCTGTGCCACTGCCATTCAGTGTCACAGCGCGAATGCTCCCTGTGTAAAAATGTCTATGTGAATTGGTATATCCCTGATTGGCTTATTTGGTTTACCTGTTAGTCCCTAGTAGTGTGGCCTATGTGTGCCCAGGGCTGGTAAACCAAATGCTGCTGGTGGGCCTGCAGCACTGATGTGTGCCACCCACAGAAGCAGCTTGTAAAGTGTGTCTCAGACCTGCCACTGCAGTGTCTGTGTGCAGTCCAGAACTGCCATCTTGGCTGTGAAGTGCACTCACTTCCCAGCCCCTGAACCTTCCCTTGGCAGCCTGTAAGTCACCCCTATGGTAGGGTGCATTGTATGTGGTAAGGTAGGACATGCCTTGGTGTATGTAGCATGTCCTGGTAGTGAATTACACCCCATTTCGTTTTTCACTACTGTAAGGCTACCTGTTCCTCATAGGCTAGAATGGGCAGTTGGACTATTACATTCTATAGTCCTAACTGACCCCAGGGACATGGTAGAAAAACGAATTTAGTAGGCCTGAGCTCAGAATATTAAAATACATCTTTTAGTGAAGTTTATTTTTATATTCTGTGTTTGAAAATACCACTTTTAGAAAGTAGGTATTTTCTTGCCTAAGCCTTCCAGTGTGCTCTGCCGTTATGTGTATTGGCTGTCTGGTTTTAGAGGGGCAGGACAGGCTGAGTCAGACCTGGGTTGAATAGAGAGATCTGCATTTAGAGTGTGGGGAGGGGTGGCTCCTTGACCTGAATAGGGCTGTGCCTGGCAAGGTGAATGCTGGCTCCACCTCCCACTGTGTGTCTGCTAGCAGACCCCCTCTTTCTGAAAGGAAGGATGCAGCCTGGTAAACAAAGTGCTCCAGGCCTGAGCAGTACGCGGGCTCCCATTGACTCAATGGGTGCGAGTCGGACAAGGGCGCCCCCTACAGCGGGTACGCGGCAAAGCGATTCGCGCCGTACACGCATAGGTAGGGGGGACCCATGGGTCCCCCTGTGTGCGACTCGCGCGGCTACGCTGCACAGGGGGTCCGACACGGACCCCCAAAGTACGGCTCCGACAGCTCTTACGAGCCAGAGTGCGCGGCTCGGTCGGACTGCTCGCGGCGCGCATCGTACTTACCCGGCCGGGAAACGTCTCCATTGCGCGGTGCGAGTCGAGTCCGAGCGAGTCGGTCGGAGCGGTTCGAGCCGGGAGCGAGTCGGTCGGAGCGGTCGGGACGCCCGGACGAGTCGGTCGGCGATTTCGCATCGTACTCGCTCGGCCGGACCCGCGTACGGTTCGGTCGGGAAACAGGGCTCCGAATCGGATCCGGTAAAGCCGAATCCGATTCGGAGCACTACCGGCCGAGATCGGAATCGGCCCCCATGTGTTAGACCTGGCACCATTGGCGTGGGTCTCCCTTCCATTTTTCGCTGTTGTCTCCTCTGTTTTACTGGTGTTAGATGCTCTGGGCGCTGTGCCACTGCCATTCAGTGTCACAGCGCGAATGCTCCCTGTGTAAAAATGTCTATGTGAATTGGTATATCCCTGATTGGCTTATTTGGTTTACCTGTTAGTCCCTAGTAGTGTGGCCTATGTGTGCCCAGGGCTGGTAAACCAAATGCTGCTGGTGGGCCTGCAGCACTGATGTGTGCCACCCACAGAAGCAGCTTGTAAAGTGTGTCTCAGACCTGCCACTGCAGTGTCTGTGTGCAGTCCAGAACTGCCATCTTGGCTGTGAAGTGCACTCACTTCCCAGCCCCTGAACCTTCCCTTGGCAGCCTGTAAGTCACCCCTATGGTAGGGTGCATTGTATGTGTAAGGTAGGACATGCCTTGGTGTATGTAGCATGTCCTGGTAGTGAATTACACCCCATTTCGTTTTTCACTACTGTAAGGCTACCTGTTCCTCATAGGCTAGAATGGGCAGTTGGACTATTACATTCTATAGTCCTAACTGACCCCAGGGACATGGTAGAAAAACGAATTTAGTAGGCCTGAGCTCAGAATATTAAAATACATCTTTTAGTGAAGTTTATTTTTATATTCTGTGTTTGAAAATACCACTTTTAGAAAGTAGGTATTTTCTTGCCTAAGCCTTCCAGTGTGCTCTGCCGTTATGTGTATTGGCTGTCTGGTTTTAGAGGGGCAGGACAGGCTGAGTCAGACCTGGGTTGAATAGAGAGATCTGCATTTAGAGTGTGGGGAGGGGTGGCTCCTTGACCTGAATAGGGCTGTGCCTGGCAAGGTGAATGCTGGCTCCACCTCCCACTGTGTGTCTGCTAGCAGACCCCTCTTTCTGAAAGGAAGGATGCAGCCTGGTAAACAAAGTGCTCCAGGCCTGAGCAGAACTGGTTCTGGCTAGGTTCAGTGACTGGTAGCTTCTAAGAACAAAGGCTTTTGGGGTATAAATATCTGTGCTCAAACCCCTACATTTTTGTATTGCTTTTGGATCTGGAGAGGAAACTCTGTCCGTGCCACTGGAGGAATCTGCAGGAAGTGACTGTCCCTGTGCTTGTGTGTTGTTTCTTGCACTGGCCTGCAGCAGTGACCACTGGACCTTGAAGAAGAGGAAAAGGAACTCTTGAGAGAACTTTTATTTTTGTTACAGCAATTACCCAAGGGGTAGGAAAAGAGCTAGCCTCCTGCTGGAGTCTCAGGCACATCAGACTCCACCACCAACCTCCTGCTTCCTCCCTGCGAGGACTGCTATCTGCTGAGGAGGCTCCTGTGAGTTCCAGGGCCTCTAGTTTGCATCAGTGAAAAGAGTGTGGGAAATCGACGCTAACGCATCTTTGCGGGCCGCTGCAGTCGAGAGCGCTGGGAAAATCATCGCGCTACTGCCGCCGAGGGCCCGCAACACGAAACCATCGCTGACGCCCCTTTGCGAGCCGCTGCAGCCGAGACGCACTGGAAAGATCATCGCGCTGCTGTCGCCGCGCACTCGCAACACTTAAAGAAATCATCGCTTCGAGACATCGCAGTGCGGACGCCGTGCGTCCGCCACTTTGATCGCATCGCACCGAATTTCGTCGCTCCCTCGCGGAGCGTCTTGTCTTCGCATCGCAACACGATCGCACAGCGCAACAGGATCGCCGCATCGACTTCTCCCACGCGGCAAGAAAGTCATCGCATCGGCGGTCCAGCGTGCAGAAGTTTGTCGCATCGTCTCCGCACGCATCACGCAGAACGGCGCATCATCCTCCCTTGCGGCAAGGATTTCAACGCATCGCCGGCCTCGCGTGCCGAGAATCATCGCTACAGCTTATTTGCGACATTTTGTTGGTTTTGCTACTAAACCCAGGTACTTTGTGAAAGAAAGGGTCGCAGAGATCACTGCTTTGAACTTGAACCTTATTTTTGCAACCTTTGAACTATTTTTGACAGCCCTTCAACAGCTATCCTATTTTTGACAGTATTGTGGCTTTTACAGTTATTGGTCTTGTGATAAATCTGCCTTTATATAAAGATACTTATTTTTTATAACTACTTGTGTGGTGTCCCTTTGTAGTGTTCCTCACTGTGTTACTGTGTATGGTCATAAATGCTCCACACCCTGCCTCTGAGATAAGCCTACCTGCTCGTGCTACGTTACCACAGGGTTGAGCAGGGGTATTAAAGAGGGTAGCCCTCTCACTCTGACTTAGGAAGAAGGGTCCCTACTTGGACAGTGGCCAGCCATTGCCAACTAGAGACCCCCATTTCTAACATTGGTGGCAGCGGTGGGATCTGGACTTGCATTTATGATCGCATACAGTAATTATAGTGTACACTACTAGTGAGTGCAGACCATAACGTACCGCATACATTTTTTGAGAGTTTTTTGGATCCTATATTGTAATTGATATTGCCGGTGATTTTTCACCCGCACACATTTTCTGAGAGTTTTTGGGATCCTATATTGTTATTGATATTGCCGGTGATTTTTCACCCGCGCACATTTCTGAGAGTTTTTGGGATCCTATATTGTGATTGATATTGCCGGTGATTTTTCACCCGCGCCCATTTTTTGAAAGTTTTTGATCCCCTATTGTGATTGATATTGCCGGTGATTTTTCACCCGCGCACATTTCTGAGAGTTTTTGGATCCTATATTGTGATTGATATTGCCGGTGATTTTTCACCCGCTTACATTTTTTTGAGAAGTTTTCTTCTGTCCCTTATTGATATTGCCAGTTATTTCTACAATGGGCAAGCCCAGATCCAATGCCTCAGAGGATCTCTCCTGGGAAGAAGAGAAAATAGAAACCTACAATGCCAAGCAGCTCAAATATTTTTGCAAGCAATTCACAGTCCCTATCACAGGTCTCACTAGAAGGGAGGAGTATTACAAGGCGCTGAAGGCCTGGCTAGAAGCCAGGGATGCCCCTAAGGATATAGGAGAGCTTGTGGAGGTGGGAGAGAATGCAGGAGAGCAGCAGGGCGATGTAGTAGACTTAGGGGCCGATTCCGATCTCGGCCGGTAGGGCTCCGAATCGGATTCGGCTTTACCGGATCCGATTCGGAGCCCTATTTCCCGACCGATTCGTACGCGCGTCCGGGCGAGCGAGTACGATGCGTATTCGCCGACCGACTCGTCCGGGCGTCCCGACCGCTCCGACCGACTCGTTCCCGGGTCTAACCGCACCGACCGACTCGCTCGGACTCGACTCGCACCGCGCAATGGAGACGTTCCCCGGCCGGGTAAGTACGATGCGCGCCGCGAGCAGTCCGACCGAGCCGCGCACTCCGGCTCGAAAGAGCTGTCGGAGCCGTACTTTGGGGGTCCGTGTCGGACCCCCTGTACGCGTAGCCGCGCGAGTCGCACACAGGGGGACCCATGGGTCCCCCTACCTGTGCGTGTACGGCGCGAATCGCTTCGCCGCGTACATGCTGTAGGGGGCGCACTTGTCCGCATCGCACCCATTGAGTCAATGGGAGCCCGCGTACGCGTTGTACGACAGGCTCCCATTGACTTCAATGGGAGTCCGACCGACTCGAGTCCGATGGCATACGTGCGCATCGTACTCGTTCGGTCGGACTGCACGGGTCCGATTCGGTCGGAAATCTCTCCGGGTCCGGCTCGGTCGGAGAGATTTCCGGCCCGAATCAGAATCGGCCCCTTAGTAGGAGATCCAGCCCTTTCCAACCCAGGCTCTAGTGTGTCCGCTAAGGGTCTGTCCCCAGAAGAGCTGGAGGACAGGGAGAGAGATAGGCGGCATAATATGGAGATGGCTAAGCTTAAAATGGATGGTCACCGGGACCTAGAGAACAAGAAGCTAGAAATAGAGATTATGAGAATGAAGCTTGAGCATGAGAGAGTATTGAGGGAGTTGGAGATTAAAGCTAAGAGTATGGAAATCTCCCCTCTGGTGGCAGCGTACCTGTAGTGCACCCTGAGAGTAGGGTGTATATACCCAAGGAGGTTATTAAGGATTTCCACAAAAGTGAAGATATTGGGCAATGGTTTGCCGCTTATGAGTTAGCCATGGTGTCCCACCGGGTCCCTGAGAAGGATTGGGGAGCGGGGTTGTGGGGACGCTTTGTGAGTGAGGGGAGGGATACCTTGTTGGACATGCCCCCAGAAAGTAGGATGGTTTATGCCCACATGAAGGAAGCGTTGATGACCCGCTATGGTTTGACCCCTGAGATGTATAGGCAGAGGTTTAGGGTCTGCAAGAAGCTAGAGGGTACCACATGGGTTGAATATGTGTCTTTTTTTTGCAGAGCCATGGAACGCTGGGTAAAAGGTAGCAAAGTAGAAACTTTTGCGCAGTTTTATGATTTGATTGCATGGGAGCATTTATCTAGTAATTGTTTTCCTGAGCTACGCCAGCACCTAATTGATTGCAAGCTGACTAACCCTAGAAAGCTTGCTGAGGAGGCGGACCGCTGGGTGAGCACCCGGGTCCGCAAGGGTCCAGTGGGAGACATCGCCAAAGGTGGGCAGGGTCCCCAGCAGAGGAGTGGGGGACAAGGGTCAACAGAGGGAGTTCCACCGAGGGCCCCAAAGTAATCCCCCAGGGAACCAAGCAGTGGTGTCCCAGCCCCCCAAGAAAGGAGGACCGGGCCCCCAATCAATCAATCAATCAATCACAGAATTTGTAGAGCGCACTACTTACCCGCGAGGGTCTCAAGGCGCTGGGGAGAGGGAAGGGGGGGGATGCTGCTACTGGTCGAACAGCCAGGTCTTGAGTAGCCTCCTGTAGGTCAGCAGGTCTTGGGTCTGTCGTAGGCTTAGTGGAAGGGTGTTCCAGGTCTTGGCGGCGAGGTGTGCGAAGGATCTGCCACCGGTGGTTGTTCTTCGAATGCGGGGGACGGTGGCGAGGGAGAGGTCGGCGGAGCGGAGCTGGCGGTTGGGGACGTAGAGGAGGAGTCGTCTGTTGAGGTAGGCTGGGCCAGTTTTGTGGAGTGCCTTGTGTGCGTGGATGAGGAGTTTGAAGGTGATCCTCCTGTCGACGGGGAGCCAGTGCAGGTTCCTCAAGTGGGGGTGATGTGGCTGTGGCGTGGTACGTTGAGGATCAGTCGTGCGGAGGCGTTTTGTATGCGTTGCAGTCGCTTGATGAGCTTGGCCGGGGCTCCCGCGTAGAGGGCGTTCCCATAGTCCAGTCTGCTACTGACGAGGTAGGCCTGTTCCCAGGGGGCCCCCCACTTGTTACAACTGTGGTCAAGTGGGCCACAGATATTTTGATCCCCAGTGCCCCCAAAGGGGGGCCAGTGCACCACCCCGTGCACCACCCCGCCAGATTGCTAGTGTAGCCCTGGGAGAGGAGGAGATGGGTGCCCAAGAGGGGTGGGATCCCGTAGAGTTGACCCTTGTCTCATTAGGGGACTTTGAGATGGTCCCCAAGCCTGCACTGCCTGCTAACACTAAAAAATACAGGCAGTGGGTGACCATCAATGGCCATAGGGTGGAGGCTCTAAGAGACACAGGGGCCAGTGTAACTGCTGTCAGCTCCCGGTTGGTGTCAAAAGAGCAGGTTGTCCCCCATGCATTCTACCCAGTAGTGTCCGCAGACAACTCAGAGAGCCAATGTGAGGTGGCTCAGGTTCCCTTTGAGTGGGGGGGTCTCAGGAACTCTTCAGGTAGCTGTGAGGCCCGCCATGCCTGTAGACTGTCTGCTGGGCAATGATTTAGAGGACTCCCCGTGGGCTACGGTGGAGAGGAAGGCTCACTTAGAGATGTTGGGTCTGCCTGAGTGGGCGTGTGCTACCACTCGGTCCATGGCAACCAAGGAGGGTGTTGAGAAGGATCTGGAGCCTGAGAGTAGGGCCCAGATCCCTGCCTTAGAGAGAAGGGGCAGGGGCGCGGGAAGCCGGCCCCTTGGTTCCCACGGCCCAGGAAGGAGCAGGCCCTGAAGGGGATGCCCTGGAGCCTACCGGGGAGCAGATCACCGAACTGGGGGACCTGCCTGAGCTGACCCACTGGCAGCAGGAAGGGGGACCCACCAGGGAGGAATTTTGTGAGCAGCAGAGAGTTTGCCCCTCTCTTGAGGGTATGCGGCAACAGGCTGCAGCCCAGGCAGAAGGTGACATGTCTGGTTCACATCTGATTTATTGGGAGAACAGTCTCCTGTATAGCGAGCCTAAGGTTGCTGAGCCAGGGTCAGCCCGTGTGCTGGTGGTACCCGAGTGCTTCAGAACCTTCCTACTGGGGTTGGCTCACGACATTCCATTGGCAGGACATCTGGGGCAGACCAAGACCTTTGAGAGGCTGGCCGCCCACTTTTATTGGCCCCAGATGCACAAGAGTTCAGACACTCATTGCAGGACCTGTGAGACTTGCCAGGCAAGTGGGAAGAGTGGGGGAAGATCAAGGCCCCACTCCAGCCCTTTCCAGTTGTGAGTACCCCATTCGAGCGAGTGGGCATTGACATTGTGGGGCCTCTGGACCCCAAGACAGCCATGGGCAACAGGTTCATCCTGGTCTTGGTGGACCATGCCACCCGGTACCCTGAAGCCATCCCGCTCAGGACAGTGACGGCCCCCGTGGTGGGACGTGCACTGATGGGGATTTTCTCCCGTGTGGGATTCCCCAGAGAGGTGGTGTCTGACAGGGGACCAACTTCATCTCCCAGTACATGAAGTCTCTGTGGAAGGAGTGTGGGGTAACGTATAAGTTCACCACTCCTTACCACCCCCAAGGTAATGGTCTGGTTGAAAGGTTCAACCGGACCTTGAAGGGCATGATCATGGGCTAGAAGAGCCCCTGAGGCGTAAGTGGGACGTCCTCTTGCCATGCCTGTTGTTTGCCTACCGTGAGGTACCACAGAAGTCCTTAGGGTTCAGTCCCTTTGAACTCCTCTATGGCCACCCGGTTAGAGGACCTCTGAGTCTGGTCAAGGAAGGCTGGGAGCAATCTCCCAGGAAACCACCCAAGATGTATTTAGCTACATGTTGGCCTTCAGGAACCAGACTCGGCGTTTCAGAAAGATTGCTGAGGCAAATCTGGAAGCCAGCCAGGAAGAAATGAAACGTTGGCACGACCAGAATGCCACTCTGGTCGAATTTCAACCTGGTCAGAAGGTTTGGGTACTGGCCCCAGTGGAGCCTTGTGCGCTCCAAGATAAGTGGACCGGTCCATTTGAGGTGGTGGAGCGCAAAAGTCCTGTTACCTACTTGGTGGACTTTCAGTCTCCCAGGAACCCCTTGCGGGTCCTGCATGTGAACCGCCTAAAGCCCCACTTTGAGAGGTCTGAAGTGGGCATGCTTCTTGCCACAGATGATGGGGTTGAGGAGGAGAGTGAGCCTCTCCCTGACCTCCTGTGTGCAGAAGAGAAAGATGGGTCAGTGGAGGGTGTGATCCTCTCCACCACACTGACCCCTGAGCAGCAGAGAGATTGTCACCACCTGTTGGGGCAATTTTCTGATTTGTTCTCCCTGGTACCTGGTGTCACTGATTGGTGCGTCCATGAGGAGGATACCGGGGACAGTTCTCCTGTCAAGCACAAGGCTTACAGGGTGACTGACAGGGTCAGGGCTTGCATTAAGGAGGAGGTCTCCAAAATGTTCGCCCTAGGGGTGGTTGAGTCCTGGTCCAGCCCCGTGGTCTTGGTACCAAAAGCTGCGACGCATGGTGCCACTCCTGAACTTAGGTTCTGTGTGGACTACCGAGGTCTCAATTCGGTCACCAAGACCGACGCGCACCCCATCCCCAGAGCTGATGAGCTCATAGACCGGTTAGGGGCTGCCCGGTACCTCAGCACGTTTGATCTGACGTCTGGGTACTGGCAGATCGCCTTAACTGATGGGGCAAAGGAGAGGTCAGCATTCTCCACACCAGATGGGCACTACCAGTTCCGTGTGATGCCCTTTGGGATGAAGAATGCCCCTGCCACCTTTCAGAGATTGGTCAACCAGGTGTTGGTTGGGCTGGAGGCTTTCAGTGCCGCCTACCTGGATGACATTGCAGTGTTTAGTTCCTCCTGGGAGGACCACTTGCGCCACCTCTGGGAAGTGTTGAGGGCGCTGCGCAGAGCAGGCCTCACAATCAAGGCCAGTAAGTGCCAGATTGGGCAGGGTTCTGTGGTGTACTTGGGACACCAGGTGGGGAGCGGCCAGGTGGCGCCCCTGCAGCCCAAGATTGAAACCATCCTGGCTTGGGAGCCCCCAAGGACCCAGACCCAGGTGAGGGCCTTCTTAGGACTCACGGGTTATTACAGGAGGTTTGTCAAGGGGTATGGCAACACCGCCCTGGTACAGAACACGCCAATGCTGATGGTCTGTCCAGATTTTTCCGCCTTAACGATGAGAACTTCCAAGGGGATGGGTAGTTCTCCCCATATTTCAGCTGGAGGGGACGTGTGTTAGACCTGGCACCATTTGCGTGGGTCTCCCTTCCATTTTCGCTGTTGTCGCCTCTGTTTTACTGGTGTTAGATGCTCTGGGCGCTGTGCCACTGCCATTCAGTGTCACAGCGCGAATGCTCCCTGTGTAAATATGTCTATGTGAATTGGTATATCCCTGATTGGCTTATTTGGTTTACCTGTTAGTCCCTAGTAGTGTGGCCTATGTGTGCCCAGGGCTGGTAAACCAAATGCTGCTGGTGGGCCTACAGCACTGATGTGTGCCACCCACAGAAGCAGCTTGTAAAGTGTGTCTCAGACCTGCCACTGCAGTGTCTGTGTGCAGTCCAGAACTGCCATCTTGGCTGTGAAGTGCACTCACTTCCCAGCCCCTGAACCTTCCCTTGGCAGCCTGTAAGTCACCCCTATGGTAGGGTGCATTGTATGTGTAAGGTAGGACATGCCTTGGTGTATGTAGCATGTCCTGGTAGTGAATTACACCCCATTTCATTTTTCACTACTGTAAGGCTACCTGTTCCTCATAGGCTAGAATGGGCAGTTGAACTATTACATTCTATAGTCCTAACTGACCCCAGGGACATGGTAGAAAAACGAATTTAGTAGGCCTGAGCTCAGAATATTAAAATACATCTTTTAGTGAAGTTTATTTTTATATTCTGTGTTTGAAAATACCACTTTTAGAAAGTAGGTATTTTCTTGCCTAAGCCTTCCAGTGTGCTCTGCCGTTATGTGTATTGGCTGTCTGGTTTTAGAGGGGCAGGACAGGCTGAGTCAGACCTGGGTTGAATAGAGAGATCTGCATTTAGAGTGTGGGGAGGGGTGGCTCCTTGACCTGAATAGGGCTGTGCCTGGCAAGGTGAATGCTGGCTCCACCTCCCACTGTGTGTCTGCTAGCAGACCCCCTCTTTCTGAAAGGAAGGATGCAGCCTGGTAAACAAAGTGCTCCAGGCCTGAGCAGAACTGGTTCTGGCTAGGTTCAGTGACTGGTAGCTTCTAAGAACAAAGGCTTTTGGGGTATAAATATCTGTGCTCAAACCCCTACATTTTTGTATTGCTTTTGGATCTGGAGAGGAAACTCTGTCCGTGCCACTGGAGGAATCTGCAGGAAGTGACTGTCCCTGTGCTTGTGTGTTGTTTCTTGCACTGGCCTGCAGCAGTGACCACTGGACCTTGAAGAAGAAGAAAAGGAACTCTTGAGAGAACTTTTATTTTTGTTACAGCAATTACCCAAGGGCTAGGAAAAGAGCTAGCCTCCTGCTGGAGTCTCAGGCACATCAGACTCCACCACCAACCTCCTGCTTCCTCCCTGCGAGGACTGCTATCTGCTGAGGAGGCTCATGTGAGTTCCAGGGCCTCTAGTTTGCATCAGAGAAAAGAGTGTGGGAAATCGACGCTAACGCATCTTTGCGGGCCGCTGCAGTCGAGAGCGCTGGGAAAATCATCGCGCTACTGCCGCCGAGGGCCCGCAACACGAAACCATCGCTGACGCCCCTTTGCGAGCCGCTGCAGCCGAGACGCGCTGGAAAGATCATCGCGCTGCTGTTGCCGCGCACTCGCAATCCTTAAAGAAATCATTGCTTCGAGACATCGCAGTGCGGACGCCGTGCGTCCGCCACTTTGATCGCATTGCACCGAATTTCGTCGCTCCCTCGCGGAGCGTCTTGTCTTCGCATCGCAACACGATCGCACAGCGCAACAGGATCGCCGCATCGACTTCTCCCATGCGGCAAGAAAGTCATCGCATCGGCGGTCCAGCGTGCAGAAGTTTGTCGCATCGTCTCCGCACGCATCACGCAGATCGGCGCATCATCCTCCCTTGCGGCAAGGATTTCAACGCATCGCCGGCCTCGCGTGCCGAGAATCATCGCTATAGCTTATTTGCGACATTTTGTTGGTTTTGCTACTAAACCCAGGTACTTTGTGAAAGAAAGGGTCGCAGAGACCACTGCTTTGAACTTGAACCTTATTTTTGCAACCTTTGAACTATTTTTGACAGCCCTTCAACAGCTATCCTATTTTTGACAGTATTGTGGCTTTTACAGTTATTGGTCTTGTGATAAATCTGCCTTTATATAAAGATACTTATTTTTTATAACTACTTGTGTGGTGTCCCTTTGTAGTGTTCCTCACTGTGTTACTGTGTATGGTCATAAATGCTTCACACCCTGCCTCTGAGATAAGCCTACCTGCTCGTGCTACGTTACCACAGGGTTGAGCAGGGGTATTAAAGAGGGTAGCCCTCTCACTCTGACTTAGGAAGAAGGGTCCCTACTTGGACAGTGGCCAGCCATTGCCAACTAGAGACCCCCATTTCTAACACCATGTTACATAAACAAGCTTCAATATGTACACAAAAATGATTAAACAGAACAATGAAATGATCTCAATCTTCATGCCCAATGCATTTCGGGACTTAGTCCCTTCTTCAGGGGTGATTCTGTAAAAGAAAATTAAACAATGTACAAGGATTGATCTCTTGCTTTGATCGCAAAGTGAACTAATGATTTACAC
The DNA here is from genome assembly GCA_963921515.1 of Calotriton arnoldi. NCBI lineage: Eukaryota > Metazoa > Chordata > Amphibia > Caudata > Salamandridae > Calotriton > Calotriton arnoldi. The sequence goes on along the minus strand of CAWUFW010004896.1, from coordinate 303,037 downwards.
ATGTAGGACACCTATTGTGTGCATTCCAGACCACTGATGAGTGAACACCATACATTCGTGTTTATTCTCAAGCCCATTCAATAGTACTGATGAAGTGGAGAAAAGGCGCAACGCCGCTCTCCGTCACTTGTTTGTAAATATGCCCCAAGGTACGTCACCACTGTAGGGCTACTCACCCAAGTGAATGAGAAAAGGCATAGGTGAGACCTTACTTCAAAGTTTAGGAGGGTGAGTATACCTTATATCTTGTACCCAGCCCAATATGGAGCCACAGTTCCGATCGCTCCGAGACTGTATGGTCACCCAACCACTGGGCGAACGCATGATGGGCACAGGAGGAGCATCAGGAAGCGACTGATGCAACAGCACTCTTTTTTCTCTCTGTTTCATAGTTGGGCAATCAGGAAAGTTTAGCTATCACCCTAGACCACAGCTGGGCATATAAGTGAACCCACAATGCCAGTAGATAATGTTTTGGTGCTTTTATTGCACATAATGCAGTTTGCACATCCTGCCTCAGGCATCTTAGCCCACTCTGAAAATACTGGTGAATGCCAATTGTGTTTTGCCCTCCCTGAACTTCATGAGGTGATGTTAAGCAGAAGGGAACATGTATATAATGCCGTATGAAGGTCCTGTTTTTCAAGCATGTACTTCTGCATATTTTAGCAAAAATCAGTCTTTCCCTGAAGCTGACCCAGCATACTAGATTGCGTTCTCAACCTAGAAGCTAAGGATTTCTACATGTAGTTTTGTTTCCAGGCTTTGTCAGAGTAGTGCAGCTTGAGTTCCTAAGCACAACAAGCCAAACTGGTCCTTTTGGAGTCATGGCATACTCAGTAGCCTATAGGAGTTTCTCTCTATTGTAATGGGCAGCTGAGTGATAAAAAATGGGTTTGAACATAGCACAGAGGCTATAACCCAAGTAGCTTAAATGCAAAGCTGGAAGCTTTCCCCTCACAAATTTTGGATTTTGTTATAACCCTAAAAGGGCTGGCAGGGATGTTGGAATAACCAGTCAGATGGAGTATTCAGTTGTGGGGCTCTGAGCTTGCTGCCCTTAAGAAATAAAGAAACACAAAGGCCAAAGAGGTAAAAATGTATTTGGGGTTGTTTGTTCTAGGTAGAGGATGAGGACTGAGCTTCTCTTTTGTAGGAGGGTCAGTCTTATTTCCATTTGGTTGGTTTTCTGTGCAATGTGCCAAATACCTTATAATGCACTGGTTCACAACTTTTGGATTTTGTTTTATTGGCTATCCCTGGCACACATGATGGCAAGGGTTTTGAATTTGATGCCAGATATTTTGATTCTGTTGCTATGTTCACTGACATTGGATATGTACTGTCATGGCACAGGATTTAAAAGTAGTTGGATGTTTCCTGGCACAGGATTTATACATGTTATTTTTCTTTTGGGCACAGTGCCACAGATAGGGCCTTATTACGATGCCGGTTGGACATGCGTCCGACTGACATAGTTTCTAAATGGAAACCGCCCGCCTAGTAGTCAGAGGTTCCATCCGACAAATTAGGATGCGACCACACATGAGGTGGTCGGAAACATCAATTTTTCTATTGCAGCTTGTGTTGTGGTCAGAAAAGGGCTGCAGCACAAGCCGCATTGGAAAAATTTATGTTTTCATACATCCATGCACGGGGTATGGATGTTTGGGGATGCACCACAGATGCCCCCCAGGCCTCATAGCGGAGGTCGTGGGTGGATGGGGGCCCTGCTAGGGGCGCCCGAAGCCTTTCTATGGCAGTCGGATCGCCATAGGAAGGCTGTCTGAAAGGGACATCGTAATCCCTATGGTGGTGCCTGAGCAGGCACCGCCCCATTGTAGGGTATTTCATTCCGACCGGCGGTCGGCCGGGCTCCTTGAGCCTGTCGGAAGCATCGACCAGTCCCTCCGCCTGCTGCCTCCGACCTCAGCACATCATAATGCGGCCGTCGGACCGCGGCACCAGTTGTCGGACTGATCGCAACCGATGGCCTGTCGGTTGTAATCCGACCAACATCATAATAAGGCCCATAATGTAAGAAATAGTCCTCTTTTTCTTGATCCCTCCCAATTGCTTTATTTTACTGATGCTGTTAATGTTTGGACTCTGTCTACTGGGACCCTGCTATCAGGCCCCCTTGCATGAGCTCTTACCCCAGACAATTTGTTGAACTGACTAAAAAACCATGATTGGCACATTTAACTTACCTGTAAGTCCCTAGTACTTGTCATTCAGTGTACCCAGGGTCACTTGTGAACTGCAGCATCTATTGTGCCACCACAAAAGTGACATTACAGGGTCAGTAGGGCTCGAAGTGGAGGAGGGTCTCCTGACTTTAACGTGGCCATGCTGCGGAATGCTCTCCCTCTGGCCTTGCGTTCCAAAAATAATTAGCTGACCTTCCGAAAATCCCTTAAGACTTGGCTCTTTAGCAACTGATTGACAGATATTGCTTCTGTTCTTGGTTTAGTGGTTCTATGTGTCTGCCAGCGCTGGGATTCCTTTGGGTCGCAATGCGCTTTATAAATCATAGCATTGCATAGCATTGCATGTCTTCAGGCCTGCCCCTTCAGCCTGAGTGCAGTTTTAAAACTGGAAATTCAGCCTGGCAAAGTAAACTCTTTCCCAGGCCTAAATCTTCCTTTTTAATAATTATAAGTCACCTCTAAGGTAGACCCTGAATGCCCATAGGGCAGGGTGCATGATATTTAAAAACTAGGGCATGTGTACTTACGTGTTATATCTCCTGCCAGTGAAAAAATCTCAAAAAACGTTTTTCGCTGTGTCCCATAAAAAAGCACTGGATTATGTTACAACACCTTATAATGCATATCTTCATTTTTGGAATATCTTGAACAATGATTCAAGAACTCAAATTACTAGTAATTTAAAATTCAATCTAAAGGGCAAGTCAGTTTTTCTTTTACTAAAAGGCTGCTTTCAGAAAGTTGGCATTTTCCTGCTCAACCCAAGTGTGCCTTTCTGCCAGTGTTCAGTATCACTTGACAGTTAATGGATGTCCTTGGATGAGATGTATATTGCTAGTAGACAGTGGACAAAGACATTGGGTGTGGAGAGATGTTTTCCCTCTGACAGGATGTCCATCTGGGCTGTGCCCATGAACTTAATTACACTTCAGAAGGTGCCTACCCTGTCACAGGCAGATGCAACTCACCTAGGCCTGCCCCCTGCATCGTTCTGCAAGTGGCCCAGCATCAATTCCAGTGGGAAAAGAGCTGCCCCAGATAGGGGGTGGGGTGGTTTTCCCATTATCATAGCCACACCTCTAGGTAGGAAGAGGGATAAAAGGTCTGACCATATTGGTTTTAGGTAGAGAGGGGCATTGTGCCTGTATAAATCCTGTGCCAGTTTACAGTACAGCACACTGGAAGTGCTGTAAAAGTGGTTGGGGCACTCCTGGGAACTTTTACCCCATTGGTTAGGGAGTGGCCAGAAGTTTTCCCCACCCACAGGCTGGCACCGGGCATAAATGTGGCACCCTCTGTACCCCCTTCCGAACATCTCTGGACCTATGGAAGACAGAAGAAAGCCTGCACTGCTGTTGAACCCCTGGAGAGAGACCTCAATAGCAGGACCTGCTCCAACATGTACCCAGTACCCCAGAAGAGAATCCAAGGGTCAGTTGGCCGACCTCTTGTGTGAACTAAAGGGACACAACAAGTTTTCAGAGGCCTTTGCTGCTTCCCAGCTGCCTAGACCCAACTGGACCTGAGCTGGTACTCTCTTCTGGCCTCTGCAAGAGTGCGTCCTGACCCCCAGGTTTTTTCCTCAAGATCCTGGACCCTTGGCAGACTCAGAGTGCAGTTCTCCCTGCCTAACAGATGGTTTCAGCAGAGCGACACAGAGCCCCCACAGAGCTGTATCGCGCAACTCCTCACCGAAGGCTTTACAGGATGTGATGCCGAGCGATGCAGAGCCAAACCACACAGTCCTCACATTGAAGTCAGAAGGTAAAAGCAGGACAAACCTGGTCTCCATCGTGGTTGAGCGGAACTTGTGACTCTGTCCTGGTCTGGTGCAACTAGATACCCACAGTTGGTGCCTTGTGCTTTTTTGTACTTAAACTGAATTCATACTTTAAATAATCCTATCTCTAATTCCCCTTATTGGATATTTCTCATTTTGGTATTTATTTGCTCATAAAAAATGTCCTCTATTTTTATTAATTGGAGTGGGATTTTTATTGCCTTTTGTTTTTTACTTTTTAACTGTTTTGGTACTGATAAATGCTTTACACATTTCTTCTCAAATAAGCCTGTCTGCTCTGTGCTACCGCTACCAAGGGTTGAGCTCAGGTTTATTATTGAGATCTAACTGAACCTAGTACAAAATGGTGACATTATTACTTAGTAAGGACTCACATCACCTCCAATTCATAATCCACATTATCACAGATACTATTTCTGTAGTGGCAAAAAAACCACCAGCCAGTGCTGTAGACAATACACGTTTCTATAAGCTTAGAAATGTCTCAAAACAGTTTCTAAATCCGAACGTTTTTGAACAAAATGTTTAGGAAAAGTATTTTACTCTGTCCGTTGGGAGCTCCACATATACCCTGAGGTTTCCTTAAAATGGCTTTGAAGTTAGTTAATGTCCTAATCGAACCTTGACAGATCTCCGGTTTACAAAGGACTGTTGAGTAGGTTCTTGTTGGTTCTCATTCGAACACTTAGGCGGACCCTCATTTGGAAGTTTCCACAACCCACAATCCAACCAATGCAAGTTATAGTTGCAAGGCTAAAGGTCTTAATACTTAACACTCGTGCAGAGCCTCTTCCACTGGAAAAACACACAATCTGCTAATGGCAGCCTTCATCCAACTACTTGCTACAGCGCCAAGATTGCAAGGAATGGATGAACCTGTGGTAGACTAAAACTATGTAACATATGAAAAGGATGAACACAGTAAAACATCCTAAAAGTGAAGCTGAGTTAGGAACTACCCCCTCACAAAAGATATCTACTGCAGTTATGAAGTTTCTGTGTGGCCTGTCTTCAGAAAAATGTGCACACCCGCCGAATATACATAAAATAGTAGTATAATGTAACGTCCAAGTCCGTGAGGACTGGAAATCGATTCTTTGAAATTTTTAGCAGAGTAGAAGTTATTCTCACATGTACAAAACACGTAACAAAACAGGATTAATAGTAGTGGCAATACATTATGAGCATTTCAAAGTGACAAGTATCAAAAGAGTAGAATCACCTTTTTAAAGAAAAATAATTAGCCCAAGTAAATGTACTGGCTAGCAGATGGCACATGAATCTGAACATTGCGGTAAATTTAGTTTTTCCTTGTCAGAGTTATTCACATAAAGGATTTTGGAAATTAAAGGTGAAATTCAAAACCAGGCACACTAGGCTTCTCTAGGCCCCTGGTCCTGTCCCTAGAGGCATCTACTTTTTTTCTCAGAGCTTAAATACGCAGTGGTTTGTGGACTACCAAAGGCATCACTTGTATACTGGTGGCTGGTGACATTTGAAAGTGGTGGGGCGTAAAATGATTGGCATACTGCACCGCAGCGAGCGAGCGTAGCGAGCGAGCGTAGCGAGCGAGCCCGAACAACCTAAGGGGGGTTTTGAAAAATTTTTGAAAAAAGAGTGGACAAATGGTGCATTTTCAAGCAAATTTGAGAAAGCAGGAAGGTTAATAAAGCAATTGTGAAAGTGCAGTTAATACATTAATAAAGAGATGTCATATAACATAGGTAGCTGCTTATTCAAGCTTTCTTTCACCCCATAGTCCAGCAGGGTCTTGATACAAGACAGATAAGAGAAAAAGCAGTGTGGTCCTCGACCAGGAAGACACTCATATTTCGTTGGTAAGAAGTCAAAGGATTGGTCAAATTGAAAACCTGAAATGCAATATGCAATCAAACAATTTGCAAGGACATCTCATCTATGTTCAACAAGCCATGTTTTACCCATGATTGGAATTGTGAATCACCAAATAAACTGAGCCACTGCAATCAAAAGCAGAGGGCCTCCTCAAAAAGTATGCCCTCAAGAGAGTTCTCTCATCTCATGTCCTCTCTATATTTTCTCTGGAAGTTGAAAACTCATCACATTCTACTGCACAAACCTGAACCCTTCTGCATATTCCAACACCAGAACTCATTCTTGGCCATTTAGTTTGGAGCCATTCATACCAGGAATACAGAAAATACCTTTAAATAGAGTAGAAGGTATTCCAAAACAAGGAGTGCTGAAATGTTGCTTAAGATAAGATGAACACACTAAGTACTAAGGCCAAGAGCACGTAATGTTCAGTCAACAATAGGCTTAGGAAAAACTAACCATTCTGAGAGCACCTACAGTCAAGATCCTTCACCTGAGACTATGTGTTCCCAAAGATGTAGTGATATGTTAACAGTTGTAGCTAGACTTAAGGCCTTCTAACTGATGTACAAGGTGAAGGATCTTGACTGTAGGTGCTCTCAGAATGGTTGCTTTTTTCTAAGCCTATTGTTGACTCTTTCTTCCCCTCTCCCTTTGTCCTCTACACTGTCTCTATCTGTGCTTTTTTCCCTCACTTCCATTTGTCTATTTCATCACCTAGAGCTCAGTTCCTTTACTTTTTCTCTCCTGGCATCCTCTTTCTATGCTACTTTTCTTTATTTGTTTCCGACTTTACTTTCTCTTTATTTACATATGTGCTTCGTTTACTTTCTCTGTTGCTCTCATTCAGATGATTTCTTTTTCTGTCTTGCGTTCTTTCTTGCTCTTTTTCTTTCTTCCCTCCTTTCTTGCCATCACACCTGTCCCATCTCTTTCTCACTACCCTTTCTTTCACTTCACTTTCTTCATCCCATCTTTACTATCCTCTCTTTCCCTTACTTCTATTTACCCCTTCTTTGTTTTTTTTCCCTCTTCCCTTCTCTTTCTGTTCCTTTTCTTTCACAACTTTCTCATTTACACCCCTTCCTCCATCTATTTCTCTTTACCTTTTTCTTTCCTTCACCCTTCTTTCCCACCATAGACCAATTCTTTGCTTAATTCCTTGTGCATTTCTTCCTCCCTACCTCCTTTATTTACACATGTTCTCCCTCCAGTTTATCTGTCACCCCTTCCCTCCTCCATCTTATCCCAACCCCACTTCTTCCCTTGTCCCTCTCATCTCCTTTTTGCTCTCCCCTTCTGTCGTGTCCTCGCCTTCTTCTTTACCTCTAGCTCTCCCCCTCTCGCCGTCTCGCTTTGCTTTCCCTCTCTTCAGCAGTTTTAATTTTCCAGGCAGTGCTCTGCGCCGGGTCAATCACAAACATTGTTCTTCCCTATTGTCACGGCAGCCCTCGCGCCCAGGCAGCGGGCTGCAGACCCAATCAGTTGCTCTATGGATTAACCATCCTTGTTTACTGCCGGGGACCATTGATCAACTAAATGGCTTTATGTTAATGAAGGAGCTTTTTCACGTTCATTTTTCTTAGCCAGGCCCTGAAAGCCTCTGACAGGTGCTGCAAGCCGCATTTTTTAAAGACACAGCTCCCTGTTCTTTCATCTTCCCGGCCAGCGGGGGCTCCCACAGAAGTGCCCACTGCAAGTGTGGCGAGCAGCACTGACAAAACAGCAACATTGGGGTTATGCACAAACATTTGCAATGCATTCCCCGCCATAACTACACAAGTAAACATAGAGGCGTAAGTGGCACAATTTGGATGATAAAGGAGCTAAACCATATCTTGTGGGGGGAAAGCGTCAGGGATTTATCCTCATGAAAAGATATTTTCCATGTCTCTTTGTCTAAGTGTCTGGGTCTCCCACCTCAACTGTCTCTGCCTGTTTTCCTTTCCATGTTTCAGTGTAGGCCTCAGTTTTGGGGTCTCCCTAAGTTACCACACTTCCCACTCCCATTGTCCTTGCCTGTCTCCCTGTCCCAGTGTAGTATCTCCCTGTTGCAGTGTAATTATCTCTCTGTCCCAGGGTCTGTTTCTCCCTGTGACAGAATCTTGTCTCCCTCTTTTCCCATCAGAGTGTCCCTGTTCCAGCTTCAGTGTCACTCTGTCCCATTGCATCTACCTCTTGCAGTGTCAGTGTTCCCCTGTCCCTTTAGACACCAGCCTCATCTTCCCTGTGGGCCTTGGCGTGTCTTGCTGGACAGCAAGAGAATCTTCAGGCACTGGGCATCGGTTCGGTCAGCAGAGTCCCAGGACTCCTGCACCCGCTCTGCTTTTCACACGGAGTGAGCACAGACGCCAGATTTTAAAGCTGTTTATGGGCCAGGCAGCCTCGAGGCAGAGCGACAGTGCACAGGCGAAAGGCAGGGGCCAGATGCCGCAGCAATGTTGAAGGGGATACCTCGCCTATGCCCTGATAGGGAGGGGGGCGCTAACATCCCAGCAGACAAGGGGGCATTCAGAAGGCAGTGAGAGTGGGCAGGGTAAAAAGGTTTCGGCGAGTCACGGCGCTGCAGCTGATAACCGGGAGAGGCTCTTAAAGAAGCCGGGGTTGCAATGGGTCCGGATGGATTACCTGCTCCAATATCTAACCAGGTGGAATGGAGACGTGGTGGAGTGGGGGCAACAAGGAAGCCAACGACCCTTCAGGCTCGATCGCTCGATAAGTGGGAAGCCAAGCAGGGCAGGACTCGCACATGTGCTATCGACTGGCCACGGTCACTGAGCTCGAAGTTCTCCTTGACTTGTTTTCCGCTAAACGCTTATCACGACATTATTTTAAATCGCCTTAAGTGCAGGAGGATGAAAAGAAGCTGCAAATCCCAGCGCGCCTGCATACTGAAAGCAATCGCCTCACAGCACCCATTCCACTGGACTAAACACAGTTTAGCAGTGGGGGAGTCCCACACCCGCCCAAACCAGCCAAGAACCCCTTAAGCAGGGGTGTGGTATAACAACGGAACTACCTGCTTCGGAACGGAGACACCTGCGTTCTGATGCTGGCAGGCCACTTGGTCACCTTGTGCGATCCTGGGCATGTATGTTTATGTCTTGGTTAGCCTGAGAAACAGGCGGGCGACGGTACTAAAAGCCATGTGACATAAGGAAGTGCTTACATTTACTTCATTCAAGGCAGCTCCTGGTGATTCAACGCAATCAGAGGGTCACTGCATCTATCTTATTAAATTTAAAATCCTACTGGGACCATAAGGGAGAACCGGCGTCCCAACTAATTACTTTGAGTTTTTAGTGCAGCACTCAGCAGCAGTCGCGGCTCGCGCGCCGTGGGGGGTTGTGCCGGGGGCCCGGGGGATTTTGGAAATAAAAAAAGAAAATCCGATTCCTACCTGAGCAGGTCCGCCGTCCGCGCCGCCTCGGGTCCGACTCCGTTTGTGCCTATAGCCCCTCTCAGCCAATCCTGGCGCTGCTGGCAGCACCAGGATTGGCTTAGGGCACGGTTACCTCTCGCCCGCCTGCCCATTAGGAGACCGAGGTTTGAGCCTTTGCTCAACCCTCGCTCTCCTAATGGGCATGCGCAAGCCAGTGCAAACACAAGTGCGCATGACTGGGCACGGCGCGAAAATTCGGTGCCCTTCCCCACTCATGCGCACTTGTGCTGCAGTGCTGCCTGCTGCCCCTGGTCCCTCTGACAATCATGTCAGTCAACATGACGCAGGACCGCCCACCCCCTTCAGACTCTGACGGGGGTGGGTGGTCCGACGTCATGCTGTCTGACATGATTGTCAGTTCTCCCTCGGCGTCTTTGAACTTAAGTAAACTGATTCAGTTTACTTAGGTTCAAAGACGCCGAGGGAGCTGCGGGCGGGGGGGCTACGCCCCAACGCCCCAATGGACGCACCGCCCCTGATTACTAACCATGTTGTGAGGAACAACTTCAATTAATAAAGGTGGTTTAAATTACAGCCACTAATGCTGGAAGCCTTAAAAAGTTGTAGAGATATTTAAAAAACTAGCTTAAAATATTTCCTCGGAGTATTTATCTGTCCAAGGCTTCCTTTCTTTTTGGGGTTACTTCACCCTTTCTGGTAAAAGGACCTTGCGGACTCTGCCTGAAAAATGTGTATATTTGTTCCTTTGCATTTAGTGGTGGACATATGTTGTTTTTGGGACTGTTGTGCTATTGTGTTGAATAATTGCATTGATCTGTGTTGTGGCTGTTGTGGTCTTTTTTGGACTGTTTTCCTGTATTGTGCACGGTTTGTGTTACGTTACTGTGTCATGTTCTGTTTGTTACTGTAGAGATGTCGACATATGCTCCTCCATGACACCTGCTGTCAGGCAACTGTTTCCAAGAAGTTGAACGCAGTCTAACGAGGGTGTTCCAATACACAATAGAACCACTTGGTGGCAGTAATTAGTAACTTAAGACAATGCCTTAAAATGTATTTATATTTATAGCTCTCGAGGAATGGCATTTAATTGTGTAACACTTCTGTCTGATTTGTCCATATTTACGATTTGTTCATCCTAATCACATTTATTTCCATTTGTCTTGTTTTGTGGCGAAATTAAGTTGAGCTAGTATATTTATGTGTTTATCCGATAGATCAACGCTTATACTTGGATGCTTTAAGTATTTAAATACCACAAGTAGACTTGTACAGTAAAATACACTCAAATAATGACACTAGCAATTTATTTTGTGCACATTTTATACACATCTATAGTAGAAATGTGTTAGGTAATCTTCCGTTCAGCCCACAATGGCCAGATTTAAATGAGGAGTTTAATCTGCCCTGAGGAGGGTATTTGCCAGCCACACCACTGGATCTGCACTGCAGGGGTTTTGCAAAGTCCCATGGAGACGTCGAATGCACAGTATTATCCCCCTGCAGCAATGCACAACACAAACAGGAGCATGGTTGCGGTGAGACCTCCTTGTAGTGTCCTAGGTCAAGGCCTAGTGCAGAGGACACATTGAGTCAAGACACATGTGGGTCTGATTGCAGCCAGTAACTCACTGACTCCGCCCAGCGTGACCTGGGCTATTTATTAACAAACACACGTGCTGGCCGAGCGTACGCTGGGCCAGCCCAACACATCACGTAGTGGTTATGAACCGGGGGGGGCAACCACCCCTCATTAACATGGGCAATGTGGAGTGGTCCAACATGGACGACATTACATTCCTCCTTTACCCGAAGCACAAACGAACCAAAACAAATGAGAACACCCAACAGTTATGAGCACCAAGATAATAAACAGGGCATCTATGGAACAGTCTTACTTGGTATGCCGATGCCACCGTGTTCTCGGCCTGGAGGTCGACAGCAGGCTACAAAGTCCTGATACTTCTGGGACGGCTTGGGGTAGGGCCGCAGGCAGTACCGACCCTGGCTGTTTCTGTCAGGGGGGGTCAGGAAAGGTTCTGTAGGACTGCCATTGTCTCGTGTTGGTTGACCGCCCCTGAGTTCCTTGTCCTGGGCCTTCTCGGGAGCTGGGGTGCTTCTGTCATCATCCGCGGTGACGGCGGTGGGCCGGCCGTTCCCTCCCTGGGAATCACGAGGAATGTCCAGTTCAGCCATCCTTGGCTCGTCAGGTGGTAGAAACTCCTCCGCGTCGTCAGCGGGGACTCTCTTGAAGAAAGCTATGTTGCGGGTGACACTTTCGTGGCCCCGTGATGCCGTTACCATCGTACCTTTGACTCCGATCACTGTCCATGGATCCAGTTCAAACGGCAGCCTGAACTTTCCGCCGGGGTGGCGGTCACGCACCAATACTCGGTCGCCGACCGTGATCGGGCTCTCCTGCGCATGCCTCCTCTGGGACGCCTCCTGGTTGGTCTTCATCCGCTTTGCCAGGGAGTGGTTTGGAGGGTTCGGGGACTCTGTCCACACTGGATGGTGCGGGATGGTGTCTGTCACTGCTCGACCGAAACACAGGCGGCTCGGGGAGATGCCGGTGGTGCAATGGGGGGTGAGGCGATATTCGCGGAGAAAACTGTATAGTGCCTGTTCCAGGATGTGGCCATCGGCTAGGGCTATTTGGATCGTCTTGTTCAGGGTCCGCATCAGACGTTCTACTTCCCCATTCGCTTGGGGCCACCTCGGGGTTATCCGTCGGTGTTTGATCCGGAGGGAGGTCAGGTACTCGAGTAGCTCAGTACTGGTGAACGGCGGACCGTTGTCTGTCCGGAGCTCTCCAACCAGGCCATGGGTGGCCATAATCTTCTCAAGTTTGGGAATGACTTCTCCTGCTGACGTAGAGGAGACGATTTCGATTTCTGGGTATCGCGAGAAGTCATCCACAACTACCAGCATGTACTTCCCTCCCGGTAAGCTGCCGAAATCTGCGCTGGCTCTTTCCCAGGGGGCGTTGGGGCCTGCTTCGGTGATCACAGGCGCAGGTCTGCTGGGCAGGCTGGTTGCAAGGCAAACTGGGCAGCGTTGGATGATCGATTCGACTTGTTGATCTAAACCAGGGAACCAGACTTTGCTCCTGAGGCGGTTCTTTGACTTTACAATCCCTTGGTGTGCTCCATGTGCAAGGAGGGCTGCCTGGTGAGTCAGGCGTTCAGGCAGGACGAGGTGAGGGCCTCTCAGGAGACAACCATCTGCAGACACGGACAACTCGTGGCGCACTTGATGTAGAGCCTTTAACGTGGTTTGGGCTGCTGTCGTGCGGAACGGTGTTGGGTTTTGCAACCGCTTCCAGTCTCCCGAGGTGATTGCCTGGATGGCGATCTGGAGGCAGTCAACTTCTCTGGTGGCGTGTATCACTTCCTCCAGCGAGATCGGGAGCGGTCTGGACCGTTCGATTATCATTCGTACGTAGTCTTCTGTTGCTGCCGCTTCCTCAGCTTCCGGCTTGGTGACAGGTCTGGCGTGCCTGGATAGGAAATCCGCCGGGTTGCGGGTGCCTGGTCTGTACTCTACGGTGAACTGGAATTCTTGTAGCTGTAACACCCATTTTTCTATCCGTGGGGGAGGACGCGATGATGACCCCTGAAACAGCGGGACGAGGGGCTTGTGGTCAGTGACCACTGTGAACGGGTGCCCGTACAAATAGATGTGGAAATGGCGGCATCCCCACAGGATCGCGATGGCTTCTTTCTCGATTTGAGAATAGCGCTGTTCCGTGGGCGTAAGTGTCCTGCTGGCGTATGCCACCGGGGCCCATTCTCCACAGGTCTGCTGCTGGGCTAGGACCGCTCCTAGGCCCGTGGGGCTGGCATCCACTACCAGCTGGGACTCATTTCGGGGGTCAAAGTACACCAACGTCATGTCAGCTGAGAGAGCAGCTTTCGTTTGGCAGAATGCCTCCTCTTGCTCCGCTTCCCACATCCAGTGGCTGGAGGTTTTGGTGAGGTCACGGAGAGGCCCTGTCAGGTCTGAGAGGTTTTTGATGAAGCGCCCGCAGTACGTGACCATGCCTAGGAAGCTGCGGACACCGGACACTGACGTCGGGGCGGGAGCATTCTGTATGTCCGTTACTTTGTCCGGGTCGGGGCCAACGCCTTTGTCGGAGAAACGATATCCAAAAAAACTGATGTCTCTCCTCAAGAACTCGCACTTTTCACGGTGGAGGGTGAGTCCACTGTCTCGGATGCGGGATAGCACGGCCTGGAGACGCAGGAGGTGCTCTTCCAGCGTGGGTGCGTGCACCAGGATGTCATCGCTCACGTTGAGCACACCTTCCAGCCCCTGGAGGACATTTTTGACGATGTTTTGGAATACTTCAGCGGCGCTGGAGATGCCAAAGTTGAGGCGGGTGTAGCGCCAGAGTCCTGCATGGGTGGAGAACGTAGTGATGGGGCGAGAGTCCGGGTGGAGCGGGATCTGGTGATAGCCTGAGCGAAGGTCTATCTTCGAGAACCACTTGGAGCCAGCGAGTTCCCCGATGATGTCGTCTACCGTTGGAGTCAGGTGGCGCTCCCGTTTGATTGCGAGATTCGGGACCCTCATGTCCACACAGATGCGGACGGCTTCCGGTTGTTTCGGTTTCTTCGCGACGACAATGGGTGACACCCATGGGGTGGGGCCACGCACCCGTTCAATGATGCCCGCTCTCTCCAGAAGGCGTAGCTCTGCTTCTACTTTGGGGCGGAGGTGGAAGGCAATCCTCCTGTGACGGAGGGCGATCGGGGCGACGGACTTGTCGATGTGCAGTCGGACTGCTGGACCCTTCAGGCATCCAATTCCTTCGAATAGTGTTCCGAACCCTTGTAGCAGGCGGTCCAGGTCGTTGGCATGCACGTTGAATGCAAAGTGGATCAGGTTGAGATCCTGCGCGGTGCGGCATCCAAGTAGGAACCCTGAACCTTCCTGTGATACATATACCTTGGCCTGTTGGTGTGCGGTCTCATGAGAGAGACTGGCCTGGAATACGCCACACAGCGTGAGTGGAGAACAGGTGCCGAAGGCATAGACTTGTACTCTGGTAGGGCGTAGCGTTGGAGGGTTGGGTAAACTCCGGTAGACGCTGGCAGCCATAAGATTGATGGTGGCACCTGTGTCGGTGAGGGCAGCTATGGCATGTTCTTGCACTTTGACCTTACACATGGGTGTAGCGTGATGGGTGGCCGGCAGAGCATTCAGCATTCGGACTACGTGGACCGTGGCAGCATTGGCTTCATCGTCGTCCATGTCACTGTCGGGGGAACTTTCGGGAGGCGGCTCGATCACGCGAACTCGCCGTGGCGGGCCACTTTGCTTCCTCCTCTGTGTCGACCGGCATACTTTGGAGAAATGGTTTACTTTCCCACACGCGCTGCAGGTCTTGCCATGCGCGGGGCAGGCTCCTTCGTGGGGTAACAGGCCTCCGCACCACCCACATGGGCGACTACGGGAGTTCGGTTGGGAGGTCGTAGACTTCGGCCTCGTGGCTCTCTGTCGTGGTTCCTGCACGTCGGTGCGAATGGCGCATACTGGTTCTTCCTTGACAGTGGTGGCCGGCTTGGGGTCCATGTGCGCCGCGCGGGCCTTGGACAATTCTTTGGAGCGGCCAAGTGTCAAGATGTCCCTCATGGACATGTTGTGCTCTTGCAGGACCCATTCGCGCAGCTTGGAGGATGCGCAGCCTTGGATGAACTGGGCCCGGATTTCGTCGTCCTCGTCTGGGAGGGTGCAGGTGCTTGCTAGCTCTTTTAGCCTCGCGTAGAAGATATCTACAGACTCCTCTGGCTGTTGGCGTGCTTGGCGGAGCAGGAAGCGCTCGTAGTCGGGGTTGGCAAAAGGCTAGAAATAGGCTGTGATGGCGTCGCGCATCGTGGCGTAGTTTTTTGGGGGTCCTGCTTCCCGCACGGTCTTTGATATTTTATGAATGTCCGCCCCTCCGAGGTGAAGAAGCATGGGCCTCCTCCGTGGAGCAGGGATGTCCGCCGCGTCGAAATACGTTTCTAAGCGCTCGACCCATGCCTTCCAGCGTGCTGCTTGGGATGGTGGGGGGCCTGTGATGGCAAATGGCTCCAGATGAGGCACAGACGCCATGTGGGCGATGCAGTGGGCGCGACTAGGGTGGCTGAGCACTTGTAGTAGGACACCAGCAGGCAGGGCCCGTGATCAGGCACGGTGTCAAGCGGGGCGCCGTAGGGCGGTGCAAGCGGCAAACCCTCGACAGTTGCAGTGAGGCTGCGAGGGGTGAAGCGTAGCAGGTGGGTGCGCACAGCCACCAGAGGGCGCTGCGGAGTGAGTCTTGGCAACTGCGGCCTACACCCTGCGTGTCCGTGCCAGATGAGGGCGCGCTGTGCTGGGGCGCCACGTGTGGCTAGGCAGAGGTGGCCTGGAATGCCCTCGATGCAAGGAGAGAGAGAGAGAGACGAGGGCCCAGCTGGGCCGTGGCCGGAGGTACAGGCGTGGAGAGTGTCAGGAGGAGAGCGGCTGGGAGTGGGCAGCGTCACTCTTACCGGAAATCTGAGGGCCGCCGGAGGTTCGTAGCGGAGATGGCCGGGTGCTGGCAGGCACCGAAGGAATCCGCACGCACACGTGCGTGGTCAGCAGGGCGGCCGTAGAGGCTGTCGAAACTGACGGCAATGAGCCGCTCGGAAAAACCTGCGCAGGGCTGCGTGATAGCGGCAGCAGGCGTGCGGTGGAGAGCACTGTGCATCAGGCGAGGGATGCGGGAGACGCGGCTGGGGCGGTCTCGTGGTGACGGTGCGGGCGGCAGGCACAGCCGGTGTGTTGAGTCACGGTGGGGTCGGGAGACCACCTCGTCGCCAGTGTAGTGTCCTAGGTCAAGGCCTAGTGCAGAGGACACATTGAGTCAAGACACATGTGGGTCTGATTGCAGCCAGTAACTCACTGACTCCGCCCAGCGTGACCTGGGCTATTTATTAACAAACACACGTGCTGGCCGAGCGTACGCTGGGCCAGCCCAACACATCACGTAGTGGTTATGAACCGGGGGGGGGGCAACCACCCCTCATTAACATGGGCAATGTGGAGTGGTCCAACATGGACGACATTACACTCCTTTTAACCACTCGGTTTAAAATCCTGCTGAGCATTTATGAACACACGCGCAGTGTAGAGTGCCCAATTATGTTGGTCATGTATTACAAATACCCCACACAAACAGCACCCATGTGTCCATAAATCATACATTTCTAGAAGGCCTTTTATTATAGTGCACTCTGCACTTGAAATAATAAAGGATTGAAGCAGAAAGCTCCGGAGTGCCGTTTTTCCTACCTAAATGGAGTGGGAGGAATAATCGATATTATATATATATATATATATTCACTGAAAAAACCATAGGTTTTAGGGACAGTTATAGTTAGTTGGATATTGCACTCGTACAAAACCCGTGAAATTCCCCCGTTATAGTTAGTTCAGCTAACTATAACTCGCGCCCCGCAATGCACTGCTGATGACGTCACATATTACATCACTCATGACATGGTCAGTGACATCACTGATGACATCACTGATGACATCTCAAATGACATCACTGATGACATCATCCAGTGACGGTGTGTTTCTGTAAAGTTTAAATATTTTTAATATATATAGGGAAAGGCGTATTGAAGAATGAGTGGGTGTATAAGTGTCTGTATGGATGATTTAGTAGGTGCGTGACTAACTCTATAAGTGAGTGATTAAACGTATCTTACTGAATGCATGGGTTAGTGACTAAACTGGGTGAATGTCTGTATCCGTCTGGCTGTTGCTGTGTAAGTGGCTGCATGGGTTTGTGAATAGCTACATGAGTGTCTATATGAGTTATTGATTGGTTGTCTGAGTATCTGTATGGGTGCCTGAGTGTTTGTGTGGGTGGGGTGGGTGCGACTCTGTGCATAGATGTGTGAGTGGGTGATTCACTGGGTGGATGGTTTCAAGAGTGCATCTGTGATAGACTGTATGGGTGGGTAAGTGTGTGTAAGAGTGTATTAGTGAGTGAATGTATGTCCCAGTGGTACATGTGTGAGTAACTACATATGTGAAAGGCAGTATATATGTGTGTTGGAGTATAAAAATAGCTATAAGCGAGAGTGTGTGATTGTGAGAGTGACTGTATGGATGAGTGTGTGCTTGCATCAGTGATTGTATAAGAGCGTAAGAATGTGCTAGTATTTGTATGAGTAAGTGAGCTGGTGTGTGTATAACTGTATAGGTGAGTAAATGGCAGTGTGTTTAATTATTTGCATGACTGACTAGGTGTGTGAGTACCTCTATGGATGAGTGGCGGTGTTTGAGTGTCTATATAGGAGTATGAGTGCATATGATAGTCCTGTACTGAGTGACCGTAAGTATGAGTGACTGTACAGGTGAGTGAGTGGATGTGTGTGTAGACCTAAGAATCAATGAGTGGGTATGTAGTTATTGGTGTTGGAGTGTCTATGGTTTTGCGAATGGCAGTCTGTAATTTAGAGTGGGTGTATCAAAGGTTATATTAGGGTGTGAGGAGGTGCATCAGATTATCACGTGGATGATGTCATCAGTGATGTCATTTGAGATGTCATCAGTGATGTCATGAGTGATGTCACTGACCATGTCATGAGTGATGTAATATGTGACGTCATCAGCAGTGCATTGCGGGGGCGCGAGTTATAGTTAGCTGAACTAACTATAACGGGGGAATTTCACGGGTTTTGTACGAGTGCAATGTCCAACTAACTATAACTGTCCCTAAAACTTATGGTTTTTTCAGTGAATTTGTAAGGTTTTTTAAATGCAAATTTCTAACTATAACGTGTCTGAAACATATGGTTTTTTCAGTGAATTTCAAAGGTTTTTTAAATGCTAATTTCTAACTATAACGTGTCTGAAACCTATGGTTTTTTCAGTGAATTTGTAAGGTTTTTTAAATGCTAATTTCTAACTATAACGTGCCTGAAACCTATGGTTTTTTCAGTGAATTTCAAAGGTTTTTTAAATGCTAATTCCTAACTATAACATGTCTGAAACCTATGGTTTTTTTCAGTGAATTTCAAAGGTTTTGTAAATGACAATTTTTAAATGTATTAATTGTTATATTTATTTTTTTGATACTGATTTACTACATTTTTTTAAACTATTTATTTTTAGATATTTTATTTTTTAAATTACATTGTAATTACATTATACATTACATTACAAAATATACTTTATCAGAATGAATTACTTTAGTTTAAATACTTTGCAAATAGGCAATAGACTTTTAAGTACAGTAGTTACAGTTGTTGCAATGGGCAACACAATTTCAAACACAATGCAACATTGAGCTCAATGTCAATTTCTAGTTAAATGCAATTAGTTACTTTATGGATTACTTTTCTAACCACAGGACTGGATCCTAGATTCAGTCCTGGGACATCTCCTGTAAACAGTTGAGTAAAAGCGTTTTGGTTACAGTAGTGATTTTTAAGGAATATTATTGTATTTTAAAAGTTGACACAGAAACTTTTTCACATAGAATCACCAATGTTATCCTAAGGGAGGAAATTCACTTAGCAGGTAAGTAGTGTTATCGTTACTTTTTCTTACTCAGTGGTGGATCCTGGATCCAGCACTGGTGCATCTCCTGTAAACAGTTGAAAGAATGCGTTTAAGTCATACAGGCGATTTTTAAGGAATATTTGTAGTTTGTGAAAAACGGCACTTTGAAACTTTTCTGCGGAAAACCAGACAATGGATTCCAATGGAAGGAAATACAAGTTACTGGTAAGTACGGTTAGAATTACTTATCAGGGTCAGTGCTGGGCTAAAAGATGCAGCACTGGGTTCTCTCCTGATAACAGGTGAGTAAATCGGAATTCGTAGTTCGGCTGATTTTAGAGGAATATTATAAAGTTCCAAAACTCCACACTTAGAAGAATTTCCAAGTGAAACCAGTCAATGTTAGCCTATGGAAGGAAATTCAAGTTACTGGTAAGTACGGTTAGAATTACTTTTCAGGATCTGTACTGGGCTGAAAGATGCAGCACTGAGGTCTCTCCTGATAACAGGTGAGTAAATCGGAATTCGTAGTTCTGCTGATTTTAGAGGAATATTTGTATGTTTCAAAAATCAACACTTAGAAACTTTTTCAGCAAAAAGCAGGCAATGATATCCTATGGAAGGAAATTCAAGTTACTGGTAAATACGGTTAGAATTACTTTTCAGGGTCAGTGCTGGGCTAAAAGATGCAGCACTGGGTTCTCTCCTGATAACAGGTGAGTAAATCGGAATTCGTAGTTCGGCTGATTTTAGAGGAATATTATAAAGTTCCAAAACTCCACACTTAGAAGAATTTCCAAGTGAAACCAGTCAATGTTAGCCTGTGGAAGGAAATTCAAGTTACTGGTAAGTACGGTTAGAATTACTTTTCAGGATCTGTACTGGGCTGAAAGATACAGCACTGAGGTCTCTCCTGATAACAGGTGAGTAAATCGGAATTCGTAGTTCGGCTGATTTTAGAGGAATATTATAAAGTTCCAAAACTCCACACTTAGAAGAATTTCCAAGTGAAACCAGTCAATGTTAGCCTATGGAAGGAAATTCAAGTTACTGGTAAGTACGGTTAAAATTACTTTTCAGGATCAGTACTGGGCTGAAAGATACAGCACTGAGGTCTCTCCTGATAACAGGTGAGTAAATCGGAATTCGTATTTCGGCTGATTTTAGAGGAATATTTGCACAATGGTGAAGGAAGGGGGTGGGGCCTGAGGTGACATGTCTGCAAACACGCCCTGTGGCGCGTTTTAAGTTGGAGAATTAATTCCTCCTCAATGCCGAGGGTCCCTAGGGGCCAACTGGCCCACCAGATACCTCCAGTATGCGCCAGAGAGCTGCGTTGTAGAGAGGTGTTCAGAGGCCACGCCCCTTTTACAACACTCTGCAACGCAGCTCCGTGGCGCTTACTGGAGGTACCTGGTGGGCTAGTTGGCCCCAGGGACCCTCAGGATTGAAGGGATTTAATTCCCCATCTTAAAACGCGCCACGGGGCCTGTTTGCACACATGTCACCTGAAGCCCCGCCCCTCCCTTCACCACTGTGCAAACGCGCCCCGTGGCGCGTTTTAAGTTGGGGGAAAGTCCCCTTGAATCCTGAGGGTCCCTGGGGTCCAACTATCCCACCAGGTACCTCCAGTAAGCGCCACAGAGCTGCGTTGCAGAGAGGTGTAAAAAGGGGCGTGGCCTCTGTACACCTCTCTGCAATGCAGCCCCTGGCGCATACTGGAGGTTGCTGGTGGGCTAGTTGGCCCCAGGGACCCCAGTATTCAAGGGGATCGTTCCCCTCAGCAAACGCGCCAGGGGCGCGTTTGCCGAGTGGTAAAGGAAGGGGGCGGGGCCTGCGGCCCGATCGGTTTTTTTTTTCCCCCCGAAGGGGGGCTGTGTGGCCCCCCTTCCTTTTTCCTTTTTTACCCCTTTTTTTTCTTTTTAAAAAACGGGAAGGGGGCCGCGTGGCCCCCCTCCCGTGGCCGATTC
Source organism: Calotriton arnoldi (assembly GCA_963921515.1). NCBI lineage: Eukaryota > Metazoa > Chordata > Amphibia > Caudata > Salamandridae > Calotriton > Calotriton arnoldi. Next base: position 282,274 of record CAWUFW010004896.1, on the reverse strand, counting down.
CGGCCCCGGGGACCCCATCCCCCGGGGCATGGCCACTCTTTTTATTATTTTTTTTAAGGAGGGGGGCTGCGTGGCCCCCCTTCTCAGGCCTCCTTTTGCCCCGGGGACCCCATCCCCCGGGGCAGGCCTTTATTTATTTTTCTTTTTTTGGGGGGGGAGGGGGGCCGCGTGGCCCCCCTCCCGGCCCACTACTTGCCCCGGGGACCCCATCCCCCGGGGCTGGCCCTCTCCGTTGGGGACCGTGGGGGGGTCCCAAATCCCCCCACGGTCCCAGCCGGCTCCCCGCGTCCCTCAGGAGCCGACATTGCTTTTCCACATGGGGAGCTGCTGACATGCAGCTCCCCATGTGGAAAGCAATCTGCTTGCTTCATTGAAGCGAGAGCAGGTTTCCCTGCTCTCGCTTCAATGAAGCAAGCAGTTTGCAATGACAGGACGGGAGCCGCAAGGCTCCCGTCCTGTCATTGCAAACTACAGAGTCCCGGGGTGAGCACCCCGGGACACTGCAGGAGCCGGCCCTGAGGGGTGGCGGTCCCCAGGGCCATCAATGGCTCCAGGAGGGGGGCAGCGCGGCCCCCCTCCCCACATCTGCAAAGCCCCGGGGAGGTGGTGGTCCCCGGGGCTTCGGGGGTCTAAACGGACCCCCATTTTAAATTTGTTAGTGCCCCGGGGGTGGCGGTCCCGGGCGTGTGGGGGGCTGGAGCCCCCCACACAGGTGATTTAATTTTAAAAAAGAAGCCCCGGGGGTGGCGGTCCCCAGAGCCCTCCCGCACCATTTTGTTTAAAGCCCCGGGGGGTGGCGGTCCCCGGGGCTTGGGGGGCCTTAGAGGCCCCCCCATATAATTAATAATAAAGTCCCGCATGCCCCTGGGACTTGGCCCACCCGGGGGCCAATAAACCACGAAGCGCGGGAGCCCGCGCTTCGTTTTTTTTTTTTATCGGCAGGATCCGCGCACCCAGCGCGTTTTCTGCCGATTTTTAAAAAATATATATATTTTTTTTGGGCCCTGGGGGTCCTTGTAGGACCCCCGGAGCAGGGCTAGGGGGTCAGGGTGTTTCTACCCTGCCCCTTTTTGCGTTTTGCGCCCTTGTTTTTGTCTTTTCTTGTCCCTCGGTTCTACTGAGGAACAAGATGGCTGCCAACACTTCCTGGTTTGGAGTGTTGACAGCCAATTAGCATGCAGCTCGTGGTCGGGAGGGTGCGCAGATCCTCCGTGCCTCTAAATATCGAAACTTTTATTTTGGATTTTCTCAGCAACTTCTGAACGGATTTACACCATTTTTAAAAGGGTGCTTTCTGAACCAAGCACTACCTTTTGCCAAATTTGGTGTAATTCCGTTCAGCAGTTTTTGCTGTAGCCTTGCATAAAGTTTCCTATGGGAAATCGATTTTTTCACTCTTTTTTTTTAATGTCTCCGCAACTACTGAACGGATTTACACCATTTAAAAAAAGGTCGCTTTCTGAACCAAGCGCTACCTTTTTGCAAAATTTGGTGTAATTCCGTTCAGCAGTTCGGGCTGTAGCCGTGGCTAAAATTTCCTATGGGAATTAACATGGAGAAAACGGAGAAAACGCGTTTTGGGACCCCCCTTTTTTCTCGGCCCCCGCTTGACGAATCAACCCGAGACTTTCAGGGTAGGAGCGGAGCGCCCCAACAAGTTGGAAGCTTTCGCGAAGATTCGTCAACCGGCGCAAGAGTTATTTCAAATAGAATGTTGCGGATTTCCTATGGATAAAGGTCCTAACTATAACTATCTACTGGCGACCGCCAGTAGATAATATATACATATATATATATATATAATTGTGAATAAGACCAGGCTTGGCTGAAACGCGTCATGACGAACTAAATTGCAATAAAGACAATTTGGCACTTATATGTTGGAGTCTGTGTCCCGGGTCTTCGGTGTGGTGTGTACATCCATGCAGCGGGATTGGTGTTTAGATATATATATATATATATATATATATATATATATATATATATATCTCTCCTTCTGGCAGTTGCCAGTAGTTAGTTATAGTTAGGACCTAGTTTCCATAGGAAAAGCATTTTTTGTTTTGCCAATAACTTTGGCGCCGTTTGACGAATATTTAGGAAATCTTCAAAATTAGCACGCCACTCCCTTCAACTGCGGTCTGGGAGGTTTTGGGGTGGCCCGTCAAGCGGGGCCGAGAAAAAGGGAGGGTCCCAAAATCACGTTTTCCCCATGTTAATTCCTATAGGAATTTTGAACACGACTACAGCCCGAACCACTGGAGTGGTACTGCCAGACACCAGCACTGATGGGATGCTTGGGACAGCCACCCCCACCCCCCCAGCTCAACTGACGCCTGGGATCCCCCTCAGAGGATGGCCTCCTGGTACAGACTAGGCCCCCTTCCTGGTGTTCACTCATGGAACCAACCAGGCTCTGGGACAGGGTTTTGGGCACCTTGGGCCTCAGCCCACCCCCACTCCCTCTACGCAGGGACAGGACATGGGACTCCTCACCGATCCCACTACACTGGGACCAATCTGGGCCACTAACAACCTCCCTTACCTCACCTGGTTGGGGAAAACCTGAGACACCTCCTTCAGGATCACTCCCAAAAATGTCTTCAGACCCTCTGGAATCCACCAAATGGTTTGCCTCCAGTGCAAGCTCCATGGGGTCAGAGAACTTACACTCCACCGGGAGTTGGCATAGCTCTAGAAACAGGGACTGAACATATGCTCTCCAACAATTGAATCTCACAGCCCCACACAGGAGTTAACCATGCTACCCTTCACCTCACCATCCAGTGCCTTGCAAAAGTACCCCACGTCACCCTCCCGAGACTGGTGAGACAGTGTCTGACTGTTTCTGCCAATTAACCCACACTCTTCTTGGTGGTCTCCACATACACATACCAGGGCTTCTACCATGGGGGATCCCCTCTCCCTGCACCTCTCATCTATAGTCAGTAGAGATCCCTCCCTGTCCCTAATCTCACAAGACTTTCGGGAACTGACATGCCCTTGGTTTCTCCGCCTTCTGCACTTACCCGAGATAGCCCTACAGCCACGAACAGACCAAACATAAGCAACAACTGATGTTGTCATTTTATATGTATCATTGAATGGAAGTGAGTGGAGGGAGGGAGGGGTGGGCATGGTAGGGGATTGTTTGCCGAATTATTACTTGCATAAACATGTTTGTTTCACTTAGTGGCCTCTCCAACCTTTGAGAAGTTAGAATGGCTAATATCTGCACAGTTTTTCTTTGGAAATACCAATAAAAAGAATTGAACCATAGAGTGTCCCTCCCACCACTAGGGATATGACACCCTTTGCCAGTTCCCCAAGCCACCTCAGGGACACTGCGCACCACTGGAGCCACCTCTGGTGTATGTCAACCCCTTCCTTCAAGTCAGGCGCCACATCTCTGGGTGTGTGTACTTCTCCCTCAGCACTAGATATCATGGTTTTGCTGCCACCATCTGAGCTGGACTCTGCCCTCATGGCTTCCACCTCCAGCCCACCCAAGCTCAGTTCATGAGCTACGCACATTTCTTTATCTTGGGCTAAGGCCCTCTTGGCCTCAGCGCTCCTGAGTTCACAGTCGAACTCTCTCAGTCTCTGCTCAGCAGCTAGAAGCCATTCATCTCTCTCTGTTTCTCCCTTACTTTCAGAGAAGTCCTCCTCCTCAGAATCATCTGGTAGTGTTGCTGAAATAACGGTTTCCTCATAGCAATACAGGTTTGACTCAAGATCCCTCCTTGTGGATCTTCTCTCCAAAAGCAACCCCTTTCCTTGCAAAAGGCTTTTAGCTCCTTTATCGTGTAGATGTACAGGTGCCAGAAGTTGATCCCCATTTTGTCAAAACATCACAGGTGCAGAAAATAACCAGTGTCTCAGAATCAACAATACATCCAGGAGGACACCAGAGAACAGAAAATGGAAAACAGTATGTGGTTGCGTAATGGTCTGCACTATACCAGTAGTGTACACCAACTCCTGTGGGCCAAGTACAAATACAAGTTCAATCCTCACCGCTGACCACCAATGTTAGAACTGGGGGGGTCTCTAATTGGCAGAGATATGCACCTTTGTCCAAGTAGGGACCCTTGCTTCTAGTCAGGGTAAGGGAGCTACACTCTTAGATAACCCCTGCTCACCCCCTTGGTAGCTTGGCATGAGCAGACATGCTTATCCCGAAGGCAATGTGTAGAGTATGTGTACTCAAAACACACAGTAACATAGTGAAAACACCACAAATGGACAAAACACCAGTTCAGAAAAATAAAAGTAACTCTATTTAAACCAAACAAGACCAAAATGATAAAAATCCAACATACATGTGACAATTTATGACTTTAGAACAGTTATTTCAAAAATAGAACTTGTAGGAACAAAATAGTTCCATCTTGGTCTATTACGACGTCATGACAGGCATAAATCCAAAGTACGGCACCGCCCACGAGGTGCACGGCTTTGGGCACGGAGTCACAAGGACCCCCCCAAACAACAGCAGTCGCGGCTCCTGGAGGGAGTGCTGTGGGGCGGGGCAGTGGTGGGGCTGGGTGGGGGGTAGTAAACTCCGACATAAGGCCGAACGGAGGTAAGTAAATAAATAAATAAATAAAACGAATTACATTGCGCGCGCTGCAATGCCAACCCCCCACCCTGCCCCTCCCCCGCCCCGCCACCCCGCAGCACTCCCTCCAGGAGCCGCGACTGAACAACAGTACCTTGGAACCGAAGTATATGGACGATGCCCGGTGTCGTGGAGGTGAGGCGTCAGTACCAAGGCAAAGCCGGTTCCCTGGTTGCCACGTTGGAGGTGAGACGTTGAATCCGTTAGGAGGCGAAGCGTCAAATCCAGGACAGGGGAAGTTAGGCAGCATCGGAGGTGAGGCGTCTGTTCCGGTGAGGTGATGCGAAGTCGAAGAGTTTGTGAAGTCACCCTCGTCGGTTATCGGCTCCGTGATAACGGGAAGCAGGCGCTGGCGGTGATGGCGTCGGTGCGAGCTCTGGTGTCGGGAAGGCCGATAACTGCAGGCGTCGAAGTGCATCGGTGCTGTGGTGCAGGCAGGGCGGTGCATTGTGCACATCACGAGTGGTGACCCCTGCCTTGGTGCAGGTCTCAGTGGCACTGGCAGCGGCAGCGGCACTGACGGCATTGAGTTGTTTTTCTTGCTTGGCTCACCAATCACACAATTCTCAGGACCCAGGAACTGGAATTGGCACCCGTTTGAATGCAGGTGTCCACAGAGGAGTCCAGGTGCTGTTCAGTGGGTTGCAGGTGAAGTCTTTGTGGCCCTGAGACTTCAGAACAGGAGGCCAGCACACACAGGCCCTTGGAGATTCTTCTACAAGCAGGTTCACAGCAAACTTCCAGTCTTTGTTTTCTCCTTGGCAGAAGCAGCAACTGCAGGCCAACCCAGCAAAGCACACACATCAAAGGGGCAGTACTCCTCCTTACAGCTCTCCAGCTCTTCTCCTTGGCAGAGGTCCCTCTTGAGTCCAGAAGTGATCTAATTCTCTGGGGTTTGAGGTCCAATACTTAAATCCCATTTTCTCTTTGTTCTCTTTGTGGCAAGGGTCTCTGAGTCCAGTCCAAACCAGTTCTGTCCTCTCTGGTGCAGCATGGCCACAGGAGGTGGAGACAGCATTGTGCAAAGGAGACACAGCCTATTCAGGTGCAAGTGAAACTCCTCCCACCACTCTAAATGCAGCCAAGGTCTACTCAGCCCAGCTATGAGTCACCCATAAAGGCAGGACACACCTCAACCCCCCCCCCCTTGTGGCTGTCTACAGTGAATGCACATCCCCAGCTCCTGCGACTCCAAAACCAGACAGTCAATACACAAACCAGCAGTGGCACACAGGGTGGTTAAACAAGAAAAGGCCTACCTTGTGAAAGTAGCCCTTTCAAATGCACAATTTAAAAGCCATCTTCCTAAAAATATGTTAGTGAATCCTGACTTCAGAGAGCCTAAACTCCATTTCTCCATCTGGTCCCAACAGAAAGTTATACTTGTAAGATGTTGCAAAGTAACTCCCATGTTAGCCTATGGGACAGATAGTCGTTCAATAGTGAAAAACAAAATTGGCAGTATTAAATATTTGGACATGTAAAACATACCAGCACATGTCCTACCTTTTACATAGACTGCACCCTGCACATGGGGTACCTCACATGTAAGAAAAGGGAAGGTGGGGGCCTGGCAAGCGGGTGCACTTGCCAGGTCAACATGGCAGTTACAAACTGTGCGTGCAGACACTACAGTGGTAGGTCTGAGATAGATTTACATGACTACTCATGTGCGTGGTATTACTAGTGCTGCAGGCCCACTAGTAGCATTTGATTTACAGGCCCTGGCATACTCAGTGCGCTTTACTAGGGACTTATCAGCAAATCAAATATGCCAATCATGGATAACCAATTATCATAATTTACACAGAGAGCATATGCACTTTAGCACTGATTAGCAGTGGTAAAGTGCCCAGTGTCCTAAAGCCAACAAAAACAGGTCAGGAAAAATAGAAGAAACAAACAAAAAAGGCCCTGCAAAAAAGCCATTTCCAACAAGATGTCAGAGCGGTTCTGGCAGCGCAGACACTCAGCCACGTGCTGAACTCAGGGTTCAGGAGCCCACTGTGCGCACAAGGAGCTCTTCTTCTCACTTTGATTGTGCAAAGTCTTCAGTACGTTCTCAACGCTGCTCTCAGTACAAATTTAACAACGAGTTAAGATGACTAAACTTATGTAAACATCAAATATTCTTTGCTCAGATGTAAAAACACATCTAGTGATTGCAAATCCTAATTTGTAAGTAGTATTTACACCACTACAGCCAATTTTTTAATCTCTTGGTAGAGATCCCGCATTATAGGGGTTAGTATTTGTAGTGTTCATGGCCTCTCACCGTGGTCTTCGGACTCCAGGAGCGAGGGTAATATGAAGCCCAAGAACGTCGACCTAACATTTCAAACAACGTCATCCCTTATTTGAATGAAAGGCTGGATAGGGCCTGCTCCACCTCAGTCCCTGCCTCAGTGTGTCTGTTTAAGGGTGCAGGGTACCCTTACTTATAAGGCCTGTGACCAGGAAGAGTGAGATTCGGGGTAATGGAGATTACGGGTAAGCACTCAGGACGTGCATTGTTAACCTGCTGCAGCCTCTGAACTCCAGAGAATTCAGTCACTCCTTGGAAGAGAGCTTTGCACCTCGAATGCCTGGCATGACGCATCTACTCAAGAAGGTATGGTCCCCTTAAGAGAAAGAGGAGGTCTTCTGCTGGCTCCCTGCAACCCAGGATGTGGTACAGGAACGAAGGAGCAATGATCCACAGGAATGGCATTTCCTGACAGTCCGCGTCCATCTGGAGAAGTCCCAAGGTGAAGAATAACTCATTCAGAGCAACAGGACGGGAAATGAGCGACCTGAGAGTCAGCACAGCTATTATTAACTGCCAAGAGAAAAGAAAACATGGCTGTGCTTCAATGCGATCGAAACATATTCCATCTACATGTGCGCTCTTTTATTTTACAAATAGGATTGAAAAATAAACAAGAGATACTTCAGCCGAGGTAGCCTACATTTCATTTGTAGCATTTAAATATCCAGCTGTGGTGTACCAATGACGCCGTGGGCTCTAATGCAAGAAAGGAAATTATCCCACTAAAGGTTTTATTGCAAAAAACTGCCACTAATTGGGTGAGGTCGGTGTTTCACACCTCTGGACCATGGTGCCACTGCACCTGCTGCGCAATTGTTAGCCCCGACCCTGATATCCAGTGCTGAAAATTAACTAGCCCAAGAGTCTCAGCATGAAAAACCGCATTTTTTGCTGAATATGGATAAATGAGAAATAGCATACTTTATTTTTCATTTCTCCATATTGTGCAAAAAATGCTAAAAAGTGCAAGAATATTCCTCTTTAAGATTTAGCTAGTAGCCCAAGTATAATTAGACTGGCATCCTTCTTTTTCACAATGCTTGACTACTAACTGGCCGCCTTTTAGGCTGGTAAATTGAAATTTATCAGTTACTGTGTCAGTTTCACTCGTCCAATCTCAGTAATAGTGTCATTTTTACTAAAATTGCAAGGTATCAAATATTGCATCCCGGAACCCGCACATTCACATTTGTTTCACTCAGAAGTAACGCATAGAACGCAGCAGTCTGAACCATGTTTTTTTTCTGGACTGTGTACACAAGATGTAGAATTTAGATACATTTTACAAACTAACAATAGCATCCATTCAGCAGTCTTTCAAACCCGCCAATTTTCATGATTAAAAAATATAAACAATGGGCCAATTAGTATGACAGACAAAAGGGCAAGTTATTGTTTTCAGGAACTCGGAAGTGTATTTGCTGTAAGCAGCAATTAAGCATATCCGGGTGGTGTGAACAACATCTCCTGTCCACGGACATGTTTTTACGCACATGCACTTCCTACATTTGTGTATTTTAAGGCTGCACTGCACGCAGAGGTGGGCACGGCCGCTCTCACTCAGCAGCACGCATTCCAACTGCCTACGCATACGTGGCTGAGCAGGTTTACAACGTGAACGTCAATTTACGATAATGCCTGGGACAGCGGAAGTGGCATCGCTCACCTTTTCATCTTGACACAAAACAGGCTTGACCCCTTTTTCCACTCTTGGCCCACCAATAATAGGCCGTTTACAGCCACGGGGCTTAGGCACAGAATAAAAATTATAAAACGCACAGCTCAACAAAACTTGTCTGTTTTCTATTCCTACTGCTACGTAGCCCCTGAAAGACGAGGGATAACAAGGGAAGCGTCAATGGTGCCAAAGGACAGGAGTGGTAGTAATTGCTACCCCTGGGCATCCCCAGTTGATGTTCACGGGTTGTTACAAGGTCATTTTATCTTAGCACCCCCCAGTTTCTCTTTTATTCAGGGCTTTAAGTGGGATGGAAAAACTGGGGGGGGTCTCTCAAAGGGGCGTGGCCAATGTAATTAAGGGCGTGGCTTAAAAACATGTAAACTAAAAATCTGTGCTTAGTATGGTGTGCCGCCCGCCTTCTATTTTGCTATTTCTGTCATTCCATCCAGATACTTTGATACAACAAGTAACATCATACCTACAACAAGCCAGGACTATTGACTTTGTAAATGGTTGTTAGTTGCATAAGAGAAACAAGCAGGAACTATGGCTTGTATATAATATTGAAAAAGCTTCCACTTAAAGCCCTGGTGACACCACGACAATGTTGCTGCTCCTGCGTTTCAAAAAGAGGAGAGAAATCCAGAGAGAAAATGACTCTTTAAAGGATTTCCCATCCCCTACAACGCTCACGTGGCATGACGTCATGCCGCACCTTCTCCACTAGTGAGAAGTGTGAGCACACGCACATCGATGTGCCTGCTATCACTGCAGTCCAGGAAAAAACGGACTGCCTGTGCCAGGGCACAAAACAGAGCCCGATAGAGACCCATTTCGAGGCCCCCTTCAAAAAACTGCCGGTGCTCAGCACCGGTGAGACCCGGCCCACTTAAAGACCTACTTTTATTGCAAGAATATGTCTGCTCTGCGTTCGTTTTTTTCTGTTTACCTTACACATCTGATGGGTACATACAAGATTGTGTTGATTCAGATGAATGATACCCTTGAATACTGCAGAAGACCATGAAGTGTTACATTCATTATTACTTTCTATTAGTCCTTTGAGAACTGATTCCAGTACCTTTGTTTTCACCAAATGCATATGAAACAAAATGTGGCTTAAATGCAATGTTTGGCCCTTTTGTTTCTACATTTTCTTCAGAGTACGTTTACTCTCGTATTCCAACTCCCAGCTTGACAAGACGGATGGCTGGCATGAGATGGACAGTGCGACTCAATGTTGGGCTTTCAGACAAGACCGATGGCTGGCATGAGATGGTCAGTGTGACTCAATGTTGGGCTTTCGGACAGGACCGATGGCTGGCATGAGATGGACAGTGCGACTCAATGTTGGGCTTTCGGACAAGACCGATGGCTGGCATGAGATGGACAGTGCGACTCAATGTTGGGCTATCGGACAAGACCGATGGCTGGCATGAGATGGACAGTGTGACTCAATGTTGGGCTCTCGGACAAAAACGATGGCTGGCATGAGATGGACAGTGTGACTCAATGTTGGGCTCTCGGACAAGACCGATGGCTGGCAATGGATGGACAGTGTGACTCAATGTTGGGCTTTCGGACAAGACCGATGGCTGGCTTGAGATGGACAGTGTGACTCAATGTTGAGCTTTCGGACAAGACCGATGGCTGGCATGAGATGGTCAGTGTGACTCAATGTTGGGCTTTCGGACAAGACCGATGGCTGGCATGAGATGGACAGTGTGACTCAATGTTGGGCTGTCGGACAAGACCGATGGCTGGCATGAGATGGACCGTGTGACTCAATGTTGGGTTGTCGGACAAGACCGATGGCTGGCATGAGATGGACAGGGTGACTCAATGTTGGCCTCTCGGACAAGACCGATGGCTGGCATGAGATGGACAGTGTGACTCAATGTTGGGCTTTTGAGATGGACAGTGTGACTCAATGTTGGGCTTTCGGACAAGACCGATGGCTGGCATGAGATGATCAGTGTGACTCAATGTTCGGCTTTCGGACAAGACCGATGGCTGGCATGAGATGGTCAGTGTAACTCAATGTTGGGCTTTTGGACAAGACTGATGGCTGGCATGAGATGGACAGGGTGACTCAATGTTGGGCTTTCGGACAAGACCGATGGCTGGCATGAGATGGTCAGTGTGACACAATGTTGGGCTTTCGGACAAGACCGATGGCTGGCATGAGATGGTCAGTGTGACTCAATGTTGGGCTTTCGGATAAGACCGATGGCTGGCAATGGATGGACAGTGTGACTCAATGTTGGGCTTTCGGACAAGACCGATGGCTGTCATGAGATGGACAGTGTGACTCAATGTTGGGCTTTCGGACAAGACCGATGGCTGGCATGAGATTTATTTCTATTCAGCCATATCATTCAGAACTTGTGACCGTGACTAGCATGCAAAGACAAATTAGGATGCTGATGCAAAAACAGTGTTGTGTACAGATTTGCCACCATAACCATGTGGTCAATCATTGTCACTGCTGTATTTTTGGAAGAAGTCCACAGATAACAAATGCTGTCTTTCTAAGTCTTTTGCATCTGCAGGAATGGTGGGCTTATAAAAGATTGGAGCAGCCCACTTATACATGGCTAAGGGGCTAGAACATGCAGTTACATTGCAAGGTCACACTGTCATAAGGAATATCCTGTTTATCATGGAGCTCAATGTACATTTCAGTTGTTCTGGCAGGCACACTGAACACATTACAGAAAGGTCTCAACACAAACTGGTTATCCCAGAGCATATTCAGCTTTTACTCTTGAATTGACATAATTACGGGTATAAGAGTTGGCCCCACCGACTCTGAACCTGAGTACTCTGCAACACTATTCTCGAACCCTGCTCATCTTTGTGATTGCTTTCTGACTATGATTCTTCTTTGTCTGTGTCTGTCAGCATTTCAACCACCTGATAGGGATTTGAATCTCTTTGCCATTTTCCAAGCCACGTGTAAGATTTTGCTCAAGTTATATTTTTTGAAATCAGTTTTGTGGTAAGAGAGAATATTTAGTTATGAAACATGAGGCATCCATTGTTCAAATTGAGATTTCCTTATTTATGATAGGCACTAAAACATAATTTTCTCTAAAAAATAAGTCTGGTGTATTAATTTCAAATGTATGTGTGTATGTGTGTGGCACGTTTGCGTGGTGCTTAAATCCAAAAAGTGATACAGTGCACACCAATTTCATCATTCTTTCCAAAGCTGATCGAGTTTTTAAATGCTTGCGTGCAGCCTGGACGACGTGATCCACCCTGGTTTCACGCATTCATAAATACAACTGTAAGGGGAGCGCTGTAACACTCCTTTCCAAGCGCACAGCGTGTTGCGTGATTCTCACATAACATTGTTCACCGTTTTTCAATTTCAAAATGATTGTTCCAACTACTCCACAATTTTTCATTCACTTGTTTATTGTTCTTATCAAGACACACGTAGGATGCTGATGATTTCGACAATGTTTCTCATGCGCCAGATACGCCCATCCGGGCCTTTTTCTGTGCACGTTTGAATCCACTAAACATCCTCAGCCATATGTTATACCCAATGCATTTCAAGCCATTAGTGGCCCTTCGTCAGGGGTTTACTACAAATAAAAGAACAGTGCCATTAGATTTTGTGACTTAAAAATATCCATGTTTCTGCAAACAATGTTGAAATTCATACAAGAAACCATTCCATATTATACAGCTGACCCTGCTCAGCGTTTTCCCTCTACGAGCGTAATAATACGCTGCAAACAATGTAGCCTGAAAGAACCTCTACCGAACTCAATCTCCCCTCCTCAAATACCTTTCCCATTAACCCATGCAACACACAAGATATTCCCAGTCTTAAAAATATTGCCGATTTGTTCTGAATACACAATGCTGTGATGAAAAAAGCCTCTAACTAACTTTCGTACCTTCATGGCTACTTCCGATTTCCTCAACTTCCCATCCTGTTGATCTCAACGGAAAAAGCAATTCACATCTTGCTGACTTTCCCCCTCTTTTTATTAATGCAACGAGACTCCACCCCTCATACTTAACCAATGCCTACGGCCCATCTGTTCAAAATCTATCCTTCTTGCCTACATTACACTGTTCTTTTATTTGTAGTAAACCCCTGACGAAGGGCCACTAATGGCTTGAAATGCATTGGGTATAACATCATTTATGGCTGAGGATGTTTGGTGGATTCAAACGTGCACAGAAAAAGGCCCGGAAGGGCATATCTGGCGCATGAGAAACATTGTCGAAATCATCAGCATCCTACGTGTGTCTTGATAAGAACAATAAACAAGTGAATGAAAAATTGTGGAGTAGTTGGAACAATCATTTTGAAATTGAAAAACGGTGAACAATGTTATGTGAGAATCACGCAACACGCTGTGCGCTTGGAAAGGAGTGTTACAGCGCTCCCCTTACAGTTATATTTACGTTTGCGTGGTGACCTTTTGCTATGGAATTGTTCACCATGTACACGTAAATGTGGTATCTGATTTTGTGTACTTTTCTGGCTAAAGTGATGGACGATTGTGTGCAGTGGTTTCAGGCAGATAAGTCACAGCACACCAGCACCAGTCAGAAGGAGGTACACTATGGGTCACGGTACTTGTGGTCCTGGAGATCTTGCTGCTTGGGTCTTCCTCAGGCCCAAGCACAAAACACCCAACCCCAACAATGAGCGAAGTTTAATGAGCCCAGTTAACTGGCAGAACCATTAAAAAACACGGGAGAGACTGCTCCTCTTAGCATGCAACAGGTAAAAAGACCTGCCCAACTGCTATAATCATTTCACTGCCACCACTGTCAGTTCTTGTTAGAAATGGGATCTCTAGTTGGCAAGGGCTTGCACCTTTGTCCAAGTAGGGACCCTTCTTCCTAGTCAGGGTAAGGGTGTTACACTCGTGAAGTAACCCCTGCTCACCCTCGTGGTAGCTTCGCACGAGCAGTCAGGCTTAATTCAGAGGCAGTGTGTAAAGCATTTGCAGATAACCAACAGTAATACAGTGTAAGCACTACAAACAGACACCACACCAGTTTAGAAAAATAACCAATTTTTATATACTCAAGACAAGACCAATTACGACAAAAATCCACAATACTATACTTTAAAAACGAATACTTGATAAGGTCACTTCTTCTTTGCAGGAATAGTACAAAAACAAAGTTCGTACGAGTCGGTAGCTCCGTCCGAGCCTACCGCGATGCTGAAAACCACAGAGTCTAACAGTTCCAGCCGACCGCGTCGATACGGGCCAGCAGAGTCGTGAACAGACTCGGTCACAGTACCTTTCTCGTTGTGGCTGGTACGGAGTGTACGAGCCGGTCGGCGTTCGTCGCGGTTGCGGTGCAAGACGGAGCGATGCAAGGTGCGGTGTCCCTCGATGCGGTGCAGGCAGCGGCTCGATGAGCGTCGTGCAGACGGAGTTGGTGAGTCCAAGGCATGCGATGCAGGGTGAGGCGATGCTCGATGCGGTGCTGACAGGTTGCGATGCAGGCGACCAAGCCGGAGTGCGGGAGCTGGCGTCGGACAGCGGTGCGAGTCGGAGCGGTGCGTCGCAGACGTGCGAGCGGTGCCCCAAATGCGGTGCGGTCACGACTCTTGAGCCAGTTGCAGCGACCGCGTCGGTCGGGTCCGGCTGGTTCAGTGAAGCGATGCGATGCGAACTGCGGTGCCCACAGGTCACGGTGCAACAGCGGCTCGGTGTTGGCGGCGTCGGACGTCGCCCACGGTGAGACCAGGGTTGCGATGCGAAGCGGGGCGAAGCGGTCTGCGGTGCAAACAGGTCACCGGCCAGGGATGGATTCGGTTGACGGAGTCGGTTGCAGTTCCCTTCCTCTGTGGCAACTGAAACAGCGTTCCAGAAGCGGTACCCAGAGGCTTGTGAAGTCTTTGTAGTCCCTGAGACTTCTTAACAGGAGGCCAGCTCGGTTCCAGGCCCTTGGAGATACTCAGCACAAGTTTGTAGAAAGTTCAGTCCAGTCCTTTCACTGCCCAAGGCAGAAGCATTTAGGAAGACAGAGTCGGTGAATCCAAGGCGTGCGATGCAGGGTGAGACGATGCTCGATGCGGTGCTGACAGTTTGCGATGCAGGCGACCAAGCCGGAGTGCGGGAGCTGGCGTCGGACAGCGGTGCGAGTCGGAGCGGTGCGTCGCAGACGTGCGAGCGGTGCCCCAAATGCAGTGCGGTCACGACTCTTGAGCCAGTTGCAGCGACCGCGTCGGTCGGGTCCGGCTGGTTCAGTGAAGCGATGCGAACTGCGGTGCCCACAGGTCACGGTGCAAGCAGCGGCTCGGTGTTGGCGGCGTCGGACGTCGCCCACGGTGAGACCAGGGTAGCGATGCGAAGCGGGGCGATGCGGTCTGCGGTGCAAACAGGTAACTGGCCAGGGATGGATTCGGTTGACGGAGTCGTTTGCAGTTCCCTTCCTCTGTGGCAACTGAAACAGCGTTCCAGAAGCGGTACCCAGAGGCTTGTGAAGTCTTTGTAGTCCCTGAGACTTCTTAACAGGAGGCCAGCTCGGTTCCAGGCCCTTGGAGATACTCAGCACAAGTTTGTAGAAAGTTCAGTCCAGTCCTTTCACTGCCCAAGGCAGAAGCAGCAGCTGCAGGCCAACCCAACAAAGCAACAACACAGCAAAGGGGCAGTACTCCTCCTGGCAGCTCTTCCAGCTCTTCGTCTTGGCAGGTTCCTTGATTCCAGCGAGATCTAAATTCATGGGGACAGGGCCCCAATATTTATATCCCAAATTCCTTTGTTCTCTGAAGGCAGAGAGGCCTTGGCCTAGTCCAAACCAGTTCTGGAGCACTTTGTTGACAAGTCTCCGTCCCTTCTTTCAGTGAGTAGGCCAGGGACATCAGACGCACCACAGGAGGTGGAGCCAGCATTGTGGAGGGAAGGCACTGTCCTATTCAGGGCCCAAGTGCAACTCCTCTCACCCATCTACATGTAGATCTTGCTATTCAGCCCTGTGCTGACTCACCCTGTCTCCTGGCATCCCCCAGCCCCTGTCACTCACACTCCAGACAAGGAATACACAACCTCGCAGAGGCAGGCTTGGATGGTTAGACAAGAAAATACCCACTTTCTAAAAGTGGTATTTTCAAACACAGAATGTTAAAACCAACTTCACTAAAAGATGCATTTTATCATTCTGAGTCCAGGCATACTAAAGTCGAATTTCTACCATGTTCCCGGGGTCAGTTAGGATTATAAGCTGTAATAATCAAAACTGCCCGTTCTGGCTAGGGGAACAGGTAGCCTTGCAATAGTGAAAAACGAACTAGGCTGTAAATCACTATCAGGACATGCCACACACACCAGGGCATGTCCTACCTTTCGCATACAACGCACCCTGCCCACAGGGGTACCTTGGGCCTACCTTAGGGGTGACTTACATGTAGAAAAGGGAAGGTTTAGGGACTTGCAAGTGTGTGCACTTGCCAAGTCGACATGGCAGCCCCAGGCTGCGCACAGGCTCTGCGATGGCAGGCCCGAGTTACACTTTACGGGCTGTTTGCGTGGGTGGCACAATCCAGTGCTGCAGCCCACCAACAGCATTTGGTCTATAGGCCCTGGCACTCGCAGTGCACTTTACAAGGGACTGACACATAAACCAAATAGGCCAATCATGGAAACACTAATCCATAACACATTTTATACAGGAGCACTTGCACTTTCCCACTGGACAGCAGTGAGGAAAGTGCGCAGAATCATTACACCAGCAAAAACAGAGTCAAAACCGGGAGGTCAGAAAGCAAAAAGTCAGGGGAAACACGCCAAAAGATGCCAAGTCTAACACATGTCCCCTCCAGCTGAAAGTAGGGAGAACTACCCAACCCCATTGGAGTTCTCTTCACTAAGGCGGAAGAACCTGGACAGACCATCTGCGTTGGCGTGTTCTGTACCAGGACGGTGTTCCACCGTAAAGTCCATTCCCTGTAGGGAGATGGACCACCTCAGCAGTTTTGGATTCTCACCCCTCATTTGCATCAACCATCTGAGGGGCCTGTGGTCTGTCTGAACCCGGAAGTGAGTCCCAAACAGGTATGTTCTCAACTTCTTCAGCGCCCAGACCACAGCAAAAGCTTCCCTTTCTATGGCACTCCACCTCTGTTCCCTGGGAAGTAGTCTCCTGCTAAGGAAGACTACAGGCTGATCCAGGCCCTCTTCGTTCAGTTGTGAGAGCACCGCTCCCACACCATGCTCTGAAGCATCCGTCTGCACGACAAATTCCTTGGAGAAGTCAGGTGCCTTGAGCACGGGCGCCGTGCACATAGCTGCCTTCAGGGCATCAAAAGCTTTCTGGCAGGACTCAGTCCAGATCACTCTCCTGGGCTGCCTCTTAGAGGTCAGCTCTGTTAAGGGGGCAACGATGGTGCCATAGCCCTTAACAAATCTCCTATAGTAGCCGGTGAGACCTGATCCTCGATGTACCACGCCACAGCCACATCACCCCCCACCTGAGGAACCTGCACTGGCTCCCCGTCGACAGGAGAATCTCCTTCAAACTCCTCATCCACGCACACAAGGCACTCCACAAGACTGGCCCAGCCTACCTCAACAGACGACTCCTCTTGTACGTCCCCAACCGCCAACTCCGCTCCGCCGACCTCTCCCTCGCCACCGTCCCTCGCATTCGAAGAACTACCACCGGCGGCAGATCCTTCTCCCACCTCGCCGCCAAGACCTGGAACACCCTTCCACTAAGCCTACGACAGACCCAAGACCTGCTGACCTTCAGGAGGCTACTCAAGACCTGGTTGTTCGACCAGTAGCAGCACCCCCCCCCTTTTTTTCTTTCTTTTTTTTTTTCTCCCCAGCGCCTTGAGACCCTTGCGGGTAAGTAGCGCGCTTTACAAATTCTGTGATTGATTGATTGATTAAGAAGGCTCTCACCTCTGTCTGGGTCTTGGGGGGTTCCCAAGCCAGAATGGTGTCAATCTTGGGTTGTAGGGGCGCCAACTGGCCGCTTCCTACCTGGTGTCCCAAGTACACCACAGAATCCTGCCCGATCTGGCACTTACTGGCCTTGATCGTGAGGCCTGCACCTTGCAGAGCCCTCAACACTTTCTCAAGGTGCTGTAAATGTTCTTCCCAGCTGGAACTGAACACAGCAATGTCATCCAGGTAGGCGGCACTGAAATCCTCCAGCCCAGCCAACACCTGATTGACCAACCTCTGAAAGGTGGCAGGGGCATTCTTCAACCCAAAGGGCATCACCCAGAATTGGTAATGACCTTCTGGGGTTGAGAATGCTGATCTCTCCTTGGCCCCATCGGTTAAGGCAATCTGCCAGTACCCAGACGTCAAATCAAACGTGCTGAGGAACCGGGCAGCTCCCAACCGATCAATGAGCTCATCAGCTCTGGGGATGGGGTGCGCGTCAGACCTGATGACGGCATTGAGCCCACGGTAGTCCACACAAAACCGGAGTTCTGGAGTGGCACCGGGCGCCGCAGCCTTTGGGACCAAGACCACTGGGCTGGCCCAAGGACTGTGGGAGGGCTCAATCACCCCTAACGCCAACATCTTAGAGACCTCCTCCTTGATGCTGGCTCTGACCCGGTCAGTCAACCTGTAAATCTTGTGCTTCACAGGAGGGCTGTCACCAGTGTCCACGTCATGGGTACACCAGTGAGTAACACCGGGGGTCAGAGAGAACAGTGGGGCGAACTGTCCCAACAACTGGCGACAGTCCCCCTGCTGCTCTTGAGTCAGAGTAGGGGAGAGGATCACACCCTCTACTGACCCATCATGCTCCTTGGTAGACAGGAGGTCAGGGAGAGGCTCACTCTCCTCTTCCACCCCATCATCTGTCGCCAAGAGCATACTCACTTCGGACCTCTCGAAGTGGGGCTTGAGGCGGTTCACGTGAAGGACCCTCAAAGGGTTCCTTGGAGCCTGCAAATCCACCAGGTAGGTGACGTCACTTTTGCGCTCCTTTACCTCATATGGCCCAGTCCACTTGTCCTGCAAGGCACAAGGTGCCACTGGGGCCATGACCCACACTTTCTGCCCAGGTTGAAATTCGACCAGAGTGGCATTCTGGTCATACCATCTCTTCATTTCTTCCTGGCTTGCTTCTAGGTTCGCCTGAGCGAGTTCCCTGAAGTGGGCAGTTTGGTTTCTAAAGGCCAGCATGTAGCTAAATACATCCTGGGGAGTCTTCCTGGGAGCTGCCTCCCAGCCTTCCTTTACCAAACTCAGAGGTCCTCTGACAGGGTGGCCATACAGGAGCTCAAAGGGGCTGTACCCAAGAGACTTCTGAGGCACCTCCCTGTATGCAAAGAGTAGGCATGGCAAGAGGACGTCCCACTTACGCCTCATGGGTTCTGTTAGACCCTTGATCATGCCTTTCAAGGTCTGGTTGAATCTCTCCACCAGACCGTTTCCTTGTGGGTGGTAAGGAGTGGTGAACTTGTAGGTTACACCACACTCCTTCCATATGAAATTGGTCCCCCTATCAGAAACCACCTCTCTGGGGAATCCCACACAGGAAAAGATCCCCATTAACGCCCGGCCCACCACTGGCGCCGTCATTGTCCTGAGAGGGATTGCCTCCGGGTACCGGGTGGCATGGTCCACCAAGACCAGGATGTACCTGTTGCCCATGGCTGTCTTGGGATCCAGTGGCCCCACAATATCCATCCCTACCCTTTCAAAGGGTGTTCCAACAACAGGGAAAGGTTGGAGAGGAGCTTTGACCTTCCTCCCACTCTTACCACTTGCCTGGTAAGTTTGGCAAGACCTACAGTGTGCGTCTGACTGCCTTCGCATTTGGGGCCAAAAGAAGTGGGTGACAAGCCTGTCAAAGGTCTTGTCCTGCCCCAAATGTCCTGCCAAAGGCACGTCATGAGCCAGACCCAGTAGGAAGGTCCTGAAGCGCTGGGGTACCACCAGCACACGGGCTGACCCAGGCTCAGCAACCTTAGGCTCACTGTATAGGAGACCACTTTCCCAGTAGATCAGGTGTGACCCGGACTGATTACCAGCTGCCTGGTCTGCAGCCTGCCGCCGCAGACCCTCCAGAGTAGGGCACTCGTTCTGCTCCCTGCAGAACTCCTCCCTGGTGGGACCCCCTTCTTGCTGCCAATGGGTCAGCTCAGAGATGTCTCCCAGTTCGGCTACCTGCTCCCCTGTAGGCACCGGGGCGTCCCCCTCGAGGTCCGCCTCCTCCCGGTCCGTGGGAACTTCAGGGGCCGGTTTCCCGCGCCCTGCCCTTTCTCTTGGCAGGGACTTGGGCCACTGTTCCAGGCTCCAAGTCCTCTTGATCACCCTTTCTGGCTGCCATTGACTGAGTAGACACGCATGCCCACTCTGGCAACCCAAGCATCTCCAAGTGAGACCTGAGCTCAACCTCCTTCCATAAGGACTGCTCCAGGTCGTTTCCTAGCAGACAATCTACAGGCATGGTAGGGCTCACAACCACCCTCAAGGGACCTGAGACCCCCCCCATTCAAAGGGAACCTGCGCCACCATACATTGGCGCTCTGAGTTGTCTACAGCAACTACTTGGTGGAATGCCCCGGGGACTACTTGCTTCTCAGACACCAGGTGACACCGGACTGAGGTCACACTGGCTCCAGTGTCTCTGAGAGCCTCTACCCTGTTCCCATTAATGGTCACCCAGGTGCTATATTTCTTTGTGTTAGGGGGCACCTGGTTTCCTGGGACCATCTCACTGTCCCCTAGTGAGACAAGGGTCATTTCTGCGGGATCCCCACCCTCCTGTGGGCACCCCTCCTCCCCAAGCGCTACACTAGCCAACACTTTGGACTGTCCACCGGTGGGTGGCTGTGTCCCCTTCCGGCACTTGGGGTCCCCCTTAAAGTGACCTACCTGGTCACATGCATAACACTTGTGGGGCCGGTCTCAACAGGCTTCCCTGTAGAGACCCCTTTCTTCTTATCACCGGGGGCTGGGAACCTTTACCCTGGGTACTAGTTTGGGGCCCTTTAGAGAACTCCTGTGCTTTACCCTTGTCCCCCCACCTTTCTGCTGGGGACCCTGCCCACCTTTGGCTGAGTCTCCCCCAAACGCTTTCTTGTGGCCCCTGGTACTCACCCAGCGGTCCGCTTCCATAGCAAGCTTCCTGGGGTCAGTTAGCTTACTATCAACTAGGTGCTGGCGCAGATCTGCAAAACATAGACTAGACAAGTGCTCCCATGCAATCAAGTTGTAGAGCCCCTGAAAATCTGTTAAACTACTGCCCTTTACCCAACCATCCAGCGACCTGCAGAACACATCCACACTTCCAACCAAGTGTTGGCATCAGACTTCTTACTGGACCTGAACTGATCCCTGTACTTTTCAGGAGTAATACCATACTTTGTGAGAAGGGCATCCTTCATGTCAGCATAGGTGAGGTGATACCCCTTACCCAAAGCTATCAGAGCATCCCTTGCTTCTTCAGGGAAAAGTGGCCACAATCCTGCTCCCCAATTCTCCTCAGGGACCCCATTCATGTGTATGGCTGCCTCATAACCCTGAAACCACCTTTGTATGTCATCCCCCTTCTTGAACTCCTTGCCTACGTTCTTGGGAATGTGCACAATCCTGTCTGCCTTTCTGGACGAATTGCTGCCACCATCTGAGCCTGACTTACTCCTAAGTTCTAGCTCCTTCAGTTCTCTCTCATGCTCTAAGAGCATCTTCCTCTCCTCTATGGCCAATCTCTTCTCCTCCCGCTCACTCTCCAGCCTGAGCTTCTGCAGCTCAAACTGCCTTGCCTCCCGCCTGTCCTCCAGCTCCTCTGGGGACAGACTGCTGCTGCCTGACCTGGCGGGTTCCCCCCTACCCAAAAGCACATCAACCCTGGAAATAGGCTCCTCCACCTCCTCACTGAGATTACCAGGCTGCCCAATGGCATGTCTGGCTGCTACCCAGGCCCTCAGCGCCTTCTGTAGCTCCTCCTTCCTTGTGAGGCCTTTAATTTGGACTTTCAGGTTTTTACAAATTGCTCGTAGTTCCTTTACGGCGTAGGATTCCAACCTATCCTCCTCAAAGATAACTTCCAGAGATGCAACGGATGATGCAATTGATTCAGGCATGACAAAAGTAGTGAGTTGAAAACTGGCAAGATCAAAAATAGGCCAAAAGAAAAAGAACCAGTATGTGGTACGTAATGGTCTGCGATATGGTAGTAGTGCACACCAATCACTGTAAGTCAAGTGCAAACACAAGTCCTATCCTCACCGCTGACAACCAATGTTAGAAATGGGATCTCTAGTTGGCAAGGGCTTGCACCTTTGTCCAAGTAGGGACCCTTCTTCCTAGTCAGGGTAAGGGTGTTACACTCGTGAAGTAACCCCTGCTCACCCTCATGGTAGCTTGGCACGAGCAGTCAGGCTTAATTCAGAGGCAGTGTGTAAAGCATTTGCACATAACCAACAGTAATACAGTGTAAGCACTACAAACGGACACCACACCAGTTTAGAAAAATAACCAATTTTTATATACTCAAGACAAGACCAATTACGACAAAAATCCACAATACTATACTTTAAAAACGAATACTTGATAAGGTCACTTCTTCTTTGCAGGAATAGTACAAAAACAAAGTTCGTACGAGTCGGTAGCTCCGTCCGAGCCTACCGCGATGCTGAAAACCACAGAGTCTAACAGTTCCAGACGACCACGTCGATACGGGCCAGCAGAGTTGTGAACAGACTCGGTCACAGTACCTTTCTCGTTGTGGCTGGTACGGAGTGTACGAGCCGGTCGGCGTTCGTCGCGGTTGCGGTGCAAGACGGAGCGATGCAAGGTGCGGTGTCCCTCGATGCGTTGCAGGCAGCGGCTCGATGAGCGTCGTGCAGACGGAGTCGGTGAATTCAAGGCGTGCGATGCAGGGTGAGACGATGCTCGATGCGGTGCTGACAGTTTGCGATGCAGGCGACCAAGCCGGAGTGCGGGAGCTGGCGTCGGACAGCGGTGCGAGTCGGAGCGGTGCGTCGCAGACGTGCGAGCGGTGCCCCAAATGCAGTGCGGTCACGACTCTTGAGCCAGTTGCAGCGACCGCGTCGGTCGGGTCCGGCTGGTTCAGTGAAGCGATGCGATGCGAACTGCGGTGCCCACAGGTCACGGTGCAAGCAGCGGCTCGGTGTTGGCGGCGTCGGACGTCGCCCACGGTGAGACCAGGGTAGCGATGCGAAGCGGGGCGATGCGGTCTGCGGTGCAAACAGGTCACCGGCCAGGGATGGATTCGGTTGACGGAGTCGGTTGCAGTTCCCTTCCTCTGTGGCAACTGAAACAGCGTTCCAGAAGCGGTACCCAGAGGCTTGTGAAGTCTTTGTAGTCCCTGAGACTTCTTAACAGGAGGCCAGCTCGGTTCCAGGCCCTTGGAGATACTCAGCACAAGTTTGTAGAAAGTTCAGTCCAGTCCTTTCACTGCCCAAGGCAGAAGCAGCAGCTGCAGGCCAACCCAACAAAGCAACAACACAGCAAAGGGGCAGTACTCCTCCTGGCAGCTCTTCCAGCTCTTCGTCTTGGCAGGTTCCTTGATTCCAGCGAGATCTAAATTCATGGGGTTAGGGCCCCAATATTTATATCCCAAATTCCTTTGTTCTCTGAAGGCAGAGAGGCCTTGGCCTAGTCCAAACCAGTTCTGGAGCACTTTGTTGACAAGTCTCCGTCCCTTCTTTCAGTGAGTAAGCCAGGGAGATCAGACGCACCACAGGAGGTGGAGCCAGCATTGTGGAGGGAAGGCACTGTCCTATTCAGGGCCCAGGTGCAACTCCTCCCACCCATCTACATGTAGATCTTGCTATTCAGCCCTGTGCTGACTCACCCTGTCTCCTGGCATCCCCCAGCCCCTGTCACTCACACTTCAGACAAGGAATACACAACCTCGCAGAGGCAGGCTTGGATGGTTAGACAAGAAAATACCCACTTTCTAAAAGTGGTATTTTCAAACACAGAATGTTAAAACCAACTTCACTAAAAGATGCATTTTATCATTCTGAGTCCAGGCATACTAAACTCGAATTTCTACCATGTTCTTGGGGTCAGTTAGGATTATAAGCTGTAATAATCAAAACTGCCCGTTCTGGCCTAGGGGAACAGGTAGCCTTGCAATAGTGAAAAACGAACTAGGCTGTAATTCACTATCAGGACATGCCACACACACCAGGGCATGTCCTACCTTTCGCATACAACGCACCCTGCCCACAGGGGTACCTTGGGCCTACCTTGAGGGTGACTTACATGTAGAAAAGGGAAGGTTTAGGGACTTGCAAGTGTGTGCACTTGCCAAGTCGACATGGCAGCCCCAGGCTGCGCACAGGCTCTGCGATGGCAGGCCCGAGTTACACTTTACGGGCTGTTTGCGTGGGTGGCACAATCCAGTGCTGCAGCCCACCAACAGCATTTGGTCTATAGGCCCTGGCACTCGCAGTGCACTTTACAAGGGACTGACACATAAACCAAATAGGCCAATCATGGAAACACTAATCCATAACACATTTTATACAGGAGCACTTGCACTTTCCCACTGGACAGCAGTGAGGAAAGTGCGCAGAATCATTACACCAGCAAAAACAGAGTCAAAACCGGGAGGTCAGAAAGCAAAAAGTCAGGGGAAACACGCCAAAAGATGCCAAGTCTAACAGTTCTCTACATCCTAGAGAGGTGATAGCAGTCACACTCAGCAAAAGAAGGGCGCCCTTGGTGTGCCCCCTCCGAACACAGATCCCTGCTCCGGTACTCACCCCATTTCATGGAAAAGCATCAGTGCAAATGCATGATCAATGTGCTTGCTGAGGTGGGGATCAAAACACTACAACTTGCTATGGAGAAATGTGAACCAGAGGCACAGGCTCTCCAGAGCTATAAAAAGGTCATTTCCCATCCTAAAACAGGTGCATTGACACTGGTCAAGAGTTGTGCTGTGGTTTGCAAATCTCTAAGAGGACCGCTGACTCCACCAGGGAAAATATTCAGAGCCAATCCTACAGTGAGCACAACCTCATCTCACAGTGTGGGCATCATGTCCCAGACAGAGCTTTTTTCCTGGCAAGGGCACCAGAATATTGAAATATGCCCTTGGAATTCCTTTCGGACACCCCACATGAAGATCAGTGGCTGAGGAGATCTGAGCTCCATCAAAGCCAAACAAGGAGACTCCACCAGGGGAAAGGCACAGTATCACCGCAGTATCAGGTCCACATTACCAGCCTCCAGGTAGCACCGTTGCCCGGTACCAGGCACCTTTCACCCGATTCACCTTGTGCCATTTCCCCATTAGTGTCCTCCGCAATCCCTAGTACCAGTTCCCCATCACCAGTCTTTATGCTCTCCAACCACCTCCTCCAGTAACTCCCTGTAGGCTCCCACCTCCCCTGATATTAGTACTCCATTAACAGCATTAATAAACTCCTAGTACCAGTTGTCCAGCCCGCCCCTTTCAATGCCAGTTTCTGTGCACCCGTTACCTTCTCTAGCACCAGTACCCAATTATGAGTTTCGCTGGAGCCTCAGGTCGTGGGGTACATATAAAAGCTTTCAGAACCTCAAAAGTCTTTTCTTCCGCTAAGAATTTACCAATTTACATTTTTACATGCAAAATAATTACTTGCAAAACTCTAATAAAAATTATAATTAATTTCAAGGCATTTGTTTTCTCTTTTTCTTTCTTTGTACACAGCCCTATTCACTCTGCGGCTGGAAACTTCCTATTCACCCTGACATTGTGGTAAAGATGCGGCGCATGAACAGCAGAAGCCATGGGAGCTGCTTTTTTCATTTTATTTTACAGATCGCTTTTATTTTCTGACATGAGGGAATTCTTGCCCTTTATCAACACAAGCTGTGCAGAAATGATTCAAGTGGTATTTGATGACAGACGAGCAGCATCCCTCAGATCTCCGAGGAAGCTGCCATCAGTTATTTCTTTGACCTCTGCTGTGTGTCCCCTGCATCGCCTTTGTACACTCTGACTCCAAGGCAGGGAAGCTCTGCGCTGAAAGTAAAGAAATGGAGCTGCAGGTTTTATGTGAAGTAAGTGTTAGTTTTATATCAGATTTCTTGAAGAAACAATCGCAGCTAAACTACTTATACATAAATAAACTTCAAATGCGACTTCCTGACCTCTAACCTCATTCCGCTCCACCAATCCTTCTCAATTTGCCTCGCTGGTGACCGGAAATGAACCAGGGGGTATTGTTATTTTTGAGTCTTGCCTGGAGATAGCTTTAGCTGTGTACTCAGCCTCATATTTACCCCCAAATCATAATAACAATACATGCTTATAAGCAAAGACACAGGGGCTTTCAGTCAGCCCTCTTCATCTACTGCTCTGTTCAAGTGTCATTCATGTGTTGGATACACCCACCACAGTAAAGAACATGGGGCAATGGGTCAGCCCACTTTACCCACTGGCTGCCTGGCACTGTGAGCAATGGGATGGTTTCTAATCACATTGTATTGTATTGTAATTGCATTTATATAGCGCTTACTACCCTTGACGAAGCAAACACAAGGAGATGATGGACGGAGCGCTGAAACTTTTCAGACACTCACCCCCAGTCACAGATCTGGGTTGAATCCATCACCATTCTTTAGCTCACTTTGCCACCTCAGTTCAGACCCAGCTATATGCAAATCAGTCTTGGCCTTGTGCCTCATGGGAACAGTCCAGCCCGAACTGCCAAGCCAGGTCTTCCCTGAACCGGAAACAAGCATCCTGTGCCCGGTTTCGGGCTAACAGCCCTCATCAGCCAAGCTAGCTTGAATCCAGTGGCAAAGTGAGCAAGGGACCCACGTCTGGGCATACCCTGCCAACTTAGGGCGAACAAAGCAAACACAAGGAGATGATGGACGGAGCGCTGAAACTTTTCAGACACTCACCCCCAGTCACAGATCTGGGTTGAATCCATCACCATTCTTTAGCTCACTTCGCCACCTCGGTTCAGACCCAGCTATATGCAAATCAGTCTTGGCCCTGTGCCTCATGGGAACAGTCCAGCCCGAACTGCCAAGCCAGGTCTTCCCTGAACCGGAAACAAGCATCCTGGGACCGGTTTCGGGCTAACAGCCCTCATCAGCCAGGCTAGCTTGAATCCAGTGGCAAAGTGAGCAAGGGACCCACGTCTGGGCATACCCTGCCAACTTAGGGCGAACAAAGCAAACACAAGGAGATGATGGACGGAGCGCTGAAACTTTTCAGACACTCACCCCCAGTCACAGATCTGGGTTGAATCCATCACCATTCTTTAGCTCACTTCGCCACCTCAGTTCACACCCAGCTATATGCAAATCAGTCTTGGCCCTGTGCCTCATGGGAACAGTCCAGACCGAACTGCCAAGCCAGTTCTTCCCTGAACCGGAAACAAGCATCCTGTGCCCGGTTTCGGGCTAACAGCCCTCATCAGCCAGGCTAGCTTGAATCCAGTGGCAAAGTGAGCAAGGGACCAACGTCTGGGCATACCCTGCCAACTTAGGGCGAACAAAGCAAACACAAGGAGATGATGGACAGAGCGCTGAAACTTTTCAGACACTCAACCCCAGTCACAGATCTGGGTTGAATCCATCACCATTCTTTAGCTCACTTCGCCACCTCAGTTCAGACCCAGCTATATGCAAATCAGTCTTGGCCCTGTGCCTCATGGGAACAGTCCAGCCCGAACTGCCAAGACAGGTCTTTCCTGAACTGGAAACAAGCATCCTGTGCCCGGTTTTGGGCTAACAGCCCTCATCAGCCAGGCTAGCTTGAATCCAGTGGCAAAGTGAGCAAGGGTTCCACGTCTGGGCATACCCTGCCAACTTAGGGCGAACAAAGCAAACACAAGGAGATGATGGACGGAGCGCTGAAACTTTTCAGACACTCACCCCCAGTCACAGATCTGGGTTGAATCCATCACCATTCTTTAGCTCACTTCGCCACCTCAGTTGAGACCCAGCTATATGCAAATCAGTCTTGGCCCTGTGCCTCATGGGAACAGTCCAGCCCGAACTGCCAAGCCAGTTCTTCCCTGAACCGGAAACAAGCATCCTGTGCCCGGTTTCGGGCTAACAGCCCTCATCAGCCAGGCTAGCTTGAATCCAGTGGCAAAGTGAGCAAGGGACCCACGTCTGGGCATACCCTGCCAACTTAGGGCGAACAAAGCAAACACAAGGAGATGATGGACGGACCGCTGAAACTTTTCAGACACTCACCCCCAGTCACTACCCTTGACGTGTCATCAAAGCGCTTTTTCGTCGAGTAGCACACTACTCCGGAACCCATAAAGGATTAGTGTTGAATTAGTATAGTGAAATTTGAAAGTAATTTGAGTGGTGGATATGTTAGTCAGTTATTTGGATTCAGAAGGCTAGCGGGGGGATAGAAGAGGGAAAAAGGTTTGCATTTATATAGCGCTTGTTACCCCTGATGGGGTGTTGAAGCACTTTTTTGGCGAGTAGCACGCTACTCCGGAACCCATAAAGAATTAGTGTTGAATTACTAGAGTGAAATATGAAAGTAATTTGAGTGGTGGATATTAGTCAGTTATTTGGATTGAGAAGGATAGCAGAGGAACAGAAGAGGGAAAAAAGGTTTGCATTTATATAGTGCTTGCTACCCCTGATGGGGTTTTGAAGCTTTTTTTTTGGCAAGTTGCATGCTACTCCGAAACCCATAAAGGATTAGTGGTGAATTAGTATAGTGAAATATGAAAGTAATTTGAGTGGTTGATATGTTAGTCAGTTATTTGGATTCAGAAGGGTAGCAGAGGATAGAAGTGGGAAAAAGGTTTGCATTTATATAGCGCTTGCTACCCTTGATGACGTGTTGAAGCACTTTTTCGGCGAGTTGCACGCTGTTCTGGAACCTATAAAGGATTAGTAGAGTGAAATATGAGTGGACATGTTAGTCTGTTATTTGGATTGAAAAGGATAGTGGAGGGAAGGATATAGACTTTTTTTTTGTTTGTTTTGGAGGTCATAGCAGTAGAAGGAGGCTTGGGATGAGTTAAACGGATGTGGAGGGGAAGAGTCAGAGGGAAGGGTTTAGAAAGGCTTGTTTTGGGGGATCAGTATAGTAAAAGAGGTATGAGATGATGCAAGGAGGGGTAGATTAGGGAAGAGTCTAGAAAGGGTTATTTTGGGGATCATAGTAGTGGTATGGTGTTTGGGATGAATGAGAGAGTGGAGGTAGCAGATATATTGATAGAGGTATAGGGTGAGAAATAGGGTGGTGCATTGGAAAGAGTAGTAGAAAGAGGTTTGAGATGAGTCAGAGAGTTGAGGTAGAGGATATATTGAGAGAGGTATAGGGTGAGAAATAGGGAAGTGCATTGGAAATGCTGAATTAGCAGAAAAGTAATAAATATATAGATCCAAGTACATGGAAGGTATATAGATGCATAAAGGAAGTAAGTGTATGTATATTAAAGATGCATTAAATAAATTCTGGCTTTCAAGTGTTGTTTTACTTAAAAATGTATTTTATTTATTTGTTTTAAAACAATTATTCTACGTGTTTACACAAAGCAATACTTATATAGAGGTACATATCTATAGTACAAATAAATGCTTATATACAGAGGGATATGCTGTATATTTCTGTTTGCATATGGTGCTTATGTGGGGAAGAGCTAATTCTTGAGTAGTTTTCTGAAAATAAGGTGGTTGTCCGTGGATCTTATGTTGGGGGTAAAGAGTTCCATAGTTTGGCTGCTTGAACAGCAAAGGATGTGCCACCCATGGTTTTTTTCTTGTATCTTGGGATTTTGAGGCGAGGTGCCACTCTAGAGCGGAGGTTCCTTTATTGAATGTGTTTTGTGATTTTATTCCTGATGAAGAGCGGTCCCGTTCCATGTATCGCTTTGTGGGTGATACAAAGCAGCTTGAACGTGGATCTTCTGGCAACTGGTAACCAATGCAGGGCTTTCAAGGCAAGGGAGATGTGGTCTCGCGGTTTGATATGTAAGAGTAGTCTGGCAGCAGAGTTCTGAATCCGTTGTAGTCTTTTCATGGTCGTTAAAGGTGATCTGTGGTAGAGGCTATTGGCGTAATCAAGTTTGGACAGAACAAGGGAGATGGTAGCCTGGACCTTGTGTGGAAATCTCAAATGGGGGAAGATTCATTGCAGAGTTTTTATAGTAACAAAGCTATATCTTGCTAGTTTGTCCACTTGGGTATTCATCGATAACTTGGAGTCCATGGTCATTCTGAGGTTTCTTACTTCCTTCAATACTTTAGGCAGTGATCCCAGTTCATCAGGCCAGGCGACGAGCGGGTCATAATGTTTCCAATCGCCACACGTGAGTATTTCCGTTTTGGAAGCATTCAATTTGAGATGGCTCCACGTCATCCATTGATCCACGGCTCTGAGACAACTGAAAATTGGCGAGTTTCCAATGTCTTTGGGGCATTCCAGTTGAAGGAGTATTTGCATGTCATCTGCATAGGTATAGCACGTGAGGTGAAATTGATTGATCAGTACCGGTAATGATTTCTTGTAGATGTTGAAAAGCATGGGCGAAAGGATAGAGCCTTGAGGAACCCCTGCTTCCAACCCCAGAAAAAGAGTACTCCTCAGTGCCAGGGCTAGTGCAACATGTTTGCTGGACACTGCTTCTTTTTTTTAATAATTTTTATATTTTTGGCTTTTTCTTTTGCCCATGGCATATTTTTAAAGATAATGTTAAAATAAATTACACACTTGCTAAGGGTAAACCTATTGACTTTGTCAATGCCTGTTGTATGCAGTCTTCTAAAACATAATAGGGGGGGCGTGGCCAAGATGGCGACCGCATAAGACGTGCTTTGCGATCGCTCCGGCCCGCCGAGGACCTAAAGCCTACAGCATAGCACCCCGTCTCGATCTGTGGCAAGCGGCGGATCCCGGAGGTGAAGGGGTGATCGAGTGGACGTCCCTGGTGCGCTTTGTTGGTCGCGGCGGTCCCGCTGCACGCCGCGCGGAGCCGCGGGCCTGCTGCACGCGTGGAGTGACCCGGAGACCATCGGCTGTGGCGCGGGGCGGAGCCGCCCGAGTCCGGGAGCGGAGCCTTGCGTGGTGCCCGGCGGCCGCCTGGGGACCCTGCTGCCTGGACTTCTACTCTCGTGGGCATCAGGTATTTTGCGGGCTGTGTCGCTGACCCCCCGAGTGCCCCTGCAGTGGCCCACCAGATGCGACATCCTGCCCCCGGCGCCTTGCTCTCTGTGAGAGAGTGCCTAGCCCCGAGCGCAATCGATGCGGGGGTGGCGCGGGAGCTGCTCTGGGGGAGCGGATTTACTGGGCAGTGTAGCGTGGGCCTGCATCGGGGCGGGAGCCGTCGCCCGCGGCCCGCGCGCAGCACTTGTGGACAGAAAGGTGCGCCCGCCATTTTGCTGCGGCTCAGCCGGACCCTGGTGCGGAGCCTTCCGTGGGGGCCGGCGGCCGTTCTGGGACCCTGCTCACTGACTCCTGCTCTCGTGGGCCCAAGGTATTTTGTGAGCTGGACACTGCCTCCCACGGGCGCCCCTGTGTGACCCACCGCCCCCGGTGCCTTGCTCTCTGTGCGAGAGTACCTAGCCCTGTATGCTGCCGGTGTCGGGGTGTTCGGGGACGGCTCGGACGGGCCCGGGGGCGGAATAGCGCGGGCCTGCATCGGGGCGGGGGTCGGCGCCCGCGGCCCGTGCGCAGCGTTTGTGGACAGGGGGGTGCGCCCGCCATTTTGCCAGTGGGATTGAATTCCGAGTTGGGAGCGTGCCGGTCTGGGCAGTGCGGGCCTTGCTCACCGGGATCCGGCGTTCGGCTCACTCGTCGCTGTCGGGGTGGTGCGGTCCGCGGCTCCGCTTGGTGGTGTTCTCCCCCTCCCGTCGAGCCCCCTAAGCTGTGGACCGCCATGGCGGCGGGACGACCAAGAAAGGACCGCTCGGTCAGAGACATGTTTCAAGCTAAAGTGGTCGACCAGGGCCTGGAGTTGTCTGCGGAGGCGGCGGCGGGGGCGGACGCGCCGGCCACAAAAGCTTTTATGACCTCGCTCTTCACAGCACTTAAGGAGGACCTCCAGGAGCTCAAGGCCCAGCTGGCGGTGGACCTCCGTGAGGTGCGCCGCGACGTTTCAGAGATCGGAGACAGAGTGGCGACCCTCGAGGAGCACGAACATGGCCGCGATGAGGAGGTCGAGGGGCTGCAGCAGGAAGTTATCCTGCTCAAAGAACAACACCTCCAATTGCAGGGACAGGCGGAGGACCTTGAGAATCGCTCCCGCCGCAACAATGTCCGCATCCGCGGAGTGAAGCAGGGAGCAGAGGAGGGCGATATTGGTGGCTTTGTACAAGCTCTGTTCCGCCATATACTAGGCCCGGAACATACCTCCGAGATTCAAGTTGATAGGGTGCACCGAGTGGGCCCCCCCCGCCGAGATGCGGCGCCGCCTCCAGACATTCTGGCATGTGTCCACAATTTTCAACTGAAGGAGCTTCTCCTCCGCAAAGCTAGAGACTCACACCCCTTGCAGTTTCGTGGTCTGGCTCCAGCACTCTACCAGGACCTTTCTGCGGTCACCCTGTTCAAGCGGCGAGAGTTCCGGCCCATTACGCAACACCTGAGGGACAAAGGGATTCCCTATGCATGGGGGCATCCTTTCCGCATCATATTTAAATATGAAGGGAAATTACACCAGGTACGATCCTTCCAAGAAGCCTCAGATCTCTTGGGCCTCCAGTCACCAACCACGTCTCGACCACTGAAACCTCCTACTACCCGCGGGGACAGGCCGGAGCGGTGGCACGTGGTGGGTGGGGCCTCACCGGCGTCTCGTGGACCGAGCGCAGCTGCTCAAGCAAAGGAGAGGGAAAATGTCCTGGCCTCCCTGACGAACAGTCCAGTTAATACCTCCCCTGCCTGACCCTCTGATGCCACACGATGATGGGTCCTCTTCCTTGTGCGGGCCGGGGGATCGGCACCCCCCCTCTCCCATGGACTTGGTTTGCCAACACGTCCTCGAACTGTGCCCTTTTGACGGACATGAGTCACTCCCGCGCTGTTGCGGGCCATGTTTCTGTTTGACAGTGATTCCACTGCTGTTTATTTTTCAGGGTTTTGTTATCTGTATGGGGGTAGGGTGGGTCGTCTCCTCAGTGAGGGCTTTGGTCACTCGTACACATGGGACTAATGCAAGTTTGGTTATCCTCCGCTGCCAGGGATGTGGTGCTGTTTTTCCCCCGGGGGCGGGAGTGCTCCCCCCCCTAATGCTTCTCTGATTTATATGTCCCCATCTGGAGCTTAAAATCACCAGTCTCAATGTCCGGGGTCTTAACAACCCAATTAAGCGTAGGGCGATCTTATCCCTCTTAGAAAACTCCGGGGGGGACGTATGCCTCCTCCAAGAAACCCATTTACTTCCCTCTGACACCCACCGCATGCGCCATAGCCATTTCCCCCACCAGCACTGGTCCTCGACCAATTCCAAGCGGGGGGGGGGGGTCGCCATCTTATTTATTAGGCACTTTAAGGGCTCAGTATTGGGGACCGTGGCAGAGATTAAAGGGCGGCTTTAAGCGCTGCGGCTCCAGGTCGGGACCTCCACATGCACGATTGCTTCCATCTACTCCCCTAATGAACACCCCGAGAAGTTCCTGCTTGACTCTTGCTCCGAGGTCTTACAATCTCCAGATGCTACAGTGATAATAGGCGGGGATCTCAACCTGGTGATGAATGGGGAAGTAGACCGCTCTGGTTCTCGCTCAGGGGGCGCGGGCGCCATATCTGCGTCAGGAGGAGACTGGTTACGCGAGGCTGGGATTAGGGACGCATGGCGCTGCTTACATCCTTCGGACAGGGACTTCTCCTACTACTCGGCAGCGCACAAGACATACGCGCGGCTTGACCATTTCCTGGTGACTTCGGCTGCGTGGCCCCTCATTACAGATTCCACTATTGAGGCTAGGGCTCTCTCGGATCACGCGCATATCACCCTCTCCCTGCGCTTCGCTGCTCAGTGTCCTGCCTCTGCACCGCGCTGGCGCCTGCGAGACTCACTGCTTAGATCACCTGACGTAGTCGCAGACATTAGGCAATGCATTTTGGACTACATCGCGATTAACGATCGTGATGACACGCAGCTTTCCTCAGTCTGGGAGGCGCTCAAACTGGTGGTGCGAGGGGCTCTTATAGCGAAGGCGGCCTTCGAGAATAAAACAAGACGGACGAAACGCGCTGAGCTGGAGGCGTCCGTAAGGGAACTTGAGGCCATACACAAACGTACAGGTGCCCCCCGAGTGTGGCGGCAATTGGAGAAAGAGAGACTCCAGCTCCGTCGACTCAACCTCGACCGGGCGGAACACGCGGTGGTTCGTTTGAAACACAAATATTTTGTGGGCTCCAACAAAGGAGGCCGCATGCTAGCTCACTGCCTCCGTACCCAACGGGAAGCCCACTCAGTAGCAACGCTTCGTGACAGTTCTGGTCGTTCTATCTCCGGGGATGTCGAAATAGTCTCGACTTTTCGTGCCTTCTATAGCTCTCTATATACTGCTGACCCCACTTTACGCTCTGATCCCTCTTTGTATCTTGGCGGCTCTGCGGTGACGCCATTGCCGGCGGGCGATTCGGAGATTTTGGATTCGCCCATCCGCATAGAAGAAGTGATTTCTGCCATTTCGCGGCTGAAGCTACAGAAGGCCCCAGGACCCGACGGATATAGTGCTCTCTTCTATAAAACTTACTGCGTTGAACTCGCTCCCCTGTTAACACGCATATTTAATTCCTTCGCGGATACCGGAGCCCTCACCCCATCCATGCTGCAAGCCTGTATTACGGTTATCCCCAAACCGGGCAAAGACCCGGAACTTTGCAGCTCCTACCGCCCAATCTCCCTCCTGAACATAGATGCCAAACTTTTTTCTAGCATCCTAGCGCACAGACTTAACCCCCACATGCCGGGCCTTGTAGACCCGGACCAATCTGGTTTCATCGTGGGACGACAATGTGGGGATAATACCAAACGTCTATGTCACCTGATCGACAAGGTGCATCGGTCAAAAGAAGAAGCCCTCATGTTGTCAATAGACGCGGAGAAGGCATTCGATCGCGTACACTGGCCATATCTCTTCGCTACGCTCGAGCATTTCGGTCTGGGGCCGAGGTTTCGGAGCTGGATTGGAAGCATCTACAGCGTACCTCGGGCTTCGGTACGGGTCAATGGGGCCCTTTCGGACCACTTTGACGTTGGGCGCGGTACAAGACAGGGCTGTCCCCTCTCGCCTTTACTTTTCGCACTGTATATGGAGCCTCTAGCCCAGCGACTCCGTGACAACCCCCTCGCTCGCGGCATTTCCTTTGGCCTAGATCACCACCTTATTAGCCTGTACGCGGATGATCTTATTTTCTCGATGGCACAGCCACTGACCTCTCTGCCGGCTATTGTGGACGACCTACAGACGTTCAGCCAGTACTCTGGGTTTAAAATCAACATGATGAAATCACAAATCCTCAATCTCATGGCCGCCCCGCAGACGGTAAGCACACTTCGCAATAGCTTTACCTTCGAGTGGGTGCCAGACGGCATTACCTACCTGGGGCTGGTCCTCCACGGGAGCTTGGCACAGACGGCAGAGCGGAATTACGCGACCCTCCTGAAACGGACCCGAGCAGATCTGACCCGCTGGCGTCGTCTCCCCTTGACTTGGTTCGGGAGACTGTCCGCGGTTAAAATGACCGTGCTCCCTAGGGCCCTGTATTTATTTCAGACATTACCATTAGAACCCCCATCACATATCTTGAGACAGATGCAGTCGGCAATTGAGGGTTTCGTCTGGGGCCCCACCGCATCACGCCTGTCAAAAACGCAGTTGCAACGCCCTAAGAAAATGGGTGGCCTGGCCTTCCCGAACCTTACGCATTACTTCCACGCCTCACAGTTGCGATTTTTGTTAGAATGGAACCGCCCCATGACAGAGAAATATTGGGTCTTCATGGACCAAACGGTGGCGGGCCACCACATCTGGCGCGATGTCTGGATGCCGAGAAGGGACCGCGCTTGGGGCCTCTATTCTTCCCCGGTTACGCGCCCTACAATGCTTGCTTGGGATAGGGTCTCCCGTAGAGCAAACCTGACCACATTTCCCTCTCCCATGACGCCGCTCTTTATGAACCCCGCCTTCCAGCCGGGAATGCATAGCGGCGCCGCCTCGAGATGGATAGAAGGGGGCTGTAAAAGATTGGGACACCTTTTCGACCACAGGGGACTTATCCCCTTTCAGGAACTTCAATCGGACTACAACTTGCCCACGTCCGATCTATACCTACACTCCCAGATGTCTCACTGGATCTCGGACGCGGCGGTGCGCTCCCTTGCACTTCGCCCATGGTCTCCATTCGAGAAATGGCTAGTGTCCAAAAAAGACGACAAGCACCTTATCTCCGAAATCTACTCCTTTCTCTCCTCCACCCCCCCTCGACAGCGCACTGCGGGTCAGAGGCGTTGGGAGGTGAAGCTGGAACGCGAGTTGTCGGATAAAGAATGGGAGGATATCTTTTATCGCACGCACCACACCACATTCTCCGCGAGCCACACGGAGACTGCCTTTAAGATCGCAACATATTGGTACTATACCCCGCAAGGCTAGCTAAATGGCAACTTCAATGTGATGGCCTCTGCTGGCGAGGGTGTGGTAATCCAGGGACGCTGATTCATTTGCTTTGGCACTGCCCCAAACTGACTCGCTATTGGGAACAGATCCTAGACGACATCGATGCTGCCTTCGATACCTTCATACCCCGGCTCCCTGCGTACATACTTTTAGGCCTCCCCAATGCACTCACCTTTCCTCTGCGCTCGCTTAGGGGAGACAGATGGCGCTTGCGCTGAACGCCGCACTGAGGGTTATTTTGGTAAGATGGAAATCAGACCGGGTCCCGGAACACACGCAATGGGTGCACCAGCTCTGGAGCCTCCTGGCAATGGAGAAGCTCTCCATGGCAGCGGGGGGGAAGAGTGGTGCCTTTGCACAAACTTGGGCCCCTTTTCTAACTATTCTCACTACAGAATTCCGAGAACTGTCCTGCCCACAATACCTCCGCATTCTGAAACTGGTACCGGAGGGCGTCTCTGTTCTCCCTTGAGTGTGCGTATCCGGTGCCCCGTGCCGCAGTCTGAGGCGATAAACATCGAAATGCACCCGGGAACATGCACTGTCGAGCTTCCTGTCCAATTATGTACAGCCCACTGAGGAGACGGGGTGGGGGTGGGTGATGCTTTCAGGGTTTTTTTGTCTTTACAAGTTAGGTTATGTCTTGTTTTTGGTAAAATTCTATGTGGCTTATTTCAGAAGTGTCTGCGGCCCATACGGGATCCTCCCATGGCTCCGGAGCTGCTATGGGCCTCGCCTGCCTCCTTGCAGGCTCTTCACATGGATCACCTTTCTCCACATTTCTTCAGACGCGGCCGGCCCTGTTGGGTTGTAGGCGGCTTGCTGTGTTTAATGTCTGGTACTCACACCCGCATCACTACATGTCTTGCCTTCCCCACGCATGTCGCGCCGGCCCATGGGGTTGTAGGCACTTGTTTGTGGATCCATGCTCTATTTGCCACTAATAAAACGATTTAATACTAAAACATAATAGGTGAACAAAGGCCCACAAAGTATAAGGTAGAGCCGTGAACAGTGCAATGCTATGCATCTTATAAGTTTAAATAAAGTGTTGAAAATAGGAACGTTGAGGCACTGCCAAAGGTCACCTAGAAAATAAATAACGTGACGACCTCACTCCAGGTCATTACGGACACTGTCTGCATACCTGTACTTTTTACCTACAAATCTTATTTCTGGGTGTATTTGTCTGATTAGTTCAAAGAGAGTAAAGCAAGACAACATTCATAATGCATTGGGCTATCATGCAAAAGTACAGTACTGATCACCCTACCTAAAATGTCTATTAAAAAACGGACTGATTTCTGGTGCAGGTCGCACAGTTCTCTGATTGCTCATCTCTTGGCTACCTAATCTGTCTTACTGTTAAAAAAGAGTTATCATGAGGCTCATGGAGCTTGACACAGTGAGGCATTTATGGCCTCAAAAACTGGGTTGACGCTATCTTTACACTG
The DNA here is from genome assembly GCA_963921515.1 of Calotriton arnoldi. NCBI lineage: Eukaryota > Metazoa > Chordata > Amphibia > Caudata > Salamandridae > Calotriton > Calotriton arnoldi. The sequence goes on along the minus strand of CAWUFW010004896.1, from coordinate 244,656 downwards.
AAGAGAGATAGGAGACAGCAGAAAAGCTTCTCTGTGTCTGACCGTCTGACGTATTCATGCACAAGGACAGAATAGAAGTAACACATTTTGGATCATTTTGACATACAACTGGTCTTTTCTTGTTGTTATGGTAAGTCAGGCCCCATGATTAGTGAAATAAATTAAAACTAGAATACAAATTCTGTTGCACTTTCACAGAAAGTGTCTACGTGTTATAGATCACATCATAATATGTTAATAATTGTTGCACTATCTACCTATAATAAAGCAGCAAGTTATACGATATACATGCAAAAATGTTCCTAAGTGAAATATGCATTTATATTAATAAATGTGCATATATACATGAATGAATAAATGAAATGCAATTGGGGGCAGATAAGCAGAGAAGCACAAAGCTCAGCCCAGTCCATGGAAGTTCATGTTTTCTTCAAATCTCCCCATGTGCTGCTTCCCCCTCACACAGTGGCGGCTCCTCCGCTAAGGCGGCGGAGTGTCGCCCCACTGCTTTGCAGCAGTGAAAGACAGGAAAAATAAAATGATAATAACTCAAGGTTATTATCATTTTATTTTTTCCTGCTGCCGGCAGCTTTGCGGGCGGGGCTGCTCCGATGACAGAGGAGCAGGGAAGAAGTGGTTTGCCCACTCCAAGTGCGCATGACTGCTTGGCCGGCCAAACTGTCATGCGCACTTTGCATGTTTTCCATGCAGGTTGCATTACAGCGTGGAGAACATGCCCAGGCCCCCAGCCCCTGTCTGAGCGCCCAACCACGGCGCTCAGACCAATCACAAGGATGCATTGCAGTGTTGTGATTGGCTCAGGGGAGCCTCAGCCTGGGTGCTTCCTGTTTGGAAGACTGTCCAGGATAGAAGACGGCTGGACGACGGCGGAGTGGCGCGGCAAGGGGGTGAGTTATTTTTGTCTTTTTTTACTCCCACTTACCTCCCCACCCATGATCGGTGCCGACCGCTCCTGCCCTCACATCCCTGCTTCCACCAGTATTCCCAATATTGCTTCCCACCTCGTCCGTCAGTGCACAGCAGCAGGTATGTTTTTACCAGCTATGACTAAATGTCAGACTTTGTAATGCTGGTTTTCTTTTATCTCACACTTTCCACATGTTGCATCAAAGCCAAGGCCATTGCAAAGAAAGGCAGCATTTATGCTGTTGGGGGAGGCCCAGGCTGCTGCTCTTATTGCTCTTATTCAGCTAAATTTGAGGCAGAAGAGTTACTATAGAAATGTTTTCTCCCAGAGGCCCATACATCTGTTTCTTAGGCTGTTGCAGAGCACAAAATGACTAGAGCATTTGTTTCAGGTCCTACTCAGTTGAAAAGTTACTGGCAAGCATTCCTTTAAAGTCTGACTCTTCCTCATGCAGCTGTTATGTTCTTTTAACTACCAGCAGCAAATCATCTGTTATTTTGAAGCTGGACCACTTGCAATAGCCTTTTTAACTTGTATTCAGAGCTTTCTGTGCAAAATTCGAAAAATAAACCATGCTTTTTATAAAGTTTAAAAATATTGAACTCAATGTTGTTTCGAGATACCTTAAGATAAGAATTCGCTTTTCCTCCATTATTTCAATGTATTTCTTACTTTTTTAAAGCTATGCTTCACAAATTGAGACCTATTAGCTTTGCCTATGTTTATAAATGATGAGACAGCAAACCGACTAATACCACTAGATGGTGCCAGAAGCTGGATGTGTTGTATTTGTTCTTTCTCTGTAGCACATGTTTTTAAAAATTGTAATCTAAGTCCTGAGGGCTTCGCTTCAGTTTGCTTACCCAACCCCAATAAAACACCTGATGGAGGTGTTTTATTAGCATTGTTTTGGTAAGAGTACTACACATGAAGAAGTCGTAACTGCACATAGTCACTCAGAAACGGTAGCCCACTTCTATTGTGCTAGCACAGTTTGTGCACTTAATATACCATCTTATTTGAGACTGGGAACTATTCCCAGCCCTTTGGCCCTCATTGCACTTAAGCATCCAGAAAATATCAGGCACAACAATTTGTTTACACATAATTGTTCTTCAAAATCTCATCCACAATTTCCACGGCTCCATCTGTTATTCAAAAAGTTTGTCAGTAAGTGTCACGGTTTTATTCCAAACTCCCAGAATCGGTTCGATGCTCAGATGGGTCCACCTCTCAATCGCCCCACCTTCTAAAGCTGTGATAGCACAGACAGTTGGAGGGATTAAGCGAGGGAAGGAAAGGATGGGGACTGCAGGGAGGGAGACCTATAAACCAACAAACACAAAACAAGCATTTGCAATGCAATAGGTCTCGCATTTACACAAGTTTAAGCTATTGGCATTGTAAATAACAATGCCTTTTATTTATGTTTTAAAACCAAAACATAAATTAAAGGCATTGTCATTTACAATGTCAATAGCTCAAACTCGCGTAAATGCGAGACCTATTGCATTGCAAATGCTTGTTTTATTTTGAAGGCAGCTTATCATATTCTGTATGTTATATTAGAATACTTGTGCATGACTTACATGCCAAATATTGTCAAGGGTCAGTTCGTGCACGGACTCTTAAAGCCAGAGACGGCACTTGGCTCGGCTCTGGCGTGGCTCTTCCTGTTAATTTGTTGGCTCGCCTTCCTATCAACCACTAGCTCACATGGTGTTCCCTGGCAGTGGATGACACAGAGGGCAGGATACACGCTGCAGGCTGTTGCCTTGCTTCTGACTCCTGGCGCTGTATGCAAGTTACCCTCAGTGCTAACAGTTCCTAGTTAATTATAAGGCGACTAATCAATGCACCTAATAACACGTGTGCGGCACTGAAGGGAGACCGGTGGAAGAACAACAACTTATGCGTCCACACAGCATCCAAAAAAGAGAAACTACAGCTTATGCAGCCCAACATTTCAGTACAGGAAGCACCTGACCCCCAACAAAACGTGAGCGTGTGCGCCCCCTGCAACAAGCGGAGTCTTGACGGGACGAGAGTCTAACCCAGATAATAATTACAACCGTCCGTTTCACCCACCTCGAGAGCAAGACTGTCACAGGCTCTTTTCCCCTCTCCTGGTTACCAGCAGCTTGTGGCGGTTGCTAACCACTAACCGGAAACGAGCAGTCGTCATGTCCGCTAGTAGAACGTAATGGACTTGGATTGCTTTAGACTCTCGAAGGAAAAAAAAAACAAGGGAAAGTAAAAGAGCGCCATGCGCGCGTTGGTAGGCACGCCGTGAGCGTGCACATCGGCGTGGCCTGCGGCTCGTGCCCAGTGGCGGCGCCTGCGTACTTCGCCGCCGTAGTTGAAGAAGTGCTGCGGGGATCGTGCGGTACAGGGACGGGGCCGCGAAAGCAAAAAAAAACAAACAGTAGAGGAAGTCCAGCGGGAGCCCACCCCGCCTTCGTGAATGCCGCATGGTGCGGCTAAAGCAGGGTTTTAGGCGGGGCTCCTGGGAGCAAGACGGAGCCCAGCGTGTTGCTGCAGTGACCGGCTGAAGACGGAGACCAGCCGAGGAGCAGCGCAGAGTCCCCACAACAGCAGGTAAGTGGAGTGAGGCATGCTGTACATGTAAAGCGCGCCGCGCTTGGAGCTTGCGTGCGCATTTAAAAGTGCTATTGCATGAGGCTTGCAAGGACGGAAGGGGGACAGGAGATGTGCACAGTGCGTGTTCACGGGCGCGTTCACATTTCCAGTCCGTCCTGCGCGTGCACAGCTCCTGTCTCCCTTCCGAAGCAAGTCAGCAACAATAAGTCTCGCTAGCGACAGCGCTTCGCGCTGCGTCGCTAGGTCGAGACCTAATAAAACAGCATAAGATGAAGTAATCAATACCACTATGCTTATAAATACCATCTAACATGTGTTACTATTTTATAGATCTCTAAATACCTGTAAAAGAAAATAATGCTGAGCTGTATCTCACTCCAATAGGAGAGTGCCTTCCATCATCTGAAAGCTCTCTCTCTTTTCTCAAACTTTGTCTAAGAATAAGAAACACCATTTAGTTATATGGCTTACTCAATCTTCAAACCATTCACACATACACATGCCTGTTTACCCACCACAAATACCAAATGATCTTGCATCACAGGGGGGGTTGAGTCAAGCCACACACCACATTCCCCTGCTAAGAAAAGGAAACAAAAAGCATTATGCTGCATGGATAACCACATTAAGAGGATTCCTTTTGGACGGCATTATTGTACTCCTGCTCTTTGTGGTTCATAGGTAATAGCAAGACACTGCTGTTAAATTTCACAACAGTGGATTCAACTGACTAATACTCTGATATGTAAGAGAGAAAAATATCAAGAATATGTCACTCATAAATTGACGAGGAAATTGATATCAAGAATGTTATTCGTACACAATCACGTTGTTCATTCTGTTTCACTGCGTGTTGAAATTAATCCTCTTTGTAGCCTCCGAAATGCGCCCCTAAACTGAGCTAGATTCAATAGGACTGATCGGGAGTGTTTTGGGCAAGCCCCCACCGCAAGTTAGTAACTTTTCCTTCTCCCGGGCACCCTGTGAATGAGAAACGGTTCCGGGGTTTGCACGAAGTAAGGTTTAATTGCTCCCATCCAAGAAATAAGGGAAACGGTGACAGCGTCACCCTTACCGCCATCTTGCTGACTCCTGAATAGGTTTCACTCTGCTCTGGAACGTCTGTGTTGGCACAAAATACGCAGCAAGTGACGATCACCGGAGCGGTTTTTTAAACTTCCGGTTCACAGTGTTGTCACTTGTGCGTCTGCTAGGATTACCCAGAGCCACTGGGAGTTGTAGGACGCGATCCACATCTCCCCAAACAAATCGGCAGCATACACCGAAGTATTTGCCCGTAAAGGACAGTGAGACGTAACAGTACTTTCCCCTCCCCAAGAATGCTGCCGAGGACGAGGTTTAGCTGGGAACTGCTCATGAAACTTCTGAAATAATCGAGGAGCATGGATACCTCTTGCTGGTTCCCATGAGTTTTCTTCGGCACTATATCCTTTCCAAGAGATCAAATACCATAGTGAAGTACCCCTTCTCTTAGAATCTAGTATCTTTGATACCTGATATTCTGGTTCTCCATCTACCAAGATGGGAGTTGGCCTCTTTTTGATAGGAGTAAAAGACGGCTTTAACAATGATACATGGAAAACAGGATGAATGTGCAGAGATTTAGGCAAGGCGAGGAGTACAGAAACTGGATTAATGCATTTTTTTACCTTATAAGGCCCTATATATCATGGATTGAATATACTGTATCTACGAAAGGGAATGTTCTTTGTGGATAGCCACACCACATCTCCTTCCTTGTACCTAGGGTTGTCCCTGCGATATAAGTCTGCAGCTTTCTTGTATCGCAATTTTGCTTTCTGTAGCTGCTGCTGTGTCTTTTGTATTGTTCGTTGTATGTGTGTCACTCTATCACATACTTCAGGCATGTCGTGTTCCATTCCTGGGTGTATCTATGGGAGAAAACGAGGATAAAACCCATATTTACTGTAATATGGGGCAGTCTTGGTGGATTGATGTGTGGCGCTATTGTATGCAGTTTCCGCTACCCACAATAAGTCCACCCATGCATCCGAGTTTTCTTTGACATAGCAGCGATGGTACTGTTTTAGGGTCTGGTTCAAACGCTCTGTTTGGCCATCAGTTTGTGAATGGAAACTGGTAGATGTAGCGGATTTTATCTGTAGAGCGGAGCACCATACTTTCCAAAAGTGCGCTGTGAACTGTGACCCTTCATCTGATACAATAGTTGATGGTACTCCATGTAATCTTACTATGTGACGAAGGAGTAAGTTGGCTAATTGGCCTGAAGTAGGCACCGTCTTACAAACAATGAAATGCCCCATTTTAGTGAGACTATCTACCACTACCAAAATCACTGTGTTTCCTTGATCTTTCGGTAACCCCACTATAAAATCCAAAGAGATGGTATTCCAAGGAACTGTAGGAGTGGGTAAGGGCATTAATAGTCCTTGTGCCTTTTGATGGTCGGTTTTAGCTCTGGCACATGTTTCACACATTCTTATATATTTCAGGATATCGATCCTGACTGTGGGCCACCAGAAGTGTCGAAGCACCCTATCAAGGGTTTTATCCATCCCATTATGGCCCGCACTGGGAACCACATGACACCAATGAAATACCTTCTTTTGTAACTCTTTAGTGGGGATTAACAACTGATTTTTTCTAATGGGCACTCCCTGCTTTATTTTCCATTGTGGATGCATTCTGAACCATTTCTTCCAAACAGGAGTTTGAATACTATGAGCCACTGCCTTCAGAAATTTTTCTGAGTGTATTATTCCTATAACCTGGTTTGGAGACAATATGGGAAGAGGCCGATTGTTCACAGGGCTACATGTGGACTTTTGTCTGGTGAGAGCATCTGCCTTCCTATTTTCAGATCCTGGTCTGTATGTGACGATGTAATCATATTCAGAAAAAAACAACATCCACCACAACTGTCTAGGAGACAACATTCTGGCGGATCGCATAAATTGGAGATTACGGTGGTCGGTATATACTGTTACTATGTGTTTTGCTCCCATTAAATGATGCCGCCACGTACTGAATGAATCTTTTATGGCTAACAGTTCTTTTTCAGCGATGGTGTATCTTGTCTCTGCCTCATTCAATTTGTGTGACATAAAAGCCACCGGATGTAACTGTCCAGTGTCCTCGTTTCTCTGGGACAGAATGGCTCCTACAGCCTCCTCTGAAGCATCGGCTTCAACTACCAAGGGTTTCTCAGGATTTGGGTGTGCTTTAACTGCTCAAAAGAGTGTTCTGTCTCTTCTGTCCAGACAAATGGTGTTTTCTTCCTCAATAATCTGGTGATGGGAGCCACCATTCGTGAAAACTGTTGTATAAACGTTCGGTAAAAGTTAGCGAATCCTAAGAAACACTGAACATCTCTAACATTGACAGGTCTTGGCCATTGCTTGACAGCCTAAATCTTGTGTTCTGACATCTCTAATCTGGTAGGTGATATTATCACTCCCAAAAATGCCACCTTTTGTACATGGAATTCACATTTGCTTAACTTACAGTATAACCCGTTGTTTCGCAATGCTTGTAAGACCAAACAGACATGTCGATAGTGTAATTTCACTGAATCTGAATATATCAAGATGTTGTCAATGTACATCACAGTAAACACATCCAAATATTCACGCAATACCTCATTTAAAAAGAACTGGAAGGCTGCTGGGGCGTTATACAACCCAAACGGCATTACAGTGTACTCAACCCAAAACAGGTGCAAAAAGCCATTTTCCACTCGTCCCCTTCCCTTACACGGACAAGATGATAGGCTCCTTTTAGGTCCAAACGTGTGTAGATTTGAGCTCTTTTTACTTGATCCAATAGAACAGGTATTACAGGTAATGGATATCTATTTTAATGGTTATGTGGTTCAAGGCCCTGAAGTCAATTCAAGCGCGTTTTTCACCATTTGCTTTTGGAATAAAGGGGAAGCTGTTGGGGATTTGGAAGGACGGATGAACCCATTTGCCAAGTATTGTTCTAAGTAGGTTTTTAAGTGCTCGTTTTCGGATCATGTGAGAGCATATATTCTACTACAAGGTACTACCGATCCGGGTACCAAATCAATTTGACAATCGTATTGCCTGTGAGGTGGCAAGACATTAGCTTGTTGTTTGTTAAACACATCTTGATAGTCTTTATATATTTCGGGTAACTGAATGTCTTTTTCTGCTGTAGTGGCTACATGATGTAAGAATGCTAAAGCCTGTACAGAAAGGTCTATAGAAGCCTGGCCGCAATGCTTTTTACACCAGGAACTTTCAAAGAGAACGGTTTTTGTAACCCAGTTAACAGAAGGATTATGTTTCCTCAACCACGGTAATCCTAATATGATTCCATATTGTGGTGCACGAATGATATTGAAGGTTAAAGTTTCAAAATTATTTATATTACAACTGACGTCTAATCTTTCTGTTGAGAGACTGACGGGTCCTGTTATGAGTTCTCTACCATCACTTGCCAATACTGTTTCAGGCGTTTCTTTCTCAACTAAATACAACTGTAACTTGATAGCCAACTCTTCACCCATAAATAAACCAGTTGCTCCGGAATCTACCATAGCTTCAGTGTGTTGCCACCCACAATTAGTTTTCACCTATAATGGAATCATGAAGTGCTCTGGTTTATGTTCACTTTTTTCTTGTGCTGAAAGGATTACCAAACCGCTCAAAAATCCCCCTCCTCTCACCTTTGAGCATTCTAGTTTTCCGACTTCTGGGGTACCAGAGGCGCCGGACTCTTACTAAACCCAGGTTTGCTCTTTGGTTTCAACATGCAATCTTCAACGAAATGACGTCTTCGGCCACAGTACATACAAAGCCCATTCGTACGCCTTTGTTCTCGTTCGTTCTGAGATAGTGGGGCCCTCACTGTCCCTATTTCCATGGGTTCAGGAACCCCCACCGCGCTTGATCTAGAGAACCTGGCCTTATCATATCTGGGAGTGAATGTCTCTGTTCTTTTTTTGTCGTTCCTGCGCTCACTAAGCCTCCCTAAGGTAAGATTTATAAAATCTGTGCAGGAGGTAGGTTGTGGATCTATTTGGGCTAACACGTCTTTAAGATCATCTCTTAGTCCTTGATGAAACAAGGCTGCTCTTTTTTCCTCTGGCCATCTAGTGTCTGAAATCAACCGCTGCAAGGTATTTAAATACACTACCAGGTCTTTATTTCCTTGTTTCAACTCGAGTAACTTTATCTGCTGAAAAGTTATATGTTCTTCTATCAAATACATTCTTGAATTCTTTCACAAACTCCTCCCAATCATATAACAAGGGATCGTCATTACGAACCAAGGGAACCACCCACTGGGCTGCACCACCTGCTAAATACGAAATCAAAAACGTAACATGTGCTTGATTCGTGGGAAAAGCTCTGGGTTTACATGTAAAGTCTGTCATAAACACTTGTACCTTCTTCTCATCCCCTGTAAATCTTTCAGGGACAGCCAGGGGTATGGGTGTGGGTATTTCTACAGAAACAGGTGGTGCAGCTTCAGCTAGACTCCCGCAGGGCCAGGAAGCTCCTTCAAACAGCTTCCCTGAGCTTGCATCAAAAGGATTCCTTTGGAGTTTGTCTACTCTGTCCTGTAAGGCCGCTGTTTCTGCCCTAGAGGCTGTTAACTCTTGTTGAACAAGAGCCAACTCTGCTATAATATCCTCTAAGGTGGCCATCTTTAAATCAGAACTGAGCAGGAGTGAATAAATCTTGGGCTGCGTATTCTGTCAAGGTTTTATTCCAAACTCCCAGGATCGGTTCGATGCTCAAGTGGGTCCACCTCTCAATCGCCCCACCTTCTAAAGCTGTGATAGCACAGACGGTTGGAGGGATTCAGCGAGGGAAGGAAAGGATGGGGACTGTGGAGATGGAGACCTATAAAACAACAAACACAAAACAAAACAACATAAGATGAAGTAAGCAATATCACTATGCTTATTAATACCATCTAACACATGTTACTATTTTATAGATCTCTAAATACCTGTAAAAGAAAATAATGCTGAGCTGTATCTCACTCCAATAGGAGAGTGCCTTCCATCATCTGAAAGCTCTCTCTCGTTTCTCAAACTTTGTCTAAGAATAAGAAACACCATTTAGTTATATGGCTTACTCAATCTTCAAACCATTCACACATACACAAGCCTGTTTACCCACCACAAATACCAAATGATCTTGCATCACAGGGGGGGTTGAGTCAAGCCACACACCACATTCCCCTGCTAAGAAAAGGAAACAAACAGCATTATGCTGCATGGATAACCACATTAAGAGGATTCCTTTTGGACGGCATTATTGTACTCCTGCTCTTTGTGGTTCATAGGTAATAGCAAGACACTGCTGTTAAATTTCACAACAGTGGATTCAACTGACTAATACTCTGATATGTAAGAGAGAAAAATATCAAGAATATGTCACTCATAAATCGACGAGGTAATTGATATCAAGAATGTTATTCGTACACAATCACGTTGTTCATTCTGTTTCACGGCGTGTTGAAATTCATCTTCTTTGTAGCCTCCGAAATGCGCCCCTAAATTGAGCTAGATTCAATAGGACTGATCGGGAGTGTTTTGGGCAAGCCCCCAACGCAAGTTAGTAACTTTTCCTTCTCCCGGGCACCCTGTGAATGAGATACGGTTCCGGGATTTGCATGAAGTAAGGTTTATTGCTCCCGTCCAAGAAATAAGGGAACCGGTGACAGCGTCACCCTTACCGCCATCTTGCTGACTCCTGAATAGGTTTCACTCTGCTCTGGCACGTCTGTCTCAGCACAAAATACGCAGCAAGTGACGATCACCGGAGCGGTTCTTTAAACTTCCGGTTCACAGTGTTGTCACTCGTGCGTCTGCTAGGATTACCCAGAGCCACGTCTCCCCAAACAAATCGGCAGCATACACCACTGTATTTGACCGTAAAGGTCAGAGAGGTGTAACAGTAAGTGTATGTATGTACAGTATACAGCTAGATTGGTCAGCATGGAAATGAATGCAGTGATGCAGCAGAAATCACAAAAACACATCTAGACAGCAACATTATTTTTATTCTCCAATATGCATCTTGACAACAATGTTATTTTTATTGTCTAACACACATCCTGACAACATTATTTTTATTCTCCAAGACGCATCTTGACAACGCTATTTATTTGTTCTCCCTGCTCGTTCGGAAAGCAGACTTTTTTTGAGAGAAAAACTCTGTCGCCTGGAAAGAAAAAGATATACATGCATAAATATACATTTCAGCTAGGGTTAATGAAAAAGGAAAAACAGTTTTACATTACTAGGTAACTTGAATCCTAAACATAAGCTAATTGTGCACCAAAGAGCAATAGTTATTCATCAACTGCATTGAACAATAACATTACCTGTATTTCATTACGTAATAGCGTTAGTGACTAATTTGACATTTAGAACACTTCCTGCACCTTTTTCACTAGTAAAAAACAGAATGTGTTACCATTTTTCCTGGATTATTATCGAGAGATCAGACAGAAAATGTAAATACCCCCCACTTCGAACCAAAGTTCATATGGCACCAAGCAACAAAGAAAGTCATCACGACCATCCCCAAAGGGTCTCTTTCATTCAAGTATCTATCCATTCATCCTTTCATCCACCTGCTGATATCTACCATTTCACATTTACGTTCTGGCATCGATTCATTCTTTCATCCACAATTAAGCCTTTAATATTCTACCCATCCATATCCAAACCTATCTATCCATCCATCTCCAAACCTATCTATTAAACCTATCCATCCATCCAGCTATCCACCCAACCATCTCTCCATCCACCCTTTCACTCATTCATCCATCTTTTCAGTCATCCATCCATCCCCCTTTCACTCATTCAGCCATTCCTTTACTCATCCTTCCATCCACCCTCCCTTTCACTCGTCCATCCATTATTCCACTCATCCATCCATCCTTTTAGCCATCCTCCCACCCACCCCCTTTCACTCATCCATCCATTCTTTCACTCATCCATCCTTTCTTTCATCCAACCATCCTTTCACTCATCCATCCATTCTTTCACTCATCCATCCTTTCTTTCATCCAGCCATCCTTTCACTCATCCATCCATCCTTTCTCTTAGCCATCGATCCACCCTTTCCCTCCATCCATCCATCCATTCTTGCTTTCACTCATCCCATCCATCCATTCTTTCACTCACTCATCCATCCATCTTTTCATCATCCACCCTTTCACTCATCCATCCATCCACCCTCCCTTTCACTCATCCCATCCATCCATCCTTTCACTCACTCAATCAATCAATCAATCAGGGAATTGTAAGCGCGCTACTCACTCGTGAGGGTCTCAAGGCGCTGAGGGGGGGGTCCACAGATCTGTTTAGACGAAGAGCCAGGTCTTGAGGGTCTTCCTGAAGGTGTTCAGGGAGGGGCGCGTCTGATGTCTGCCGGTAGCTCGTTCCAGGTCTTGGCTGCAATGTGAGAGAAGGATCTTCTGCCTGCTCTGGCTCTGTGGATGCGCGGGGTTTCGGCCAGTGCGAGGTTGGAAGATCGGAGGTTTCTTTTGGGTACGTGGAAGTTGATTCTGTCGTTGAGGTATTTGGGTCCGTTGTTGTGTAGGCATTTGTAGGCGTGAGTGAGTATTTTGAAAGTGACTCTTTTCTCCACGGGGAGCCAGTGGAGACTTCGTAGGTGTTGGCTGATGTGTTCGTGTCGGGGGATGCCGAGGATGAGTCTGGCGGCGGTGTTCTGTATTGTTTGAAGTTTGCGGAGTAGGGACTTGTTGATGCCGGCGTAGAGTGCGTTTCCACAGTCCAGTCTGCTGGTGATGAGTGCGTGGGTGACTGTCTTCCTTGACTCAGGGGGGATCCACTTGAAGGTCTTGCGGAGGGTGTTGAAGCAGCTGGAGGTGACGGCGTTGACCTGTCGGTTCATGGCGAGTGATGAGTCGAGTACGATGCCGAGGTTCTTGGCGTGGTCTGAGGGGTAGGTGGGCTTCCAAGGGCGGTCGGCCACCAGGTGCTGTCCCATGCAGAAGGGGTGGTACCGAGGACGAGGACTTCTGTCTTCTCGGCATTGAGCTTCAGGCAGCTGTTGGTCATCCAGACTGCGACGTCTTGCATTCCTTTCTGGAAGTTGAGTTTGGCAGTGGTGGGGTCTTTGGTGAGGGAGAGGATGAGCTGGGTGTCGTCGGCGTAGGATACGATGTTGAGGCCGTGTTGTCGGACGATGGCTGCGAGGGGGGTAATGTAGATGTTGAAGAGGGTGGGGCTCAGTGATGAACCCTGTGGGACTCCGCAGGTGATTTTCGTGGGGTCGGAGAGGAAGGGTGGGAGTCTGATCCTTTGGCTTCTTCCGGTGAGGAATGATCGGATCCAGTCCAGGGCTGTTCCTTGTATGCCTGCGTCGTGTAGTCTGGCGACTAGTGTGCGGTGGGAGACGGTGTCGAAGGCCGCTGATAGGTCGAGTAGGATGAGGGCTCCGGAGTGGCCTTGGTACAGGAGGGTGCGGATGTCGTCTGTGGCGGCGAGTAGGGCGGTCTCTGTGCTGTGGTTGCTTCGGAATCCGGATTGGGACGGGTCGAGGACGGCGTTCTCTTCAATGACTTGTGTCAGTTTCCTGTTGACTATTTTCTCTGCAACTTTGGCTGCGAAGGGGAGGAGCGAGATGGGCCGATAGTTCTTGAGGTCGGTGGGGTCAGCTGTGGGATGACTTCTGCGCGCTTCCAGTCGTCTGGGAAGGTGCCTGTTTTGAAGGTGGTGTTGATGGTGCGTTGTAGTTCGGGTGCGATGGCGGCCGCAGCTCTGTGGTAGATGTGAGGGGGGCAGGGGTCGGTGGGGGCCCCCGAGTGGATGCTTTTCATGGTCGAGGCGGTGTCTTCGGCCGTGATCGGTGTCCAGTTGGAGATGGTGGGCTGGCTCGTGTTTCTGGGGGGCAGGGGTCCGTCTGTGGCACCTGTTGGATGGTCGATGAAGTTGTCATAGAGGTTTTTGATCTTGAGGTGGAAATAGGTTCCAAGCTTGTCGCAGAGGTCTTGGGATGGTGTGATGTCTGTGGCTTCCCTGCGTGGGTTGGTGAATTCCTGAATGACACTGAAAAGTTCCTTGGAGTTGGTGGAGTTGGCCAGGATTTTTTTATGGATTGTGGACTCACTCACTCATCCATCTATCTTTCTCTCATCATCCACCCTTTCACTCATCCTTCCATCCAACCTTTCATTCATCCACTGAGCCACCCTCCCTTTTGCTCATCCATCCATCCACCTTCCCTTTCACTCGTCCATTCATTCTTTCACTCATCCATCATTATATGCAGGATTTTATACGTGGGACAAAAGAAAAGTACATGCTGGCCGTTTTCGCAACCAGCATTGTACACAGGGCATATGTCTTTGCTAGTCAAACGGTTGGGCCAAATACTCGTGAAGCAGGCTAAAGGAAGGGTATCCATCCTTAGCTGAATATAAAACTTTCTTGTAAGCGGATTTTGCAGAAAATCAAGAAATTCTTCTTGCTGCTTGTCTTCAGTAAGGAGTGCCAGAATGACTTTTTGCAGGCAAAACTATGCTAGGGGTGATTATACGAGGATCAGACCAACACGTATTCAAACCTACATTAGATAGTGAGCTCTGTGTATATTTTCGGCAAGAAATATTTAGCGCCTAGGGTCTTCTAATTATATTGCTTATGGCTGCTCTATAGTGGGCCAGTTCTTCAGTTGACCAAAGCCTAAGCCAACACAAGATGGGTTTCAGTCTGGCACTGTCGCTTATCTTATGCAGGATTAAGTCCAAGTGCAGTGGAAGCAAGGGAGAGCTCTGCATGTTGATTCTTCTCAAACACTCGGTCTCATCCTCCTACACCATCTCCAATCTGTTTCGTACATCACTGACCACTCTCCCTCAATGGTTTGAATTCTCTCACGTGAGAGGTTACGTGAAGAGTACCAGAGCATCCTTCATATACCTCCCTTTAATAATTACATAAAGCACCTTCTGGACCTCATAAGAATCAACAACAACCTTCCCTTCTACTCCTAAGATGATGACATGCAGATTTAAACCTGCAGGTCAAAGAAAGCAATTCACCAATGTGACCGAAGACCTCAAAGCAATAGAGATGTGGATAAACCAAAACAGCTGGAAACTCACTGTATCAAAGACAACAATCCTGGCTCTAGGACACCACACTTCCTATTTAAATACTGTAACTATGCCACTTCTTATTGGGGACACTGTTCCATCAAACCAAAGTCAAGAATCTGGTAATTATTTAGCCACAGACCCCATTCTCAATTGACAGAAGCAGTTGTCAACACCACTGTGATATCTCATGCTCTCTCTTGGCCAGTGATGTAAAATGCAGAATGTGGTGATGTAACTGCCCAAGGGATTCCACGAGTGTCAGTTGAAGGCTGTGGATGGGACGTCTGGAGAATAGACGTATTCCTTGAAGAAAAACTACTTACCAGTCTCCTGAGCAGTCATTTCGATTCCATCAACTTCACAACCACTTTCTCCCAAATATAGCTCCTGCAAACATCCTGCAACACTCATCTCTACAAAACACCCCACTGGTGGACACCAGTAAATGTGACTATGGCAATGTCCTGTTTTTGCCCAAATCTCCTCATACAAAACCAATGGGCAATGAAAAACTCAGTCATGGCCGTTCACCTCGTTTCCCCACATGCAAAAGCTCAGACCAATCACGCCTCAACAAAATAGTCTTGTTGCCTTACCTTCAAACTGCATTGAAGGTTTAACGCTCTTATATCTGCTGAACAAAATCAAGCTCCACCAGCTTGCCATCTAAGATTCAAAACAGCCAACATTCTAACGGTCCCTGGAACCAACTGTAGAAACTGAGGTGAAGGCTCTTGTCAGTCACTGACCCTCGCTTTTGCAATACCCTCCCTCCACACTTGTACAACCCCTTACCAATAAAATTAAAAACAATAATAAAGTCATGCAATAACTCATCTAGTATGAAATATGTGTCTCACAGAAGCCTAGAAAGAACTATGTCATGAAGTGAATGCTAAACAAATAAACATACATGTTTGTCTAGGAGCATGGTGTAAGACTAAAGTGGCTACAGAAGGCTAGGTAGATGGAGGTGATGTCGGTGTGGGTTAGATGAATTAAAAATGTAGGGGCAGATTTATCAAGGCTTTGCACTGGCTCAAAGTCACAAAAAGAGAAGCACCCCAGTGCAAAGTCTTGATAAAGTTTTTCCAGTGCAAAACTTTATTTGCGCTGGAAGGCTGACTAAAAGTAGCACAAAGCCTCTCTTTGCACTACATTATATTACTTTGCACCAAGGAGACATTCCATGAGGGGTACACAAGCATTACGATGAAACCACTCACGGATTTTTACACAAGGCCCTATCTACTATCATGGATAGGCAGAGCTTTTCACCTAAAAAACTCTCTCCTTGAGGCAGGGTCAAAGTAGGAGAAAAGATTTTTTTCTCCAAACTTTTTTATCTTTGCATTTGTGTACACCACACATACAAAGTGGGAAAGTTTCAAAGTAAGTCTAAGCAAAGTATTTTGTACTGGAGAGATGCCCTTCCGGTACAAAACCTGTTCTAGACCTATGCAGACTCCTTTGCACTATGGTGCCAAGGTGTGTGCCTGGTGCTAGGCAGCCTTAAGGAGGACCAGCACTTGGGAAGAGAGCAGCAGTGCCATATCTTTGTAGATTTTGCAGTGTCCCACTCTCGTCCTATCATGAAATGCAGTACAGAAACTTTGCTTGTTGTGCTGCATTGCATGAATAATAAAGTTGCCCTGTAGAGCTTAATAGCGTCTTCAGTGGTGCAAAGGAAATAATAGTTTAGAGTTTGATAGATCATTTAGAGGGGCAGGGAATAAAGGATTACAGTAGATTTGAAGAGTATTCAGTGCTTGAGAATGATAACAGAGCACACACTGGAGGCAAAGGAAACAGACACATGTCTGCCCACTGATATCCGATCACTTACCCTCTGCTATGAGGTGCATAACCAATGCTGCTGCTCTCTTGTATTCCACCTGAGGTAGGCAAGTCCGGCAACTATGAAGATACCAAAAAAAAGGCATCAGACAAGACCGCTACACACACACACACAACAGAGCCCCCTCTATTTTGAGCAGCCTGTAGTTCCCCTGTTGTTACATTATCAACCTTTGAAATATCGACCTACAGATATATTGGGACCAAAATGCCTGTTTGCCACTGTCTGACAGGAATGGAAAATGATCATAAAAAACTGGTTCAGTTTGTAAATATGTTTTCTGTGCACAGGGCTGAAGCTTTAAGGTGAGGTAAGAAAGTCTGATGGTGCCATATACTGGGGGTGCCAAAGTACTGAATAAAGTCTGAAAATTGTTTTTTGGGAGTGTGTGGGGAGTGATCTAGCAAAATTCCTCTTTTCTGTTTGTGCTGAAAACTCAGACTATTTCTTTCTGCACAGAGAACCATAATGGAGAAGTGGAGTTAAGATGAAAGAACATGATTGGAGTGGGGGAAGGGGTGGAACATAAAAGCAACCTTAGGAAAAACAATGTGAAAGAGAGGTGGTTTCTGGCCACTTAGAATCATGGTGTAAGGATGAAGCACCCAGGCCGGACTAAAAAGGATGGAGATCAATGTGGCAACGGTAGGTGGTTGAGAGGTTGGACCAAGGAGTTATAACCTGGTCTGGGTGCAGGGGAAGGGTTTCTTTGATTGGCCTATCATTACCTTTATAGAAAAAAAGCTGGGAGGAGGGATGATTGGGTTTTAGAATATCAAGTGCTGACGAATTAAGAAAATTAATGATCTAGGACATTCCTTTACATTGAAACATTAAAATACGCAAACTCACTTATGCTTTGACTTCTGCTAGCATAAGGTATGAGGCTTTTGCTCTGTTCCATTTCCAGTGGGACAGTTCTGGATTGTTGCTGTGAAGACACAAAAAAACAACATCAGGCAAGATCCAGTCCAAGGACCATCCCCTCAATCCACACACATGTTTTGCTGCCCACAATGAAAGATCTTTTGCTTTTCACTGATGTGCAGCCTTACAGGTGATAATCTAAGTAAGGAAATAGCTTAAGTTTAAGTCTGTTCATTTTGTAAGATGGTTGCTTTTCACTGAAATACGTGGTAAGTCACGTGACTAGGCCACGCACATCCTTTTAACCGGCAGCAGACGCCAGACCGTTTAGATTCGGTCGGACATGCCACGCGTGTGCATTATTTTGCAGCACTCGCGGCACACTGCGATACCGGTGCTACCAAGGATTCTTGCAGTGCAGACGATTCTTCTATCTTTGTGGGGTGAGTTCATGTGTCCCACTTTTTCTGCCATATTAATTTAGCACAGTAGACCATTGTAGTCAGGACCCATGCCGTACTTATGATTCGTGTCGGGGGCTGTTTAAAATGCTAACACGCCGCATTATTTACAAGCTGTTCGCCAGGTCTCATTAAGCACCACTGTCATATTAATGTACACAGATCTTCTGGTTTGCGCAGTTATAGACGTGCCAAACCTTCGTTAAGTTTTCTGCATTTTTTTTTGAGTTGTATAGCATAAAATATTTCTATTAAGCCACATTACAGTACGAAACAGGCTAGCTTTCCATCGGGTTTAGAAATAGGCTCAACAACCGTGACATTGTTACATCCACATATTGATTTTTAAGTTTAGTGGCTGTAGCTGCTTTCATCTTCCCCCTTCATCGTTTAGTCTTGTGATTTTAAAACCACATTTCGTTCTTGTGTTCCCAATATACAGGAAATCGCCCCTTGAATTGTGTGGCTTAAGAAGCAAAAGAGGCACATATCCATCGGCTTTTGGCCATCAAATTTGAAGTGAATCGTGTAGCATATTCTTCACTACCTCATAAGTGGCTTGATATTACCATAGTTTAATTATACCTTTGCCTACTTATTCCAAACTTTTTGGATATTCCATATCATCATATATCTTATGTTGTAACCATTCCATTTTTAGGCGTTTATATGACGTCCACTCTAAAAGCAAGACAACTGTATATTTTACATCTGGTCCGGCTGGACCACTTGTATTCAAGGTAATTACTGTAAAAATAGTAAATTACTATCTCTAGGATGCACTGGACACATTTACTTTTAAACCAGCATGTAAATAGCATGAACAATTGATGGTACCACAATGGTCTGAATTGGTTCTATCTTTTCTCAATCTTTAATTTTTCCTCTTCCATCTAGGTGTCATTGGGTCTTTGCCTTTAATTGTAAATAAACTATAAAGTTTTTCATATTTTCTCTTTCACTCTTGTATATTTTTTTTTGGCACAACCTCAAATAAGGGTGAGGGATCTTAGATACGGAGCCTGTTTTTGTCTGTATTTTTAAATAATTGTATATTCAAACTTTGAGCATGTTCCCATCAAGTAGGAGAGACGGCATATATTGTGGTATGTTTGATTTTTTCAGAAAGTACCTGTATCTGAGGTGGCTTTTCCTGAAGAAGGCACTCCTTATGCCGAAACGCCTGTAGAAACCACCCGGGAATTGCAATCGCTTCACGACACAGATACACGCTGTACATCAAAACCCTAATAATAAGGCCTAGCATTGAATAAATGTTAAAAATAAGCGAGTGATTTTAAGCAATTAAATGTATCAGATCATGTACATAATATGTTGAAAAACAAGGTTTCACATATTGAAGACACCTGTGCATGTATATATTTATGAATGATGAGTATGTATGAATAGATGAGTGTGGTGTGTATGAAGTTTGTCTATATTTTATACATTGAAGAAAAAGTATATATGGCTATCAATAAATAGTATTTTTGCATTTGCCTATCAAATCTGTCTCTCCTAATGTTTATTTGATGGTTTAGGATATAACAGTAGTTGAAGTTGCCCTAGGAATCTACAGTATGCTTTTCACTGATGTGCAGCCTTACAGGTGGTTTTCTAAGTATGGAAACAGCTTATGTTTAAGTGTGTCCAATTTTTAAGATGGTGGACGATTACTTTTGCAAATCTGGTACAGTGCCTAAAAAATTGATTTTGGTAATATGTAACCTAATTAGTTTGTTTACTGTGAATAGTTTCAAAATGGAAATGAGATTGATGGTGCGTGAGAAGAAATATTTCAAGAGAAGAAACGTTAGCAACCGTTTATCCAGACATAGCGGGAAAGACAAGGAAAGGGGGTTCCTGCTCAGTGATACTCATGTAGCGTGCCATGAGCCTCGATTCCACTGCTGCTGATGAGCTGGTGCACATCAGAAAGTGGGCCTGGGGCTGCATGGTCCAGCAGCAGAGGATGACAGTTTCCCTATCCCTCAGAACGGCTTCAATCTAGTCATGTGCTCCCCCTTTGCCCTGTGCTCTATGAGGCTCTGGCTGGGTGCAGCTTTCTGGTACTTTACCATCAGCTTCCTACCTATCCGCAGTCGAACCATGCCCCAGCACACTGCAGTGATGTACCACAGTCATGCTAACCCCACACACACGATCATCTGCCTCTTCATCCATTCATGTGCTTTTCCTTTCATCTAGCCATCAATCCATGGACTCAGTTACTCTACAACCACCCAAGCACTCACTCCTCCATCTAGGCATCTTTTAAGTTCGATCATCCGCAGTCTAGAGGTAGAGCACAGGATACATTTTAGGACGAAGTATTTAAGTATCTGGCAAGATTGGTACCCACATTAACACACCCACCCCATCCACACAGATCCCTCTATTTTCACCAGTCTGTAGTTTCTTACTCTTTGACTTCTGCAATCATCAGGTACGAGACCTATCTTTGTCTCATTTCAAGTGCACCAGGGTGGGATGACTGCTGTGAAGACATCAAAAAGGAAAAAAAGAACATCAGGTGGGATCCAGTCCAAGGACCATCCACTCTATCAGTACACATATTTTCTCTCTGCCTACAATGAGTGATCTTTTGCTTTTCACACATATGCAGTCTATAGGTGACACGCTAAACATAGAGATGCCTCATTTTTAAGTGCACCCACTTTGTCAGATGATGGAGGATTATTTCTAGCCAATCTTGTATTGTGTTTAAAAATGTGTTTAGTGTAATGTGCAGCCTAATGAATTTGTTTACTGTGAATAGGGTTAGAATGGAAATTAGATTGATTGTATGCAGGAAGAAGCCCTGCAGGGAGAGGAAACATAACCAACCATTTATCCAGACATAAAGCTAAAGACAAGGAAGGGGTTCCTGGGCAGCAAAAATCATGCTGTGAGGACGAAGAGTTCAGGCAGCACTCAGGAGGATGGAGGGGCTGAGGGTGTACTATGCAGTTTTCTTTTCCTTTTGCGAATAATGCATTCTTCCTTTGCAATGCATGGATGGTAAGGCATCCATGTGGTGCAATGCAGTTGCTCATTTGCCTTTTCATCCCCTAGCAACATTTGCATTTGTTCTTCCACCAACCATAGGACAGTGATACCAGCCATTCACCTGGGATGAGTACCACTTTTCTCAGAGCACTGACCACCTTAGATGTAAAAGACACACAAATGATGGACAAAAGCGGAACCAATTTAACATTCACCCCCAGTCAAGAGATCTGGGTTAAATCCATTCTTATTTTGCTCACCATGCCACCCCAGTTTAGACCCAGCCATATGCAAATCAGTCTTGACCCTGCTCCTCATGGAAACAGTCCAGCCGAACTGCCAAGCCACGTCTTCCCTCGACCAGAAACAAGTATCCTAGGACCGATTTTGGGGTATCACCCCTCATCATACAGGCTAGCTTGAATCTAGTGGCACAGTGTGCCCGGGACCCACGTCTGGGCAACCCGATGCACTTAGGGTGACAAGGCAAAAGACACACAAACGATGGACGGAATGTGGAACTAATCAAACATTCACCCCCAGTCAAGAGTTAAATCCATTGTTCTTTTGCTCACCATGCCCCCCCCCCCTGTTTAGTCCCAGCCATATGCAAATCAGTCTTGATCCTGATCCTCATGGGAACAGTCCAGCCCAAACTGCCAAGCCAGGTCCTCCCTGGACCAGAAACAAGCATGGCACCAGTTTCGGGGTATCACCCCTCATCAGTGGGTCGGACCCTTGGCACAGACCCACATTGCATCACAGCATGTTTCCTTATCAGAACCGTTCCGGCGCGACACATCCCCAGCACAGGCCCTCGCATCCCTCATTGACAGCAGCCTCGGGGATGAAATAAGCCTCTGCATCGCAGCCTCGCAGCTCCTCGGAACTGACGCATTGAGCAAACTGCGCGATGTACCTCGACGCATCGCAAGCCTTCGTCCATGAGATCCTCAACGACGATGCGGGTTCATGCACTGCAGCCTTACTGCTTCTTGGAAATGACGCATTGCTTCGGCTGAGCAACACATCTCCGACACAGACCCTCACAATGCTCTGCAAACCAGAATTTAAGGTACTTTGTTTAGTGGGCCTAACTCGGTTCTTGTAGTGGGCTAGTGTGCCCATGTTCCATCTCAGTCAGACTGAATTTGTCACTTTCTCCCGGTCCAGCATGACCAAATATCCACAGTTGGCGCTTTGTGCCTTTTGGCACTATTTTTACTAAAATCTGTAAAATTGCATATCTCCGGATCTACTGATTGGATGTTTGTTGTTTTAGTCTTGGTTTATTTATTAAAAATGACTCTATTTTTCTAATCTGGTGTGGGATCCCTTTTGTATTGTGTTATCACTGTTTTTCTGTTTGAAGTGTTGCACAAATACTTTACACATTAACTTCAGGTTAAGCCTGACTCCTCTGTGCCAAGCTACCAGATGGTTGAGCACAGGTTAATTTGGAGTTTCCTTGTGACTTCGCCCTGACAAGAATTGTGGTTGCTGCTGGAAAAGTGTTTCAACCCCCCCTCAACCAACAACATCATTTCTTACACTCACAGACTATTAGAACTAACCCAATGGGAGGATTCTTAACCTGAATTTGATGAATGCCGTCCATAGAGAGCTTTATTACAGTATGTTAGTGAAGCTATATCAGTCTATTGATACTTTGGGAAAAATAATTGATATTCAGAAGGCCTAGGCTAGCTATTTTTATTGCCCCATTCTCAATTTTGGCTCAGTAAAAAAGCTTTTATACTCTTAATGATCCTCCTATTAAGGATATGAGGATTAGTCCATATTTCTACACAATTGAGACAAATCAGAGTTTGCTTAAAATGGGAAAGCCTTGTAATCTTTGACAATTTTTTGACATTTAACATATCGGCCTTGGTTGCTTTGATTATTGTAGCATAAAGTTAACCTAGATTTAAATCCACAGCAACACTGGCCAAGGACTGCAGAATGATTAATAGCTCTGAAACCACCCCCTTCAATCTTTAAAATACTTTTCTCGTAGACAGTGCAAGGTTAATGTAAAAATCAATTTTTGAGGATAAGGAGCATATCAGTTTTTGAATTACTCCAATACTGAGCATTATCAAGTACCAGTGGGTGTGATTTACCTCTGAAGACACTAAATAGAACACCTTGGGAACACTGCCAATTTCATATGACTTCACTTTTTAATACTTAGTGAACCCAGAATCGTCCCCGGCATCTACTATTCAAAAAGTGTACACCAAGGTAGTCAAGAACAAGCACAGTATCAAATCGGATACTTTTGAGAGAGAATGGGAAAACCCAATCAATTCATACAATGAAAACACTGTGAATTCATAAAGTTATCTGCTTGGTGGGAGAAGGGGCTTTGTACTGAAACTACCGCAAAAATGCTGCTCTGCGCTACAAAGGTCTTTATTACCAGACTGGCTGGAGGATATCAACAATTAAACAGGACCCAAAATATAATTTGGTGGTGCACAATAAAGGGAAAATAACTTGCTAGTCCATGGTTTGGGGTTTTATTCCTTTGGGGTGTAGCGTCTTTGCTCCACAAATGTCAGGATCACAGGTTGGTTGGATTTTACCAACAATAAACATGACCCCAAAAAAACTTTAAATTATGAGAAATAGGTAGTAAGTCCAAAAGCATTGTCTTTGTACTAGTGAGGGCAAAATCTAATTGCCCAAGTTTGAAGATAAACCAATCAACACGCAGAGTTGCAGTAGAAACTCAAGTAACAAAAGTAAAATACTTGTGAACAACTTAAGGTGAGCACATTTCTCCCGCCTTTGTGATATATTCTACGTTGTGAATCTTGCTGATTATGAGCTGGAGATGCACATGGCATCCCTGTGGAAATTTAAGGAATTCAGGTGCCTTTTCGCCCACTTGAGTAAGACCCAAAAAGAAGGAGTGAAGTTCGAGCATAAAGTGGAGCTCTACAAGAAGCAGTAGCATGCGGGCTCCTCTGTCCTTGTAGGTGATTATGGGGAAGGTGGTGAAGGCTGTCTGAAAATTGTGCTGCAGCACAAAACGCTAAGGAGACACAAAATTGCTAAAAAACTGAAGTACTGATTTGCCTTGAGTAAACACTCAGAGCTACTTTTTTGTGACCAAACAAGCACACAAATTAATCCACAGTTGGAACTTTTTTAGTAATTGTTTTTTTCATTTTAAACAGTACAGCAAGAAACTCAGTGCAAACGTTCACATGTTATTCCCATTCAATTTGTAAATCCGTTCAGCCACAATAATAAATCCTAAAACAATAACCTCAAATGTCCACTTATTCATTTGTTAGACAAACAGGGGGGATTTATTTTCTGTAAGTGTTCTATTATGTGAAATATACTAAGGGATTAGGAACTATACAGTAACTGCACAAATTACAAAGAGTTATTTTGAAGACGAAAGGTATAGTTTGGCTCATCAGATATGCCAGTCAAGAGGTCCAGATATCCTCTGGCCAAGTAGACTGCAGGAGAAGGGATACATAAGGGTCCGTCATATCATTACAGAAAATCATATCTTTCAGCTAGTCAAGAAACCTTGGGGGTGGACTTCCACCCGTCCATTGCTACATGTTTCTTTAACAACAGTATGCAATTTCCATATATTTAAGTAGAGCAAAAGAAATATCCCCCTTATAACCCAGTGGAGCCATCAAGGGATTTGGGCATAATGGCATCCTTATCATAAGATACAGCAAACCAAAAACTACTGTCCAAAAATGTGCTGCTGGCGAGCAGCTTGAGGCAAGAAGAAAAAGACAACACTTCTGGAAGGTGGCAGCACCAGCATCTTGTGTTGTCAGGCAAACCCTTTTCAGCTAACACTGTGGGAGTATAACAGACGTCATGAAGAAACTTAAAAGGTATCAGCCTATCAGCCTATACCTATTGTTGAGGGAGATCTCTTTAGTAGAGGACAGCGATATGCCTACAATTGTAGAATCTAGGTCCATTTCCCATTTCCCTTCAATCACTACTTTGGCAGAACAATTCCATCCTGCAAAAACTGTACAGGCTGGCAACCAGATGTTTCTGGTCCGAGCTAGATATCAGCCACAAAAGACTGAAAAACTGAAAGGGTTCCTGGGGAAATGACACATATAGGGCTTGACATATGGCTCAGAGTCTGTAGTTCATATATCATCAGAGAAGATATCACGCAGTGTTCTCAAGCCCCACTTCAATAGTTGAGTTTTATCTTTGAAGTTAAGTGTGAGTCATAGGAAAGAGTTGTTTACTAGAGGCAGGGTTGAGGCAATCCTGTGGGTTATTTCATGGATTCTGGTCAGTTTCCTGTAAGCTAGAAAGAGGTGATAAGTAAACCTAACTTAAAGAAAAACGATCCCTTAGATCCCAAAAGCTATTGCCAAATTAGTCTGAAAGACGTGGGGGCGAAAATATTTGCAAAGGTAATTCTTCAATATCTGAAGCACTGGATTGACAGCATTAATGTAATCCCAGTGATCAAGGCGGTTTCAAAGAGGAGCACCAAACTATCGATCACTGTTCTAGGCGATAAGACAGAAGGCAATGGAAATGAGAGGGAACTTACTTTGTTGTCAATTGCATTTTGACCTGGTTAATAGGGTGAAATGATGGGAAAATTAAGTGGGGTGAATATCCCCAGAAGCCTATTAGCTGTGCTAAAATACCACATCAAGAGAACTGGACCAAGGTACAACTACATAAAAATAGAGCTCTCTCATGGAAAATCCCAATTGAAAACAATTTACTGCAGGAATGTGTCATTGACACCACTTTGTTTGCACTAAATCTTGCTGATTTTCCTGCAATCTTGCAGAACACAAACTCTTTTTCACCAAATATGGAGGGGAGACATATACCCTGCCTATTGTATGCAGATGAAGTTGTTATTTTGATTATGACTCAAGTGGGGTTTAAAAAAAAGTATATGCATTTAATAGCTATAGTAAAGCAAACAATTTAACAAAAGATATAGAGAAAACAAATATCCTGTTATGGGGGAAAAGCAAGCCCCTTACATGGGCTATAGCTAAAATGATTGTAGAAGGAACCTACTTTTACAAATTCCAAGGTATGTTGTTCATTAAACAATTACAGTGGAAAATGCATTTGGACGCCCTAAAAACCAAAGAACAGTGTGTGTGTGTGTGTGTGTGTGTGGGGGGGGGGTTAAGAAATGTAAACAGGGCTATGGTGGCCCCTCAATAGAGCCAGTGTTAACAGCATATAAAGCTATGGCACTCCCTCAAATGGTATATGGGGCAGAGATCTTAGTCATAGGCACAATGTATGATTGGGTGAAAATAGATGGTAGATGTCTCGAAAATCTACTAGGCCTTCCCCAATGTACCATGGTTCAAGCAATCAGAGTCAAAGATAGGCTGAATTCTTGGAACAGGATAGCGGCAAATGTATGCTTGAGATTTTGGCACAAACAGCTATTTGGCTCTACACAAAGGTAACAATGCACTGCGGAAAGTAAATTTGCCAGAGTGACTTATGTTGGGCAACACATATAAGGGACCATCTTAAGAGTTTGGCCCGTTACTATAATGTAGATAATTTTAAAAGTGATGCCCCCCTGCATTTAACCAAAAAGAAGTTAAAGGAAAAGAGTGTTGTAGAACTGTTGCTTAGAGGCTTAAGATATCTTAACTCAAACAGCTCAACTTTGTTTTTAAAACAAATGCTGGTAAAATGGCACGACATATCCCTACCTCACAGACTTACCGAAACCTACAATGAGGAGCACGTTATTGAAATTCCGAGTAGGGCTAAACTTCGCATATGCAATCCAAATTGAGGGGAAAGCCCTGATGGATGAAGATAGGGCCTGTTGGTGTGAGTTTAAAAGTACGATGCGCTAGTCTATATGTTTTAATGGATTGTTTATATTTTATTACCCTAAGGCACAAATTCTTAAAACCAGCATGTGAAATGCACTTTTTGGATGCGCTGTGGTTCAGTCGAAGAGCCAGGTCTTGAGGTCCTTCCTGAATTGAGGCAGTGACGGTGATTGCCTGAGGTGGAGAGGGAGGGTGTTCCAGGCTCTTTGCTGCAACGTAGGAGAAGGATCGTCCCCCGGCCGTGGTCTTGTGGATACGTGGGATGGTAGCCAGGGCCAGTTAGGCGGAGCAGAGGCCTCTGTTGACTAATCTAAAGTCAAGTGCTGTAAATCCACCTAACTTGTAAAATAAAGCAGCTGTTTCCTAGACCAAGTTAGTTTGATCATTAGGTTTATTTTTATTTATTCTATATTCCTTTTCATGAATCACATTATTTTTTCATGTGATAATGTTCATTTTAAATTGTTCTGATCAAACTCATGTATCTGTAAAACACATATGCCCAATGTATTTCGGGCTATGCCCTTCGTCATGGACTAGTTCCTATGGAAAATAGAAGAAACTTAGACTCAATTTCAACTAGTACTATTGTTTCAACTCATTAATCAAATGCGTTTTGATTGGTGGTTGTGTATCTCCAATAAATGATGCGATGTGTTTAAAAGCCAGAGAATGATTCAGAATAATGCGCCCCATAAATTCATGCCACTACAGTGCTCTATTGAGGTTAATAAATTACTTGGTGAAAAAGTACTTGGTGGAAAAAGAAGAAGAAACTGAACGAACAAAGTCCTGGTGATGTTTATACTGGTGCAGCGTATAGAGTGAATTGTCGTAACCCGACGTGGCGTGTGAGGTGAAATTTTCGTAATCTGGCGACTATAAATAATGTTAGTGCTTCAGCGAGTGACGTGTGTACCACCGACTTGAGGTGAATCTTCCTTCATGTGAATAACGGAACACTAATCATGCCAACAACTGTGAATTGGTCCATGCGCGTTGAACTTACTAATTTTGAGATAGATTGCACCGAGTCGTAAACTCGTTTCTACCTCGACGCTGGTCCCAAAGGTGTGACCTTGAGAATAGCGTGAAGTTATGTTAACAGGTTATAAAGGTACTCGCGTTTTTTAGTGCGCGCTACTGTATCACAGCTTACCCGTTGATAACGTGAATTTACGTCTTCCGTATCTCCTGGTGCCGTAGTTAGTGTGTTCCGATGTCTGTGGTGAACCGGATGTGTACGTAGGTTTTACCTGGAAGTATTTAATCATGTGTGGCGCGTAAGAAAGCCATCCGGAAGTCTTTAGTGATGTAATAGAAGTGAAGAACAGACTACCAATTAAACAGGACGCTTAACAAATTGATCTGCGATAATATGTGGATGATTATGCGTAGTGCGTAAAAAGGCCGCCCGTAGGACTTGAGTGATGTGAAAAAAATGGAAAACAGATTAACAAATAAACAAGACGTCTAACACAGTAAACTGGGGTGATAAATAATATGTAATTTGTAAATGCTTACCAGTTCTATTATTGTAGTAATTTGTTTCAAACTCACTGCCTGAACTATACTATACTATACTATACTATACTCCTCTATAAACAATGTGGACCACGTAAAAACAGTGTGTTGCTGAAATTATAAAGTGAAATCATCACTATAGCCATACATGTTTCAAGGTTTCTGTATATTTGCCCAATGTAAAAAGTCCCTCAGTTTGTTGCATGAATTAACTGGATGGTGCATCACATAAATAAGACTTATCAACACTATTGTTGGGGGACCAACTCCTATACAATATACTTCCAAGTGTCTGATCATAATTGAAGTGTTATAAAAAACAGCTTAAGTCCATACGTTCATTGAGGCCTTTTGGATTGACGGTGTCAAGGTAATTAATCCAATGATTCTCTTTGCAACAAGAATTGAGTGTTGTCTCTTCCTGGTATGACAAGAACTTGTTCAAGGATCCAAAACCTTAGTTGACTTATGTTATGATTATTAAGGTTGAAATGGGTAGCAACAGATGATTTCTGATTTTTCGTTTGAATATTACTTTTGTGTTCATTGAAGCGTATCTTCATTTTCCTCTCAGTTTTTCCCACGTATGCCTGTCCACATTGACATTTTAACATGTAAATTACGTTACTGCTATCGCATGTAGCTGTCACTTTAAGCTTGATGGTCGTGCCTCGGGTAGGATGTAATGTGGTGTTGCCTTTAGTGATAGAATTACAGCTGCCACAGTTCATGCAGGGTAATGTGCCACGGTAGTTTATTTCTTTTTTCTCGCTTTTTTTACTTAGTATCTGTTTGAAGTTTTTTGTGCGTAAATAAGCAAATCTGGGTTGATTTACAAATATACCCCTAAAGTCCTTTTCCATTCTCAACATTGGCTAGTATTTCAATATAGTATTCTTGATCCTGTAAATGCGAGTTGAGAACTTTAATACGAAGACCATTCTATTTTACTTTTCCTTGATTGGTTTGTGTTGATTAACAGACTTTCTCGTGTTTTGTTTTGTGCTTTTTGGACCACCTCTTGTAAGATGGGTTCAGGATAACCCCTCTGTCTGAATTTTTCAACCATGGTAACCAAACTGTCATTGTACAGTTTATCGTTGAATGAAATCCGTTTCAACCTTAGTACCTGAGGGAATGGTAAGTGGTTTTTTTTTAATGAATGTAGGAAAGTAGGATCTGCTTCTTATGGTTACCCCCACTTTTTGCACCCACTGTTTTGACTAGTCTGGCTGGGATCCTGCTATTCAGGACCCCAGCCTATCTGCTTTCTCCCTTAAATTGCAATGTATGTACTTTGGTACAACTCCAGATTGGATACTGGGGTACCCTTATCAGTCCCTAGTATATGGTACACATGTACCCAGGGCATAGGTACCCCAGAGGCCTCCCATGGGCTGAAGCATGTTTTATGCCACCCATGAGAGGCCATGCAAAATGGAACCTCAGGTCTGCTACTGCAGCCTGTGTAAGTTGGTGATTGCACCGCTTACTTTAGATATAGGTCCACTATATCTATATATATCACTACACTTAAAACTTTGTAAGTCACCCCTATAGCAGGCATAACCAATCATGAAGGCAGGGTGCTGGGTTTTACGTGAGAGGGTGCTCCTGCATGAGCAGGGCCCCTCTGCAGTCTTCAGAGACCATTCTCCCGGGCTGTACGTGATACTACCAGACATATAGTTAGAGGTGCATTATAACCTCGTGGTAAATGCTATCTCGAAAACGACTGCAACGAAGTATGTCGTGTTTGGTGCCAAACACCTTGGAATCAAACCTCCACACCAGTAACTGGTGTGGGAGGTATGTTTCCTCCCCTCAGAACCGAGGTTCTGGGGGTACCTAAGTCTACCGTTAACAACTTTCTCGAGCCTTACAGCACAAAATGGATGCTGCCAGCCACAGACACGAGTCTGCCCTCCTGCTGCTGAGCCAAGCTCGAGCAGGGGAAGGCAGCACAATAGGCCTCCTGTCACAGTGAGGTGTGACCACCTACCAGACAGGATTTAGTGTATTGGGGCTGGGTGGGTTCACTGTTACAGTGCAGGAAAGTCTGCACGAGGGGCACACTTGGTGTCCCTGTGCATAGTCCAGTTCAAACCAGTTCTAGGAGCCATTTGCTCCTGCTCTGGCGCGAAACTGGACAAAGGACATGGGTGTAGCCACCCCTCTGTCCTGACCCTCCCCTAGGAGGGTCCCTAGAATCTGTCCAACCCTTTCCCGTGGGTATAAAATGGGTTACCTGGCTACAGGACATTAGATTTTACGTGGACAAGATTCTGCAAGAAGATACCACTACACTTCGACCGCCTGGACACGCTGGACTTCGCTGGACCTCCCTTGGGCTCGACTTCATCTTCCCTTGCCGTCCCCAGTCTCGCCACTGTCCGTGATCCATACAGGCTCTGTGCAGGACCCTGTGGACCTCCAAGACAACAGAAGAATCTCCCTTGGAGTGAAGGAGTCACTCCCCTGCAAATGCAGGCACCGTAACGCATCTGACCGGTTTGCTGACCCTGAGCTCCTGCGGACTCCGAAGGCTCCAGCAACACAGGAGGTGGGTTTCTGAAGGTCTCCAAGGTCGAGCTGCCCTCTTACCGAGATTGAGGCAGATATCCCTCGTGGGGACCGTATAACCTGTACCCCTGTGCACCGCGTCCATTTGCAGCTGCACATACTTGTTGTCGTGCAACAATTCCGTGCTTTGGGCCATTTGTAGCCCTGACTCCAGCGCATCTTTTCTGAGAAGGACTCTAGCATCCCCACACTCTGTGCCCTGCTAGCTGGTATCCTGTGGAAACCGCCTGAGGTCCCCTCACGACTCCTGTGCCTTCGGCCTGTGGGTCCACTTGAGGGTCACCTTTGCTTTATTTGGGCTCCCCTGGTTGCTCCAGGCCTGCCCTGACTCCCCTTGCTGTGGTGAGTCTCCTGGTCCTTGCTGGGCCAGATCGACACCGAATTTGACCATCTACATTGTTTGCGGCTGCCAAGGCTTGATTGGTGCTCCCGCCGGACACCGACCCCTCAGCACTCGACATCCTTCGTGGGACAGCTCGTATCCGGCTCCTGGTTGTCCAAGACGTCTCCTAGTCCGCATAGCTGAAGAGTCAAGATCACCGTCAACACACCTGAAGCACCCGAAATCGGTGGGCATTCGTCTACCAAACCCCTGGTCACTCCAAAGTGACCCAGACTCTGTCCCCTCTGCTTTCAAGTTCTTCTCATTTAGAATCCACGTTTGGACACTTTTCTTTCTTACAGCAGCAGCATTTCTTTGTCGACATCCATAGAGAACGACAAGGGTTTCCGACGCCACTTCGCACCTATGCACCCGGCTCCTCTGGGGTAGGTAACTCTGGTACAAAGGTATCCACGGGTAGGGTGGCCCTCCAAACTCTTAAGTTCCAAGGGTTGTCTTCGTAATCTGCTGGGAAGGGTCCTTAATCTCTGATTTTCCAACCGCGACTTTCCCATTGAATTGTACGAAGCACACGGTCGTGTTCTCACACTGCACCCATCCTCCGTGGGGTCCCTACTCACTCACCTTGGGTGGTTCCTTGGGGTCCCAGCGATTCTACACCTTCTAGACTAGGTCTAGTCCTGAGTCGTGGTTCTTATACCACTTATTTAGTATATGGTTTGGTCTCCCCCGGAAGCCCACTGTGTATTGTGCTACTTACGCTTGATTCTTTGCAACTGTATTATTTGATTTGTGTTCTATCCTCGCGTAGAGGATACTAGAGTGTTATATATAATAAGTACATATTTTTATAACTACTGTGTGGTTTCCCTTTCATTTAACCAATACTATAAGGTTGCATTCTGGTAAAACAAGGTGCTTAACATTCCTTCAAGACTTAGCCTAAAGGCTGCTCTCCATAGCTACCACTAGGATAGCTTTCAATAAAGGTTATCTTTGACCTAATCACCATAAGGGTTGTTTGGACTGGTACAAGGTGCCCACTTTAATTAGTGGACAGCATATACCAGGCCAACTTCTCACATTGGTGTGCAGCGGTTGGGATTCAAGCCTGCATTGTTTTACCACATAAATCTTTTGTATTGATTAACTGAAAAACCACTAGTGTCTAGGAACATATAATACTAGCTTAAGATAGTAAGTTCTACTGAACTTGGGGTTGGGTAAGCCAAGGGTCTAGCATACCCTTTCTCCAACCTAAGAGAGTTTAGTTCCCACTAGGTTAGGTAGGTGCCTACACCACACCTCACTTAGTATGTCTTCTAATGGGAATGCCACTGGTGGCATCCTACCTACTAAATATGATATCTTTGCATTCACTGAATTAAAAGCTATGTGTGTATCTAGGAAGCTGAAGACAGGGAGAAATGCCAACACTCAACGTCTCATTGATGCATTACTGCTAGATGACATTAGGAAGACTCCTGGGTCAGATGAGCAGGATAGAGTGGGTGGTACAGGGGAAGAAGATAGGTCAGGAGGGGACACCTTCTATGACCTAGAGTCAAACCCTGGACAGGAGGATCAAAATGATCCACCCCTGAACAACTCAGATCCCCAGGAGGAAGAAGAAGAAGAGGGTCAAGAGGACCATCACTTTAGTCCTCCAGGGAGAGTGCAGAGTTTACCAAGGAGATCTAGGTCTCCCTCTGCTGAGTCAGATCATTCTAGACATTCTATAGGGACCTCTGTTTCTAGCAAGAGGGACAACTCTTATGACAGGGAGTGCCAATTACTAGAGCTTGAGAAAGCTAAGTTTAGGCTCAGGCAACAGCAATTGGCCCTGGATAAAGAGTCCCTAGAAGTCCAGAAGGCTAGAAAGAAATTGGGACTAGAGTCCCATGATGGCAGCTATAGTGTCCCTAGGGTTAGGGAACATGCCTTTGATCATAGGAACCTGAGCAAGATTGTCCCTCCCTTCCATGTAGGGGATGACATCCAAAAATGGATAACTGCTTTGGAGAGGGCCTGTAAAGTTCAGAAGGTCCCTCAAGAGCAGTGGGCAGCTATCTTGTGGCTCTCCTTTGCTGACAAAGGTAGAGATAAGCTCCTCACTGTTAGAGAAGAGGATGCTGATAATTATTCAGTCCTGAAGAGTGCTCTCATTGAAGGTTTTGGCTTAACAACTGAACAGTACAGGATCAAGTTCAGAGACACCCAGAAGACACAGACTCAGGACTGCGTAGACTTTGTTGATTGTGCCATTAAGGCTCTGGAAGGCTGGTTACTTGGTAGCAAGGTGAATGATTTTGAAGGATTGTACAACTTGATTATGAGGGAGCAGATCCTTAATAATTGCCAAAACCAGTTGTTGCATCAATACCTGGTTGACTCTGATCTCACTTCTCCCCAAGAATTGGGAAAGAAGGCAGATAAGTGGGTCAGAACCAGGGTGAAGCAGAAAACTCAGACCAATGGTGGTGACCAGAAGAAACCAGACTCTAAGAACTCAGATAAGGGTGGGGACAAAAATAAAGATCAAAAGTCTTCATCAGGGCCCCAAAAACCTGCATCTGGGGGGGAGTCACAATCCAACAAAGGAAAAGGCAAAAGGAAACCTTGGTGTCACATCTGTAAAGAGAAAACCTATTGGACAAAGGATGCCAATTGTCCAAGGGCCAAGGATTCTACTCCTACCACCACTGCCCCTAAGGCAACTGCTCCCCCTAGCACAGTTTCAAGTGGTGGTACACAGAACAAGGGAATAGTGGGGTTAACCTTGGGCTCTGAGGTGGGTTCTGGCCTAGTCAGAACTCCAGCTCAGGCTGTTCTGGTCTGTGATGGAGGCATGGATATTGCCTCCTTATTTGTTAGTCCCAGTAACCTGGGCAAATACAGACAACAGCCTTTAATAAATGGTAAGGAGGCCATGGCATACAGGGACCCAGGTGCAAGTGTCACAATGGTGACAAAAGATCTTGTGGACCCTGACCAGATCATACTTGGTGAGATGTACCAAGTGACCAATGCTAGCAATGTCAGGACAGACCATTCCTTGGCAGTTGTTAATTTCACCTGGGGAGGGGTAACTGGCCCTAAGAAGGTTGTGGTAAGTTCAGACCTCCCTGTGGAATGCTTGTTGGGCAATGATTTGGAGACTTCAGCCTGGGCTGAAGTGGAACTCAGGACTCATGCAGCAATGTTGGGCATCACTGCAGATGTGTTTGCTATGACTAGGTCACAGGCCAAACAGAGAGCCACCGAGCAGGCCCTGGATCCTGAAAAGATGGACCAGGTGCCTTCCAAGAAGAGGAGCAGGAGGGGTAAGGCTGAGTCTTCCCCCCAGGCCCAGAGTGAGGGTCAGTCTTTTGAGGAAGATGACTCCAGTCCTACAGAAGGAACTGTCTCAGATTAACTTGAACCTGATCAGGTTGAGTTTTTGGGGACAGGGGGACCTTCTAGGGCAGATCTGAGCCAGGAGCAGCAAACCTGCCCCTCTCTTGAACCCCTCAGACAGCAAGCTGCTGCTGAGGCTGCAGGGAATGTCAGTGGATCCCACAGGATCTATTGGGATGAGGGACTTCTATATTCAGAGGGTAGAGACCCCAAGCCTGGTGCCACCAGGAGGTTGGTTATACCTCTGAAGTTTAGGGGCTTCCTACTCACCCTAGCACATGACATTCCCCTAGCAGGACACTTAGGCCAAAGCAAGACTTGGGACAGGCTTGTCCCTCACTTTCACTGGCCTCATATGTCAGAGGACACAAAGGAGTGTTGTCGCTCCTGTATCACTTGCCAAGCCAGTGGTAAGGCAGGTGGTACTACAAAGGCCCCCTGATACCACTACCTGTGGTGGGGGTTCCCTTTGAGAGGGTTGGGATTGACATAATTGGTCCCATGAACCCTCCAACAGCATCTGGACATTCTTACATCCTGGTGGTGGTGGACCATGCTACCAGGTATCCAGAAGCTATTCCCCTTAGGACCACCACAGCACCTGTGGTGGCAAGGGCCCTCCTGGGGATTTTTTCCAGGGTGGGTTTTCCTAAGGAGGTCTTAACAGACAGGTACAAACTTTATGTCTAGTTACATAACTGCAATGTGGAAAGAGTGTGGTGTAAATTACAAGTTTACCACACCCTATCATCCTCAATGCAATGGGTTGGTTGAAAGGTTCAACAAAACCCTAAAGGGCATGATAATGGGGCTCCCAGAAAAGCTCAGGCGAAAATTGGATGTTCTGTTGCCCTGCCTTCTCTTTGCCTACAGAGAGGTGCCACAGAAGGGGGTTGGCTACAGCCCTTTTGAACTTTTGTTTGGTCACCCAGTTAGGGGTCCACTGTGTTTGGTGACGGAGGGATGGGAATTACTTCTCAAACCTCCTAAACAGGATATTGTGGACTATGTACTTGGTCTCCGCTCCAGGATGACTGAGTATATGAAGAAGGCATCCAAAAACCTTGAGGCTAGTCAGGAATTGCAAAACGCCTGGCATGACCAAAAGGCTGTCTTGACTGTTTACCAGCCTGGACAGAAGGTGTGGGTGCTGGAGCCTGTGGCCCCAGCAGCTCTCCAAGACAGGTGGAGTGGACCCCACACTATACTTGAGCAAAAGGGAGAGGTCACTTACTTGGTGGACCTTGGAACTCCCAGGAGCCCCCACAGGGTGCTCCATGTGAACAGGCTCAAGCCTTATGTTGACAGGGCAGACATGGGCTTGCTCATGGCTACTGATGAGGGACAGGAGGAAGAGAGTGACCCACTCCCTGACCTCCTCTCACAGAACCCTGATGATGGCTCAGTAGATGGTGTAGCTTTGGCAAGCAGCCTCACTGAGCAGCAACAGTCTGATTGCAGGAAGGTCCTCAATCAGTTTAGGCACATGTTC
Organism: Calotriton arnoldi; assembly: GCA_963921515.1. Lineage (NCBI taxonomy): Eukaryota > Metazoa > Chordata > Amphibia > Caudata > Salamandridae > Calotriton > Calotriton arnoldi. The sequence continues at coordinate 208,627 of CAWUFW010004896.1, read as the reverse complement.
TCACTGACTCCAAGTCAGACCACCTGGTGTACCCATGAAGTGGACTGTTAGACTTGGCATCTTTTGGCGTGTTTCCCCTGACTTTTTGCTTTCTGACCTCCCGGTTTTGACTCTGTTTTTGCTGGTGTAATGATTCTGCGCACTTTCCTCACTGCGGTCCAGTGGGAAAGTGCAAGTGCTCCTGTATAAAATGCGTTATGGATTGGTGTTTCCATGATTGGCCTATTTGGTTTATGTGTCAGTCCCTTGTAAAGTGCACTGCGAGTGCCAGGGCCTATAGACCAAATGCTGTTGGTGGGCTGCAGCACTGGATTGTGCCACCCACGCAAACAGCCCGTAAAGTGTAACTCGGGCCTGCCACCGCAGAGCCTGTGCGCAGCCTGGGGCTGCCATGACGACTTGGCAAGTGCACACACTTGCAAGTCCCTAAACCTTCCCTTTGCTACATGTTAGTCACCCCTAAGGTAGGCCCAAGTGTACCCCTGTGGGCAGGGTGCGTTGTACGCGAAAGGTAGGACATGCCCGGGTGTGTGCGGCATGTCCTGATAGTGAATTACAGCCTAGTTCGTTTTTCACTATTGCAAGGCTACCTGTTCCCCCTAGGCCAGAACGGGCAGTTTTGATTATTACAGCTTATAATCCTAACTGACCCCGGGAACATGGTAGAAATTCGAAGTTTAGTATGCCTGGACTCAGAATGATAAAATGCATCTTTTAGTGAAGTTGGTTTTAACATTCTGTGTTTGAAAATACCACTTTTAGAAAGTGGGTATTTTCTTGTCTAACCATCCAAGCCTGCCTCTGTGAGGTTGTGTATTCCTTGTCTGGAGTGTGAGTGACAGGGGCTGGGGGATGCCAGGAGACAGGGTGAGTCAGCACAGGGCTGAATAGCAAGATCTACATGTAGATGGGTGGGAGGGGTCGCACCTGGGCCCTGAATAGGACAGTGCCTTCCCTCCACAATGCTGGCTCCACCTCCTGTGGTGCGTCTGATGTCCCTGGCCTACTCACTGAAAGAAGGGACGGAGACTTGTCAACAAAGTGCTCCAGAACTGGTTTGGACTAGGCAAAGGCCTCTCTGCCTTCAGAGAACAAAGGAATTTGGGATATAAATATTGGGGCCCTGACCCCATGAATTTAGATCTCGCTGGAATCAAGGAAGCTGCCAAGACGAAGAGCTGGAAGAGCTGCCAGGAGGAGTACTGCCCCTTTGCTGTGTTGTTGCTTTGTTGGGTTGGCCTGCAGCTGCTGCTTCTGCCTTGGGCAGTGAAAGGACTGGACTGAACTTTCTACAAACTTGTGCTGAGTATCTCCAAGGGCCTGAAACCGAGCTGGCCTCCTGTTAAGAAGTCTCAGGGACTACAAAGACTTCACAAGCCTCTGGGTACCGCTTCTGGAACGCTGTTTCAGTTGCCACAGAGGAAGGGAACCGCAACCGACTCCGTCAACCGAATCCATCCCTGGCCGGTGACCTGTTTGCACCGCAGACCGCATCGCCCCGCTTCACATCGCAACCCTGGTCTCACCGTGGGCGACGTCCGATGCCGCCAACATCGAGCCGCTGCTTGCACCGTGACCTGTGGGCACCGCAGTTCGCATCGCATCGCTTCACTGAACCAACCGGACCCGACCGACGCGGTCGCTGCAACTGGCTCAAGAGTCGAGACCACACCGCATTTGGGGCACCGCTCGCACGTCTGCGATGCACCGCTCCGACTCGCACCGCTGTCCGACGCCAGCTCCCGCACTCCGGCTAGGTCGCCTGCATCGCAACCTGTCAGCACCGCATCGAGCATCGTCTCACCCTGCAGCGCACGCCTTGGACTCACCGACTCCGTCTGCACGACGCTCATCGAGCCGCTGCCTGCACCGCATCGAGGGACACCGCACCTTGCATCGCTCCGTCTTGCCCCGCAACCGCGACGAACGCCGACCGGCTCGTACACTCCGTACCAGCCACAACGAGAAAGGTACTGTAACCGAGTCTGTTCACGACTCTGCTGGCCCGTATCGACGCGGTCGGCTGGAACTGTTAGACTCTGTGGTTTTCAGCATCACGGTAGGCTCGGACGGAGCTACCGACTCGTACGAACTTTGCTTTTGTGCTATTCCTGCAAAGAAGAAGTTACCGTATCAAGCATTCATTTTTAAAGTACAGTATTGTGGATTTTTGTCGTAATTGGTCTTGTCTTGAGTATATAAAATATTGGTTATTTTTCTAAACTGGTGTGGTGTCCGTTTGTAGTGCTTACACTGTATTACTGTTGGTTATGTGCAAATGCTTTACACACTGCCTCTGAATTAAGCCTGACTGCTCGTGCCAAGCTACCACGAGGGTGAGCAGGGGTTACTTCACGAGTGTAACACCCTTACCCTGACTAGGAAGAAGGGTCCCTACTTGGACAAAGGTGCAAGCCCTTGCCAACTAGAGATCCCATTTCTAACATTGGTTGTCAGCGGTGAGGATAGGACTTGTGTTTGCACTTAACTTACAGTGATTGGTGTGCACTACTACCATATCGCAGACCATTACGTACCACATACTGGTTCTTTTTCTTTTGGCCTATTTTTGATCGTGCCAGTTTTCAACTCACTACTTTTGTCATGCCTGAATCAATTGCATCATACGTTGCATCTCTGGAAGTTATCTTTGAGGAGGATAGGTTGGAATCCTACGCCGTAAAGGAGCTACGGGCGATTTGTAAAAACCTAAAAGTCCAAATTAAAGGCCTCACAAGGAAGGAGGAGCTACAGAAGGCGCTGAGGGCCTGGGTAGCAGCCAGACATGCCAATGGGCAGCCTGGTAATTTCAGTGAGGAGGCGGAGGAGTCTATTTCCAGGGTGGATGTGCTTTTGGGTAGGGGGGAACCCGCCAGGTCAGGCAGCAGCAGTCTGTCCCCAGAGGAGCTGGAGGACAGGCGGGAGACAAGGCAGTTTGAGCTGCAGAAGCTCAGGCTGGAGAGTGAGCGGGAGGAGAAGAGATTGGCCATAGAAGAGAGGAAGATGCTCTTAGAGCATGAGAGAGAACTGAAGGAGCTAGAACTTAGGAGTAAGTCAGGCTCAGATGGTGGCAGCAATTCGTCCAGAAAGGCAGACAGGATTGTGCACATTCCCAAGAACGTAGGCAAGGAGTTCAAGAAGGGGGATGACATACAAAGGTGGTTTCAGGGTTATGAGGCAGCCATACACATGAATGGGGTCCCTGAGGAGAATTGGGGAGCAGGATTGTGGCCACTTTTCCCTGAGGAAGCAAGGGATGCTCTGATAGCTTTGGGTAAGGGGTATCACCTCACCTATGCTGACATGAAGGATGCCCTCCTCACGAAGTATGGTCTTACTCCGGAAAAGTACAGGGATCAGTTCAGGTCCAGTAAGAAGTCTGATGCCAACACTTGGTTGGAATGTGTGGATGTGTTCTGCAGGTCTCTGGATGGTTGGGTGAAGGGCAGTAGTGTAACAGATTTTCAGGGGCTCTACAACTTGATTGCATGGGAGCACTTGTCTAGTCTATGTTTTGCAGATCTGCGCCAGCACCTAGTTGATAGTAAGCTAACTGACCCCAGGAAGCTTGCTATGGAAGCGGACCGCTGGGTGAGTACCAGGGTCCACAAGAAAGCGTTTGGGGGAGACTCAGCCAAAGGTGGGCAGGGTCCCCAGCAGAAAGGTGGGGGGACAAGGGTAAAGCACAGGAGGTCTCTAAAGGGCCCCAAACTAGTACCCAGGGTAAAGGTTCCCAGCCCCCGGTGATAAGAAGAAAGGGGTCTCCACAGGGAAGCCTGTTGAGACCGGCCCCCGCAAGTGTTATGCATGTGACCAGGTAGGTCACTTTAAGGGGACCCCAAGTGCCCGAAGGGGACACAGCCACCCACCGGTGGACAGTCCAAAGTGTTGGCTAGTGTAGCGCTTGGGGAGGAGGGGTGCCCACAGGAGGGTGGGGATCCCGCAGAAATGACCCTTGTCTCACTAGGGGACAGTGAGATGGTCCCAGGAAACCAGGTGCCCCCTAACACAAAGAAATATAGCACCTGGGTGACCATTAATGGGAACAGGGTAGAGGCTCTCAGAGATACTGGAGCCAGTGTGACCTCAGTCCGGTGTCACCTGGTGTCTGAGAAGCAAGTAGTCCCCGGGGCATTCCACCAAGTAGTTGCTGTAGACAACTCAGAGCGCCAAAGTATGGTGGCGCAGGTTCCCTTTGAATGGGGGGGGGGGTCTCAGGTCCCTTGAGGGTGGTTGTGAGCCCTACCATGCCTGTAGATTGTCTGCTAGGAATCGACCTGGAGCAGTCCGCATGGAAGGAGGTTGAGCTCAGGTCTCACTTGGAGATGCTTGGGTTGCCAGAGTGGGCATGCGTGTCTACTCGGTCAATGGCAGCCAGAAAGGGTGATCAAGAGGACTTGGAGCCTGCCAAGAGAAAGGGCAGGAGGCGCGGGAAACCGGCCCCCGAAGTTCCCACGGACCGGGAGGAGGCGGACCTCGAGGGGGACGCCCCGGTGCCTACAGGGGAGCAGGTAGCCGAACTGGGAGACATCTCTGAGCTGACCCATTGGCAGCAAGAAGGGGGTCCCACCAGGGAGGAGTTCTGCAGGGAGCAGAGCGAGGTGCCCTACTCTGGAGGGTCTGCGGCGGCAGGCTGCAGACCAGGCAGCTGGTAATCAGTCCGGGTCACATCTAATCTACTGGGAGAGTGGTCTCCTATACAGTGAGCCTAAGGTTGCTGAGCCTGGGTCAGCCCGTGTGCTGGTGGTACCCCAGCGCTTCAGGACCTTCCTACTGGGTCTGGCTCATGACGTGCCTTTGGCAGGACATTTGGGGCAGGACAAGACCTTTGACAGGCTTGTCACCCACTTCTTTTGGCCCCAAATGCGAAGGCAGTCAGATGCACACTGTAGGTCTTGCCAAACTTGCCAGGCAAGTGGTAAGAGTGGGAGGAAGGTCAAAGCTCCTCTCCAACCTTTTCCTGTTGTTGGAACACCCTTTGAAAGGGTAGGGATGGATATTGTGGGGCCACTGGATCCCAAGACAGCCATGGGCAACAGGTACATCCTGGTCTTGGTGGACCATGCCACCCGGTACCCGGAGGCAATCCCTCTCAGGACAACGACGGCGCCAGTGGTGGGCCGGGCGTTAATGGGGATCTTTTCCCGTGTGGGATTCCCCAGAGAGGTGGTTTCTGATAGGGGGACCAATTTCATATCGAAGTATATGACATCCCTGTGGAAGGAGTGTGGTGTAACCTACAAGTTCACCACTCCTTACCACCCACAAGGAAACGGTCTGGTGGAGAGATTCAACTAGACCTTGAAAGGCATGATCAAGGGTCTAACAGAACCCATGAGGCGTAAGTGGGACGTCCTCTTGCCATGCCTACTCTTTGCATACAGGGAGGTGCCTCAGAAGTCTCTTGGGTACAGCCCCTTTGAGCTCCTGTATGGCCACCCTGTCAGAGGACCTCTGAGTTTGGTAAAGGAAGGCTGGGAGGCAGCTCCCAGGAAAACTCCCCAGGATGTATTTAGCTACATGCTGGCCTTTAGAAACCAAACTGCCCGCTTCAGGAAACTCGCTCAGGCGAACCTAGAAGCAAGCCAGGAAGAAATGAAGAGATGGTATGACCAGAATGCCACTCTGGTCGAATTTCAACCTGGGCAAAAAGTGTGGGTCATGGCCCCAGTGGCACCTTGTGCCTTGCAGGACAAGTGGACTGGGCCATATGAGGTAAAAGAGCGCAAAAGTGATGTCACCTACCTGGTGGATTTGCAGGCTCCAAGGAACCCTTTGAGGGTCCTTCACGTGAACCGCCTCAAGCCCCACTTCGAGAGGTCCGAAGTGAGTATGCTCTGGCGACAGATGATGGGGTGGAAGAGGAGAGTGAGCCTCTCCCTGACCTCCTGTCTACCAAGGAGCATGATGGGTCAGTAGAGGGTGTGATCCTCTCCCCTACTCTGACTCAAGAGCAGCAGGGGGACTGGCGCCAGTTGTTGGGACAGTTCGCCCCACTGTTCTCTCTGACCCCCGGTGTTACTCACTGGTGTACCCATGACGTGGACACCGGTGACAGCCCTCCTGTGAAGCACAAGATTTACAGGTTGACTGACCGGGTCAGAGCCAGCATCAAGGAGGAGGTCTCTAAGATGTTGGCGTTAGGGGTGATTGAGCCCTCCCACAGTCCTTGGGCCAGCCCAGTGGTCTTGGTCCCAAAGGCTGCGGCGCCCGGTGCCACTCCAGAACTCCGGTTTTGTGTGGACTACCGTGGGCTCAATGCCGTCACCAGGACTGACGCGCACCCCATCCCCAGAGCTGATGAGCTCATTGATCGGTTGGGAGCTGCCCGGTTCCTCAGCACGTTTGATTTGACGTCTGGGTACTGGCAGATTGCCTTAACCGATGGGGCCAAGGAGAGATCAGCGTTCTCAACCCCAGAAGGTCATTACCAATTCCGGGTGATGCCCTTTGGGTTGAAGAATGCCCCTGCCACCTTTCAGAGGTTGGTCAATCAGGTGTTGGCTGGGCTGGAGGATTTCAGTGCCGCCTACCTGGATGACATTGCTGTGTTCAGTTCCAGCTGGGAAGAACATTTACGGCACCTTGAGAAAGTGTTGAGGGCTCTGCAAGGTGCAGGCCTCACGATCAAGGCCAGTAAGTGCCAGATCGGGCAGGGTTCTGTGGTGTACTTGGGACACTAGGTAGGAAGCGGCCAGGTGGCGCCCCTACAACCCAAGATTGACACCATTCTGGCTTGGGAATCCCCCAAGACCCAGACAGAGGTGAGAGCCTTCTTAGGTCTCACTGGTTACTATAGGAGATTTGTTAAGGGCTATGGCACCATCGTTGCCCCCTTAACAGAGCTGACCTCTAAGAGGCAGCCCAGGAAAGTGATCTGGACGGAGTCCTGCCAGAAAGCTTTTGATGCCCTGAAGGCAGCCATGTGCACGGCGCCCGTGCTCAAGGCACCTGACTTCTCCAAGGAATTCGTCGTACAGACTGACGCTTCAGAGCATGGTGTGGGAGCGGTGCTCTCACAACTGAACGAAGAGGGCCTGGATCAGCCTGTAGTCTTCCTTAGCAGGAGACTACTTCCCAGGGAACAGAGGTGGAGTGCCATAGAAAGGGAAGCTTTTGCTGTGGTCTGGGCACTGAAGAAGTTGAGACCATACCTGTTTGGGACTCACTTCCGGGTTCAGACAGACCACAGGCCCCTCAGATGGTTGATGCAAATGAGGGGTGAGAATCCAAAACTGCTGAGGTGGTCCATCTCCCTACAGGGAATGGACTTTACGGTGGAGCACCGTCCTGGTACAGAACACGCCAACGCAGATGGTCTGTCCAGGTTCTTCCGCCTTAGTGAGGAGAACTCCAATGGGGTTGGGTAGTTCTCCCTACTTTCAGCTGGAGGGGACATGTGTTAGACTTGGCATCTTTTGGCGTGTTTCCCCTGACTTTTTGCTTTCTGACCTCCCGGTTTTGACTCTGTTTTTGCTGGTGTAATGATTCTGCGCACTTTCCTCACTGCAGTCCAGTGGGAAAGTGCAAGTGCTCCTGTATAAAATGCGTTATGGATTGGTGTTTCCATGATTGGCCTATTTCGTTTATGTGTCAGTCCCTTGTAAAGTGCACTGCGAGTGCCAGGGCCTATAGACCAAATGCTGTTGGTGGGCTGCAGCACTGGATTGTGCCACCCACGCAAACAGCCCGTAAAGTGTAACTCGGGCCTGCCACCGCAGAGCCTGTGCGCAGCCTGGGGCTGCCATGACGACTTGGCAAGTGCACACACTTGCAAGTCCCTAAACCTTCCCTTTGCTACATGTTAGTCACCCCTAAGGTAGGCCCAAGGTACCCCTGTGGGCAGGGTGAGTTGTACGCGAAAGGTAGGACATGCCCGGGTGTGTGCGGCATGTCCTGATAGTGAATTACAGCCTAGTTCGTTTTTCACTATTGCAAGGCTACCTGTTCCCCCTAGGCCAGAACGGGCAGTTTTGATTATTACAGCTTATAATCCTAACTGACCCCGGGAACATGGTAGAAATTCGAGTTTAGTATGCCTGGACTCAGAATGATAAAATGCATCTTTTAGTGAAGTTGGTTTTAACATTCTGTGTTTGAAAATACCACTTTTAGAAAGTGGGTATTTTCTTGTCTAACCATCCAAGCCTGCCTCTGTGAGGTTGTGTATTCCTTGTCTGGAGTGTGAGTGACAGGGGCTGGGGGATGCCAGGAGACAGGGTGAGTCAGCACAGGGCTGAATAGCAAGATCTACATGTAGATGGGTGGGAGGGGTCGCACCTGGGCCCTGAATAGGACAGTGCCTTCCCTCCACAATGCTGGCTCCACCTCCTGTGGTGCGTCTGATGTCCCTGGCCTACTCACTGAAAGAAGGGACGGAGACTTGTCAACAAAGTGCTCCAGAACTGGTTTGGACTAGGCAAAGGCCTCTCTGCCTTCAGAGAACAAAGGAATTTGGGATATAAATATTGGGGCCCTGACCCCATGAATTTAGATCTCGCTGGAATCAAGGAACCTGCCAAGACGAAGAGCTGGAAGAGCTGCCAGGAGGAGTACTGCCCCTTTGCTGTGTTGTTGCTTTGTTGGGTTGGCCTGCAGCTGCTGCTTCTGCCTTGGGCAGTGAAAGGACTGGACTGAACTTTCTACAAACTTGTGCTGAGTATCTCCAAGGGCCTGAAACCGAGCTGGCCTCCTGTTAAGAAGTCTCAGGGACTACAAAGACTTCACAAGCCTCTGGGTACCGCTTCTGGAACGCTGTTTCAGTTGCCACAGAGGAAGGGAACCGCAACCGACTCCGTCAACCGAATCCATCCCTGGCCGGTGACCTGTTTGCACCGCAGACCGCATCGCCCCGCTTCACATCGCAACCCTGGTCTCACCGTGGGCGACGTCCGACGCCGCCAACATCGAGCCGCTGCTTGCACCATGACCTGTGGGCACCGCAGTTCGCATCGCATCGCTTCACTGAACAAACCGGACCCGACCGACGCGGTCGCTGCAACTGGCTCAAGAGTCGAGACCGCACCGCATTTGGGGCACCGCTCGCACGTCTGCGACGCACCGCTCCGACTCGCACCGCTGTCCGACGCCAGCTCCCGCACTCCGGCTAGGTCGCCTGCATCGCAACCTGTCAGCACCGCATCGAGCATCGTCTCACCCTGCAGCGCACGCCTTGGACTCACCGACTCCGTCTGCACGACGCTCATCGAGCCGCTGCCTGCACCGCATCGAGGGACACCGCACCTTGCATCGCTCCGTCTTGCCCCGCAACCGCGACGAACGCCGACCGGCTCGTACACTCCGTACCAGCCACAACGAGAAAGGTACTGTAACCGAGTCTGTTCACGACTCTGCTGGCCCGTATCGACGCGGTCGGCTGGAACTGTTAGACTCTGTGGTTTTTAGCATCACGGTAGGCTCGGACGGAGCTACCGACTCGTACGAACTTTGCTTTTGTGCTATTCCTGCAAAGAAGAAGTTACCGTATCAAGCATTCATTTTTAAAGTACAGTATTGTGGATTTTTGTCGTAATTGGTCTTGTCTTGAGTATATAAAATATTGGTTATTTTTCTAAACTGGTGTGGTGTCCGTTTGTAGTGCTTACACTGTATTACTGTTGGTTATGTGCAAATGCTTTACACACTGCCTCTGAATTAAGCCTGACTGCTCGTGCCAAGCTACCACGAGGGTCAGCAGGGGTTACTTCACGAGTGTAACACCCTTACCCTGACTAGGAAGAAGGGTCCCTACTTGGACAAAGGTGCAAGCCCTTGCCAACTAGAGATCCCATTTCTAACATGGACACAGGTGAAAACCTACCTGTAAAGAACAAAATTTACAGGCAACCTGACCATGTCAGGGACAGCATCAGGACTGAAGTCCAAAAGATGCTGGAATTGGGAGTCATTGAGCCCTCAACTAGTCCTTGGGCTAGTCCAGTGGTCTTGGTACCTAAACCTCACACCAAAGATGGTAAGAGAGAGATGAGGGTTTGTGTGGACTACAGAGGACTCTATGCAGTCACTAGGACTGATGCTCATCCTATTCCAAAGGCAGATGATCTCATAGATACTTTGGCCTCAGCCAAGTTTCTGAGTACTTTTGACCTTACAGCTGGCTACTGGCAAATCAGACTAGCTGAGGATGCCAAGCCAAAAACAACATTTTCAACCCCTAGTGGGCATTATCAATTTGTGGTGATGCCTTTTGGCTTGAAGAATGCACCTGCCACATTTCAAAGGTTGGTGAAAAAAGTTCTCACAGGCCTGGAAGACTATAGTGCAGCTTATCTAGATGATATTGCTGTCTTTAGTTCCACCTGGGAGGATCACCTGGTCCACCTGAGAAATGTTCTGGAGGCCTTGCAAAAGGCAGGCCTCACTATCAAGGCTACTAAGTGCCAGATAGGGCAGAGTCAGGTTGTATACCTGGGCCACCTTGTGGGTGGAGGCCAGGTTCAACCATTACAGAGCAAAATCCAGACCATCATAGAATGGGTTGCTCCAACTACCCAGACTCAGGTCAGAGCTTTCTTGGGCCTGACTGGGTACTACAGAAGATTTGTAAAAGATTATGGGTCCATAGTGACTCCCTTGAATGATCTTACATCAAAGAGAATGCCCAAGAAAGTTCAGTGGACAGTTAGCTGTCAAAAGGCATTTGATGACCTCAAGCAGGCCATGTGCACTGCTCCCATTGTGCAAAGTCCTGACTATTCCAAACAATTCATTGTTCAAACTGATGCATCTGAGTTGGGGGTAGGGGCTGTGTTATCACAATTGAATGCAGAGGGTCAGGATCAGCCAGTAGCTTTTATTAGCCCCAGAGAGAAACGTTGGTCAGCTATTGAGAGGGAAGCCTTTGCTATGGTTTGGGCTCTGAAGAAGTTGAGGCCATACTTGTTTGGAACTCACTTCATTGTTCAGACTGACCACAAGCCCCTCTTGTGGCTAAAACAGATGAAGGGTGAAAACCCCAAACTTTTGAGGTGGTCCATTTCCCTACAGGGGATGGACTATACAGTGGAACATAGACCTGGGAGTAACCATGCCAATGCAGATGGACTCTCCAGATAATTCCACTTAGAACATGAAGACTCAACTGGGCAAGGTTAGTCTCATCTCCTTTCGTTTGGGGGGGGGTTGTGTAGGAAAGTAGGATCTGCTTCTTATGGTTACCCCCACTTTTTGCACCCTCTGTTTTGACTAGTCTGGCTGGGATCCTGCTATTCAGGACCCCAGCCTATCTGCTTTCTCCCTTAAATTGCAATGTATGTACTTTGGTACAACTCCAGATTGGATACTGGGGTACCCTTATCAGTCCCTAGTATATGGTACACATGTACCCAGGGCATAGGTCACCCCAGAGGCCTCCCATGGGCTGAAGCATGTATTATGCCACCCATGAGAGGCCATGCAAAATGGAACCTCAGGTCTGCTACTACAGCCTGTGTAAACTGGTGATTGCACCACTTACTTTAGATATAGGTTCACTATATCTATATATATCACTACACTTAAAACTTTGTAAGTCACCCCTATAGCAGGCCTTAACAATCCTGAAGGCAGGGTGCTGGGTTTTACGTGAGAGGGTGCTCCTGCATGAGCAGGGCCCCTCTGCAGTCTTCGGAGACCATTCTCCCGGGCTGTACGTGATACTACCAGACATATAGGTAGAGGTGCATTATAACCTTGCGGTAAATGCTATCTCGAAAACGACTGCAACGAAGTATGTTGTGTTTGGTGTCAAACACCATGGAATCATACCTCCACACCAGTAACTGGTGTCGGAGGTATGATTCCTCCCCTCAGAACCGAGGTTCTGGGGGTACCTAAGTCTACCGCTACCAACTTTCTCGAGCCTTACAGCACAAAATGGATGCTGCCAGCCACAGACACGAGTCTGCCCTCCTGCTGCTGAGCCAAGCTCGAGCAGGGGAAGGCAGCACAATAGGCCTCCTGTCACAGGGAGGTGTGACCACCTCCCAGACAGGATTTAGTGTATTGGGGCTGGGTGGGTGCACTGTTACAGTGCCAGAAAGTCTGCCCGAGGGGCACACTTGGTGTCCCTGTGCATAGTCCAGTTCAAACCAGTTCTAGGAGCCATTTGCTCCTGCTCTGGCGCGCAACAATTCCGTGCATTGGGTCATTTGTAGCCCTGACCCCAGCGCATCTTTTCTGAGAAGGACTCTGGCATCCTCGCACTCTGTGCCCTGCTAGCTGGTATCCTGTGGAAACCGCCTGAGGTTCCCTCGCGACTCCTGTGCCTTCGGCCTGTTGGTCCACTTGAGGGTCAACTTTGCTTTATTTGGGCTCCCCTGGTTGCTCCAGGCCTGCCCTGACTCCCCTTGCTGTGGTGAGTCTCCTGGTCCTTGCTGGACCAGATCGACACCGAATTTGACCATCTACGTTGTTTGCGGCTGCCAAGGCTTGATTGGTGCTCCCGCCGGACACCGACCCCTCAGCACTCGACATCCTTCGTGGGACAGCTCGCATCTGGCTCATGGTTGTCCAAGACGTCTCCTGGTCTGCACAGCTGAAGAGTCAAGATCACCGTCAACACACCTGAAGCACCCGACATCGGTGGGCATTCGTCTACCGAGCCCTGGTCACTCCAAGGTGACCCAGACTCTGTCCCCTCTGCTTTCAGGTTCTTCTCATCTAGAATCCACGTTTGGATTCCACCGGACACTTTTCTTTCTTCCAGAAGCAGCATTTCTTTGTCGACATCCATAGAGAACGACGAGGGTTTCCGACGCCACTTCGCACTTATGCACCCGGCTCCTCTGGGATAGGTAACTCTGGTACAAAGGTATCCACGGGTGGGGTGGCCCTCCAAACTCTTTAGTTCTAAGGGTTGTCTTCGTAATCTGCTGTGAAGGGTCCTTAATCTCTGATTTTCCAACTGCGACTTTCCCATTGAATTGTACGGAGCACGTGGTCGTGTTCTCACACTGCACCCGTCCTCCGTGGGGTCCCTACTCACTCACCTTGGGTGGTTCCTTGGGGTCCCAGTGATTCTACACCTTCTAGACTAGGTCTAGTCCCGAGTCATGGTTCTTATACCACTTATTTAGTATATGGTTTGGTCTCCCCGGGAACCCACTGTGTATTGTGCTACTTACGCTTGATTCTTTGCAACTGTATTATTTGATTTGTGTTCTATCCTCGTGTAGAGGATACTAGAGAGCGTACGCGAATCTGTTTATGTACAGGTTTAAATTGGATCACATACTCAACCAACAAGAGTGGATTGATAATCCTATAATGTATCACAGATACATGGATGACATCTTTGTACTTTGGAAAGGATCTAATCAAGCCCTAACAAAAGCAATTGAAAAACTTAACACAGTGGACATCTTAGTTAATGTATTTGAGCAGGCAAGCTGTTACAGGCTGTGCAGATGTATTGGTTGGAGGTCCTGGCGCCAGAGATCTGTGTGCTGCTCCACAATAAACAATGGAGAGAGATGTGATACATCATATTAATCCACTGGTAGAATATTTTTGAATGTCTCCATCTTCCCAGTGTCTGTTGACTCTCGCACTCCTAAGATATGCAAGTTATTTCATCTTGAATGAGTCTCCAAATCCTCATTCTGACTTTGGTTATCTCCAGAAACTTCTCCATCTATAACCATTTTTCGTTTCTAGTGGCTGGAAAATCTTTGATATCTGTTCAGTCATGTCATTGAGGGTAGATTGACTAAATTGTCCCACATTTGCTCTATACGGAGCTTGAGGAAGTCAATCTTACCATCATAGTAAGGCTTTTTTGCATATTTAGCAGTATTTGCTTGACATATACTTCATCCTCTGCCGCCTGACCTGAGTGCGCAGAACCAATCTGGTACTGTTGCTAACGATTGACAGTTTTTCAGATCATCAAAGATAGCTTGCCCTGCTTCTGGTCTCCCTATTCATGATTACTCAAGGTCACAGAGGGAGGTGATGGGTGTTGAAGCAGGGGGTGCAGGTGAAGCTGATCCTTTGAGAGGTGAGACTTAAGGTCATCCACTGCAAATCTCACAGTCTGTAGGGTTTGGCAGGCTCACACCTTACTTCACAGATCATAAGCTCTCCTTCTTTAAAAGCCTATCTCTGCAACCTAACAATAACTAACTTCAGCCAGTCTATCTATTTATATCACCAACCATCTGCCTGAAACTACACAGCCCCTACTAATGATCACACATAACTGGTATTATATTTTTGGAGAAAACATGACTAATCCCAATAACCAAAAACACCACTGGATTAACCTCTAACCTTGGGTTCTGGAGTAATGTGCTACCCACTGTAACACACTTCAACACCTCTTCAGGGGTAGTAAGCACTTTGTAAATGCAATTACAATTGACTGGACACACCATAGATTAGCTTGACTATGTAAAGCACAACCTTGGCTCTTTTTCAATTTCATGTGAAAATTGTGCTTAAACAAGCACTATTTTACCCCACTGTTTTCAAATTTGTTTGAGAACGGAACCTCCCCCTAAAGTCTCTTAAAAGAGGTCTGGCTCACTTATTTAACTCGCACAGTATAATTTAGGTCAATTATTTTTTTGCAAAGATCATTTTAGCATCCTTTCGTAGGTGGTACCAAATAGACATTTCTTTTTCGGTGTTACATTAATCATGCAGCTATTATGGTACTTCAGAATTGTCAATTATTTTGATGTCATTAGGACTAAGGCCATGTGACCACCTCCTAGGAATTTTCAGGGTTAAAGGTCATATGATGTCACTTCCTGTGATGTCATTATTAAAGTCAAACGGTATGTGATGTCACTTCTGCTACCCCTGGCATTTTGGTGAATCGTCTTCCATGACACACACAGTGCCACTGTGTGTCACACCATATCAGTTCCCTTCCTACTGTTACTGGTGAGGAACAGATATCACACGGGCAATCAAAGGTGGGCTGGAAACCCCTGCATAGACTCAGTTTACAGCTCTTCTTTAGGGCCTCTGAAAAAAGTCTTCATTATAGGGTGTGAAAACTCCCAAGGCAATCTGCGGAAAACTGCAAAGCTTTTGATTTTTTTTTCTTTTTTGGTGGGGGTAGTGTAGAAATATGTGAAAGTTATAGTCCTACGTGGAGATGATTGGGTATCCACGTTTATTAAGCATAGTACAATACAGGCCCCATCCATCAATGGCAACTGCTTCCTTCCAGGTCCTTTCAATGTCTCTATTCCTGAGTTCAAATCTACACATTCTAATCCCTTAGCAACACATGAAACACATTCCAGAACTATATTACAACATAGGGCATGTCCTCAAGACCAGAGGACATGATTAAGATACCACACACCTCCCTCTCAATACAAAAACAAAATAAACAAGGAGGATAAAATATTGTTCAAAGCCTTAAGTTATACATTTAATTCATATACAATTCATTAAATTACACAAAATCATCCGTCAAGCTGGCCTCTTTACCACCCGCATACTCCTTCTTCTTTTCCCTTGGGATCCCTTCTCAGTAGTGGTTTCAGAGGTGATCAATCTTTCTTCTCTGTGTTTTTCCTTGGTCGCAATGTCACACTCTTCCCCACCCTTCCAAATAGCAACCCTTCCCAGATTCCAAATGCGATGGTCATTTGACTTGACTGCATTCTTAAACAGCTTAATGACCTTCATGGGAGGGGGGTTGGAAGCACACTGCCTCACATCCCAGCACAGTTTGCCCCATTGCATTATGGTAAATGCAGTACAAAATTAACACTTACTTCAAAATGAACCATAGTGTTTCACCAAGGTTGGTGCAGGTAGTGATGTGTATCTCTAGATACATGTATGTGTTTCTGGATTTCATCCTACATCAGTAGAGAGCAGCAAAATTTCATCTGGGGTTGCTGGAAATGCTGCCAAAATCTTCACAGGTCACAGTACCACTCACACGCACACCGGTGTATCTCCAGAGCTCGTCAGCTTGCAGGCTCAAGTGAGCCTTTTAAACAGAAGAGAGGATGGGAGCACACTGCCTGACATTTCTATTTCTATGTGTACAATTTGCAAAGCGAATGGCGACCCAAAGGCATTCCAGGGCTGGATCAGAGGCGGCACCACCAAACCAGAAAGATCACCTGAGTACTGAATTATTTAAAAAGCCAGGTTTTAATCACTTTCAGAAAATGTAGTTCATTTTCTGTAGCCCGAATGGCCAGAGGGAGGGAATTCCAGAGCTTTGCTACATTAAAACTAAATGGCCGACCACATCTTCTAGCTCTTTTAATTGTTGGGGTGGCGGCAAGGTAAAGATTTGAGGATTGGAGTGATCTGGTGGGGGAGTAATGGGTGACCAGCTGCCGTAAAATGGACGGGCCTCGACCTTGTAAGGCATGGTGGGCAATACACAACGATTTAAATTCCACTCTTTGATCTGTCCACAGCCAGTGAAGCATTCTCAATCCCTGGCTAATTGATTGTGACCTGGAGATTCCCAACAATACGCGTACAGTTGCATTTTGCGCAGTTTGCAATTTTCGGGTAATTCCTTTAGTAGATCCCAAATACAATGAGTTACCATAGTCCAGCCGTGAAAGGACAAGTGCCTGAACCACCACTCGTCTAGAAGTCTGAGGCAGCAAGGGTAAAATCTTGTTCAACATCTGCAATATTCCAAAACAGCTGGCCGTGGTTTTCGTAGCCTGGCCTTCCATGGTCAGGGTATCTTCCAACCACATCCCCAGGCTCTTTATAACAACCTTAGGGATCGGTCGAGGGACAAGGCCAGTGGGCCAAGCTAAACTTTGTCGGGCCAAAGAAATATTTCCCAGAATCATTAGTTCTGTCTCTAGCTCCATTGAGCTTCAAGCATGACTTGTTCATCCAGCTAGCTACTTGCTCCAGGCAGATCCCTAAATTCGATGTTACAGGTTCCGAGCCTGGGGCAAAGGATATCACCAGCTGGGTGTCGTCTGCATAGGATACTATAGAGACCCCAAAGGGGGCTATAATGTCTGCTAAGGGTTGAAGGTATATATTGAACAATATGGGGCTAAGTGAGGATCCCTGTGGGACCCCACAAGTCACGGACAGACTTTCCGAGGATCAATCCCTATCAAAGACCTGGAATGTTTGTTCCTTTAAGACGGAATTCACCCATTACTGGGCTTTCCCTGCAATTCCAGCCCGCCAACTCTATCCAAAAGTATAGAGTGGTTGACCGTGTCGAAGGCCGCACTAAGATCAAGTAGCACAATGGCCACGGTACCCCCCTGATCCATTCTCCTTTTTGCTTCCTCGACTACCGTCAATAAGGCGGTCTCTGTGCTGTGCTTAGGCTGGAAGGTAGTCTGTGTATTGCGCAGAATTGAATTAGATTCCAACAAATCTGATAGACATCTATTAACATATTTTTCTACCACCTTACTTGAAAGCAGGGCGATAGGGCGGACGCTTTCTAGACAGGAGGGGTCATGATTAGGTGTCTTTAAGTCAGCTCCAATCATTGCATGTTTCCAGTGACAGATCAATCAATTCCAATAGGGAGAGGAAAATAATTTCTGGCTCAAGAGCGAGGATTCTCAGAGGTACTAGGTCAAGAGGGGATCCAGATCAAAGTTTCCCAAAGAGGACTGAGAATTCCTCCAGCGAAAGGGGGGAACTTGGAAAGGATAGTTGTGCATCCATTCTCCGTGGCAATCGGTGAGATGGAGCTATCCCTTTTATTGGTCTCTTGAAATGATTGGTGGATATTCAGAATTTTAGTATTAAAATAGTTAGACAAGGCATTGCACCTATCCGTGGAGGCTTCAACCATGGGGGCGTTCGTGGTAGGCTCCAACAAGGACTTAGTCATTCTGAATAACTCTCTTGGGGAATTCGCAGCATTATTGATTTTTGTCTCATAGAAGGAGGCCTGGGCTTGTCAAATTTAACCGTGATATAGCCTCACCTTTTCTCGATATAATTTTTTTTATTTTCCTCATAATTCTTTCTCCATGCTCTTTCTGCAATTTTACAGTTTTTGTTTTAGTATTCTCCGGTGTGGGGAGTACCATGGGGCCTACATTTCTAGGTTTCTGAGTCATGGTCTTCATAGAAATGGTTTGATCTAAAGAATATACCAGCCAGTCCGAGACCATGTTGTTAGCTGTTTGAGGGTCTCCGGCTAGGTGAGGTGACTTCACGCTCAGAGTGCTTCTCCAGCTGTCACAAGCTTGGACCAAAGCCGGTCTTTAACTACGTTACATTTCTGGAGTAGCGTGGTGTTGGGTATCTTGAGAATCATAGGGATTAAGTATTGATCTGTCCAGGTAAGAGGTACGGTGTCTAGCACGTGTAGCAGGGGGTTATTTGTAAATATCGGGTCCAACAAGTGGCCTCCTACGTGTGTGGGTCCCCGAACCATTTGTTCCAGTTGGGTGGCTTTAGGTCAAGCACAAACCTTGCTGCTCGAATATCACTCACATCCCAGCACAGTTCACAGGTCACAGTGCCACTCACAGGCACACCGGTGCATCTCTAAAGCTTGCTGGCTCAAGGGAGCCTTTTAAACAGAAAGGGGGTTGGGAGCACACTACCTCACATCCTACAACAGTTTACCCCATTGCATTATGGTAAATGCAGTATAAATTTTAGCGCTTACTTCAAAATGACCTGTAGTTTTTCATCAAGGTTGGTGCAGATTGTATTGTATATCTCTAGACAAATTTATGTTTGCTGGATTTCGTCCTTCATCAGTAGAGAGCAGCAACATTTCATCTGGGGTTGCTGGAAATGCTGACAAAATCATCACAGGTCACAGTACCACTCACAGGCACACCTTCATGGGCTGACTAAACTTGTCCATCAGATCCCCTTGTCTAGGATTCTTTATTTTTACCCATTCTTCAACACTCACCTTCGTGTTCTTGACAAACATGCGCTTATTGAAATTTTCTTTCCTTTTCCTCATTATCTCCTTCTTCCATTACTTCTGCTCCACATTTTCTTTGCTCCCCCATGGTCTCCATGTGTTTTCATTCGATTCACCCACTCCGGACCCATTAAGGTATTGGGAGATCTGTTCCTAAACAACAGGAAAGGAGTAATACTTGTTGAGAAGTGTGAGGTCATCCTGAAAATGCACACCTTTGTTTTGAGTTCTTCCACCCAACATAACTTATTGGCCAATGAGCGCTGAATACTGTCTTTAATAACCTTATTAAAGCGCTCAATTATGCCATTGGCCTCTGGATGATATACTGATTTGTTTTTTTATGTTTTATGCCTCTTTCCTCCAAAAATGTCTCCACAGCCTTGGATGTTAATTGTACCCCATTATCTGTTAGTAATGAGTCAGGGAATCCTTCTCTCCCAAATATCTCTTCTAAAAACCCTATGACATCGTGTGTTTTTCACCTCGGGCCACCAAGAGTACATATCAATGCATGTGATTATGAACTTATCTGTACTAGGAATTCTGAGAGGTCCAATTATATCTAATTCCATCTCCGCCCAAAGACCAGATGCCCTTTCCCTGATGACCATGTGTTGGGTTCTACATTCCAATATCTTATCACTCTTTCTATTCTCCATACACTCTGTCACGCCTCTTTCAATCATCAGATCCATTCCAGGCCACCAGTAACTCTCACAGACTTTCTTTTGTTTTACATATACCTGGATGACTTTCACAAGCACATTCCATTAGTCTCATCCTTATATTGACAGGTGGCACCAATTTACTTTCCCTCATAACTAAACCATAGTCCAAGGAAAGCTCATACCTGACATTCCAATATCCCTTCATATCAACACTAACTTTATCTTTTGCTGACCAACCATGCTTCATTCTTTCCCCTTATCAGTGCTTACTTTAAACAGTAATTATAAGAAGAAAGAACTTACATTTTTTTTATAGACCTGCCTCGATGATACCTAACTGATAACTAAAGTAAATAAAGACAGATGAGCCATGTTAAACATGATTGCAGACAATTTTATATAAAGTTAAATTTAAGTATCATATCCGGGTCTTTGCAGGATCATAAAATGCAAACATATGGCTGGTATTTTTCTCTGGGAAAGGTTGTAACTCTAGAAGCCAATAAGGTAAGATGGGTTACTGTGTGTCACCTGCTCGGATGGCAACAAGTGAAAGGGTTAGAGCCACTCCTATGGGCCCTGTCCGGTGTACAGGCCAGCACACCCAGGCGCAGTGGCGAGAAGTCAAAGGGAAGATGCTTTCCCTATCACAAAGACCTTCCTCTTCCACAGACTGCAATCAGGGAAGCACACAATAATAGCAATGAGTTGAGTGATTGGTTTTATGCTCTTTTAAATAATATATATAGGGGTAATATGAATCCCCAAGTTTAATTCTTGACGTCAAAACACTAGGGAAATAAGACCTCTTCTGTAATGTTCTTTTCTTTTATTTTAAAGACATGTGCAGAGATAGAAAAACAGCCGACACGTGTTTCGCCCAAAGGCCAGGGAGCCAGGGCTTTCTCAAGGAAAATGCGAAGCTCTAATGAGCGAGACGTCCTCATCTAAGTCTGGATGTGGTCCAAGTGACAATAATAGCAACCCATCGTCAGAACCTACGGACTCAACATTGTGTCGTACGCAGACGACACCCAACTCATCCTCTCCCTATCCAACGAACCCAACACCGCCAGACACAACTTTCGAGAAGGCATGGAAGCCGTCGCCAAATGGATGAAAAACAGCTGCCTACAACTAAACACCAACAAAACAGAAGTATTCATCATGGGCCCAAACCCCGATGCCTGGAGTGACACCTGGTGGCCCCCCGCCCTCGGAAACCCGCCAACCCCCACGGACCACGCACGCAACCTGGGAATCATCCTGGACTCCGAGCTCAAAATGGACCGCCAGATCAACTCCGTCTTGTCTTCCTGCTTCCACACCCTCCGCCTCCTACGTAAGACCTTCAAATGGATCCCCCTCAAACACAGAAAGACCGTCACTCACGCCCTGGTCACCAGCAGACTCGACTACGGCAACGCACTCTACGCCGGAATAAACAAAAACCTCACCCGCAAGCTACAGAACATCCAGAACGCCGCTGCAAGACTGGTCCTCAACCTGCCAAAACACTGCCACATCTCCCAACACCTGCGCACACTCCAATGGCTCCCCGTCGAGGCGAGAATCACCTTCAAGATACTCACCCACGCACACAAGGCCCTCCACGGCACCGGACCAGCATACCTGAACAGCCGACTCAAATTCCACGCACCCCAAAGGACCCTATGATCAGCCCAGCTCTCCTACGCCGTGGTCCCCCGCACCAGAAAGACCAGATCAGGAGGCCGCTCCTTCTCCTTCCTCGCAGCCAAAGCCTGGAACGCCCTTCCGCTCCACCTCAGACAGACAACATCGCTCCCTATCTTCGCAAGAAACCTCAAAACCTGGCTCTTCGACAGACCCCCTCCTTGATGGAATGGATCCCGCCCCCCCCTACCCCCAGCACCTTGAGACCCTTACGGGTGAGTAGTCGCGCTTAACAAACCCCCTGATTGATTGATTGATAGCAACTGGTTGCAGCACGCAAACCCATTTAATCTCATTCTACACACCTTGGGACATATTTATCATACAATCGTGTGGCGCAACGCAGCAAGTTCCTTTGCTGCACTGCACTGCACTGCGTGAAAGGGCAGGAATGTGCCGTATTTAACATCATACAGCTTATTCCTGTCCTTTCTTGCGCTGGCGCACGTTTGGCTGCCTAGCGCCAACGCAGGCACCCTTGCACCATGGTTCAAGGGTGTTTGCGTTGTAAGCAGAATTGTTTTTGTGCAGAAAGAGACACCTTCCTGCACAAAAACAATCCTGAGAGGCATTGTGCACTTTCTATGTGTGCTGCAGAATACAGAAAGATGAAAGAACGAAGAGAAATAAAGATATTTCTCCTCATTACGCCACCCCTGGTTGGTGTAGCATTTTGATGCTCTCCCAGGTTTACCACTAATGTTAAATCTAAGAATGCGCCAAAATCCATGGGTGTTGCATGCTCCACCCATAGAACGCCTCCCTGGGGCAGAGTAACGCAAAGCAGTGATTTGCGCTGCCTTGTGTTACTCCAGATTTATCAAGCCATGTCGGGCCCCATACAGTGGCCATGCATGACTTGATAAATCTGACTTTAGTGTTGCGTCGCCCTTGCACCCCGTTTCGTGGCTCAAGGCCGATGCAACACTGTGATAAATATGGGCCCTGTGTTATGGACAACAGAGAACTTAAAGAGTTTTTTTCCATTTAATACATTGGTATCTAAAAGAATGCTGTGAGGAACAAACCAATTGTGTACCTCCATATAAGTAATATGAAAAGCATTTAACCCAGAAGAATGCATTTATGGTCTAACAAGGTGCCTGGACTTTTTCTTCTACTCTCTGCCCGCCATTGTGAACAAGATTCAAATACGGCACTCGCCCCTCTCACTATTTTGGAATAAGTGACGAAGTGGTGACCCCAATTTCTTCCTTCTCGAAAGAGCTGAACATTCTGTATGCAGAGAATCAAACTGAACCCTTATCTATATATTGGCTGCCACATCAATGCTAGGTTCTTTAGGATTACTTGACATGAAAATAAAAGAAAGACAACAATGCCAGACTCCCCTGATTCAGGCAACTTAAAAAGGTGGGCATTTTTTTTTTTAGCATTAATATATTCACTGAATTGAAAGGAGAACAAAGAAAAATCAAACAATTGAAAGTTTTCTTTAAACCCAACATTTTATTTTTTTGCTTATTAGTTTCAAAAGAATAAAATTATTGTAGTAAGTCTGTGGCAAAATATTTTTAATTAAATTCTCATCCAATGCATTCCAGAGATAGACACTTTTCTTTGCCAATCACTAATTCAGAGTGATCACTGCAAAATATAATTATAAGCAAAAGGACCACACGGTGCAAAACCCCATGAAGCTACAGGCTGCAGTCCTGGAGAGAAATGCAGCTCGTGCTTCGAAGCCAGAAAGAAATTATGGTTTAAAAACAGAAATGACAGATCAACAACAAGAGAGTGGATGTGGCCCAGTTGACAGTAAGCTGATGTATGGTTCCAAGAAGTGTGAATATGTTTCATTGAGCTATCTAGATCAGTGGTTCCTAACCTGGGATCCACAGGACCCTAGGGGTCCGCAGTACGAGATTTTTATGGATTATATGTTTGTGCATTATTAACTAGGAGCAAAACACAATTTTAGGCTTGATTTCGCATGTACAGATTGTTGTAGTATGATTGTTTTTTAAACGAGTTTCCTATGATCTCTAAAAGTGAGTTTTTCTCATTTATGTTAACTAGGCCACATTTTAGTGCAAAACAGGATGTTGATCAAGATGGAACTCATCTCTTTCAGTCATCCCCTTTTTCCCCTCACCAGCGCACACCCTCTTCCCACAAGCTCTGTTGCGACCAGGCAAGCTGGAATATAATGGGTTATTTATATTGTTACTGTTCTGTTCACAATGAACCTTCCCCAGTTCAGCTGCAATTCGCAACATGTTGCAAGGTTTTCCGCTTGTTCACTGAGACCTATTCATTCACGTTACACGTTATTGTTAATGTATCTTGTTCTGTTCTAGCATCTCTGAATGATATTCGCTTAGAGAGTGTTGATTAATTGTTCATGTAGTGAGCTAGTGCTTAGGTGTTAACATTATGTGGCATTTATTTCTCATGTGCTCTGAAGAAAGGCTAAATTCACTCACACCACGATGAATGTGCAGAAATTCTTTTTCCATATGTAATGATTGTCTCTAAAAACCCTTGATTTTGGGGGTGAACCAGAAGAATTTCCTATTCTACTAGGGAAGTTGTCCTATTTGTTCCTGATTTTGCTCCTCATTGAGGCTTAGATTATTTTCAGGTCTTTACATTCTCTGCATAACTTTGCATTTGAGAGCCTTGATGGCATTGTCTCTGTACCCCATATTTTTGAAATTTGTAATAAAACCCTTTAACTTTCCATTGATCTAGAACTCAATCATTGAGTGGATTCAGTTTACCAATGTCATTCAATTAATACATTTTATTTCTGATTTTAGATGTATGGAAGGTGCCTTAACACAGGGACATATTTCCTCATGAAATTGAGGTTTAACACTATCTCTGATCGAGTACATTAAATTGTGGGAAATCCGATTTAGGTAAATTTTGGGGTGTCTCAGTTTTGGGGTACCTTTTTGCTACCACACGGTGCCACAAACTCAGGGGTCTATGGCTACTTATAAAATTAAATTTTATTATCAGAATAATAAAGTACATATAAATAAAAAAAGCCCCACATAAAATTGAAAATGTTAGAATGCTCTGTAACTGTGAAAGAATTTGAAACTGAGGGTTAAAAATGAAGTTGGTATTCTTTGCTTGGTTCGTGGTAGCAGCACAGGCATAAAATTACAGAATCTCTAATGGATAATTGGTGGCCTCAATTGAAGCACTGGTATGCTACCAAAAAGAGCAAAAAGGTGATATGCCAGAGTCTAGGTGATCGCTTCCTCTTTTAGAAGTAAAAACACATTTTGAAAAGCCTCCACCTTCCCAATAAAATTGGAATTATGACTTTTGTATATTTTTTGTGTTTGTGGATTAAATAAAAGACATTATTTGTTGATTTGTTGCATGTATACTTGTTACTGTATTGCTGTTTTTCTGTGTATTGTTTTGAGGTTTTAGGAATAGACACTGCTTGCGTGGGGGTCCACAGCTTCCATTAATGATTCACTGGGGGTCCACAAAAGTCCAAAGGTTAAGAACCGCTGGCCTAGGGCCCAGGATGCATCCTTTGACTATAACTCAGCCGCTGTTTGCAGTGTGCTGTTGAGCAGTGGACCAGTGAGGAACACACAGCAAAAGATGTCTACATTTGAAGAGAATGCACAGGGCAGGCATGAGCCACTGTTTAGAGTGCAGCTTTTCAACAGTGGCCTGAAGAGACCCTGAGGGGGCATTGAGGAGCGACAGCATACATCTTTGTTTTTCTGGGGTCCAACAGTGCTTTACAGACAAGAAGCAGAGGTCTGTGGTTGAGTGTAATTGGTTTAGGATTTCTTCGAACGATCTGGCACCCGACTTCCATTTCTACTTCACAATGGGACACTAATTCATAAAGGAGCCGTAATGTGTGTGTAGATGTGTGCCTGTTTGTGTGTGTGAGGGGGGGGGGGCGTTGAACTGTTAATTACTCTTTTTTGTATAGCGGGAACTCGACTTCCAGGTTTTAGAGCGCTTTACATAGCACCAGTTGCGTTACAGACGGACACATTCATTTTGTTAGGCACCGGGAGATTAAGTGATTTGCCCAGAATCACAGGATGTTGTGGGCCCCTGCCGAGACTCTAACCCGGTTCCTCAGCTTTGAGGTCGACTGCTCTAGCCGTTAGGCCACATCCTCTACCAGAGCCTATTCCGCTGCTTTTTTCAGTGTGGTAGTGGAAGACAGATGACAAACCCCCCTCGAAGACAGATGACAAAACCCCTCTCGCTGTGATGTAGTTAACCTTTCAATAAGGACAAATGAGGGAGACAGAAGGCATGAACAGGCATTGATTGCTGCCAAGACTCAACCTTTCGTCATCTACATGAATGTTCCTTTTAAAGGAAACGCTTAACCTTTGGCTAATCTTCGTGTGTGGTTGCCTTTGTGTTCACTTTTCAGCGCAAGCCGTGGACACTCATTTCCTCTGCACTTACAAGAACAGTGCATAACCACCACTTACTGTAGGCCTCAAAAGCCCGAAACAGGCTTGGTTGATGCTAGTAACCCCTTCGTGCCCGAATGGAAGCGGCCCCCCATAGATATTTCGGTGACATAGTGCTTTGTACTCAGCAGTCGTCGGTGCCCTCTGTCACACACAAACCTCTGCTATTTCTAGACCTTTGAACATGTTTTCCAGCAGCATGGTGCCGAAAATCTCCTGGTGAACCGAACTTGAAAAGGCTTCTCTCTGAAAATGTTTTTCATGGGAACATCTGTTCAGTCTCAGCGTGTGCGCCTTCAGAAAAGCCGAATTTCTGCGCTGCTGCTACACGGCAACGCTAGGCGTGTTCTGAAAACGGAGGAGGGAGGGATTTTGTTAAATGTTCCCTTAAAACAGATTGAAGGGCTTAATATTTTGGTATTATTGTAGCGCACTGAAGCGACGATGTCAGTTAGAGGTAGCCAGGGGTTGCTGCTACCCCTTGCATGCCCACTGGTGCCCATGGCACTGCCTTTGCTAGCCCAGTAGAAGGATCCTGCATATATATTCACTCCTTGCCCTTCCCTTGGCATCTGAGCTGCAAACAAGGCTGTTTGAGAAGCTAAACGTGAGACAATGAGCTACTTCTGTGATGTCGTCAGGGACAAACCGATGTGCGATGCCACTTCTGTATCTATTGCATTCTGGTGAACTGAAAATGATCACTTCTTGTATTGTGGTTTAGCAAGGGTGCCATGGATGGTATTGCCAGCAAGCAAAACGCATACAGATCTTAAACCTAGGGTGCAGAGGCCGCTTTGGGCTACTAGGCCCCGGTGTACTGCAACTGCTACATTCAGTGCGGCTATCACATAGGGTTCCCCTGAGCAACTGTAGACTGTTCCACTGTCATTCTGCACCTTTGAGGCAAACGCAGCAACCACATGGGGGAAGGAGGGCGTGGCTATCAGGCCGACATGGCTGCCACCTAAGCTCCCTGATCGTGCTGGGATCAACTAATCCAGCATCATTCTAGCCGGCCTTGTCTCACAGACGCCCACATCCGGTGCCCCTGCTTCTCGGGGGGTCTGGATTGGGGTGCTCCTGAGGTGGCCATGACGACTGTTGCAGGGTGGCGGGTGCTCCCTGCCGTGGCGAGCTGGGTGCATCCATTTTGGAAAAGTGCCTTTGATGGGCTTCCTAAGGTTTTCGTGCCTCACAATTTCGCTGGGGGGGTTGGGGGTGTGGGGAGGGGAACTGGTTCACCTCTTGGTTCCGGAGTCCCTGGGATGATTGGACCATGTCAGGCCGTTGCCCCCAACTGCAGGCACTGTGGAAGACGGTAGCAGCTGTGGGGTCCCTACACACTGCAGAGGCTCTGTGAGGACATTCTGAGCCACGCATGTCATGGCAGCCTTCACTTGGCTGCACAAGTGAGCTGCTGTACTGCAGAGTGGCTGAGTGTTAGAAATGGGGTTTCTAGTTGCCACTGGTTTGCATCCTGTCCTAGTAGGAACCCTCACTCTAGTCAGGGAAAGCGAGTTACACAGCTAAGATAACCCCTGCTCACCCCCTTGGTAGCCTGGCACAAGCAGTCAGGCTTGTCTCAAAGGCAATGTGTACAGTATTTGTACACACACACACACAGTAACACAGTGAAAACACTACAAAAGGAGTCCATACCAGTTTCGAAAAATAGGCAATATTTATTTTAATCAAACAAGACCAAAATGACTAAAATCTAACATACACAAGTCAAAATATTACTTTAAAAAGATTAAACAAGTTTGCTCCACAGAAATCAATGGATGCGTTTGTTTTAGGGCAAAGTACTTTAGATGCGTCAAAAATCAAAGACGAGGCAAGGCGCAGGGGAGGTGAGGTGCCGGAAAAGCAAAGCAATGCTTCAGTTCCTTACTACGCAGGGGAGGTGATACATCGGTTCCTTACTGGCAGGGGAGGTGATGCGTCGGTTCCTTACTGCTAGGCAGTGGAGGTGGTGCGTCGGTTCATTACTGTGGTGTCGATGAAGAATCAGTGCCCAGGGACGATGCGTCAAAAATCCAGACGCACTGTGTCATGTCAACAACTGCGAGCAGGCACTGCATTGATTTCTCAGCCACGAAGCAGGCACTGCATCGGAGAGGGCGTCATGGACGTCGGTGGCACAGGACTTGAAACTCACGCTGCGGCGATTCTTCCGACGCACTGCAATGGCAAGCTAGGGGCTGCGGTGAAAGCCATGGTTGATGCATCAAGCGGGAACCACGCATCAGGGCAGGCAGCTGAATGCGTCGATCTTTTACAGCGGGGTGTCAATTAAACAGACGCTGGGAGTCAATGCATGGATTTTCTCCTTAAGATCACCAGGTTGCACTTCCAAGGGCCCAGGAACTGGATTTGGCACCACTTAGCAAGTCAGGACTCTCTGCAGAAGAGCCTAGGCACTGGCAGTTGAAGTCTTTGATGGCCCCTAGACTACTTAACAGTGGGCAAGCTCAATTCAAGCCCTCGGAGACCCTTAGAAGACGGATAAAGAAGCAAAGTCCAGTCCTTTCAGTCCCAGGACAGAAGCAGCAAGCAGCAGGCCAGCACAACAAAGCAACACGCAGAGTGGCAGTCCCTCCTACAGCATCCAGTTCTTCTTACTGGCAGAATGTCCTTCGTCCAGAAGTGTTCTGAGTTTAGAGTGTCAGAGGTCCAGTACTTATTCCAATTTCTGCCTTTGATATAGGCAAACTTCAAAGGAAAGTCCTTGTAGTGCACAAGTCCCTGCCTTTTCCTGACCTGGCTCGAGACACACTACAGGGGGATGGAGACAGCTTTGTGTGAGGACAGGTACAGCCCTATTCAGGTGTCCGTGACAACTCCACCCACCACTCTAGCTCAGGAAGGCCCAACAGCTTAGTGATGGGCCATCAGGTTATGCAAGGCGCACATCAGCTTTCTTTGTGTGACTGTCTAAAGTGAATGCACAAGAGCCCAACTGTCAACCAACCCAGACGTGTATTCTGCAGACAGGAAGAGGCACAGAATGGTTAAGCAAGAAAATGCCCATTTTCTAAAAGTGGCATTTTCAAACTTACAATTCAAAAACCAACTTCACCAAAAGATGTATTTTTAAATTGTGAGTTGAGAGACCCCAAACCCCAAATCTCTATCTGCTCCCAATGGGAAATTACACTTAAAAGATATTTCCAGGCAATCCCCGTGTTACCCTATGGGAGAGATAGGCCTTGCAAGAGTGAAAAACGAAATTAGCAGTTTTTCACTATTAGGACATGTAAAACACACCAGTACATGTCATACCTTTTAAAATCACTGCACCCTGCCCAGGGGGCTGCCTTGGGCCTACCTTAGGGGTGACTTACATGTAGTCAAAGGGAAGGTTTTGGCCTGGCAAGTGGGTGCACTTGCCAGGTCGAAATGGCAGTTTAAACCCTCACTCACAGACACTGCAGTGGCAGGTCTGAGTCATGCTTGCAGGGCTACTCATGTGGGTGGCACAATCAGTGCTGGAGGCCCACTAGTAGCATTTGATTTACAGGCCCTGGGCACTCCTGGTGCACCGTACTAGAGACTTACTAGTAAATCAAATATGCCAATCGTGGAGGAACCAATTTACCATTACCTTTTAGACAGTGAGCACTTGCACTTTAGCACTGATCAGCAGTGGTAAAGTGCCCAGAGTCCTAAAACCAGCAAAAACTAAATGCAGCACACAGTCAAAAACAGGAGGTCAGAGGCAAAAAGACAGGGGAAATCACCCCAAAAGATGCCAGGTCTTACACAGAGGCTGGGCTGCACTGAGAGCCATCCCTGCACGAGTTCTTCATGGAGATGACTGCCTAACATACCATTGAGTCACGACTGCATCCCCCTGTCACCCATCCTGCTGAATTGAACACTCTTGCCCTGTTCTCTGCCCCGTTGGGATCTGTCTCCCCAGTAAGGACCCGGCTTGGCTGCTTTTGCCCTCCCTCCCCTGGGATCTGAATGGCAAATGGGGAGGGAGTGAGGTGGGCTAGCAGGTGTCACGCTACGATGCACCTATCATACTGTGGCCGAGTGAGACTGCAGCGATCTCCAGATTACCAGCCATTACTGATACTTGATCCAGTGGGCTCTGACGTGGTGTCTACTCCCTCATGGGCAGTCACATAAGACTGCTGGATTCCCTGCTTGCACATTCACTATGACTGCAGCGGACCCCCCGCATTCCCCTGATGGGGCCCAGAATCCAGGCATATCTTGCCCTTGTCTGCACCCGAGGGTCAGGACAAATTGGACCTTATTCTGAAAGCCATCATGGACACACGCACAACACTTGAGAATGAAGTTGATGTCGTGGTGCCAGTTATTTGTAGACTGTGTGAGAACCAGCGTAAACTTTCCAAAAACGTGCATGTAAACAGTGCATTGCCCCATACCATTCATCCCAAAACCACAGACCATACCAAAACACTGCAGGATTTGTTGGAGTGCATATGCCATTTGAGGGGCAGAGCTGAGGCCCCGGAGGGAATGGTGCACCGGAATAATTTGCACATAGCTGGCCTGCCTGAGGGGCTGGGGGGACGGTGCCCCACGAAGTACATTGATGCCTGGCTTCGGGAGGATATATTCCCTGAAGAGCTCGCCCCCTTTTTCACTGTGGAACGTGCCCACAGGTGCCTGCCAGACGGCTCCCTTCTGGGAATGTGCCCTGGCCAATAGTGGCCAGTACCCTGAATTTTAGAGACAGAGAGGCTCTGTTGCAAGCTTCTAGGAACACCGACCACTTTCCAGCTGCAAACACACATGTTATGATCTTCCCTATCTGATAGAGACTTCAAGCTGCAAATTCTTTACCTTAGAATTATCCCCAGCCGTCAGACTGGATCTGGAACTTTTTCGTGAGCTGTACCCCTGCACATCAGTAGGTGGCTTTGTGCAGCTCCGCGTGGCATCGTCCAAGCCGGAAGTGACATGCGCTGTGCCTATATAGGTGCCAAACCAGTGTGCTGACGTCATTTCTTTTCTTTCCACACCAGTCAGCAGAGATCCGGAGAGAGCTACCCCAGTCATTTTTTGACTGAGTCTTTTTTACTTTTTGTTGACGTTTTTGGAGATCCTTATCATGGTGTGGCAGGGATGTCCACTAAGAAAGCTGGCTTTAAGCCAGCTGCGCCTGTCACTGACAGATGTCAGTGATGAACCCGCATCTTGTTTGCCTCTGGTGCCTTGAGGGCGACCATGATGCGAAGACCTGCATCGACTGCCATGCCATGCACCCCAAAATCTTGAGGGAGCGGTCCCTCAAGCTCCTTGCCATTCGACATGCGACGCCATGACGGTCTCGATCCAGGTGGAGAGGAAAGTCCCGGGATTGGTCACCGACCCATCGATCTTCATCCCAGTCGATGTTATCCAAGCATTCGGGTAAGTCCTACAAAAAAGAAAAAGAGCAAGAAGTCGAAGAGGTCTTCGACTTCACCCCATCCATTGAAGTTGACAAGGGAGCGTCGTCATTCAAAGCCTGGCTCCGCGGTTGATCCTGCCCCTCGGCTGACTCCGCGCCTCCCCGAATTTCCAGGAGCTGGAGTAGCCCCGGCCCAATTCCGCAAAATTTATGAGGCAATGAAGTGCAGGTGTTCACGAACAACACCACTGACATGTGGTACTGCAACAAACAGAGTAGGGTGGGATCTTGGACCCTTTTTCAAGAGGCCCTGTGCCTCTGGACCTGGCTGAAACATCAGGGCATATTCCTAGTGGTTCAAAACCTGGTGGGCTCTCTGAGCTCTAGGGCGGGCAAACTCAGCTGAAGATGCCTAGCGGATCACGAATGGCATCTCCATACGGAGGTAGTTCAGGGTCTTTTTCAGCAGTGGGGAGAGCCTTGATTAGATCTGTTCACCACCGCCGAGCATGCACAATGTCAGCACCTTTGCGCACTGGAGTTTCCAACGTGGCTCTCACTCAGAGACGCTTTTTGTCTTGTGTGGAGCTCAGGCCCCCTGGACGCCTTTCCGCCCATACCACTCCTGCCCAGAGTTCTCAAAAAGATCAGGAACAACCAGACCCAAGTCAGCCTTGTGGCTATGGACTGGGCTCTGAGAGTTTGGTATCCTGAGCTGTTGAGTATCGCCATCGGTTCTCTGATCAGGCCGCTTCTTCGGGAGGATCTTCAGTTGCAGCAGCAGGCAAGGGTTCTCCACCTGAACCTGTCAACGCTCCGCCTTCATGCGTGCAGATTGAGCGGTGACAGTTGTCAGCTTTCGACGTTCCCCTCAAAGTCTGCAATGTTATTCTGGCAGCCACACATCCCTCCACCAAGATGGTGTATGGCTGCCGGTGGTGTGTTTGGGCCTTGGTATGCAGAAAAACACGTTGACCCCTTTCTGCTCCCCTTTCGGAGGTCCTTCTGTTTATTCTTTCTTTTGCCCAGCAGGACTCTGCTTTGGGCACCTTAAAGGGCTATCTTTGTGACATCGCAGCCTTTCTGTGGTTGCCACATCAGCCATCCCTGTTCAAATCCCCTGTTGTAAATATGTTTTTGAAGGTCTCTAACATATATTTCCACCTTCACCCTTTATCATGCCTCAGTGGGACCTCAATCTCGTAATTACATTTCGGATGTGCTCTCCCTTTGGCGGTAACATCTGCCCGGAGAGTCAGTGAGCTCCAGGCTTTGTCATCTAAGTCTTCTTACCTGACCATCTTTCCAGACAAGCTGGTTCTTTGCACTAGAGCTTCCTTTCTGCCGAACGTTGTCATTCCCTTTCATGTAGGCCAGTCCATCACCCTGCCTACCTTTTATGCTTAGCCGCATCCCTCTAAGGAAGATGAGCGACTCCATTAACTGGACGTAAAAAGAGCGTTGTCATCCTACCTTCATTGCATGAAACAGTTCAGGGTGGACGAACAACTCTTCGTGGGGTATGTCGGAGCCAAGAAAGGGAATGCCGTGCAGAAAGTTACCATCCCCCGATTGATCATGCTCTGCATTAAAATCTGCTAGGCACTGGCTGGAAGGCAACCCCCTGAGGGTTTGCATGCTCATTCCACCAGAGCCAAGGCTGTGACCTCTGCATTATCATGCAGCGTTCCGGTCCTGGGCATCTTCCAGGCAGCAGCATGGGTATCTCTGTATACATTTACCAGGCACTACTGCCTGGATAGTCAGGTCCGTAGGGATGGGCACTTTGCCCGCTCTGTACTGCAGGACATTTTAGTGGGAAATAGTTTCGCAGACCCACCTCCAGGGAGGTATTGCTTAGGTATCTATTCTAAGGTAAGGATTCTGTGCCTAGTAGTCTCTATCAGATGTACAAGTTACTTACCTTCGGTAATGCTTTATCTGGCAGAGACTCTATCAAACCGCAGATTCCTTAGCGACCCACCCATCCTCCCCACTCTGTGAACAGATTTCTAGGGTCAAGGCTGTTCCCTTCAGGGCCCTAGTATTAAGCATCAGTGGTCAGTGTTCTTCGTGGCTCTGGGCTCCTGGCATGGAAAGTCGTGAAAAGAAACTGATATCAGCATGCTGGGGTGGTGCCTATATAGGCACCATGCACGTCACTTCCGGCGTGGACTGCACCAACAAAGTCATGCGGATTCGAACTACACCACCTACTGGCGCACATGGATAATGCTCCTGAAAAATGTCCAGATCCAGTCTGATGCCTGGGAACAATTCTAAGGTAAGGAATCTATGGCTAGATAGAGTCTCTGCCAGATAAGGCATTGCCGAAGGTAAGTAACTTGTTCAATTATACCCTTGCAGTTGAACATAAAAGATCCTCCTTCACTCAAGTCAGGAAGTCAGTTCGTTGAAAGCACAGGTTAAATTCTGGATCACTCTGCCCCTATCATTGGCAGGCAGAGGGGCAATAGCCAAAATTATTGTGCTTTCTGGGCTGCTTTAAGATTTCATCAATATCTCTGTGATACTGCCAAGATCCATTTTCAGAGGGCTGGATCAATTGCTATAGGAACTACTGTGCGACAGAGGGCACAGGCAGGTAGCATTGTCTAAACTCCAGTTGCCCATGGATAAGGGAGGACTAAAAGTTCCTAACTTTGAGAAATATTATCAGGCTGTGCAGCTGCAATGGCCTACATCATGGTTAGCCAATCATACCTTAATGGAAGCAACTCTATCCCAGCCCGAACTGGCAGCGGGGAAACTACAGGTATCCTTATTCTCACCCACCAGTCACATTAGGAGAAGCCTGAAACTACTGGTGATAGCTATCACTGTACTAAGATGGGGATTGCTGCTCACCCTCCCCCACCTCCCATATGCCCCAGCGATATCCCTGTTAGGTTTTCCCTTGCACACAGTGAGGCTTTCCCCTAAGGCTTTGACCCACTGGTCTGCTAATAATATCACTCTGTTTGGGTAACTCTATAATGCTGATAATCTGATAAGCTTTCTTGAGCTCCGGGAACAATATGGCATGCATGAAGGGCAATTCATGACATGTGAACTCCTAAAGTCTGCGTTGCACAGCCATTAGAAGGCGGCCACGCATGAGACATCTATCTACAAACTTTCACAAACTATGTACATATTCGGGCAGGACCGTAAGCTTGTTCACTGTTTATATCGCGCCCAGTTTCAGCCAGTGGGTGCTGAGCTGTCCTTGCTCCATGACCAGTTGAAGGACAGATGGTGGCAGAGCATTTAATGATAAGGAATGGCAAAAAGTGGTCCAATATCCTCATAAAGTGTTTCGCAATTCCTGATTACTGCTGATGCAGTTCTGTGTCTTATACAGGGCAAACTTTACCCTGGCCAGAATTGGTAGGATTTTCCCAGACTCCCTGGCACATTGCCACAGATGCCTGGCCCCACATGCTGACTTCTTTTACATGTTATGATCCTATTCGGGGCTCAGTCATTATTTGCAGTGGCAGGTGGTGACCCTCAACACTAGAGGGCGTAGAGGGGACTGAGAGACATACCCAGTGGAGCCAAAAAGATAAATAAAAACAAAAAAAATGTACTTACCTGTGTTTCGCTCTTCTCCGTGTATTTTTCTTTCTTCTGGCGTCAGCGTGACGGCACCTCATGGAGCCTCAGGCAACCCCCTTCTGCAAATCCCAACGCTGCTCTCATGCTGCAGATGAGCAGCATGAGAGCAGCACCAGGATTGGCTCGAGTGGGCAGCCTCTACACTCCAGCAGACACAGGGGGCCTGTGCCTGCTCTACACCTAGCTGTCTTCAGACAGCTAGGTGCAGAGGTTAACACTGCACATGTCAGGCTGGCCATGCAAGACAGCCGGCCATAGTGACTTGTGCAGTGTAAACTGGTGGAGTGAGCACCCCTCCCCTGCTGCCAGTCAGCAGCAATACCCAACCCCCAAACACTGCCCAGACTGGGAGCAGTGAAATATAAAATGGTAACTCATTTTATTATCATTTTTATTTTTCACTTTTGCTGCACTGGCAGCAGGGGGGCAATGCTCCGCCGCCCTAATGGGGGAACCGCCGCTGGTGATGCACTTGCGGCTGCCTTCGGGACTCCTGGCTTAATACCTCTGAGTTGTGCTTGTTAGGTCTATTTAAGTGACCTTAAGCAGACAGGGCGCTGTCTCGACTGGTCCTGGTTCTTTTGCTGGCCAAACGTACTGTCACAGTGATGCAGAAGGGTTCAGCGCCTCCTCCTATTGTTAAATGACAGAGGGCACTGCCGTAGGGGTATGCAGCGGAACACCAGTCTCTCCATGCTGATGGAATAAGAGGGATGCATAAATATCCCATAGT
Organism: Calotriton arnoldi; assembly: GCA_963921515.1. Lineage (NCBI taxonomy): Eukaryota > Metazoa > Chordata > Amphibia > Caudata > Salamandridae > Calotriton > Calotriton arnoldi. The sequence goes on along the minus strand of CAWUFW010004896.1, from coordinate 173,217 downwards.
GCAACGCTGTGAAGAACGTCTGAATAACTACAGACCCACATTAAAAACTATAGCAAAACCCTCCTGAGGGCACACTCTGCTGCTACGCTTAAGCATGTTCTTCTTCTCTCAATGTAGCGATCTGGTAGACATCCGGGCGTGACACCGGAGGCTCACAGGGTTACAGCAATGGAAAAGTCCAGGTACTGCAACAGCAGGCCTTGGGCAGCAAAGCAATCCTTGGCCAGCAAGCAGGTCAGCAGGGTAAATTTCACAGCTAGGCAGACCTTCTTCCTGGCAGAGGCCACAGGTCCAGAAATGATCTGAAGAGTTGGTTCTGAGGGTCCGCTACTTAAACCTGGTGCTTCTGGAGGCCTCCTCCTACAGAGGTGTCTGGAATTTACATCCTCCCTGCCCTGGACCCAGCTTGTAGGGGGGACAAAAAATACTAGTGTCAAACCCTTTGTGAGTGTGCTGAGGCAGAGTCTTTGTACTGTGCAAGTGTGGTAGGTGAGAGCTCCTAACAGTGATGGCCCGTCCTGACTACACCTATTCCCCCTTTGTCTCACTGCCTGGGAGTAGGACCAACTGCCAGCTACATCTAGTTATGTGACCCAGGATACAGGCTACTGGCACCAAATGGTTGGGGCAAGAAAATGCCAAATTTCTAAAGTGGCATTTTCAGAACTGTGACTTAAAATCCGACTTTACCATTAAAGAAGGTTTTAAATTACAATTCTTTAGACACCAAACTCAAAATTCCCACCTGTTTCTAATTGAAAGTTATCGCTTATTAAATGTAACAAGGTAACCCAATGTTATCCTATGGGAGAGGTAGACCTGAGTTTTATACTACTAATTTAAAAGTACAAGCCCACATATTTAAAGACATTGCACCCTGCCCTGTGGGCAAACCAGACTCCAGACAGAATACGAGCCGGAGGAAAAGGCTGACCTCCTAGAGGCACTTCATCGTAGGGTCCGAGAGGCATGATTGAAGTTTTGTCTCTTTAAATCACTGCATAACTGGCACTGGACTCCTGTGAAGCTGCAAGCACCGGGTCTGTTACCTCACGCAATTGCTGGCATTGCCCTCATGACCGCTGTGACCTGATGCACGGCCTCTGTGACTGCTCCTTGATACGTCCCTTTTGTTTTAGGAGGTGGTTGGCGCTACTCAGAGAGAGACTCTTCCTGTTGTGACTCCCCTGTCTCACCCCCTGATCTTCTACATGGCCTTGCGGACACCCCGGACCTCTCACAACTACATGGCTGTCTCCTGCATACTGCACTCGTCACGGCCAAGGTTTGCATTCTCCTCCACTGGCGTTCCCCAACCCCCCCTTCCCATGATGAATGGCTCTTGATGATTTTCCAGACAGCATCATACCAGCGGGTCATCTACAACCTTCAGGACAAGACGGACGCCTTCCTTCATACATGGGTGCCTTGCCTCTGGGAAACTGCACGCTATCCCTTAGTTAAGTGTGCCCCCACACATAAAAGACTATCTGGATACTGCATTCCACCACTTTGACACATCCTTGAGACCCTACCTGGTCATGATCCTTGCATGATGGGACATGTTTATGGGGGTGTTTTCTGTCTTTTATCAAATCAGGGAATATTATTAATGGGAATTTGAGTTGCAGATCATTTTATTTTAGGTTCTGTTTTTGAATAAGTAAAATTTGGTTGATAATAATGGAGTATTATGTTAAATGTTAACAAACATGGTTGATATATATTTTTATAAACTACAGATACCCCTGACGAAGGTCATTGGACCGAAATGCATTGGGTGAGATGTTATTGGAATAATTTGGAGGACCCGAGATTCGCAAATGTCCATGTATAGGCCTGGATCGGCAATCATGGAACAACTAAAACGCATAAGATTTTTGAATTTCGTTTCTTTGACGTGATGGACAAACTTGAAAAAAAACTTGAAATAAAATGGATTAAATTTGGATATAACATGGTTAATGCGTATTATTTGGAATACCAGTGTTCATATGGCTGTGCAACTCGACGATGACCTGCAAACCGCGGGTCAACACTTGTTTTAGACGTTCATGCAGAGTGCGCCAGGAATGGAGTACTATCGAATGCTGCACACTAAACGAGATAAAAAGTTGACCTGAACCTTAATGAATCAAAAATTAAAAGGGTGTGCTTCAGGACATTGTTTGCTCCTTGCTGATGAGAGCCACCTTTCTTCACTTTTACTTTCTCTTCCATCTCTGCCTTCTCCACCTCTCTCTTCCTTCTTGCTCTACACCTTTTTCCTTCCCCTCTCTTTTCCTTCTCTCCCACTCTTGTCCTCTCTCCTCTACTCCACCCCCACCCCTAGACGTGTGGATTGCAGTATGGGCTTCCTGCTTGTTCTTTCTTCAGCCTGTCTTTTTGTTATTTAAACAAAATGTTATTGGCATTTTTAATAAGATAAACACAACATTGCAAGAATTAACCCATTAACTCCCCCACCACCTACCTAAAAGTCCAGTCTCCATCCCATCATGTATCACTGCATTTCCATCTTAGCATCCACACCCAAACTTCTCTCCATATTTGTACACATGCTCACTGCATTTCCGTTGTAGCCTCCACACCCACACTTCTCTCCATATTTGTACACATGCTCTGTTCTTGGTTCACAACATAAGTTTAAAATCTGTAACTACATAAACTCCATTCCCGACCTTCAATTTCAGAAGTTACTTATGCTGCTTCTACACGCTTTCTTCCCCAGATTCATCTACCAGGATCTTTTATACAATCTAATAAATGATGCCATGCTCGTACCCTGTCCATTTATCCTCTCCCTTTCCTCACTTCTCCATGCAACACTGCACTCTCATAGTCCGTCCACTTAATCAGCTCCTTCTTCTATTTCTCTACCCTTATGTTTCATTTTCGTTTGGTCCCCCTCCTTATCCCATTGGTTATCTTGTACAAGGATGTGGCCCTGCTTGTCCTCTTTGTTACTGGCATTCCTCATCCATTAAGAGTCCCTGTCTTGTGGGAACCCCGCTTGTTATTTGTCCAGTACTCTGTCTCATTTTGCATTGCCTTCTTTCGTGCTGTAATATTTTCTCACAAATGCTAATTTATGATCCCAGTCCCTCCTCCTCTTCTCCCCCTTTCTTATACTGTTTTGTTCTGATTTTCCAATAAAGAATTGTAAAGCAAAACACCTTAAGCAAAGGTGCCCCAACAATTAACTATATTTCCCAGGATTCCCCAGGATTCCCGGAGATTCCCTGAACTCTCACGTTATTTGCAAATGGCGGTGGCCATGTTAGATTATCAGTTACAACTTCCCTTGTGTTTCACAATATCCTTCTCAAGCAGTCGTGATACATTGTTGTGCCAGTCAGGTACTTGCTACTTAGACTCAGGATTTCCTTTTGCAAAGAACAGTTGCTTCCTGTGGAGTTTGTTGGAAGGCAATTGGGAATACACAAAAGTATTCGGAAAGTCTAGTTGTGTTGTGAAAAGAACCTTTGTATTATTTTTAACATATAACTGTGAACATTTCTAAAGACTCTAAAGATTATTTAATTTACACTTGGGATTTGATCCTGTGATGGAATAGGAGGAATTCTCATGACAGGCATTGTTACCAATGAAATGCATGTATGAATATGTGTAAAGTGTTAAGAGTTCTTAAGTAAGGAATTTATGAATTGCTATGACAGGAACCACAGAATATTAATGCCTGTGAATTGCTTTGCCTGTGGAAAGTAGGTAGAACTAAGCTCATCTTCAACAGAGAATCGACCTGCAGACATCAGTGCCCATCAGAACTGAAAAATCAGTGGTGGTGTCTAGTGTCAATGTTTTCTCTCTTATCCCATTGCCTTTCCCCCGTATCTACCACTGGCCCCCATATTCTAGTAATAGATAATCCTTGAGGGCTTGTACACTTGGAGTCCGGACACAACTCCACCAGCTCAGATCTAGCCATACACCATTGCACTGCTTAAATGCGCCACTATGATAGACTTCCTCTTTTTCATTCGCAGTAGAAGTAAAACAGATCAGACAGAAAGCTGTTCGATGATTATGTCATATTCAGTAATGTTTAACACATGAACATACTTGGACAAATCTGGGACAGCTCTGTCTGCAAAACTTAAGGTCAGTTACTGTAGAATATTGATTCCAGCGACGGCCCGTAATGTACAGCAGGCATGGGGCGGGCACACGCACACCCTCTTTCACACATGCACACACATGCAGCCAGCTCATACACATGCACACAGCCATTCACGGCATGCATGCACTCACAAATACACATTCATTCATACACACACACACGCACCCAACATTGCAAAAAAAACCTTACCAGGCTGCAAGGGGATATCGGTGGTGGCAGGAAAAAAAAGTGGCGCACATTCCCGGATCATGCCCTTTCATTAAACACTAATTGATTAGTCTCATTGGGCACATGTTTATAGAAATGATTGGTAATTTTAACATTTTATAGCTTATAGAGCCAGTAGGGTGGGTAAAAACTAGGAGCACTGAGTTTTAGCCAGGCGGACAAGGTGAAATATAATGGTCCAAGGGCTACAACGCCTGCTCTGATGGGTATTTTAATATCCCGGCCTGTACAAAAATGACAAAAATAACCAGAATCTGGTATTTTTCCCCCTAATCAGCATGTATTTTAAACAGTAAACGTAAGGCAAATGCACTTTATATTGATTTCTAAATCTGCCTTAATGACCCGTGACTGATTGTCAAATTAACAAAGGCAGGAAAGCCATGTTAAAAAAGAATAAGGTTTTTATTCTATATAGAGATTCGTCTTTAATTATCATGCTCTGGTGTTTGCACCATTTGAAAACGTGAACAATGGCCGGTCATTTAAAAAAAAATGCTTTTTGTAGTTTTATATAGTGTGAACTGGCCCCAAGGGCATTGGATCTAGTTCAATGAGCACCAGCTGCGCTAGAGGAGATCAAATTCGTTTTTATTTTTCAGCCTCAGGACAAGAAGTGATTTGCCCAGAATCACAGGATGTTGAGCTAAAGCCGGGATTCCAACATAGTTCCAAAGTTGGCAGCTCTAGTCAAGGTAGCCTCACAGCTAGGCCTATGCAACCCCCCCCCCACACACACACACACCACCTTACACTCAGTGCAGAAAGACACTAGGGCTGAGATGACAACACCTGGCCCCCAGCAAAGCCCCTGAATACTCTCTTTCTCCCCGTCCACCAAGGCCTGAATGTGCTGTGATGGCCCAGTGGGAGAGCGGCTAGGGGAAAGACAGTGATTTTTGGCTGGGTCGAACCCAAGGGGGTGATGTGAAAATGACCCTACAGCCAGAGGAACAACTGGACCCCAGGGAGCCTGCTGGCTGCCTCCCACTCACCTCCTCCCCAGCTCACTATAGCCTCTGGGCTATGGCCTGGCAGAGGTGGAAGGAAGCAAAGAACAAAGCTACTGGGGTGGCCTCGGAGATGGGGGGGGCTGAGGTGAAGATGGACCATCGGCCGTTATCACCTGACACTGAACCCCCTTGCAAGGCTGCTTTACTCTTCCCACCCCGCCTTTGTTTGACAGCCCAGCAGGGGAGAAGGAGCACTGCTTTTGGGTGTGTGTGCAGCCCCCCAGGGGCTAAGCTGAAGTCTGCGACGGCAGGCCTAGTGTTGCAAGTCCCTGTCCTGATAGTCAGCCTGCCTTACAATACAGCGGCCTGGCTGGGGGGCTGCCAAAGATTGCAAAGCTCTGTGGGCAAGGTGACACAGGGTTTTAAAAAAACGGCCCGCAGGTGACCCTTAGGTGCCGGCCCATCGGCCAATGGCCGACTGCTCGCCTTCCCAATCCGACCCTGGGTGGTGGGATGAGAGCCTCTGTTATTTCCTGGAGGAGGGGCCGCTAGAAGAAGGGAGGTCGCCTCCTCTCATTAGCAGTCAATGAGAGGAGGACCTTCCTTAACTCGTCACAATGTGTGATGGGGACAGTGAGAGTTGCTGACTCCACCCCACTCTGTGGGAAGCGTCACTGATGGGCAGTTGGCCCGGGGCACTTCAGGGTTTGAAACTGAAGCACCCAGCTCTGAGTCTACCAGTGACGCTTCCCCTCGTCATGAGGGGGAGGCTCATAGAAGACTTTGCGGGGCTTAAGGTGTCATGCCCACTGGAATGTGAAATCTTCAGCCCGGCAAATTTCTGTTCAGGCAGCCAGGCGCTTGCGCATTTTGCTCAAGGCTGCCTAACCCACTCATGAAAAGTGTCTGTCAGTCTGACCTATGCTCAGCCTGACAGACGCTCTTCATGCGCCTGGTAAAGGAGGAGGGACGAGGCCCGTCCACCCTTAAAGATGGGCCACTGCTGGTATATCCAATGCCACACTTTAAATAATACCCTAATTGCACCAGCATGCATCTGATTTCTTCCAGTGCTGCATAGCATCATAAATAACATCAAAAGTGGTGGGGAAGGGCAGCACCAATGAATGCTTGCAACAAAGAAAACAGCAAATAATTTGAATGCAGAACACATTGCTTTGTTTAGATTGTACAGGTACATTACCAAGTGTATTATTGCAACTTGCCCAGGACTGCATTAACAACTTGTTTCCTGCTGGTATGATTTATTTTCATTGCAAAGAAGCTTTCAATTTATGAATTTTCCAAGCATAAGATTCTAGTCCACCAGATTTAAGCCACAGCTTGATCACAAAGGCCATGCCTCTAGTAGAGGGTGTTTAGTTATATCTCTTAAACAATGCCTCCATTTCTTTCATCCCATTCAAAGCAAAGGAGTAACTATATTGAATATGAATATTGAAGCCCCTTACCAAAATGGGAGGCAAGCAGTAGGTGAAATAGACAAGTATGTATATCCTAGGATGATTGTATAATGACTGATCTCTTCTCAGGCCACCCAGGACATGGAACATGGTCATTACCTCAACTTGCCATGTACCTTGTCGGGGTAAATTTGCAGTTCGAAGGTGACTTCTACAGCCAAGTAAGCTAAGGGCAGGTTGACATTATGATCATGATCAAAGCAGTGGCCAGGTTGTTCGGTGGTCATTCGATGTAAGGGTGTTAAGGTAACGACGGTGCACCATAGAAGAAAGCAGAAAATGAGCCGCTTCGTTAAATGATTGTGTGGTGTCCATAATCCGGTGGATACCTGATGGACACTATAGTAGGTGGAAATGGTGCGTAATATAGTGACTTTCATACAATCACTGGTCGTTCGTATTCAAGGATTTTTCTTTTTACTTAAACCTGTTTCCTAGAAAAATGACTGTGAACAAAAATATTCACATTAGAAAAGATTCCAAATTGAGTTGAATAAAACATAGTGGGAACAGTTGCTCGAGACTGTAAGAGTTCTGCTTATTTTTTTAACTACTTTCACGCACCCTTCATTTAGAGAGTATATTTCGGCAAAGTTATCGTGTTTTAAAGACTGAGGCCGAGGTAATATGATTATAAATGAAAACGAATGTTTTGTCTTTTTCCCGAGAAAAGGGGGCGACGCGTGTTTTCTCCGATCCCTTTACTGATCCCTTCTCAGAAACTGACTGCCCTGCTGCCCAGTGTGTTTCCTGATGCCCTAGAGGATTCTATTCAGGTATTTGTTTGGTCAGGAGACATTTTGTTTCTGGAATGGGAGTGATTAATAGTTTATGACGACGTCAGAGAGCCGGACTCGGGATGCAACTAACACATATGACCTTCCGTTCGTTGCGTGGCACAGTTGGTGATGACCGGAAGTATCTGTGCTTTGAACGCGAGGTGGCCTCTGTAGGCTGTCACGCATGTGTCATGATGACATCCTGCCAGATGCCTCTCTAATGGGGGTCTTGCGCTTTATAATTCTAATAGACACGGGATGTGTGGCATCGAAATTAAACGGTGACGGTGTATGAGGTCATCAAAGAAATATGTCTCTCTGAGTCAACAGCGATCCGGTGGGAGGACCCTATCAAAAGATCACACAACCACAAAGCATATGTAACTCGTTTTTGCCCTATAGTTGCCATTTGTGAGAAAAAGAAGAAAAAGCTCAAATGGAACTTGCCCTATATTTTACAAATGAAACATTAAATGCATTTGTTTACTCAGTTTTTTAAGCAATAAGGAGAATAGCAGCATCTGTGTCAAATGAAGAAAATTAATTGTAACTTTCATTTGCATGACTCAGTTTCGAAACACAGATAGTCACTGATGTTTTGTCACAGTGGTGAAAAAAACTTGCGTTCCACTGATGGGACATCACTCAACAAAGTACCATTGATCTTTCTGCATCTTTTTTTATATAATCTTTATTGGGTTTTACAAGAGCATTCAGACTAGCTTGCATGCAGTCTTGATGCCAAACCCATTTCAATAATCAAACAGTCCCTCAACAACCCCTCTTTGCCCCCCACACCCCCGCTCATACCCAGGGCTTTAAGTGGGATGAAAAAACTGGGGGGGGGGTCTCTCAAAGGGGCGTGGCCAATGTAATTAAGGACGTGGCTTAAAACACGTAAGCTAAAAATCTGTGCTTAGCACAGTGTGCCGCCCAAATTGTATTTTGCTGTTTCTGTCATTGCATCCAGATATATGATATAACAAGTAACATCATACCTACAACAAGTCAGTACTATTGGCTTTGTCAATGGTTGTTAGTTGCATAAGATAAATAAGCAGCAACTATGGCTTGTATATAATATTGAAAAATCTTCCACTTAAAGCCCTGGTGGCACTACGACAATGTTGCTGCTCCTGAGTTTCAAAAACAGAAGGGAAATCCAGAGAGAAAATGACTCTCTTTGAAGGATTTCCCTTCCCCTACAACGCTCATCTGGCATGACGTCATGCCCTAACCTCGACTAGTGAGAAGTGAGCAGTGTGAGCAGCAGTGGTGGCTGGTGACATTTGAAAGTGGTGGGACGTAAACTTTCTGTTGTAGTGCACCTTGGCGAGCGAACGCAGCGAGCGTGCTCGAACATCTTAAGGGGGGTTCAGGGGTGTTCTCCCCCCGAGAAAATTTTGAAAAAAGAGTGGGTAAATGGTGCATTTTCAAGCAAATTTGAGAAGCAAGAAGGTTAATAGAGCAATTGTGAAAGTGCAGTTATTACATTAATAAAGGGATGTCATATAACAACATGTAGATAGAAATGTTTCTGAAGCTAGGCCCTGCCAGTGCCACGCACCTCTGAGCAATATACACACTGTGTTACCCTCCTCGAAGCCTTCTGTGACAGTGTGCACTGCCCTACTGTGCCTCCTGTATCACGGACTCCTGATAAAATGTGCCTACTGCAGCAGGGCACACAAACCCCTGTCTGTGCCTCAGGCGGCAGGGCACACCGTCCCTCTGTGCCTCCCGCAAGAGGACACTGTGCTCTGTGTCTTGTGCAGCAGGGCACATTGCCCTCAGTGCCTCTTGAAGCAGGGCACATTGTACCTCTATTCCTCCTGCAGAACAGTCTACCGGCCTCTCTTTGCAGCTTGACACATTGTCCGTCGGTCTCTTGCAGGAGAACAGTCTACCGGCCTCTCTTTGCGGCAGGGCACACTGCCATTGTGCCTCCTGAGGCAGGACACACTGTCCGTCGGGTCCTCTTGCAGGAGAACAATCTACCGACCTCTCTTTGCAGCACGGCGCACAGCCCTTCTGTGGCCTGCCAGTACCTGGAGCAGTGGAGCACAGTGTCCCTCTGTGTCTCAGCAATATCAGACACTGCCCCCCTCTCTTTACCTCCAATGCGAACTGCCTCCGCAGGTGAGGGCACACTGTCTCTCTGTTGCTACTTGCGAGATACACACCTCCTGTAAAACAGTCTCCACCCTGAGAACAGGGCAACTACATAGCCCCTGCCCTACACCTCGCCAAATGGGCTTTCTCCCCTTCTTGTCTTTCTGGTAAATCCCCTCCGAATTCAGAGCCTGCTGTTTGAGCACCTAAGTCATAGGGCACATATATCAAGGAGCACACGTCATAGAACACATACAGCTGGAAGCAGTTATCTCATGGAGCAGATATGTCCAGGCGTGCATGTCTTGGGAACACATATCCCAGGGAGAATATGTCCCCGCCTGCTCACGCGTTTCTACTCTCCACTATGACCCTTTATTTACTGTGTTCCTCCGCGGATGTCCAAAGAGCTCCTCAGCAATTGCAGACCCCTAGTCCCTACGTCCTTTTCTGTTCTCCGTGCTTCACTCCCACCATTCACCCCGACACGTCCTGCTCTCAGACCTGGCTGCGGCTGCTGCTGGGCAGACACGCTCGGTGTCTGTGGCCTGCACACCACGTCTCAGGCTTCCCTGCCTTATTAACACTGAGACCTTGTCCCCTGAGTGCCGGTGAGACTGTGGTGTTCACCGACATTTACACCCCGTGCCAACTCCATTTGCTTGAACAGGAGGCGGTGCTCACCAGTGAAAGGAACACACCCCAGTGGTTAGCAACCACATAGCCATGCAAACCGCATCTTTCACTCATGAACCCATCTAATTAGCACACATTAAACAAGCAATCGCCTGATTGCACAGCCGTTGACATGTAAAGTCGCATGGCTCGTCACAACCTACCTGTCAATCAAAGGAGAAGTTGCACACCAACAGTTCCCAGTGAGGCCCAAATTGCACTTGATGCATGTGCCCAAGTTCTTCTCCCATGATGATTTAACATATTAAATGCGTATATACTGAATACAATGCACTAATTTATCACTTGAAATAACTGAACACCAAGCAGTGCCCTTTGGGGCATATTCACAAGGAGCTATCGCCGAATTAACGGCACTTTATCACAGCCAAAGTCGTGATAAATTTAGCTCCCCATTCACAAGCCGGTGTTAACAGCCCACAGCACCAGTATACCCGCGATAGCAGCCGCAAAAAACATCGCCACAGAGGACCCTCGCAAATATCGCTAATAAGATGCAGAGTAGGCGTTCCCGTGACAAAAGCCGAGATAACAGCACACCTCAACATTCACAACGACCAGCCACATCCGCGATAAAAACACAAAACAGGCGATAAGGCGCATTAGCACCAGGAAATCTACACCTGCTCTGACCTGGTGTAAAGTCCGACGGCAGTCAGCACCACAAAAGGGAGCACAGCCCAGGGCCACAACCGAAGGGCAACAGATGCCATGGAGCCACCCATCATGCGGCCCGGACACCCAAGAGGGCCACAACACCCACCGACACCACACCCAGGCCCGCAACACCCCCCCCCCCCCCGGGACCACCCCCAACCCCGGACTAAGAAATTGCACACCAACACCACGAATCCCAAAACAAACATTTTGCCTGATGTCGCACAAGCAGGAAAATAAACATACATGCGTGGCCAGAAAATGGAGAATCAGTCATACAGCAATGCAATCACCAACACAAAACACCATACAAACAAAAGCAGAAACAACCCTTAGGATGAGTCCTAGCTGCTCCTCACTGGACAATCCATAGCACACAGCCTGGAAGACCAAATCCAAGAGAAGAAGGTGTGCCATGCGCCCAACAAAGGAAATAGAGGGAGAGAGCGAGGGAGAGAGACGGAGTGAGATAGCACAAGCAGCGCAAGGCCGCTGGGGCACCTGGCTCCACATGCCAACATGTGTGTGTGCATCGCCATCCGTACACCATGAGCCCAAGGCCGTGTCCCAATCTCAGCGCCAAACCCACATCACATTCCGAAAACGAAAGTAGTAGTCAGACAAACATCAGGGATGAAAGCACCATTGTCCCAATGCAGAATGCGGGAGGACACCTGCACCTCTGACCTTGGTCCAGAACGCGCCTGGAACACCCTGATAGAGATGCAATGGCAGATGGGGACGACTCCCACACCACGCATTCCGCAAATGAACCATCCGACTCATCCACAGCCCACACACAGAAGCCCCTGCATGTGGTACCCCCGCATGGGATGCCCTTGACACTAACGGAAACAGCAACCCATAACCCACAACATTGCACACACATTCGAATCATTGCTCAGAGCTGTGGCATATCCTCCACACAACTGCCGCAGTCCAGAAGAGTGCCTGTTCACGAGACGCACCATCGCAATGGCAGGCCATACCGGGCACATGCACAACTCAAGTCACGTGGAACAGTACCGTGCACGTATGCTGCATTTACTGGGCGCACTGCCACTGGCAGTGCTGCGGATCAGTTACAGGCTCAGCTTCCGCATTACCCACCTCACCTGCGTCCAGCCCTGGTTCCACTGCCGAACATGCACATTCGAGTGTCCCATGGATGTCTGTCTATCCAACACAACTGTTGATGAATTGGACTATGACTCGTGTCTGCGCCCCCTGTTGGGTCACGAACAGGAGTGTAACCGAGACAGCCGTGCATGGGATGCCTTGACATACTCCGTATGTATTGATAGTTGTGCATGGGAGATAGCACAATTTCTCGTGTGCAGTGACCACATCGAGGCGCTCCCCTATTGGGCTGTGTTGCGGATCGGTGAGACGGCATGGGCTGAGCACACCTGCCCGGATCACCTAATGGACTTGCTCACCCTGGTGTTCCTTGAACACGACAACGACGTACTATTGGAACACATTGCACATGAAGCTGCACGGGCCTTCATGGACGAGTAACTACGTTCCTGCAGCCACATCCGATTGCAACCCACAGCACATGGCCCAACAACTTGTTGCATCGTGGGGATTGCTCACATATCCCACCACAACAGAGGACACGCCTGCCAATGTTCGGGCTCTGGATGCATGTGCGTGGAATAATGCGTGTGTACATACACCTGTGCAAGGCGACGCAGGTCCATGGTCGGAGTAACACAGCGTCGTCTGGCAACGTTGCCAATTCGGACACACTGCTGGGTGAGAGCACACACATGGCAATGTAGCACGACATGTGAACCTGTCGGACCCTCACACCTGATCACTGTCGGCAGAGCAGACAATGGGCGCACACCGGAGGCAGAGCACCATGCAGACCTCACGTGCAGTGAGTCGTGCCCCCTCACACGGGGCAATGTGCAGACGCCAAACAACACATAACTCTTCCAGCAAGGCAAGGTGGGCTGTGAGCGTTGCCATCCATGATGAATGTTGTCCATTTCAGCCCCACCATCATCTGAACCTCGACATGTACCCATGCTGCGTGTAAGTGTCTTAAGCATGTCCCTGCCTGTTGTGGCCGTTGCCTCGTCCATACTGACACGCACATGCCAATAAAGCCTATGCCACTCCACTGGTGTCTAACTGTGAGGTGTGTTGTTTAGATTGTCCACTCGTGTGCCACAATGAGCCTCGTCACAACACAGGGAGGAACTGACTGACGCATGTGCAATGGGGATGTGTCCCTTTGGCAAGCTCTGCCTCTGTGAGCCAGAAATTGTTTTTGGATAGGTGCGGGACGACATGTGCACTTACATGACTCCAGCTATGTGTGTATGGTGTCCAACCTCTGACCATGTGGAGCAATGTCATACATCACAACATATTGTGTCCACACAGATGTGTGTAAGTCGGTATGCGACGTGAAGTTCTGCTGTCACACATGGTGTGGGATACCCCTCCTGGCCTGCCACCGTTTTGGTCACTCCTACACACGGCCCTATTCAACACATGGACGTGTGCCTACGTTGGGGTGTTGTGAGATTGCTGTTGATGTGCAATGGGGACACAGCTAGTACTCACCTTCACAGTCATCCAATTGGCCATGTGTCTCAGGGATAGACATGCGCATAGATGTCAGTTACCAGGGTATACCTTCATGTGCAATCATCGTCCCCACATCCAGCCATACTTCCATACGTGAGTGAACATAGTGAGGACACATCTGTGTGATTTTGAATGTTTTATTCACATTCAGGTGATTGACGGAGCTGGAGCTGTACCTGGCCATCCAAGCCCACATCACATGGAAGCCCAGTGGTGGGCCAACCAGAGTCCTTTGGGGATTGCACAGTGATTGGGAAGAGGGAGAGTGCAGTCCGCAGCAGGATTGCTGTGTGATTGGCCAGCGGGGAAGAAATGGCAGTCCGTGTCGGGGTCCGGGTGAATGTCCCAGGGTGTTCCGGAGGTCAGTAGGAGGTATTTCCCAGGGAATGATGCATCGGTCTTGAGGAGGCAGGGACAGGCCATATGGGGGTGATGGATGCTACTGCCTCCTTCCTCACACAGTAGTTCCCATCCCCTTCTCACTCCCCTGATACGGGTTCTGTGTCCGGTGTGTCCGGTGTGTGTGGCGGGGTGATGGCTGCATCGCTGTGTGCCCCTGACACATCAGACTGTGTAGGTGATGGGGCAGCATCACAGTGTGCCACGGACACATCAGGGGTCGGAGCTCTGTGTGTCGATGTTCCCGCTGCAGCCATCTGGGAACGGCTCAGTGGCAGCAATGGCAAGTTGGAGTACTGCAGGGCGTTGCTGTTCCCAGCCACTGCTCGCTGGTGTCCAGCCATGGCAGACATACTTCCAGCCTGCATCTGCTCCATGGTGTCCATTGCCCTCCGCATCTGTGCCATCTCTGTGGTGTCATGGCTGGTGCCTGTCTGACCAGACAGTGCTTGTATTAGACTCATGGCACCAGCGAGGTTAGCCAAGGTCTGTGGCGGAGCATGGTGCGTACAGGGGGTGTCCGATAGGGACTGTACCTGGTCCCTGATGGGACTCAGACACCCACGTATGGCATCGAGTTTGGCTGCCACGAGCTCGAAACCCACCCGCAGCTGATGAGCCAACTCCACCTGGCAACCCAACACACACCGTTGGAATTCCATGTATTGGTCGGGGGGTCCTTGGGAGACAGCTGTGGTGGTGTGTGTTTCCTGCTGTGTGGTCTGTGCAGGTGGTGGGGTCACCTTGAGGCAGCTGGCCTGGCCTGCTCCTGGGGGTGGGGTGCAGAGGCTGTCCAACATCCGTTGGAGGGTGTTTGACATATGTGCAGGTTGTCCTCTTCATCATCAATGGTGGGATGTGTGGTGTGCTCTGCAGGGGGTGTTGTTTGTCCCTCTGCAATGTAAAGGGACGATGCAGGTTAACAGTGTTTCACATGTATGGTGATGATTTGCAGATGTATACATTCAGACTGCATGCCAATGTACATTGTGACTGTTTGGGGGGTGCTGGCTATTTGATGGCAGTCAGTGTGTTTTTCGACTACATGACGGATGTGTGGTAGTACCCGTACATTATCATCACACAGTGTCAGGCAATGCCAGATGTGGGAGGACAGTTACTACGCACAAGCGGAACCTGTTGTGAGCTCTGTCCTGTGGTGCTGGTGTTGCACTTTGTACCACATTGCCTTCATTGCTGATGTTCTGTGATTGCTATGTGTGTGTGCTGCATTGTGGGTGAGTTGCCCCTGCAGCTCTGATTTCGTGTAGCCTTCTCCCTTTGAGGCGGGGTGCCTTTGAATTGTGTGCTTTTCGGGGCCTGATTTGCTTTTGACTTGGGTCATGTGTGCTCGCGGACTGTTTTTGTGGCCTAGTGCATTGTTCGTCTGCTGCGTGTATTGTAAGGCATGGGTTGTGGGTGCACGTGGACACGTCGGAGTGTGACCTGCTCCTTTACGGATGTGATCCGCACTTGGCTACCTCCATGTCGCTTCGTGGGCCATGTCATTTTTTTGGGGCAGCTGCCATGCTATCGGACATGCAGTGTTACTTGCATAGTCAGTGTGGGTCACGGAGCAGCTGCTTTGCTGGATTCAGCACATGTGCATGGGTCGGTTGTGATATTGGTGATAGGGGGGCCCCTCTGTTCACATTGTGGATGGGGGCCTACTTGGCATTTCTATGTGTGCTGCAGTGTGCCAAGGCATTCAGGGACATGTTCCACGGTCATTGTGGGTGTGCTGTGTGCTGCGCGTAATTGTGCATGTGTGCCATTGTGCCCATCTCCCCCCGTCCCTAGTGGTTACTCACCCTGTTGCTGTTTGGTCAGGTCGTATCGTGCTGTGTCCAGGCCCCCCAATCCTGCCACCGTCTCCTCACTGCTGACTGTGGCCACCATTTGCTCCAGCTCCTCCTGTGTCGCAGGGCTCCCACCTCCAGTCACCGCTTGCTGCCTCCCTGTTGGCGGCGAGCTTATGTTTGGTCTGACTTTTCAGATCATGCCAGCGCCTCTTGACCGCCTCCAGTGACCTCCTGGACACTCCGACTGCATTGACCTTGGTGACGATGGCCTGCCATATTTCGGTTTGGGTTGCCAGTGCAGCAGTGGAGGTGCCGAACAGTTGTTGATGGTGTTCGGTCACCCCCGTGACGATGATCTGGTCTTCCTGAGGACTGTACCCGGTCTTCCTCACCCTCTTGTCCTTGCCCTTCCCCGAAAGCGGGGTTCCTGGATGGTCCTCCATAGGGCTTGTGGTGTTCGGCTTGTCCTCTGCACTTGGTCCGGGTGCATCCATGTTGCTACGCAGTTTGAATAGTTTTTGGGCTTTTTTTCTTCTTTCTTTTATGGTGCTTTTTTCCGCCGGCCGCGTGGGATTTACAGGCCTGTGGCTGGTGTTCGCTGATTTCTGTACTGCGATTGGCCTCATCGCATGATTTCTCGCGTTTCGCATTTTTTGGGCGTGGCGTTGATTTTCACGCTGACATTTGACGCGTTATCTGGTGGCTATCGCATGGTACCGCCTTGTTGTGAATTCCACGTTGACACAGGGTTATTTTCCCGTGATAGGCTGCGTTATTGAAAGTTGCGTTACGCTACTCTTGCGGTAGTTATCACACGTTCTTGTGAATATACCCCTTTGTTGTTTAACAGGGAAAGAGGAGACATTTAGTAGCTGAAATGCACAGTGTGCCACGAGGAAACCTGGGCTTAAATCCTGGCTTCCACACACGCCCAAACTGTGTGATCTTAGGCAGTTACTTTCCTTCACTAAGCATAGCTTTCCGTAATAGTCACATTGGACAGCACATCTAAGTAATGCTGTTCAAGATTTGCTCTACACAAACGCACCACATGACAAACTGTCGTTTCTTGGTTCACTAATGGCATCAGGACATTGGGGCTCTCATGGATGTTTCTAAATCATGTTAGAAATTATTACTTCCAATAACTGCCACTGAATGCAGTGATATAATGTAATTTAGTATATTGAAACACAGGTGCTAAAGAAATAAACATTTTTTTGAAATTTAAAGTCTCTTTGTCATTTTACAGAACATTGGTTGAGTGGTTTAAATGCCAAATATTTCAGTTGCTCGGCTAGTCCTTTGACTCTAAGAGCCAAGCCAGAACTTTGGCTAGGCATCTCCTATTAATGTTATGGCTTTCCTTCTTCCAAGACAGATAGCCCAAAATGCACACCTTTATGTCCCTCAGCACAATTCTCAAAATCCTACAGTTTGTCAAATACTGGACACGTGATATACAAGCGAGCAGTGGCTGATATAACACTAAGCATGTCATTTCGAGGTCTGGGTAGTTTCTTAAATATAGGGTGAATCCTAAAAATAAACAAAAAAAGAACCTAAACTTCTCTGAAGGGCAAGCTCCCGGATTTTTCAGTGTGACGTTGTCCTCGGGAAGGAATGGGTGAGACAGAACACTGGGACCCTGTTCTTCTCCAACAAAACCAAAAATAAAATCACCAACTTCAAAACCAACAGAGCAGCTGTGAACTTTCTCTAAACGGCGAAGGAACAAGCAGTCCCGGGAGAAGGTTCTTTCAAGCGCCGGAGATTGTACACCAGCCTGCGCACACACAATTGTAAAAGTAACGCATTCAGTAATAAAGCAATATTGTAAAGTACGATAAGGTTTCGAAGAAGCGACAAAGAGGGTCCTGTGAAATAGAATATTTCGTTTCTAATAGAATTAAGTGAAATGCTGCTCTTTTAATCGACAGACTAAGCTCAGTTTTTTAGGGCATATCTACACGTAACTCTACCCTCCGATTTGGGCAGGTAGGTCCCACGGGAGCCGCTAGTTTTCCTCTGAAAGTTGCATTTCACAGGACAGAATTTGCAAAGAGGGAAGAAGAGCAGTGAACATGGTACATACAGTGTGCTGCGGCTCGGTCCTACTCTGCTAACCCAGCACAAAGGACAACCACTGACTGCCAACGACATAGAAAAGGGACCACCATGTCACACTTCAACCGAGGCAACCTCAAGATGCGGCTCAGAACAGAAGACAAACAACTCGAACACATTATATTATCCGAGTCAATTAGCCTGGCTTTTGAAGAAAACACTTGAATATGTGAAAGAGACAGGATGCAGGTTTGTACTGTTGCATTTTATGAACACATTAACATTTTGTACAAAAGTAGTAAACATTGTCAAAAGACAATATGGTCATACAACTTAATAGTATACGGCATACACACAGATGACGCAGCACATGAACATCAATGCATGCAGACGTAGAGCAATGCTCGGTCATCCATGTACACACACTCAGACACAGTCGCGGCTTGCAACACTCACTGGGGGGTCCTGCGGGGGAGAGGGGAGTGGGGGGTTAAAATTAAAAGAAAACTTACCTGACAGAGTCCGCGCCGCCTCTGCTCCTGTCCCGCGTTCTGAACAGGAACAGGCATGCTGCAGCTCCCTCCCCTCCTGTAAGCCAATCACAACGCTGCAATGGCAGCGTTGTGATTGGTGCGGAGTCCCGGACGGCGCCCAGCCGGGCACCAGTAGGGAGGCCATTTTCTCTATGTAGGCTGCATGCAGCCTACATAGAGAAAATGTACAGTGCGCATGACTGCTTTGGTCGGCCCCAGGGCCGACCAAGCAGTCAGGGCACTCAGAGTGGTGCAAGCCACTCCTCCCTGACCCGCCCACAACCAGGCATACCCTCCCGCCCCCAACCAGGCATACCCAGTGCAGTCTGCTTTCTCGCAGCACGAGAAGCAGAAAATAAAATGGTATTTAAAATACCATTTTATTTTCTGCTTCTCGCACTGCGAGAAAGCAGTGGGGCGGCGCTCCAATGCCGTAATGGAGCGGCCGCCACTGGTAAGCAGGCGCACATGATGTTCCTGCTGTCACTGCAGGACCGCCTGTGCCATGGCACAAAACAGAGCCCGATAGAGACCCGTTTCGAGGCCCCTTTAAAAAAACTGCCGGTGCTCAGCACCGATGAGACCCGGCCCTCTTAAAGCCCTGCTCATACCCATGCACACTCATGTAGAGTAAACCTGAAATCAGCAGAAGTAGTTGCATTACTATCCATTGACCCCCAGGACACCTTTTGTTCAATATCAATTCCTGTAGGTAGCTTGATCCCACCCCCAGAACCGCAGCAGACACAGTTAAAATTTAATTGGGCGAGTTAGCCCAGTGTCGATATCACAGACTGTCATAGCATGCATCATACACTTAACACCATCGCAGACCTTGGCGGTCGCGCTTCCAGAGGGTCCGTCAGCGCTCTCAGGATAGCCCCCCACGCCCACAGGTCATCCTCCAATTTCTCATCTCTCCTCACATGTTTCATGTGTACTTAATTACTCAGCCACTGGCCATTCTGAAATATCTCTTAACCAGTCTCTATAGCTTGGAGGCTCCAGTGCCAGCCATCTGATAGCAATGCAGCGCTTTGCCAGCAACAACCCCAAAAGCAGAAACTTCCTACTCAGTTTTTTCTTTGTCGGGGATGGGAGAAAGCTCCACAAGGCTTGTTTGATATTAAGTTGTGCATTCCAGCCAGTAGCCCCATTTAATTTGCCCATCCCTTCCTGCCTAAATGATACCAGTGCTGGGCAGGATCACGCCAGGAGAAGAAAATCTGCCCCCCCCGCACACTGGGAGCAACATGCTGTGCGACCAGAGTATATGGCCTGCAGGGTTTTAGATATAAGGTACGCTTGGTGTACAAAATTATACTATATCAATTTGAAACGGGTATTGGATGAGACTCTCCCGCAACCCCTCGTGCACTTCTCACTTTCAGCGGCCGTGATAGGGTCCAATGTTGTCCCACCCCACCTTCGCTGTATTTTTAATGGTGGCACCAGATGGTCTTCTCATAGAGCCCAATATATGTTTGATATCAACCGCTGTCCCCCCACCATAGACAACATTACCAACAATTTCTGCGATGTGGGCGGCGCCTCTGGAAAGCACTGCCAGATCTCGCGTGCAGTAGTCGAAAGTTTTGTGTATTAAAGATATTGCCCGGGGGGGCGTGGTTTCGGCGCCGCGAAAGATGGCCGCCTGAGCTTCGTGCTCCACCACACCGGGGCGTGTTTGGAGCCGCGAGAGCGTTTTTTTGCACTCCTTGTCGACGGACTGCATCGCAGCTTGCACCGGAACATGCCGTGAGTCGAGTGAGGGGTTTCAGAGAGTAAGTCGCATCGCGCTTCTCGTCATTCCCTTCACCCGCGACTTTTCCTCACGCGGCCGCCATTTTGAAGTCGCGCTGCCGCTTCCAATTAACCCCGTATGAAGCAGATGTAAACCTCCTTTCTCTCTCGCATCAGTTATGCTACGGACACGCTAACACCTGCAGTATGGTTCTCCTCAGGACACTAATAACGCCATAAGCTGTCTTTTTTCTCTGAATAACTTGTTTACTATAACCTCCGTGGTCAGCATATTCTCCTCAGAGTTTCTACCAACACTCTGCTTTACTGACCTATTTTTGGACTTCTAACTTATTACAATGCCTGCTCAAATCACCCACCCTCCCACAATGTTGCCTTGATATTGGGTGTTTTCCTCTTCCTGACTAACTTCTCAGCGTTCATTACCTAACTGGATGTATTAAGTACAGTTTTGCCATTGCTGTTTTCCAACGCCATTTTGTCAATGTATGCTCAGGTCATTTCTCATTTTTCTTTGGAATCATTGCCTAAGCTTACTGTGGTTTGCCATTCTCTTTTGTGACAACTTTTACTCAGCACGAGGCTCCTTTTTTATTGTTCTGTCACCCGCATATGGGCAGGCTACGCAAGCCACAGTTTGTTTTTGTTCCTAAAACTTTCTGCACATCGTCATCTACGCAGTCTTCGACTTCTTCAACGGCGACTCCTTCTTCCACTGCAGGTATGGCTGGAGTATCTTCTGTTCGTTCCCAAGCATCGCAATCGACGCCTCATAAATCGTCTCCTCCTACTTCCACTCCTAAAAGACTGAAACAAGACCCTCCATCTCCTGATAAATCGTCTCCTACTATTTCTATGGAACTGTTATTGGAGGAAATCCGCGCCTTACGCCCGTTTGTGGAAGAAACAAACAGTAAGATGCAATATCTGGAAGAAAAATGGTCTTCAATGGAGAACAGAGTTTCTACAATGGAGCAACAACTATCATCGATCCAGGATGATTCTCAAAGACTTTCCTCTCTTGAAAAGGAAGTCCGCAAGCTTCAACAACACACCGAGGACTTGGAGAATCGTAACAGAAGGAATAATTTGCGTATCTATGGTTTGCCGGAATCTTTGGAAGGAGAAGATCCTGTCACCTTTTTCTCTTCCTTTCAGCCAAAATTACTTGAGATGCCTCCTTCAACAATGCTGAACATTCAGAGAGCCCATAGGCTGGTCCATGTCCTTCACTCTCTTCTCCCTCGGTCAAACCCCGGGGTGTCATTATTCTCGTCCTGAAATTCACTGACCTGCTCTCTGTTCTTTCTGCAGCTAGAGCCAAACGGCAAATTTCTTGGCTAGGTCAGAGAGTCTTTCCTTCTCAGGATGTTTCCAATGTTACAGCCGCCAGACGAAAAGAGTTTCTTAATCTTCGTCCTCCTCTTCGCTCAATGGGTGCTCGCTATGGACTTTTTTACCCCTGCATCTTTAAAGTTACTTTTCAAAATCGAACCTTGTCCTTTGAAGAACCTGCAGAACTCAAGAAGTTTATCCATTCTCATTCTTCGACCAACATGGATACCTCTAATCCTCCTATGGGATGATATGTTCTACTCATACTATCAGGACTCGCATTGTTATCGCAATGTTAATATATGAGTCATCTTTGCCCATGTCTATATTTGTTCCCTGTTCAGCTTTCCCTGTTTGTTATTTGGATTGACATGTTTATATTCTTATTCCTATTATTTATCTCTGTTGTTATATTATATGTATCACATTCAAATTTGTTTATATCCTCGTTTCCTTTTCTCTTGTTATATTGGCTGTCCTTCTTCTCCTATTGTTTCACATGACTTATTATTTTCTGTTATTTTCTTCTCCACTATTATTCTTCTATTCTACTTGCCATTTCTATAGTTCATATTTATTGTTTGTGTTCTCAGTTTGCTTTGACATATGTTCTCCATTTATTCTTTATTATTTTCATGCCCTCTTAACTCCCTTTTTTATCTTCATACAGGTTCGTTTTGTCATGTTTATAGTTGTTTGATCCGTCTGCACTTTCTTATGTGTTCTGGTGTGGTTTGGACTCCCTGATTCGGGTGTCCCATCTTCCGTTCGTCGCCATTGCTCCAGCCTTCTTTTGTTCCCGTTCCCCTCAGGTATGTTCTTCTCAGTCGTCCTTTATGGATATGTACTCTCTCTCCTTTGCTTCCTATCTTCCCTTTTTCTTCCCTAATTTTCATTCCCTATTCTGTATCTATTTCTTCTTTCATTTTTCTATTAATGCATATTTGGTTCTGCATAAAGCTTTACTGTTTTTACATTCAGAGTTATTTCCTGGAATGTGAAAGGTTTTAATAACCCTATTAAGAAACAGAGAATCCTTTCGCACCTCGCCTCTTATAACCCTGATCTAGTACTTTTGCAAGAGACCCACCTCACTGAAACTGAAGCGTTAAAATTAAAAAGAGGCTGGGTGGGTACAGTATTATTCTCCCCTTCTACTAATAAAAAAAATGGTGTCATTACTCTATGTCATAAGAAACTGAACTGCAAGGTCTTATCTCAAGAAATTGATACTGAAGGTAGATGGTTACTAGTTAAATTGTTAATTAATAATGTTCCTTTAACTGTTTTTAATGTTTATGGTCCTACACATCCTGACTGTTCCTTTTGGCCTGTTGTCATGCAAAAATGTGTCCAATTTCAGGATGATTTTTTCATATTAGGAGGCGACTGCAACCAAGTTATAGACCCATTTCTTGATCGTCAATCTCAAGTTCGTTTTATTTCCACTAAGACCCACAAACATTTTCTCGACACTATTTCTCAAGCACATCTCATTGATTCTTGGAGACTCTCCCACCCTGACTCTTTGGACTTCTCTTTTTTCTCTCCCCCGCACGCTTCTCTTTCCCGCTTGGACTATATCTTTCTTTCTCAACCCTTATCCCAAAATCTCCTCTCTTCCTCTATAGAACCTATTGTTATCTCTGACCATGCCCCAATAGTAACTGATCTAGATTTGCTCCCTCCACATCCCAAATCATCTCGTTGGCGTTTTAATAACTCTCTCCTCTTAGATCCTCTCTTCTCCTCTTCCTTTCGCTCATTTGCAACTGAATTCTTTGATCTTAATTGTGCACCCAACTCATCTCCACATATCATATGGGACTCCTTTAAAGCTACTGCAAGAGGATTTATCATTGATTTCGTCTCAAAAAAGAAGAAACGCTTTCTTCAGCAACGTAAAACTACCTTAGCACATATCAAGCTTTTAGAACACAAATTTTACACTTCCCCGAAACATTCTGTTCTACCAGAACTCATCCGAGCTAAATTCGCTTTTAATAAAACTACTACTGATAATGCGTCTTCTGTGCTTTTGCGTAGTAGCGCTCGCTATTATGGTGGTCATAACAAAGCAGGGAAGCTTTTGGCAAATTATCTCAAAACACGTAAAGATCGCACCCTCATAGATGCTATATTTTCCTCCAACGACTCTCTTTTACACAAAGATCAAGAAATACTTAATGAATTCAAACTCTTCTATCAAAATCTTTACACTCCTGAATCTCCTCCTTCTTCTTCTAGCATTCAGGAATATCTTGAGAAAATTCCTCCCCCCCTTCATCCCATCTTAATCTTCTTACTCTTGAATCAGACTTGTCCCTTACAGAACTATCCAACGCCCTAAATTCTCTCACTAAAGGGAAGAGTCCTGGCCCAGATGGCTTTTCTGTTGAATTTTATTTACACTTTTCAGATCTTTTACTGCCAAAACTTCTTGCACTTTTTCATTCCTTTTTTTAGCTGGTAAGACGGAAGGTACCTTTTAGGAGGCAACAATTTGTTTAATTCATAAAGAGGGTCGAGATCCTAAATATTGCAAGAATTATCGCCCGATATCTTTGGTAAATGTTGATTATAAGTTGTTTGCTAAACTGCTTGCTCTACGTCTAGATCCTCTCATGCCCCACCTTATTGGGAAAGAACAGTGTGGGTTTGTCAAAGGTAGGCACACTTCTGATAACTCTCGACTTTTTCTTAATGTCCTAAACAAACTTCCCTCTATCTCTACTTCTCTAGCGGCTATATCAGTTGATGCTGAGAAGGCTTTTGATAGAGTGGACTGGTCCTTCTTATTTGCCTCATTACAGTGGCATGGGTTTGGTCCCAAATTAATTTCACTTTTCTCTCTTTTATATTCTGCTCCTAGGGCCTCAGTATTAGTTAATGGTTCTATTTCATCCTATTTCCCTCTTCAACGCGGAGTTCGTCAAGGTTGCCCTTTATCCGCTCTTCTTTTTGTCCTAGCTCTTGAACCATTTTTGTCTTCTATCCGTAACAATGACTCCATTTCTGGTTTTTCTTTTGGGAACCAGCAACTTAAACTTTCCGCATATGCGGATGATATCCTTTTATTTATTTCTGAACCTGACACCTCTGTCTCTCCTTTGCTTCATGAATTTGACTCCTTTTCCAAGGTCTCTGGTTACAAGATTAACTCGGACAAAACAGAAATCCTTCCCCTTACTAAATTTTGCCTTCCCCATTCTTTTTCGTCCACCGGTTTTGCCTGGAATGCTTCAAAAATTAAATATTTAGGTATAAGGTTTTCCAACTCTATTGCTTCTTCGATTAAGTTAAACATGACTGCTGTTCTGTCTCGTATTGATAAATTACTCTCTTCCTGGAATCCCCTTTTTATTTCTTGGTGGGGTCGATTAGATTCAATTAAAATGATGATTGCCCCTATTTTAATTTATATACTCTCTATGCTTCCCGTCCACATTCCCGCCATATACATGAAACGTATTGATTCTTGTCTTTCTAAATTTCTTTGGAAGAATAAAAAAGCTAGAATTGCCCTTTTTTCTCTTCGTAAGACCAAATCTAATGGTGGCGTGAATTTTCCAGATTTTCGCCTTTATCATAAATCCTTTTCTCTTCGTCAAGCCTCGAAATGGCTCGTAACTGAGCATTCTCCTTTTACTCCTCTTTGGCTATCCATTGAGCAAACTTTATTATTACCATTCTCTCTCAAGGAAGTAATAGCTTTTTCCGTTAAAACTTCTCATACATCCTTCCCCCTGTTTAGACATACTTGTTCCCTTCTGAAGCCTTTAGTTTTACCTAATCCCCTTTCTCGTGATGACTTCTTGGATTCTCCTATTTGGCATAATTCTCTTATTCTTCTCAATAACAGGCCCATTTTCTGGAATTCTTGGAGGGCAAAGAACATCATTTGGGTTAAGCACCTTTTCAATGGCCTTTCGCCATGCTCTTTTCCTGAATTTCAAGCCTTATTCCACTGTCCCCGTTCCTTCTTACAGAAGTTTACCACTCTTATGGCAAATATTCTAGATGTATACAATTCTCTTCCCCCCTCATCTCCTACTGAAGCCCAAAACTCGCTTCTTAAACTTCTTCTCTCCTTACCCAAAGCTTCTCTTATATATAAATATTACTTAGCCCCCAATCCATATCGAGTTAAATCCAAATTGGAACTTTCCTGGGAGTCTGATCTGGGATGTGAATGGACTATCTGCTTCTGGGACAAACTTTGGTCTAGATCTTTAAAAATCTCTTGCTCTGCCTCTCTTACTCAATCTATGTTTTTTCTCTATCATAGGCTTTATCTTACCCCTGTCTCTATTGCCCATTTTTCTCCTGATTCAGATTCTAACTGTTGGACCTGTGGTTCTTCTGACGCTAACCTTATGCATCTTCTTTTTCTCTGTTCCTCGGTTTCCAATTTTTGGAGATCCGTTTGGTCCTATATCTCTCGTATCTTTAACCTCTCTATCTCTTACTCAATACCCCTATTGTTTACTGGAAGCCTCTCTGACTATTTATCTATACCCTCTCATAATCATGGTCTTTTTGATCTCATGCTCGCTCTAGCCTTTCAACACATTACCCTCAATTGGAAAACTCTCAATAATCTTTCTACACATCACTGGTGGAATAGCCTTTGCCACTTTCATAGACTTGATGTTGCCTTCGCCTCCTCTTGTAAACCAACACTTAATAGAGAGCTTTTTTGGTTGCCCCTTACAACTTATTTAGATCAGATTGTTTTTAAACATAACTCCTCCCTCAATTCTGAAAATTTTAAACCTCCTTGAATACCTTCTCTCTGTTCTCTTTCCATATCATCCAAGATAAGTTGATATATGTTGTCAATTGACCAATGGCTTGTTCACATTTTGTTGTATTATGCATTTTTTTTTTTTTTTATATTAATATGTTAATTTTTCCCCCCCTCCTCTTTCCTTCCCTTCACTTCTTCCCATCCCTTTTCCATATAAAACCTTAAAATAGCTTTTATTTCTTTTATTGTACTAGCCATATATCTTGTTATAACTATGTTTCAATATTCGAATCTGTTGCTGGTATTTTTGCCTACTTCTCTGTTTATTCAATAAAGCTTTTTCAAACATAAAAAGATATTGCCCGGTGCGAAGGGCAAAGGTCACGATAGCACCTTCTCTGGTAACAAAACTACCATTAGGGAAAGGTCCCCCAGCGAGGTGCAGCCGCCAGTCAGCCACCACTCCACCGACACTGTATTAGCAATTTTTACGAAAGGTTGCAGTGACCAGAGGTGCAAGTCTGGTGCATACGGTGCTCGTCTGATCACTCGCTTCACTGCCTGTTCCCAAATATTCTACACACCTGTCGCGCTACATATGGTGTGCCTGGCAGCACATCCGCCCCCCTCATCAGTAGGGTAGTCTCAATACCATAGGTGCCTTTTCGAAGACGTTTTTCCCAGTTATCATCTGGATCTATCAAATGTATGGCATACTGTAAGTGAGCTGCCATGTAGTACAATTCCATATCAGGAATCTCTTCTCCCCCTTTCCGCCATATCCTTTTCAGTGCTGAGAGACCTAGATCTTTTGCACCTTGCAGGGGTCTTCTCAGACCAAAGAGAAGAGGGGGAAGCGTGGTTGCTGAAGTGTCACATCCCCGAGGTTTCCAGAGATCAGAAGAAGGCAATGGAATGGTGGAGGATGAAATTCTCCCTCCCTCTTCTCCGTTGTGTTTCTGTAGATGCAAAGAAAGCAGGTGACCATCAGCCATAGCAAGCCACCATCTCCTCTGCCTCTTTGCACCTGAACAGGCCTGTAAGAGACAATATAAATGCCCCTTCCCCAGCAACAGTTCTTACAGAGCTGCTACATACACATCACCTTGCCTTTCTTTCCTTTTTCAAAGAGAAAGGAGAGCACAGTCCTCGGGATGGTGCCTATTTCTTCTGCTATGGGGGTGAGAGGTAGGGTGTTGCTGAGGGAGGTGGGTAAAGGTGTCAGGACACCAGGAATAATTGTTTTTGTGGACTGCTTGGGGACATTTTATGAAGATTGGAAGTGGGCGTGGGTGAGGCAGGGTATTTGGTGTGGCTCACCCATCACTTCTTCTCTCTGTACGGCTGCTCCATGGTGTAGGCCTAAGATCACTGACTAAATCCTATATTTTAAGATAATAATGGACCTTTTCAAGTACATATCTAGTCAGGCCCATTCTGACTGATAGTGCATGTAACAGAATAGTTTGGTGGCTTTGAATGTAGATGTGCCTGCCCCATTACAGATTGAGAGGACGTCCGGGTATCCCAAGAAAATGACAGCGATAGAGAAGGGCATTGCCTGTTTGGGCCTATTAGGGCCAAAAAGGTCCTTGGGCCAGAAACCCTGTTCAACTGAAATGTACAAGGTGAGATATAATCTTGTGTTTCAATCTGCATTCGATGCTAACAATCCCCACAATCACACCCAGACCTAAACGACACAAACACTCACATAGTGTTCCCACAACATTTAGACCCAACCTCATACACATTGAAATAACTACCACACACCTTCATATTGCAGAAAATACATTCCAACTCGCATTACTCCATGCACTGTACATAGAAGACCTCATCAACTATCACAAGCTTGTGCCCTCTTTATCATAGAAACACGGCTCAAACCCATATCTTCGCACATCCTAGATGTTCTTTGTAATATAAGCTAAAACATCCATCGTGTGGACTGAACACATAAGAAGAGAGCAGGTCATCCATAATTCCTCTTGGTACTGCACCCTAGGTAAGCAAATGACACTCAACTTCATGGAGCTCCTGACATACAACTTACCGCTCTTTGCTACTCAGACCACCACACTTCATCGAATCTATAGGATTGACAGGCAGAACAAGGACTTTATTGAGACATTCTCAGATCTCAGATGCATGTTCCCAGCTCTCCACTCATGCCAGATCTTCCCACTCCTAAAGAAACCTAAACTAGCTCCAATGACCCCGCCAACTACTGGCCCATCACTCACCTACTCTTCATTGGTAAAACCATGCAAAAATCATGTGTGTTCACATCCAAGATCACATCAACTCTAACCATCTACTGCATGACTACCAACCTGGCTTCAGATCATGCTGCAGCACGGAGATCACTACCTTACAAATCATAGATAATTTTCTCCTGCCTGCAGAAGATGATGATCTGTGCCTCCTTATATTGTTGGGCCTCTCAGCTGCATGTGACATAGTCGACCGTCCCGTCCTCATCCACAGCTGGAATCTCAAATGGATTCACGGCCAATTTCCTTCATTGGTTCTCCTCCTACCTTTCTAACCCAACAAAATTTTGTTCACATGGGTACTTCCAGATACCAAAAAATCTGTATCACCTGCAATATCCTTCAGTGTTTCATACATTCCCCTGTAATCTTCAAGCAAAACATGAAGCCTAACATCATCAAAATTCACTGATATGCCGACAATACACAACTCTACTTAAAAGTCTCTTCACTCTAGACATCCAATGCATCAAATACTGCCTGACCTGGATGTCCAGCATCTATTTGAAGCTCAATCCCGTCAAAACAGAATTCCTGTTATTTTCCAAGAACAACAAAAAAGAAATGGAACAATCTTGGTTCAATGACATGAACCTTGACAGTTTCAACTTTCTCCGAAAGCAAGCCAATCAGATTCACCTTGGACTCCAAAGTCATCTTTGAGGAACTGTAAGGAAAGACCAACCCCGCCCCCACTCCCCCTCCCGAAAATAACCTCATCCAACCCACGGAGTCTAACCCGACACCGGTAACATGCCCTAACTCACCTTTTCGCCTCCTGCAGCCCGATGAACTGCTCCGGCGGCCCGTTTCCTGTGAAGAGAGGAAGGAAAGGGTTAAGTTGAATTTCGGAGAGATGCTGACAGAGAAGGAAGGAGGGGCTAGAACTGCACGCAACCAATCACCAGGGGGCCCGGACGAAGAAGAACGGACGCTCGAGTCAGAGACGGAAGTCTGGAGAAGAGAGGGTGGATCACGGACCCAGGTGCGCGGAAAAGCGAAGGAGGAGAACGCCAACCCTGAAGACGGGAAGGGCGCCGAGGTCCAGCCGCCGAGGAACAGAGGTCCATTCAGGAAGACGACGAAGCTCCGGAAAGGTGGAGCGAAGAGTGGTGGTCGTCCTGGGAAGCCTGAAGTTCCCCGCCGCAACTCAGGAGAGTTGCAGCTTTTCCCGGTACGTGGGTGAGGAGAGAGGGAGGTGGCTTGAGGGTGTACGGGGTGAGGAGTGAATAGTGGGGAAACGTCAAGAAGAGTTGTGGGTCATAGGGAGAAAAGGGGAATGGTATAAAAGAACCAGAGACGATTGAAGTACAAGGACCAGAGAGGGTGTCTCTTGTGTAATGTAGTGGTCATTTCCTAAATACTAGGAAAGAGAATACAACAAATTCCGAGGTGAGAGCAGAAAGACCTTATAAAAGTACAAGAAAGAGAGGACTGAGGGGATAATTAAGAGGGGCAAAAGAAAGCGACCCAGGAAAGGCTAAAGATACATACTTAGTTTGAGAAAGACAGAGAAACAAAGTGCAAAACATATATATATATTTTTTCTTCTCTCTATCTTAATCATTCACTTTTATTTGAATCACGGGTCAGGAACTTAATGGCCTGAAGCAAAAGGGTTCTAGTTTACGCACACCTGGGTGTGGTGATGGTCCCTGTCACTATTAGATCTAACAGTGACAGGACATTTTCCTTACCTTGCTCTCCTTGTCTTCTCTTTTAACACTCCGGGGACGACACACCACTGGAGACCGGAACTGGAACCTAAGAGAATCAAAGGGAAGAGAAGCTTACGAAAAGGAAGAAGAAGTCCCGACAAACCAGAACCAAAGATCCATAAAACCGAGAACATTTACTTTGTTATTTCATTTTTTTCCCTTCATTTGTCTTGTTCTTTCCAATAAAGCCGCCAAAATTAAGAAACATATACAGCCTCCTAGATTTGTATTCCGCCCATCCCTCACAGGAACATATTGCTAATAAAACAAAGATGCCTTGATCTCTCTCCCCTAATTAAAAAGTGAAACCATTTCTTCCAGAAACCACTTCAAAACTGAAGTTTAAACCCTCATACTCTCACTTCTGGATTGGGGTACTGCCCTGTCCCATGGCCTCAGAGACTCCACATTGGCCCCCTTAAAGGCATAACAGCATTTTATGCCTCGCAGCACGTCTCATCCTGGGCCTGAAAAAAATATAATCTTATCACCACCAATCTGATGGAATTCCATTGGTTCCCCTGCCAGCCCACACCATCTTTAACACCAGGTGCATCATTCACAAGTCATCAAGACCCGCACCGATGCTTATCTTGCAGACAATGAAAAACAACAATTCCTTGGGAGAAGCGTGATGGCTAGGCTTTAATAGCAAAACAAATCTAGTACACAACTTTATATAGTTAAACAGTGCTTTAATCACTGTATGGTGCAAAAAAGCCTAATACACATTTTCAGCGGGTGTTCCAATGAATGATGCGGTGAGAGTGACAAGTGACGTAGGTGAATACAGTGCACTGGTGAGTACTTAAAATGAGCAATCTGTGAAAAATGCTGACTTTAGCATAATATTTTCTTTGAAAAAGACTCATAATTCAAGTACCGTTCAGTAACTACAATTTTTTTTAAATCAACAGGCTATTACATCGACGTTTCATCCATTAGTATAAATTATGGCAGTGTCTTCATCAGGACAGCAGTGAAACCAACCAATTGAGGTAGGAATACAAGATAAAAACAACTGACTGCTTTCTTTTCTGGACTATATGACCTGCAGAATGGAGAATATGAAGTATAAATAAGAAAAAGAAAGTGTTGTATTCCGCTTTAGGTGTCCGTATATAGGCTTTCCTGAAACATGTCCTTATATAGGCACAATTCGCATTGCCCTTATATAGGCATAGAATCCCAGCCCTTATTTAGGCATTAGCCGTGCACTCCAAATACAGGCATGGTCACCGACATCCGTCCACCCTAACGTCACAACGAGTTCTTAGAAACCAGACCCTTAAGCTCTGGGAGTTCCCCTAGCACAGGATTATTGATTTCTCCAAGAACTCATTTATTATGCATGAACCGCTATACCTTAAGGGTTCATTCCTGACGTCTTCCTCTGTCCGACTTCACGTCAATGCTAACATTCCAAGACACCTACCAGGTATAAATATACCTTCCCTTGCCCAAGCAAGTTAGGAGGAGACCTCGACTTTAGAGGAGCCCGTGTCCCGGCCTGACGCACTGAGAAGACGCTGTCATCCCTGCTCGCAGAGAATCCAGCTTCCAGTGTTCTGACTCCCTTCGCGGGGTGTTAGAGTTCCAGATCCGGAAAGAGATTCCCACCTCTCTCATTCTCAAGGTATGGAGCTGACTAGAACCTAGAGGGACTCTTGGCATACCAGACTCTTAGTATATCATACTTCACCTACTTCTTACCTTGCACCACACTTAGGTTAGGTACACTGGGGTAGAACTAGCTTAGAGAAGCATCTTATGAGTACTCGCATTTTTAGCTCATGTTATTTATGTACGTGAATATATGCTAAAAGATAATGCTAGCGCAGTATTATTTCTTTCTACTGCTTACGCTGTACATTATATATCTTGCATATTGTCTTGTGATCATAACAGATCATATCTCTTACACGAGAAACAAGACTGTTCAATAAATCCTTGTATTGAAACGCCCGTCTATTCTTTCTGTGTAACTCTGAAGAAACTAAGCATGCACGATTAGCTGAGTGAAACTGTTATCTATTGTTTCCACGATTTTGAGAATCGTTCCGATTCTAAAGGGAAACAAAGTTGTCATGTTTATGCGGTTGCCAGAAACTACTCCCTTCTTGTTCACAAGGAGTTTCTAGTGGCCTCTGAGTTAGCTGGCACAAAGTAATTAAGTTTAATATACTCGATAGGGACATACTGACCTCAGTCCTATGTCAAAACTATAGGGTATATTATTCCAATGCGCAGAGCCTATTAGGGAAATAGGAACTACACTACATGGCGCCCAACGGTTTGGTAAGGCAGTAATTGATACTGAGTAACTCAGTCGTGCTTTTCTCTCAGAGACCCCATCTCACATACTCCATAAGACGTCTGGAGTGGGTAGGGTTAAATATCCGCCAAAGCTAAATAGGACAAAAACCCTATATATAAGCTATTTTGGTTTGTTCAACGTTGAAGGATACAGTGTTCCAAAATATTGTGCACCTTATCTTTTGTTTCCTTGAAACTTGTTCTACATTTTTCAAAAAACAAATGTCCGAACACGGGGACAATGACACTGGGAACGGTGTACCTGCGGCTGACCCAGTCGTAACAGCTTTTAACTTTACAGGTTTAAATGAAACCGAGGAGGGTGTTATAGACATCGCTCCAAACTTAAGAAGAGCCATCACTCTAAAACTTATAAAACACGGCCTACCACCAAGAAGGGGTAGAGCAGTTTTCGTGATAGAGGCACACGAATCCTTTCAGACAGAGGTATTCTATTCATGGATAGTATTCCCAGAATCAAATCCAGTAACAAAAGTGTTTCACTTCTACAAAGAAGATGAACCACCAGAGGAATATATTCCTTTCGAGGATATTGAAATTCCACTCACATACCAGGAGCATCAGCTCTGGTTTAAAGGCGCCCTAAAACATCACAAAAACATTACCAGGCTCGGTCCACTAGGTAGACCAGGAGCAACATGGCCGATTTTAGCCGGCTACACACCTCATCCTGACATCGAAGTAATGTCAGACGAGGAATTACTTACTCAACTACAAAAGTTAATAAAAATTTACAGACAATTAGTCCAATATGTCATGGGGACTTTCACAGTCCAACCACCATTGACCATTCCAAATCAAACCCCTCAACAGGGCAATACACTAAAAATTACTCCACAGACTTTATACGCAGTCATGGGTAAAATGCCCACAAAACGTGAGCAAATTCCATTCTGGATAGCTCAAAAAATTACTCAAATCGAAGCAGTATTTCCTAATACTAGCCCTTATGAGAAACACAGAATACTAACAATCTGTTTACCAATGGGGATCACACCACAACTGGAAGATTGCACCACTTTGGGCGCAGTCTTTGCTGCCATCTATACTAAAACACATTGTGTTCCATCAATTGCAGTAATACCAGATGTCCTGAAACAAATTCAAAATGAATACGGGGCAGAGCCTGCTCTGAATTTAGGTATGAAATTACTGAAAAAGTTCGACCAGGTCTCAACAATAATATTATCCAATATTAAAGGGGAGGCAGCATCAGTGGCAATCCGCCAACGCTTAAGGGAATTTGATGTAACAGAACATCAACATGAACTACCCAGAATAATAGAACAATCTTATGCAGAATTAGGCAGAGATAGTTTGGGTGGAAAACCTTTGAAACCAAAACTATCTGAAAGTCCTGAGAAGGACTCTATTAAACAAACTCCTACATCTTCTAAAAAGAAGTGGGAAACTAATAAACAAAATTCAAACGAGAAACGTTCTCAATCCCGAGGTAGGTCTCCTCAAAAGGAGCCCTCTGAAAGGAGGTATAACCTCAGGAATAGGGATAATTTAAGAAAACCTGACAGGTATCAAGATACTGATACACGTTCCTCTCGTACCTTTCAGATATCGTCACAGACATCGGAAAGAAGAGGACGGTCAGAACATAAAGAAGAACGCATGAAGTCCAAAGACGATAAACACGTTCAGAAAAATAAATCAAAACCTCAATTCTCAAAAAAGAAGGTAGCATGTCTGAAGATCAGACATGCCGAGAATACTGAGAACACAACTCAAGAACGGAGAATGGGCTCAGACAATGCTGGACAGTGCAGCAGAAGTCACAATAGCTCGCCAGAACCTGAAGGAACTTCTGGAGATAGTGGACTTGAATGAGTACATCACAGTAGAAACTGTAGACACCAGGGTTAGTTCTCCACAAAAGTTATATGGAATAACACTCCGAATGGAGGGAGACATACCAAGAAAAGTGAAAGCACTCTTTTGGGAGAAACTTTCAAGGGGTTATGATATACTTCTAGCAGAAAAAGACTGGCCACCACAATTTGTCAGGGAGTGCCCGCATGGCGAGGACATTATTTTGCCTGCCTTCTCCAACCATATTCCAATTCACCTAAAATATAATTATGCTAGGAAACGGGCAGTTGCCCAGGCCCCAGCATTATATAAAAATCATGTAGGATGGGATGAGGACTCACCTCACCACAAAATACAGTTAAAAAATGAACCTACTGCACAAAGGCAGTACCCAATAAAGCAAGAAGCTACAAAACAGGTCAGGGAGATCTTAGATCAACTTGAATACCAAGGGGTGATTGAAACATGCACCTCCTCAATGAACAATCCTTTGTTTCCTGTATCCAAACCAGACAATACATATCGTCTAGTTTTGGATTACAGACACTTAAACACTTGTTCTAAAACATTTGCAGTGCAAAATGCACATAGTACAGCATTAATGAATAACATTGTGCGTAAAAAATATAAAACCACATTGGATATTTCAAATGGTTTCTTTTGTCAAAACATAGCACCTGAAAGCAGGTACTTAACAGCTTTCTCAATAATGGGGACCCAGCGTCAATTTTGTAGACTCCCACAAGGGTTCAAGAACAGCCCGGGGTTATTCTCAGCGAGAGTAACAGAGTTACTACAAATGTATGATAATGAGGCATTGTCATATGTCGATGACATCTATCTGACAGACGATGACCTAGATAGGCACTTGAACAGGGTGAGTACCATTATATTGGGCTTCGCCTCTGAAGGCTATAAATTCAACTTTAAAAAATCCAGAATTGCCCATCTCAATGTCCTTTTCCTAGGATATGAGCTTTCAAGTGAAGGCAAGAGCTTGGCAGCTAACTTTTTAGAAAAGTGCGCGCTGCTCCAACCTCCAAAAACGCTGAAAAATTTACAATCCATCTTGGGTTTCCTAAATTTTGGAAGAACTTACATTCTAAATTACGCAGAAAGGGTTAAGCCTCACTACGAATTAATCAAACCTGAATTTTCAACAAAACATTGGACACAGGAACACACAGAAATCCTGCGTTCACTCCAAGCTAACATGTTAGCAACAAATCACTTACAAACACGCGTAAGTCAACGCAATTTGGTGATCCGAATAATTTAGGGTCAATGCGGATTCACCTATTTAACATTTAATGAGGGTGAAAAAGTACCAATAGCATACAAATCACATTTGTATACACAAGCAGAAATGCGCTTCACTTCAACAGAAAAAATACTGACAGGAGTTCAAACTGCAGTAGCAAAAGAAAGAGCTCTAGCTCAAGGAAAACGCATTATTGTCGTGTAACTCCAGTACCAGCCTTAGAGGCGGTCACAAAAGCTAGCATTCCAAATGCAAAAGCTTTACATCCTAGATGGATACAATGGGTTAATTCTCTTGCTGCAACAGATGTTGAATATGTTTTTGATCCAGATTTAAAAACACAAGCATTCCTGCAATACGAACATGAATGTCCTCTGCCTACTGAAATTCTGCCTCTCTGGGTCGTTAAAGGTCGCATGCACGATGGTAACTTCAGACCAATGGTCACTAAAACTCAATCTCTAGGAGATTGTACAGCTCAGCGAGCTGAACTACAAGCATTCAAACTGGCACTTGAAAGTACAGATCGCGAATTCCCCACACTCATAGTGTGCGATTCTTTTTACTGTGTTCAGTCGTATAATGAATATATACAAAATTGGCTTGAAAACGGGTTCAAAGATGCAAAAGGTGGCACAATAAAGCATAAAACGCTTTGGGAACAAGTAGTTCAGTTGAAAAACGAACTACCAAAAGCTCACGTGATACACACGCTGAGTCATCAACGTGATGGCATTCACGTTGCAGGGAATTCATTGGCTGGCGAAGCCGCAAAGAGGGCTGTTCAGACGGCTTCCGTAGCTGCGATCACTCGTTCAAAAACGAGAATAGACAGTGAGATATTGTTGGCCGTCAATGCTACAAGCAAAGGCAGTGGTGCAGCGTTACCTAAAAAGTTTACACTCAAGTACTCTTATGTAATTGATGCGCACAACGTTCCTTTTGCTCGAATCCCTGGAGTGGGGGATTGGGTAATTCCAAACATGGAATGTAGAGCAGCTTTGATTTATGGAGCACATTTGGGGGAGGGTCTGTCACATCAAGGGATCTCTAAAACAATATTAACATTAAAAGAGATGCACTGGTGGCCTGGAATGAATACACAGATTCACATCTTCATCGATGACTGCATAGACTGCAATAAACAGCGTGATGCAGAACGCCACCAGACACCATGCTACGAAGTAGCCTGCCCAGTACAGACACCATTGTTAGACAGCATTAGACTATCTACGCGCAGGCGTCCTTATGGACAAATGCGATCCCACAAATACAAAGTCAAGGTTCCTATGGATATGGCCTCAGCGCTCGGCTGACGCTCGAACTGTTATAAAAGATTTGCGAGTCTTTATCGGCACATACGCAATAGGCACACTACATTCTGACCAGGGCCCTGCTTTTAGCTCTCGGGCTTACAAAGAAGCCATGGCCAGTTTGGGCGTTGCATTGCGGTACTCCTCTCCGTTTCATCCTGAGGGAAATTCTGTTGTGGAAAGGAAAAACCGGGACATAAAGCAGTCTAAAACAGCTAGAGTATTAGGTTCGGGTGATGGGTGGGTCAAACATCTTTATGGGGACCAACGCTCATTAAATAATTTGCCAAGAAGTTCTCTAGGGGGGGGTCACTCCATATGAGGTCCTATTTGGGACAAGAATGTGGGTTCCCGATCTCGAATGTAAAGGCACAGTGGTGGAAAATAAACCCTTTGATATCAAAGAGCGTTTGGCTGTTTTACAGGATCTAAATGAACTAAGATCGAAACAAAGCAACGTGTTCCTGAAGCCAACCACCACTGGGGAAAAACCGGCAGTCCCAGCAAGGCCTGTCTGGATCCCAAAAGTTGGGGATCTAGTCAGA
Source organism: Calotriton arnoldi (assembly GCA_963921515.1). Classification (NCBI taxonomy): domain Eukaryota; kingdom Metazoa; phylum Chordata; class Amphibia; order Caudata; family Salamandridae; genus Calotriton; species Calotriton arnoldi. The sequence goes on along the minus strand of CAWUFW010004896.1, from coordinate 135,642 downwards.
GAGAAGATTGCAAACAAGAAGGAATTTGGACCTTCTTACAGACAACCAGTACCTGTCCTAGCCATCCACGGAACAAGACCAGTACTTCTGCCGCCCCTTGCTGGAAAAAAGGAGAAAAGATTTGTGTCAATCGACCTCATCAAACCACAGTATGTGGCCAATACTAAATAGTAGGCCTCGTGGACTCCGACCTAGTAGCAGACGCACTCCCCTCGCTACTATCCAAGAGGTACAGACTGAAAGACTGATAACCATCGAGAATTCAGCAGTAACGGATGAAGGACTAAGCAACAATGCTATGGAACCCATCCCTCTTGAAACTCAAGTAACAGTTCGTCCAGATACACCTGTCTACACCAACGTAACAAGTGATCAACTGGTTCCAGTGATTTCAACAAATCCTGATGCAATTTCAACAATTGACAGAACTGCTTCTGGCTATTTCATTAACTTTGATACGTTTTCTGAGGATCCGAGTGAACCTGAAACGACGCCAGCATCAAAAACTTTCAAACAACAAGTACAAGACCTTTTTCATTTCCTGAAAGAGACTTATCTGGTTTCACCATGGATTGAACTATGGATTATTTCTGGAATATTTTTCTTTCTGCTTTGGCTAGCTTTGGTTATGACTATCAGCATGCTTATAAATGACAGATACATCCATTTGGACATTGAAAGTAAAAATGTGAACTTACTTTTGAAACCACACAAATCATCCCATCGTGAAACAAGAAACTTGTCAGCAGTGAACATCACAGCCGTTCCCATACAGGATGGTATAGTGTGGGACAAACCGGATTTCGACATATTCGGCCCGACTGAACTTTTGAACATTCTACATTTATTTAAAATTTCATTAAGTGATTTTATTACCTCCAGTACCTATTCTGATGATTGGGACTTTGAGACTGTAAATGATATGATGTCTGATCTAGAAAAGTCTGCAGCATTCTCTAACAATGAATACTTAGAGGGTTCATCAGACTATGAACAGCTTTATTGTTATAACCACTATGGTCATCATTTCTTGCATAAATCTACAACACCTAGAAATGTGTTTATGTTTAATCAATGGGAACATTGTCCTACACCACCAAAAGGTAGTTCAAAAGCGTTTGCAAATAAGTTTCCATATTTTTCAGGGTACAATACATCTGATCCAGAAACATTTTTCTACAAAAATGTAAACAAAACAGGACAGAAAATTATGTTAACTAATACAAAACAAATGTATTCTGCAGCCTTTATTACCCAACTGTCTAGACAAGGATTTGACTTTTGGAAAGACACAATAGACACAAAAACTGTCTGGGGTTATAAAGATTGGCAAGTGCAGGGGATTGAAGCTTTGTTTAGAGCATGTATCATCCCACATCAAATAATGTTTTTGAATGACACTGTGCAACAAACGTCTTGCCTTGGTTTAGCCAAGATCAAAGATATGAATACACCTTCTGTACCAACACCTGCAAGTAATAACACTACACAGGCAGCGGTTACAGTTGACACAATACTACAAACCAACAGAACAGATCCTGATTGGAAAAAATGGTTACTCTGGCCCACAGACACAAACATCTGTCAAGAAAGATTCCTGAACAAAACACAGGGCTTTACTATCCATAGGCCAGACCCACGATATGTTCAACGACAACATCCAGGGGTAGTAACAACATACAGTGTAGGGAAATTGTGCCTTGACTGGTTACAAAGGTCTACACTTGAGGATGTGAAACAACACTTATCTTTACTTAAAGAAGACGCAGACCTTAGGGAATTCTTGCTAGGACCAAGAAAACCGCGTTAAAAACGTTTCATATATGCCGGCATCTATGCTGCTTATAATGAGATATGGAAGGTTTCACAGGCAGAGGCCGCAGAAAGAATAAGTGAACTTGATCGTATTAACTTAGAGAAAACTCTCTCTGTGGTCGACAATGGGTTAACAACTTTGTCATCCAGAATTTATTCATTGGACAACATTATATCCTCTGCTATTGACATACTGGAACAAGATTTAGCCATGTTACAACAAGGCCAATCTCAGTTACGTTCTATTATGTTATTAAGCTGGACGCTGCAATCTTTGCGTGCGGGCTATGTGCCTTGGCGTTTTATCAACACGTCGTCTCTGTTTGCAGAATACAATCTAACTGATAAACAGATCGAACTGGCACAAAGGGGAGCAAAGTATACAGTGCTGAGCATTGAAAAACTGGAAAAATTACCATTCACAGTGGCAGAAAAACCAGCTACAGAATGGCTTATTCATGGCAAAATCACTCTGCCTGTCACTACTTTTCAGTTTCAGTATTGCCTCAAACAAATGCAAGCAGGCAAATATGAAAGGTTGGGTAAAGAATACATTAAGACATCCTGGGATTTACCTTACGCATACAGATGTTGGAGTGGGGATCGTGAAGTGTTTCTAAGCGGTACACACTGTGAAAATGCACTAAGCGGTTCACTCATATGTCAAGACATTTCTTTACACGGGCATTGTAATGGTTCTGTGGCAAACTTGTCCTGCCACCAGCAAGGTACACCAGCTGCTGTGATTAATCCAACATTTGGCCAACTTTCTAACGGGAGTTACCTCATGTTGAATGATCAGAATTGCTGTGGCATGTTGCCAGGCATCCCATATCTGGTAACGGTCGACTCCAGTGTTACTTGCTGTATGCAAGTATTGTTCCCCCAAACAGAGACAGTCAGGGAGTCGCCTCTATGGCCTTCATTGAATGTTTCTTTTATACGATTTGATACTTTAAGCAGAATGAAAGCCATGCTTTTACAACAAACTGTGCCTTTGACCTCGGCCAAAGAAATCTATGATTTACAAATTGCAAGGACTTCGGCTGAGATACAGGCTTTAATTCGTACAAACTGCCCTATACATTTCGCAGAAATGATGGGACGTATCTTTAACATGTCTGATACGAGCGGAATTGTACATGTATTTAAGACCATCTGTTCAGGACTGTTAGCACCTTCTCAGGCAGTCCTCGGAATCATCCCAAACTTCGCACATTCGGTGTTTGGTGGTGTGCCATTAATTCTAGCACTTGTTGCAGGAATCCTATTTCTATTCCTACTATTACGCTATGGCAAGCCTATTCACCGGCATCACTCCCAGCGATGTGGAGAAAGCTCTCCTAGAACGGAAGTGCCGTGAGCGCATAGTGCAACTTTTTGGCATACCTCATCTATGGGAACTTAATACAACATGGTTTCTGTCATTCAGACCAATCTGGCAAGATTGCATCTTACCTGTTCTACGCTGCCTGCTTTGCGGTGAAGAATGCGTGCTAGACACCTGTCTAACACTCCCATCAGTCATGCCAATGGATATCGATACTCTGCTGGACCCGATAACGGCCCATGCTCTGTGTTGTCCCCAGAGGCTACCAATCCTGATGACAGCATTCATTGAGATCTCACAGACGCTTCCTGCTGCTGCTGAGGTACGAGATGGATCAACAGGCACACAGGTAACAACGGATGCGAACATTGCTGCGGCATCCCATGCTGAAGGCGATGCTTCACATCTCTGTGCGATTAACCTTCTGAATGAGGTATTCCAACTGTCACCAACATCGGTAGTCGATATTTTGTCTATTGAAATAGATGATTTCATGTTTACACCAGACCCATACACTGACTTTGATTCGGCTCTCAGTGTACCAGGGACGCAATGAAATTTGGCCTCCATATTTTCAAAACAGAACAAAACTTGGAACTCTTCCCAAAAATTGAACTTTTCTCTCTATTTTTTGAAAATACATGGCAAATCAATCTGATTATAGTAGAACTATTCTTATAAAACGGACTTCTTTGAATACTTCCAGGGACACATTGTCACCTTGTCTAAAAATTTCATTTAATACCATGATATGCAATGGCTTTGATTTTTTAAAACCTATCAACCATTTCATCATATGTATATATTTCTGTTTATTCATTCATATTGCATTTTATATATGCTTAGAATGAAAAAATGCTTAAAAATGTACAGTACCGATTGCATTCAACATTTTATTTTTAAACTTCTTTTTATATGCTTTTAGAAATGTTGTTAGCAACATGTGGTACTCAGTTTAATGTTTAGCATTTCATGTTTAGCATTTAGTACTATCGTTCATTCGAAAGTGGAGTGGGTGTTGTATTCCGCTTTAGGTGTCCGTATATAGGCTTTCCTGAAACATGTCCTTATATAGGCACAATTCGCATTGCCCTTATATAGGCATAGAATCCCAGTCCTTATTTAGGCATTAGCCGTGCACTCCAAATACAGGCATGGTCACTGACATCCGTCCACCCTAACGTCACAACGAGTTCTTAGAAACCAGACCCTTAAGCTCTTGGGAGTTCCCCTAGCACAGGATTATTGATTTCTCCAAGAACTCATTTATTATGCATGAACCGATATACCTTAAGGGTTCATTCCTGACGTCTTCCTCTGTCCGACTTCAGGTCAATGCTAACATTCCAAGACACCTACCAGGTATAAATATACCTTCCCTTGCCCAAGCAAGTTAGGAGGAGACCTCGACTTTAGAGGAGCCCGTGTCCCGGCCTGACGCACTGAGAAGACGCTGTCATCCCTGCTCGCAGAGAATCCAGCTTCCAGTGTTCTGACTCCCTTCGCGGGGTGTTAGAGTTCCAGATCCGGAAAGAGATTCCCACCTCTCTCATTCTCAAGGTATGGAGCTGACTAGAACCTAGAGGGACTCTTGGCATACCAGACTCTTAGTATATCATACTATAGAATACTTCACCTACTTCTTACCTTGCACCACACTTAGGTTAGGTACACTGGGTAGAACTAGCTTAGAGAAGCATCTTATGAGTACTCACATTTTTAGCTCATGTTATTTATGTACGTGAATATATGCTAAAAGATAATGCTAGCGCAGTATTATTTCTTTCTACTGCTTACGCTGTACATTATATATCTTGCATATTGCCTTGTGATCATAACAGCTCATATCTCTTACACGAGAAACAAGACTGTTCAATAAATCCTTTTATTGAAACGCCCGTCTATTCTTTCTGTGTAACTCTGAAGAAACTAAGCATGCACGATTAGCTGAGTGAAACTGTTATCTATTGTTTCCACGATTCTGAGAAGCGTTCTGATTCTAAAGGGAAACAAAGTTGTCATGTTTATGCGGTTGCCAGAAACTACTCCCTTCTTGTTCACAAGGAGTTACTAGTGGCCTCTGAGTAGGCTGGCACAAAGTAATTAAGTTTAATATACTCGATAGGGACATACTGACCTCAGTCCTATGTCAAAACTATAGGGTATATTATTCCAATGCGCAGAGCCTATCAGGGAAATAGGAACTACACTACAAAAGCAGCAGGCACTTTCCATCCATGCATCCACAATTTCCAACAACATCCACATACCTATCAAGAAACACCCCCTTGCTGCTCCAATTTTGGAGTTGAAGTTGCACTTCTTTAAAAAAGACTACATCACAGTGCATTAACAGTACAGTTCTGGTTCCAGAATCCAGCTACCTCTCTGGAAACACATTGACTGCATGCTTGTCTTTGACCCTGTACAGCACTCTGCTGCCTTTTGGCTAGGTGTGCACTATACACATAAATTCACATGTACTTACGCTTTACTATATTTTACATGTTTGGATAAATGATTTTCTCTTTTTTGCTAAACACTTCCTGGAATTCCATACAAGGCTCTGGCAATTTCTCTGTCTGAGTGGAAAGGCGAATTAAAGGAAGAGTCCCGCTCGCCCCCTCCCTGGGGACCCAGTTGAAGGTGCACATCTGAGTTCAAAAAGTGATGGTCTTTAATCCCAGTCTATGGAAGGATCATGTTTTCTGGAGTTATCAAGTTGATGACAAGCGAAGAGACCTTAATACGGTCAAACTTAATACTTTTAAGATGTCCATTGTTCAGAGCCATAACTAACCAAGGCGTCTCCCAACATACTTGGCCTGATAGCAGAGGTTTTCCATCAATTCCCACAATATCTCTAGAAGTCTTCTTAGATTTTTTTGGAAGGTTGTGCTGCAGATGAAACTTTATGTCCACGAAACATCCAGAAGTGCCACAATCAATGAGAACCAGAATTATTAAGGGCCATTGATAGGTAAGTAGCTGAACAGATAGTTGGAAATGTCTTTTCTAACGTTTTCAAATGAAATTAAAAACATTTTTGCACCTGCTTGACGAATCTCTGAAAACTTTGCATACTCCATCAATGTAGAAAGAGGAATATGTCTGCAAAGTTTCATTGAGGCTGCTCAAACAGGCAGAAACTTATTAGCAATCAAATCTCAGAGGAATTCCTATACCTGGGAATATTAACTATAACTACAGAGTGGCTGTATATATATATATATAGAAAAAAACATGCCTATCCAGTATAAATGTAGACATGTGAATGTGTGCAGAAAATGTGAAACAGAAGCCAACAGCGCCCCCAACTCCCATGTCCCCTAGCACTGAGATGAACAGCAATAAAACAAATAACGTTAATTTGCTTGAAATGTCAAAATGGAAACTTTCAAAACAAACTATTTAAAACCTTTGAAGTGCAAACAGTAGTGTGAAGTACAGAATAAGGAGTCTATGAATTTATAAAAATTCCAGAAAACAATTCGGTGCCCTGGCTGCGCAAAAGAATATCAATGATGTCACGAACAAGGAAACAGAATTTGGAGTGACGTCATCATTAACATATCTATCCATCTCTCTCTCTCTCTATATATATATATATATATATATATATATATATATATATATATATATATATATATATATATATCCACAAAACAATCCTCCACAGTCGGGAGCCCCCATCCCTGCAGGGCGGCCTCGTGAAGACAGGATGTGAAGCTTCCTGCCAAACAAATCCCAAACGAAAAGAAATGTCGAGGCCCCAATCTGAGGAACATCAGTGTTTATTTCATTTTAAACAGGCAGCATTGATTTCTCTTCCTTACGCGTTTCGGCTGTCCCAGCAGCCTTGATCACAGGTGAGCCAAAATGTGCTGCATAGTGCTGGAGGCCTTAAATCCAAATGAGCACGTGACCTGCAGTGTAAACATCAGTTCCCACAATGCACTTGTAGTGTAAGTACAATCTGTGTAATGCAATGTTCGTATCTGTCTTACTTAATAGTGTCCATAAAACATCACATTAAGGCATAGTCCAAGCGCACGTATTTACAATAGAAAAATAGTCACGTTTAAAAGCAAGGCTTCATTAAATATCTCCAATCTTAGCTCGAAATGTTGCCTGTATCTCTTCATTCGAGAACACTGTTTCTCCAGAAAGTGCCAGAGGAGACAATTCCCCTCCTGCTCCCTTTCTCACCTCTGTGCTAGTATTACCGGAAATCCTTCATGGTGTCAGCAGAGAGAGGCAAGCGGGACATGCTCCCCAATTAGAATCCACAAAACAATCCTCCACAGTCGGGAGCCCCCATCCCTGCAGGGCGGCCTCGTGAAGACAGGATGTGAAGCTTCCTGCCAAACAAATCCCAAACGAAAAGAAATGTCGAGGCCCCAATCTGAGGAACATCAGTGTTTATTTCATTTTAAACAGGCAGCATTGATTTCTCTTCCTTACGCGTTTCGGCTGTCCCAGCAGCCTTGATCACAGGTGAGCCAAAATGTGCTGCATAGTGCTGGAGGCCTTAAATCCAAATGAGCACGTGACCTGCAGTGTAAACATCAGTTCCCACAATGCACTTGTAGTGTAAGTACAATCTGTGTAATGCAATGTTCGTATCTGTCTTACTTAATAGTGTCCATAAAACATCACATTAAGGCATAGTCCAAGCGCACGTATTTACAATAGAAAAATAGTCACGTTTAAAAGCAAGGCTTCATTAAATATCTCCAATCTTAGCTCGAAATGTTGCCTGTATCTCTTCATTCGAGAACACTGTTTCTCCAGAAAGTGCCAGAGGAGACAATTCCCCTCCTGCTCCCTTTCTCACCTCTGTGCTAGTATTACCGGAAATCCTTCATGGTGTCAGCAGAGAGAGGCAAGCGGGACATGCTCCCCAATTAGAATCCACAAAACAATCCTCCACAGTCGGGAGCCCCCATCCCTGCAGGGCGGCCTCGTGAAGACAGGATGTGAAGCTTCCTGCCAAACAAATCCATCAAAACAGTGATGTCATCAGTGATGTCATTTGAGATGTCATCAGTGATGTCATCGACCATGTCATGAGTGATGTAATATGTGACGTCATCAGCAGTGCATTGCGGGGGCGCGAGTTATAGTTAGCTGAACTAACTATAACGGGGAATTTCACGGGTTTTGTACGAGTGAAATGTCCAACTAACTATAACTGTCCCTAAAACCTATGGTTTTTTCAGTGAATTTCAAAGGTTTTTAAATGCTAATTTCTAACTATAACGTGTCTGAAACCTATGGTTTTTTCTGTGAATTTCAAAGGTTTTTTAAATGCTAATTTCTAACTATAACGTGCCTGAAACCTATGGTTTTCAGTGAACTTCAAAGGTTTTTTAAATGCTAATTTCTAACTATAACGCCCCTAAAACCGATGGTTTTTTCAGTGAATTTCAAAGGTTTTGTAAATGACAATTTTTAAATGTATTAATTGTTATATTTATTTTTTTGATACTGATTTACTACATTTTTTAAAACTATTTATTTTTAGATATTTTATTTATTAAATTACATTGTAATTACATTATACATTACATTACAAAATATACTTTCTCAGAATGAATTACTTTAGTTTAAATAGTTTGCAAATAGGCAATAGAGTTTTAAGTACAGTAGTTACAGTTGTTGCAATGGGCAACACAATTTCAAACACAATGCAACATTGACCTCAATGTGAATTTCTAGTTAAATGCAATTAGTTACTTTATGGATTACTTTTCTAACCACAGGACTGGATCCTAGATTCAGTCCTCGGACATCTCCTGTAAACAGTTGAGTAAAAGCGTTTTGGTTACAGTAGTGATTTTTAAGGAATATTATTGTATTTTAAAAGTTGACACTTAGAAACTTTTTCACATAGAATCACCAATGTTATCCTATGGGAGGAAATTCACTTAGCAGGTAAGTAGTGTTTTCGTTACTTTTTCTTACTCAGTGTTGGATCCTGGATCCAGCACTGGTGCATCTCCTGTAAACAGTTGAAAGAATGCGTTTAAGTCATACAGGCTATTTTTAAGGAATATTTGTAATTTGTGAAAATCGACACTGAAACTTTTCTGCTGAAAACCAGACAATGGATTCCTATGGAAGGAAATATAAGTTACTGGTAAGTACGGTTAGAATTACTTTTCAGGGTCAGTGCTGGGCTAAAAGATGCAGCTCTGGGTTCTCTCCTGATAACAGGTGAGTAAATCGGAATTCGTAGTTCGGTTGATTTTAGAGGAATATTATAAAGTTCCAAAACTCCACACTTAGAAGAATTTCCAAGTGAAACCAGTCAATGTTAGCCTATGGAAGGAAATTCAAGTTGCTGGTAAGTACGGTTAAAATTACTTTTCAGGATCAGTACTGGGCTGAAAGATGCAGCACTGAGGTCTCTCCTGATAACAGGTGAGTAAATCGGAATCCGTATTTCGGCTGATTTTAGAGGAATATTATAAAGTTCCAAATCTGCACACTTAGAAGAATTTCCAAGTGAAACCAGTCAATGTTAGCCTATGGAAGGAAATTCAAGTTACTGGTAAGTACGGTTAGAATTACTTTTCAGGACCAGTACTTGGCTGAAAGATGCAGCACTGAGGTCTCTCCTGATAACAGGTGAGTAAATCGGAATTCGTATTTCGGCTGATTTTAGAGGAATATTTGCACAATGGCGAAGGGAGGGGGCGGGGCCTGAGGTGACATCTGTGCAAACGCGCCCCGTGGCGCGTTTTAAGTTGGGGGATTAAGTCCCCTTGAATCATGAGGGTCCCTGGGGGCCAACTAGCCCACCAGGAACCTCCAGTATGCGCCAGGGGCTGCGTTGCAGAGACGTGTACAGAGGCCACACCCCTTTACACCTCTCTGCAACGCAGCTCTGTGGCGCTTTCTGGACGTACCTGTTGGGCTAGTTGGCCCCAGGAACCCTCAGGATTGAAGGGGATTTAATTCCCCATCTTAAAACACGCCATGGGGCCTGTTTGCACACATGTCACCTGAAGCCCCGCCCCTCCTTCACCACTGTGCAAATGCGCCCGTGGCGCGTTTTAAGTTGGGGGATTAAGTCCCCTTGAATCCTGAGGGTCCCTGGAGTCCAACTAGCCCACCATGTACTTCCAAAAAGCGCCACAGTGCTGCGTTGCAGAGAGGTGTAAAATGGGCGTGGCCTCTGTACACCTCTCTGCAACGCAGCCCCTGGCGCATACTGGAGGTTCCTGGTGGGCTAGTTTGCCCCAGGGACCCCCAGTATTCAAGGGGAATTACTTCCCTTCTCAAAACGCGCCAGGGCGCGTTTGCAGACTGCTGCAGGGAGGGGACGGGGCCTCCGGCACGATGCCGGTCTTTTTTTTTTTTGATTGGGAGGGGGCTGCGTGGCCCCCTTCCCTCAGCCACTTTTTGCCCCGGGGACCCCATCCCCTGGGGCCTGAGGAGTTTTTTTTTTAATAAAATTTAAAAAAACGGGAAGGGGGCCGCGTGGCCCCCTTCCCTGGGCCTGTATTGGCCCCGGGAACCCCATCCCCGGGGCATGCCCTCTTTTTTAAATTTTTAATATTTGGAGGGGGCTGCGTGGCCCCCTCCTCAGGCCATTTAAGGCCCCGGGGACCCCATCCCCCGGGGCCGGCCTTTCCTTTTTTTTTCAAAATTTATTTTTTTTTTTTGGGAGAGGGGCCGCGTGGCCCCCTCCCGAGCACTACTTGCCCCGGGGACCCCATCCCCGGGGCTGGCCCTCTCCGTTGGGGACTGTGGGGTCCCCAATCCCCCACAGTCCCGCCGGCTCCCGCGTCCCTTGGGAGCCGGCATTGCTTTCCACATGGGGAGCTGCTAACATGCTGCTCCCCGTGTGGAAAAGCAATTTGCTTTGGATATTGGAAGCGAGAGCAGGTTTCCCTGCTCTCTCTTCCAATATCCAAAGCAGTTTGCTATGTCATAGCAAACTACAGTGTCCCGGGGGTGGAGCCGGCCCTGGGGGGTAGCGGTCCCCAGGGCCATCAAGGGCTCCAGGAGGGGGGCCACGCGGCCCCCCTCCCTTGAATTGCACAGCCCCGGGGAGGTGGTGGTCCCCGGGTCTCTGGGGGTCCGTAACGGACCCCCACATTTATTTTCTATATGCCCCGGGGAGGTGGTGGTCCCCGGGGCGTGTGGGGGGGCTGGAGCCCCCACACGTTATTTAAAATTTTAAAAGAAGCCCCGGGGGTGGCGGTCCCCGGGGCTGCGGGAGGGCAGGAGAGCCCTCGCGCACCATTTTTTATTAAGCCCCGGGGTGGCGGTCCCCGGGGCTTAGGGGGCCTTAGAGGCCCCCATATAAACAATAAACCCACCCCCGCATGCCCCCGGGACTTGGGCCACCCGAGGGCAAATTTGCATCGAGCGCGGGAGACCGCGCTTCGATTTTTCCAGCAGGATCCGCGCACCCTGAGCGCATCCAGCCGATTTTTTTTTTTTAAATGCTTTTTCTGCCCAGGGGTCCTTGTGGGACCCCCTGAGCAGACCTAGGGAGCAGGGTGTTTCTACCCTGCCCCCTTTGTGCGTTTGCGCACTTGTTTCTGTCCCTCGGTTCTACCGAGGGACAAAATGGCTGCCAACACTTCCTGATTTGGAGTGTTGACAGCCACTTGAAGCCAATTAACATGCAGCTCGTGATCGGGACGGTGCGCGCAGGGTGCGCTCAGGGTGCGCGAATCCGACGCGGCCATAGATATATATGTGATTTTCATTTTGATTTTCACAGGAACTACTGAACGGATTTACACCATTTAACAAAAGGGTTCTTTCTGAACCGAGAACTACCTCTTTGCCAAATTTGGTGTAATTCCGTTCAGCAGTTCGGGCTGTAGCCGTGTCTAAAGTTTCCTATGGGAAAATGAATGGGGAAAACACGTTTTGGGAGCCCCCTTTTTTCTCGGCCCCCGGTTGGCGAATCACCTTGAGACTTTCAGGGTAGGAGCGGACCTGAGCGGGCCATAAAGTTTGAAAATTTCGCGAAGATTCGTCAACCGACGCAAGAGTTATTTCAAATAGAATGTCGCGGATTTCCTATGGAAAATAGGTCCTAACTATAACTATCTACTGGCGACCGCCAGTAGATAATATATATATAAATATATATATATATATATATGAAAAAATAAAGGTTAAAGCTAAGCTATAGTCATGAAACTTTATTTATTCTTTATACACAAACCCAACTTAGACTGGAGAAATTATGAAGTTATAGTTAAAATAACATTATAGTTCTAACTTAAATTTCTAATTTACCCACCACTAGTTAGAAATTACATTTATAATTTACGTACCACCTTCAATCTGACTTGAAGCCCACTTGGGGCGTGTCTTGAATAAATGGAGGGAAAATGCTGGCAGAAATGTTTGGCCGTCCTGGAGAGCAGTTGGCTTTGAAGAAGGGCGTAAGCCTGAAACGCGTCGCATTAAACTGCTGGTCAGTGTGTTTTAATATCCCAGTTCCTGTGTCTGCTTACTTCCTGGGAGTGCATCTCACAAGATGGCAAACCTTTTCAAATAAATAATTCGGCCCGCCTAGGTCGAGAGAAGCACCACCGCAAGATCCCAAGCGGGGCCGCCTGCTGTTTTATATTGACTGCGGGTGGAACAGGAGGAGTGGCCTGTAAAGAGAGCTGTGTTTCTTTGTTTTAAAGCACCATTTAAAGAACTTTGAAAACCAGTGATGGCTACAAACAGACCCACATGGGTAAGGAACTACCAGCCCCATCATGCTTTGCAGGCAATGTGATTTGCCGGCCCACTTGGGGCGTGACTTGAAGCCCACTTGGGGCGTGTCTTGAATAAATGGAGGGAAAATGCTGGCAGAAATGTTTGGCCGTCCTGGAGAGCAGTTGGCTTTGAAGAAGGGCGTAAGCCTGAAACGCGTCGCATTAAACTGCTGGTCAGTGTGTTTTAATATCCCAGTTCCTGTGTCTGCTTACTTCCTGGGAGTGCATCTCACAAGATGGCAAACCTTTTCAAATATATATATATATATATATAATATATAGATATATATATATATATATATATATATGAAAAAATAAAGGTTAAAGCTAAGCTATAGTCATGAAACTTTATTTATTCTTTATACACAAACCCAACTTAGACTGGAGAAATTATGAAGTTATAGTTAAAATAACATTATAGTTCTAACTTAAATTTCTAATTTACCCACCACTAGTTAGAAATTACATTTCTAATTTACGTACCACCTTCAATCTACTATACATTGCGCACCTCCGTAGACATTCTTTTCGCATCAATTGCCACACTACATTAACTATAACTCGCCACTCTACCATGCACTGTGTTCTGAGAAATTATGTAATTTCAGATGTCATAATTTTTATTAGAACATCTATGATTTCACATGCTATAAGTTATAAGTTATAACCAGTGCATGGAGAAAGGACGAGTCATAGTTAGTGTAGTGCAGCAATTGATGAGAGTATATTAGAGTATAGTAAAGGACAGTGTCATCCATACAGCACACTGTCATAGAGTCTAGTGTTGTGGAGTGGAACACAGTAGAGTGGGGTGGCGTTGCATATAGTGGAGTAAACTGTTATATAATGAAGTGGTGTGGTGTGTCGTATAGTGGAGTGGAGTACTGTAGAGTGTAGTGGCGTTTTGTACAGTAGAGTTGAGTGTCGTACAGTACACCTGAGTGTCATGCAGTGGAGTATTATCAACTGTAGTGTTGCTTAGTTCAGTGTCATTGAGTGGAGTGTTGTCGAGTGGCATAGAGTTGAGTAAAGTGTCGTAGAGTGGAGTAGAGTGTTGTAGAGTGCAGTGTAGAGGCATACAGTGTAGAATGGTGTCATACAGTGGCATAGAGTGTTGTAGAGTGCAGTTTTGTAGAGTACAGTGGAGTTTTATGGAGTGGAGCGGTGCACATTGGAGTGTTGCCCAGTGGCGTCCAGTGGGCTAAACTGTCGAACAGTGTAGTCGAGTAAAGTGGCGTAGTGCAGAGTGGACTTACGCTTCATATAGTGAAGTAGCATCTCGTTTAGTACAGTGCCATGGAGTGAAGTACACTGTAGTGACGTAGCATGCAGTGGAGAAAAGTGTTATGGAGTGGAGTGGCATGTCGTACGCTATTCTGCTGTACGCCACTGCACAGTATGCTACTCAACTCTACGCCACTGCACGTTACGCTATTCAACTGTACGCCACTACACTGTACCTCACCTTACTCTAAACTAGTCCACTCTACACCACCACACTCTACGCCTCTCCACTCCATCTCACTCCACTCTACACCACTTCATGCTACGCTATTCGACTGTATGATAGTCTATTCTACCACACTCCACTCTACACCACAGCACTGTACACCACTCCACTGTACGCTATTCCACTGTATGCCACTCACCCTGTATGACATTCCAGTCTACGCCACTACACTGTATGCCAATCCGCTCTACAATATTCCACTGTACGCAACTCCACCGTACGACACTCCACTCTTTGCTATCCCACTCCTTTGCCACTCCACTGTACGTCACTCTACCCTACGCTATCCCTTTGTACCCCACTCCACTCAAAGCCACTTGTTTTTTTTGGAGCACTATGCCTGTGTTCTGTGTTCTACCTACACTTGAAGGGAAAAGTCTTTATATGTTTTTTAAAGAAACTACGGAGAAACACGGTACTACCACATAGGTTTCTAGAGAGTACCACGGTACCTTAAAACCAATTTTTATTAAATAAGCAGCACATTTTTTACTCTTACTGACTTAAAGATTAAGTTGGCTCTTAAAAAGAGCCTATGATTTAATGTGTTCAAATTCTAATTATATATGATTAGGAACCCATTCTTGGATGTTACTCAGGAACACATTATTCCCATGAGAGGTTAAATGCACACCATCTCCACGATATAGATAGGGTTTGGAAAAAACAAGATTTAAGTGATACATGGAAGACATGCTATAATCTCTTAGGAATGCAGACCACAGTCTTGTTAATATGTCTGCAGCTTTTCCAAAAATTTCCAGTATTCGTGCATTAGTACTTCCGTTTTATCCTTTGACAAATATTTGAAAACACAAAGTGTGTATTCGGAAATATAGTTATAACAAAAGGGACGAGTCCTAAATAAGTCTACTACATCCAAAAGCAATCTTACTTAGGAAACTGTTTTTTAGAAGACACCTCACCCACCAACCTAGTTGGCATGCTTCATCATTGGGTTCCCACCTAGGGTGCCGAGTGCATCCTAAGTATGCTTTCACGCCTGATTACAGCAGAGCGGGTATTGTTTTGAAAGACAGTGAGAAAAGTGAATTTTCAAATTGTCTCAAGGACTCCCCTCCAGGCTAGGAGAAATTTTTAATAATGGGGTCCTGGGACAAGGTTAAAAAACTGAACGTGGATGTTATGAGATTTAATTGATCTTGAACATCCTTGGGTTGGTCTACATGTTTCAGCCACTATCGAATAGATTACCAGGCTTTCTTCAGGACCAGAGGTGAAGGGGCAGTGAGAACACGGCCTCAGTGTAGTGAAAGTAAACACGCTAAGTTGTACCTATTATTAAAGGGTGAACCACTCACTCACGGTTTTTCACCCAGTACGCTGTATCTGTAAAAGAAAAATGACACAATGATCAATAGTAACCATAGTATACAAGTAATCGGATGCAGTGTATGATGTGGTACACCCATTCAGTGTCACCTTCACCATAAAACAGCAGAAAGGAATAGTATTCTTGCATGTCACCCGTGAAAGATTTTTCGTCACCGGTATTTGTGATCTTGTGCCTCTTGCGTATTAGTCAAAACGTTCAAATGCACCTCTTTCATTCATTATTATCAGTATTTCTTATTACCTAATGTTTGGTAGAATGAATATATGTTTATGCCTGTAAAGTTAGTTTACGTTGCATGCATCATGAGGGTGTAGACTCAATTGTAGGTCCATTCCCTCCTTCAGACATCATCATGTGTGATCACTAAATATCTTATTAAAAACAACTCAGGCAGAGAATCGCGTGTTAGGAAATATACTCATTAAGGACTGAAAAGTAGCGTTCATCTCTATCTCTATTCTAACACCATTGAGGTGACCTAAATAATTCCCTTCACAATGAATGATTATAAACTGTGGATGCTCAAAACCACTAGGAGATAAAAGCAGAGGGAGGATGTTATTCCATCTCAAACATGTTATATCAATGTTTTGCAAAACTAAATTATTCTCAACATTACTCTCATAAATAACAGCTAATAGTTTTAAAACAAACACTGCGATTGGTTATATGTTATATTGGGCTACTACCGTAGCCCAAACAGTACTAAAGAAGCATATTCAATAAGAAATAAACAAGACTGCATACCGTAATAACATAAGTGGACGTAAGAAAATAAAGACTGGTAAGCTTCTTACAAAATAGTGGCATGATGATTGACAATGTTCTGCTCATAAAAAGCATATCAATGTAAAGAAGGACTCTAAGGCAGCTAAGATGTCTGCAGAAGACACAAACAGGCAAAGGAGAATTTAACTCCATTGTACAGTCTCACAAAAAGGCAGACCATTAGCATTAGATGGGGGTCTTTAGTTGGCAGAGGTAGGTACCTTTGTCCAAGTAGGGACCCTTCTTACTAGTCAGGGTAAGGGAGTCACACTCCTAAAATAACCCCTGCTCACCCCCTTGGTAGCTTGGCACGAGCAGTCAGGCTTATCTTAGAGGCAGTGTGTAAAGCATTTGCACATAACCAACAGTAATACAGTGAAAGCACTACAAAAGGACACCTTACCAGTTTAGAAAAATATCCAATATTTTTATATATCCAAAACAAGACCAAAAACGATAAAAATCCACCATACAGTTCTCAGAAATCTTCAGTAATCAAAAATAGACTTGAAATACAGTTCCTTGAAGTCGATAGCTCCGTCTGGGGCTATCACAGCATTGTGAACAACAAATCCAAACAGTTCTGGCTGACAGCGGCATCGCGGGTCAGCTACGGTTGTCTGGAAGACCCGCAAAACAGTACCTTTAGAAATGTAGGGCATCGGCAACCTCTCGATGAGCCCCAAAGGGCCGGCGTCCGCAGGCGTCGGTTCCAGAGGTCGGTGCAGGAGTAGTCGATCCCTTGAAGCCACACGTGTTGCAGATCGAACTCCTCGCGGTTGAAGTCGGGAGCGCCGGCGGGAATCGGGGCTGCGGTGCGAAGTGCAGCGGTGCGGCGTGCGGTGCAGGCAGCGGCTCACTGATGGTCGTCCAGCGGTGTCGGTGAGACCAGGGCTGCGGTGCGAAGTGATGCGGTGCTCGTCGCGTTGCTGGTAGGTCACGGTGCAAGCAGCGTCGTCGTCGTTGCTGAAGCGCTGTCGTTGGATGACAAACTGGAGTCGATGGCGCCGGCGTCGGTAGGCCAAGGCTGTGGTGCGGGATGAGGATGGTGCGTCGTGTAACTTACAAGCGGTGCCCTCGAACCATGGATGCAGCGGCGTTGATGTCGGCGTGGAGCGGCGTCGTCGGGGATATCAGGGCAACGGCATGAAGTGAGGCGGTGCAGAGTGTGATGCCCACAGGTCACGGTACAGGTAGCGGCTCGGTGGTGGCATCAGGTGGCTTCGTCGGTGAGACCAGGGTTGTGGTGTGGCGTTGTGGCGGGGCCCTCTGCGGTGCCCTCAGGACACGGAGTCGGCAGTGGCGTCGTAGACGGCGTAGGGTTGCTTTTCTTCTGTTGCAGCACAAAACACACAGTTCCCAGTGCTGATGGCAGAAGAACTTGAAGTCTTTGCTGTTCCTGAGACTTCTTGAACAGGGGGCCAGCTCTACCTCAAGCCCTTGGAGAAACTCACAAAAAGGAAGTTGCAGAAAGTTCAGTCCAGTCCTTTCACTGCCCAAGACAGAAGCAGCCATTGCAGGCCAACACAGCAAAGCACACAGCAAAGTGGTAGTCCCTCCTCACAGCTTCTCCAGCTCTTCTTCTTAACAGTCTTCTTGGTTCCAAAAGAGGTCTCTGAAGTCTTTTATATATCTGAGACTTCCAGCAGGAGGCAAGCTCTACTTCAAGCCCTTGGAAAAAACTCTAACAGCAGGATGATGAAAGTACAATCCAGTCCTTTCCCTGCCCAAGACAGAAGCAGCAAGCAGCAGGCCAACACAGCAGAGCACGCAGCAAAGTGGCAGTTCCGCCTGACAGCTTTTCCAGCCCTTCTTCCTGGCAGGTTTCTTAGTTCAGCAGTAATCTAAAATACTGGGGTCTGGGCCCCAATATTTATACAGCAAAATACTTTGTTCTCTGGAGGCAGAGAGTGTCTGTGCTCAGCTAAAACCAGTTCTGTCCTATCTGGCCCAGCTTCCTGGCAGGAGGTGGAGACAGCATTGTCCAAGGCAGACAGGGCCTATTCAGGTGCAAGGGAAATCTCTCCCCACCACTCTAAATGCAGACCGGGCCTATTCAGGTGCTAGTGAAAACTCCTCCCACTACTCTGAATGCAGCCCAGGTCTATTCAGCCCAGCCCTGACTCATCCAGATTCTCTGGAGCCACTGCACATCCCCAGCCCTTGTCACTCCAAAGCCAGACAGTCAATCCACAAACCCAGCAGAGGCACACTGGATGGCTAAGCAAGAAAATACCTACTTTCTAAAAGTGGTATTTTCAAACACAGAATGTAAAAATCCCCTTTACTAAAAGATGCGTCTTTAGATTCTGAGTTCAGGCATACTAAACTTTATTTTCCTATCTGGTCCCAATAGGAAGTTATATTTATAAGATGTTATAAATTAACTCCCATACTTTCCTATGGGCCAGATAGCCTTTCAATAGTGAAAAACGAAATTGGCAGTGTTTCACTATCAGGACATGCCACACACATCAGGGCATGTCCTACCTTTCACATTCACTGCACCCTGCCCACCAGGGGCGGCTCCTCTATTAGGGCAGAGGAGCGCCGCCCCACTGCTTTCTCGCAGTGCGAGAAGCAGAAAATAAAATAGTACTTTAAATACCATTTTATTTTCTGCTTCTTGCGCTGCGAGAAAGCAGAAGGCAGAGGTATGCCTGGTTGGGGGCGGGTGGGTGGGCGGGTCGGGTAGGAGTGGCTTGCACCACTCTGAGTGCCCTGACTGCTTGGTCGGCCCTGGGGCCGACCAAAGCAGTCATGCGCATTCTACATTTTCTCTTTGTAGACTGCATGCAAGCCTACATAGAGAAAATGGCTTCCCAACAGGTGCCCAGCTGGGCGCCGTCCGAGACTCCGCACCAATCACAACGCTGCCATTGCAGCGTTGTGATTGGCTACAGGAGGGGAGGGAGCATGCCTGTTCCTGTTTAGGACCTGGCCCAGTAGCAGAGGCAGCGCGGGACCGGGATCAGGTATGTTTTATTTATATTTACGCCTCCCGCGGTAACACATATTACTATGAGCGTAGCGGTAGCTGAGCGATCTAGGTTTCAAGGATTTGTTACGTGAAATGTACCCAGTTGAATTACCGACCTTGGAAGGCCTCGCTGGAATTCAAGCTCGTGACCTGCAGAGTGCAGCAGATGCCAATGACGAGCATGTACGCACTAAGTGATGTTGCTGGCATTGACTACACGTTTGTCCTCGCTCGACCGTTTGAAAAAGGTAGTTCCGTCTGTTTTTAGAACTTTCATACGAAGGGAACAAAAGTCTCAATAATCCGTTCTTGATCGTAAGGATATGCATTTATTCGGATAAGTATCCTGAGAGTGGCCCTCGGTCAACTCTGACGAGACTCTTGTGTATGATGGATGGGATTCACTAGCTACTTAAATTCACGTCCTAAAGTTAAAGTAAAGTGACTTTTTGCAAAATGAAGCCAGTACAGAAGGCGAACACCTAGAAAGGAGAGACGTGAAGGGAATTTAGATACCAATGCAAACTGCTTTAGATCGAAACACACAACCTTTTTAAGGTGAAAAAATGGCAGGTTAATTCATCGGCAGAGCGCACTTCAAGGCTAGGCTTTGCGCGGAGTTTTTGACGGTGTTCAAACAAGTTTTGATTTTTTGTCGCCGCATGCCAGAACATTTCGCTAAATGTTTAAAAAAAAATCTGTGGAAACGTACTGGAATCCTTATGCAGTGAAGTGTGGGCTCAGTTAACACTCCGTACACATGGTCCGCATTCAGAATTTCCCATTCTCCTCCTCACTAGTTCATATTTTAGCATGCCCTTCACATTACAGCTCGGATTTCTAGCAGCAAATACCGTGAATGCCAAATTGAATGTGACGAAAAACAGAGGCAGAAGAGTCACATATAAAATGACTCATTGTTTATAATACCCCTCTTGCTTGCTCAGGATGCACCAGGCCCTTTCCAGAAGCACTCGACCCCCCCTGGGCCTGGCCTTGATTGATAAACTGTTTTAAAAGAAGCACAATCACTCTTGCTACCAAAACGGGATTGTGCTTCTTTTAAAACAGTTTATTATGTTCACCAAATTTGGCACTGCCACTGCACATCATATTACTAGAAAAACAAATTTGGTGAACATAATAAACTGTTTTAAAAGAAGCACAATCACTCTTGCTTCCAAAACGGGATGTAATTAATTTACATTCTGTTTTGGAAGCAAGAGTGACGTGCTTCTTTTAAAACAGTTTATTATGTTCACCAAAATTGTTTTTCTAGTAATATGATACGCAGTGCCTACCTCGCGCATGAAAGTTGGCTTCTGCCTCAGTCGGGTTACAGCCAGTCTGTACCTATCTAGTTGGACAGTTTACATTTGGTATAATTTGCGAGCCTTCACTGCTATTACATTATGTATTTGCGGTGAAGCGTCAGCATAGTGGTAAGAAGAGGAATAAGCAAGAAAAGGAGTAAGAAGTGTAGGACTAATTAGAAGTATGATTTGGTGTAAATAGGACTGAGTAGGTGCAAATTTATGTAAGTATGAGGAAGTAGAAGTAACTGTAGGACTAAGAGTAAATAGAGATGTGAAATATGATTAAGCGTAAGTAGGATTAAGTGCAGGGTTATGGGTAGGAGTAAGAGTGATGACGGAAAGAATGAAAGATAATGAGGGAGAAGATGAAAGGTGCGAATATATAGAATGGTTTATTAACATTCTTGCTTTCTGAAATGTGCTTGAAAATGCACCATTTGCCCGCTCTTTTTTCAAAATTTTCTCGGGGGGAGAACCCCCCCGAACCCTCCTTCATAGGGTCAAGCTCGCTCGCTACGCTCGCTTGCCACATTGCACTACCTGTGACTTTTACGCCTCACCTCTTTCAAATGTCACCAGGCGCCACTGCTGCCCACAGGGGTACCTTGAGCCTACCTTAGGAGTGACTCACATGTAAGAAAAGGGAAGGTTAGGGCCTGGCAACTGGGTGCACTTGCCAAGTCGACATGGCAGTTACAAACTGCGCGCAGACTCTGCAGTGGCAGGTCTGAGTTACCTTTTCAGGGCTACTCATGTGGGTGTCACAATCAGTGCTGCAGGCCCACTAGTAGCATTTGATTTACAGGCCCTGGCACACTCAGTGCACTTTACTAGGGGCTTACTAGTAAATCAAATATGCCAATCATTGAAACACCAATCCATAATACAAATTTCACAGAGAGCATATGCTCTTTAGCACTGAATAGCAGTGGTAAAGTGCCCAGAGTCCTAAAACCAACAACAGCAGGTCAGGAAAAAATAGGAGGAAGAAGCAAAAGGTTTGGGGATAACCCTGCAAAAAGGGCCATTTCCAACACAACCCCCTTCCAGCCTAAAGCCAGGGTAGACCAATCCATACCTCGATGGGCTTCCCTGCTTGGGGTGATAAAACATGGAACCTGGCCCGCAACAGCAGGGGTCTATTACCGTTCTACGCCTTCCTGAACCTAGTTGGATTCCTCTATCCATACTCACAGGGCCCACTAAGCTGACACATGGGTAACCCTTCTCCTTACCTGTGGACACCATCTGTGCAGCACCTAACCTTAGCTTGCTCACAGGTAGTCCCAGCAGGTAGACAGTACCCACATGGCCAATACAGTGGTGTGGCCCAGTCTACCCCTGGGGTGTGACTCCTGTCTCCCTCCCTCCCAGGGGCCACACTGTCCACCAGGACAGCACGCCACAGTGGATACCAACAGTTGTCAGTGATGAGACCCAGGCCTTATGCCTCTCAGGGCTCTCTACCCTCTGTGGCATCAGAGAGTGGGGGGCGGTAGCCCCAGGTGCATGGCACCCTTTGTCCACTCTCCCTCTTGTCAGGTCAGGGATGACATCCTGGCACTGACCCACCAGCCCAGGATCTGTACCCGGTGGCTGGACAGGAGACTGGGGTGGGCTTTCCCACCCCCGGTCCTCTTCCATGGGGCTCTGTACCCTCCCACCTGGATCGGTACCCCCTTCCAGAATTGTCATGGCACCTGTGGCAGGTGTCCTGCACAATTCGCCTACCAGTTCAGGGGTGCTATCCTGCAACTGGCACATCAGCCTAGGGTCTGTACCCTGAGGCTAAACAAGGGACTGGGGTGGGCTCTCCCACACCCGGTCCTCCTCCCTGGGGCTCTGCACCCTCCCACCTGGAGCAGTGCCCCCAGAAGACAAACCGGTAGGGGCACTGTTAGCAGTCTCCCCGCCCTCCAGGTCAGGGGGACACCCTGAACCTGGCCCTCCAACCCAGGGTCTGCACCATTAGGCTGGACCTGCGCCTGGCAATCCATGACTTCCGGGGGATTACACAACCCCCCCCCCAAGGGCAACACACTCCTCGTGAGTTGTGCCAGGGTCCACCTGGCGCAGGTCTCCAGCCCCCCAGGCCAGAAGTGGCCTCACCAAGTTCAGTCCTGGGGTTCTCTGACCTCAGATCTGGCAGCCCCTGACCCACTGGTCCGTCCACTGGGGACTGCGTCCCCCCTCACCCTTTTCTCTGGACTCATGCACCATCCCAACTGGAGCAGTGCTGCCAGACACCAGAACCAGTGGGATGCTTGTTACAGCAGCCCCCCAGTTCCCCTAGGGGATCCCCCTCAATGGATGGCCTTCCAGTACAGCCTTGGCTTCCCACCTGGTGTTCCCTCATGGAACCACTCCGGCTCTAGGACCGGGTTTCGGGCACTTTGGGCCACAGCCCCTTTCCACTCCTTCTCCATGGAGACAGGACGTGAGTCCCTACACTCCTCCCACAACACTGGGACCAATCTGGGCTACCACAAACCTTTCCCTCCACCCTTGGTTGGGAAATACCTGAGCCACTTCCTTCAGGATCACCACCAGATGCTTCTCCAGACCCTCTGGAATCCACCAAAAGGTCTGCCTCCAGTGCAAGCTCCCTGGGGTCAGAGAACTCACATTCCACCGGGTGTTGGCATAGCTCTGGAAAACAGGGACTTAAAATATGCTCTCCAACAATTGAATCACACAGCCCCACACAGGTGTTAACTAAACTACCCATCACCGAACCATCCAGTGCCTCAGAAAAGCACCCCACATCCTTCTCCTGAGACTGGCAAGACAGTGTCTGACGGTTTCTGTCACTCAACCCACACTCTTCTGGGCGGTCTCCATACGCACATACCAAGGCTTCTACCTTGGGGGAACCCCTCTCCATGCACCTCTCATCTAGAGTCAGTAGAACGTCCCTCCCACCACTAGGAATATGATCCCCTGTGCCAGTTCCCCAATCCAATTCAGGGACACTGCGCACCACCCGAGCTACCTCACAAACCTGAACCCCTTGGTGTATGTCAACCCCCTCCCTCAAGTCAGGACACCACATCTTTGGGTGTGTGTACTTCTCCCTCAGTACTAGACACTACATTTTCGCTGCCACCATTTGAGCTTGACTCCACCTCCAACCCAGCCAAGCTCACTTCATGAGCTGCACACTTTTTCTTTTCAGCTAAGACTCGCTCCATCTCCTCGCACTCCCGGTCTAGCTGCCTCAGCCTCCGGTAACGAGCACAAGTCCGATTCCTCTCCTCACGAGCCAATCTTTCCCATAATGTTTCCTCCTCAGGGCCACTGTCCTATTGGTATTCTGGCTGGGGATCCTCCCCTCAGATTCCTCCTCAGAGTCATCTGATAGTGTTGCCTCCCAGCGTAGCACCTCATAGCTATAAATAAATGCCAATAAATAGCTATGCAGGGCTGCCTCAAGATCCTGCCTTGTGGATCTCCTCTTCACAGGTAGCCCCCTCTCTTTGCAAAAGGCTTTTAGTTCCCTCATCTTGTAGATGTGCAGGTGCCAAAAGTTAATTTCCATGTTGCCAAGGCCCCACAGGTGCAACAACTAACCAGAGCTCCACAACTAAATTCCGAAGGGAAACAGGGAAAAACAGTATGTGGTATGTAATGGTCTGCGATATGGTAGTAGTGCACACCAATCACTGTAAGTCAAGTGCAAACGCAAGTCCTATCCTCACCGCTGACAACCAATGTTAGAAATGGGGGTCTTTAGTTGGCAGAGGTAGGTACCTTTGTCCAAGTGGGGACCCTTCTTCCTAGTCAGGGTAAGGGAGTTACACTCCTAAAATAACCCCTGCTCACCCCCTTGGTAGCTTGGCACGATAAGTCAGGCTTATCTTAGAGGCAGTGTGTAAAGCATTTGCACATAAACAACAGTAATACAGTGAAAGGACACCACACCAGTTTAGAAAAACATCCAATATTTTTATATATCCAAAACAAGACCAAAAATGATACAAAATCCACCATACAGTTCTCAGAAATCTTCAGTAATCAAAAATAGACTTGAAATACAGTTCCTTGAAGTCGATAGCTCCATCTAGGGCTATCATGGCGTCGTGAATAACAAATCCAAACAGTTCTGGCTGACCGCGGCGTCGCGGGCCAGCTACGGTGTCAGGGAGACCCGCAAAACAGTACCTTTAGAAATGTAGGGCGTAGGCGACCTCTCGATGAGCCCCGAAGAGCCGGCGTCCGCAGGTGTCAGTTCTGGAGGTCGGTGCAGGAGTAGTCGGGCCCTTAAAGTCACACGCGTTGCAGATCGAACTCCTCATGGTTGAAGTCGGGAGCACCGGCGGGCATCGGGGCTACGGTGCAAAGTGCAGCGGTGCGGCATGCGGTGCCCTCAGGACATAGTGCAGGCAGCGGCTCAGTGGCGGTCGTCCAGCGGCGTCGGTGAGACCAGGGCTGCGGTGCGAAGTGATGCGGTGCTCGTCGCGGTGCTGGCAGGTCATGGTGCAAGCAGCAGCGTCGTCGTTGCTGAAGCCCTCTAATGAACAGATATAGTAGAGGGATGAGTCTAATAATAAGGCGTGTGTGCGTCAAATCGCTTTGACGCACACACGCCTTATTATAGGTACCACAGGAATATAGGGTGTCGCCCTCCCTAATTCCTATTTTTATTGTTCTATTACACATCACGGTCCTGAAGAAGCGCACCAGGATCCATTAGGGATCTATATTGAGCGCGAAACATGTTGAACCAATCTCACTTACACTCACATATAATGAGAGCAGCAGAATAATACTCATCCCTCTACTATATCTGTTCATTAGAGGTCCTCCTTATCCTATGTTTTTTACTCTTACCTTCCGGACACCTGAATAAAACTTGGTTTCTGGGTACCGTGTAGGTAATTTTAACTCACTCACACACCGTTTAGGCCCACACACCCACATGCACAACTGCAGCGTCTCCTAAAAGATCTCCGACAAAGAGCCCTCACGCGGGGCCCGTGGGGGACAGCAGCGCCGCCCCCACGAAGAGCAAAACGCCCTATGATGAAGCATGACACTCGCAAGGGTGTGTGAGGGCACTATTTCTAAAAGGAGAAATTCCCCCATCTTCATCTAGATCCAACCGTGTTGAAAAATCTAGACCACACTTCAGTATCTTCTATTATACAACCAGAATAGGTTGTCTCTTGTCTTATAGGAACAGTTACCCCATAGTGTTTATAAGTTACAAACTGTGCGCAGACTCTGCAGTGGCAGGTCTGAGTTACCTTTTCAGGGCTACTCATGTGGGTGGCACAATCAGTGCTGCAGGCCCACTAGTAGCATTTGATTTACAGGCACTGGCACACTCAGTACACTTTAATAGGGGCTTACCAGTAAATCAAATATGTCAATCATGGAAACAGCAATACATAATACAAATTTCACAGAGAGCATATGCACTTTAGCACTGAATAGCATTGGTAAAGTGCCCAGAGTCCTAAAACCAACAACAGCAGGTCAGGAAAAAATAGGAGGAAAAAGCAAAAAGTTTGGGGATAACCCTGCAAAAAGGGCCATTTCCAACAATTAGACATATTGTATGTAAACAGTTTAAAAATATAGTACTAGCTAATTTGCTCCCAAAAATCCCAGTGAAACTAAGAAGACTGGCAGACTCAGGCAAAAACAATAAATTCAACATATTGTTAAAATAGCTTTCACAGTGAAAAGAATTGGATGAAAAGCCTCACACGTTTAATTGGTAAATAAAAAATTATATAAGTTAGGAAAACAAATTGAATTCACTAAACTTCTGTTGGAGACAGACCTTCAGTAGAGAAGCCTACTGTAGGAAAGTGTCTCTTTTGACATGGTTAGCCCCCACTTTTTGCCTGGTGCATGATGTGATTTCGAATGAAAGTGCACTGGGTCCTTGCTAACCAGGTTCCCAGTGCCAGATCTCTTTCCGAAAACTGTACCACGATTGGCACAACTTCAGCAACCCCTATATGTCCCTAGTAAATGGTACTCCTGGTATCTAGGGCATTGGTACTGAAGACGGTCCACTATTGATGCAAAACAAATTGTGCCACCCTAGGGACTCCTCACCAAGACCATGCAGACTGCCATTGCAGGCTGCGTGTCTTAGTGCAGAGAAAACTGAAGAGTCGACATGGCACACAGACCTGTGTGCCATGCCCCCAGACACTGCATGAGGTATAGGTAAGTCACCCCTACTGCTGGCCTTGCTGCCATAAGGCAGGGTGCACTATATACCATGTGTGGACATATTTGCATGTGCAGATATGACCCTACGCTATCTAAGTCCATTCTTGGATATTGAAAGTGCCCACAGAAGCCATAGGGAGTACATGGGCTGGATACTGGTCATTACGAGTTACCTAGCTTCATGATGGCTTCACTGTACCCTAAGATGCTTGGTACCAAACATCTTGTCTTAATAAAGCCTCATTGATGCCAGTGCTGGATTTATTAATAAATGCACATAGGGGACACCATAGAGGGTCCCCTGAAATCCTATCAAGCACTGGTGTGGTCTCCCTTGGGGTAGAGGAACTACTGCCCTGCAGTCCGCAGGCACCAAACCTGCAGAGTCTGGTTTACCGACTTGCTGCTCCCTGGCAAATCTGATGCAGCATCTAAGCAAAAAGAGGTACATCAGTTCCAG
This sequence comes from Calotriton arnoldi, assembly GCA_963921515.1. Lineage (NCBI taxonomy): Eukaryota > Metazoa > Chordata > Amphibia > Caudata > Salamandridae > Calotriton > Calotriton arnoldi. Next base: position 108,174 of record CAWUFW010004896.1, on the reverse strand, counting down.
AAGGTCAGATCTGTCTCCCCACTATGTGCGAAGTCACCATGACCTACCGGAGTAGTGCCGTACCAATACCCGGGGTACCTGACCCCCTGCAACCTACACCGAGACAAAGAGTCCAATCCGGACTCCAATGGCCCAGGAAGCAAGCACCTGTCGATGGACGTTTAGACACCCAAGACCCACTTCGTGAGTGGCAAGCTGTCCCGGAATCGTCCCTGCAACCTGCCTGCCCCTGACCGCGAAGACATCTGGACGCAGCCTCCCGGTTGACCTATCTACTCTGCACCCAGCCCGCCTGGCCTGGTTACCGATGAACCAGCAGTGCTCCCATGGTCCTGAGGCCCTTGCGACCTGCTCCTTCGAGTGGGACCCCCTCAGACTTACCTTTAAGTCCCCTTGTGCAGTGTTTTCTGGTGGCCCCCTTCTCCATAGCGCCTGCTTCCAACGACCCCAGCACCCTGCTCCCGTCGATTCCAGGACGCTCTCGACAATACTCTGGTGGAAAATTGGACCTGGCCTTGCTACTTGCCTAAATCCAGAAGGTTAACCTCGAGATTCAACTGTATGATTTTAAATGCAGTTTCCTATTTTCTCCCATAGACTTCTATGGTGCATGATTGTGCACAAGAGTGTATTATTTTGCAAACTTTGAAAATTCATATCTTAAAAAGTTCTTATCTTAGAACGATACAATCGCAATACTTTGGTTGTGAGTCAGAAAATTCTGTTTGTCCAGATATTCTATACTCCCAAAATACAATGGAAAATAAAAATCTGGACTTAAAAAATTATGAATTGGATATCCTGCAATTCCAAGAGACCATTTCTGAAATACTGAATAAAGTATGCAAATGCTACAGAAGAACACATTATGCCAAACAGACTGAAAATATAAATTTGCTAGAAAAAAATGAGAAGGGAGGCAGAGTAGCTAGGAGAAAACTTGCTATTTATCTTATTGTGGAAAACAGATAGGATGTTTGTGCTGATCAAATCGTATGTTATTATTGCCTTGGAAAAATCGACCATAACTTTATACCTTCATGTGCAATTCATAACTATTTGGAACTTTATCCTACACTTCCAGTATTAATAAATCTAAGGGGCATATTTACAAAAGCTTATCACCACAGGAACGTCACCACAGGAACGTCACTTTTATGAAGTTCCTGTGGCGATAAGCCCTTTGCCTTCTTTACAAGGCGGCGTTAAGCCACTTAATGTGGATTAACTCCGCCTTGTGAATAAGGCCCCCTTTCAAGCAGCACTTTGCGTGAAAGGAGCGGGCAATGGGTGTGGCGGTGGGCGTTCCGCCGCAACACTCATTGCTTTTTGACGCTGCCCCCTATTTCCAAGGGTGGTGTAAATATGGGTCTTAACCTGGCGAAACGAGGAGAAATTATTAATTTCTCCTCGTTTTTTTGCTGTTTCTTTGTGTGCTGCATTCTGCAGCACACATAGAAACAGCAAATCGCCATTAGTGATTGTTTATGTGCAGAAAGGAACACCTTCCTGCACATAAACAATCATTCCCTGCAACGCAAGCACCGTTGTGATCCAGTGGTATACAAACAACTGATACTCCGCTACCATATACTCACCTGGGCCCATAAATCACAACACACTCCGTATCGAGTAGACCGCTGGAGTCTTTTAGTTTTTAATTTTCATATTTCAGGATTAGTTATTTCCTATTCCTAACTAACCTTTCACTGATCAAAAAGTTCTTTCCTCTGGTCAATGGACCATTAGTTGAACTAATTGATGGTGATAATGTACATAACTCTTAACTGTTCTTTAAAGTAAATAACCACAGACTCGGGAAGTTTTAAAATCTTTATCTAAATTAAATGAATGTGAACCATCTCAAAATTTCAGCACAAACACCCTCATTCATAAGAGTGTAAATTCAATCAAAATAATAATTAAACAAAGAATACTTAGACTCATGCAATAACTATGCTCAGAAAAGAGAGGATAGAGAGAAAAGAAGATCTACAAACGGACAAGAAATAATAATTACCAAGGATGGTGTGAAGACCAACCCCCTGGCCAAAGGGCTGGTAAGGGTCCCCCGAGATAGATCAGGAGACAAAGTCTTCAGGACAGGATTCAGGACAGGATAGTTGACCTCTCTAAATACCAACGGCTGCGTCGCACCCCTCTCTGACACTCTCTTCACCCTCGAGTTTCTTCTGCGATCTTCTTATCTAACCCAATTAAATTAGGATAGAAAATTCTGCATTCGGTTTCTTAATCAGCATCTCACAGCATCCCTCCCTGCGTCAGCATTTCAGCAACACGAACTCCCAGACAGCATCCCGAGCTCTGCTACCTAACTAACTAAAACTACCTCAATTATATCCTTCGTTCATCATGTACCACCCACTAAAGTTTCGATATCGTAAAAATACGAAATCTAATTGGTCAGGCAAGGGGGATGATCATCACACCATGCTTACATATTACTTTTATTCTATCGTTCTATTGTCCGCAAAACCCATCCCCTTAAACTTTATTCATTTCTTCCATTCCCATACATATCCAAACTGTATTGGTAACAATTATTTCAAAATCATGAAAATGAGTCCTCTTGGCTGAACTCATCACCCTCTGTTCTCAGGGCACATCATTCTCGTTCTTGGACAGCTGACAAAACCTTGGTCATCCTTCCGGGTTAACTTTCTTGTGGGCCTGCGCAAAAGTCACGTGACTCAGCTTACTTCGGTCATTCGCGAAAGGCCCAAATGCGCACTAATAATAAAGTCAAAAAGACAAATGTTACTTTCACAAAAAAATGGTCTCACTGTATACCACCCATCTCTACTCTAACCCTCTTTACTTATTAATACTTTCCCCGCATTAGCATTAGTAAAATAGCTGGTTTTCATTTCGGCTAAGCAGATGCCATGCACGTGAGACTTCAAGACTCCATTTTAATGCCTTCTGCACATGCGCTAGAATTTCCCCCCCAAGCTTTATCTCGTCATACTGCGTAGATGCAGTTGACGCATGCGCGGTAGAGATTTCCCATTTAAAGCTGTATTAGTCCGTTTTCTTTGTTATTTTCATTAGTACACACATAAGCAAGCTTCGCTAACCCGTGTGTTTCTGTGGTGCGTGTTATTATTTACAGGACACGGTTAGTAATTCGTTATTAAGTTAAACGAGAGGATTATTTTCGAGCAAGTCTCTTTCTTTACGAGTCCTTGCTCCATCAATCCCCTTTCTGATGGCATTTTAAGCCATCACAAAATTACCCATCCCATCCCAGATGCCAACTTTAGCACATCTCAATTTTCTATTTCTTTTCTCATTTTTCCCTTTGTTACTTCTTTTCCTTCTAAATCTTTCATCTTCTTATATATCTTTCCTTTCATTTCTTCTAGTTGTATCTCCTCATATTCTCTTTTTCGTTTCTTTCCTTTTCCCTCTCTTTCTAAATGTATACTTCCTTTCCCTCTATTTTTACAACATTTATATGTAATCATTAATATCATTACTATTGTCATTATCACAACTAATGGTAATATTATTTGACCTAGAAAACTCTTCCCAAAATCAGTAAACCATTTCCCTATTGATGTTATACTCTTTGTTAGTTTTCCCCACACACTGTCAACCTCCAGTTGGGTCAAGTCATTATGCATTCTTGTAATATTTCCAATATACCCTTTAATTTCTTTGCTCTTGTCCGGAATATAAGTGCAGGAATGTTGAATTTTCAACATACCACAGACTCCGCCCTCTTTTGCCAATAAAATATCAAGAGCAAGACGGTTTTGTAAAACCATAGACCTGATTGCAACCATCTCTGTGTTAATCATTAAGAATCCTCCTGCAGTGTCTGTAGAAAGACGATCAACTATGGTTGATAATTTACAAATTTTATGTGAATTTAGAATGACTCCAACTGAGGTTATCAATGCACTAAATATATCTCCTACTATTTCAGAAAAACTAGCTCTTCTTCTACGTGTTAGTTCATTAGTTTTCCATTGATTCCATTGATTCTGTCCACATGATATATTTTCGGGAAAACTATTCCAAAATAACAGCTCCCGTACCATCTTGCAGGTAACCTATAATAGGCATTGTTCCCGCAGACATAATAAACTCCTGGAAATACAGGATCAATTCCCCCTTTTAGTTCCCACCCTCCAAAAATTAGGAAGTTGTGTTCACACTCACTGGAACCAATGTAGTTATTATTGTAATCTGTCTTTAATCTATGGAGACAGAATTTTCCCCTTTTCACAAAATCCAGGGACATCGCAGCATGAGCTTTGCCTTTTGCATAAATTCCCTCTTTCTCAGCCCATGGAGGTACATAGGACTTCTGTTCAGCAGCTTTCTTTATCAAATCCTGTCTCCTTTCTTCTACTAAATTCAAAAACTCTTTTTCTTCTTCGCGTAATGTACAAGTCAAGTTATTTTTATGTGCCTGAGCTATATCTATTGAACTCATTGTTAAAAAGAATTCACCCATAAACTGTGCATTTCTACTACTAGCTACTGGATTCATATTCTTTCTAATAGGCAATTCTGAAAATACTACATCTAGATTTGAATAAAAATACTGAAGTCTCCCTGTTGCATAAAATAAACTTGATAAAACACTACATGATATTCCATATGTTAAAGGTATATGGTGATACGTCACCCCTCTGACACTGATGAAGGTAACTTCATACAAACATAACAATTATTAATCTCCATTGTATTAACGTACTGAAATAACAATTTAGTAAACACATTTGAAGACGTATTATATTCTGATTCATTATGATAATTTGCCTCATCTTCTACCCCCATTTCTATTTTAGTTCCCTTTATTCTATCTACCTTTTCATTAGTAATTGTATTATTTTTGTCACTTGTTTCTATTAACCAAGGTACACCTACTGTTAGGAATAACCATACTAATACTACTAATAAAATACTACAAAAACAAAATCTAAAACATTTTCTTTTTAAACCTTGTTTTGGTCTTTCTGTGACTTCAACTTCTGCCATTTCAATCTGAGAAAATTTCTTCTCTCTTTTTCTTTCTTTGTCTGTTTAATTTTTTATTTTTATTTTAAGGAGGTCTCAATTTGCTTTCATCAATCTGTGAAACATGAACCCTTTCTGTTTCTTCACTTAAATCAAAGTTTTTAAATTCTTAGAGTATAACGTAGGTCCACTCAGGGGCCTTGTATTTTCTATTTAAATTTCTCAAACTTGGGCTTCTTCGTGTAAGTTTTACTAAGGTTTGTTTAGATTGCGTTTGACTCGTAACTTCATTTACTTGTTCTGGTTTCTTTTCTGATTTTCTCAAATAATACCTTAATTTCTTCACTCCTTCTGGCCAATTGTCTCCTTTTCTAACTCTTTTGACCTGAACTGCACTTTCACCTTCCCTATCTCCTTCTAGAGTTCTTTTATTTTCACTTAATCTAGGCACAATCTGTCCTTGTTCTCTATTTTCTGTGTTTGGACCTCCCTCTACTTGCACCTGTTCAGGTCTTATTATAATTTGTTCTTCTTCTTCTGCTTGAACTTGTTCTTCTAGATCTACCTTATCCTGTTCAGGTCTTATTTCAGATTGTTCTTCTTCTTCTGCCTGAACTTGTTCTTCTAATTCTGCCTTTCCCTCCCTAGGTTCCTGAATGTCTTTATTTATTTCTACCTGAGTGTGTTCTTCTTCCCCTGTCCTTCCCTGTCTACCTTCCTGTCTTTTCAGTTTTGTTATTCTTCTTGTTTCGACAGCATCATCAGGTATTTCAATTACTGGTATCCACTCTTCCTGACTTGTACTTGGCTGTTCGTCATATAGTTGTCTTTCAGAATCTATCACTCTAGACTCTTCAATTTCACAGCTTTCAACTTCTGACGTTTCAGCCTGCTCAGTCAGTGGTTGCTCTTGTTGTTCTGATGGGCTCGGAACTCTTCTGGTATGACTAGCATGAATCCAGTTGGGCAAACCTGCACACTTCACTGCTGTGGTAGTGACTAGTATGACTTGACGCGGTTTAGCCCACCTTGGTGCTAGACACGACTTCCTTGCGTGTTTCTTCACTAGCACCCAATCTCCAGGATTCAAATCATGTGCTTGGTCTGGCTGTCTTTCAACTGCGTCTTCTCCAACCTGGTGAGAGACAGAACGCACAATTTCAGCCAATCCTTTGCAATAGTCCAATACCAGATCATCAGTTATAGTCATTAATTTATTTCCAGGAGTAAATGCTTGTCTCATTGCCCTTCCCATGAGAACCTCATGTGGGCTCATTCCTGTCTTTCTGTCAGGAATACTTCTGAGACCCATCAGTACAAGAGGTAATGCATCTGGCCATTTCAGCATTGTGGATGCACACACTTTCCCTAATCTTGACTTGATTGTGCCATTTAGCTGTTCAACTATTCCAGAAGCCTCTGGACGATATGCACAGTGCAGTTTTTGTTCAATGTTAAATGCAGCACAGATTAATCGAATTATCTCATTATTAAAATGAGGTCCTCTATCTGATTCCAAAGTGACTGGAAAACCAAAACGAGGAATCAACTCCCTCAACAATAGTTTAGCAACTGTAAGAATGTCATTTCTTCTGGTGGGGTATGCCTCCATCCATCTTGAGAACAGACACTATGACAAGTACATACTTTAGACCATTACAAGGAGGCAACTCAATGAAATCTAACTGCAACCTGGTGAAGGGTCCTTCTGTCTTTCCAATTTTTCCCCAGCTAACTACTGTCTTCCTACCTGGATTTTGCTGCTGACAGGTTAAGCATCTTTGGCAAAGGCTCTCTGCGACTACCCTGAATTTCGGATTGTACCAACTCTGTCTGAATAATCTGATCATTGAATCTCTCCCTATGTGTGTTGCTCCATGATAAACTCTTGCCATTTTAGAGAGTAAACAATCTGGCATGACTGGTCTTCCATCTAAGTACACCCATACTTCATCTTCCGACCTTTTTGTACAAGCTGATTTTATCCAAATTTCTTTTTCCTTTTCCTCAACTTCTTCCTGCAACTGTCTAATTTCATCCCATGTTTCTGGAATTGAGAAAAACATAAGTTGGCAGCTGGTTTCACCCGTTCCAATTTTTCGGTTTATGGCCATTGTATTTCTTGCACAGTATCGAGCAATTTGGTCAGCATATCTATTGCCGGCTGCCACATAGTCATTTCCTGACTGATGTGCAGCGCATTTGACAACTGCTACTTCTTTTGGCAATTGTAATGCTTCCAGCAGATCTTTCACATTTTTACTGTTTCTAATAGGAGATCCTGAAGAAGTCAGAAATCCCCTCTGCATCCAGAGTTGGCCAAAATCGTGCAGAACCCCGAAACCATATTGACTGTCTGTAAATATGGTTATTCTCCAATTTTTCCCATTTTTGCATGCCTTTGTTAAGGCCACCAATTCGGCTACTTGTGCAGATTTGACTCCCGGTAAACAGGATGCTTCAATTACCCCCGATATTTTACACACAGCATAAGCAGCACTTAATCCTCCTTCTTCATTTCTTAGACAAGACCCATCCACAAACAACTCATGATCAGCTTCTTTTAACCCTTTGAATGCGGGCGGAATTCCCCCGCGATGCGGCAAAATTTGACGCGTGCGCAGAACGGACGGCTCCCGGCCGTCCGACACACACGCCCACCGTGACGTCGGCCGGCCGGGGGCCGTCCGACGCATCCAAAGGGTTAATGGTGTTTCTTTAATGTGAGGACGGGGCTTAGTACACAATTCAGTCACATCCAAACAGTCATGATCAATTTCATCTCTTACTTCCTCATTGCATGGATCTAGCAATAATGTGGCAGGGTTCATGACCATACATCTTATCACTGTCACATTTTCTGCTCCCAAAATCACTCTTTCATACTTAGTCAGCCGACTAGGTGTGAGATGTTGTGTTCTTGTCAGAAGAATTTCAAATGAGTGTGGAACGTAGACCTTTACAGGATGTCCCATCACTATTGACTCACTTTGCTCCAGACTCATACAAGTAGCAGCTACTGCTTTTAAGCAGCCAGGTAAAGCTGAAGCCACTGGATCCAATGTGGCAGAAAAATACGCCACTGGACGTCGGCTCAGTCCATGTCTCTGTGCTAAGACTGAAAGTGCACAATTTTCTCTCTCACAGCAAAACAATGCAAATTCTTTTGAATAATCAGGCATGCCCAAGGCAGGAGCTTCACACAAACAATTCCGCAATTTCACAAAGGCCTCCAAACATTCATCATTCCAATCAATTGGATCTTTTGCTCTTTTTCGGGTCATTAGTATCAATGGTTTTGCTAGCATGGAAAAACTGTTAATCCACTGCCTACAGTACCCAACCACTCCCAGGAACATTCTCATCTCTCTTTGTGTCTGAGGTAGTTGCATCTCTTTGATTATTTTTATTCTTTACGGTGTCACTTTTCTAACTCCTCTTTCTATTTTATGCCCTAAATATTTAACTTCTTTTCGACAGAATTGTAATTTTTCTGGAGACACCTTGGGGCCGATTCCGATCTCGGCCGGTAGGGCTCCGAATAGGATTCGGCTTTACCGGATCCGATTCGGAGCCCTGTTTCCCGACCGAATCGTACGCGGGTCCGGCCGAGCGAGTACGATGCGAATTCTCCGACCGACTCGTCCGGGCGACCCGACCGCTCCGACCGACTCGTACCCGGATCGTACCGCTCCGACCGACTCGCTCGGACCCGATTCGCACCGCGCAATGGAGACGTTTTCCGGCCGGGTAAGTACGATGCGCAACTCGACCGCTCCGACCGACTCGCGCCGTCCGACTCGAACTCGCTGTCGGAGCCGTACTTTGGGGGTCCGTGTCGGACCCCTGTACGCGTACCCGTGCGAGGCGCACACAGGGGGACCCATGGGTCCCCCTACCTGTGCGTGTACGCCGCGAGCGCTCGCGGCGTACTCGCTGTAGGGGCGCCCTTGTCCGCCTCGCACCCATTGAGGCAATGGGAGCCCGCGTACGCGTTGTGACGACCGGCTCCCATTGAGTTCAATGGGAGTCCGACTCGACTTCGTGTCCGGTGGCATACGAATGCATCGGACTCGTTCGGTCGGACTGCACGGGTCCGATTCGGTCGGAAATCTCTCCGGGTCCGGCTCGGTCGGAGAGATTTCCGGCCCAAATCGGAATCGACCCCCTTGTGTCCTCCTTCAGCCAAATGGTTCAGTAATGCAATTGTGCCAGTGACACAATCGTCTCGTGTTTTTGATGCCACCAGTAGGTCATCAATGTACTGAACCAGCACTGAATTTCCAGGCATAACTAATGACTCTAAACACTTTTTCAGGATTTGGTTAAAAATTGAGGGACTCTCTGTGTACCCTTGAGGAACTCGGCACCATGCGAAAATACAATCCTCAAACTTAAAGGCGAAAAGATACTGGCTGTCCGGGTGCAAAGGAATAGAAAAGAATGCTTGGCACAAATCAATTACTGTAAACCAGCCTGCATTCCAAGGTATCTGATAAAGGATCACTGCTGGATTTGGCACTATTGGGCAACATGGCACTACAATTTTGTTAATCTTTCTCAAATCCTGCACAATCCTGTATTTTCCACTAGGCTTTTTCAGTCCTATTATTGGCGAATTACAAGGACTGCCCATTATTTCCTTTAAAATGCCTTGTTTAACCATTCGATCGATTTCTGGAATAATTCCTGCTTTCACTTCTGGGCTCATCTTGTACTGTCGTGTGTTTGGATAAACTGCACCTTCCTTCACTGTCACTTTCACTGGATCTACATTCGACATCAGCCCAATATCTTTTCCTGTAAAATCCCACACTTCTGGATTGACTGTGGCTCTGAACTCTTCCGGCAATTCATTTTCAGTTATTAATGAAAACATCTCATCTACTTCTGTTCCTTGTTTAACTAGCATCATTTTGTATATAACATCTTCATCAGGGGTCTGGAAAGCGACACCATCTGGTGTACAATAGATCGTGCAATTCATCTTGCACAGTAGATCTCTTCCCAACAGATTTACAGGGCTGGAATCGCAAACTACAAACCGATGCATTTCTTTAAAGTTTCTGATATGCACCTCCATCGGTTTTGTGATTGGGGTTCTAATCTGTTGATTTGACACTCCTACAACTTGGATGGACTCTCCCGAGAGGGGTAGGTTTGGGATGTCTGCTGTTCTCACAGTAGACCGGGTAGCACCAGTATCCAATAGAAAAGTGATGTCTCTACCTTCCACTTTCCCATCAACAAATGGACCTGACTGATCTACCGGCAAGGATGCGCCAAGCACGCACTCCTTTTCCTCCCCCCTCAGGCACCGTCATTGCACAAAGTCCGAATTTTCCTCATCATTTTGCAAATAATATTGTGTAACTGTTCTATTATTCTTACCACTTTCTCCTTGAAATCCGGTGTTCGTACTGAATTTTTGTTGGTTCACAAAGTTTGGCATAGGGGCTGGTGGCACCTGATATTGTGGAGTAACTACCGGCTGCTGCTGATTCATAAGTACTTCATTCTGCATCTGTGGGATTAAATTTTGATTTGGCCCATTAATATTCTGAATACTCTTACACTCGTTCTTCCGATGTCCAAGCTGTCCGCACGCATGACAAGGAAACTTCTTCTTCGCTTCTTCTCTGTTCATTCGTCCTCTAAATTTACTACCATTCACCACTTGATCATTCTGATTCTGCTCTTTCACTTGATTATCAGTCTGAGTATTTGTTTTATTCTCCTGCTGCTCTGCCAATTTTACTTGTGCCCACATCATTTTCTCCTTTAACTTTCTACGCCTCGCCTCAATGTCGTCTCCGCAATATTTTGCATACTTTAAAATTTCATCCACTGTCTTACTCTGCCAACACAACATGTGCTGTTGAATCATCTGACTAATCTCCGTTTTCAAACCATATACAAACCGATACACAAAATGTCCCATATCCTTATCACCAATATTCTCAAAGCCACTATACTGCTTAAACACCTGCAGTAACCTTTCATAATATGCATGTACAGACTCATTTGGTTCTTGAGTTGTCCTATCTATCTTTACCCAATCTGTTTCTTTAGGAGGAATTTTCCCTTTCAAGAATGTAATCACTTGATGATATTTCTTCATCACATCCTCTGAGGGTGCTCCTGTCTTCGAGTCTCTAGCATATTCCTCACTTGGCCAATCAATTGTAATCTTACACTCTGTCCATAAATCAGCAGGTACCACAATGTCAAATAAACCATCCAAATCTTTCAATAAAACCTTTGAAACTTTCACAAATCTTTCCACCTGTTTATACCATTCCACTGGTTTTTCTCTCAATTTTGGAAAGTCATTTGTAAATGACAAAATATCTTGTCTACTCCAAGGAACATGAACATATCCACCTCCAGGAACCTCTCTCATTGGACACAATTTCTCAACCTTTTCTGTTTCCCTTACTGGAAATGCAGATGATGCTTCTCTCGCTTGAACTTCTTCTTTCTTTCTTATCCATCTAATTCTCCATTTATCAATGTCTCCCCATTTTCGCAAAATATTCATCAATTCCTTTATCTGTAGTCTCTTACCAGAAGCATTCACACTTTCTAAATCCTTGTTAGTAAAATCCACTCGATATGGTTTCTGCAACAATTTCGATTTCCCTATATCTATTCCACTCTCTGATGCGACTTCTGTTAATTTCTCATGAAATACTCTTGCTCTCCTGGTTATACTCTTACATAAGAATAATAACTCTTCATCATTATAAACGTTCAGTCTTTCTATGCTCACACTTCCCACTATCATTTCTTCCAATTCCACTTTCAATCTGCTGATATCTAGCATCTTTGGTGGTGGGTTTCGATTATCTATTTCCTGTGCCCATCTTTCTATATCTTCTGGGGTAACTACTGTTGCACCTCCAGTTCCTATAGGAACCAAAGATCTCTTCTCTCTCAAATTTGTAGGCGTAACTCTTTTCGGAGTTTCAGTTGAAGGTTCTACATTTGGGAGATCCATTAATGAAATAACTGATTCACTTTCACTGACCTGATCATCTGTAATTATTACTTCTTTTCTGGGACTATTCAACGGAATTGTTACAGTTTGTGGTTTCTGGCAAGTCTTTTTTATCTCCATACAATGGGATTACTGGACCAATTGTCACGGGTACTGTCAAAGCTTCAGCATTCAAATTTAATTGGCTTATTTTCTGAACTAATTCTTCTCTTGTTTTATTCAAAACATCTCTCTCATTATCCTGCAGTACCCTATTAAATGACGCATCATGTAAAATTTGTGGGGTCAAAGGCATTCCCATCACTGGTGCACTTGGGGTAACCTTACTAGTTGCTTCTTGATACGGTGGTGGATTTTTAATTAAAATATCTTCTAATAACTCATCATCTGATTCACCATATCCTGTTGTATTCATGTGTTTCGTTTTCTCTTTACACTTTCCTCCAGACTGTTCCTCAGCCATTAACACTGGATATAAACCTTCTGATACCATAGCTCTCCTCCATTGTTTCATCTGCCCTTCGCGTGACTCATGCAAGTACCTGGGGAAAAATCCTCTATACTTCCCACTTCTGCATTTCTCGCGTTCATATGACTCAGTCTCCCATTCTTCTAAAGCCTCGTATTGAGTTAACCTAGGTCTTGGCTCTAAATCATTCATTCTCATTCTCAAATTCTGAAGAATTCTCCCGTTAAACGTACCAATTTTAGGAAACGCTAGCACTCCATCACCTTTCGTATATTCTATCCAATTTTCCAACCACACACAAGTATGATATCCTCTTTCCATCATCATAAAAGAAGCTGGTGTCTTCGGTGGCGGAATGGGAATTTCCTCCCTAGTCAACACAGGCTTATCTTTCTTAAAGAAATTCTTAATTTTCTTTATAAATGACATTTTTCTCTTTTCTCCGTACATCCTAGATGAACGATATATAAAATTGTATTCTGCAAACCCTTGAAATCTTCTATCTGCGCGTCTCACACTGGCAGTCAAATCAGACTCCTGCATACAATTTCTCTTTCTACCAATCCTAGCGCGGCTTCTAACTGATTATTCAGTCAAACTCAAGCTCACGCTCGTGGTCTGACCAATGCCAGCGCGGCCTTTTGTGACGTCAGTTCTGCTCCTTACTACTGACCCCTCCTTTACAAAGCTGCTTTTGTCACACGCCCGCTGTTTCTACCAATCCCAGCGCGGCTCACTGTGACGTCAGTACAACTCCGGCGACTGACCCTCCCTTCACAAGGTAATATGGAAAATTATTTCTTAATACTTTTCATTAAATTCTTTGTTATTAACAACATAAAAACATTCGCTACTCTGTCTGTTCCACTAAACAAAAGGATAGAATTTTTCGACTTATTCTGGAGTCTCAGAATTGCTCCTCTTCTACTGCGGGTAAAAACCTCTGTTTACCCTTCACTCAAGCTCCAGAGAACCTGCTACTCCTCCAGTGTCACCCGTATTGGGAAATGAGACCAAAGTTTCACCAGCGAACCCCTTTTGCTATCATTCGCACTCCACTTTTATACAAAATAGTCCCTAGTTTAACACTGCCAGCCCTACCTAGCTTCTCAGTGTTATTCCAACAGACGAGTAACCTCACTGCAGTATGGCTTCTGTCACCACCCGCTATTCATTTCCCGGGAATTCTGGACAACATAAAACAAAGACACTAACTCTTTTGTTAAAACATAAATCAATAATCAATAATCTATATTTATCACCAAACTAGTCAATAATAACCATAACCAGACCCCCAGGATATTGCGGCATGGATTAGCAAATTTAGCGGCACAAATATGGAAATTTAGCGGCACAAATATGGAAATTTAGTGGCATTTTTGCGGCACTTTATTTTACTCATAATCATTCATTTTCAGCCTTAAATCAATGGAAACTGTTTTAGCAGAGTATTCCACTTTGAATAGGCAACCTGGGATATGGAACAGAGGAAGCAGCCCACAGGTGAAGGCTGTTATCCCTTGGAAATGCAATCCTCCATTTGCTTTAGTATAGGTTCTGAGAAGCCCATCAAAGATGGCCTGGTAGCATCCCATAGGAAATGGCATTCTAGAACCTACCTTAGTGTATGCTCTGGGGGTCCAGATTGGAGGGACAGGGAGATACCCAAAGAAATTGAAATTATGCAACCAGCCACAGTATATGACCTGTGGAATCCACTTAGGAGCAGCAGAGGAGAAACTCATAATAAAGGAACTATACAACCGTGCAATACTTCAAGGCAAACCGCGAAATCCTGGAGGGTCTGGCTAGGGCTCCGACCGTTTATGTTTTCACGGGTGAAGGGGGCGGGGGGCACAACGTTATAACATTTGCAATGTAATAGGACTCGCATTTACGGCGTTCAAGCTATTGTCATTGTAAATGACAATGCCATTTATTTATGTTTTAAAACCAAAACATAAATAAAAGGCATTGTCATTTACAATGCCAATAGCTCAAACTTACGTAAATGCGAGACCGATTGCATTGCAAATGCTTGTTTTTACTATTCTGCTAGGGTGACAGACATTTACACAGGACATGTATGGATGGATTTTGCTGCTGCTCTGTCCTCTCTCCACCACTTCCTTGCCGCCTGACAGTTTCCAGAGTGTGACTTCTTTTCACCTGATCTGCCCCATTGGGTTCACTGCCTGCCCGCTAAGTGTCCTGTTCTGGCCCCTTGTCTCCATGGTACCCATCACCTTCTGGAAAATGTCCTCCTCTCTCTTGATTTCTACCCGCGCCAGGTTCTGCCCTAAGGTGCTTGCTGCCATCCCACTCGTTCCTGCCTTTGTCCTCATCTCATCTTCTTGTGCTGCCTTTTGCGCCATGATGCCCGACACCTTTCGTCCGCCTGGCCCTTACTTGTGCCAACTCTGTTACCAGGAAGCTTGCCGCCTGCCCTTCTCTCGCCTGCCACCTACATTTGTCATGTTGCCATTACCATACCAGTTCCTTCACTGGGTTTAGCTCCCAAGATGTCCTCTTTCTGCCCGAGTTTGCTATGATAAAGGCACCCTCTTAAAATGTGGAAGAAGCGTCTCCCCATGAAACTTAGTCACCAGCAGTTACTGTCTAATTGTGCGCATTGCCGATTTCGCGGGCACTTTTGTAAAAATTGAGGCATTTTTACAAAAGTGCCGATTTCGCGGGCACTTTTGTAAAAATCGCGGCATTTTTACAAAAGTGCCGATTTTGCGGCAAACCGCGAAATCGCGAAATCGCGAAATCCTGGAGGGTCTGCATAACTCTGCTACCAGAAAACTGATCCAGCGATATACTAACAACTAATACTCCGCTACCATATACTCACCTGGGCCCGTAAATCACAACACACTCCGTATCGAGTAGACCGCTGGAGTCTTTTAGTTTTTAATTTTCATATTTCAGGATTAGTTATTTCCTATACCTAACTAACCTTTCACTGATCAAAAAGTTCTTTCCTCTGGTCGATGGACCATTAGTTGAACTAATTGATGGTGATAATGTACATAACTCTTAACTGTTCTTTAATTAAAGTAAATAACCACAGACTCGGGAAGTTTTAAAATCTTTATCTAAATTAAATGAATGTGAACCATCTCAAAATTTCAGCACAAACACCCTCATTCATAAGAGTGTAAATTCAATCAAAATAATCATTAAACAAAGAATAGTTAGACTCATGCAATAACTATGCTCAGAAAAGAGAGGATAGAGAGAAAAGAACATCTACAAACGGACAAGAAATAATAATTACCAAGGATGGTGTGAAGACCTACCCCCTGGCCAAAGGGCTGATGAGGGTCCCCCGAGATAGAGCAGGAGGCAAAGTCTTCAGGACAGGATTCAGGACAGGATAGTTGACCTCTCTAAATACCGACGGCTGCGTCGCACCCCTCTCTGACACTCTCTTCCTCCTCGAGTTTCTTCCGCGATCTTCTTATCTAACCCAATTAAAGTAGGATAGAAAATTCTGCATTCGGTTTCTTCATCAGCATCTCACAGCATCCCTCCCTGCGTCAGCATCTCAGCAACACGAACTCCCAGACAGCAACCTGAGCTCTGCTACCTAACTAACTAAAACTACCTCAATTATATCCTTCGTTCATCATGTACCACCCACTAAAGTTTCAATATCGTAAAAATACGAAATCTAATTGGTCAGGCAAGGGGGATGATCATCACACCATGCTTACATATTACTTTTATTCTATCGTTCTATTGTCCGCAAAACCCATCCCCTTAAACTTTATTCATTTCTTCCGTTCCCATACATATCCAAACTTTATTGGTAACAATTATTTCAAAATCATGAATATGAGTCCTCTTGGCTGAACTCTTCACCCTCTGTTCTCAGGGCACATCATTCTCGTCCTTGGACAGCTGACAAAACCTTGGTCATCCTTCCAGGTTAACTTTCTTGTGGGCCTGCGCAAAAGTCACGTGACTCAGCTTACTTCGGTCATTCGCGAAAGGCCCAAATGCGCACTAATAATAAAGTCAAAAAGACAAATGTTACTTTCACAAATAAATGGTCTCACTGTATACCAGCAAATAAACACAAACAATCCCTGCTCTTAAATAACCTTCTACTCTACTGATCATGTGTGGAGCCGCATAAACAGAGAAATTACACTATATCAATCTAAATGGGTGCATTACAGTTATGTAATAAAAACACTATAATTGGAACAAGGTTTCAGTCTTAAAACATGAAAAAAGTTTTATTTGGGTAAAAACATATCATACTTCATTAAAAAAAAATTAAAAATCATCATATCAATAATCAACAATATTAAAAAAGAAGATACATAAGTGTTCATAGGCAAGAAAACTAAAAACGGTCGACGCGGCGTTTCGGTGAGATCACTTCTCCACCTTCTTCAGGACTGAGTTTTCTACAAATTAATTATAAACATAAAACAAAAATTAAGCTATACACGCATATCTTTTAAACAATTTATCCACAAAACATGTGTCTAAGAACTGAAACTAGAGTAACCTATTTCAATATTGGTACCCACAATTAATGCCTCCTATATTATTTATATCCACAATAGGTCTTAAACCCAGAGACAATTATACCGCTAGCTATTTATTACAGATCTCATGTCACCCATATAATGATGCAGTCCTATTCACAACACATGATCAGTAATTACTATTTGGAAAAAAACCTATTGTAACGCGCATTTTCTAATAAATTTCATTTTTTATATTTTTTATAAACACTCGAAAGTTTATAATGAATCAGCGTTATTCGTATGTAATGATTGAATGTCCCATACAATAATAAATAAAAACCTTGTGGGTTGCTGAGTTCGCCCCTTTCCTGCTGGACTGGCACACCTCATGCTCTTCTGCTGTGGAGGGCGGGTGCGGCCTTTCTTGCCAGCCCCGCCCACAGCAGGACGACAGCAGAGCTCCTCCGCTCCCTTAGGCTGCACACAGCTCGGCCCTCCTTCCTTTCCAAAGGGAGGGGGCCACGCTGAAGGGGGATTTTGTGGTGCGGTGCAGTGGCAAGAAGCCCGCACACCGTGGCAGGATGAAGCTACGCTTCGGCACAGACTTTTTAGCAACCTGGCAAAGCGCTCCACCTGCGCTGTAGTGAAATAACCAGGGAGAGATGGCCAAATACAGCGCTCCACGAGCTAGGAGACAGGAAACTCCCAAAATGCGCATTCCTCATGGAATCCAGTGCTTCCTTCAGGCAAAAAGTGCTTTTGTAGATGAAGAATGCAGCGCTCACCACGCGCTGGTTTTCAAATGCGGAAAGAACAGTCCAGTCCTTTCTCCTGCTATAGGCAGGTTCTTTTGGAATATAGCAAATATCTTCCTTAAAGTCTCTTATCTCCCTGAGACTTCTAACAGGAGGCAAGCACACACAAGCCCTTGGAGATTCTTCCCAAGGAGGAAACCACAGCAGGGCAAAAAGAGTCAGTCCTTTTCCTCCACCACAGACAGAAGCAGCAACTGCAGGCCAACTCACCCCTCACTCAGAAAAGGCAGTGCTCCTCACACAGTCCTTCCGCTCTTCTTCTTGGTAGGGTCCTCTTGTTCCTGGAAATAATCTTAAATCCTGGGGTTTTAGGTGTAATACTTATACCCCAAATTGTCATTGTTCTCTTTGTGGCAAGGGTCTCTGAACCCAGTCCAAACCAGTCCTGTCCTCCCTGGTGCAGCATGACCACAGGGGGCGGAGACAGTATTATGAAAAAGGAGACACAGCCTATTCAGGTGCAAGCGAATATCCTCCCACCACTATAAATGCAGACCAGGTCTATTCAGCCCTGCGATGAGTCACCCAGGCAAGGCAGGGCACACCTCAACCCCCCAGTGACTGTCAAGAGTGAATGCACATCCCAGCTCCTGTCAATCACATAGCTGCCAAGGTGTCAATTTTCTATGTGTGACATTGTCATAATTTCAGTGTAATTATGTGTGACATTTCAAGGACTATGAGTGACCCTTTGTCATGCACAAAATCAAGTAACAAAGACCAAGGAAACAAATAAATATCAGAATTGCACCCATTTGAGCAACGAGAAACTCTAAGATTTTGCCCCAAGAATAAACTGTCCTACATAGAATCTGGAAACCTCTTGTTCTAATCGTGGTCTCGCCACTTATCAATATTGTGTGATCCTTGTCAAATCACCCGATGTTCATGTACTCAGCTCCCTTACCTACAAAATAGGATTGCTAGAAACAGATGCCTCCCCATATTAGATGCTGTGTTAAACACCCAACCACGCTTAGTGGTTATTATTTCTGAAACGCTCATCTTTCTAGAGCCGCTTCTGTGTACGGTATGCATGAAAATATTTCAAAGGGACTACCGGGGCAACATATGTTTTCTAAGAGTGGCTGTGTCAAGATGTGTTTTCTGTGAGCTATTTCATGACTGACCTGTGTTTTACCTCAGTCCAAAAGAGTATAAAAAACAGCCCAGAAGAACTTCAGTTATTAATACGACCGGCACTACAGGCAGCTGATCGCCGCTGCCACTAAAAAGCTAATTTAATTAACACACTTGGCTGGCTGCACTCACTTTCCTGGGATGCCGCAAGCAATGGGTCCAGTCCTGGCTGCCACAACGTCACTCCCACGGCAATTCGCGGCAGGGTGACGGTCACGGAGTGCAGTGCTCCTTTTAATGTGTTGTGAGAGAGGCCCCAACACAACAACATTATCCATGACAGTGAGTTACAATACTCATAAACAACGGTCAGGTCTCGTGAGCACAGCACCCACCCACTTCGACTGCAGGCAGCGCTGCCAAATTTAACACGTCCAACACACTGTGTACTGTAACACTCGGGTGGGTGGCTGGTACTTACTTGTTGCTCACACTACCGTCCACTTGACTCGGACCCCAGGCACGGTCGGTCAGCTTGGCAATATTAATAGAATTTTCGCCGTGGCCGGCGGCCATAATAGATTACAGCCTTAGGGGGCTGGTCCAAGCAGCTGCGCTGCGAGCCGAGCACCATGATGATTTCAGCTGGCACCACCCGCAAACCACTAGCCAGCCGCTCACAACCGAACTCCCTGCTCTGGCAGCAGGACGTAACGTCCCCCCGCAGCGTCATGGGTGGCCAGACTTACAATCACCTGACTGGGCCCGGCTCCGGGCTCTTTCATTGGGCACTTTCTCTTGACTTCAGGCAGCAGGCTGTCTGATTCAGCCGCGCGGTGCCGCAGCGGGAATCTCATCATGTAGAAATACATTGTTGCAGAGCAGTGGGCCTTCCATCAGGCCATTGCATAGCTGCAAGCGCCCCAAGCCTGCTGGAGCAGTGCATGCAGGCCACCGGCGAGGCGCTGCCAAAAGGCAGTGCTCTTCAGACACACTTAATGCGGAATGCATCAGATATGCCTGACAATGCATTTCAGTGCGGTGATGCGGAGCACCACACTGAAAGGCGTTAGTCTAACGCCTGATGCGTGGCAGGACTGCAATCAAACACCAGACGCTGAATACACAAACAGCCAGAGGCACACATAATGGTAAAGTAAGAAAATGCCCACTTTCTAAAAATGCCAATTTCAAACACAGAATTTAAAAACCACCTCCACCAAAAGGTGCGTTAATAAATTCTAAGTTCAGAGAGCCTAAATTCAATTTTTCTATTTTGTCTCTATGGAAAGCTATACATATAAAAATGTTATAGTGCAACACCAATGAGCAGCCTATGGGACAGACTGCCTTTTAATATTGAAAAACGAAATACACAGTATTTCACTATCCGGACATGTCAAACACACCAGTTCTTGTCCTAACTTTCACATACACTGCACCCTTGGGCCTACCTTAGGGGTGCCTTACATGTAAGGAAAGGGAAGGTTTGACTTGCCAGGACAACATGGCAGTTACAAACTGCGCGTGCATGCACTACAGTGGTAGGTCTGAGAAACATTTACAGGGCTACTCATGTGGGTGGCACAACCAGTGTTGCAAGCCCACTAGCTGCATTTGATGTACAGGCCCTGACACACACCGTGCAATTTAGTAGGGACTTACCAGTAAATCAAATATGCCATTCATGGATAAACAATCATATCATAATTTGAAAGTGCAAGAATATGCACTTTAGCACTGATCAGCAGTGGTAAAGTGCCCAGAATCCTAGAGTCAACGAAAACAGGGTCAGAAAAATAGAAGGCAAAAGGTTTGGGGGTAAACCTGTCAAAAGGGCCAGGTCTAACACACTAGATATCCTGAAACTGGGAGTGGGTTGGGTCTCTCTGATTTGCAACTGTACTATATGGCTGAGCTAATACAATATGCTGTGTTATGCTGCACAGAGGGTGGTTATGGAGAGAAACGGCTCCTGGCCAGACTGGTGGAGGAGGAGGACCTTCCCAAACACCTGATGAGTAGCGCCGAGCTACCAGAGGACTGCCCATACGCAGTGCAACAGTTGGTGAGGGTATGGGAAATAGTGGTGAAACGCGTAATGGGTAAGGCCCCATATGCTCCACTGCTCCCTCACTGGTGGTTGAAGCCCTTTCAGCGGATGCAGTTGCTGAGAGACATGTCTCAATGGATGGCGGGTGTGTATTTTAGAGTGTGGGATCTGTACCTGAACAGCTCTTTTATTACTATGGATGAGGCTGGCCTTTTGTACCAGGTGAGAGCAGGCCAGTTTTTGCAATATACCAAATTCTCCCACACGGTCCGGGAGATTTGGACAGACTTCCCAGCAGAGCCAGAGGAGCCGCTAATGCTCACCACAATATTAGACCCTGGATCTAATAGGGGCATCATCTCCTGTTTGGAAGCTGTGGTGAAGAGGGACAGACGGATAGACATGGCAGCCATTCACAACAGTTGGAATGTGGATTGAAGGAACAGATGGGTAGTGGAAACGTGTGTGACCCCAGGTGAAGGAAACGGCTAGCAACGCCCATTTTAAGCGAATGCAGATCTGTTATCTGCACCGCACGTATCTTATGTCGCAGCACCTGCATAGGATCTTTCTGGCCTTGTTGGAGGATACTCTAGGTGTGGTGGGATACCGGCTCACTTCCTGCATATGACATGGGGATGTTACAGGTTAGGGGATTACTGGCAACGCTGATGTGCACCAGGTTTGAGTTCACAGTACGTCACTGTCTTCTTGGCCTCCTATTGACCACCGCAAAGGGAAGGAAGATGAGGCATAGATTTGCCTTGCTTGGACTGGTATTGGCTAAGCAACTGTGAGGATTTGGGTGCACTATATGATATGGCTCTGGGGCCTTATTGTGGAGCATACTCGCAAATACCATCTTGGGTCCAGTCAGTCTTGTTTACTTAACCTTAGCTCAACCCTGGGTAGCTGTGGCTGCGAGCAGTAAGGCTTGGCAAAGGAACTTAGGGGCATATTTACTAAGAAGTGAAGGAGTGCAGCGTTAGCCTTCCTGGCTTAACGCTGCACTCTGCCACTTCAGAAACACAGGACTGCACCATATTTACAACAATATGGTGCAGCCCTGCGTTTCCCCCTGCGCTGGCGCTAAATTTAGCAGCCTAGCGCCTGCTTTGAAGGGAAGATTGTTTATGTGCAGGAAGGGAGACATTCCTGCACATAAACAATCGATGGCGTTTTGCTGTTTCTATGTGTGCTGCACTACGCAGCACACATGGAAACAGCAAAAATGAGGAGAAATTAAACATTTCTCCTCGTTTCGCCAGGTTAAGACCAGGTTTTCCTGGTCTTAATTTTGGCACTGCCTCCTATTTACGCCTCCCTTGTAAATCGGGGGCAGCGTCAAAATCAATGGGTGTTGCGGTGGAACGCCCACCACAACACCCATTGCCCACCCCTTTCACGCTAAGTGTAGCGTGAAATGGTGCCTTATTTACAAGGCAGCGTTAAGCCACAGTAAGTGGCTTAACGCTACCTTGTAAATAAGGCGCAGCCCCTATCGCCACTACAACATCCCAAAAAGTGACGTGGTGGCGATAGGGGCTTGTAAATATGCCCATTAGTGTAAAGCATTTAACAGGACCAAATAATGAAATAAGTAAGACACACAACAAGAAAAAGACACTACAACAATTTATAAAAATAGCACGTATTTTTAGGAATTTTTCATACTTTTTTATCACTTTTAAATGCAACTTCAAACAAGCATTGGCCAACAAAAAGTTTGTAAACTTTTCAAAAGTTTGAAAGAGTTAGTGCGAGTACTATAGCCCGGGTTTGGGCATCCAAATCTGGCAGGGAAAAGGTCGAGGGGGGCAGACAGGATACTTTGGACAGTTACCTGGCCACCAGAGTGTCTTAAGGCAAGTTCCAAACTTTACAGGAGGACCATCATAGACATCAATGGAGTGATCCTGATGCTGAGGATACAGGCAAAGATGGTCAAAGGATGCTCCAGTTGAGGTGCTGTCCATGGGGGTGTCTTTGTGGTGGTTCCTTGGTCCATGGGTAATGTGGGGTAACTTTGGCCACAGAGATCGGGGTCCCTCGAAGTCCTCTATGTTGCAGTAGTGGGCCAGCCGATGCTGGGCTATTGGTTTCCTTGCACCACAATTGGGGTGAAATCCTTAGGTGTGGGCTAGTGTCCCTTGGGTATAACAAATCTTTGATAGCACTCCTGGGTCCGGCAGACATTTGTGCAACTTTTAGTTATCTCTGATCTGTCCTTTTGTGCATCCATTGCGACTGGTAGTGGCAAAACTTCTGCGGTGGCTACTAACTTGTCGGTTTGGGCTTCTTCAGCTCTTGTGTCCCTGGAGCTAGTTCCAGGGGATCAGCCAACTGATCCTTGGAGTCACTACTGTTGGTTAGGGCTGGGTATCAACTTTTCCCAGAGCCAGGAGCCGCTGGCACAGTCCAAACTTTGCTAACCCACTGTGCAGTAGGTGCAGTACTTATGACGGTGCAGCCTCTCTTTGTGCTCATTCAAGGGCAGCAGGGCAGTCCTTCTTCGGTTCTCTCTTCGATTCCAGTGTAATCTGAGATTCAGGGTGCCAGGGGTGCCCGTTTTATCCTGGGAAAGTGGTCCGAGGGGACAACGCGGTCACCAGCCAATAGGCAAGAAGGTCCCTTCCTCTTTGGTGACAAAGTTCCTGTGATGTGTGACATTTGCCAATCCCAGAATGCAATATTCTTGCCACTCTTAAGATGTCTGACCCTTCCCTTGACTGTCAAGAGCTTGGTAGCCCACCCCAGAGGTGTAGCTACCTAAGGGCTACACATGCATGGGAAAACCCATTTGGGGACGGGGTTTCCCCTCTCTGTCCCTGTCTCCAGCTTGTATGCAGGAGCAAAAGGCATCCTGCTCGGGTGTGTTGTTACAGGTGGCCCTTCAAAGACAACTTCCCCTTTGAAGCTCATCTTTTGGGCTAACACCCTGAGTGGCCTTTCTGGGAGAGGAGGTCACACCTCGCTCTGTGGCAACTGTCTTTGTTCCCAAGCCTGAGAGTCATTCACACATCTCCCCAGGTGGGCAGAAAGCTGTCTGTTGGCCAGGGCTTGTGCAATGTCACTGGACCACCTGGGGCACAGAGTGGCAACTTTCTAAAAGTTGCTCAACTTTAATAATGACATTAATCTCGACTTGGGCATCAAGTCATATTTAATGCCATGATTAATTTGATACCTTACAGGACCCAGTTAGGAAGTCCCATTCAGATGCTAGCCAGGCTGGATGCTAGCCTGTAACCCTCTGTTAGCCAATGGGGCTACTAACTTCCCTCAGCAAAACAACAACTTTAAGGATTTTCCTGCTAAGACATATAAACCTATATGGCTTGCTTAATAATGTACAGCTCCCTGCCAGAGGTCTCAATAGACCTTCCTTAGGGGAGACTTACATATATTAATAAGGGAAGGGTGGCTTTGCTACTAATGGTAATAGCAAAGTCGAACTAGCAGTGTGCACACTGCTCTCCCAGTCTGCAGTGGCAGGCTGGGGGTCATTTTGTCATTTGTCTCACTCAGGGTGGCACAACCAGTGCTGCATCCCTGGGTGGACACTCTGCCTTACATGCCCTTGGTACTCTGGGCACCATATACTAGGGACTTATAAGTAAGTAAGTACTTGCCAATTGGGTCTATCCAATTCAACATATCATTTGTATACGGTTAGAACACTGGCACTGAAGTCTAGTTAGCAGGCCCATTGCACTCTTAGAGTTGATAAACCAGCATCTAGTACTCCAAATGGGGGCAAAAAGTGGGTGGGGCAAACCTGCAAAAACCCTGCTTCCTTACAGCGATGCATAGCTATCCACTGGACTAAATCTGAGCTGCCACTGCTCCACAGGTGGCTGGCAGACTTGCGGGAGTGGGCTGTAGTGGAAGAATACAGACAAAAAAAGGTGCGAGTCGACAAGCATGCACAACGTGATTTAGAGTTTTGGAGTGAGATGCTGGAATGGCTAGTGGGAGAGGTGCAGGAGGAGAGGTGCCACAGCCCTGTGCTCTCTGGGGCTAGTGCAGAGCCCACTGGAGTGCCAGTGGGTACATTGAGTCCTAAGTGCAGATGGTAGGGCGCTGCGAGGGTTTGCGAGCTCTGGAGCGTGGCTGTAGAAGGAGACAATTGCAGGGCCTGCGGAACTGGGCTGAGTTGGTATGTGTGTTCATCATAACGATGTGGTACGATGGAACAATACCCCCAAGTGTCGCCCGGTCAAAGCTCCACAGGAACTGTGTATTGTAACTGTGGGGTAATGCTGCAATGTTACACTGTTGGCATGTTGATTTTGTTCATGTCTTCTTTTTTGAAAACTTGAAATAAAAACATTTAAAAAAGTAAGACCTCTCAGACTGAATCTATGAGCACTACAGTATACATCTACTGCATTCTAGAGATATGATGGGTGATGCATTAGAACTGTATCAAATGAGAGAAGCTACAGGACACCCAGTTAGTATCTGGGAAACAGCTTTAGAAGCAAGATGTCATCCACATTTATTTCCAACAGGAAAAGGAGAGCAATATGATGATGGTCCTGTTCAAATATCTGCTTCTGAATATCGTTCCACAAGACTGTAATCAGAGGACCCTCATTTCCGTGAGAACATTCCTTACATCTTCACTCTATTATATGAAAGTGAACTTTCTGTGACATCTTATGCTGTTATGCATGTGATGTGAACTGGAACTGGATTTAATAACTTAGCAGCTAAAGATTTTCTACAGAAAGTGGAAAACAATGATGAAAACCTTGAATATAACTTAATCAGCATTATGGCACATCAGCGAGGTACGAATAAATATTGGTTCCGAAGACATGGAGAACTATGATGTACGTTGAGGAATTTGGGACCACCGACTTTGTAACTCACTTTGAATTGAAAACCTGTGAGATTACTTATACAATTTCATGCTTGAAACCAACAATAACCATACAGATATTGCCTTCAAGACAACTGGTGAATTATGTTCTTTAGATCTTGCAAATGTTTACAGATTTTTTTATCACAAATTCATTCCTATGCTAACTATTTAACAAACAAAAAACAAATCCTAGTAGTAAGGCGCTAGTTTTGCAATAACATTTTATTTTGTTATATCATTGTTACTGTTGTTGCAGTAAATAATGATTATCCTATAACATAAATGTTGTAAGAAACAAGAATTGTATTCTGAAAGAACGAATTATAGTACATTGACTGTATTGATGATGCTGATAAGATTGGGGACGGATGTGTGTGTTTATTTTTAATGATAAATGTATGTAAAAATTAATAAGGTATAAATAACTATAACTTAGGAATTTCTAATGTTTGTGTCGTATATATGTATATATATATATATATACATATATATGTATATATATGCACGTATGTATATTTATATATAGATAGACAGATAGATACTTAGTAGATAGATAGCTAGATAGATAGATAGATGGATAGATAGATTTGTAAATAGCTAGAGAGACAGATAAAAATGAACAAGCACCTAACCCCATTATTAAGTACGTGCCTCCAATTACGGTAGGGCTCGGCTTAGAATATCAAATGAACTTATCCCTTCTACAAATGGGAAGTGAGAGTGGATGGATTTAGGAATTTTAAACAGATCAAAACATTTGTCGGATGGTGTTAAAATATGGTGGATGTTTTGACATTAGATATTTTTTGGGCTTTGTTTGAAAGAATATACTTTTTCGTTCTATATTTTCACGTGGACACAAAACATATATCATCGTGGTTGGTGCAACCGGATATTTAATATTTTCCACAGATTCTGTGGCAGAGGCATTAGTTCATTGAGCTCTTTTACTAGTTGTGTCTGCTGCCAAAATATACCTTCTGCTCAGATAGCTAAGTGGACTCTTGCATCAAAGGAAGCTTACTGCATCTGCTACAGAGATCTTGGGTTAGCCAGTCTCTGTTTTCCTTTCCGGTAAAATAGCTCAGGGGATTAATACAGTTTAGTTAATGATCTGTGTGTGTTAGGCAGGTTAGAGATTGAAATTCTTGTCATATATTTTAGGGGAATAATGCACTTCCAGATCCAATTCGGACCGAATATAATCTAGTTATGTTTAGGAAAGCTATTAAATCTTGGCTTTTTAAATAGTAACTTTTCTCTTTTTTAGTTTAGGTTTGTTAAGATACTTCCTCAGCATCATTAAGTTTAGCATTAGTGTGCTCTACAAATAAATATAACATAACTTCCTAGAAAGTTCTATGCTTAACCTGCAGGTCACATGTTTGAATGCCAACTGGTTAGTGTGTCTGTTGTATGGACCTATGTATTCCTACCATGGTAAGACAGCTCAGTGGATCCATGTTGCAGCTGCAGTATCAGTGTATGAACTGCAGGTCGCAGGTTTGTATTCAGACATGGTTAACTTTTTCTGAGGATAATAAAAGGAGTATCACTGAGTTGGATAAAATTCAACATTTATTGTCAGGAGTAACAGATAATTTGTGTACTAATACATTTGGTAGTAGTTCCACCTATTATTTACAACATTTAGAAACAGCAAAGATAATGGTATAAGTGTCTATTGAACAATTTTTTGATTATCTAAACCAGCGGTTCTTAACCTTTTGACTTCTGGGAGCCCCACTGAATCATTACTGAAATCAGGGGACCTCCACTGAGTAATTATTGGATGCTGGGGACCCACAGCCTAGGCAATTTCTATAAATTGAGCTTTTAAACAATACACAAAATATAACTAAAACAAGTATACGCCAAACAAATGCTCAAATATTGAATTTCTTTGTTTAATTCACAATCAAATATAGAAAAAGGTTTCACATTTTCAATTTTGCTTCTTCGTTTGTATATACTTTATTCATTTTAATGTGAGTTATAAAATGTTTTAATTGTGTTACACAGTCATGGACACTTTGAGTAGGCCTTGTGGACCCCCGGGTCGTCGGACCACAGGGTAAGAACCACTGATCTAAGCAATACATCCTACATTCTTTTCTTAGATATAATTTATATTATGTTACTTTTGTAACATGAAGACAGGATGCATTATAGCGGGCAACTATTTCTGCTGTATTAGTGGCTCTCCTATTATCATAAAAACTTTATTTTCTGCACTTTTTCTTTAAATATCGGTTGCCAAGTTATCTTTTTTTCTCCAACTGGAAATATCTTCCAGGTGGTGAAACCATATGCCTGGTGAAATATGGAAGTGTTCCATATACTTTCTGACCCTTGCACACTATAATTCCCACCTTTTTTTCTCGGGTGCAGTACACAACAGTTAT